>OU015650.1:10030000-11450625 GCA_907165275.2 Zygaena filipendulae
TAATCAATTTACAGAGACATTAAATGATTTAAGAAATAAAACAATTCCAAAACGAACATTAGGTGCAAACACGGCTATAAAAAAACCAGTACCATGGTGGAATTCAAAATGTAGTGATGCTGTCGCAAAATCTAAAGAGGCATTAAAGTATTATTTTTCCCAAGCTACCATAGAAAACTGGATAAGGTATAAAAAACTAGATGCAAAAAAGAAAAGAATACTAAAGGAAGAAAGTTCTACTTCTTGGCAGAATTTATGTAGTAGTTTCAATAGGTTAACACCAGTTTCTAGGATATGGGGATACATTAAAAAATTTAAGAAAATTGGAACAAATCGAAACAAAAACATAAATGATGAGTGGATTCCAAGCTTTTTAGATAATATGGAAGACTCTACTGAAATAGATGTCAATAGGCTTGAGTATCTGTTTGAACATGCTACAGAAAATGACGTAAATGTATTTCTCAAGAACAATTTCATTATAGAAGAGTTGTTAACATCTCTAAAGAGTAGGAAAGATACTACACCGGGATTGGATGACATACCTTACATGTTAATTAAAAAATTACATTTAAATGCACAAACAACATTACTTAATATTTTTAATAAACTATGGGATGAATTAGTTATACCTGAGTCTTGGAAAACACAGTGCGTCATTCCAATTTTAAAACCAAATAAACCTGTAAATAGAGCCTCTTCATATAGACCTATTTCTTTATCATCTTGTTTGGGTAAAATCTTTGAAAATATGATTAAGTTAAGATTAGATTATTTTGTTGAATCACAAAGTTTGATACCGTCAATACAGTTTGGCTTTAGAAAGGGTAAAAGTTGTTCTGAAAGCTTTGTATCCTTATTGTGTGATGTGAGACAGGTCAAATTGAGTCACTCTAATGCAATCTGCGTGTTTTTAGATGTAAAAGGTGCTTTTGATAATGTAAACATAGAAGAACTTATTCAAGTTTCTCACGATATTGGTATACCTGGTCATGTGCTAAAATGGCTCTATTCATTTTTAAACAATAGAACTGTATTTGTTAAATATAATAATAAATTGCATGGCCCTAGAACTGTCAACAAAGGCACAATGCAAGGAGCAACTTTGTCTCCTTTACTTTATAATATATATACTTCTGAAATTTTAAGATATGTAGTTGTACCTGGTGTAAATATCCTGCAATTTGCAGATGACTTACTTTTGTACAGCATAAATCAAAACATAGATATAGCAATGGCTAAAATCAACGAGGCTTTGTCTCAATTATATAGTTACTATCATAGTAAGCTTAAATTAGAAATAAATCCAGAAAAAAGTTCAGTTTTAATTATCAGTAAAAATGAAAATATTCATAGCAATGTTAAAATTTCATACAATGGAGTAGAAATTCCTGTTGTTAAACAACATAAATTCTTAGGTGTCATTATTGATGATAAATTAAAGTTTGATGAACATGTTAAACACATATGTAGCAAAGCATTGAAAGGTATTAATCTATTGAGACATTTAGCAGGAAGCTTTTGGGGATCTGACCCTAAAGTTATGAGTATGTTGTACAAAAGTATAGTGAGAAGCCATTTTGATTACAGCAGTTTAGCTTACATGAATGCAAGTAGCACCTTGTTACGAAAGTTAGATGTAATTCAAAATATGGGACTAAGACTTATTTGTGGTGCTATGCGCACCACACCAATTAATTCACTAGAAGTTGAGACATGTATACCTCCCTTAATATTACGAAGGTTGTTGTTGGCTGACAGATTTTTATTAAAAGTCATGTCATCAAATGATAATATTTTACTCAAGAAATTAACTATATATTCCGAGATCTCGCAGTCAATAGCTTCCAATACTATCTCTGCTTCTTCTTTGGTTGGTGGAACTCTACCTGAAATACCAACAATATTTGAACATGTTAATAAAAATTCAAAAGATATTGTAATAAACAATATTTGGCCTCTATACAAAATTCCTTATAATGGTATTTTTAACAACTTTGCAATCCATTTAGACACGGTGCACAATGAATTTGACTTTATACAGTTTAAAGACAATAGACCAGAACATTATGTTTTATACACAGATGGATCTAAAACAGACCATATTGTAAATGCAGCTTTTTATGATCCGCAGCTAGACTTCACCAAATGCATTAAATTAAACAAGATATGTAGCATTTTCACTGCAGAATGCTATGCTATTTATTGTGCACTGCAGCATGTAAATAGTCTTGTAAATAATGTACAGAATATTTTGATAGTTTCAGACTCTAGAAGTGTTTTGTCTGCTCTAAATAATGTAAATACTACTTTTAAGCTAAATTATATTATTTTTAATATTAGACTTATTATACTAAAACTACATGATAAGTATATGAAAGTAGAATTTGTATGGGTACCTTCACACAGTGGCATTCGTGGAAATGAGGTGGCTGATGCAGCGGCCTGTTCAGACCATGACGAGGATCGATCCGAATTGCTCAAGGTCCCATTTACTGATTATTATAGCCTTTATAATGAACTTAATAGACGGTTTTGGAAGGAGTATTGGGACATAACACAGGAAACGAAAGGCAGATGGTATGCTGGAATACAAAATGAATTATTGACTAAACCTTGGTACCATAACTTCAAATACATCACAAGAAGATTTATAACTGTTATATCACGCATGAGATTGGGACATTGCTTAACACCAGCTCACCTGAATAGGAAGCACATAATTAACAATAGCCGATGTCATCATTGTGGAGCAGAGGATGCTGATTTGGATCATGTTATACTAAAGTGTTCAAGTTTTAATATCCAACGTTTGATTTTGGTCAGTGAATTGAGTGAAATAAATGACAGTGACAATGAAAATGAAAGTGTTCCCCGCAGCGTTCAGGAATTATTAGTAAATAAGAAATATTTTATTGTGTTGTATAAATATATTTGTAATACGGTAGGAAAAATTTAACTTCATGAATGAAATCTTAAATGTTTAGGTTAATTAATATTAAGTTATTTAAGTTTACTTATATACGATAATGTCACTGAGATGTGCCCACCCAACCCGAAAGGGCGGTAAATTGGTAATTTAATAAGAATTAATGAAAAATATTTATATAAAAACAAGTTTGAAAAATTATTGTTGTTTAGTAAAAATGAAAATTGTGCATTAGGTATGAAAATGTATGCATGTGTAACTAATGTGTATCTCTTATTTTAAAATTAATTTAAGCTAGCTACTAAGTAAGACCCATCTATGTTTTCGACTGAAAGACTTGTATCTATGGTCATGAATAAATATTATTAAAAAAAAAAAAACAATTCTCAATTTTGTGTATAATGAAAATTTAATAGGTTTAATCAAATCTAGTTAATTTGTGTTCTAATTCCGATATTGTGTTGGACTAATGACATTTTTGTGACAATGTTTTAATTACTTCATTTCATTAAAACTTTCTAGTTTTGGCAAGAAGGGCAAACTACTGAACCGTAAAAAAATGAAATGCAACATACTTGAGCTGGCTCAGCTCAGTGACAAACCTTGTTTAATTGAAGGGAGATTGAACTATAGAAAAATATCTCAGGGGAGCTACCGGAATCAAACATGTAAGAAATACTCATAAGGACTATTGTAGAAATCACTTTATTTAGCTTCTCTTCACCGTTTCAATTCTTCACATTATCATTGCAAAATCACAAATACCAATACCAAATATCAATTTCAACCTGCAACAGACAATAATAAATACCTATTACATTCGTACCCTGTAGGTCTAACTTTCACTCATATAATAGATGTTATGTATTTTAAAAATAGTGAAATTTTGCTAAAAATTGTTTACTTACCATTGCAGTAGGTCCTCTTACATTTGGTTAAAAACAAAAACAAAAACCCTAGTAGGTAGGATACCTTTTTAACAAAAGCCCTTCAAAATTTCAGTTTTTAAAGAACGATGGTTTCGCCTGATAAACAATTATTTGTTTTATTTTAAATTAAGTGAAATGGGTAAATTTGATACTAAAAACCCAGCAGGCGTGTTTGTTATGGAAAACTCTTCAATCCAAATGGAGCATGGTCAAAGTATTCCATTCTCCTTTTCAGTGTCTTTTATGTAAGTTTTGGTTTTTGGTTTCGCTTCTTAATGTAAACCCTAAGTGTTTATTACCCATTACAATGCAATCTGCATGTTTGTCATGGCTATTTAATTTTATTTGACAGTGACGAACCAGAAAAAAGGCATATGTTCGCTGCACGCTCTGAAGATCATGTGGTGCAATGGGTTATGAAATTACGGGAATGCTCCTATGAGTATTTGCGTAACAGATTGCACAGTCTACAATCAAAAATATACTCCATCACTGGCAAGGTACCATATTTTCGAATTATTAATATGTTAAAAATACAAAATAAATATAAAATATAAAAACATATACACATTAGCATTACAAAAAATATGGGTTAGGTATGACTTCATAATACAAGTTTATAAGTTTTTGTAGACAGTTTTGGGAAAAATAATCATTTGTAAGTACAGTCGCGGAATGAAAAGGTTCGTCACCTTAGAGTCGATATTCGTTTGCACTAGTACTGCAAGAGACCACTAATGCCAACATTCCAGTGCAAGAAACAGTGCTGCTAACATTTAAATAAACATGACGTTTGCTGTCAAATCAGGTTTTGCTTGTTTTTTCTATCTCGTCAATGCAATGTTACAAAATGTAATAAAAGCTCATTAAAACAACAACAAAATGACAACTATGAATAACAAGCAAAAGTTAATGAAAACTACGAATAAGTTTAATGACATTTATTTTTAATAACTGGTATAACCACCATTAGCTTCAATCACACTTTGTAACCTATTTCTCATGGAACCCACTAGACGAGAGCATAGATCCGTGCCTCTAGTGTCTTCCCAAATAATTCTGCAGTGGTTTTCTAAATCCTCGTTGTTCCTTTCATTTCTATTTTCCCATCGCTGTACCATTAAACCCCATAAGTTTTCTATCGGGTTCAAATCTGCAGATCTTGCCGGCCAGGGTATCACCACTATATCGCTATGCCTGTTGAACCATTCATTCACAATACGCGCAGTGTGCGTACGAGCATTGTCCTGGACATATCTGACCTCAGGAACCTCATCAAGTGGATACACGGTACGGACACTTGGTAGCATACTGTCCTGGACATATCTGACCTCAGGAACCTCATCAAGTGGATACACGGTACGGACACTTGGTAGCATACTGTCTTCTAAAACAGACAGATAGTGTGTCGCGTTTGCCCTTGAAGGAAGAAAAACGAGCTCGCCTACTCCATCCGCTGACATCCACCCCCATATATTGGCCGAGATGCGTCCAGAACTGAAATTGGGCACTACGTGGTCTTCCGTATATCTCGTACTATTATATCTCCATAAATTAAGCCTCCCATGTTGGCTCGACTTAAAACATTTTTCGTCGGTGAATATAGTGGTACTCCAATCGAAGTTCAAATAAGTCTGTGCAAATCTTAACCGTGCTTCCTTATGACCCGTTGTCAGAGCAACTTTTTTTACGTGTCGTCTATAATGTAATCCCATTGAATGTAATGCGTTTCTTATCACTCTTGGACAAACATCATATAATTGGGCGAAATGATTCGTTGACACAAAGCCGTTTTCTTCATATTGTCTTCTCATGTCTGATTTTTGTGCGGCGTTAAGAATAGGACGGCGACCAGAATTATTGTGACGATGATCGACTAGTGCACCTTCTTCGCCATGTCTTCTTATCCAGAATCTCACACTATCTCTGATCACATTTAGACGACGTGATATCTCTGAGATGTTGTAGCCAGCTTCATGTTCGGCAATAATTGCTGCTCTTTCTTCAACACTTAAAGGTCTTGGCATTATAAAATAGTTATTTAGGAGAAATTATGATATTTTGCAATTATGACATTAACCGATTGACAATAGTATTAACAGAAATAATAATGTCAGGTTGAACTAACAAGAAGGTTATAGTTTATGAGCAGTTTATCCATAATAATCTTGTTGACAAAATAAATAGTCAAAATACCTTGATCTGAACAATTTTGAACTTTACTAACGAACAGTTAAACTTTATTTTCTCTAACTCGAGCCTATTCTGTAACATAGTTTCAAAAAGTAATATGTGCTCGTGATACGTTGAACGAATCAATTTGAAAATTGACGAACCTTTTCATTCCGCGACTGTACATACTTTCTTTGCAATAGTGACACGGATGCTGGCCTATGTTGCCTCTCTAACTAATATGCCTCTCTAATATGTGGGTGTCCAAGTAAAAAGACACCAGTATTGGGGTATTGAGTTAAAACTAGATTCGGTATCTAGAAAACTAGCACAGTTTTTTTTAAAGACATTTGAAGTTGAAACTCTGAAAAAGCATTTTAAAAGTTTGAGTGAAATAAAAAAACACACTTCTACTTGCTTGTTACATAAATTTTTATATATTTGTAGATTAAGATATATGAAATTGAAGAAAATTGAGCATTTATTAACAATCAATTAAAATCGCGGACGCAATTTTTTCACCGAACTACACAAAACTGCTTATACCTATCTAGGAAACTAAATGCCGAGAACTGGTAGCTTTAAGCTTGGACGCCCACATATTATTATTTTCTTTGTAGCAAAGATTTTTTTTCTTACAGGATCCTCTGCTGTTAGTGCCGAGAAATGATGGCGCCTGTTTATGGGCCCCATCGGTGCCCTTCTCGACAACGCCAGCATGTACAGTGAATACAAGTTCATTTAGTTGCCACTTGCATACCAATGGTGGTTTCACGCTAGAACGAAGTAAATCTGATGTACAAGCATATGTAAATATTCATACAAAGTCAACCAAAGCTACTTTTTATACTGATGATAATATTACAAAAAAGGTGGAAGACAAAAAAGCAGACAGCAAGACACAAGTGTTTGGACTGGAACGTAGTAAGACATCAGCACTAGTTCCACCTTTGGATGGCGTCTCTACTGTGTCTATATTTGACAATCGGCCTGCTTACTCCCGCGCCGCGCCCAGCCCTCCAGTTAGAACTAAACTGTCGCCAAGAAATAAACGAGCCGAAATCAATACAGATATGCTTGATTTTAATGAACGAAGTAAACATTATGGTGTTATAGGTATATTAGATGAAGTGCCAGTGCCTCCGAGAAGAAAAATATCGCCAAAACCGGAGACTCATCCTGTACAAGAGGGAAGTCAACCAAAAGATATGACTGAAGATCTTATTAAGTTTTAAGACTATGAAGTGTATTTTAATCTAATACAAGTGGCTGTATTCTCACAGTTTTAGCTGCGTGAATTCTTTTAAGAATCAGTTCAGTATTACACTCTACGAACATTCTTCTTTATAACAATACTAGCTGTCCTCTGCGGATTTACCCGCGGTAATGTCAGAGTTCCCGCGGGAATTCCAGGATAAACTATAGATATAAACCTTCCCCATGAATCACTCTAGGTAGGTATCCGTTTAGTAGTTTTTGAGTTTATCGCGAACACACAGCGGAAGTGACTTCATTTTATACAATGTAAAAATGACCTGTTTCCTGACAACGCTTATGCAAATTTTCACGATGATCGGTTAAGTAGTTAGGGCGTGAAATCGTAAAAAAACACATTCGCATTTATAGTATTAGGATTAATTTGATAGTAACAATGCTGCAATGCCGACTTGATAGTAACAATGCTCTCAATGTAAAATTATCATGCCAAAATTGTGATGAGTAGAATAAAAATACATAAGGTTAGTTTAAGCAATATAATATGTTATTTTTATTTTTATCTAATTTTAGGTGACAGTGGTTGAATATTTTGCACTATACAACGTGTTAATGAATTAACTGAAAACTAGAAAGTAGTTTGCTCAGAATCAACTAGCGAATCCATCGCACTGTTTTAACAAAGGTTATATTTTTTCATTTTTATTAGCCCATGTCTTAATTATTTATAATACAATATTTGGCGCGTACGCCGCCCGCAGCAAAAAAATTCGAACCGGTAGGCGCGGGCGTAGCGCTTGGAATTTCGTAGATAGGTCACCTCCAAACTAATGTTGATTAAATTTTAAAGTATAAATTTTATCGAGGTAAAATATATTTTAATCATATTATTGTTTATTTTTTTAAATGGGGTGTATCAGGTTTTCAGTTAATTCATTAACACGTTGTATAATAAAATTGTAAAAAGTGGCAAATATCCCATTTTTGATGATGCCCGTACCAACCATACTGATGTGATAGGTATAGGAAAACAAAATGCCTAAAAAATGATAATTAATGTATAGAAAATCGAAGTGTCACAAAACCATTCAAAACTACGCTATTTACTTGGTAGGTACTTACATAGGTATGTACCTAAGGCGGTTCAAGTGGAAAAAAATCTCCATCTCCTTGACTAACTTAGTGCCAACCTACACGTTGCGGTGCGGCGCCGCAGCCCAAGCCATTTCGCCGCATAGGCAACCACACGGGCAGCGCGGCGCCGCAGCGGCGACAGAAAGAGTAGGCATGCCCATCGCTACGTGACAGAACAGGACAAACAACAGCGAGCCGCTTACTCACCTCCCCGCCTCGTCTCGACTCCGATGCGAGCGCGGCGCGGCGCCGGAGCGCGCCGCAAGGCGCCGTGTGGCCACAACGCATTTTTGTATGTAATATACCGCAGCGGCGCCGCTCAGGCGCCTGACCTGAGTCGCACCGCATCGTGCGGGTTTGCTCGTATGGTATACGAAATGAATGTTTTTAGAAACAGTTTGACGTATGTGCAGGGTGGACAATATTACTCATGATAATAAACTAATTACCGAATAAAAAAAATTTCAATTTTTCTCATAATAATTTACCTACCTAATCGAATAGATTTTTAATATTTGGGATTTTTTACTATCATGAGAACATATAATTTTTATAATCATGTGTCAAACATATAATTTTTATAATCATGTGTCAAACATATAATTTTTATAATCATGTGTCCAGGTTTTGTTCATTAATTCTTAGAAGTCACATGATGTAAGTATGTGATGATAAACAGCGCAAATGTAAAGGCTAAGGAATGTTATAATAGCAACACAAGAGACGACAAAATGTCGTTTTTAAAATATTCCGTGTCTCGCTTATTGCGATGAAAAATGAAGAGCACCAACAAAGACTTAAGAGCGCATCAAGTTTGACGCTATCTTTATATAAATACTGAGACAGAAACGGAAATACGGACTTTAGAGAAATGTAAACCATTTATATGTGCTCGCTCTTATTTGAGTTGCGTTTCAGTATGTACCTATTGTACGTAATATCTAGCATTTTAATCATATTTAAGACTTGCGCATTCCGACCGACAATGTTAGATAAATTTTTTTTGAAACTTCACTTCGTTAATACACCCGCTTTTCCCCGCGATTTCAGGTCTACCTTTTACGTAAACATTAGGTATGTACTTTTAAGTGTTTATACCACCAACTTAATAAGTTTAAAAGAATAATTAAATATAGTTTATACCTACCAATTGTAAGTCCATGGTTCACCAGACTCGTGTGGATAGGTGGTAACGTAATGCTATAGTTTTATTTTTTGTAATCTGCATAGTTATGTAACTTTTTCACTAAAAATATCTAGCATTTTTACTCTAGTCATATTATTATAAAAAAAATTAAATTATGTTACTAAGTATACGTTTGTTTCGTAATTAAAGTATGTATAGATAAATACCTACTTATAACTATTTAGATACATTATAACATATTTACGGTGCTTAATTGCATACAAGAGTGAAACTAGCGTCACCCGCTTTAAAAAATCATTACTTTAAAAATAGTATCTATACTTTTACAATTAAATGGGGTATGGAGTAGACCCCATTTTACATATTCTACTTTCAATTTCTTTTTAAAAAAATATCTTACAATGGGAAGATAACGATTTTTTAGCGTGATTCGGGTGACGCTACTTTCACTCCTTATGCACCTTAAGAACGAATTTATCCTGACTTCCTGGTAGAAGTATATATATTATGCTGCGTCCACTTACTAGTACGAGTTGAGTCTATACATATATTGCAGATAGCTGACCCTTTTCACCCTAATAAGGATTGAATATTACCAAAAACACACTTAAGTACTTCATCTATTAGTTTCCAATTCCTTCTTAGTTAACAAAAAGTCTTGTGCCATCTTAATTTTAACACGTAAAAAGTCTTAAATAACCCTCGAAATCTTAACAATAATAATATATAGATACTAACAGCTGTTTTGTGTTTAGCCCGTGTTAATTTCGAAATTCCCGCAGTAATTCCGGGATAAAAGTAGGTATAAACATATGTCTTTTTCTGTTGGAACAAATTCAAACAAATGAATTCGGTGAGTTTTACCTACCTAATGTAGAGACGAGAATATATTTTTATTATAATTTAAAATTAAGCTCTGGTTTTGTACGAAAATCTCCCTCCGATTACTTTGTAATTAGGTAGGTACTTGAATGTGTAGTACGTATTTTCACTTTTGAGCACTAGTTGGGTCCGTAATGGGTGAAGGTGTATCTAATATCTATATCAATATATCAATGAAGGCGAGAGGATCTCGGAGAAAGAATAAAGTATACACGAGTAACAATTAAATGTTTATTAAATTTAAGTAACATAATTTTTTTTACAGTCGCTGCCAATTCGGATAGTTGTAGGAAAATACGAAATTTTTATTTGTTTCTAATACTATGAGGAAAAGCTTGCTTTTCCATAAAAATCTTCATATATTTTTTGGAATTTACGACTAGTTGCTACGAAATTCATTTCTTTTTGTTTGACATCATACACTTGTCTTGTGTCTTAACACTTAAATGAGTGAAAAAGTAATTTAAAACACTATACCTTATACAACATGAAACGACACTATACATAGTACCTATTAATATAACAGAATGTATATAATGTAATAACTATACTATAAATACAGGTATATACGTATATTTTTGTAGGCACCTTTTATTTTACCTTTTAAGACCACATTACGCTTTTTCCAATCGTTAATTCTGATTCCTAATTTTTAAAGTAGGTAATTTTGCTAAAATATGTTACCTACTAAATAATGATGCCTTTTAACACATTTTTAAACACACTAATGAAAAATTGTGACTGCCTAAATATATTCTTCCATGAAACATAGTTTATATAAATGATCCTCAAATACTTTTAAGGGATAACATTCAGATAGGTATTAGGTATACGAATTAATAGACTTTCATAGGGTTACAATAAAAAAACTTAAAAATTAAAATACAGCATCACAAGTTCATATACCAATTACTGTTCTTCCTGTAGATAGGCAGGTAATTATGTTCGAAGACAACTTGCCTTTTTCCAATGTTTAGTAACGTTCATAAAATATCATCGTAAAATCACAAGAAGTAAGAATCACAGTTCAGAAACTATTACATTACTATTATGCGGGCTACACACACCAATGCAACTTTGAAGCTCTTTATTTTTTTTCAGGTAATTTCACTTCTATAAATAATCAACAAACAATTCACTGTACCTACGGCCATGGACTAGACTTATAAGGCACTCGAATTGTGTTCGTCTATTTTATAGACCTTTAATATTTATCCCAAACATTATTTTAACAAAATATAATCTTATTAAACTCTGGTAAAGACGTACAAAAACATTTTTAATAGATCATTATTTCCTGAGATGTTAAAATCTAAAAAAAACATCTTACGAGCTTTTGTGCTGATTTGTATTTCAGCAACTATCTACGTGGGTACTTGCACGGTCTCTTTTTATCGAGACTTATTCAAAAATTAAACTAAAGATTAAATATTTATGAGAGATCTCACCGATCTTACTAACATTAGAGTTAACTTAATACTAAGGTTGATTTATGACAGTAATAAATAACTCTTAACATATTATTATAGTGTTTACAATAGTGAATAGTGGGGATCAGCCGCTTAGTTCCTAAGAGTATCAATCGACAGCTATTATTGCAACATGAGTTAACTACTTTGGTTCTACGATTTCTGGTTTATCGGGATTCAGGACACATCGCAAAAATGGAATGGATATTTCAGTTATTTAGTACTCCATACATTAATCGAGCTATGGATTGTAAATTCGTAGCACAAGCACCGAAGTCTGAAGCTCCAATTACTTAACTAATATTTAGCTTAGCAGCTTATTGTTTACGGCTAATCGTCAGAAATTGTGAACTCACTCACCCCTGATGAAGAACTCCCGAAGAGTTGGAAACATGTCGGGCTGTTCCTGACGGTTAGCCGTGGGTAAGCAGCAGTAGATATTAGTAATAAATAATAAGTTAGTAAATTCATGTCCCACAAAGCTTTTAATTTCACTCAAATAACTTTTTTGACAAAATAGTTTGTTGATCGTAAAACCAAAGTGTCCCATGGGCCTCGTGAGGCAGGTTCATCGCGTCCACAGAACAGGGCCCTTATTCACTTTGACAAACAACATTCTTTGCCCATATTAACGTGCGTCCCAAAAACGTATTTCCAAACGTTCTAGATGCCAAAATATTTGAAATTATTATCTATTCTTTATGCCATAAGAAACGTTGTAAATGTATTTTTTTGGATTGAAACTTTTTTGATTACCAGGGAAAGACAGTTTTGGCGGCGTCTTATCTTAACACGGCGTGTTATGGTCACAGTGAATAAGGGCCCAGATAGAACGATCATCTCAGTTTAGTACGAAAACTAATGTCGCCGCGTTATTTAATATTTTCTTACACAATACAATTTCATCACTCAAAAAAACATCAACCTAACGAAATATATTTAACGCTGCGCCGCCGCGCGCCGCGCCGTTCGGTTACGTTTTCACTTAGTTACTGTTTTCAAAATTGAAAGTTTTGGGTATACTGTGGGAAATATACTTGGGATGCCAGCAAAGGAAGTTTTGGGAAAGTTATTTATAGTTTGCTCTAACTTCTTTTACTTCCTTTGCATCCGTGCCGCGCTTGCCCCACCTGCGCTGCCTCTCTAGTTAATCTAAAATTTTGTCCGTGGTCGCGTCGCCGCGTGACTGGTGACACCGCAGCGGCGCGCGGCGGCGAAGGTCGGTGCGCGGGCGCGGGTGCGCCGTGCGGCGCGTCCGGCTCTGACAGCGGCTCGGTTAGTTGCCGCCGGAGTCGCGCAGCTCGCGGTTGCCGAGCGGCAGCGTGGGCCGGTAGTTGTGCAGCAGCTCCATGGCCTCCTCGCCGCACGACGCCTCGCCGCACCGCAACTTTCGCATCAGGGCCAGCTGTAACAAAGATCAACAAAAATGAGAAATTGGTGTTTTAGCACACACAGTGTCGAACTTGGCTTGTAGCCTACTATGAATACATACCAAACAACTGCCTGCTTAGCCGAGTTGACAATCTATTAATTGTTACCTATAGCATACCAATAGAAAACTAACGGCCGCACTCAGAATCGTTTTAATGATTAGGTACTTAATTTTAAGTAGGTACCTACAGATTTTGAAAACAAAATTGCCACAATAGACGTTCAGTAAATTAATGTTAATTGGCATTTAAAAAAAAATTAGTTAAATTAAAATTCTTACATATAAAGTATTAGCTAGTATTCCTGAGTGGCATAAGGTACTTTTTACCCGAAATTTCCACGGGAACTCCGAAATTAAAACTATTTAATTAGGTATTGAATTATGTTTGGATTACCTGAATTGACACTGGGTATTTTATCCATACATTTATTTATTTATTTATTTATTTATTTATTTATTCTTTATTGCACAGCGTGTACAAATGGCGAACTTAATGCCTTGCGGCATTCTCTACCAGTTAACCATTGGGTAGACAGAGAGATATAGAAGATGGGGTGTGCAAACTAAACAGTAATTAATATACTTAATACTAGACACTAATAATTAATAACTAAAACATAAAGATGCAATTTACTCACAATACATATCTAATTGTAATAAGGGGTGTAATTAGATTTGTAATAGAGATCACTACATAGAATAAAACAAAGTCACTTCCTGCTGTCTGTCTGTCCCTATGTATAGTTAGATCTTTAAAACTATCTACGCAACGGATTTTGATGCGGTTTTTTTTTCATAGATATAGTGGTTCATGAAGAAGGTTTATACGCATAGTTTATCCTGGAATTCTGGAAAAATAATGCAGCAGAGTTATACCTACGTGCATCACGAAAAAACTACTAAAAGAGATTGAGCGAGTTACCGCAATAGAAAAAACACCTACTTGTTCAGCTGACACTTCAATAGCTTCTTTGAAAAGGATCCATTCAACCGACTCTGTGCAAGGCGGAGTGGTCAGTGAGCCGGGGTACGTCCAGTAAGCCTTCTGGGGCGGCAGCAGCTTGGCCGGGTCCAGCGGATTCGACATTGTAACTTTATCGCCCTTGTGCTGAATGAAGGGCAACAGTCTCACCACTTTATCTAACTCCTCGTGTTTGTTCCCCACCTGAAAAACGATTTTAACTAAATTAATTCAACTTAACATTTAACCTTTATCAGTAGGTAGGTATTTATAATAAATTATACATGACACGAAGGTACATGTAAAAAATTGCAGGTTTATACAGGATGTAATATCGGCCTGAATCGACTGAATGTTGTCGGGGATTTGGAAAATTATTTACTCCCTATAAACAAGGTAGGTACAACAAACAATTAGGTTTTTTAAATTGCCCTATAGGGATGCCTTTAACGTATTACCATATTTTTTGTATTTGTGTTTGTAATTTAGCATGAAGTAGGTAATTTGTTGTATTCTAAAAATACACCGAACAAACCCTATAAATATAGGTAGGTACCTATTATAATAGGTTTCATTATAGAGGTAGGTAGGTATATATTTTTTTTGTCCTACCTATAGATTTCCTTCACCCTTCCTATAGATAAATCATTAGGTATCTTTAGTTTTTGTCCTGTCCGTCTAAAGGTTGTTTAGAAGAGATCGCTATAGTAAAGCGATAACACCGCCTTTTGTATGCCTTAAGGTGGCGCGCCACCATATTATGCAGCCTCTCAGCCGATAGAGGCCGCGGGCGGCGCCATAAAAGTGTTTTCTCAATTTACAGAGAATCGCAAGCTAAAAGATAGATTTTGATGATAAATGCGACAGGATGAGTGTTTAATACATCTTTCATTTAAAATTTTTATATGGTCTTACGCGCATTATTATCCTTTAACTACAAGAAAATTAGGAATAACCGCCCGAAACGTAGTCACACACACATGCAAATCGATTAGTATTAGCCGAATCTGATTCTGAATTTGACTTATTATGTTTGAGTCTCGTTGGCGCTGTGGTGTAATACGTCTCTTTTTGTAAATAATGAATCGTGAAAATCTCGTGTTCAAATCTAAGATTGCGATTCCACTTTTTGTAACTAATTTTCTCAAATTTGTTTATATATACTTATTTATAGATCTACAAAAGATTTATTTTTCGTTCTTTTTTGGAATTTTATTTTAATTCCAAAAAAGAATATTTAAAGGATATAGAACTAGAATCTAAGAAAATGTAAAGATGGATAAAGCTAAATAAAAATATTGGACTTATTTTCAATACAACCTTTCCCTGCAGGTTACACACGTAGGTACCTATTTGCGTAAATATTGGGACTGAAAATAATTTTGGGTATAAAAAGAACTCTAGGTCCTAATCTAAATTTCAAGATTTCGGGATTTACTCGGTGATAAAAAAATTGAAATCTTATAATATCTCCGACACTATGACCACAATACCATCATCTTTATATTTCAGCAGTCTATGTGATTTACGTCATCAACTAGGATGTTTTTAATTTTAGAAAAAATCAATCATAGAAAATCCAAAACTAAATAGAATCGCAGTTCAACTCAAAACCTGAATGATTCGTGATAACTTTACAAAAAAAGTACATAATTCCACAAAGACACTGACATTACAATCCCTACTAAATACTGATAATATTATAAATGCGAAAGTAACACTGTTATCTGTCTGTCTGTTACGTCAATGGCTCAACGGTTCATCACGAAATTTTGCATACACGTTGTCAGGGGTACAGAAAAGGACATAGGGTACTTTATATGCTGGAATTCCCACGGGAACTCCAAAATTAACACCGGTGAAATCTAATGAGATTTTGCATATACGTTGTCAGGGATACAGAGAAGGTACCCTATATGCATAGGGTACTTTGTATCCCAGAATTCCTGCGGGATCTCCGAAATTGCCACGGGTGAAACCGCGGGGAACAGCTAGTACTCATATAAACCGAGATTTGGATCGTAATTCTAAAAGGATTAGAGCCAGACGTTAGTACGCATAGTGGTTATACATATACTCTTTGGTCTAGCCACTCAACCTATATAGTACCGCTTGGCGTTATTACACGAAAAAAAAACATAAACGCATTCTGCCGTTGTTCCATTTCAAAATTTAAATTTTGTCATCTCGTGATAATAATATTGTCATCTCGTGATAATAATATTTTATATTTTATTGAGTTTCATCAGTAGGTACGTTGCGTTTGTAAAGTATTTTATATTCTACTAGCTGTGTCCCGCGGTTACACCCGCGTGAAACATTTTTATAAAATTAACAACTGATACTGGAGGATACTGTAGTTTCTTACGAGTGAAGTATTTAAAAAAACTGGTTCTTTACTTTTTTTTAATAATACTAGCTATTTTTCATAATATACCTACAAATTAGCGCGGTTTCACCCACGCTAATTTCAGAGTTTCTGCGGGAATTCCGGGATAAAAACTACCCTGTGTCCTTCTCTGTGCCCCTACTAATAAAGTGTATGCAAAGTTTTTAGATAATCGGTTGAGTAATAAACCGTAACATACAAACAAACAAACTCATATTCGCATTTCTAATAATAAGTTTATCTAGAAGTGTGCATAATGTATATTATGAAAAAGCAGTTTAGATTTCAAATCGTAAACAATAGCATAAAAAATGTCAGATAATAAAAAAAAAATATCTATACTTCTATACTATAATAAAAGAGTAGAATCCGCGATTCTGTACATTGAATATTTTACCTAAAATGGAGAGGGGTGATAAAAGAAGAGTAACCAAGCACAAAAAAAGTTTTTGAAATTCTTTTCTGTCTGTCTGTCTGTTTGTTCGCCATAATCTCCAAATCAACTGAACAGATTGTCATGCGGTTTTCACAGGTAGATTAAGCTTAGCCTGTAGCTACATAATATAGGCTTTGTTTCATTCAAATCGGATATCGGGAAAAAAAGTTGTTACACAAAAACTTTTCACGCGGGTGAAACCGCAGGGCACAGTTAGTCATATAATATTGAGACTTCTTCGGAAGTTGTTCTAACCACTGGACCATTATCGTATAGTTCCTCCTGCCGAAAAAATTATATGCATTCAGCCGTCGCGCGTCATTTGAATATATTGATCTTCTTTTATTTAGTTTCGTCAAAGCAGTGCGTTGGGAAGATGGATTTATTATAATATTGTATTATTTGTAAAATATAAATATTTTACTGGCAGTTGATCCTGCCGCGGTTTTGCTCGCATCAGTTTTTTTTTTTTTTTTATTACAAAATCAAGGAAATAATAAATAATAATGAGTGAACAGTTACATCATTTGGAAAAATTTACAAAAGTAAAGTCTTTATTATACAGGGTGTAACGTTACGAGGGTATTTTTTTGGTAAAAAGGCATTCAATATTCGATTCTCGTCTCTAATAGTTGACTAAAAAAAAATTTGGAGAAAAAACTTACTGAAAAAACCACGTGAGTGTCGTGTCGTGCTCCGCTCGTATTGGTCATAGCGTGATGTTATAGCCTATAGCCGTCCTCAATAAATGACTATCTAACACGGAAATAATTTTTCAATTCGATCTAGTAGTTCCTGAGATTAGTACGTTCAACCAAACAAGCAAACAAACTCTTCAGCTTTATCATTAGTACCTATAAATTAACAAATATAAAGTAGGTATATGCATAGGTAATAGTAAAAAATATTATAAGCTTTTGATCACTTCACGTGATCACATAGATATCACGAACAGATGAAGTTTGACCTACCAACACGATGAGTCTGTAACTTGCAGTTTCGGAGATATGAGCTGTCGAAAATTTGACCATGTGATCACATAGATATCACAAAACATGAAGTTTGAGTACCAACGTGATATGACTGCGTCCTATAGTTTCGGAGTTATAAGTGTTCAAAAATTTTGTCACGTGAACACATAGATACCACGAAAACATGAAGTACAGCAACATGATGGGGTTGTCTCATACTAGTTTCGAGGGTATGAGCTTTACAAAAAAAAAATTTTTTTGAAGATATTAAAAATTTGATCACGTGGTCACATAGACACAATAAAAATATGAAGTTGTACCAACATTATATGGCTGCGTGCCATTGCTGATTGCATCGAAGATAAAAGTTAAATTACCCTGGGCCGTGGTGAGATACAACCATTCGAAAATATGGTCTCTCTCTTTTACGCATCGAGAAAACAAGAAAGAGATAGCAAGAATTTATGCAACACAAAAATATAAAATACTTGTACGGGCTACCTGTAGCTTATAAGGTATACCTACTTGTACGGGACTCAAAACAAAATGTAGTTATGCCTTCGCTTCGGCTACTAAATACCTACCAACTATATCAGTAATATGTATATTCCAAATTCAATTCTAAATTATCCCGGTAGGTAAAATTGTCAAAACTCACGGCTCAACGCCGCGCCACCTTTCGATCCTTTTGGAACTCACTACAAACTACGGCATTCGGGGGACTTGTCAGTCTACAGCCAAACCACAGCTGTTTATAGACCGGGCCGCCATTTTCGTACACATATACTGTATACGCTCTCACACAAGTAAGAGATTCGACCAAAATTTAATATTTTTGAAATGCTTATAATTATGTTATTTGTTCACTATCTGCAAAGATTTGAGACTTATGCGGCATCGAAACAAGTAGAAGTATTTTATTAAATAAAGTCTAATAAATAAAAATAGCCGTAGTGCAAGAAAACTCGGTAGGCAATTTGTATGAAAACTAGCCCTAACACCCGCACCTTAATTTATAAGTTTTTTTTTGTAAACATACTGTGTACACTGTATAATAATTAAAGTAGGTACTCTGTTCTATTCTATAGTTATTGTTATTTAGTGCTATAGCATCAAACAATTTAGTGGCCTTTAAGACCTTATGAATTCTATACAATGGAATTAGTTCGTTGTAAGTAAATTACAATATTATGTAAAGCTTCTGCGGAATGAATCAGCACACCTACACACAAAAATAAAAATATTCTATTACCATAGGTACCCACTTAAGTAAAATAAGCATGGTACATATTTTACTACGTATTATTCAAATAGGTAGGTACCTATCTGATTTACAATTCTATTGTATTCAGAGGTGGGTAGACAGTGCGAAGCAGTGTGGGAAAAATATAGGTGGGTTTATAACATTAACACGTCTTCATTATCCTAAAAGCACTTCAATATCATAATTTTATCAAAATATGATATTTATTACCAGTGGGGCTCTTTAGACAACTCATCATTTAAGTACCTACCTATTAATACGAACTTTCTATCGAAATATCTATCTAAGTAGATTCACAATGAAAAAAAGTCCTAGCATCGCTAACCCACATAAGTGGGTAGAGCTTATCAATTTAGGTAGATAGAAACTAAGTAGGTAGGTAGGTATTGTAGAGTTGCACTTATAAAAGGATTGAAGTATTATAATAAGGCTTCTGTTATGTTACAGGGTAGCCTATTAGGTTGCAGGCTTTGCAGCATTTGTAATAAGCATCTAAACATAAATGAAATTGTATCTGTGTGCAAGACATAACGAAATGAAAAAAATTCTATTTGTTCCTATATCTAGGTATATTTGAATATACTTAGGTATGCAAAAACTATTCGAAACATTAGGTGCCTATACATATATATTAAAATGCGCGTTCAAACGTGTGGAAAAACAGAAAAACAGTCAATAATTTTATCGTTTCGCTACTAAAACGAGAGATTCGATTCGAGACATTACCCCTTACATGAAAACAAATTACAAAACTTATAACTAGATACGTATATAATATAGGTAAGGATGACGCGGACGCGACGCGACGCGACTGTGCGCGCGCGAGCATTTTCAACTTTTTCGGCTCAACACCAACTTGATTAACGCGGGTGAAAGTCGGTCAATATCGTATTTATCTAGATTTAGAAAGTGGTTAGCGCATGTAATTATAGATATGAAAAAAATAGAAGCCACATACAATATAATTTTAGCGCCACTAATATAGACCCATATGTACCTACTACCTACTTAAAATAGGTAAGGTAGGTAGTAATCTACTTTAGTTATTTTCTTTATTTTGAATTTGTGCTGATTTGTCCTCCGTTATTTCAAAAAAGAATGGGCATGTTGACTAATTTTTATTTTTTAGTCCGTCTTGTAGATTATTAAAAAATATCGGACACATATTTTTTCTTTTTTTACGTAATCAAAAAATAACGGCGATATATTGAGTTGAAATTTCGCGTAACGTCACTATTCTGACAGTTTGTATGGCGGTTTTGTGGTTAGTGACGTCACGACCTCCTCATCCTAAACTTTAATGCGCTTTATCTCTGTATATTTTAATTTATTTAAAAAACCAAAAAATACGTGTCAATTGTTTTTTTATTTTCTAACTGACGGACTAATTAGAATTTTGATTTTCAAAAGTAGTCAACATCCCTATTCATTCACTCGTAATTCAGTGAGGAATATAAAAGTAGGTACCCTTTAGTTAACTCATTAAAAACGTTTTTAATATTATTTGGTTTGTTTTCAATATGATTTTATATGCGCCTAGTCAAATAAATAAACATAAATAAAATATGCGAAATTTTCTACATAAATTCTTTAATTATACAATAGCTATCTTGAAAGTAATTTATTCTATAGCAAATGGCAAAAAGCTCTTTTCCTTTGATTTTATAGACAAAAGTAGATAGTTAATAGGGCGTTAACAAGACCCTTCCTTGCCCTTCCCCTCGGTGGGCCCATGAGTGAAAACAAAAAATATCTAAATATCTTACTTTAAGTAGTACACCCAGGACGGCCAGACCGTCGGGCTGGCCCGCGGCCTCAGTGAAGCTGTTGTACTTGGTGGTGTTCCAGTGCACCAGGTGCAGCTCGCCGGAGTAGGCGCGCCCATCCACCGTGTGTTCGGAGCCCTCGCCGTCGCGCGCGCCCCAGTGGCAGTGCCACTGCTGCAGCTTGTACACGTCCGCGCCCAGGGGCCCACCGCGAAGCTCTGCAAGACCAAAACTCACTGTCAGTAATGCCCTTACATTACACCTAGTAAAAAAGCTATTAAAAACCATAAATGTCTTCTAATATACCTACGTACACCTACCTACCTAATTAATAACTACAAACGTCAATGGAATATCTTCAAGCACCATGCCCAAAATGCAACGGTAGGCAAGTGATAATATGCATAAATTTATTGAAATCCATTGTCGAAAAAATTTAAATCGCTTTAAAACAAAAATTTGTCGTGAATCGTGATCGCCGATGAATCATAAGTGATATTAAAAATCTAAAAAGACTGGTTTCAGGATATTCATATCCTTGTGAGTCATTGACGAATGCCGAGGGGAGCCAGCAGGAGCGAATGACGTGTAGCATCGGGGGACATCAACAGAACCTCCAAAACAAATAATGGTAAATTGTGTTTCCCCGAACATAATATTCTATGTGCCAAATTTTTTAGCCGCTTATGCGTATGATTGAGTAACAAACATCCAAACATACTCAAATTTTTACATTTACGTACCTACCTACTCGTATTATTCGAAGGATTATAAGACTTCCTAATAACATGATCATGTCTTTGTGATAACGTAATAGGTACGTATAGTTATTTTGTACTAGCTATTCCCTGCGTTTTCACCCGTGGTAATTTCAGAGTTCCTGCGAGAATTCCGGGATAAAAAGTATCCTATGTCATTCTCTGTATCCCTGACAATGTGTATGCAAAATTTCACGATTTCACGATGATCCGTTGAGGCGTGAAAGCGTAACAAACAAACAATCGCGTTTTTGCATTTATTATTATTTAGTAAGGATTGTGAATTAATTATCCAAGAAAATTAATAAAGTTCGGAATATTTAATTTCTATTTTGGTCCAGGGGCGCATTTCCCAATCATAGTTCAGTCCCATCAGTTTTATCGCCATCAGAACGTGTTATGCTTCTGCTCCACCTGCGTTAACGTTAACGTTGATGTTAATGTCTAACGTGGTAATGTTAGTAAGTTAACGCGTTAAAATGTTGGCCACATCTAAATTAGCGCACTAATTTACGCGTTAACACGCAGGTGGAGCAGTAGCAGTAGCATTAGAAACAAATAAACAAAGAAAGATATTTACGGAGCGCGAGCGTAACAAACAGCGATAATGCCATGTGTATCTTATGGAAGGCCGTATAGTTATGTAGATTCTAAAAAAGATTTAGTCCGCGCAGTATAGTAAAGACTAGTGGCTAGTATATACTAATCTCCGATAAGGATGCCATCATGCCAACCTGAGTCGTATCCGTTCTCATCGACCCGCCAGCAGTAGCCGGGGTTTACGACGGAGCGCGGGTGGTTGACGGAGTAGCGCCACACGAGGGGAGGGGCGCTGCCGTCGCTGCGCGCGCGCCGCGTGTCGATGTCCACCGGGCTCTGGCGCGCGCCGCTCGCGTCCGGGAACTTCTCCGTCCAAGAGTGCGGACCTGGGAACGTAAACAGTACACATACATTCAGTACATACTCATTTCATAATATACACGCGAACGGTAAGTGGGCTAATGTTCCAAACGGCAGCTCGGAGTCAACGACCGAAATCTGACCGAGTCTGCGCACGAAAAGCGAAAATACCGTATTGCTGGCATACCGGTGCGATGATTAAAAGTTTCGTAGTGAGGAGTTTAAATCATGTAATTTAACCTAAAAACAAATTTTGACTCAACGGCGATACCTAATATAGGGACACGGTTCACTTTTGCTTTTCAATTTGTTTTTAACCAAGGTATAGGTATCCATCATCTATATACTCGTATATATCATCACGAGCTGGAACGGCTGGACTGATCACCATTAAATACATACACGTTGTTAGGGGCACAGAGAAGGACATAGGGACTTTTTATCCCGGGATTCCGCGGGAACTCCGATAAAAAAAAGTCCATGTGTAAAGTAGTAAAAATACTAAGTAAGTATATACTTAACTATATACTTAGTATTTTTGTAACAAATAGATAGAATACTCTTAAACGTGTCAGCATGAGGTGACGAGTGAAGCTGCTTTGTTGTTTGTTTGATTTACGGCTGTCTGTCCGTTATTATGTTATCTGCATACACCTACAGTTTGATAGATACATTTTTATAATGATTATAATGTTTACCTATCTACTGCTTTAGGGTCTGCCTATACTTCCGTAACTATAAATATTATACGTAAAACAATTAGCATCGAAAATAAAAAAAACGTAAATTTTTGTAGAACGGCTGTAGTTTATAATGTTAATCCACATAATAGCCTATCATTATGTAGATTATGGGGTAAAACGGCTGAAGTATCTATCTGCCTTTAGATGCATTATGTCAATTTCTACTTGTTACTTCATTGATTGCAGTGCACTTTACACAAACTAATGGCAAAAACGATTGAATTTTTGAATCGACAACTTATTTAACCTTACCAGTCCTCGCAAGGTAAGTACGTTTACCTGTGCATCGTATATAATGTATGTACCTGACACCTGTAATAGGTATCCGTCTAACTAGAGAGTCAGGTTTACCGATCAGAGTTGGCCTTTAATTAAATTACAAAAAGAAATAAAACTATCGAGCAGTAGGTAGTCCATATCGATGCAACACGCCTCGTTCTCGTTTTAACGCCATCAAGAAAGTGATGAACAGTCCATATTCTGTCCATTACAACCGCTTCAATCCGTCAATATCTCTTTATTTCAGTTTCGTACATTTGCTGCACTTTTAATCACGTTACCTTCCTAAATCCTATCATGATATTAAAATTTTCATCTATATCCTTTGGAGACACATCCACTAGTGGAAAAAACCCTTCCCTAGAATCTATACCGAGATCGAGATTATCTTGCGCGGTATTCTAGGATACCAGAGTTTTCAGTTTGCTCTCAATGTTGTCCACTATTTTGCATCGCCGTTGCTGAATGCTGGCACATACTTGTATCTATCTAGATGACGACGACGCGATGCGACGACGTCTACCGTAATTTAATCTCGAATAAAATATATTTTTATATTATGATGATCCAAGATCAAAGATATAATCACTGCTTTTTATTACCGATGACGATTGATGATATAGGTAAATACGTCTAAAACAGTTATTTTTGTTTATTCTTCGATTATTATCTATAGAATTAGTATAAATAGATGTATCTATCTTTGAAAATATCTGCCAAAAATAATATTATGTGCAGTTTGAAAATAGATAGGTATAGGTACCCAGGTAGGTAGGCGTAGGTACTAGGTACTAACTGCAAACATACAGACAGATAAAAAAAATATAAAAGGAAAAGCTTTTTGGAAATTCTGCTCTTAGTTCCGATTTAGGATCAGTGAGTGAGAGAGAGAGCGAGTGATCACACTACATTAAAATGTACCTAGATTAGTCGATTTAGGGTACAATTTAGAGTAGTGTGATCACTCGCTCTCTGTCTCTCACTCACTGATCCTAAATTGTATCCGATTTAGATTCCCTAAATTAGAAGTAGTGTAATTAACGCAACTCGAATTACAATTTGTTTTGAGTATCAAGCTAAATTGCCGTTCGCAGCATTTATTTTTATAGTACCTATAGGTACGTTAGTCGTTTAGATCCGAAAAAAGGCTCTACCAAGGTAGCCATACCTATTCCTAAAACTGTAGAGAATGTGAAACGTAGTAATAATTTCTAATTTTCTATTGTGTGGAAGAAAAATCACCATAAACATTAGTACAACCTGTAAAGTGCCCGTTGCAACTCCCAGGTTGATTCTGTCGAGAACCACTCGGCTCCCCCGGACACACTTTGGCGGCGATGCACTGCGCATGCATGCATACTTCACATTGTTTATTACTTATCAATTGACGCAATTGGTTCAATTCCTGTGCGTAACGTATTCGCGCGAGTAAGTTAAAAGTAAACTATAGCCTATAGGTACACGAATACATGAAGAGTGCGAAACTGAAATGTTTTAAAAAGCATACAATCAGCGCTTGGACACTGGGCACGGCTGGGCAATACCGACGCCAATAAAAGCCTCTCCTTTTTTCCCCGCATTAAAGTGTATGGTTACATTTTCAACGCGCGTTAATTATACGAATCCATTTTGCCTAAACTCGATTCGCGCGTATAATTTCAAAAGCAATAACATAATGTTCTTGAAAGATATGGTGCAAATCTTAGGAGAACACGGCATGCAGTTGTTGAAATGCGTGAAACATACCTACCTAAAAGCCGAGAGCTTAATGAAAATAGTTAATGGAATTCTCAATACGGCCACTGAAACGCAGCCATTTATAAAACATGTCTGTGATGAAGAGACATCGATAAGACAAAGTGACGATATTGACGATGGTACTTCAAATAACGAAAATTTCAAAATATTTCTGTTTTATTTAACACACTGAAAATACATAAAATATAGTAATAGACCCATTAAAATTTAGTGAAAATACCTATCATCGATCTATATCATCTGATTTTTTTTATATTATCACATCACTAAACCAAAGACAATTTCAGCACCAGCCATTTTTGTTTACGTCTTCGACCCAAAACGCCGGGATAGAGTTTTCTTTAATATCAATTTGTATCGAATGTTTCGCAACCTTGCACGTCCGGGTATTACTTAATCAATTTTATCTCCGATGCGCCAGCGCACCGGCCGGTGTAATAGAGACATCCACCCACGCGTCCTATCCACTTAGGCGCTACTATTCAAATATTGAGACTTTACGTGATATAAAGTACCATCCTCTGATAGGTAGATATTAAGTATGGTTTTATAGACTGCAATCTCCCGTCAATCCGAGGCGTCGCTAGCGCTCCACGAGAGGCGTCCGTCACGCACCGCCCTCCCAGCGGCCGCGCCGCGCCGGCGTGCGGCGACCTCGGCCTTGCTTATCTCTAGATGATTAATACATTCGGTTTTGTAAATCGATTGCTATAATTTAAACGTTTTTTTCTTCTTTTTTTATCAATACCAGCTACATAGATATATTCAAAGTATTTTTGTCCGTGAGAGTGAATTTTGAACGTTTTCTTACAAGGAAGAATGTATACTTATATGTATGTATGTATGTATGTATTATACATCCTACTACATGCATTATATATTACACACAAGCCCATCAATAAAATTAATATTCATTGTTTGGAAGTTTTGGAACCGATAGATGCCATCAAAAGGTGCTTAAAAAATCTAGCAAGAATAAAAAAAATATACCTATAATCATTTAACTCAATATAGTGGTTGGCGACTATGAAAGGTAGAGACTATAGTTTGCAAACTCAACATACCTTCTTTCTTATGCATTTAGTGAAAAGCTGTTAATTTGAAATTACAAACAGACACTTCAATTTTAATTATTTGTATTGATATCATGTTTTGTTATCTTTGAGGCCGTACGTACGTCTCGTACTTTAATATACTTACTGTATATATCTTAGGGTAGGTGTACACGAAGATATTATACAGTACTGCAACTGGGTACGATGCAGTTTTCATGCAAATTTTGGTTCACAAGGCTGTATCTAAATATGACTGTCTATATTAACATTTTTCATCTCTATACGTGTTCAGTGAAGTTTGCCTAAATTTTCGCAACACTTCTCCCAGAACAAGGTCGCGCAGAGCACAAAGTGTAACAACCGGAAGCAAATAACTAATTTGCATGCCATTTTTATGTTTTTTTCACTGTGAAAAAAAAAACATTCTTGTTTTGTTCAATGTAGATAACTACCTATTCATTAATCGAAGGTTTGTCTCAAGGCAACACAACTTACTACCCATAATTTTCAATCAATGAATTTGTTGATAGCTAGTCGATTTCCCATGGTTTCGCGCGCGTCAATTTCGGAGTTGCGGTTGGGATTCCGGTACAAAAGTACCCTATGTCACTCGGGTCAGGTACACTGTAACTTCCTATGAGCATAAAATGTGATTACAAAACGAATTAATAGTTGCTTCGTTCCTTGTATGATATGAACGTTCTATTTACTAAATCTTTATGCGGTTACCACTAAGCGTTAATTTCTATAGTACCACAATATGGTATTCATTCAATTGTTTCTTAAATTCTATGGTTTTTAAAGTTATCGTCAAGTAATAATCTAACCACATTGTTTTGTTGATAAACCGCAAAAGTGTTCAGCACGTTTTAGTGATATGCATGGAATAAACGTAAATAGTCGAAACACATAAATTGTACATGGGTGAATGGTCGATGAGCGACGCTCGTGATAAATGCACAATTATTATCAGCAATGCAATAATTTCTTATTGACGCGTTCTCGAGGAAATGATAGCCATTGTTAGGGCATCGCCTAGTCGTAAACAAGTAATTGGCCGCATACATCATTCAATATTATTATACTAAATTCTCTAGATACTATTAAGTGAAGCTTTCTCGGCCATCTTACCTAAGTATTTATGTTAAAAAAATTCGTAGGAAGTGTTACAGAAAAATGCATAACTCATGGCACGTGAAACGGATTTTATACAATACGCACTGTTACTAGCTGCTCCCCGCGGTTTCACCTGCGTTACTTTCGGAGTTTTCACGGGAATTTCGGGATAAGAAATAGGTACCTCAAGTACTTTGCTGTACCAGTGACAATGTGTATGCAGAATTTCATGATGATCGGTTGAGTAGTTACGTAACAAACGAACCAACTCACATTCGCGTTTTTAATATTAGTATTCACACATCCACTGTAAAATACCTACTTATCGTGCCTACAGGCAGAGGCAAATGTCAAAAAATACTAAGAATCAAGATGATTAAAAGATAATGACATGCGACATTCATAATAATGTATAGTCATAGAATTGCAAATGTCTTTGAAGTGTTGCAGACTGGGAAATAGAATATCTTTAAAATTATTAACACATTTTCAAGTAGGTAAGCACATAATTTTAAATGACAGGCGAGTAAAATATTAATTGTCTAATTTGTGTCAAACGCGAAAAACTTATCATCGCTATTCGCTACTAATGCTTAGTTCTTACCTAACTATTTATATGCAAGTAGTTACAATTATCTAAACGTTTACTTAATGAGTTTTTAAAGTCCTCATTAAGTATACGATATCTTGATTACTTACTTGTAATTATTAATTATTAACACTGATTTCTTAAAAACTATAAATAATAAAATCCCATAATATTTGGTGAGTAGAAATAATTAATTACCTAATTATACTTAGTTGAGTTTATGGACTCAAATGATTAAAATGATTTATTTTTGAAACAGTAGGTGAATCATTTGTGCAGGCTATACGAACTATTTTATAGAACTAGGTACAAGCTTCTGCATGCGGTTTCTCTCACGTGGTTGGAGATTTTGTAAATCAATTTTATATTCCTCGGGAACAGTACTTTTTTCTGGAGACAGTTACCCTATGTCTTTTTCTGTTCCCTTCAACGTATATTTTTTATGATGAACGGTTGAGTAGTAAAGGTGTGAAAGGGTAACAAACAAATTCACCATCGCATTTATAACATTAAAGTTTTCCCTCAGGAGTTAAATTTCAAAAACCACTTCAAGTTATAAAAGAAAGCGTGAAAAGATGAGTATTTTTTGGGTACGACATTTAAACGTTTATTTTAAGGGGTTTCCACATTGATTTACTACTGGTTTCCAGCTCAAACTACAGCAACAAGTTAAGAATTAGAGTTTTATTTTCGTAAAATGTGTGGAATAGACGGAATAGACCATAGATAGGTAGTTATCTTTCGACAGTAGATAACAAGTATTATTGCAATTTCGCATGTAATGAACATGAAGCACCTCAGGCATGCGAAATTGCGAACTGCACACGAAACGTGTTGAAGAAGTTTGGTTTTGACAGACCGGTTCGTAGGCCGTATAGTACCTAGTTCACCAGACTGACTGACTGACTGACTGAACTAGGCCAACGGCAACAGCGCACTTATTACAAGCAACAATAAGCTATTGCTATAACTGATTAATACTTATAGCATCGAAATTTTATAAATGTTAAAAAATTTCGTGGTGCAACCAATATTGCCCCCCTCAACCGGATCGTAGATCAGCGCCTGGCTGCGGATGGTATAATAAAAATATCGATTTATTATTATATTTTGTTTTTGGGCGTGGCCATAATTAATCCATGAACATAAACAATGACGCAACTGATGAGAGAGTTGAAAAGCGTTTTTTTAACTAAACCTTGTCGCAGTCGTCGCGATTTTCATAGGATATTTTATAAGCAAAGGTAGCCTTTAATATACCTAATATTACCTACCCTTACAAAAATCCAGAATTTTGAGCCTTATACAATTTTTCGGTAATTTTTTTAAATCTTTAGATTGGAAGTGTCACCGAGTCCCCGGATTTCGGGTCGGAGTTTAGTTATTTGAATAAAACTGTCCTCCTTAAATTTCAAGTGTTATTTACATACCAGTACCTGAGTGGGCACTTGTAAGCAATTTTCTTAACAGGAAGTAATTATTCATCTGTTTAGAAGAGACACTTATTAGGACTTAAAAAAAAACTTTTCAGTTAGTGAGTAGGTAAAGACAAAAGGAGCAGGTTAGCAGGACAATAAGATGTTAGGACCTATCTATTTCTTTTAAATAGGCAGGTACCTACTTAAAACATGTGACTTTCATAATAACACCTAGCGAACGTAATTAAGCCTACAAAGCTGAACTTAAAGCCTACCTGTGAAGGAATAAAAATATTCATATCTCTAAGAAATAATAATTTTTCTTTGCCTATTATTTTTACAGGTTAACACTGTAGGTAGTAGTAGTACCTGTTTGTAAATAAATATAAAATATAATTTATAATATTACGTACTAAATACATCTTTGAGTACATGAGTAGGTACGTACTTTTTTACTTACTTACCTATTAGGTATTAACACGTATTAAGCAGGTACCTACCTAATTATTCGTATACTTATCATTAAGTTAGTTTTTTTAGTTTAGTACATACTACATACCTATAAAATTACTATAGACGATGAGATTGCTATGCTTAGCTGACTGAGAACTCTCTATACTGACACTACACTAAATAAACAACTGTGGTATTCAGTCAGTAAGATAAGTGAGTATTAGGCTAAGGCCACACTACAAACACACTAAGAGCCAAGAAACTCGCCGAGTGACTGATCCTAGTGAACAGACATAACGGGCATGATGAGAAATTTTGAAATTCCCTTTTATAATGCAGTTATAGAGAAAATTATAATAAGAAATTGGGTTAATATTTCAAAAATAGGGCCCGAGAAAAGCATAATCGTGAAAGATTTATTAAAAATTATCAATATTTTTGATTTTTTCTCTCTATGTCACATCCCTATAACACCCAGGCCACGGTGGCGCGGAATGTACGTCAAAAGTGAATTGTGATTTCTACCTATTCCCTCCTCAACCTTTTCCAGGTCTTTTTTTTTCAAATTAACGTGTTAATTTTTTTTTCTCCTCAAGGTTCTTCCGTCTTTTATAAAAACAAAATCACCACACTGGTAAATGCACTATGTGCGAAGTCCATCAAGAAAGCAAACGAAAAAAAAAGTGAATTATGCGTCAACTTTGTATGTGACCGCAGCTTTGTTTCTTGTACACACGCACAGCTCTTAGTTTAGGCTTTAGCTCTTAGCTTGGCACCTATAGTGTGAACTTAGCCTTATTCAACCAAGGTACCTAGTGCGAAATCGCTAACTCATTCATGAAAAAAGTATTGACTGACTTTGCTAATGACAGTTTGTATTTAAATTTATTTACGATTGTAGGGTTTTTAAAGTTAATTTTATAAATTATAATCTAAAAATAATTAATTGAAATAATATTATTTATATATTTTTTTTCTTTTTTAGTTTTATTTTTAAAATAAAACGGTACACGTACCTATGTAGGTACCTACTTCTATATTAACTATACAAAATTTGCTATTTAGGAAACTTTAAACTTTATGGGTATAAAGTCACGTGCCTTGATGTAAACAAACCGGTCCAAGCTGCTTACAAAATATTACGGACGTTTATCAGTTAACGAAACGGAAACAGGTTAACTTACCGTTTTTGCCGGTGTATCCCCAATCGAAGTCTGCCATCGTGATGCACAAGTTTCACTCAACGAATTAATTCAAAAGAAAATTATGTAAATATAACGTGTTGGATAGGATGCGGATCGGGTCAGGGTGCACCAGTGAGCAAGGTTGTGAGACGACTGTGCTCGATGAAGCGTCGCTTTCCTGATTTATACAAGTCACAAGCGACGCAGTGAAGTGCGAGCGGGTGCGGACGAGGGCGCGGGGACAACCGCTCTCGCGCACTGCGCCGAGCTACTGCGAACGGCCGCCCGCGCCCGCCCGTGCACCGGCGGCGGCGGAGCGGAGTGCGCCCGCGCCGAGTGTCGTGGCCCCGCGCACACGGGCTGCTCCGCGTTTACTCTCGTCTTAATATTTTGAACCGTACCATTCGGCTTTCTAACTAAACCTAAACACACAGCAATTAGTCAGCAACTATTTGTTCATTAAACAATTGTCACATGCCAACCATTCAGGCGATGTTTATGATGATTACATTCACAGCGTTTAGCTGAAAACAAAAGATGTGGCTAAAAAGGAACTAAGGAAGGATGTAGATTAGAAATTACTTTTGAATCCATTGCAACTATTAGTGTTTACGTTCGGCTTACTTTAGCAATTATGTCTACCAGCTCTACATAATATCACGCTGTAGGTTTGATAAAACAATAAAACATAATAATATCAAGTATGACGAGTAAGTTTTTAATTTTCATCGTTTTTCCGGCTGCGTAGGGCTAAGGCGATTGCGTTATGATGAGACGGGCACGAACCTAGGACGAGCGGTACAATTTGAGATTTTTTGGATCGACTCTACCTCAAATATAATATTATAATTTACCTATAATTGTTTTTTATTTCGCGTAATGTAGCAGCTACATTACGCGAAATAAATTTATTATTAAATGTATAATTATCAATTTAATCATTAACATCAGCAAATTTTTTAATTTTGATATGTTAGGGCCACGATGTTCAGGTAAATTATACCTACTAACTTACTAAATATAACTAGCTAATAAATTCTTTTAAAATAATTTCACACAAAAACTCTCCCAACACATATACGGAATATATTATATTTGTACCTACCTATAAATACGTAACTTGTATGGATATTAGTAGTGACTCTATGTTTTATTTGATATAATACTTCAATGGTTCTAGCGTAATCTCTATTTTTGCATGTACCTACTTAACTACTGAAATATACGTAGGATTGGAATTAAAAAAAAATTAAAATTATTGATTTAACGTCAATCGTCATCTTGTGTATATTTATGTAAATAAAAAATACCCATTGATTTATTATTATGAGGAGCTCTAGAAATGTTTTCTTCAACACAAAAATAGGAATAGAGTTTTTTTGGCATATAAGTTACAAAATAAAATTAAAACTAAAAAAAAAAAATACTTACTAAAATGTCCCGCTAAGCATGTGATAGTATGTACCTCTTAGTAAAATAACAATTATAAAAACATTTGTAATTTACATTAACAACAAATATTGTTTAACGATTCACAACAGGACATAATAATAGTTTAATTAAACATAAATGGAGTCTTTCGATAAATATTCTATTTTTATGTTATCTATCTGGGTAAGTAAGTAACTGGCAGTGTATTATACACGTTAATTGAACTTAGATAACCCATTCATTAGTGACCTGGTAAGTAGTACATCAAAATACACATACAGCCTGTGGTGTGTCCGCAAGATAACGTAACTTTATACTAAATACTAGCTGTCCCGCGCGGTTTCACCCGCGATAATTTCGAAGTTTCCGCGGAATTGTTCCATACAAACTTTGCAACCCCTTTTCATCCCCTTAGGGATTGAATTTTCAAAAATCGTTTCTTATCGGATGCTTATTACGTCATACAAAGAACACACCCTCCAAGTTTCAGGTCTCTATGATCTGCGGTTTATAGACTGTGCGTTGATCCATCAGTCATTCAAGACAAAGCATTTTATATGTATAGACTAGATGTCCCGCGCGGTTTTACCCGCGATAATTTCGAAGTTCCCATAGATATATAGATAATGGATCGAAATAATAAAGACATAGTTAGTTTATACTTTGGTTCCCAATTTATAAAATATAAATACAGTGAACTAAGTGCGTCACGAATCACGATGCATTTAAATTAAGGCGTTTATTGCCTACATGGAAATACGACTTTTTCAAACTGTTTGGTCAGTTTCCAAAGTGCATTAAATGGAACATAAAAAATATTATTGTTGTATTTTTATGTACCATTTGTCTGCCGGTCGGCCTTGATAACATATTTGAATCGAAATGGATATTGCTGTTTTTTAAATATTGAATGTAGACATAATATTATAATTATAGCTAATGTAGGTATACCCTACGAGTAGGTTCTACACCGCGAAGCGCTTCATTTTTGGAACAACTATAATACGTAGAATAAAATTACTGTGAATACGCAAACGAGCTCAAACGAGTAAAAGTAACTCTAGGTAGAGCAAAAGAAACTTGATGTTGAGTCTCATCGGTTATTGTCTTTCAAAGGGGTCACACTACTTTAATCCCGGAATCCCGCGGGCCGCGAGAACTGCTAAATAACGCGGGTGAAATCTTACCCGAAACCTTTAAATCTATACCTACTAATGCAGGTAAAGTATGTGAATTTGTGATTTTGTGGGTTTTGAAATTGCACTTGCAGGGGTAATCTCTGGATTTACTGAACCGATTTTGAAAATACTTTCACGCTACGGTAGTCTTGACTCCTGAGTGACATAGAGTACCAACGTTTTATCTCAAAATACCCACGGAAACTCCGAAATTACCGCAGGTGAAACCGCGGGGGACAGCTGTATAATATAAAATAAAAAATTTAAGTAGGTAGGTACCTAGCTATTTATTTATACAATACACAATGTAATTGTATGGACTGCATTATGCACCTAGTGTTTATCATACAATAATCCACACAACACCGACAAGGCGACGCAACGTGACAAAGGAAGTACGGCGATGTTTATTATTTAGTGAGAGACATTTTCAGACCTAAGGTCAATGCCCCTCGATCTCACTCGCAGCAACTCTGGTGATCTATCTACTTAGTAAGTGCTTACCCAATGTGCGCGTGGGTGCATATGTGCCTCGTTCTGATTCCGATATAGAAATGTGGATGTGATAAATATCAAGTTTGTTTTGCATTTTGAGTAGCTACCCATTTCATGTATTATTTTTACAACATCCAATTTTAAATCCAATCTTAAAAATAATTAAAATCTGATAATTACCTATACTGCTTAGAGTGCTTAGATATCAAAGGTTTTTTGCCATGATTAGCTAAATTACATAATTTAATAAATAGTTCTAATTTGTAGTAGTAGCGAGTGTCCTTAGGTTCTTTAATTAATTCGTAAATTCATTACTCAATTATTTAAATGTTGATGATAATAATCAAAATAATAATAATAATAACGCTTGGACATTACCACTTAGCGCCTCCCTGGTGCCAAACTAAGCAAATCTTGTTCTTTGGATACCAGCAGGGCAGGGCAAATTAGGTAGGTAACTTCAGTTGCTGTCATATTTCAGTTTCAATCAAAAAAATAGCGATTTTGTACTTAATTAATCATGTTTAGGCAGCTTCAACTTTTGAAGTAGGTTGTGTTTGTAACGTGCATATTGTAATCGCAAAACGGCCATGTTTTTTGATTGCAACCGAAAAATGATAGAAACAAAAGTTACATAGGTAATATCCGCTCAGAAAGCCGATTATGTAAATACATAATAATAAGATACACCCAAACTCAAAGTAAACACCAATGTTCATCACATAATAGGCTAGTTTCCTGGGTAAAAAGATCGAAATTCTATTTAGTCCGTCAGTTAGATAATAAAAAAATAAAAGACACGTATTTTTTGCTTTTTTAAAATAATGGAAATATGCATAGATAAAGCGCATTAAAGTTTAGGGTCACAGCTCGCTATAACGTGCGAACAAACTGTAGCGAGGCGTGACGTCATGCGAAATTTCGACTTGATATATCTCCGTTATTTTTTGGTTACATAAAAAAAAAAAAATACGTGTCCAATATTTTTTAATAATCTACAAAACGGACTAAAAAAAAAATTTAGGAAACTAGCGAAGCAATCGGTTATTTTACACTACACTACACCAAATGCAAATAATGACAAAGCTACTGATGACGCTATTGCTGCTGTTCCGACTATAATTATAATTTTAGTTTCAATCTGATTTGCGGGTTCATTTTGTTGTACCTCACTGGTGTATTCATTGTATTGTATCTTATTTGGAATAATTAAAACCCGAAAAAAACAAGTAACGCGTGACTATAGGTACGTGACGCGTTATGACACTAACTCGCAAGTTTTTCCCATAACAAAAATTAATTTTGAATTATCACTTTAGAAAACTTAGAGATCTCGGAAGGTCAGAAGGGTCGCTTATGTGATCAAGGTGACCTTTACCAGCGATTAAATTTTATATCCGAGTTAGTATATAGCCGTATATACTACTTATGGCCGATATTTCAATCAGATCAACAAACAGTCAGATTGCTTATTCGTCTGATATTGTATACGTATAAACTTATTCTTTCTTTAAACTTATTTTTATAGATCTTTTTTTTTTAACTGTCTATCCTCTGTGGGCAGATTTTTTGATCATAAGGGTTAGTTATAATCAAAAAATCTGCGCACATTAGACAATTTTTAAGAAAGATCCATAAAAGTTATCTAATTAATTGATGATGATGATGAATTTTTTTTTAACATTTGCCTTTTTGGCTTGGGCACAGTAGATAATACCTCCCTAGGCTACAGTTCAGTTCGCCTAGCCGAAGATAGCCGTAAGCCGCTACGGTGTTTGTCGAAAAAGTTTTCTGTTTATAATGTTTAAGATAAACACCAATTAGAAGTTTAAAATAAGATTTTTTTCAACCCTATTACCAGCTACATTGCGCCTGTATTTAGTGTATTTACATCTGGGACTGATCGTGCTACGGTAAGTATTGCAGTTCGGTATTTCCTATACCAATGGGCTTTACTTTGCTTTTAGATTTTTTAACCGACTTCCAAAAAGGAGGAGGTTCTATGTTTGATTGTACGTATGTTTTTTTTTATGTATGTTCACCGATTACTCGAAGACGGTTGGACCGATTTGAAAAATTCTTTTTTTGTTTGAAAGGGTATACTCCCAATTAGGTCCCATTGTTTTAGTCTTGATGCTGGTCCAATTTCGGTCAAGGGTTAACCAACATTATCTTCTAAATAAAAGTTGAATAGTTGCGTCACGTTAAAATGTCAGAGCGATATATTTTTAATTTGACTTTTTGTCAGTAGGTAATGTCATAGTAGTAGGTAATATCGTTCTAAAATAGCTCGATCGACCTCCAGATGGTGGGATCGGGAATAAAATAAATAGTCATCCGATTCATCTAAAGTAGGTTTAGAAATTATAGTTTCTTTTTTTGGAAAATAGGTATTCTATCTATATGTCAAAAACTATATCTACTATCTTTAAACTAGCAATTCTTGTACTTACCAAATAGATAATCAATTTAAATGCCATCGAAAGTGATTTTAAACAACCTCTCAAAACATCATTATGATTTTTCTTAATCTATCACACACGTGCACACATAATTTATCGTATACACACTAGCTGTTCCCCGCAACCTGTGGCAATTTCGGAGTTTCCGCGGGAATTTCGGATTACAATATAGCCAATGTTACTCAGGGATAACGTAGTATTCTAATGGTGAAAGAATTTTTGAAATCGGTCCAGTAGTTTTCTTTTTTGTTTTCTTTTTTAAATTTATAATTCAGGCAGGCCTGTATCCTTATCCAATATTATTTTTTACCTTTCAATTGTTTTAAATATTTGTCCATTCTGAGACAACTTCTTCTGATAGCCTATTCCAAGGTGCAACCACTGGTGCAACCACTCTGTTAGCAAAAAAATTGTTTATGTGGGTTATGGATAAGCAGGGTCTTTGCAGTTTAAAGTGATCTCAAACGAGTGTCGTTGTCTCTCTTAAGCAGCATTTGATATTCCACCAGAAATAGTAGCAAACAAACAAAAAATGCATTTTTTCCCCTTTATAATATTAGTTTGGATTGTATGAAGTACATCGTTTGTTTGTATTCAATGCTATAATCGCTCGTAATTTAACTTAAGTAGGTACGTAATATAAGTAGTCCCTACACGTACCTAAGTTGAACAAAAAATGATTGAGTGGTGACTGCGTACTTTATATTTACGACGACACTAATTTATAGGATTCATTCAATGTCACGAACATCCCATATAATAAATGGCACTTATGTACAGCGGTACAGCCTATGTGCGGCTAACCGGCGAGATAATAGCCCCAAAGTGAGTTATAGTTATGTCATTACAATATACATTTGAGTTAGTAATTGAAACACGATTCGTTTGAGTAACTATTTATTGAGTCTTATTGTTATTCGTTACATAGACATATAAGTCTTGTGGAAGTTGGTACTCCGCTCCTACAGATTACAGAACTATAATACAACGATATACCTAATAGGTGTACGTACCTGATACATCTACAGGAGGCTATTTGAACGTGATAAGGAGGAACGACATCAAAATAATGTTGAATTTTTAAAAATATATACAATTAGCTTAATTTTACTTTGAAGTTTCAAATTTAGCTAAAGCTAAAATTAAACAATGCCTTTCGCAATATGGCTTTTATTTGGCGAAAAGCTGGTGCCCAAGGTTTCACCCGTGTGAATTTTCGACCCTTGCAATGAGAGTTTATGTAAAACGCCTATAAATGACGTTAGCTCTATCTGACGTCGTTGAAACTAGGTTTATTTGTATAATTTCAAGCTAAGCTTAATTTACCTGGGAAAACTACATAAAAATCCGTTCATAAGTTTCGAAAGTTAGCACGATGAGACAAAATTTTTTTAAAATAGTTTTATTTTGTTTCGTCACAATTTATTTATTGTATATCAATTTTTAGTAAAAAATATTAAATAGCCAGTCCCGGTCCCCTCCTGCACGGTTTCACCCACGTTAGTTTCGGAAAGTAAATTAAATGTTTCTCCAAACTAAGTTTAACCTATATAATAACCGCATAAAAATCTGTTCATAAATTTCGGAGATTAGCGTGAGCAGATAGACAGACAATCAAACAAACAAAATTTAAAAAAAACTTTTTTGTGTTCGGTAACTCTTATCGCCTCCTCTCAATTTTAGTTAAAAATATGCAATGTAGAGACACACATATCCTACTGTTTTATCATAGATATACTAGCTGTCCCGCGCGGTTTCACCAGCGGTAATTCCCGCGGAATTGTTCCTTACAAACTTTGCAACCCCTTTTCATCCCCTTGGAGGTTGAATTTTCAAAAATCTTTTCTTATCGGATGCCTACGTCACACAAAGAATACACTTCTAAGTTTCAGGTCTCTACGATCAGCGGTTTAGGTTGTGCGTTGATCCATCAGTCATTCAGGACAAAGCATTTTATAATTATGTATTAGTTCTATCTAAGGGTCTATCATTCCAAAAAGAACTCAACCTTTTAAAAATCGATTGTATATTGTTGAACAATGGACTGACAAAAAATGGTAGCCCATTTGTTTCATGTGAGTGCGCAACAAGTTAATATATTTATTTACATATAATAATAATATGTTACGGATAAGTCTACTAGCTACTGACACTAATACAATAAAAGGAGATTTATTAACGAATTAAAGATCGTATTCATCACAAAACCAAGACGTATCTTAGGTGGAAGATAAATTAAAATTAGGGTTTATCTAAAGAGTATCATTTTATTATTACAAACACAAAAATATCTAGACGTACAATATTAGTTAAAAAGGGCTCTATAGAGCCAAAAAGGTATCAAGGGAGGAAAGATCAAATGTGTCCTTGAAAACGAATAACTAACTTTTGTTTAAAACTTTTCAGCTTGTGGCGATTTGGAACGCACCCTCCCGGCAAATAAAGGCCAAAAGGTTGGTAACACAGTGACAGAAAATAAAAAGCCTGGATCATCGTTGGGTTTTAGGAGGAAAAAAGAAACGCGAGTTGCATTATATAGTGTGGTGTACTTATTTGATTAATTTTCATCCATAAAGATCACCAATAAAGATTTGTCTCCCGAGCAACGATTCTTTGAGTTTTTACACAACTCCCACAACTCGTCCAAGGGAGAGGAGCTGCTAGGTACCACGATCGTCGCTGCAAATTGCTCCTCCCCCAAAAGCTCCAGCGAGTTGGTCTTCAAGAAACATCACGGCGTTAACTCAGCAGTGACTTTATGTGTATAGCATGGTGTACAGCGAAGATCAAATGGTCATAGACTGTTTTAAAATTATAGCGCCATTTTGTGTTAACATGTTAACATTTTTTTTTCTTCAAAATTTTGTTGTTATTTAAATAATATATCTAATAAGGTAAACATATAATTTAAAAACGTTTTATAACTGTTAATAAAGCGTTCTGTATCAATAACTGAATTTTGTTGGATAAAATTATCGGCGTCTTATATGATACTTACCTTCAAATGTATATTAATTAAAAAACACGTTTACGTAAATATAAATAAATTTCGTATGATCTAATTGCGATAAATAAATAAAAAGATATTATTGTTATCATTTATTTATTAAATTATTATTGAATTCGTATCATCAATTTGGTAATTCTGTAAGGGTAACAACAAAGGAATATAAATAAATAAGATTTTTGTATACTTCTCTATTAGGCGTCATTTTGATTAACTATCTATGAGCGTGCACACTGCACTTTACCCCCGTTGTAAAATATAATAAATAGTAACTAAATGTACATACTTATAGATTAAAATATTTAACACTTCTTTATATGTATGTACCTATACCTACCTATCTATTAAATGCAATTAGTATAAATGGAAACAGCCAGTAGAATTTTGATTTTCAAACTTCGGTTTCGCATTTGAAAAAAATCCTTTAATTATAATTAATATGGTGGATAGAGAAATTAAAAAACAACTCTTGTAATTTTTCGTATGGTAGGAGAAAATGTTGAAACAACAAGTAAGTATATGTATGTAGGTATACATAGTTGTATACCTACCTAGGTATACTGAACAAAAAGACCGAACTGCTAAGACGCAGGAGGCCTCGGCTTAGCGTGAAAACACGCCTAGATACCTATTAATTTGCAAAAGAACATTTTCCCTGGGAGACGTGACATGTAGAGGTAGAGTTTCAAAAACACCAAGTATTTATCTTCTTACACATAATATGTAACTTGCCGTTCTGAAACAGGTATGATAGCTATAAAATGTATCCCAATGCTTTTCTGGTGCATTTAATTATTTAATCAACAAACTTGACTCATTTAGGCAACGATGGCGTCTCTATCTTTTGCCTAGACTAGCAATTTTGTTTTAACATTCACCACACTCGGTCGATAGGGACTTTTCCTCTAAACTGATAAAACGAAACCTAGAGGTTTCAATCATAGTTTCCTTTCTACCTTTCGCATAAGGTATCTTTGCCGGAATTCATATTCATACTTACATTAGTTAAAGCTTGTATAATATTTTAGCTACAGTAAGTACCTGTAGTCTTGGCTATGCGTATATACATAGATAATTAGGTACTTAAATATAAAAATTATTTTTAAATAATATACAGATAAATAATAATTAATACACGTAAATAATTTCTAGATTAAAAGAAAACTTATTAGAGCGACATTTGGATAAGTTGGCAAGAAGAACTTAATAGAAAGAATTACCAGTTACGTTATGTTTCGAATAACTACATAACTTACCATGAAAAATATATTACCTATGTAATAATATTTCAGAATAATTTATAAGAATATACCTGCCGTTCTTTTCACAATACCTTATAAATCTAAAAATAATTAAACTATTAATTGTGGCAAATTTAGTTGAAATCATATTTTTGCAGATTTTTTATTTTATATCCATAGAAAGTACCTACCTTCCTTTTTAATTTCTCTTGTATTTTACAATTGTATAATTATATTTATCTAGCTAATCTTCACCAGCAAGTATAAGAAGAGTCCGACACAATCATATCGAGTCGTTCCTTACAATTGATTATGATTAAGTCGCTATAGGTAAAGACAAATATATTTAATGTCTTTGGGTAAGGACGTGGTAAATGAGTGTTAATATTATTATGTCTCACAAAACTTTAAACTTAGTATGCTGTATGTCTAAGTGAAGGATAAAAATTATATAAATGTGTAACTTTACGGACGAGTGCGCTTGCTTTTATTTTATCTTAATAATGACTATATATTTGTATTTATTATATAAACACTTTTATCACGACGATGAGGCGTGACAACTTAAGTTTAAGTAAGGCTGATACTATCTACAATTTTATGAAAACCTGCCTTAGCAACGTTTGTTTAATGTATAGCCATCATGTAGGTTGTAGGTACACGTAAACACTAGATGTTTGCTCACAAAAGAATTACTTCGGTATGCACCTAAATTATAAATACAGAATACAGGATGTTACAGAAAGGTGTCATATATTTTAAAACCCGTTTTCTGGCAATCATTTACAACTATTTCATACGTAACAATAGGAACGAAACCATTACGATGGAATAAACCACCTCATCTGCTGGGTTTTTACCTATATTAATTTTTCTCTGCCCCGCAATAAATAACATAGTATCGAAAGATTTCGAATTTTCACCTGCAACCAGCTGGCTTATTCTTCACGCAATAGAGTAAGGGTCATACCTACTCTTGATGCCATCGAGTTAGGATCAAATCAAACTCGAATCGAAATGACATCGTAAAGGAATCAAATTTTGTTACTTTTGAAGCTTTGAGATCGCGTCTCTACCGTATTTATCTGTCAAATTTCTCGTTTTCATTAAATTATTGTCAGCGAAAACAATTCTTTTTTTTTTCGACTTGTCGGACGTAATCTTTAAAAATTAACACGATTCCAAATAGGTACGATTTCAATTTGAAGTCAAATCAAAATCGAAATCAGCCTCAAATCATTTTCAAGAGTAGGTAAGGCCCCAGTTCCTGACCACGCCATACATACATATAATTTGTTTTGTTGCAGAAGTAATCGATAAAAATATTTTAGAAATGTTTATGAAGTTTTAAAATAAGGTTTTGGGAATAAACACGAGTAGGTACCATTGTAAAATTATTGTATATACAAAAAAACACGATCTTCGTATGTGACCACAACTTAGTGTAACCTCTGTTTATGATACAGTACGCGTGGATTAAATATTAGACTCTGCCGAAAGCTTGACGGAAAAAATGTGCAAATAATATCACGAATTTGTTCCGGTGTTTTCTATGGTCTAATGAATTTTATTTTTTACGTTCCTACTTATTAATATTTCACATTTAGTGCACTAAGTACAACATTGATAGTCCCAAAATTGAGGATGGTGGATCTGATTGATTCAAGACCAACCCTTCAAATCTGATGAGATTCGAAAACTTTAGTCTGACCTAAGACTAAATTACTACTATTAATAAGGCAAAGCTGCCTTTTGATAGTGTTATTTACCTAACTTAATGTAATCAAAATATATTTACATTAATTTTTACAATAGGTATTTGTACCTATGTCTTATCAATACTATATACTTCTGCACAAAATATATTCTATTCAAGGTGAATCGAAAAGAGGAATATCAAGCCCAAAGTTAATGAAAAAGTTCATAACAACGAATAACTTCTGCTTTTGTTTTCCATAAAATCAACAGGTTTTCAACAATATTAATAAGGTAGAAGACAGATAAACGTATTTTATATGTCAGTGGTATAGGTACTTTAAAGGAATCGCGGCCGCCGTTTCTGATTAACCATATACCATAATATATTTTGGGCAGATTATCGCGTGTTCGTTGTGACGTCATTATTATCTATTAAATAATTTACATATTACGTCTATGAGGCGGATGTTCTTAAACTAATAAAATTTAGGCTAAATTCGTGAGATACGAGTGCGAACGTCTGCTCCCGTCGCTGGAAGAGGAGAGGTGCCGTCGTCTTGTGCTAGAGGCCATGGGCTGAGGAGCGATCGGCTCTCGTACGTACTGCAGCGCGCCTTCGCTGTCCTCACGAGGCAAATCCCAAATATGCCATTGAGGTGTCATCTTAAAGTTCTGTCGGGAAAATAGTACTGTCAGCTATTGTTTATTACAGACTAGCTGGCCCCCACGGTTGCACCCATGGTATTTTCGGAGTTCCCATAGGAACTTCGGGATAAAAGTACCCTCCCAGGACTGCCAGGATGTCTCTCAGAACTTCCGTAGCTTCCTATAAATGAAAGAATTTTCAAAAATCGGTTCAGTTGATCCAGAGATTACCCTTACAACGTCACAAACTCACAATTCAAAAACTTTACCTCTTTATAGTAAAGACTAGCTGCCCGAGGTTTCACCATTACAACAACTGTTTTCCCGACATCCGATTTAAATGAAAAAGACTACATATATGTTGCCCCAAGCTTAACTTAATAAACCTCAAGATAATAAAGCATAAATACCTTCCAATTTAAGATGATAATTTTGTAGAATTTAAATTTAATAAAAAAAAACAGTCAAAGACGCCATTTTTGGCGGTTTTCAACTTTGTACATTATTTACATTGCCAAAATTTTCCTTCATAGCGAGTAGCGCTAGTTTTACTTACTTCTGAAGGGTCTTAAGCTTCTTTACGCTAATTAATATCTTTTTGTTTTCAGTTCACTTTCAAAAGTGCCCGAAACAAATTTTCTATAGAATACAAAGAAATATTAGTATTAATTTTAGCTATTTTCACCTTATTTTTGTTACAATTAAGACCTTTTTATACGAACTGCAATTATCTACTCTACATAGAGTAAATAATTGCGGTGATTGATGTTTCGGCACTCGGGCACTTTTCATATAACCGAAACAATGAAATGTATGTATAAATTGAATTGAATATTCTTAAATTTTCTTATTTCTTATATGGGTACTTATACTATAGGTAATAGGGATGTTGACTACTATTGAAAATCAAAATTCTAATTAGTCCGTCAGTTAGAAAATATAAAAACAATAGACACGTATTTTTTGCTTTTTTAAATAAATTAAAATATACAGAGATAAAGCGCATTAAAGTTTAGGATGAGGAGGTCGTGACGTCACTAACCACAAAACCGCCATACAAACTGTCAGAATAGTGACGTCACGCGAAATTTCAACTCAATATAACGCCGTTATTTTTTGAACACGTAAAAAAAGAAAAAATACGTGTCCAATAATTTTTAATAATCTACAAGACGGACTAAAAAATAAAAATTAGTCAACATGCCCATTACACACCTACGCACATGTACCTATCTACTTATAACAAAACTATGATGACTTCTCAATCCGTATCTACAAAGTTTCCTTGCAAAAAATCTCTGTGCACACACGGGCTTATATTATAATACCAGCTGAGTTTACTTTAATGATGTTTTTCTTATATAAAAAATAGATAATAAAGACAGGGTCTGTTGGAGGGGGGTACTAAGTCGAAAGTCTTCATTTGACAATTTTTTTCGGAATATAGAGGTAGTTTGTTAATAATAAATATTTTTCGTTTAACAAGAACAAATTTTCACTCTTAACTCTGGTAAGTCATATAAATAAATCAATGACCAACAAGTTCTGCTATTTTTTTTTCCAAAAGTTACTTTATATTCGACAAGTTCTACCAATTTTAAATATTTAAAATTTTCCACCCTATCATCAGCCTATATGTATATGTTGTGGTTCAAGATTTAAGTAGATATGTGTAGCTAAAAAAATGGTCGATTTATGTTTAACTAGCTGTGCCCCGCGGTTTCATCTGCGTAAGTTTCGGAATTTCCGAAGGAACTCCAAATTTTCTTTAATACAAACCTTCTCCTGATAATTACAAACCCAAAAAAAGAATTATTCACATCGGTCGAGCCATTTTCAAGTTTTAGGAGACAAACCAACAGCAATTCGTTTTTATATCTATACTAGCTATGCCCCGCAGTTTCACCCGCGGTAATTTCGGAGTTCCCGCAGGAATTCCGGGATAAAAAGTACCTTATGTTCTTCTCTGTACCCCTGACAATGTGCACGCCTTCATCCAAATCCGTTCAGCCGTTTTTCGTGATTGAGTAACAAACATCCACACTTTCACATTTATAATATTACACGTAGTAGGATAAGAAGATTGGTGACAGATAATATTATGTATGCTCCGACAAATTAATTGCGCAAATACAAGTTTAAATGTGCGCTTTATAATAATACAACTGTATATTGTAATTATTAAACTGTAAAAAAAACTGAAAGTAGGTAAACCACTACATTGAGCGGAAACGAATCCTTGTCCTATACGGATCCTTGTACTTAGGCTTTACATGAAAAAAAATATAGAATTTGTAAATACATACATGCTCATTTAATTTTTTAACTATTATATTTACAGCTTTTGATCCCCTTGCTGACTAGGCGTGCATATGTTATCTAAAATTTATATTAGAACATTATTCGAGAGACTCGTGGTTAGTGAGCCACATAAATGGGCTTCATAATTATACCACTTATGGGGTACAATGCAATGATGTATAATGTACATAGGTACTAGCTAAACTACACGTTACCTTAACCGTGGCGTCTCAAAACAGATAAATAACTAAGGAGTTACTTAAGTCGGTAATAAAAACATGAGGTACATTTCAATTAGATTACAGCACCCGGACTATGGCTCGAATAGGTAAATGATCGCCAAAGCTAATCGCATGATCGGCGACGTTGACGTTGACGTTTAGTTAAATACGTAGCAACTCATTGCTGCCCTTGTGTAGATATGTTCCGTACTTCCGTCCATTGTCAAGCAAACCCCAGAAAGGTGCACAATAGAAGCCAGAATTAAAGTGAAGGTAAATATATTAGTACATTTTGCACACTAAGAACATTATAAAGATAATTATGGTTGAAATAAATAAATAATAGTTACATCTAAAGTTTTGCGAGTTAACTAGTTAACTACTAACTCGTGAACCCGCTCACCCATGATGAAGGACTCCCGAAGAATCCGAAACATATTGGGCTGTTCTTGACGGTAAGCCGTCAATGGGTCTAGTAACTTAAAATATTACACAATTTTAATGCACCTAAATCGGTTTCGCTGGCGCATTGGTGTCGCCCCCGAGTGAAGTGAGGGTGGAACGAGGGTGAAATCATGAGTAACAGGCTAGTCAGAGGCGTCTTTACCTATGGTGCAGGGTGTGCGTTGCACACGGGCGCAGCGCTCCTAGGGGGCGCCGAGCACCGCTCCATTGGGGTTTGACAGTTTGTGGTAACTTGATGTGCTGTTACTTGTACTTTGTAGACAAGGGCGTCGCCAGCTTATGACTAAGGGGGGGCAATAGGGCAATATTATGGAGGATAAAAAATATGAACGCCTGGTACAGTCGAAAGCATGAAGCGTTACACTATGGAAGTCTTTGTCTCGATGACGATTGTAATAAGAACAGTTCTAATATCAATATATATCTTATTCAAATATATATAAATCACGTGTCACGTTGTTTGTCCGCGATGGACTCTACTGAACGGATTTTGATAAAATTTTGTAACCATTCATAAAATGGTCCAACTTAAAAGATAGGATAGTTTTTATCCCGGAATTCCCGCGGGAACTCCGAAATTACCGCGGATGAAATCGCGGGGGACAGCTAGCATATTTATAAATAATTTACATAATAACTTCTACTTTAGGTATGCCGCAATGCCGCATAGAAATTATACAAAACTAACGTGAATGCTGTAATGCTGGTGAACTGGTGAAGTAATGCAATGCACACTCACACCATACCTACCTCCTACCTACATATTTTTACACTATTTAATGGCCTTGCAAATCTGATATAGTCGTAATGAAAATGGCGGCGATTTTAAAAATGGATGTCAAAATCTTAATGTTATTCTGAATATTTCAATACTTTCTACAATATACATTAAACCTTGTGAATTTATTTACGTTTTGTCATGCGATGCGGAATTTATTAATAGGTAAGGAAGTCAATTGCTCGCACTTTGGTCGCTTTTGCGGCTAGCTACATTTGATCTCTAGGGGGGACAACTGCCCCTCCCTGCCCCCTTGGCGACGCCCTTGTTTGTAGGTACCTACCTATTCCATTTTGACCGCGCGCTTACTAGGGTACGCTAGGGTACCTAATGTTTGCACACGGGCGCTACATGGGCTAGAGACGCCTCTGAGGCTAGTGTACCGAGGTACTTATAAAACAAGTAAGTATATTACGCGTACGTAAATAGCGGCGACTGCATTCATAATATCATGATTCATAAGTTGAGGTCTTCTAAGAATGAACAAGGAAAACTTAAGTTTTTCATGTGGGTTTTTCGTTGTTTTAAAAATTTTATATCTGGAGGTAACGTCTAATTAAATCGATCATTCACCTCCAGTTGACTGTGAAAGACTTCAAACAGCTCTTTTTTAATGTCATAGGGGGCAAACGGGCAAGTGGTACACCTGATGGTAAGTGATTACCGCCACCCATGGACATTGTTGACGTTGAATGTTGTTATGTCTGTTGATGTCATATTTAATATTTACTAGGCTCGACGTTATGTAGCCGAATATCTCCCTTCTTTCGGAAGTCCTACTCGTACTTTAAACTTTATACAGAGTAAGTAGCATCTGATGCTGAGGCGGGCATAATATATTTGTTTATTAATCACATTATCAAAAGAAAACATTATGTATATACACCATTCTTCTGAGATACACACACACGCGTCACAGCACATCGAGGGAGCGATGCATCACGGCTCTTTTTAATGTCTAGATAAACTATGACAAATTAGCGAATAATTTACCGCGGACTGGCAAATATCATAAAGAACTGTGACGTTGGTTGGTCTGGCTGGTGTGTTTGACAGGCAAAAATAAATTTTAAATGGAGTGGATGTTGTGAGTGACCTACGTAGGACATGTCGGACTTCGGAGTAGAAATCTCCAAATTCAGTTTTTTCAAGTGACGTTTTTTTACATCTATCAATAAAATACATAAAATTATTTTTGGATGTCGAATTTTAGACATCTTAAAACAAAGTGACTGTTTATCTTCGTTTGCCTATGTAAGGCGCTTAGTTCTGTAGGGGCAGCACGAATTTTTTCGTACCCCCCCTACTGCGGACGGAACGGATTAAGTGCGGTTATCACTATCTATACATACATACACATATATCGTGGTTTCAACTGCGTTAGTTTCGAAGTTCCCGCGGGAATTCCGGGATGAAAAGTACTCTGTATCCTTTTCTGTAACCCTGACGACGTGTATGCATGATCGGTTGAGTAGTTAAGACGTGAAAGCGTAAAAAAACTAACAATCTAAAGTGAATATTTATCTTCACTGATGATTAGGTAGGTAGGTACCTACCTACTGACATTTTTGTCAGTTGCTTAGTCGACTTGTAATAAAAAAAACTTCACCTAACGGCGTTTCAACCAAAGTCAGTCAATTAAGTCACGTGAGGCAGTTGACACTATCAAGGTGATGCTTCATAAGGACAAATACTCGTGCGTGACGAGGCAAACTACTTACTACTAATTTCGTACTTATCTAACACTAGTACCTACTTAGGTCCCTGCGGTTTTATCCACGTTTCACCCTTTTCACTTCCTTATAAGGGTTGTATTTCTATAAACCCCCTGTTATTGTCAGTACTACTTCTCACGTACGAAATAAGCTGTTCGCAAGGAATACATAATAATAATAATAATATTGATCTATTACATACTATATATACTATTCTAATATTATAAGTGAAAAAGTATGTTTATTTTGTTACGCTTTCACGCCTTAACCCCTTAACTGTACTCAACCGATGATCATGAAATTCCTACACGTTGTCAGAGGCACAGAAAAGGACATTTCATTACGAAAAAATTACTTTTCCCTAGGGATAGAAAATTAATTAACAAAATCCATCCTTATTTATTTATTAGGTTCTCCAACAATGAGTACAATGCTTATTGCGAGCGAAGCCGCTAACACCAGCTATACCTATACATATAGATAGGTAAGTCAATAACAACTATAACTGTAAACTATAAATAATGATGTGGACTTAATAATCTTTCTCATAATGGAATTAAGTCTACGGTAAAACAAATGACCAGTAAATTTATTTGGACAAATATTAAAAAAGACATTAGATGTTGGGCACAGGCCTGCATTGACTGTCAAAAAAATAAAGTAATTAGGCACAATAAAACTCAACTTTTTACATATACAGAGCCGGACGATAGATTTCAAGTAGTTCATATTGATTTAATAGGACCGTTTCCTTCTTCAGACGAAAATGTTTATTGCCGTTTTTCGGACTGGATGGAAGTAATACCAAAACTGTGCACCTCTATCAGTAATAATAGTAGATGGTACACCGAATCTAGCGATCCATTTAGCATAGAAGGCTTTAGATACTGTTTCAGCTTTAGAATCATTAATTGGTATTACTTCCATCCAGTCCGAAAAACGGTCTATACATGTTAAGCAATAAACGTTTTCCTCTGAAGGAAGAAACGGTCCTATTAAATCAATATGAACTACTTGAAACTACTACCGGAATGATAAACTATAACTCTTTTTTAATTTAGTAAATCAACGAGTGATTATTTATATACCTAATAATTTTCTAAATGTAACATTTTTATAATAATTAGGTAAGTATCCCATTAATATTATTAGTCTTTACAACTTACTTCAAATAATAATATAATGGGTACATCGGCATCGCTATCAAGCAAACTTCTTCTGGTACCTATCCTTTAAGGTTACCACCACAGATTAGGCCTATCAATCTCTGCATTTTATTGCTCGCTGGTTTAGGTTAGTGTGGTCTTAAGTGATAAGAAAATGTATGAGTAAACAATTCCGTCAAGATGTTAAAATCACGTGCTCTCATTAAGTCTTTAAACTATCAATTTTCAATCCAGTTAAATTATACCTATTCGTCTACAAAACCAAATATGTACCATCTTTTTAATGATACCTACTCACTCCAATCCTTTTTAAATGTAATGGCACTTAGTTATGGATATTATTTTATGACTCAACGCGTAGACTAAAATATATTGTAAGCAAGATTAGTAGGAAAGGGGATGCCGAACCGCGAACATTTGAAAGTTGTTTTTCGTTGTTATGGGCTTTTTGGACTTTCGGCCCTTTTCCCAACTAATGCTATAAAATATCGATGCTGTTATATTTTACGATAATCTACTGTCCATTGTTTTTTTATAATTTCAACTTTATGTAAAGTGTGTGAGGCAGAAATTTTCTTTCTTGGAGGTGATGAAAGATGATTTTAGCGCCTGTAAAGTTGAAAGTAAGGTCAGAGTAAATAACGGAGTGTACTAAGGTCAAACATGTCCTTGTGGAATTACTGGTACTCCATGGATTGCTCGATACGCATTTAGCTAAAACATAGAACACCTACACTCGTAGATATATAATATATATGTTCCTATACTTGTATAAATAAGGAGTGGCAATATTAGCTGAAAATATTTACAGGGTTAAAAGTATATACCGTTGCCGCGTTGTAAACATACATATACATAAAATAAAATAGATAAAAAGAATTAAAAAAAAAAATTCACACCATGAAAAAGCCTGTGAGCTCGCCGCTCAATCGCGTCACACACACATCGTCACGCGCTGGTATCAACTCTATTCGATCATAGTACTAATAGCACAACTGATGCTCCGCTCGCTGTTTGCGTGGTGCGTGCCTTATATACGTATGAGTGAGCCACGTCTATTGTGTACCTCGTTAAAGTAGTTGTTAGCTATTTGTAAGGATGTTGTTATTTCAGTGAATATTTTCCTCATATTCAGAACAACTACCAAACTTTTAATATTTTTTTTTTTACTTATCCTGTTTGTTAACGTATAATGGATACTTTCATCAAATTTTACCACATCTTATATAACATGTGATGAAATTAACAGCAAATATTTACAAAGCTAAAAGTATACGTTATAGCAAACAGGATAAGCGAAAAAATAATGTCATAAGTTCGGTAGTTTTTCAGAATATGAGCAAAAATAAATTTATTGAAAAATCCACAAGTTACACGTAGCTGTAGTGTACACAATACATGTAGCTCACATATACAAAGCACGCGCCACGCACATAGCGAGCGATGGATCAGCTGTTCAGCTCGATCGAGGTCATTGAACTTAAGATACCAGCGCGCGACGATGTGTGTGTAAAGCGATTGGGCGGCGAGCGCCTTCACAGGTTATTTTCTTTTTGATTGATTTATTTTGTTTGAAATAATTGATTTATTTATTATTATTTTTTTATACCTTTTTTTTATAAACATGTTTATAACGGTGTATAATTTTACGACAATATGTTATATAAGTAATGACAGAATTGGTTAGGTACCTACCTCGGGTAAGCAGTGGTGCTGAAGGCAGAAGTAGTCCTGCACGCCGTCGTGGTGGCACCAGGTCCCGTCTGGAAAGTACGGATCCAGGCCGGCGTGGTTGATCTCCACACGCGGCGCGTAGAACCCTCCGCCGGCCCGCCGCCGACAGAACACCGCGCACCCCATCCACATGCGAGCTGTCACCAAATATATCGTCACTGTCTCGAAGCTACCTGGGTAGGTATACCTTGTAGCTACTAATTTTGAATTACAATTTTTAACCGACTTCCAAAAAGAAGGAGGTTCTATGTTCGATTGTATGTATGTTTTTTTTTTTTTGTATGTTCACCAATTACTCGAAGACGGTTGAACCGATTTGGAAAATTCTTTTTTTGTTTAAAAGGGTTTACTCGCAATTAGGTCCCATTGCCACCAAGTCGGGATCTGATGATGGGATCTTGGAGAAATCGAGGGAACTCTTCAAAAATTATAGGTACACCTATAGCGATTTGGGTATTTTTTATAGTATATCGTTCATTTGCTTTTGAAAAGCAAAATTTGAAGAAGTGGAACTGATGATGAAGACCACAGATGGTCATCGAAACTACTCAACAATTTCGAGCTTTGAATACTTACTGTTAATGCGAATGTAGGTTTATTTGTTTGTTTGTGTTACCTACGTTTTACGCCTTAACTACACAACCGATCATAATGAAATTTTGCGTAGGTACACGTTGGCAGTGGCACAGAAAAGGACATTGGGTACTTTTTACACCGGAAATCCCACGAGAACTCCGAAATTAATGCGCATGAAGTCCCAGGGAACAGCTAGATAAGAATATTGATCCCATGACGCGTCATAGGATCAGTATATTCTATCTAGCTGTTCCCTGGGACTTCATGTGCATTAATTTGACCACCGTTAACAAACGTGACCACCTTAAATGTTGCATGAATATCTAAAGGGCTGCTGAGTTTTATTTCCAACTAGCTGTGTGCCCCGCGATGTCGGGGAAAAAAGGTGTACAACAACTTTTTTCCCCGACATCGCGTTTAAATGAAACAAACTAAAAAGCTATATGTTGCTACAATGCTAAGCTAATCTACCTGTGAACACAGCATGATGTTCAAAAGTTCCGGAGATTAGCGTGAACAGATACGCGGATTCTACTTTTTTATTATAGTATAAAAGATATGCTCTAATACTGACTGGGGTCGTGAGGGGCTTGCAGCCCGCCCCCGCGCGCGTCCAGCTCCGGCAACTTGGCCGCGTACTCTGCGCACCGCCGGGACGCCAGCTCGCTCACGGCCACACGAGTTTTCTTACCGCACACCTGAAGCGTTAATACTTATTAGGCATTTAATGATACGAAGCCAACCGGAATACAGGTTAATGTTTCAAAATTACTATTGCGAAATCATACAGGATTCCAGGCGTGGACCTAGGGGGGCAGTGGGTGCATTTTCCGCCCCCTGAGGACTAATGTAGGTACTTCAATCAGACCCCATAAAAATCTCTGGCCCCGTAAATTCTAAAAATTTCGTGGTTTAACCAAAATTGCCCCCCTCAACCAAATCCTAGAGATTCGAAAGCACCAGCAAGCTAAGTACGGCCATGAACCGATATTTACACTAATCTTCATCACCACGTCATCACACAGCGCTACCTAGAGCAGAGCTTATACTATGGTTACAATATGCAGCTGAAATAAACACATTATATTTACTACTTTTTTAAACATGTACTTAAGACAAGGCAAATAAATGAAATGAAAGACACATACTAAACAGTTAAACACCTATATAGACTCAGGGAAAAAGTATTAATAGTTCACCTTGACGCGGAAAAAGAACCCACGAAACCTGACGTAGCACTCAGAGTCGTTAACAACTAGACTAACGGTGCTGTCTAGTGTCTTTGTTGTATATTCCAGCTGAATCTCACCTTGGAGTCATCACAAAGAACGACGTCGAAGGTGACTCCCTCACAGCCCGTGGGGTTGAGACACGAGCGCCGCCGCTCCCTGAAGCCCCGCGAGCGAGTCGCGCAGCCCGACCGGCACACGCCCTCGCGCCACGCACCCCACGCGGCTTTGCCAGCGTCATCCGCGCCAACATGCCCAGCCTCGGTCCCGCTGTCCCCCACAGGCTTAGTTACGCTCGCCTGCTCAGTGGTCACCTCCGTGCTCGTCTCCGGTTCCGTGCCGGATGGAACGCACTCACCGCCTTGACACCACTAGAGGAGTACAGTGCAATCGTTTCTTACATCATTATAATATTATTTTATATAGTCTACCAAAGAAGTTAGGTACACTTGCCAAGTCACAATCATGCATTTAAGGGTAATATGGTGAAATGGATGGCGGTGGAAGTTACCCACGTTCTGACGATTTCTATTTATATTTCTACCCACATTTTAGCTCACTCACTCATCAGGTGCTGACAGCTGACAAAATAAGTATCGATGTCATTCAAAAGACAAAAATTAGTACCTATTTTTGTCTTTTGGATTAACCGACTACGAAGCGATCTGTAGGTAGCACATGCTAAGTCGGTGCTTAGTAAAATATAGTAGTAGATAGATAGACTAAGTTCGCTCTCGCCACATTGCAAGCGTGTGAGGGTCTCGCCGTGAATAAAACAACCCAAGCGGGCCGACACGAGCGAGCTACTTGACCAACCATATGAGGGGCGCACGTGGTGCCCGGCAGCGCGGGCCCGGCGTAGTGCAGGCCTGCGCGGTGCGGCGTGCGGCACACGAGCTGCGCGCACAGCCCGCCGGTGACCGCGCCCGGCGCCGGGGCAGCATCACTGTCACGCAACAGCAGCTGCAAACCAATGACACGGATAGGAGTTGTATTAATCATCATATCAACCGAAAGGCTTTTTCTGCTGGACATTGCCCCCTCAATGATCCACAACAACCGGCCCTGCGCTTCCCGCATCCAATGGCGTCCCGCGATCTTCACCAAGTCGTCGGTTTACCTTGTAAATGGCTCACTCACGCTGCGTCTTCCGGTTGGTGATCGCCATTCGAGAATTTGTGTTGCCTTAAACGAATACGTAATTGATGACGTTGAAATGATCTTCCTCTACCTCTTCGGACTTGTTGTGGTTTATTATTTACCTTTAAAAGTACGATTCTAGCAATAGTGGTCTTACCACAGTTTCATGCTGAGCTGGGGATCTTTTGCTGACGCATCTCTTCATATCTTTCTTTTTGTATATTTTGTAAACTAATATTTTTAAAGTGTGTGATCGGCAATAAAACATTTCTACTTTATTCTATTTAATCAAAAATTGTCCACGAGTGAAGACGAGACAGATATACTTACGTAAAGTAATCTTCCGCTTAGTACCTATTCCACTATTCTAACACCAGGGACGTCGTTTGTTATAGTAAGGTAGCGACTGATACTTATTATAATTAAAATGCTAACCTCACATTGTTTCTTAGCATCCCATACGGCACCGGGCGCACCCCCGAACCGCTCGTGAAGCAGCTCATGCGGCGTGTCCAACACTTCTCCGCCATCCAACAAGCAAGTTGCCCATCTGAAAGAGTTTCAAGTCCAACAGATACACATAAATGGAAGAAAAGGAAAAATTATGTACTTCTTAATCATCTCCGCGGTATATTTCTCTGATTATCTTGTCACTATTACTTACTTAATAGTCAATACGGAGGTAGGTACTCCTGACTGACTGGCTGATCCATGAGCACACAGCACAATTGTTTTGAGGTCAAAAAACTCGTAATGTTTTCCTTCTTTAATTTAGGCAAGCACAAAAAAATTTTTGAGAAATTCCTGAGGGGTTAAAACTAAGAGTGAAAGTTTGTATGGAAGTATCCATTTCGATGAAATAGATGTTTGACCTCTTCTTCTTAAAGAAACATGACTGTGTTTCAGAGTTTTTGGTGAGGACACAAATATACATAATATAATAATATTATGTAGGTAAAGTTCGAAGGTAGGAAACGCTAATAAACCAGCAGTCCTGAAGAACTATGATAGTAAATCATAGTAAATATACTTCATCGCTTCATAAAATAACAATCTTCAATAGTACTATAGTACACAAGGTGAGGGCTAATTTACTGTAGTTCGTTGACGACACGAGCGCTGCACGGGGACCACGTGGCCTCGCCGCTGGTGCCCCGCGACGGCGACATGATGTAGCCGTCGCGCGCGCACGAGTTGCCGGTGCCGTCGTGGTGCATGCCCAGGCTGGAGCCGAACACAACCAACTATGTAGTAACGGGCACACGCACGTCGCACACCAAGCGGATACGTTCTGTGACTTCCAGAACATTTGTACCAAACAAAGAAGTACCTAAAATGATTTTGGTCAAATTAAAGAGCTTTGGCCGGTAGTCGGGCAGACAGTAGCACCCAACTCCCACTCCCCTCCCCCCGTTGTTTCCGCGAATGGTGAAAGGTCGTTAATGTGGTCAGAAGGTTATTTTCTACACCGACAAGTTTATCTACTCCAATATTTGAAGGGCATTTAAAAAAAATGTAGGTATCTTCTGAAGCTTGTTTTATACAATTTATACTTTGGTTAAGATCTCATGAAACTCTGTGACATATTTTACCTGCGTGATAATTTTTTATTGTGTCTTTTATTATTGTGTCTTCTTATACTTAATACATTACCGTCGGACTGAAGACTTCAACAGAGGACTTCAATAGACGGGTTTTAACTAATTCCGCTGATTAAGAATGCGTTTTTAATTTGCAATTGGTATCCAATGTACATAGCAGAACTGCATAAATAAAGTGCTAAATAACTAAACAAGAAGATCCTTAGAGTACGTAGAGAGCTTTTTGACTTTATAGTAAGCGGATCTTGTTGCATAACATGGTATAGACGTACAAAAGGCGGACTAAAGGCCATAGTGGCATTCTCCACACCTTGACTTTGAGGTAGTACCTACTGAAACTGCGTTTGATGGTGTTTTGTAAGATTTTGCAGAAATTGTTTGCAACACTTAGGGTTGGGTTGGGGTTTGAATTCATTACTAAGTACAGGATCTTAAAATATAGGTATAAATAACAACGTTTGACAAACTTGTGTCCAATCTCGTGAGCCAGAATGTAAACGGATGTGAAGCCGGCCGAGGGGTAGGGGCGGCCCAGGAGGTCTGATGTTCCGAATTCTGCGACCACGCAAGAGTGCGCCGGCAGACACACACCGCCCACCGGCGCCAGGCCCATCGTCACACCGTTGCGGACACCACCCTCATCCGCGTAGAAGTCCAACCTACAATAGGTTATAAGCACAGAGAAAATGATTAATATGTTAACTAGAGAGGCCATGTGGTCGGGACAGGCGCGCCACGGTTGCAAAGCAAGATATGTAGAGCAAAAACTCTTTCAAAATTTCCTTTGCGGGCAATCCAAGTAGGTATATTTTCCAAAACATTCCCAAAGTTGTGAATTTTGAAAACAGTAGGTAGGTAACTATGAAAATACGTAACCAAAGGCGTTTAACACATTTGGTTACGTCAATGAATGTGTTTGTGCGTGATAATTTTGTGTGCGACAATCACCCGGTAACACTATAGTTTCCATATTATGTTTTCATACCAAACTGAGTTGATGCCCTTTCTATATGTTCTGCAGTTACAAGACCAATACATATTACATCTACAACGGTGTACTTAGTACTTACGCAAAACACAAAACTGCACCTTTATAGGTATGACATTGTACTCACGCAAAACTGCACCGCTCCTGTTTTGATAAAGGTCTCCCCACATATACCCCCGTTACGGCGGTCTATTGATCGCAATAATTCGAGTAGGCTAGTATCGATGTGAGCAAACCCTTATCGAGGTGAAAGTTTCTGGATCTGGGTAAAACGTATAATGAATATTTTTATATTGTACTATCAATGATTATAATTATGTATCGAAACGGACCCGGACAGCAGCAACGCCATGTCCCAGTGTTGTGGATCATCGTCATCTTCGACGTTCAGGTCGCGTTGGTAGGCGCAGAAGGCGTCGAGCACGCGGCCCCGCTCGGCAAGCGCGGGCAGCGCCGCGGGCTGCGACCGCATCAGCGTCAGCCGCACCAGGGACAGCTGGATGCGCGCGTCCAGCGATCTGTGCTGGTATAGAGCCTGCACCTGTTGGTTGTGGTAAGTCCTGATTACATACTTCCAGTTAGTGCCGTGTAGCTACTAGCACCGTGTGACCGCGTCATACGAGATAATCAGTCCGAACCATACTTTTGAGTTACTACAGGTTTTTTTTAATATTCGCCTCTCGCCTTTCCCCACCACACTATAAGCAGGATTGCCGACATTTTATACCCGAATATTCACACTACCAAACCCGCATAGCATTCGATTACTCTCATCGTGGAACCGGGAGAGCTGAGTCGAGCTGTTTACTCGTTCGTACCTAGTGGCCTTTAGAGGACATTCATAATCGACCTCAAATCAGAATACATACAAGCATACAAACTGGACAAGATGCTAGAGACTGCGAAGATCTACAAACCCTGTCTACCCTGAGTGATGACAAGTATGTATGTATTTAAAAATGTCCATAATGATAAAGTTAGGTAATAGCTCTTTCCGGCGATTTAGACCTGTTAATTTCTCAGTTTCCGCGGCGATTCTGGGATAAAAAGTATCATAATATATCTTTTGCTGAACCCCTGTCAACGTGTATGCCTTTCATGGTGATCGGTTGAATAGTTAAGGCGTGAAGGAGTAACAAATAAACAAACATTCGCATTTATAATATTAAGATTAACAACGCCAGTTTTAACCAACGGAGCAAATAAATCAAACAACTTTAAACAAACAAATTTAAAAAAATTGCTCCTCCTTTTCGTATACCTAACGAGGCGGCTGTATGCCAAGGTTTTATAAAATTTGTTTCAAATTCTAATTAGTATTAAGTAATTTAGTAACTTTACAACGCCTAACTTCACAAACTCTACAACCTTAGTCAAAATATGTGGCTTGGCCGTTTCAGTACTATAAGAACTATTGTTTAACAGAAAAGTAATGAACAGTGGATATATTTTTCACCCATGTGAATGTAGCGAAATGGCCGAGCCACATATTTTGACTAAGGTGTAGAGACTGTAGAGTTTGTGAAGTTAGGCCTTGTAAAGTTGGGGCGTGTAGAGATAGAAGCTTGGCCCTACATTTCTGCATCTGAATACTGATAAATTTTTGACAGTGCGAGTCATATGATCTCGTCTTGGCAACATTTTACATGAAAATGTTTTTGGTGGGTTGTATTTGTATACGTTTATTTTGTTTTAAGATACACTCATTATATGAATTTCTCGCTTAACTCATCAAAATTAATTTTATACCACGTACGTATCTAATAAATTATTCCTTCCTTCCTTCCTTCAAAACTCTATTTTTATTGGACCTAGCTGGAGGTCTATCCCAACGTACGAACCTAACAGGTGAGCAAAAATTTGTAACCTTGAAAGACATTAAAACTAATCTAAATCTAATAAATTAGCTCCATGAGAAAATTCCCACTTTTACAAAACTTGAAACAACTTACTCCGTTTATGTAAGCGAGAAGCATGTCTCGTAAATTGGCTTCATTGTAATTAAAGAAAGGATGGAAAGTCTTGTATCCAGCTTCGTCTAGAAAGAGGGCTATCTCTATGGTGTAGCTGGACAGGCCGGGCTTGTACTGGTGGTGGGCGCGCGGGTGGCGCGTGCGCGGGCGCAGTGGGCGCGTGTGTGGGCGCAGCGGACGCGCGTCGTCCCGCAGCGGCGGGGGCGGTGGCGCGCGCCTGATCACGTGCGCCGTGCGACCGCCACCGTTCTCGGCGCGACCCGTCCCGTTCGGCAGCGGACGCACTTCGAATGTCGAATTGTCCACCACTATTAAACCATGCTGAAAACACAAACGTACACAACAATAAGTGACTGAACGATAACCACAAAAAAGTAGTATTTAAGTTTTACATAGGGGCGGAAGTGGCGCCTTAGTTAGTGATTTTCCACTTGCCGTTAACTGTGAGAACTGGAATAAATTTCAAAACTGCATTAAAGTTGCCGCCCATTTATCATTGTATCAGCCGATAAACGTCCACTACTAGAGCACGGGCTCCTTCGCAATTGACTCTTGTCAATTTACTGAACCTCACCAGAGCGTGGTCCTTGCATGCGGAGAATGCAGCCACAGTGCCCGAGCCGGTGTGCAGGAAGTGGCAGGAGGTGTCGACCGCGGACAGCGGGACTTCCTGGCCGAGCTCCGACCACACGCGGAACTGAGGCGACACCAGCCGCCGGTTGGGCACCAGTTTCAGGTCAAAGCTCCTGGTGAACAAACAAGAGGGAACTCAACCTAACAATTGATGTTTGGACTTACTTTACAAAAAAAAAATTACAGTGCTTGATACTAATAAATGCTTTTGCTATTTACCTTTAGAGTCTTCTTAAAACTTAAATTACATTGTACTTAATAATAATATCTAGCTTCTTATTTGCAGTGTGAACATTGCGGGGATCATTAATTGAGACAGCGCCGTAATTTTTTATCTATTTTATAATTCATTACTAATGTTAGGATGTATGCCTTGTTGGCCGTTCTATTTGAATAAATAAGAAACCGGCCAAGTGCGTGTCGGACTTCGCACCTTTAGGGTTCCGTAACCCGTAACTTCGGTACCAAATGTAGAATATAAGAGTCTGTGCGTGCAGTAGCAGAGACTGAATAATGAGGAATCTTGAACTAGATGTTACAGATTTCTTACACAGATAACTCGAACAGAGATTACTCGAAAAAAAAAATTATGATTAACAATTAGAAATTATTACGCGCTTCAAAAAAATCAAAAACAGCATCCGCTCGCAAATATCGGGTCGCGCGCCGCTTTCGGGGCTTATCGCTACGCTACGCTCCGCTCGTAGCACTTGTGATACGCGTAGACCCGTAGCAGTGGCTTCCCGCTGCCGCGTCCGCATCGCGTCTCGCGTCTGTGCTAGGTACGCGTTTAACCGTAAAATAAAGCTGGTTTTAACAAAGAAATCAGGGTACATTTTATCCCGGAATTCCCGCGGGAACTATGAAATTACCGCGGGTGGAACCGCGGTGAGCAGCTAATAAATAATAATACATCTTTTATCATAGATCACAAATTAACCTCATAATAATATTTATTGTTGTAAGTTTGGAAGTATAGGGGTCATCTCTAAAACCGCGAGGGGAACAGCAAGTATAAAAAATAAAACAGTGTTCATAGAGTTTACCTTCCGAAAGCGTCGAAGCTGTACGGCAGCGGCACGTCGTCGTAGGGGCGGTCGGCGGCGGAGTGCGCCTCGCGCGGCAGCAGCGCCGGCAGGTATACCACCTGCACATCCGCGTCCGCCGCCCGCGCGCCGTGACGCCCTGCCTCGCTGCCCTCCAAACTCCCCCATACATCTTGCTCTTCCAGTATCTCCTGGAACATACCAGTTCATAAAATAAATACATACATACCTACTCGTAATCTTATAGATGGTGTTTATTTCATACGCATTCACGTTAGAGTGCATGTCGTCGTTTTGTAATGAGGTCATGTGACATGTAGGTCATGTTTTGGTTACTTTTTTTTTAGCAAGAATTCAATTCTGAACAGGTACATTGGTAAATCTTTTATCATTTCTTTCGGTAATCGGTAAACTTAAAGAAACGTCATAAAATAATATTGCTAATATTAAGTGTCCTTACAGATCATGCTTTATGTTTCGAATAATATGGAAGTGGAAACTAATTTATTTTCAATTACATACAAGTAAGTAGGTTATCTATTTTTATAGTAACCGTACGCGTAGACCCGCCATATATAGAGTAGGTACAAGGTATAGTTGCTACACAAAGCACATTGCACCGTAAACTAAAAAATCCCAACCGACAGATTTAATCTAAGGAAAAAAAAAAAAAAAAAAAATTACTTTATAGTTAATCGTAATCTTATTGCAGACTGTATTACGGCCGCACTCAGAGTCATTTTGATGATTACTTAATTTTAAGTAAAGATTTTTAAAACACAATTGCCGCAATCAGAGACATTCATTGAATTAATGTTAATTGGCATTTGACTAATTACCTAAGTTTTAAGTTAAATGCCAACTGACATTAAATTTATCATTTATATCATCTACAACAGCAAAAACTGCTACGATGCTATCCAAAGTTTCAATTTTTCATCCAAAATAACTTCGCAAGTAGTGCTCAAGTAAAAAGAATGGTGACTATTACTTGGCTGAGAATTCTAATGTTTGACAGTTCTAACTTCTAGCAATTACTCAACTATAAAATCCAAATCGATACTTAAGTAATGACTTTTACTCAAGTAATGACTTTTACTCGTTTATAAATGGACATAGATAAGCAATAGTGTGTTAACCCACACTGGAGAAATTTTGAGTAAATCGTGTTTTAAAAGCTTAGCGCCATTTTGTGTCAACATTTTTTATGTTTGATATTTAGTTACATATTTAAGAAATGTAATAAGGTAAACACATAATAATAAAATGTTCCCTAACTCTCAATAAATCGTTCTGAATCAATAACTTAAGTTTGTGGGTTAACATGCTATTGCTTATCTGCATCCAAATACGGGTGTGAGTGCGGCCGTTATTATAGTCATTCTTAAGAATCCGGCACTGCAATTATTTTGACATCTCGGACAATAACATTGTACTTAAGTAATATAAGTGGGTATCAGGGGCAAAAAAATAATTTGCGTTTTCAGGGCAATAAATAAAATAAATAAATATCTACATATACCTACCAAAGCAATCAGTAGGTCGAGAAATAGAATGGGGTTTCAACTTGAGAGACGTTTTTCAGAATATCTCATCGAAGAACGGAAAGAACGAAAAGGCGAGCATTGTAGCCCTGTTTTCAATAACACTGATGTCATAGTTTCTTTTTCAGATAATTGGCACTATTAAATTTTTCTGCTAACAATACTAATAAGACAGACCTAATAAAAAATTAACAAGTTTAAATTACTAGGTACTTACAGCAATAGATGTGTGACTAATTCTTTAGTATATGTAGGTCGCACAGTTGTCAACATAAAGAGAAGTACGAATTTACTTGATACTGTGAATGTTGTAAAGTTTTGTTTTCAACTTTATTATCAAGCGTTTAAGTTTTAATGCATCAGACATTTTCTAATATTCTTCAATTAAGTGCGGCCAAGAACAGCTCAGCGGCGGTTCCGTATATTTACAAGATTAAGAGAATAAAAAGAAATTAAAAATATTAATTACTTACAGCGGCCACAGCTACTAATTATAGTTGATCCATCTATAAGTACTAGTTCTGCTGATGCAGTAAGAAAACTTTATTAGGGTTACGGGATCAAACTAGCGCCATCCACTAGAAAATAATATTCAATTAGAAACCGCCATTAAATACTAGTTTCAGGTACTTGTTGTTTATGTTTTTTGATATCAAGTTTAATTTACGATAGGGTTGGCGAACTGATTACCATCATTCTCCGCCAAACAAAAACTATGTAGTACCTAATAGCAATAGTCTGTATTCTTTGCAAGAAGTCTCGGGTTCGATTTACGGTGGAGTGAACTCTTTGGGATGAACACAGGGCAGCCTGGGAGTGTTTTTCTTTATATAGTAAGTATACATTAAAATGGGTCTTTCACGTATTAGAGGACTTCAATATGTCCCTCGTTTATAACCTTGGCTACTTGTGGTACTAAGTAATTATAAACCACGCTTGCTTGGTTTCCCTGACACAAGCTTAGCTGACACAAGATTGTGTTAGGAATTGATTGTTGACCTAAACCTACATATTAAAAACAATGATGAGAGAAAAACAAAAGCCGAACTAACCTACGGTACCTACTAGTATAGTGTTATATATTATCGGTGCCTACGGTAGTCGGTAACCGATCAACAATCATTCTAGTACCTACTTTCCTTATGAGTTTATTAGTCATATTTTATTTACCGAACTCTAAAAAAATGGGTGTCTAAGAATTTTATCTCAACCATCTAAAAAATAAATGTAGGTGAGATTAAATTAGGTACGAATGAATTACCCACAATTTACAGGCCGCGTTTGTGTCTAATGTTCGCATTGCGTTTTGGCAAGTCAGGCGAATTGATGGAGGAGAGTGAAACCGAAATTAATACCACGTGAGTCAAGCATGTATAGGCAAGACATTAGCGGAAACGAGTGATGCAAAGGGGAAAGTGAGGCTGTTTGTTTGTACTTTTGTCGGGCGTGAGACAATGCGGCCATGCGAATTATCGTGAATTACCGACCGCGACAAGTGCGGACGATTGCTTTTATTTATTGGAATTCAATCGCTGATGTTACGTCGTCGCCTACTGAGCTGCGCCGAAGATAATGAAAGTTGTCGGCGAAAAGCTGCGCCCGCGGTGCTCTCGGCGGGTTAAAAGTGATTCACCGGCGCCGTGAATTGTAACTCTAGCTACGTGACGACCACGCTTGTGTAACAGTCTACGTGATCCAGTACAGGATACACTTTTTGTTTGGAATCGTACTGCCGTTATGCCTCCTTACGTAATGCAATTGGCGGGTGAAAGAATTCGCGCATACCTACTTATTTGATTGCTATTGGATGGGAGCAGCACGACGGTTTCTTGTAGAGTTCTGTAAGGCATTCAACACCTGGGCCCTTATTCACTACGACCAGCAACATTCCTTGCCCATAACGCGCGTCCCAAAAACGCATTTCCAAACGTTCTAGATGCCAAGATATTAGAAATTACTAGCTGTGCCCCGCGGTTTCACCCGCATGAGTTTCGGAATTCCCGCAGGAACTCCCTTTAGGGGGATGAAAAATAGATAGTAGCCGATTCTCAGGCTTACTGAATATGCATAAAAAATTTCATGAGAATCGGTCAAGCCGTTTCGTATGGGAACGAACATTGTGACACGAGAATTTTATATATTAGATTATTCTTTATGCCATAAGAAACGTTTTAAATGTATTTTTTGCAGTAAAACTTGTTTGCTTACGAGGGAAAGACGGCGGCGGCGTCTTTTTGCGGCGTCTTATCTTAGCGCGGCGTGTTATGGTCATAGTGAATAAGGGCCCTGATTGAGGACGAATACAATAATTTTCAACGGTTTCGGTTTTATTTTGATTTGGATATTATAAACAAGTCTTTGTTACCTTTGATCATAGGCACACTACTATAATCTATTTCTGTCCGTGATACTAATTTCTTCCTAGCTCCAGTTGTAACATGGGGTTGTTATTATTTCCCACTAGCTGGTACCCGCTGTTTTACCTGCGTAAGTTTAGAAATTCCCACAGGAACTTCTAATTTACTATAGATAATAACTAAAAATAACTAATCCACTTCACTAGTAGGTAATTTCAGAGATACCAAATAGCCGTTATCTCTCAGGTCCATGCACATGAATTTTGGTATTACCGCGGGGATTCCGATTTCAAAGTTTACTATAACACTCTGATATATAGTAGCTTCCAATCATTGAAATAATTTTAAAATCAACATGAATTTCAGTATTCCCTTTACAATAAGGTTAACCTACTCCTTTAAAAATAAGGAATAGTTTAGCTTCCTATCCCTGAAATATTTAAAAAATCCAATGAACGGTACCAAAAAATACGAATACATAAACAAACCGGGATAAAATGTACCCTATGTGTTATTCGAATGTATAGGCTATATTATTGTAAAGTTTCATTAAAATCCATTCAGTAGTTTTTGCGTGAAAGAGTAACAAACATTGAAAGCGTCACAAACAAACAAACGAACTCACATTCGCATTTATAATACAATCGATAACGATACGTTAACGTACGTTCAGTAGGTAGATATCGAATGAACTTTTAACGTAGGAACTTTGAAACGCTCTATTTCATTAATTTATGCATATTTTTTTCTTTTTCTTGCTTTGTTTAAGTAGGCCATATATCTTTAAAATAGCCTAGGAAAAAAAATTCTTGCAAGTTATGACGGTTTCTTTTTGTTCGAAAGAAATTACATTTGAAATAAGAAGGCGGTAAAAAAAATATCTAACATAACACCAAGTTATTATTCAAAAAAGCAGTAGATAACTATATTTAGTAGGTACCCAAATATACCTACGCATATTTTTACCGTTGTCTTCCCAACAATGTAGTTTTCTTATGAATCCTTCATATTGCGTTAATTTTGTTTAATATTTAACTAAAATAAGCAAAAACTATGACATTAGCCGGATGTGGGCGGAATGGCTCGCGCCGCCCGCCTTCGCTGCAGTGTCGGTCGGTACTCACCGGAAAATGGGCAGGCGTGCCGACCCGCAGTACAAATAGTAGCACCACGGAGATTATTTCTATTGTCAGCGACATTATGTTTCTTACATGGCACACCGGCAACACACGGGTTAGCCAAATATCGTTTCGACTCTCGAACCACTAAGTAGGTATATCGAATTAAATTGAACAGATTTTAATTCTAAATATTATTATAATGCACCAGAAAACACGACACGGGTCGATAGTTGCAGCACAATTACGACGCGTACACTTATGTGGAGCCGGCTACTGAATAAGCATTGTGAGCCCCAAAGCGAATATCTTTCGCACCTCCGAGAGAAAGTCGGAGGAAAGTGCAGATTTTGGCTGTCAAGGCACCGCCCACACGCGTCCCCGGAGGACCATTGTCACGAGTCATCCATCTGACATCTCTCGCGGCGCTGCCTTCCGCTGATCATAACAAATCGAACAATACCAACATGTTGTTTACTTACGAACGAACCGGACATAATGTTTTGACCGAAAGAACCACACAATAATAGGCGTTAACTTCTCGTTTACAAATTATAAGGCAGATTGAGTTCATGCGGTTATTTGTAAAAGGACTAGTTGCGAATGTGTTTCGGAAGTCCCTCGAACTCTATGTTGTTTAGTATATCTATACTTTAGCCGTTCCATTTCCAAATCCTTACATATTATAAAACAAAGTCCTCTACCGCGCCTCTTCGCGATAAACTCTAAAACACTGAACGAATTTTCATGTGGTTTTCATCAATATAGATAGAGAGAGTGACTCTAGAGAAAGGTTTATATAGGTAGGTATAGTTACCCAGGAATTACCGCGGGAACTCCGAAATGACCGCGGATGATGAAACCGCGGGAGATAGCTAGTAATATCTATTTATGTAAATGTCATCGAATACAGCTGCTAGGTTTTCCACCCGTATACGGTATATTCTACCTACTATAGTACAATTGACCGAAATATAGTACGATACTATATAATATAGTACGGGTGGCAACCCTAAGCGCAGCATAGAGAATTTCAGAAAGAAATGTGTATTTTTTCCCTGCATTTTCCAACGGTACTATCATTTTGAATCCTTCTTTGGAAAAATACAATAGGTATTTTTTTTAAAGAAAGGTGGCAACCTTAAGTGAAGCGGTAAAAAGCTCGTACTAGGTATCTTGTCTGACCACTTACAGTTGATTTACAGAATCTTAATTGATCGGCCGATGGTCCTGCTGCACTTTACGCTTAACATCCTATAAATCATCCCATCCTATAACTCAAACTATCATTTTGAAATTTCGCATGTACACATTATCAGGGGCACGGAAAAGGACATAGGGCCTATTACACGTAAAGCCGATCGATGTGTGCGTGAGCGGCGGCGCTGAGTCCGCGCTGAGACCGCGCTGAGACCGCTATGAGACCGCTCGACGCTCTATCTATAGTATAGACGCTTACTATACGTCTAGAGTCTAGACGTAAATAGTAAGCTGTTCCCACCACATTTGAATCCTCTACTTCTAAGCCATAGAAGTGAAGGATTTATTTTAGGTTCTACAACTTCACACGGTTTGGCTTTAAGGAATATCTACTTAGGTACTTAAAGTGGTTTAGTGGAACCACGGAAACCGGTTGAAGTGTTTCGAAGGTACCTACCTAAGTACCTACCTATTAATATATTCTCAGAATCCTGAAATCATCGTTTGAGTATTTCATGCTCGCGGTAAAAATGTGAAAGTCAGTTGTGTTATTTAGGTCTATAGGTACTTCAAGTACCTATGGTTTGATTGATACGATTGATTCACATTTTGTAAATGTTCCTATTTAATTCTATAAGGTATATAAGGTATAAGGGAAACGGGGAATTTTTATACTATGTATGTATATAGACAAATTGACATCTCGGATAATAAAACTAGTACCTAGTACCTGGTACCTAGTACCTAGTAGTTACCTAATCCGAAACCACAAAACCTTTTTGTTCAAACTTTTTGATTTCAACATACAAGAACATACAAGCACGGAATAATCATCAAAAAATTTATCTATTTACCCCATTGCACATCGCTATCGAATTCTTTTTAAATTAAATGGGTAGGTAGGTATATTAGAAGATATGATTTTTTTAGTGGGTATAATCTGTTTGATCTCATCATATTTTTTGTCCCTTATTATATAACTAGCTGTTCCCCGCGGTTTCACCTTTGAAGATCCCGCGGGAATTCCGCGATAAAAAGTTCTCTATGTCCTTTTGTGTAGGTACCCCTGACAACTTGTATGCAAAATTTTATGATGATGGTTCAGCCGTTTTAAGGCTTGAAAGCATAACAAACAAACACACAAACTCACTTTCGCATTTATAATAGTAAGGATCCCAATCATAAATTACTAGTAGATTATTTCCTTTGACCCATGAACAATAGAATTTGCAGGTCATAAACTTACGTACACTGCGAATGTGCAGAGCGTGGTAGGTACGTAAGTGGTAACGGATGACAAGCGTTGAATATTGATGAGCATCCAGTCACGCAAAATTAACGATAGGTATGTAGATGTAGATAACTCGTAATATAGGTACCTACTTTCTTCAGGCCCATTCATATCTATCTATCTATTTTTTACTGTTTTATGCAACTTGTACCTATACGTTATGGAACGTGACGTAAGGACAAAACTTTACAATTAGTAATTTTAGGGTCATGTCGTGTACACATTTAATAATAATAATTGACCAATTAACGATGTGGCCGGCCATTTTATGAAATGGCCAGTCGGTCAGCCACATCATGAACTAAAAAATGTCACCAGATTTTGTCTTTGGTGCATCGCCTGGCGATACCGCGGCACGCTTGCTACTCGCTCGACTTGGGCGACTGCTCGGAACAAGTCAGGTATTTTAAAATTTAATGGTAGGCCTCCTGTACAAACCGATCTACCGTGCTCTCCCTGTCTATAAAGTCAAAAAGAACTTGTAACTAAACACTTGTATAGTAAATTTTAATCAGTTCATTTTATACACACACATCATGGGGATGTTGACTACTTTTGAAAATCAAAATTCTAATTAGTCCGTCAGTTAGAAAATAAAAAACAATAGACACGTATTTTTTGCTTTTTTAAATAAAATATACAGAGATAAAGCGCATTAAAGTTTAGGGTGAGGGGGTCGTGACGTCGCTAACCGCTAAAACCGCCATACACACTGTTCAAATAGTGACGTCACGCGAAATTTCAACTCAATGTATCGCCGTTATTTTTTGATTACTTAAAAAAAGAAAAAATACATGTCCAATATTTTTTATTAATCTACAAGACGGGCTAACAAAAAAATTAGTCAACATGCCCATTGGCCAATTCTTAGATGCGGCCACCACGGTACCAATTAACTACTTTTATTCAAATCAATTTTCATTGTAGCAGATTTGTATAAGTTTATCCTTGTACCTTCATAACGTTCGAAGCTCGCTCGGATGCTCTCTTGTGCACATGTCGGTGCCGCATGAGTCACAACAGGAGAAAAAAAAACGGTGAGGGCCGGAGGTCGGCGAAGTATGTGACGACGAGTCGGCGAGCGCGTGGTGACGGGCGCTGCGTCGAGGCCGAGTCATTGATCCCTGTGCGCTCCTGGACGTCTGACGCGGCGCCATGTCGCAGCTCGCGCCTGCGCCCTCTCCGCTGTTCCCGCCGCTCGCGGTCGCAGTGTGCATCACGTGCTTAGCCGGCGCCAGCGCACTCAGTTATTGCGCCCTTCTTACAGCGCTCATTAAACAAACAAAGAGAGGTAGGAAACTATCATAATAATATTTGCACGTCTATATTAACATTTAACAACCAAATTTACTATAATTATCTTACCTCTGTGATAACAGCTACTTAACGTTACACACTAGCGGCGAAACGGATTGTTTTAAATTTTTTTTAATCTGCTTTTTTTAGTTGGTTGCTGATCCTGATTATAGTTATAAGGGCTACAACACATCCTACCTAATAGTAGGCAACAGGGTACAGATTAGGTTTTAAACATGTTAGGTCTCTAATGTAGGTATTTTCATCGGTAGATATTTTTACTTTGTTAAGTACTGAGTTACTTTATTTAAAATTTAATAAGTTATGTGACTTACGCATTTGATTGTTCCAGGTTTATTTTTAATCATCTTGCAGTTGGCAATCGCTGATTTTCTACTCCTTGCAACATCAGTTTGGCCCGAACTTTTGTCCTGTAACGACAGAACTTGGAATTTTGGCAAGTACGGCTGTTCAGCGCATCGAGGTTTCAGCGTGTTCGCATCAACGGCATCGATGTACCTATCGGCTACTGCTGCCCTGCACATGCTCGCCACCAATAATGTACAGGAAAAGAAAACTAAAAGGCGCCTTAAAGTATATCAGCGCAATGAAGATGCAGAAGACTTGAGATCATCTTGTAACAGTTTAGTCGCAAACAGCGATTCATCTAACCCGCGAACGGTGAATGTTGACTATAGACTGACGGAGGATAGAGTGCCTGTAAAACTGCCATTAATTTTTGTTTGGATTCTGTCTGCTTCCCTGAGCATACCAGATTTTACGTTGAGCACAATTGTAAATATTGATCATAACATCGAACAGTGCACTTTAGTTGACTCCCAGCATCAACTGAACCTATATTGGATATTTTCAATCGGCAACTTGTCGTTATCTACCTTGATATTAATAAGTTTGGCCGTTTTATTATTATACAAAATTATTACATCCAAGAAGAACATTTCAAAAGATGTCTCAGCAGGCCTCAAGCTATCACTACGTTTAATTATAGTGCATACCGTGCTGTGTGTCCCACGTTTGGTTTTTAACATTTATGGTGCCTTTTATAATAACTATTTTTTTAACCAAATATCTCTTAGTAATGTGACAAAACAGCAGGACAATGTTTTAATTATGATTAGTTTAGCATTAGGTATTGCGTACCAAATGGCAACTGTAATTCGTCCACTAATATGCATACTTACAATGCCAAGTTTAAGAAAAGTATTCAACGTTATAGGTAAGAAAAAACTACGAAGTAATAATGATTGCGTATGAAACGTTTGATTATACTTTACCACTATGACATACCAAATGTATCTGTCCTAGAGATACAGACTGCAAAGCTTTAAGGCTGTGCAGTGCAGATGTGAGAATACTTCTAGATAGCTGTAGTAGGTAGTAGTTAAAGTAGGTACCTAAATAATTAAAAGCGCTCAATATTATTCAACACTTAAATATTTAATGGCCCATTTAAAATAACACAATTTTGCTATGTTATTTGCTAACGGCTCTTACAATTATTAGTTGTAATTTTAGTAAAGACCACCACGTCTTCATCCAGTAGCGCTCGTCGGTGGGTAATCTTAAATCATATCAAAGCCAAAATTATATATTATACTTAGGACTATATACCGACTATTACTATTAGGTAAGTACTTATGGTTATACCGACTGATGACAATAATTTATCATATAACTTAGAAGGCGTAAGTAGGGGTTTCTTAGTTTGAAGTATACGTACCTATATAATATTGTAGGAAGTACCACTGACTACCGGAAGTGTTTATATTATCTCCTTGACCTGCACAACTTGTTGACCTTTCTAAGCTTTGCGCCGTAGCTCTGAGGTAACGAACGAATCGTCCTTCATAGAAATACGAAGCCAAACAGTGACCCTTCTTTGATAAATCTTGATAAACGAATGTATTTAATCAATCGTATCTATTTATAAATAAATAATTAATCAAACGTATGTATTTCATCAAAAATCTTACAACAGTCCGTTTTAGGACCTAAGTAGGTATACGAGTAGATACATACTACACGGTTTCCATTGTTTATCTAGGTAGTTATCCAGAAAAATTAATGAAAAAATTCGGTCACGTCTGATTTAAGAAATATTTATTTACTTAACTGGGTTACCTACATAATTTTGGTAATAATACAAAAAAAGAAACAAAAATGAATGAAAACACAATACACTGAAAGAAATTACTAGTCCTTACTAATATCATAAATACGAAAGTGAGTTTGTTTTTTTGTTTTCTACACTCTCGCGGTTAAGCCGCTAAACCGATCACCACGAAATTTTTGCATACCTGTTGTCAGAAGGGCATAGGCTACTTCCTATCCATTTTATAACACACATTAATTTATAGGTTATTTTATACAAAAAGTCGAAGGGGCACAACTTACCTACCCCGTCAAGGGGTCAGTCGTGCCGATGGAGAAACGTAAGTTGTGGCGTTTATATTTAAAGTATGTTAAAGTCAAATAGAGGGGTTTTAAAACAATAAATAAAGTTTTAACTTACAAATAAAGTGTATTTATTTTTCATTTATAAAAAAAATTCAACTCTCAACTTCTAATCTATCTATTTGAAACCAAGTTTTAAAAAATTAGAATATAAAACAACCTTTTTCTTTTCTAGTTTGTGACTTTCCCCCTTTTTTTGCTCTTGTTGGCCTGATCTTCGTCTATCACGTTCTTTTCCTGAATCTAGGCTCATATCTTATTACCGCACACCATACATTCTCTTTTCAGCAACAATTTCCTTAGGTAATGTAATTTTGGAAAAATATAATATATTATTTAATATTTATTTCCATTTTACAAGATAATTTTTTGTTTAACCTCCAGCCAAAGGCACTTTGAACCCCGTTAGTAACATAGTAATTACAGTTCGATTTTTAAAAACATGATGAACACAGCGTTATTATACGTTGTCTCCTCAAGAATCTTTGATATATTGTCAACACTTTACTGAACCACTTAAAACAATAGCTAACAAAATGTAAGACATTGACCAAAAAGTATACATGTGAAAATATTTACTTACGAGGCACCGGCAGGGTCCATAACTGACGCAACTAGAATGGCGGCCAAAATGTGGGCGTAGGTAAAGCACTTCTCGACGTAAAAACAAAACGTTTGTATGTCTTTTCATCTTTGAGATATTCTCATCGGAACAACTTCCCCCCGGCACTTTGAACCCCGCTCTCCCCTAATATTTGTCGTGTTTCATTTTCTGACCCCAAATATTGCTTTCTTTTTCTAAATTAATCCTTGATCTCACTGGACTCTTCTATTTCAACATGTATACAGGATGGAAATTTAACACGTCAGTGTTTTCTCGAAATAAGGAACTTTTCATTACTGTAGTTAGGTACCTATACTACAATTTATTTTCCTAACAAAATGTAGGTATGGGAAAAGCTTTTTCGATTTGTGACATTTCTGATAGGTACCCTAACGGTCTAACCTAACTTGGCCCCATAAAACCTTTTGATCTTTGTCGGATACAGGGGCCTATCGCATCTTTGTCTGATATAGCTGACCCCCGCGGTAATTTCCGAGTTCCCGAGGAAATCCTGGGATAAAAAGTAGCTTACGTCACTCAGGATCACTGTAGCTATAAGTGAAATAATGTTCAAAATCGGTTCAGTAGATCTAGAGATTACCCCTACAACCACACAAACTCACAATCTCCGGAGTTCCCGCGGGAATCCCAGAGTAAAAAGTATCCTATGTCACTGAGGATCACTGTAGCTTCTTATAAGTGAAAGAATTTTTAAAATCGGTTCAGTAGATCCAGAGATTACCGCCTACGATCTCACAAACACACAATCTCCGGAGTTCCCGCAGGAATTCCGGGATAAAAAGTACTCTATGTCACTCAAGATCACTGGAGCTTCTTATAAGTGAAAGAATTTTTAAAATTATTACCCACTACCATTTCACAAACTCACGAAATACTAGTTAGTTACCTAATACCTACTGTTTTACCAAGACAACAAATCTGCCCACCAGACACTAAAGTGCAGTAACAGCAAAATAACGATTGCGAGATAAACGGCATTTAAGGTTAAGAATGTGAAATAAAAATTAACTAGATGCATAAACAAAAAATTATGCTGAAAGGTTGTTAAGGCGTAGGTTCGCACGTCATTAACAATAAAAAAATATATCACAATAACTTTAGCTGGGAATAACCATATGTGTGTCACTATGTTTTCCAAAATAATCAGCAGTAATGCTGTATTTTACTGCGTTTTAGTCAGTTTTTAATGAATGTTAAGTATTCACAACTAAAATGCGGGGCTAGCTTTGATTTTGCTGCATTTTAGACTTTAGTTGGGAGTTCATGACAATAAATTGTATTTTTCTAATTGCAGTAAAAATAGCTAGTATGGAGGTAAGTTTTACTGCATATTAGTTAGTTTTTTTTAATTATATCCATAAACATAAAACTATTTAAAAGGCCGTAAAATTTGATTGCTTACTGCATTTTAGTTAGGAAACCTTAAAATTTCGCCTGCAGTATAATTTTTACTGCATTTTAGTTGGGAAATCATGCCAAATTGTTAATTTTATTGGTTTTGCAGTAAGAGTAAACTGTTAAATAAAAATAAGTTAATTCAGCAGAAACCTTATGAAACCCGCTTTCAGAATCACTAATAAAACGAAAAACCACAAAAGGGCTATTAGATACTGCACTTTAGTGTCTGGTAGGCAGAAATAACGTTGTTTCGGGATGCACTCGGACTGTTGTGCTGAGCTGAGTATCCTAGATTTCAGGTCAAATCCATCCAGTAGTTTTTCGTGATGCGCGTTGAAACAAACCAACATTCAGATAAATTAAAATGCATTCGAAATGCATTCTAATATAATTATATCTACAGCATAATTAGCCTACCTGCTTGTAACTACACCTGCCATCTGACGGAATCTCAACACAACGACAAACGTTACAACTTCCAACCTGATACTATTTAGAAGCTTCCTGTAAAACGCAGTGATAGTTTTTTTGGCTTCCTGACTGATCATCAACAATCAACACCAAGTCGAAACTAAAACCAACATGGAACGAGTTTCCTGTGGGTTGTGATTGTCGGTAAGCCGAGTGCACTCGTGTTATTAGTTATTTGCCTTTATTTGCAACAAGTCAGCAGCCATTTTGTTTACCCTAACGATTGCCCTAGCCGCAGCGCAGCCGCACACGGATGATTTCGCGGTCGGTTCCACGATATGGTTAGCATCTGACACCGGAAGGTTCTGATGAATACGCTTACCCCTTGGCCACAGTCACGGCGGCCGCCGCAGCTGTGGCGCCGCCCTTTTAAAAGTCATATACATATAATATTAGCTATGTCATCATAGCGGAAGAATATTTGAACGCCTCGTAGTATGAAGGTGCGTCAAGTTATACAGCCGTTCGTAGTGATTACCTTCTCTCTGCAGCCGTTTTTGAATCTTTCGATTGTATTTTTTTTTTAAGTATGTTCACCGATTACTCGAAGACGGTTGGACCAATTTGAAAAAATCTTTTTTTGTTTGAAAGGGTATACTCCCAATTAGGTCCCATTGCCACCAAATCCAGATCTGATCATGGGATCTTGGAGAAATCGAGGGAACTCTTCAAAAATTATAGGCACACCTATAGTGATTTGGGTATTTTTTATAGTAAATCGTTCATTTGCTTTCGAAAAGTAAAATTTGAAGAAGTGGAACTGATGATGAAGACCACAGATGGTCATCGGAACTACTCAACAATAATACGTATTTCACGGATTCCGATTGGAGCTATTTCGAAAAATGTTTTTTTGTTTGAAAGGGGATACTTCCAAATTGATTCCATTGTCACGAAGTCAAGATCTGATGGTGGGATCTTGGAGTAATCGAGGGAACTCTTCAAAAATTATAGGTACACCTATAGCGATTATTGGATTTTTTATAGTAAATCGTTTATTTTCTTTCGAAAAGCAAAATTTGAAGAAGTGGAACTGATGATGAAAACCACAGATGGTCATCGGAACTAATCAATAATAGGTATTTCACGGGTTCTGATTCGTTAACATTAATATACTTTCTAAACAATTTATGTTCGTCACAATGTTTATGGTGAAGTGGAACTGATGGTGATGTACTAGGAGAACTCCTCAACAATTAACGTCCCTGCATCGGGAAAAGCAATATTTTGTAAAAGGTGATGAGCAGTTGACATTAGGCTATGGCAATTTAGAGAAATTACCAACTAAGTCACTTAAAAGCGAGAAATAAACAAAATTTTAACAAAAAAGTTAAAACCGACTTCCAAAAACACAAAACTAAAAATAAAAAGCTAATAATGACAAAATACCGATTTAATCCAAAAGACAAACACACACGTAATATTATTATTGGTTTGTGCTACAACTGTTATTGTTCTGAGGCTACAACTGATCGGTATAAGTAGGTGACAGCTAAATATAGAGGGGGTAGATGGGCTAAGTCGACTCTTACCACCAGATCTTCGTGAGCAGAACAACCCAAGTAGGCAGACACCAGCGGGCTTGTCACCGAATTCAAACCGATCAGTTGTAGCACAAACCAATAATAATATTACGTGTTTTTGTCTTTTGGATTAAATCGGTATTTTGTCATTATTAGCTTTTTATTTTTAGCTTTTTAGTTTTGTTTTTGGAAGTCGGTCTTAATTTTTTTGTAAAAATTTTGTTTATCGTCTATATTCTATAGCTTTTCTATAGCAGTGTTTTTCAACGTGTGGGCTGCGACCCCCTAGGGGTTAATATTTATCATAGGTAATACTCATTGGTTGTAACTGTTGTAAGTTAACTTATTTATAAAGTAGCTTCTGCCGTGGTTGCTCCGACATGACAATTAGTATGGCGGTTGGTGTGAGCTAGAGCTGAATCATACGACTATCGTGAAGCAAATTCAAATGACCGAAATTGAATGGGAGTTTTGGAGTGGTTTTTCGATGCATTATACAAAAGCAGCCTTTGTACATATAAAGCTAATTTGCGAAATATACATCTATATTTAATTTACATATGAAAAATCTCTGGGGTAATTAGGTGGCGGTTTTATTTAAATATTTATTTCTAAACTAAAAATTGTATTTAATACAAAAGTTTATTGGTGAAAACATGAAAAATATAACGAGATTAATAATGGCTGATAAAATGCAGCAGAAATGTTACAATATTTTGTCCATCACATGAATTTTTCACTAATAAATGCTTGAAAATTTAGAACGCTAAAATTAAATAGTTAATCAGAGATGGGCACAATAAAATGGTTAATGTCAACGACAATATTAGTTTATGGAAAACTTTTAAGGACATTACAAAACCACAAAAAATGGACACTAACAAGTTTTTTGTGCCCTGATAATACAGCCGTTGCAGATTGATTATAAATTGTTCTCTAAAAATTAACTTTATAGAATGTTCGGGCGCACAACAATTTTACACCTAACGTAATATTCAAAACGACATTCATCATCATAGTCTCCATTTCACTGCGGACAAGCGGCGAAAGGAATGTTATGGGGGCCGACCGAGCTATATCTGTTCGAAAGGAAAACACTTTTAACTTAAGAAACCGTAATTTTAATAACTTAAGTTATAAATATTTATATTCATCAGGTCAGCTCGATATCTGTAATCCAGTGTAAATACAGAAATACAAAACCGTCAAAGATGACACATAACATTTAGACGGAACGTGAAGGTCCGCTGCGAACGACATTTAACATTTTTTACAAGCGACGGCTCGCAACGGCGCCGGGTGGGTCCCGAGCCGCGCGGCGTTCTCGAATGTTACTCGTTTTCTTATAAAACATCGATGAGAACAAATGCGTGTGCTGGGGGGTGGGCGCGGCGCGGGATTAGTTGTCGCCGCCCTCCGCCGGCTCGTCGCCGTCGCCCTGCGTGTCCGACGTCCACAGCGTCAGGTTGTCTCGCAGCAGCTGCATGATCAGCGTCGAGTCCTTGTACGAGTCCTCGTTCAGCGTGTCCAACTCGGCGATCGCATCGTCGAACGCCTACAACGCACAAATATGTTATTAGAACGTTGTGAAATTATGTTGCATGTCACAGATAATAATAAATAACAAATGCAGGGACTGTTCAAACTGGAGTGAAATGCGTGACGAGCACGAGACAAAATTTACCATATAGGCATATAGAAGCGTTGCGTAGTTTTTATAAAAAATGACGAGCGTGGAATCAACGATACTACATACTCGCGCGACGCCTAACGATCAGGTTTGCTAGTATAATAATTAACGTCTTCATCAATCATTCCCGATTGAACATACACATTATTTGAGTGTAGGTGAATAACCAAAAAATATACAAATGTCTCATAATTTCATGAAAATCCTCCAATTTCCAAGGTAGTGGTTTTAGAGATGCTCATTTCAATGTAGTTAGCATCTGTTTTTTGAGTGACTTACACACACACTTATGCTCACACTGAGTATGTTCATTGTTCATACTAGAACACCCCTAATACACAACTTATTGCGCGATCAAAAAATGACGCGCGGTATTCTCGCTCCAGTTTGAATACTCCATAATACGTATAACTGCTTGTTATGTAATAATTACTAATAAAAAATAAAAACTCTTGTACTGGCTGGGTCGAGGTTGTTATTTTTTGTCGTGTTAGATAAGTGATTAGCGTTTGAAACTAAATTCTTTATATTAATTACGTGCCACATGCAAAGTGCAGCAAGAAGGACAACTTTCTCATCACGAGTTAGTGAGGTGTTAATTCGTTCACAATGAATATACGCACTCGGCAGACCACTATGCGCAATTTGCAAAAAACACCTGTTTGGCTAAGTGGCACGCTCGCGCAGGAGAGTTGATAATCTCGTAATAGAATACGGAAAAGTTGAGCGCAAGACCAAGTCTGATGGGGTGGGTCGGTTGCATTTTTGCCTTAGCAATGTCGAACGCCTCCTGGTAGGCCTTCTGCGAGTCCTCCACGACGGCTGGGGACAAGCGAGAATGTTAGCGTCCCCAGAATGCACCCTACACTCGCGCCAGCCAGCACAGAGGTTATGCATAACTGACACTAATAATGACCTGTTTAGCGAGCTGACATGCTTTATCTGGTGAATTTAATATCTCATAATAGAAGACCGAGAAATTTAACGCCAAACCCAGCCTTATTGGGTGTGTGGGCTGCATTTTCGCCTTGCTGATCTCGAAAGCATCTTGATATGCTTTCTGTGAATCCTCTACAACAGCTGTAAGACAAAAGGTGGTTAGTTGTGTTGGAAATATCTCTAAATCTATGTTCTCTATTAAATTCTTAGTCTTACGGCCGCACTCAAAGTAGTTTTAATGATTAGGTACTTAATTTTAAGTAAAGATTTTTAAAACAAAATTGCCGCAATCAGAGACATTCATTAAATTAATGTTAATTGGCATTTAACCCATTTAATCTTAATTAGTAAAATTCCAACTAACAGTTATTTTGTTTTAAAAATCTTCACTTAAAATTAAGTAATCATTAACAACTCTGAGTGTGGATATTAATCCCTGTGTTTAAACCGAACTTGTTCATTTATCATCGACCAGAAGTACTTACAATTTCTGGTTTCTCCTGTCGCCACTTCTGCAAGGTACCTGTAGTAATCTCCTTTCATTTTAAGGTAAAATACTTTGCTTTCTGGATTACTAGCTTTAGTGATAAGGTGTTTGTCAAGTAAACCCTGAAACCAAAAACTATCGTTAGTCGAATTTCAAGTTACTTTTATTATTTTAAGATGATTAAATCTACATACGTATTCCTAATCGTCTTGGTTAATTACTAAAATGCGGGCGCAATCATCACGATAACAGCGAATTAATTATTCGTGTTATCTCTTCTCCTTACAAAGAATTTAATAAAATGAGAAAGCTCCGAATATTCACGTTATGGCGATGAGTGTGACTGTGTGACCCAGGCATATCAGACGTATGTCACTCTGTCGACCTACATGACGTCATCATATGCACGGCGGCAGTGAGACTGAGGCATAGTGAGTCACTGGCACTGTTAGACCTGTGCGCCATGGGCGTATCCATATTCAGTGAAGCGTGATTACGAAAAGAATAATATTCCTTTTAATATTACTAAATACCGTATAAAAATATAAATAATAACTGTAAAAACGAAACCAAGAAAATACGAATTAATATTTTTTAGCATCATGCCAATTTATATCGAGACAGGGCAACGAACGTAGTGGATACCTAGCGGCGCGCGCAGTGACGCGGCGCGATACGTCACCCCGCGTTCTCCCCTCCCGCAGAAATGCCGCACCGCGCCCTTGCATATTCTCGAATGCAAACTACAACCTAGGCGGGCATGGTGATTATTAAACGCTGTTTCAACAAAGGAAATGAATGATCACAATTCTGGCAGGTCTTGCATCACTACTCAAATTAGCGCCTCTAAGTATGACGTCACATGCGTAGGTAGAAAGAGTAACTAACTCTATTCAAGGTTTCAACAATTGTAAGAACTGCCATTGAATGTCATAAGGACAAAATTATTAATTATTAAAACCGTAAATCAGTTCATCTCACCAATACATCATAGCAGATTTCTCTGAGCTCCTTTTCAACTTTAACCCTATATTCTTTTGCCATCTGTTGTTTCCTTTCCGAGCCTTCGGTTTTTTGTTCAATGGAGGATATGACACGCCACGACGACCGCCGCGCACCCACAACGTTCTTGTAAGCAACGGAAAGCAGGTTCCTCTCCTCATTGCTGAGTTCGACTCCGGTTTCCGTCACTTCCTTCATCGCGGCCGCCATGTCGTCGTATCGCTCAGCTTGCTCCGCCAACTTGGCGCGCTGCACCAATTCCTCTTTGTCGATGGACATCGTTGTTTGTAGGAGAGGATTGTTTCACTGACGGCCCCTGTAATAAAATACTCTATTTAGCTAACTATGCATCGTGCATGACATTGCAGATGTAAGTCATACACTCTCAGAAAGACTAATCGTTAAAAGTCACATTCACCAAAGTGAATCTCAAATAATATAATTTTCATCATAAAAATGCTAACACCTTGGAAAAGAGGCTCAAAAGCGCACTGGCGCAATGTGAAAACTGAATGCAGCTGAGAGAGCGACTCTCACGCCAAACGCGACATCGACGCGGCGTCCGCTCGGTTTGAGAGCATCTCACAGACTCTGCCGAGGCTGGCGCGCGCCTGTAGCCGCGCCGCCGCCGCCGCTCGGCCACCGCCACTGCGCCACAAGTATTGATCCGACAACGCGGGATAAACACTCCAGACAAAATACGACTAGCGCGACGCTTGCACACACCCCGCACCCTTGCCACACGCCCTCGTGTGCACCGCGCCCGTCCACCCAACACCCGTCGACCCGGCGCCCGGCTCCTATTTGCACCCCTCATCACAATCTATTAGCTTACGAGCTAGCCTGCTGTTACTAGGTATGCACCGATATCATTTATTTGATTCGACACCTAGCAAAAGCACTCTTATTGTACGTTTATAAAAGTTCATTATAAAGTAAAATTACATTAAAAATTATGGCAAAATAATTTTATCTAGCGACTTCTAAAAAGAACTTACAGAACACGACAACAACCTGGTAGGTACAATTTATGGGTAATGAAAAACCTATAGAAATTCGGATGGGGTACCTATAACTATGTTTGTCCAAGAATCTAAATAGGTAGGTAATTACTAATTAGGTAAAAATTATGTAAAGGGTCATAAATGTCCATCCTTCATCCGTACGTGACCATAAAGACTTAACTTGTTATTATAGTAACAAAAAAGGTAGTTTTGCTATCAGTGATTCGTTGTTGGTTGATAATCGCAAGAGGTACCTATTATCTAGATGGACTGATTATACAAAGTACCTACTAAGTACTGATTAAAATGAAATATTCGACAGTTTGCGATTTGCCGACACTACTCTGCTGCAAAACTCGACTACCTCGATCTATAGATATTTGACTATAAGGGTAGTACTGATTAAAACGAAATATTCGACAATTTGCGATTTGCCGACACTATTCTGCTGCAAAACTCATAAGACTGCCTCGATCTAGAGATATTTGACTATAAGGGTAGTACTGATTAAAACGAAATATTCGACACTTTTCGATTTGCCGACAGCCCGATACTATTCTGCTGCCAAACTCATAAGACTGCCTTGATCTATAGATATTTGACTATAAGGGTAGAACTGATTAAAACGAAATATTCGACACTTTGCGATTTGCCGACACTATTCTGCTGCAAAACTCATAAGACTGCCTCGATCTAGAGATATTTGACTAAATATCTAAATATAGAACACCATTAGGGATCCGAATACAACCCTAATCACGAAACCATAATCACGGGCTTACGGGGGGCAAACCCCTCTCAACATCCACATTAATATTGTATTTAAATAACAAGAAGTGAGCGACGACCTACCAAATACAGGTACACAAATTTTTTTTATAAAAATCGGTCAAGCCGTTTCGGAGGAGTTTGAAAATAAACACATTTTAGATTTTGAATTTACCGCGCTACTATTTTTAAGCCCGCTCCACATTCACGCGAGAATCTTGCGAGAACGCGAGAAAACCACGAGAACGTGAATGTGGAGCCGATATTCTCCGCCGTTTCTCGTGGTTTCTCTCTTTTCTCGAGTTCTCGCTAGATTCTTGGGTGAATGTGGAGCGGGCTTTAATATTAATATTAGTACTATTATAAACAATATATTTGTTATATTTTTGCCCCCTCCCCCCTCCGAAATTTACGCGGATGAAACCGCGATTAGCTAGCCCTCTAGCTACCACAGAGTTTCATAAATACTGTATATTTTATTTTAGGTACATGAATATCCTAATCCTAAGTATTTTAATGCCAAATGTGTGTTCCTATGTTACCAACAATGAATTATCATAAAATGGAATATCACCTAGGGTTAACCTTATACAGTTTCTGATGAAAGCTCAATATGTGGAATAGCTTACGAGCTGCATTCAGGTATCATAATTAATTTGAACATGTATATAATATTTTATGCTTTTTTATGTATTTACTGTTACATTTACTTTCGTTTTATGCCTATGCATACTAGAGGTTCAACCCAAATATCTACCTGTGAGCATCCTCTTGGGGTTAAACAAGGTCCCCTCATTAAATAAATCACATCTTACAAAATATTTAACCAAAAATAAATTGATAGTAAAATGACAGGACAATTAGTAAAAAGAGGGTAAATATTTATTTTGTTGTTCTGCAGAATTAAATTATTATATAAAAAATTGCTGCCACTTATGATGCAATACTGCCAAATTACCCTGAAAAGTCAAAGTTACCACTTCCCCTAGTGTACATATTCACCTATTATTCTTAAATAAAGTATCTTGCAAAATAAGATAAAGAACTTTACAACTTTGACCCCTGTATCAAATTAATAGCTAACTTTTAACGATCGGCATTCTAGCAACCAGAGGGATGGATAAATCAATACTTATCATTTTAGAAGAAAATTATACTTCTTTGCAATTTTTAACATCAAATAGTGAAGGGGAATATATATCTAGTACTTTTAAGGTACTTGAGGTATCAATTTTATTACTTTGTCTTATTACAATAAACATTTCTAATATATTTTTTTATTGTTTGTTTTATTATTATACTGTACCCATATATCAAACTGAGGTACACCAAATCAGCCTATTCTAATCTGTTCACCTGTTCCAGGTCTGCTGGAAGAAATTCCACTATCTGGAATAAGCATGACCCTTTTACATGATTACTTTTATACAAATTTGTTTCTTTCTAAGCCATCCTTGTAGGCATTTATTGTTAAATAAATAAATAATAAAGAAAATACCACTTACCTATCCCATAACGTTATCAAACTAAAGCTTGGGCTAAGACAAGTCCTCTAAAAATCTTTTAATCATATAAAGCACCTTAATGTAGTCTTAATTCAACATGTAGTTGGAAGGTATTGAAGTAAAATAAGGATTTTTTATTGACACTATGTTTTATAGGTGAAATCACGTTTTCTAGTGTGGTATTCTATGATATTTTGTAAGCATGCTTAAGGGACAGTGATATCCACCTTCTAAAGTAGGTACTTACCACTTGCAATGTCATAAAAGGTGACAGATTTTAATGTTTCTAGAACTAGAATGTTGCTAACCTTCCATTCAACCTCTCAATGGGATGGTAAATCTATTTCATTAGAACAAATGTCTTAACACATGGTTTAATACAAATAACATAGGTTATTGGATAAATTTAATAAGAGGATTTTTGAGTAGGTAGGTACTTTTTGTTTCTAATACCTCTGTACATAGAATCCAATATCTGTCACATGTTAATCACAGTAGCAAAGAGTTAATTTAGATCTGGTTTTCCTTGTAGCTGAGCTAGAGGAACTAGGACTAATAGGGTGAATAACAGATAAAACCTTACGTGGACTCGACGCACGTAAAATCGAAATGTAATTAGGTTAACCAATAAACAAGAATATCGTTATTCATTTTTAATTCAATAAATTTTGTAGAAAAAGAGGAGAAACAAATCTACTTAAGTTGTCCTTTTGACATTACTTCGTCATGGACGTTATGATTATGCACTGCTAAATTACTACGCACTAGTTCGATCATCGGTTACGTAGGTACCTACATACATTTTATTGAACCGGAGTCCGGACATTAATTTACACCCATGCGCACTATAAGGTGATGTACCAAATCCTTAATTCGATAGGACATGGATTTAAAAGGATTTTTTAAATTATACATGAAATGAGACAAACGGTGATTAAAGGATTGTAGCTAAAACTGTTCACATAGTTTATATTACCTATACGTCTACCTCCATAAGATAACAATTAAGTATAAAAGTTGTACAATTTGCTACTATTAAATATAAATACGTACCTACGCTTCAAATATCGTTATTTGCAAAAGATGGAAATATTAACCGCGCCGAGAAACCGTGTCGCCGGCTCAAGCAAAATGGCTGCAAGAGGCACTCCTTCCTACAATGCGTCAGTCACATTTCCGATCGCGTGATGTGTTATTTTACACACTTTGACTGACAAAAAAACACGTAAAATTAAATTCACGTTAATAAGAAAACAATACACTTACTTGTTTTAAGGGTAAAAAGTAATTTAAACAGCAAGTTCACAATATTGGTTTTTGTCCTGCGCTAAACGATACACTACACTGACGGTAGCGGGGCCAGAGGGGAAACAAAATCGGAACAGGGTTCGCATGGCAAAGCGGCCATCTTGGTTTGTCTGCCTGAAAGGAAATAAAGTATTAACGCGGTAACTTTAAAAAATATTTTGCTAATAGGGTACTTGCATGATTTTTTTTTCAGTCTTATTTAAAGATATATGGCCTACTTAAACAAAGCAAGAAAAAGAAAAAAAATATATGCATAAATTAATTAAATAGAGCGTTTCAAAGTTTAGACCTTACCGCCGAAACGCGGAATGACGTCACTTGTTCAAAATTACGCCTTATTAATCTGTGATAGAAATGTCACTGTCGTATTGACAGGGTCATGTGACACTGACAGACAGATAACTTCCATATCCAATAGCGAAATTAAGGTTGAACTGTGTCGATTTACTTCCAAAAGTTCCAGTAAAGAATCGAAATGCATCTTACCGATGCATTTTAAAGTAAAAAACTTCAGAAAATGGAAAATATACGTTGACTGTATGCACTTAGTTTCTTTGGCCTTCTCTGAAAGAGGTAAATGTTTCTTAAAAAAATAAAAGTGACGTCATGTGTCAAGCTTGGCTGTGATTGGTGTTTCGTTGCAACGTTCCATTTCACAGAATTAAAAGTTGAATATTTTGGAAACTATTGAATTTTTTTTAGTAAATCTTTCACGATAACGCTTTTCTAAGGCTCTATTTTTAAAATACTGACACAATTTGTTATAATAAATTTCATGCAAGTACCCATTAAATAGGCTTATATATATTATATTTTATTTTCAATAACGTTTGAAATTATTTTCTAGGACTTATGAATCGGTTACACCGTGGTTTACACCTTCCTATCCTATAATTTCTATCCAACGATTTATTTCGCGGTAACTTCAAAAAATATTTTGCTAATAGGGTACTTGCATGAAATTTATAATATGAAATTGTGTCAATATTTCAAAAATAGAGCCTTAGAAGAGCATTATCGTATAAGATTTACTAAAAATTTATCAATAGTTTCCAAAATATTCAACTTTTAATTTTGTGAAACGGAACGTTGCAACGAAACACCAATCACAGCCACTCTCAATATATTACGTCATTTTAAATTTTTTTGGAAACATTGACCTCTTTTAGGGAAGGCAAAAGAAACTAAGTGCATACAATTAACACAGATTTTAATTTTTCCGAATTTTTTACTTTAAAATGCATCGGTAGGATGCATTTTTTCGATTCTTTTCTGGAACTTTTGGAAGTACTTAACTCGACACAGTTCAACCTTAATTTCGCTTTTGGATATTGAAGTTATCTGTCTGTCACTGTCAAATGACCCTGTCAATACGATAGTGACATCTGTATCACAGATTAATAAGGCGTAATGTTTAACGGGTGTAACCTCAGAAGAATTCTGAGGGTGTAACCCTCAGAAGAATAGTTATTCTTCTGAGGTGTAACCGTAGTGATTACCTTCTCTCTGGTTACACCTTCCTATCTTATATTTTTTTTTGGTGAAGTTTACCCCTTTCGGGGAAGGCAGAAGGAAACTTAGTCCATATAGCCAACTCAGTGGTATATTTCTTCTTTTGAAGTTATTTACATCGAAATGCATTGGTAAGATACATTTCTATGCTTTACCGGAACTTTTGCCAGCAAATCTTTGCAGTTGAACCTTAATAAGACGCTCTGTGGGAAGTTGTATAGAAAAACGAAAACCTCCCGGCGAACGCCCTATTTCATCTTATTTCACTGTTTCCGCACACTGTTCATCACTAATGGATCGCTATTATGCAAAGTCCACCATATTCACACAATATTAATCACTATTTTGCAATAAACTAGTTTGCAAAACAAAGAAATACAACTGACGGACGTCCACTCTGCTAAAAATCCCGCCAAAAGTCCCCTTCCTATCCTATCCTCAAAAGAATTTTCTATCCAACGATTTATTTTTTGGGTAAACCCTTTCGGGAAAGGCAAAGGAGACTTAGTCCATACAGTCAATTCAGATGTTTTTTTTTTGTTTTTTGAGGTTATTTACCTTGAAATACATAATTAATAAATAATAATATTAAAATCATTTATTGACAAGCACCATCAAAGAAGCATCATAAAAGAGTAGAATCCGCGATTCTGTACATTGAATATTTTTACCTAAAATTGAGAAGGGTGATAAAAGAAGAGTAAGAAAGCCCAAAAAAGTTTTTAAAATTATTTTCTGTCTGTTCGTGATAATCTACTGGACGGGTTATCATGCAGTTTTCAGTAGTAGATTAAGCTAAGTCTGGAGCAACATAAGTGCAATGGGGAAAAAAGTTATCATCAGTTAAAGACTTCAGCGCAATGCAATGGTCGAAAGCAAGTGATTACCTTCTCTCTGGTCGAAAGCTTCGATATAATGTTGCATAACGAACATGATAAAATCTTTTTAGAGATTTTCATTTCTTTTTCTTTTGAATAAATTTTTCGCGAAGTGACAGTTTTAAGGCATTATCTTTGAGACCAAAGAGTATAACCAAGAGTGAGATAATCTAACGTCATTGCTGTCATTGCAAGGGTTAAGGTCCAATTGTGAAGAATTGCTTCCAGAAGTCCCGGTAAAGCATTGCAATACATCTCACCAATACATTTCGATGTAAATAAATTCAGAAGAAGAAATAAATAACTAAATTGGCTGGACTATGGACGGATATGGATGGATATATGGACTAAGTTTTCTTTGCCTTTCCTAAAAGAGGTAAACATAAAATTATTCGAATTTCGAAAGCGCGCAACGTGCGAAACGTAGATTGAGAGTGATCTAAGCGCTACGGTGCGAAACGTGCGAAACTGCTGTCTAGGGATGTGAAATTGAGAGAAAAAAAAATCGATTTTTATTTTAATCGATTTTCTCTGTTTAATAATAATCGATTTTGGATTAATCGATTTAAATGAGGAAAAAAAATCTGCATGCTTTTAGTAATAAAATTCTGAGAATAATTTTAAAAATTTAGCCTCAATCGACTAAAATACAAAATTATTCTGATCATTAAATCCTAACCTGATTATAAATAGGCCGTTTCCAGGGTTCCTGCGAAGTATACCCTTTCCAATAAAAAAAGAATTTCCAAATGGGTTTACAAATAACGGAGTTTAAAAGTAAAAAAAAACAGAGGGATGTGACATTGTACACATAAAAATCGATTTTTAACCCTTTAACCTCCACGTTTTTCTAGCCTAAATTTACCGCTAGCGCTACACGCTTTATGCACGATTTTTCCTAGTGTCGGGAATGCTTAATATCAATAAACAATTAAATCATAATTTTAAAAGTCAGTGCAGTGTTTTGTTCGTGTATACCACTAATCGAGAATATTCTGAAAAGTTTGAAAAATATCTGGAATATTCCGAAACGTTATAAAACCGTCTTGAAGATTCTGGAAATTTCAAGCTATAGTTCAGGAAATAATAAGGAGATAAGACAGTTTGTAGCTAAAATAATTTATTATTATAGGTACTAGCTGTTCCCTGTGGTTTCACCCGCATTAATTTCGGGAATTCTCGGATAAAAATACCCAAAATTGATTTCTGTAACCTTTATAAAGTATAGTATGCAAATTCAATGCAAATTAGCCCGCGTTAATTTCGAACTTCCCATGGGAATTCCGGGATAAAAATCAGATTGAACGATTATAAACAAAATCGATCATTAATCGATTATTCATAAAAATAAAATCATTTATAAAATCGATTTTTGTTTAAAAAAAAAAAAAAGGTTTTTAATCGATTATTTTAATAATCGATTATTTTTTCACATCTCCCTACTCCGAACTGACTGACCTAACCACATAAGTTTAGTTAATTTGTGACCTAACCTAAATGTAACGTATCATGAATTTAATATAAAGTGACAACTTTTCATCAGTAACTCAGTAGGTACAATAAGTACATTTATATTTTATACGAAGGCTGAAGAGCTTCAAAACATACACATAAAATTGCACGATTTAGTTTTCTACTGCCCAAAAACAAATAACACAAAATGCCGAAGTCTAAGAGGGATAAAAAAGGTAATATAACCTCAAATTTATTTAATTATTTTTGTCTTTTTTAGTGCTTGTTTATTCAATGTTGTTAAAGAATTAGTCTCAGCATAAACTGATCTCTTCTTTTTAGTGTCACTGACCAAAACCGATAAGAAAGGGAAAGAAGCGAAAAATAAAATGATCGAGGACATAGTGGAAAATTTTTCAAATTATGAACATTTATTTCTATTCACCGTCGACAACATGCGTAACACAACATTGAAAACATTACGCAATGAATGGAAAGACTCGCGGTTTTACTTTGGGAAAAATAAAATATTGTCAATTGCTTTGAAACGAACTAAAAGTAGCAAAGCCGATGATGAACTCAGCTTGGTTAGTTATATTTATTCATCTTTTCATTTCTAGTAAAGCTTTTAACATGAGTTTATACATGAAAAATAACTGGTGCTTAACCAGCTATTGCTCATGACTGCACTTATATGGCAGTGATACAGTAGTGTTAATAAATGAATAATTGAATTTTAACTAGATATTTACTAAACTGTACATCATTCATATTTATGTATTATAAATATTAAATTATATATTTTACAGATTTCTGATAAGTTGAAAGGTCAGTGTGGGTTGCTGATGACCAACAGAGATGTAACAGATGTAATAAAATATTTTCAAGATTACCAGGAAGGTGAATATGCCCGTGCTGGCTTCATACCAAACCGTGATGTTATATTGCCTCAAGGACCACTGGAAGATTATTCACACAATATGGAACCACATCTTCGACGTCTTGGACTACCAACTTCTTTAGAGAAAGGAGTGATACATTTAATTAAAGAATATCAGGTTTGCAAGGAGGGTGTGCCATTGACTCCAGAGAAAGCTAGTATTTTAAAATTATTAGGCATTCAAATGGCAAAATTCAAAGTCGTCATAAAATGTCATTGGACTAAAGGGAAAGGTTTCCATGTAGACCTTGATATGTCCAATGATGATAAAATTGTTGGCAATAGTGATTTGTTAGAAGACAATGACATGGAAGATGATGAAACATAATTTTCATGAATATATTACTGATGCTCCGTATGGTTTCAGCCACATTAATTTGAACATTGGAACATTGGGAACTCTGTGAAATCATTTCTTGCCTAACATTTCCTATCTGTAAACTATCTACCTGCCAAATTTCAGCTTCATAGATCAAGTAGTTTTCAAGATTTTGTGTTTAGTCAGTGAGTGACCTTGCACATTCATATAATATATTGTAATTGATTTTATAAGTTTTACTTTAATCAGTATCTTAAAGTCACAACTGGAAGCTAAGTCAAAAAATTATGTAGATTGGGAAAGCACTTAGTAACAGATTTGAACAAACACTAAAATTTGACTCAACCCAAAATTATCTAAGTGTTACATAAAATAACCTGAGTGTGATCAGAGATTTATTTAACCGGATTTATTTGTAATCAATGGTAAAGATTTAAGAATGATTTTAAAATTGGAAGCTAATAAAACTCTAGAAAAGCATGAGACATAATATGGATAAGCCTTGTGTTTAAATATAATCAGTGTTTTACTTGTGTGATGGAAATGGCACAAATGTGGTATAATATACTATACCCTTTTTTAAAACCAGATAAAAGTGTTCATTGACCCATAAAATTATGTTAAACTCACTCTTGATCACTCTTTTAACTTTGCTTTCTTACATAAAAACGAAAGGTAATTAAACACGAAATAGACTATAGAAATTAGAAGTCAGCTAAGAAAGGATAGCCCAAGATAAAATAAAATGGAAAGGGTTGGAGGAGGCCTTTGCCAAAGGGCACACAGAGGAATCTGTCTAAGTCTATAAATAAATAAATAAAAAAGAAAGGATTTCATGGAGTTCCCTTGGGAACTCCCAAATTATCGCGGGTGAAACTTTAGGGAAAGTTAGTCATATAATTAAAATTGTTATTTACTTAATTAGATACTTGTATAAAATAATAAATCTTGTATTTAAGGTTATAGTTTGTTTTATATTTTTTCAACTGTACTGTTACAACTGTTGTAACTGTTTACAACTGTAGACTGAAATATTTAAATATGGAGTCTTTGGCTTTGTGTAGAGATCTGATTGACGCAATGGTTTTGTACAAAATCAGGAGATTGATTAACTCATAACAGAATGACACCCTTGTCTCCTCCACTGTGTAGAACACTTCTTGGTTTGACCTCTCCTGTCCCAAGATTATGTAAGCTCTGAAATGGCTGTAGCGAAACTGTCGATAAGTGAGCCTAAATAACTACCCTAGATTGTAGTCAAGTTGTAGGCGCTTGTGAAGGCGGTTAAAAAAAGACAAAATAATTATTTGAAGTAGAAACATTTATTCGTATAACATTAGTGTGACTTACTTTACGGATGACCCCCAATCACTACAGTATCGGTTTTTTTTAAATAATATCTCAGAAGATATAGCGGGCGCAAACTTCTTTCCTAAAAGCACCCGTAGTGCGAGAAAATATCTATTGAAATTTTAATGAAAAATAGCCGTGATGATAGCGGAAAACCAAAAAAAAAATACTAGGCGTGTGTAATTTTGTACACGAAATAAAATATATAATTATGCTAAATTATTTATTCATACAATCACAGTGACAGCAATAAATTATAAAAAATAGCAAATTCTTAGACCAAACCAATCGATTCAAAAATATACACAAACTTAACAAAAATAAATTCAATAATCAATTCTAAGTCATTTCTATCCATATAATATCATTGTTTATGTACAATTAAAACGATTATGAGGCTATGCCTCGCTTCATTTTGTTGAAATGTGCTTTTGAACATTCTAAACGAAAACTTATAATATATATGGGTAATCACAGTACAAAAATAAAGCATCGCTTCGTCAGTCAACTTCATCACAGATTAAACAATCGGCAGAACTAAAAACAGACATTTACCTAAATAAATAATGTTCTAAGTTCATTACACATAAAATGATAATTATAAAATAAAACTAAACCCAGTATTTATACACCCATCGTATTTTATTAACAAAATAATTTCTTTGAAAACCGTATCTAATACGTTCCTTTAACTACGATAGCCTACGAATAATCTAAATAGCACTGTTTAAATCTTTGCGATTGTGCAGCGATCTCCGAAGCCCGTATTATTAAACTTTACTCAAACTTGATTATACTCGAATCTATGTTTTTCTAACTTTCCAGAGCAATAAGCGAGACAGAATATTGAGTAGGTTTAATAATAATGGGTTTATTACACTACTTCCAATTTAGGGAATCTTAAATTGGATACAATTTAAGATCAGTGAGTGAGAGAGAGAGCGAGTGATCACTCTACATTAAAATGTACCCTAGATCAGTCGATCGGAACTAACTGTTCCAACTTCGATTATACCTTCCGATTTCCTAAATTGGTGTCTGACAAATTGTTAAGTGTAATAAGCGTTTAATAGGGCCCGGAGTCTACTCGGCTTACGCGGAGAACTGCATATTTTATTAACCTAAAGTAATACAACATTATTACGTTTATGTCAATGCGGGTTGACTCGAAGGCGTTTTGTGTAACTAATTTAACGATACATATGCCTGACGTCATAATAGTTATTTTGCATTAGCAGCATAAAAAAAATAGTTATACGCGGTGTATAACTATTTTTTTGGGTGTATAATATGTCTAGAAAGGTAAACCCTGCATTCAGCAGTCTTTCGCTACCGGGTATCGAACCTGGTACTAGGGAGCAGCGTAGTGGCCAATTCTGTAGTCAAGCTGCTTTTTCTGTGTCAAGACAAACTTTTGCTCTGATAAATGTAGCAACGTGTGAAGACTTGAAAGAGGCAATATGTGGATAACAGTGAAGATCCTTATAGACATTGAAGTCTAATCATCATCAGGCATATTCGTGGAGAACAGTCGAAATATGCGACTATAATAACTACAGCGATTTTCCACTATATTTTTATGCTTTATTATTCTAAAGTTTTCTGCACGTACGCAAGAGGATAAACGTGGCGTTAAAAGTCAGCACCTAAAAAAGTATGTAGAGTCATTCGGGGTAACAGAACGCAGCGGGTAAGTGTACGCAGTAGCCCGATCTCCGACAAAGGAGGGGGAGACTGAGGTGTTTGTTTGCAAAACTTGGTGACGCTAGAGTCACCGTTTAGGAGCCACGTGCTGCCCCGACGCAATATCAGTACTGGTCGCGACAGGTCGCTGAACACCTTTAGTGCAGTTATTTCGTTGGATATTTGTGCCAGGGAAAAGTGTGTTACATTTAGATGGATGATTCTATGCCAGTAAGTTTACTATATTTCTATTGTTCATTTATTGTAGTTTTTAAGAAAGTATACCATATTCATAAAAAGTAATTAACCTGTGTGTAGTGCCCGATCATTTAATATATTTGCCGATTGGGGTAAGAGTGCGAGTTTAAAAGTACGCACGCGTACTTTTACCCACGTTTCGTACTTATACCCCAAGGCATAAGAAAACATCCAAAAGTTATTTATTCTTTTAGAACACAGCAAAATACCGAGGAATTATGCAAGGAAGGTCTCACAGAAGGCCCTCATCTCAGAATAATTAAGGCTAAAAAACTACTACAAAAAAGACAGAGCCAAAGACAAGCTGCTCAAGAAGTTGATATCAGTGAAGGTGCCTTACGAATGACTAAAAACTACTCACGTGCCAACGTCTTTGGGTAGTTTTAAACCTCCTTTAGCAAAGTCCAAGAAGCGGAATTTGCAGTTCATTGTCAAGATATTGACAATAGATTTTTCGGTATTGAAAATAAAAAAATTAAAATGATTAACTAAAATGATTTCAGAAGATGCCCATAGGAGTTTACAACAGCCAATAATATAGAACACCGTTTCGTTGACTGGAGCAGGATGGCTGGTCGAGATTGGGTAGATTTTTTAGAAGAAATTCTCAACAACTTCACGTCAGCCAGCGCCTATCAGCTTGGCCAAAGTAATTTTAATAAAATTCAAGTACAAATTTTAAACTACGTTCAAAGAAATCTATGATATTCTTAATTTGCGCCCAAATAAAATTTTTACTATGGGCAAAATTAATTTTGTTAATGTTAAAGTTGCTGATTATGTTAATGACAAAATTTAATAAATGTTGATTTTTGCAAACTTAAATTTTATTGTATTATCCTCCTAGTAATCTTAATGCGTACATTTACCCCGCACGCGTATCTTTACCCTAAGGCATGCGTAATTTTACCCACATATCGGGGCTAGAGTACGCATCATGACTTTTTTAATTCAAACGTATGTAGAGCACAAACTAATTAACCTTGGTGGTAAATTTGCTTAAATAATGAAAATATATTAAATATTCTACCAGTTTTACATCTTAACAAGTTACATACTTTATTCTGGATAGGTTTTTGAGACTGTCGAAAATAAAGTGCGTGCTCTTGACCCGAATGACTCTAGGTACGGAATACTATCGTTAGTCTTTGGGAAAGTAGTGAATTACATTCTTCTCTCTATTAACCTTTATCTGAAAACGTATGGGGTCTAGGCGGTATAGCGTTTTGTTAATACCATTTTTGTATAGACAAGCATCGCAACTAACCATAAAAATTGTGAATCGCTTTTTGAGATCTGTTTTTATCACAGCAAAAAACACTTCTTAGCATTATGTGGTAACAGATACAAACGTTAACATTTTCTATGATTAACTTAAACTTATCTATTAACCTAAATGGACTTTAAAATCTACAATACATCTAATTCTGTAAGTCCAATGAAATGGACGAGACGGTTCAGTTGAAACGTTGCTATTAAGGTAAACAACAAAGTTGTGTACAAAACGAGAAACCTTGGGTGTACAAATGAAAAAAGTGTAGGAAGCTTTGAGAAAAGAGTAACCATAATTCCCGGGCGATAGCGAGTATTCGGCTTTGTAACTTTTTTACGCCCTTTTTTACGCAATATCAGACAACGCGAATATTCGCTTATCGCAACAAGTGCGGCCGAGGCGTAAATGACACAAGTGCGTTCAATTGCAGTAAATAGTGGCGGTCGGCAACGCGAACTATATCTGCGTGACATACAGATTTATGTTTAATATTCATAATTTGGGGCCACGTCAATAGGTAAAGTGGTAAATGACCTAACCCACGAAACGCCATACGAAAACCGAGGGCCAAACACACCTATCCTGCGACGTACAGTTTAAAATATTAAACAAGGGAATATGAACCTTGGCACTTTTGTTATAGGTGAATATTTGACCCTTAGACTTTTGAATTCGTGATATCGCCGCATTGGATAAATCTAATGGCGAATTTCAGCGAGACAATACGATGGTACAAATGAGCGCGGTGGGTGAGTGGTGGGGGAGGGATGGGGAAAAGGGGGGGGGAGGGGCGCATCAGTGGTGTTTGGCGGGGGGCGGGAGCGCGGCCGGCAGGGGGCACGCTGCCATCGGCTCGCGCCAGTACACCGTCTGCGAGAACTCGTCGCTCGGCTCGCAGAGCGCCGGCGGGAACACTTGGTCGACCAGCACCGACATATGCGAGTACCTGCGCACAAACACGCCACGACACGCGTTACATTATCCATCCAACCATCTACTATCAGAGGGGCTATTATGTAACTTTTATTTCTATCATTTTTCGGTTGCAATCAAAAAGATGGCGGTTTTGCGAATACAAAATGCACGAGTTGACACCAACAATGTCTAGCAATCAAACAAAATTAACATACTTCAATAGTTGAAGCTCTCTAAACATGATTAATTAATCACAAAATTTATATTTTTCTGATTGAAATTGAAATGTGAATGCAACAAAAGTGTCATAATTGCCCTGCTGAAAACACTTTCAAGCGACACACATGCCGCCTTCGAAGGCGCAATGGTATAGTGTCGATAGTTCTGTTTTATAAAAGATCTAGTTACTAGCCTAATTAAAAGCTTCTTATAATGAGCTTTTGTAAAGAACATCGACTTATGATTTTTTTTTAAAACGATTTACAGGACTTCTAGACATTTAAAGACATATTTAGGTAACTTTGTAGTTGGGACGTTATTTTTACAAAATCTGCTTAGTTTCATGCTGTTTGATAATATCTAAATTTTTATCTTTATGATTATTATTATCATTCGAAAAATGAGGAGTAAAAATACATTCTTATTAAATTTTTATATATTTATCATGTTTACATTGCACTGATGGAAATGCGTCTAAGATTGATATAAGTTATTTTTCATCGATGAATGTATGTATTTATGTCGTGATTTCGTTACAAGAAGAATCTAATATTCTATAATTTAGATTTGATAAGAAAGTTATTGGAAATAAAAAGAGCTGTTTAGTATTAAGGTGTTAATGTCTCAGCAGCACTTATCGCGTATGTCGCTTTATCGCCATGAGCGAGTCCAACACATAATATAATATTTAATTTGATCATTACTTACCTAATTAATGAGCAAGCTAATTTAGTTATAATAATTACCAATCAAAAATACCCATAAACTGGCAACTATTATGAATAAATTAGCTTAAGAATATTCTAAATATTGAAGACTTAGATGTGATGTGTGTTTATGTATTTAAACCACATTTATGACGGAAGAATAGTCTTTGTGAATTTTTTTTAGTACATACATGAAAGAAAGCACAGCGCGCGTGAGTAACACTTATCAATGCAATTAATCAAAAACTACCAACACCGAAGAAACCCGAAGGAGATACAATCACAACAGCGGCACCAGGCGCGGATACAATAAAAATATTGCCTCCCTTCCTTACCGAAATTCTGTATATCCGCACCAGACGAACAATTTTGCTCACGAAAAACACGAATACGCATCACTCTACTAAGAGACCTGCATCACCCCGATCTGCCGTCGTGACCGTGGTATATGAAGGCAGACCCTTATATTACACTAGCTGTCCGCCGCGGTTTCACCCGCAGTAATTTCAGAGGTCCCGTGGGAATTTCGGGATAAAAGTACCCTATGTCACTCAGGACTACCGTAGCTTCCTATAAGTGAAAGAATTTTCAAAATCGTTTCAGTAGAGTAGAGATTACCCCCTACAACGTAGTCAAACAAACAAACTCACAATTCACAAGCTCACAAACTTTACCTCTATAAAATATTAGCATAGACACAGATAATATAATACTGTATAGATAAGGATCGCACGAGCGCGAGCGGTGTTGTTTTACATGAGCATAGTTGGTAGTCAACTATGCTCACGTAGATCGCATAGACAAGTGACAACCGAGAAACGAAAGTCTACTCGGTCTCGTAAAATCGTCCAATCAAAATTAGTTTGTCACACTCCTCCCGTGGCGACGGTCGATCGGTCGACGGTTCAATGCGAGTACGTAAGTATTGATATGAGGAGAACCTTACACAAACGAAAGTGAAGCGGTATTGTTTTGCGCAAGCAGAATTGAGACCTTGAACGGAACAAACACGATAGAAAGACGTCACAACTGCGCAACAGACGAGACCGATGACAATTGTCGATGATTGCATCATTGTGATTCTCCACCCCCCCCTCGAAATTTTGATTAGTTTCTATATTATGAAAATGACTCGTTTGTTATGTTCATTGTATTGTTGAAATGAGTGAAGCGCGTCCACCAAGCCCTCGCCGCATGCCAGATGGCTTACCGTTAATGTCGCGTGCTCGACAGTTCCCGACGCTACGTATAATTTTTTTTTTTTAATGCGACACAAAACTCAACAGTCATATTTATACTTTTAGAGAGCTCCTAACAATATTATCACATTTGAGTGGCGGGAATAAATCATCGACCATGTCACTTTGCACGTGGTAACTGAAATAGAAATATAATACGTATACATAAAATTATATAAATAAATACTGCAATTACGTTTGTTTGTTAGCACGCAACCCCGGGTGCAGCACGATCGCAAGCTCCTGAGATATCAGCGAATGGGTACAGGGGACACTTACGTAGACTGGAATGTTTGAGTGAGTTCGTGCTTCAGTTCGCCCTTGTAGTTGATTGTGAATATTCTCACAATTGGAATGCCAACAGCTTGATACGCGCACACATCCTGCACAAATAATAGAACAAAATTTACTTTTTTTTTACATTTTTTTTCCAATAGCTAGCGCTGAACTATTTTAGAGTTATTTTTTTGTTCCTCTGAAAATATTGTATTGTTTAACTTGTAAAAAAGAAAAAGAAATAAAATTAATAAATACAAAAGTATAAAGGACCAATTCTGCTCACTGGCTGATAAGGGTCACCCCTTATATACCACCGTCGTCGATATATGTGGGGAGACCCTTATTGAGACGGGAGTGATGCGTTTTTGTTTAGTAAGCAAAATTGAACCTTCGTGGCTATACTATCTAAAGGTTGACTGGCAGAGAATGCCACTTTAAATCCTTTTAATATTATAAATGCGGAAGTGAGTTAAGTTAGTTTATTACGCTTTTACGACTCAACTGCTCCAATGATCATCATGAAATTTTGCATACGAATTATCAGGAGTACAGAGTAGGACATAGGGTACTTTTTGCCCCGGAATTCCCGGTGAGCCCGCGGGGAACGGCTAGTAGTAAATCAATAAACATATATAGGCAGCAACAACTAACATAGACATAGACATAACTTTATTTGGCATCACAAAATTCCTTAAAAGTAATACATGCATCAAATTTAAAATGAATCGGATATAGTTTCCGTGATGCCAAAATGGTACTAACGTTGACTCTGTTGCCGTAGCCGGCGTAGAAGGGGTTGGAGTGCGCGGGGAACAGCGCCTTGATGTCGGACAGGCACTGTATCTTGAACTCCTCGGGCTTCTTCTCGATGACCTCGCGGTGGAAGGCGCGCAGCAGCGACGTGGGGTTGAGCAGCAGCGGCCCGTCCGGCAGGCACACCTCGCCCTGCTTGATCGAGCGCAGGTACTCGCGCGTCACCTGACACACACACACGCACGCACATACTATTATACTAGCGTTTCCCCAGCGGTTACACCGGAATTCCCGCAGGAACTGTCCAAAAAAATAGTGATCAAAAATTTTAGGTGGCCAACCGTTACCACCTAGGGGTTTATAAATAGTAGTGATGGGCCGAGTACTAGATTTACCGAGTAGCCGAGTACCGAGTATTATTCGGTTTTACTTTAGCGAGTACCGAGTACTCGGCCGAGTAACTCGGTTGTCTTTACGAAGTTTACCAACTTAATGGCGTGAAAACAAGTTTGTACTCACGCCGGCCAACAAGAAACGGTAGTGGTCATTCAACAAATATTACAGGTATTTTATAAATGCAATACTGTTTCAGTGTTTCAACATTTGATCTGATTATAAAATTAAATTCGATGACGAGTTAGCAAATTTAAGACTTTTTGTTTTCTTCCTAAGATTGATACTTTTTTAAAATAATAAATAGGATTAATTACTTTTTAATGTAGTTTTCACTATGACATTAACCTAACACTTTATTTAAAACGAGTACTCGGCAGTTGAACCGAGTTATTCGGCCGAGTATGAGTATTTAAAAAATCACCGAATACACACAGTACCGAGTAGTAACCGAGTACTCGGCGCATCTCTAATAAATAGCCTACGACCTATATTCAGACCTACTTAATTTACAGAAAAAATTTCATAAAAATCGGTTAAGGCGTTTCAGAGGAGTTAGATTACAAACACTGTGACACAAGATTTTTATAAAGGTATATTATTTAAACACTACAGTCAACACAAGAGCTGTGTAATGTGACTAGTTTTTTATTTCGTCAGCTCCCTGATCACTTACACACAATATATAAACGATGTGTTACAGAAAGAAGATAATAATAGACGATGCTTCGGCTGCTGAAGATTAATCTTAACTGGCCATTAACAAAATGAATGGTGTGAACAAAACACTTCGACTCACCCTCGCCTGTCCGATCGCACGCGCAGACAGGTAGAGCAGCTGATAGCCGTTGTTCTTGATCTTGGTGAAGAGCTGCGCCACGCCCGACTGGGCCCAGTCCTTGCCCACCAGCGGGAAGATGTGGCCGAGCACGTCCGACCTGACCGACAACGGGGCAAACTTGCTATCAGTGAGAGCCCTTCTAGGTACACACACGCTTGTTTATAAATGGTGTAAAAACCTTGAGCTTTTGAGCAAAGAATACCATTACCAGCCCGGTGGGCGGTGACACTCCATACAAATGAACTGATTCAAGTACTCTTCCACAAGACGGCCGGCGTGTACGTACAAGTGTTGTGCGTGTGTGCGTATCGTAAGGCTGACACTGCGAGCTGACAGCAACTGTCAGCGAATAATTTTCAAGCACATTTTCGCGGGGTACGAGGAGGCATGAAATTGGTGAGAGGCGGAGAGTGTCGCTTGTTTATTTAATCTCTATTCTTTGCTATTACTACGTAGAGAAGCAACACTTTGCCTTTCGCCAATTTTGTTTCTTTCTACGCCCCGCCACAATATAGCGGTGAGCTTAGAGGTGATAGTGATTTAGGCTGTTACTGCTGTTGGGCAATATCAACTTGAATTTGAAACTCAGTCTTCGTTGCGAGCTCAACAAAGCATACGTCGTTGTGTGTGTGCCCGCCGGCCGCTTGTAGAACAGGAAGTACCTACATAAATCTGTTCTAAATCTCGTGTCAAGGGTGGGTTTGAGGTGTTATGCATACTAATATTATAAATGCGAAAGTAGTTCCGTCTGTCTGTCTGTTACGCTTAAACGCCTCAACCGATCATCATGAAAATTAAATTTTGAATACACGTTGTCAAGGGTACTGGGAAGGAAGGGACTTTATATCCCGGAATTCCCGCGGGAACTCTGGAATTAACTCGGGGAACAGCTATTTCAATATATTGTAATATGTAGTTCTCACTTGGTGATGGTGCCGTCGATGTCGGAGATGACGACCTTGTCGTCGTGGCGCCAGCGGAACACGTTGCACTTGCAGCGCGTGGTGCCCTGGTACGCGGTGGTCACACTGAACACCATCTCGTTCATGCCCTCGCGCAGCTTCAGATTTTTCTAAAGACAAAATGCATTATTAAAACTATAATTTCTATAGCGGTTTACTTCCGTTCGTCACATACGATCCGACGTGTTTCCGACTCTTTGGGACTTAGCTACTCAACAAAAATATATGGCGCTATATGCAACTTTTCCCGCGAGATAAGTTACCAAACGTCGTCCAGATATTGTTTATAATATAAAACATCACAAAAATTATTTTAGGACACGTAGCTTCTTATCAATGAAAGAATTTTTAAATGACCCCTGCCATCCAAACAAACTTACAAACTACCAGAAACTCTACCTCTATATAGTATTAGTTCAGATAAAAAGAAATCACTAGTTACAATTATGTCATAACTAGTTATGCCCCGCGGTTTCACCCGCATTAATTTCAGAGTTCCCGCGGGAATTCCGGGATAAAAAGTACCCTATGTGTTAATCTGATGTATAAGCTATATTATTGTAAAGTTTCATTTAAACCATCCAGTAGTTATTGCGTGAAAGACTAACAAACAAACATCCATCCATCCATCCATACATTCTTACAAAGTTTCGCGTTTATAATATTAGTAAGATATGTATAGTATAAAGGTATTCCTTACGATTTGCTCCGACGACAACCTCAGTGTTTTCCTGAAGGTGGAGTGACGGCGTCTCTTGACATGAGTTTCAGTGTCAGAGTCCGAAGAGCTCGGCTCTTGGTCGCCTGAAAACACAACATGTGTAAAGGACAGCAATACGATCAGTTGAAATCGTTAATAACAACGTGAACGTTGATTATAAAACTAAGTCCTTCGCCGCGTGTATCCATGTCTGTTGGCGATAGACTTAAATACAAAAAAAAAATTCAAAAGCTATTTATTACTTAGGACTTATTTATTACTACTAAACAGATTTTCACGCAGTTTTTACCAATATATAGAATGTTTCAAGAGGGAGGTTTATACGTATAGTTTATCCAAGAATTCCTGGGAAACTCCAGAATTACCGTGGACAGCTACTTGTTACTAATTGATGTGAACAGTTGATGGCTTGCATAGGCAATTAAAGCGAATTTTAACATTAATAAACCCCGCCAGGCCTTCACCTCTTGACTAGCGGAGAAAGTGTGGTGTTGCGTACCTTGATCTTGGCTCGGTTTGCTTTCGCGCACTGAAGTCATATCGAAGGTAGTGATCGGTTCGCGCGGCTCCACTTCTTGGTCCGCGTCGGCCCCACTCCCCGCGGCCGCCGCACCCAGCCCCGGCTGCATGTCCCCTTCCGGGGCGTCCGTGACGTCAGCGTTTATGACGTCAGCGGTTACAGCGTCACTGGCAACTGTAAACGTGACCTCCTTGGTCGACTTCGATTCTACGTCTGTGTCGCTCGGCAGAGGCGCGTCTTTGGATGTCTCTTCTTTCGATTGCGATGTTTCATTGCTGAAAAGATGCACACTGTTGTGAGATAAAATTTTGTGATCTAACAATACTTCAGCTGAAATAATAAAAAAGAGCTCGCATATCTACTCACATCGGCGGTTTTTCGCTCAAGACGAAACTTATATCAAACATATTGTGTCCAACATATATTTTACTCTCATCCATACTAATATTATAAATGCGAAAGCCTTAACGGTCCAACCGATCATCATGAAATTTTGCATACACGTTTTCAGGAGTACAGAAAAGGACATCGGGTTCTTTTATCTCGGAATTTGCGCGGGAACTCTTAAATTTGCGCGGATAAAACCGCGGGGAACAGCTAGTAGGTCCGATTTGATTTATGGACCCACCGTTTAGCTTCGGCGTTGGAGCGGCGCCAGCTCCACCACGAGTAGCCGCGCGGCTTGGCGCTGTCGGCCGCCTGCGCCTGCGCCTCCACACCCGACAACTCCTTGTCCGAACTCTTCTCCAGCGATTCTATCACGCACTGCGCACACGCAACAAACAATCTTAATCACACTTTTAGAACAGCATAACAAGTAGATACAGTCAGCCGACGCCTTTGATCCTTACTATTATAAATGCGAATGTGAGTCTATTTGTTTGTTTGTTATGCTTTCACGCCTTAACGGCTCAACCTATTGTCATGAAATTTTGACACACGTTGCAAGAGGCACAGAGAAGCACATAGGGTACTTTGTATCCCGGAATTCCCGCGGGAACTACCGCATTAACTTTTACATGTACACGTTGTCAGGGATAGAGAAAGACATGGAGTACTTTTCATCTCGGCAAGCAAGTAAGTAAGCAAGTAAGCAAGCTAGCTCGGCAAGTTCGAATTGAAAAATTCGTTTTGTGTTCGATAGTTCATATATCGAGGAAGACTATAGGCTACATAACATTACGCTACAACGAATAGGAGCAGAGCATCAATGAAAAATGTTGCAAACACGGGAAAAAAATATTCCTTTTGAGAGCTTGAGAGAGAGAGAGGTTGTAGGGGGTAATCTCTGGATCTGCTGAGCCAGATTTTGAAAATTCGTTTACCAATAGAAAGCCACGTTATTTGTGAGTGTCATAGGTTTTAGGTATTATTGTAACCCGGAATCCCCGCGGGAACTCCGAAATGACCGCGGCTGAAACGGCTAGGGTATGAGAACGGTAGCGTTACGTGAGGCAGCGGGCGCCGGTAGGCGAGCAGCGAGAGCAGCAGCGGGCCGGCGCTGCGCCACGGCAGGCAGCGGCCGCCCAGCCGCACCACCAGCCGCGCGTCGCCCGCCTCGCCCGCCAGCGCGCCCGCGCGCTCGCAGAACTCCTCGAACGGCAGCGCGCGCGACACCTGCGCCTCGCGCACGAACACCTCCACCGCACCCCTGACACACGCGCACACACACACACACACACAGTAAGCTAGTTGACTACATTTTTTATATAGTCAGTCATGCAGATAAATAAAAAATATTGGACACGTATTTTTTTTTTACTGAATCAAAAAATAAAAGCTTTTAATAAGCGATACATCGAGTTGAAATGTCGCGTGAAGTCACGCCTCTGTACACTTTATATTTAGTTAGGATTTCACGAGCCCCCACTCCTAAATTATAATACGGTTTATGTAATCGTATTTTTCAGTAATTTAAAAAAGCAAAATATACGTGTCTATTATTTTTTTATTATATAATGAACGTAGGTACTGAATAGAATTTTGATTTAAATCTGGTTCCATAGCAGGTTGTAATCGATGGTGTCGATTTGGAATAATTTTAAAGTTGTAAAATGTAAAATAAATAAAAGTTGAAAAGTGGTTGAATGAACTGTCTTTGGTGTAGCGGTAAATAAGAATGATATACGTAGGTATGTCTTTCTTTCTTTTCAATCATCTTCTTTCTTTCTTTCTTTGAATCAGACCGCGCGATGGTCGGACCGTGGATGCTCACTTGGCGAGTAGTTTCTCGTCGTCGTCCGAGTCGAGCGCGGGCGCGTCGAGCGAGGCCGGCGACTGCGGCAGCGAGGGCCCGTTGCCGGACTCGTACTCCTCCTCGGTCGGGCCGCGCTGCGCGTGCGCCGCACTCGGAGCGCCTGCCGGATGTACACACGCACACACATCAAGACAAAAAACTTTCATAATCGAACGACATACGGGTCAAAGTTTGGGTGAAGATTCTAAATTTGGATGCCCGCCTGTATCCAAAACAAAAATGGCGAACGGTCGAATGGGAGTTCAAATTTTGTATGTTCAAAATAATTTATAAAATTGTCATCTTTATTATTATAGTACAAAAATATGTTCTCTGCCAATGATACCCATCTTTGTTCTCTGCCATAAGGAAATTAATGCCATAAAATGAGCGTTTCTATATACCTAGATCGTTTCGAAGCTTTGTTTAGACACTGACAGACGTGGACGACATTGAACGATCGAGCGCATACAAATACAAGGCCGACGATCTCGAGAGAAAATTTTCGAAACACTTCACCAAATTAAATTCAGTTATGTGAAACATTTTTTAAAACATTATTTATTAAAATAATGTTTCTTACCGCCGCACTCAGAGTCGATTTAATGGTTACTTAACGGATTTTAAGTAAGGATTAAAAAAAATTCACTCTCAGAGACAGTTAATCCTCCATTAATCACGTTTAATGAGGATTAACTTTAAGTGGCGGCTGACCCTTACTTAAGACTTAATTGGAGATTTTTGACATTTAAAAGTAAGGTTATGTTTGTTTTTGTTGTTAAAATTTCAAAACCAAAGTTGGATTTTTTAAACTTTTAGGGCGTCGATCACGTCACAGTAGGTAATTAGCAAAGCATGTCTGACCTAGAAGATTTTATTGAGTTTACGAATTGCTGGACTTCCAGGTGTCATGTGCTACACATATTAAAATAAGAAGTCCTGGTGGAATATCATAGAAGAGGATTGTTTTCTTTTAATGTTCAGGCAGTAACAGGCCCGAATTTGGATTTTTTAAAGTTGTAGCTCGAAGGCCTAGCGGAACTCATGATAGTTTTATTCATTATAGTAGTGCACTGAAACAGCTGTCAGGTGTATTGCAAGGTATACTGCTTGGTGAGTGATTATGTAGTAGGTAAATGATGTGCATTTAACACCATTCTTGTCCTAATTCAAACAGTCAAGAAAAGTACAATAAAAGCCATATCAGTAATCAAAACGAAAAATACTGTTGAGAGTTTTTAGTATTTGGAAAAGGAAGTTTCCATATCTTCAAGTGAGTATGAGTATCAAATTAGACACAGTTGTGGCTGTAATTTGTGTGTGTGCTACATTATACAATATTTCATTACCGTTAGATGAACTCCTATACTGACAATGGTGATGATTCTGATCATATTATATCCAGTACCTAACATAAATGATATACATAAGAAAATCCCAATAGTAATGGTTCTTGTTCAGGCAATCCATAGTTGAGAGATTTTTTAGAGATAACTAGTTAGGTATAGATAACTTTTTATGAATAACTAGCTGTGCCCCACGGTTTTACTCTACATGAGTTTCGGAATCCCCGCAGGAACGATTTTCTTTTAAAATAGTTTTATTCTTCGTTATAACATCAGCTATTTGCCTGAAAGTCCCGTTAAAATCGGTCTAGCTGTTTTAGACAGAACAAACAGACAGACGGTTTCACCCGCGGTAATTTCAGAGTTACCGAAGGGAATTCCGGGATAAAAAGTACCCTATGTCCTTCTCTGTACCCCTGACAACGTGCATGCCAAATTTCATCTAAATCCGTTCGGCCGTTTTTGCGTGATTGAGTAACAAACATCCAAACATCTAAACATCCAAACATCCACACTTTCACATTTATAATATTAGTAGGATTATATTATACTTTCATATGCATTGAGTGAAAAACTGTTAATTTGGAATCACAAACAGACACTTCAATTTTATTTATATGTATAAATTTATAGATTAAAAACCATAAAATAATAAAAAAAGAATTGGTTATACTCAGATTTTGTTTGTTATTTGTTTTTTTAAGGTGTAATAACAATTTTTACTTACAGAGTGGTTGCACCTTGGAATGGGCTACCGGAAGAAGTCTTGGCACCTAACAATTATTATTTGAAAACAGACTGGACAAATATTAGAAACAAAAGATAGAAAAATAGTAATGTATAACTGGATACAGGCACCTATCAGCTGCTTCAACTACCTGCCTGAATTTTAAATAAATAAAATAAAACTAGTTCATTTAAAATAAATAATTTTATTATTGTAATTCTAGTTTTTTTTTAATTCAGCTAGCTCTAGTTTTGCCATCTACAATAGCTTAATTTTTTTCTTCCTCAAACTCAGCAGCTCTCTCAGCAGCTTGTTTTAATGTCTCCAACTAAAAAAATACACTCATTAGAACTACATATTTTAGAATACATATTATAACACACATTAGCTATGCCCTGCGATTCCACCCGTTTGAGTTTCTGAATTTCCGCAAGAACTCCAAAGTAGCATAATTTACACCTTATAACATCATTTAATTGTCAGAGAAAGTCCCGTTCAAATAGGCTCAACCGTTTCAGAGATTCACCTGTGGAAATCTCAAAGATCCCACAGGAATTCCCAGATAAAAAGTACCCTATGTTTTTCTCTGTACCGGTGAAAATGTGTATGCAAAATTTCATGTTGATCGGTTAAGCCATTAAGGTGTGAAAACGTAACAAATAAACAAACTAAGTTTCACATTTATAATAAAAGGATTTCAATTACAACTTGGTATTTTGCCCAGCCCTGTTGAGTTGTTATTGAATGTTACCTTTTCTATTATGCTTCGGTTGAGGTGGTGGATTTGATGGTCCACCTCTAGTTTTTAAAAGATAGCCTTGCTTTTACGGGCCATAGCCTTAAGGTTATCCCATGCTCTTTTTAATGTAGTTACATCACGCTGCAAGTAAAAAAATATAATTAGTTCTAGTTATATTAACAAAAAGTGTATACAAGCAATAACTAGAATACAAGTAATACAATACCTTGTATACAAGTGCATTACTATTGAACTCGTCAGTGACTGAAATCCAGGCCATTTTTTCTTTAAAACTGACCTTCCGTCGATCAGTTTTGATTCAATTATCGATGTTTAATTAATGTGCAAATAAAAATTTTTCGTCCGGGGTAAAGTTTGCAACTCATTTGCTTTGTGTTTTATTTTGCTCCTGAAATATAAAGAAAACCATATAAATACATGCCTAACATATTTTTATCTTTTAACAATATGAAACCAATAATAATTACATAATACTCACCATTTTTTATACAATAATTTCAAATTATTATTATATAACTAAAGACGAATTCTCTTTCTTCTACTTCAAGCGCTCTCCACATTCGCGCGTAGTTCGCGCGCGAAGCCGCGAAACACCCGTGTAGAATCATGGTTCGCGGGTGTTTCGCGGCTTGGCGCGCGGTTCGCGCGCGAATGTGGACAGACCTTAGTGGCGGCTATTCCAATTTGAAAAATTTCGCGGACTGATTTGACGTAGATAATTGAAAAATGAAAATGGCGGCGTTCAATGTTGTCATATCACAAAAGTCATGGCATTCACGATTTAATTTTATTGAAATCAATTATTATTTCCGATTAAAGTAATAGTAAATTAACGCAATTAATTATTTCTAAAGAAAAATAATAACTTCACCTCATAAAAACTACAAAAACAAAAGTATCATTTCCATGAGTTTATGCATGTGGCAATGTCGCACTTTATCGATACGCATTTCGATAGGGTGTACCGCCCTATGCTTACATATAGTTGTCAATCTACTAATCAACATTAAATTTTTGTCTCTGGGAGCTACGGCGATTTAATTGTCACTAGAGGTTTTAAGTAGCATTAGTTATGGGCCGATTAACGTTATTTTAATGAACGACTCTGAGTGCGGCGGTTAATCACATAACTTAATTGCATGGCTATGGTTTTGTTAATTCTATCAAACTTTTAAAATAACTCAGAATAATTTAGTTGCAAACGTTCGTTTGAGTACATTTAGTATTTTTTTATTTTTTTTATAAATATTGGATTACTAGCTGTTCCTGCGGATTCAACCGCGATAATTCCGGAGTTCCTGCGGGAATTCCGAGATAAAAAGTACACTACTGTCTCTGTGCTCCTGAAAACGTGTATGGAAAAAGTCATGGTGATCAGTTGAGCCGTTAAGGCGTGAAAGCATAACAAATAAATAATAAACATGTATGTATTTACAAATTTGTGTCCGCAGTGCTCACCCGTGCGATAGCGGTCGCTGTGATGTTTGGGAAAGTAGAGGTCGGGGTCGACTTGGCCGCGATCCAGGTCGTCCAGGTAGACGCCCTCGGCGGCGGCGGCGGCGTCGCGCGTGCCCATGAAGCGGAACATGCCGCTGAGCACGCCGCGCCGCCCGGGCCGCTCCTCGTCCGAGCTGAGCGGCTCGGCAGGCGACGCGGGTGACGGCGGCGCGGGCGAGCCGGCCGACTCGGGCGTGCCCGCGCCCGCGCCCGCGCCCGCGCCGCGCACCGGCGGCTCCGGCAGCTCGCCCCAGCGCCACGACTGCGACGCCTTGTCGCCGCCGCTCGTGCGCGCCAGCTCCACCTCCGTGTCCGACTGCACCGGGGTGCCCGAGCGCGAGCCCCTGACCACACAACCATGCACATAAAGGAACGTACCCATACTACCAGTACGTGACCCGTTCGGGGAGAGGGTTGCAAAAATGATTTAAATACTAGGTACTACTACATACGGAAAAACACTAGAGGGTGAGGGGGCGGATCTTGGCAAATATTACAGGTGGACAAAGAGACGGGTAAAAAATAAAATTGGCTCACGCAATCAACCCGGTGCTTGGGTTGATTGCCCATCTATAGTCGCGTACTATAGGTACGTTCCCTATATAATCAGCCTAGTAGAACCCGCGTCGTATATGTAATAATATTTAAAAGAGTATAATTATAAATTTAATTGAAAATTTCCTACTGAATTCACTACTTACTCGTTTTTTTTATTACAAATTCATGATTTCCTTATAAAAATGTAAGTACCAATTTCTCTGACAGTAGAAATAAATTAAGACTTATTGCAAGGCACAGCGACTTAATTTTAAATGTAATTCTTTACAGTGGTTTACAAATAATTTTTGTTTTAAAATCATTTAGGTTGGTTCATAAAGTTCCTGTTATTGTATGTGTATGTGCTTTTAACCAGTTTTGATTCAATATTCTAATCTACGTAAAGGTCACTGACTTATTGACTTAACAATAAATCTTTAAAACTGTTTGACCTATGAAGCTAAAATTTGGCCGGTAAATAGGTAGTTTATGGAGAGCAGAAAAGCTAAGAAAGCATTTCGCAGAGTTCCCGCGGGAACTTCTAAATTAACGCGGGTGAAACCACAATATATTATAACCAGGCACATAATTATATTGTATTTCTGTGGTAACAACGAAATAGGGGCATAAAGGAGTGTTTCAGGTTCTGTTTTTGTTTGTTGGATAATTTGCGTAGATAAGGCAGGTCCCTACCGAGGACTAATTGTTAATTAATTATGCCTCTTTACTTATATATTACTAGCCGTGCCCCGCGGTTTCACTCGCGGTAATTTCGGAGTTCCCGTGAGAGTTCTGGGATAAAAACTATCCTATCTTTAAAGTTGGGCCAAATACAACATAGTGACCAAATTTCATCATGATCGATTCAGTAGTTTAGGAGTCCATCGCGGACAAACAACGTGACACGTGATTTATATATATTAGATGTACCTACACATTGCACACATAGGTTTATTGGTAAAAAATAATATTTTACAGATCAGATTTTAGACTCGAAAAGCTAATTCGTCTATTACACACTGGTAACTTTTGAATTACCTATATTGCATGAAGTTTATATAACCTATATAATATAGGTATACAATTACATATTTTAACGGTCAAGAAAATTAACATTTTGTACAAAGCTTCATTTTAAAATGTTGGTAAGCACTAAGAATTTTTTGTTTGGAATTTAAAACCCTTACAGGGTGAAAGAGTATTATATTATCTGTGGTGAAAGTAATTCAGAAACTAACGGAACTTCAATACAAAAGTTCCGTTAGTTTTGAGTCATGGAAATCGGTATTTATTTAAGCTAAGTATTCAAATAAAGAAATGTGTATTTCAGGGTTTTTACAGATTCCTCAAACCTCAAAGGTGTAACAGATAGCGCGAGGGAATAATTTGTGATAATAACATTTAGCTAGAAACATTTATGCAAGTAGCAAAAATTGTGCAAGAGTGAGTAATAACGATGCACGATTTGACCTCATTTCGAATATAGTGATTATATTTTAACAGCATCTCGTGAAACAAGCTATTTTATTAATACAATCAAAACATACAAACCATTAAGACAATTAATTTCGCCTACAATTTCACTCGTTTGAATTATATTACCCTTGGAAAGTCTATGATCTATTGGTCCACAAGTATCTTACACCATGCCTATATCTATGTTGACAAAGAAAAATGCTGCAAGCTTCGAGTAAACACGTCCAGTAGGTAATTATTGCGAGAGGCGCGTATAAACAATCGGACAAACTACAGTTTTATTACTACTTACACTAAGCTATAAGCTTATATCGTTGAAGTGTTGTAATGTATTAATAAATTATTATTTATTATACATGAAAATATTTATGAAGATACCAATGCACTTGAAATGTAGATGTTTGTTCTCAACAACAATGTAACAAGAGAGGCGATTTGGCGAACACTGTAAGCCTTTCTTGTTTTAAATAAATAAATAAAATAAGAAGCTAGAAGTGGCGTAGGTACTTGTCTACATTCATAATACTTGACTAATATATAATTATATATTATATTTTATTAATCGACAGTCTATTTATTCGTGATCGTATATACAAGCGTGATGGCGCGGGCGTCCAAAACTACAGCACTATAACTAGGTAACTATTGGACTCAATGAATAAGGAATTTACGCATCGCAAATGAAATCGGTGAACAGTGTAAGCACGCTACAGGTGAATTACGAAACGGTCAATAGAGCATGTTTACGCGTTCCTCGAGGCCGCGTGGACCTCGAACGCTGTGTCCGACAGCGCCAGCGGGATGCGGTTGTCGCCGGTCAACTTCAAGTTGGACATCTCTTCACTGCAGCCGGGCGCCACCACCCGGTTACGAAAGCACATTGCATTAGCCACACCGATCGTTAGTTGGTAGTTACATATTATAAATACACCTACATCCATCCATTTCCGGTGGACTATTTTCGTGCAAACGTGATTTTACACCGGTCTTAAAATTGTGAATGAACGAATAACAGGTTATCGTTAGCCAAAAAGGATGTATCAAGCCAAAAGTGTGAATAATATTGTTATATTAAAAATTTACCCATCAGTCGAACGACGTGTTTCCATGATAAAACCATAGTTAAAAAAAAGCTTTTTTCGACTCTTTATTAAACTTTGTGTCTGTATTTACATAGGTCATTACAGTATCAAATCTGGGGGAAGATATTTAGAGTCACACCCAAAAATAAAGTATGTACCTACCAAGGTAATAAATCTGGACATGAAAGGCATATGGTCGGATCTCAACATCCGACCAAGGCGCTTTTTAACACTAAAATACTAAATATTTTAGTATTAAAAAGTAGTTTGGTCGGATGTTGAGATCCGACCGTATGCTTTTCATGTCCAGAAATATTAAAGGTTTCCTTTTTAGTAATTTACTCTATAATAATTTAATCAATAACAAAGCATAGTATTATCAATGATGCCTAATTAAAGTAACTTGTTTAAGTACCCCCTTTGCGAGTAAACACAGTGTAATGTTGGCAACTCACCTCAACGTCGCCGGGTTGTGCTCCGAGTCGCTGTAGAAGTTGATATCGCTGGCATGAGGGATGGCGGTGGGCTGCGAGGCGCGCGCCTCGAACCCGGGGCGGTCTGATTGACTAGATATGGAGCTGGTGGACGATTTTCTTTGGTGTTTCTTTTTCGAACTGGACTTCCTGGTTTTCTTCTTCTTCTTCCCGTTGCCGTTTTGCTTGACGTCGTCTTGGTTCGCCGACGCGGCTTCTATCGGTCGGAAGACGTTGTGAGCGCTGATTTTCTGCACAGTTTGATTCGCCTCGCTCTCCGTTTCGCCGAGTTGTGTTGCGGCGAACGTCTTCGGCGTTTTCTCTTCAGTCCACGCTTCATCCAACCCGTCCATTTCGAACAAAGCCTCGTTTTGGTTGGTGTCCTTGCTCACTGAAGCTTCTTCTCTTTGCTTCAACAATTTACTCAAGTCCGGTTTTTGCATAGTCTTTCCGTCGGCCGTGTATCTATAAAAAACGAAAATAACATTTAGCCCTGTTTGCAAATCTTCACACGTGTCACACGAAGGTCGTGTTTGTAAATAGGTGACGTAAGTGGGAAACGAGTAACTCACAATTACTCTACAATATAACAAGTAAACATCTTACTATTTTACTAACTAATCTTCTGACAAATTCTATTATTACCCACAATAATAACAACGCGAGTACTAAAAATTGCAATGTAAAACGTCTCGCTCGCAAATATAAATAGCATCCGTAAACATTGAACGTCTTACTTTCTTTTTACCATATTGATAAATACATATTGATATCACAAGATGCACTCTCAACAACAATACGCATCGAAGATTTGTTTGATTTCATTAAATACCGGCACCGCCAACTTATAACATGTAGCATACGGCCGCACTCAGAGTCGTTTTAATGACTACTTAATTTTAGATTTTTAAAACCAAAATTGCCGCAATCAGCATCAAACTAAAAACTTAATTGGTCAAATGCCACTTAATATTTTATTTAAAAAATGTCTCTGATTGCGGCAATTTTGTTTTAAATATCTTTACTTAAAATTAAGTTATCATTAAAACGACTTTGAGTGCGGCCGATAGTAGGTATACGAGATAGCGTGTCTATACTTTTTCTCGAAATGGCAACTTCAAGACGCGAGACGGTACGACAACGTGTGGCTGAGTAGATGAAGCAGTACTAGTTACTTTCATTCATTCATTAGACGCACCGCGGTTGCTTTCTTCTACGAATATTATTTTGCACAATTACATCCTTATAATATTATAAATGCGAATGTGATTTTATTTGTTTGTAACGCTTTCACGCCTTCACTAATCAAACGATCGTCATGAAATTTTGCACACATAGGGTACTTTTTATCAAGGAATTCCCGCGAAAACTCCAAAATTAACGCGGCTACAATCGCAGGAAACAGCTAGTATTATATGTATATTTTTTGTAACGCTGACCTTCTCTTGGTGTAGTCTGAGGCCTGGCCATGGTCGGGCTCGACGGCGGAGAGGGAGTTGCGGCGGCGCGGCTCGTAGTTGTCCTCGAAGAGAGAAACGGGGATGGGAGAGGTGGCGAGGTGCGCCGCGCACTCCGCCTCATCCTCCCCCACCTCCTCTACGAAAAACGCCTCCCCAGACTCCCCCAATTTCATGTGAATGTTGAGCGGCTCGCCGTTCAGCTCCAAGTCCACCTGAGTGACAACAACGCACCTCACTAATCAACACTCAACAGCTGCTAGCACTGACATCTAACGAAATAAGGCTTAGCACGCACTACGCTTAATGCTAGCGGTTTTGTAATCGCTGAAAATGCGATACCGCAGCGCAGTGCGATTTGGTGCGATTTGCGTTTTCAGCGATAATATGACAGTATCACCATAATTATTGTTAATGTAATACTTACAATAACATTCATGTAAGTTTTTTACGATATGAAACAATGAAAATTGTGGCTGCAAACCCAGTGAGAGCTTTTACTTTTTTTCACAAGAGCGTGCCAATATAAAGATTTGAAACTATACCAAAGGGACTCGCTAAATATTAATTTTCTCACCATTGTTTTATCTAGGTTTGATATTGCCAGTATAAAACAATTAAAAAGCATAGTTATACGACGCGACGTTTCCATTTGTTGTATAATCGATGAGCCTCACATATGTATTACTACTTAATATTACTACTTAATAGGTATTAAATATTAATTATAGAGTAACATCTTTGTTATACAGGAATATCTTAAAGATTTTTAAAAGTTATTTCACACTTTCAAAAGTGTGAAATAATTTTCGGAATGTTAACATGTGGCCGGATTATGAACGATATTTGTGCCAATTTTTTTTTTACTTTCCACTATATGTATAGTAGGTAAGTAACCTATTGTAGGTAGGTATCCCACATTTGGCGTAATTCCAATTTAACAACAGTGAATCAGGCAAAGATTCCTCGTCTCATTTTGGCATTGTGCACTTATACCATGTAGTCAGAGACTGGACATTTGGCACAAAATTTCAGCTAGGAAAATTATTATAAAAATATCACCCTGAGTAGATAATATGTAGGTACTTATCTAACTATACGAACCAGCAACGCTATTATTACGACTACTCGTATTCTAATAAGTATTATAAATGCGAATGTCTGTTTGTTTGTAACGCTTTCTCGACTTAGATCTGCTCAACCGATCAACATGAAATTTCGCATACACTTTAATCACATGTACCTTTAATCCAGAAAGTACTGAATACCTGTACTGTACCCAGGGGATATAGTGTACGTAAAATTATGACAAATGTATGATTGACAAAATCTACATTAATGCGAGCGAAGCCGCGAGCAAAAGGCAGTTTCTAATAAATTATAGGACAAAAAAATCTATGACCTTTGCTTACGTACATCTAATACATAATATCTGAGTTCTGACTTCTGAGTAAAACTTGAATTTACTAGCATACATTATCGTCGATCACACAAAAATACTAGCACACCGAGAGGCACGGCCCGGTGCGATGTCGGGGCCCGGGTGTCACAAGCGTATGACATAACCTTTCTAAATACGGTAACATATTGCGATATCTTTACTATGTGTGAAATACTTCACATACAATAAATACATATAATTTTAAATGCAAGAGGTCGTCGGTGGTAGAGTTACCTACATAATCATCTAAGTAAGATTGAACTAGGACTTATTCAAACCCCTGATAAATGATAAGTTGATAAAAAAACACTGATAAATAACTGAGAAAACCTTACGCAGGTGAATGACCTTAGTATTGTTCCTCAGCAGTCAGCGTGCAGCGCTCCGACAACTTGAATCCTGAATCTTCGTGAATTTTATTTTACGTCAAAAACTTATTTTATTTATTTTATTCTCACTTCTCATGCTAGGAAAGTGCGCGTTTGTGCAGGCTGCACAAAATCAAATTTTGTGCACAAGGGCGTCAATGTATCTATACTTATAATAAAACTGTAGAGAGGTCAATTCTGTACATTGAATATACATATATTCAAAATTAATATTGGAGGATGAATGGTGATCGATACTGATACCAAAAATGCAATCAGTAAATTTTTTGTCTGTCTGTCTTTGTCTGTATGTGCACGCATGGGTCAAAAACTACTGAAGGGATTTTAACGAAACTTGGTACGATTGTAGTCCATACTCCTGGGCAGGTTATAGGCTATATAACATAACGCTAAGACACATAGGAGCTGAGCAGTGACGATAAATTTGAAGCAAGTCGGATGAAAATGTGCTTTCGAGCACTTATCGCATACGTTTACTCAATCACGCAAAAACGGCTGGAAATTTGGTATGCATGTTGGGGTACAGAGGAGGACATAGGGTACTTTTTATTCCGGAATTCCCGCGGGAACTCCTAAATTACCGCGGGTGAAACCGCGGGGCACAGCTATTTACTGATAAATGTATCTATCTAAGGCAAAGAAAATGAGCCATATACAGCCAAACACAATAAGAAGTTCATGGATAGAATTTACACCTAGACTCTAGAGCGATAGTTTCAGTCAAAATAATATTGTTCGAAATTCAAGCGCAAAACAATCACTCTTAACTCGAAAGTACTAGGGTAACAGAAGTTATGCCGGGAAAAACCATTTCATTCAGTATTCAAAACTGGACTAATTTTACTTTGAATTTTAATTAAAGGAATGTTATGTTATACCTACTACTTTTTATTTCCTTTACAATTTTTTAAGAATCTGTTCAGTCCCCTTAACCGTTTTCTATGCATTAATTATTTTATAGATTATCAACTTGACTAAGGGAGCAGTAGTATAAGTAGGTATAGATTCACAATATATAAGGACTTCCGCCCGCGAGCTGCGCGAGACACATCCTCAATAAAGCGAAAACGTTTTAAGCCGCATTGACACAATGTCTCTGTACGCCTCCCAGGAAGAGAGGAGATATTATAATATTAGACCGTATGATTTTTTTGTAGCGTGACCTTAGAAATACGCTTGATCGACCTGGCGGCGTCGAGTAGTAGTATCATCTACTTTGTCAAAGCGTATAATACGATTGCAACATCGCGGCTTTACTTATTATCTATGTACACTTGTCTTAATAAAAGAGGGAAAATTTGTATTTTGTTTGTTTATTACGATTTAACTCAAAAACTACTGGACCGATTTAAAAATGTATAGAATGCTATATTATCCCCGAGTGACATAGGCTATATTGTAAACCGGAATTCCCACGGGAACTCTGATATTACCGCGGGTGAAACGGCAGGGAACAGTTACTTATAAATACAGTTAGTCAAGTGTAGTAGGAAACACTAACCACTTTGAACCTCGAGCGCAACACGCCCAGCTTCCCGAAGCGCACGTGGAACGGCGAGCACGTGAAGCTGCCGTCCGGCTGTTCCACCACCACCACGTCTATAGCACCCGTCAGCGTTGCGCTGTTTATATCATTGTAGAACTCGCGGAAGTTTGCTATAAATTTACCTATATAGTTCATAGAATACATGGCTGCCGCTTGTTTACCACCGCACTTGTGTCAATAAACTCAATGGCTCTGAGAACCTCACTGGTATTATTACTATAGTATAAGGAGTACGATTTCTCTCCAAATTATTACCCCATTTCGACTAAGGTTGAAACGTCGGAGTTTACTCCTGAAACAAAGGAAAACATCTCATTGATTTATTTGATTCGAAAATCATCGTATCGCTTTTATGATGTAGGGCGTAGGCAAAATTTTAGGTCGTCATATTCTATACTAATATTATAAAGAGAGTTTGTTAGTTTTTGACATTGTAGGCGGTAATCTCTGGATCTACTGAACCGATTTTTAAAATTATTTCACTTATAGGAAGCTACGGTAGTCCTGAGTGACATAGAGTACCTACCTACTTTTTATACCAAAATTCCCACGGGAACTCCGAAATTACCGCGGGTGAAACCGCAGGGGACAACTAGTTGATATAAATAAAGTTAAAAATACTTTAAAACAAAAGAAGAATACGAACGAAAAATTACAGAAATTATGCATTTATAGAAGTGTTGATTGGCAGCATCAGGGTCTCAGCAGGGGCAACCTTCTCCTTAATGGTTACAAGTAGTAGCTGCAGATGCATGTGGAAGAGGCGAGTGTGTAAAGATCGTGGTAAATGGATGTCTATCATCTGTTACTCCCGAAGATGGGTGCAGTGAGTTTAAGTATTTACGGCCGCATACTTGAAGCACACCCTAATTTGAAAATTTAATTGCAATAATACAGTGTAGATGAGTACCTACCTAATAAAGGAGTGACAGTGTTGACGCATTTCCAAATATCACGCGAGTAAAGCCGCGGTAACAGTTTAAACTTTTTCAAGTAAATTATGTTGGTAGGTACGATTAATATCAATAAGAACCAACCCAATGATATATACATAGAATTTCTTTGGAACCAACCACATTTATTTGACGTGACTACTAGTGCCTATACACTATCTTAGATATTATAATAAAACCGTAATAGATAAGACCTAATAAATAAAATACAATAAAATAAGCGAATTTATTTTCACAAAAAACATGATAAGTAAAGAAATTAATTAGGCTTTCCTCATTTCTAGTCACGTCTGAAATTCGTGTAAAAAACCGGCCAAACACGAGTCGGGGTCATGTACCGCGGGTTCCGTGCAAACTTGCAGGTAGGGTAATATAATAATAGTTCGTCTTGAACTGGATAGGGACAAACTTAACTTTTCCTCCTGCTTTCTTTCATGTTTTTTTTATTTCCCAATCAACAAGGATTTTTTTATTTAGGTACATATTTAAATTTTTACGCGCAAATGAGTTGAAAAAAGTCGAATGAACCGCGTGAGCATTGCTCATTTATATCCTAAATAGGTCATAGGTGTTCCCCGCGGTTTCACCCGCGGTAATCTCGAAGTTCCCACGGGGATTCCGGGATTAAAAGTACCCTATGTCTTTCTCTGTGTACCTGACAACGTGTTTACCAAATTTCATGATGATCGGTTGAGCCGTTAAAGCGTGAAAGCGTAACAAACAAAAAAACACACTTGCGCATTTATAATATTAGTAAGGATATACTATTACTGAATGATTAGGTACCTACTATGTTTTACAATTTATACTATAGGTACTATGAAACTGGTAAAAACCCTGTTAAACTATAAATTAGCTAATTATACTTACCATTGCCGTTGACTACACTACATATTGAGATATGACCGGTAGTTCTCTTATGTATAACCTTACCCGCTGATTTTTATTGTTCCTTACCTCAAAAGGAAAAACGAACCCTTACAAAAAGGGTCGCTTCGTTGTCCGTCTTTCTGTCTGTCGGTCTGTCATGAACTTTTTTCTCAGGAACAGAAACTTTTTATCAAGTCGAAATTAATATCACTCTCTATCAATTGTCCCTCAATCCAGTTTACGCCTAACTATTTACATTCCTACAAGTGTACGAAACCCTCGATACGCGAGCCCGACTCGCACTTGGCCGGTTTTTAATTTTGGGTAAATTTTGTTAAAAAAAAAATTGTTATAAAAATCAAGCCAAAATACAATTTAAATCAAAGCTCAAATAAGATTTTTTTAGGTAGTTTTTAAGATTATGATGCTAAATGGATTCTTAATTTTTTTGAATAATTGACTCCAGTTTGTTTGTTATACAGTTGATTTAACACTCTTGCAGCTGTTCAATAAACTGACTTCCTATGCAATCTACAGACTATAATCGTAAGCATTGCTTGCTGATATATTAATTGAATACTGGGTCACAGCTCACAGTATCTACATACATATACTGCTAGGCGTACAGGATATTACTCAATGTTGCATTACAGACACAGTAACTAGACTGAGAGAGAACTACTGTGTCTACAGTAACTAACATTTTATTTTTAAGTAATGGTATGATGGCTCAATAAAGATTCTGTCTGTCTATTCCCCGCGCAGATTTACCCGCGTTAATTTCTAAGTTCTCGCGAGAGTAGGCTTGTTTCCGGGGTATGAAAATTTAAATTCTATTTAGTCCGTCTTCCGTCCGAGTCGGGACGCATTATCTCAATAACGCATGCGATATTATCGAGCGATAATAACGCGCCTATGTGGTGGAGCCTTTAGCGTATCCCCGACAACGTGTATGCAAATTTCACGATAATCGGTTGAGTAAGTAGGAAATGCGTAAAAGAGTTACAAACAAACATTGTCATTTATAATATTATGATAGGTAGTTTAATTAAGTACCTATGCATATAACTACTATAGCAATGAATGGTCATGCTGCTATCTACGTGTGAAGTGTATATTGGTTTAGTACTTTCGCAAATGGATAATAATCTGTTGCTATTAAAAAAAATTAGAGAGAGGTCTGTTACAATCACGCGGCAGCAGCGTGAGTGACAACTGGCAGCCAACTGCGGCGGCGTCGTCGACTCGCGTCACTCAGCCAGAGGACTATGCCCCCGGGTAGGTATAGGTAGGTACCTAAACCTCGTATGACGTGTCACACTCACATCCGATGACAAATCCACACAAATAGGTATTAAGATATCCTTACTATTAGATACGTAAATGCGAATGTTAGTTTGATTATTTGTTTGTTTGTTACGCTTTTACGCCGTAACTATACTTAACCAATCGTCATGAAATTTTGCATACACGTCGTCACGGGTACAGAGAAAGACAAAGGGTAGGTACATTTATCCCGATATTCCCGCAGAAACGCCGAAATTAAACGCGAGGAATAGCTAGTCATACATAAAGTACAAATATACCACAGCTCAGCTCAAGAATAATGTAGAAGACAAATTAAAATAAATAATGGTGTTATATAATACCTACAGCTAATTAGCACTCGTGTATTGCTTACATACATACTTTCGGATTGTAACATGTAGAAATAGGGTTACCAGTTGTTGTTGTTGTTGTTGTTGTTGTATGTTTTCCTGACATAATCACTGACTTTTCAGTAGGTAAATTTTCTATCGAGCCATGATAAACACGAGTCAGATATTCAATCAACAACACAGTTGCTCAATGTTTTAATTTTATCTCATAAATACTCAATTTCCTCTTTCTATTTAAATATTCCTAACAGTTTCAAAATGTTCAGTTTTCCTAAGTCGTGACAGAGAGATTGAATTGAATTGATTGTAGGCAAAAATATCGGTCACGTGGTAACCCTAACTAAAGATAATGAACTACTCAGAAAACAATTACCCACTGATTTACGTATATAACCTACCAAAAACAAGTATAAATTGCATAACAAATATTATTGCGTAGGTTTAATGATAACATTTATTTTACAAGTGTGCACTTGAGCACTCATATCCGCAATTTTCCCAAGATACCTACATAAATTACCAATCAAAGAATCTAATCATTCGTTTAAAAGGATTGATAAAAATAAAACTTCTTGACATACCTATATTGAGTTGAGACGATTAGTCAAGTTTCTAGTTTTCTACCCGTTTAGTCTGCGGTCTCTACTTGACCTACTTTTCTTAAGTATGTCTCATTGCGAAGTTCATAAAAAAGTATGTCTCATAGCGGTGTGCCCTTTAATTCGCTTTAAAACTTTATCAGTACCAATGTTATCAGTTTAAACGATTTTCAAGTCATGGTACGTGCACGACGTGGGAGTCGCGGGAACATGTAGTGGACACTGGTCACTGGCCGGTGGTCACCTTTGCTAAGATAAGATAATAATATTACAGCAAATCGACTACCTATATGTAGGTTAAATTTCTTCGCGGCCAACGACAACAAAGTAGTTACCTATACACGTAGTAAGTAAATAACCCATCATTTTATTTACATTACTTAATTGATTTGACGTTTGATTCACTTTCATTTTCTTTTTTTTCAGAATTGCCAATACTATACCTTCAGCAACGCTATTTACCTCCAATTTTTTACTCTCGTTTTAATGCAAAGTTACTTCTCTCGATGTATTGCATTTTTTGTAATGTGTGGTAGAAGTGCACAAATGCAATAGAATTAAACACCAAAATGTGATCAAGTAGGTAGGTTAGGTTACTCATAGTTCGCGGTAGTTAAATTTCTAATGCGCCTAGAGCCACATTAATAGATAATGCGATAATTTTTCATGAAAAAAGTTGAGTTGGGAGTTTTTAGGGAAAGTATGATGAGCAATCTTCCAAGTTGTACCTACCAGCAATCACACGCATGTTACCTTATCAGGTAGTAGGCACGACCATTCAATCACGTGCCAACATGGATGTTAAATACAATACCTATCGTCTTATAATACTACAAAGTAGACTGGAGAAAACTAAGTTGTGGTAATATGAGCGACAGAAAAACATTGAACGGTTATGTAAGACCAATCAAATCAAAAGTAATTATATATTTTGCGTAGGTAGGTAGGTACTTATTAATTTATAGAAAAAATATGTGCCAAAGAAAAAGTTGATACATATTATAAGCTGACTTATCAACGAAATTCTTGTTATGATCTCACGCGACGCTCGGCGCGGCGGGGTAACCCAAGGGCTATTTTTTTTTTAACTTAAGAAATAAAAAAAACCACTACTTAAAGTAATTGAGCTTCAATATTTGCCTTAATTCAACCCCTAAATGTAGGCATAATTACTACCTATCTAAAACTGTATTGGAGTCTAAAAAATTTAATCGTCAATAGTCAAATCAAATTTCAAGTAATAAATAACAATGCTGTATATTTCAAAGGTGAGGATAAAATACTTTGTGAGCAACATCTGGCTACAGCTTGCCAGTCACAATATCAATGACCTGTCGAAGTTCAAGCTTCGGCTATCGAGCTGTGCGAGTGTGACTGCAAAGTGCAAATAAAGTAACATAAATGTCAAGTCCTTGGGGCTTCAATCTACATTGAAGCCCCAAGGACTTGACATGGTATTACACGAATGCCATACAACTTGTACGCGCCATGTAGGTACGCTCCGTTATTTTTAACAAAGGAGGCACACTTCTTAAACGAGAAATTTAAAAATATTCTTTAAACATTCGATTATAAAACTGAAGAAGATTCGAAGATTAATTCCTGTAGATTTTTAGAATGATAAACTATCATTTACAACAAACACAAAATCTCCGAAATTTCGGACTTACCTACAGTATAACTATTTTAAACTATAAAGTACGTAGAGCGTAAACTGAATTTATTAGAATTGAAATAAGTTTTTTATTAACCGACTTCCAAAAAGGAGGAGGTTATGCATTCGATTGTATGTATGTTTTTTTTTTTTCAATTATAAAATTCTAATTAAGTAAATTAGATTTTTTTAGTCTCGAACAAAAGATTAATTAGTCTTTCGTTACTTTTACGCAAAATAACAAATATACTGCCTGCTCTTACTGATCTGGATAAGTCATCCAGTTTGTAATTATTAAAATTGTAATGCCACTAAGCTTACCTTATGATACTCGAGTCACCAATTTTAACTGATTATTCGATGCACCAGTTAATAAACATTCTTTGTGTTGACTTTTTCTTGGAACTCAAGTGTTTCTTTGTGCAAAACACGTCTTTAAGTCAACAAGGAATCGAGAAACGAATACGTGTTGTTCGCGCAGGCTTTAACGCTTCACTGTGTGTGGTGGACGGTGGTGCGATGGCGGTCGGCATACAAAGCCCACCACAGCGTACGAGCGCGCGAGCTGACGATGACAACTCGTGACGTAGCGCTCGTCAGAGGATGTTGATATGACCGAAGGCGACGGCCGTATTCGTGGGTGAATGTACAATAGTTGCGAAACCAACCATACGTTTTATTTAACACACACAAGTTAGCTTCGGTCGAGCCCACCGCTCTAGCGTCGAGTATCTCGTTATTCGCCGACGAACGTGAGCTGTTAATCGCGCGGCATGGATGACGAGTGGCGTGACATCGCGCCATCGAACGTGCAATCATTTCCCACTGTTTCACTTTTAGCTACTATTACCAACAAAAAAGCAAAAAATGGGTAGGTATAGTTGATGATGATATCTTCAAAAGTGGTTTAGCTGATCAAGTTATAGCATGTAGTTCATCAATACAATAACATTAAGTCCTATCATAACAAGATACTACGAGTGTAGCGAAATTCAGAATCATTTCCTCAAAACCAAAGCCCTAATATGAAATAAATACATAGATAATAACATAATACAAGGGTGATGCGGGTTCCGATTCAAACTTTATATCCTGGAAAGCAAAGTAAAATATTGTAACTGGCTTAGCTTGGATGACATTCATCCAGTAATAGTCACAAAATATTTTTAAAGCATATTCCGGTGTTGATTTACGTACGTACCATCAGCTACAGGACTTCGGAGTAGGCCCACGAGAAACAAACCGCTTAAAAGACATACTTGTAATTTTGCTTATTTTTATCTAAAACCTGTATATTTTATTTTAAACATACCCAGTGCCAACAAGGAAGTGATTATACTCGTATCTACTTGCTGGGTGATTCTTTTGCTCTTATAAAATTGTTTTATCCAGTAAACAAAAAATCGTGTATTGTTGTGTTGTATGGTTTATCACATGTTTATATCACAGCAAAATATTACTACGACGATGGGTGTGTCATGACGTATTGTTTTTGCAAATAAAGAGTAGTGGCGTCGTACTTTTATTCTGCGTACCGGTATGATAATAATATTATTATGCCAACAAGGCCACTTGTCAGTCGCATTTTCAAAACAACGCATTAGCGACGCAGTTTCATCCGTATTTCATTTAGCATAAACATTAAAATTCAGGACGATTTAAATAAAATTTTACCGTTCAAATGGCCTTCTACTACTAATGATTACTCCTAGATAGTTCAAAAACGTGTCAAGCCACTGGTGTCGAAATTATGAACATTTAATTATGTAGACTTTCGTTCCCTGCGGGGCAAAGGTCGTCCTCCATGCCTTCCCAAAAGGTCTCTACGGCTACCAAGTACCTACCACCCTGCGCTGTAGTCCTGAGTGACAAAGGGTAGGTACTTTTAATCCTGACACCATGGGAACTCCGAAATTACCGAGGGTGAAACCGCGGCGGACAGCTAGTATGATTAAGATTTCAAAACAAAATGCATTTTTAGGGTTCCGTACCCGAAGGGTAAAACGGGACCCCATTACAGTACTAAAACTTTGCTGTCCGTCCGTCCGTCCGTCTGGACGTCAGGCACCAGGCTGTATCTCAAAAACCGTGTTAATTAGTCAGTTGAAACTTTCACAGATGATATATTTCTATTGCCGCTATAAAAAAATTCTAAAAAACCGATTAAAATAAATATTTAAGGGGGCTCCCATACAACAAACTTGGTATTTTTTTGCCGATTAGCCCCGTTTACCAATTACAGCATTAAGCGGCATTATGCGGCATAATGCTCAACGTTGAATGTTTCAACTATAGCAACGCTTCGCACAATCGAGCACTTCAAATAGTACTGCTTTCGCGCGATGCGTGCAGATACCCAAGTGTCCCAAGTCCCCATCTTTCCTGGATCGGATAAACCGTAAACGGAAAAAAACAAGTAGCGATTAGTACCTAAACAAGTTACAAGTGTTTTTTGGAAATAATAAACGTTTTTTGGTTTTTTGAAATAATAAAAAAGAGTAGGTACCTAGGTATTATTTTCTTTGATAAAAAGTTACCTAATTCAGACTGAAAAATAAATATAAGTATGGATCATGGACCAATTATTGGTCCATGGTATGGATGAAGGTATAAAACTGAACTTAGCGCACTTTGCTGGTGCACTTGAAAACTAATTCACGTTCCAATTAAGCATTAGCACAACTCGGCTCTGTGCGTCACTGAGTCGCATTATGCTCTGTAATTGGAAAACAACAGCTACAGTGATCCAGAGTGATACAGGGTACTTTTCATCCCGGAATTCCTTCGGGAACTCTTGAGTTTGTGAGTTCGTGAGTTTGTGAGATAGCAGGGGGTAATCTCTGGATCTAATAAACCAATTTTAAAAATTCTTTCACTTATAAGAAGCTACAGTAATCTTGAATAATATTGAGTACTTTTTATCGCGGAATTCCCGCGGGAACTCCGGAGATTGTGAGTTTGTGAGGTTGTAGGGGGTAATCTCTGGATCTACTGAACCGATTTTGAAAATTCTTACACTTTTAAAAAGCTGCAGTGATCCTGAGTGACATAGGGTACTTTATATCCCGGGATTCCCGCGGGAACTCCGAAGTTTATGAGGTTGTAATCTTTGGATCTACTGAACCGATTTTGAAAATTCTTTCACTTATAGGGAGCTACAGTTATCCAGAGTAATACAGGGTACTTTTTACTCCGGAATTTCCACGGAAACTCTGGAGTTAGTGAGTTCGTCAGTTGGTGAGTTTGTAGGGGGTAATCTCTGGATCTACTGAACTGATTTTAAAAATTCTTTCACATCTTAAAAGCCGCAGTGATCCTAAGTGACATAGGGTGTTATCCCGGGATCCCCGCAGGAACTCCGGAGTTAGTGACGTTATAATCTCTTGATCTACTGAACCGATTTTGAAAGCTAAAGTGATCCTGAGTGACATAGAGTACTTTTTATCAGGTTTAAGAATCCTTTATTCTCAAAAGAAATTTTACAACTTCACTTATATGAGAACGAAGAACGAAGAAAAAGATTTTATCCCGGAATTCCCGCGAGTACTCCAAAATTACCGCGGGGGTCAGCTAGTTATTATAAGACCTTACAAACACACTTTCTTCAGATCTTGAAGGTTGACTGGCAGAGAATGCCAAAATGGCATTAAGTCCGCCTTTTGTACCATATTGTGCAAAAAGTTTAAATAAATAAATAAAGTAAGTAACATTTTTATAGGACAATGCAATATGCATTCATTATCATAACAAATTACCGATAAAAATTAAGAATCTAATAATGAACATATTTAAAGCCTGTGTAAAGAAAAGACTCATTAAAATGCTTTTACAGAGTTTTGGATTATCTTGATGACAAAAAAGCTTGGGACTGAGATAGTTACATATTATCATTCTTTTTTCAAAGGGTGTCTGTGCTGCGCATGGTGGCCCCTTAGTTGTCAATCATGAACTAAGGTGTTACATTTATACTGTATGCTTGTAACTTAGAGCAACCCAAGAGTTTCTCACTTGCCTCTTCTCTTGGAAAATTTGCAAATTTTGAAGTGACATCTTTATCACAGATTAATAAGGTGTAATTTTGAACAAGTGACATCATTCCACATTTTGGTGGTAAAGTCAAAAGTAGGAACTTTGGAATGCTCTATTTGATTAATTTATGCATACATTTTTTTTCTTCCTCTTGCTTTGTTTAAGTAGGCTATATATCTTTAAAATAGGCTGGAAAAAAAAATTCATGCAAGTACCCTATTCAAATGTTATAATGTAATTTAACTAGTTCAATAAATTTTTTGAGTTTGAGTTTATAAAAAAGTGAAAAAGAGTTTATAAAAAAATTTACTATAATTTAATTATTTTAGAAAAGTTAATAAAAATTTTGCACTATATTAGAAACTTTGTAACAATATAAAATAATATACTTTAATATGAATCTTTTCCTATAAATTAATTATGGTAACAGCATAATTTAAATTCTTCCCCACCACACTTTCCATATCGACGATAAAATATACAAAATAAGAAACTACAGGACAAATTTTAATGAAACTGTGTATATTATGTGTAATGAGTACAGAGTGACTAAGTTGATATAAGAAACAAACTGGTAATTCAATTTTTTTCTATTAGCTGTAAAGTGGAAGCCATAGAAAAGTGGTGAAGTAAAAACCTTGAGAAAAAGATTTATGTATTGTTTCCTCACTTCAAATGTATGGTATGTGATAATGATGTAAAATCATTTTAAAGCTTTCCTGCGAATATCTCTTTAGTTCTACAGCTCGCACATTATGTCTAATCTTTATATTTTGATATTATGATAATGTTATTTGCTAAAGTGATATTATTAATTAGTTTATCATGCTATATATTTATGTAAAAAAGGAATTAAAAACGATACCTACTCCTAGTAGAAAAAGATTATAGGTAGGTGGTATTTTTCTGAAAATTTAACTGCCAAAACAATGGGATAGGACAATGGCTTTGGGAAATAAACGCATAGATAAACACCTTTTATCGTCTATTACTTACCTTCAATCCCTTCAATATATTATGAATTTGATAACTTTTATGTAATATTTCTTAATTTCAATAGAACTTTATAATTAATGCAACTTATTACTTATTTCACGGTATCCTTTAAAAAACGTTAATTTCAGTCAATTTCACGGTTTTACAAATTCACATAAGTCTAGTCGCAAAGAGTATACTGTCTAGTTGATTTGTGAATTCACTTTTCCATTTCCACAAATTGACTTATAGGGCTGTTTACAAAATATCGATATATCGATTTCATTACTAACACTTTTTTTGTTCTCCGTCCACGACTTTTTTGGACAATATATCGATAGTGCAATATCTATACATATAATAAAACAAAGTCGATAAAATGTGCGTGCCGATAAAACTTAAAAAGGAGTCCCGACACGATAAAGGGACTTATGTGGTGTGATAGCCCTTTATCCCCCCTCGAACAAGAAAGTTCCCGTTTTAATCTAAAGGGCATGTTTTTAAAGATATAAGGGACTTTCCGACCCTTCAACTTGGAAATTAAGTGCAGTGGCGCCATCTGTTATCGAATATTTGAACTTCGTTCAAGACAACTATGGAAACTCTGATGGAGACTATACACTCCAATAGTCATAGTGTATAGTCTCCATAGTTGTGAGCCATTGCAGCATGTGTAGTAGTGGCGCGAAATTTAAAATTCCAATTTCAATAAAATCTTAAATTTCATTTGTTACTATAATAAAGTTGTTAAATTTTGTGTATTTATACGTCATTATTTAACGTATATTTTGGAGTTAAAGCGACATAATTTTAGTTATCCAAATTAGTTCTCAAAATATTTAAAAATTTAGGTTTTTAAATTTCGCGCCTTTACTACATACGCTACCGCTACAGAAGCTAGAAAGTTCCCGTTTTAATCTAAAGGGCGTGTTTCTAAAGATATAAGGAACTTTCCAACCCTACAACTTGGAAATTAAGTATAGTGGCGCCATCTGTTATCGAATACTTGAACTTCATTCAGGACAACGATTGTTTGGGTTGCATTTCCAAAAGCGTTGCGAGCAATTGTAGCATGTGTAGTAGTGACACGAAATTTAAAATTCCAATTTCAATAAAGTCTTAAATTTAATTTGTTGCTATAAAAAAGTTATTAAATTTTGTGTATTTATACGTCATTAGCTAACTTAAATTTGGGTTTTTAAATTTCGCGCCTTTACTATATACGCTACCGCTACAGAAGCTAGAAAGTTCCCGTTTTAATCTAATGGGCGTGTTTCTAAAGATATAAGGAACTTTCCAACCCTACAACTGGAAATTAAGTATAGTGGCGCCAAGCTTGCTCAAGAGTAGGAAATCCGAAAAATTTATGTATATATACTCCGGACAATAAAATGAAAAATGTTGTTTATAAACAAGTATTGTAAATAATGAGAAAACGTTTTCAATAAACTTTTTTTTTACTTTTTACGTCATAGTTTATTTTTTTATTTCGACTCTACCACGTCATCTCATATCAACTCCCGGGCGAAGCCGGGTTTTTTAGCTAGTTATAATATATAAAGCTGGATTACCACTCACTCATTGACATAATTGTTCTCCCAGAAGGAGCATCTCTAGGTTGATATAATGTATGGAACATGTAGAGGGGACGTTTCGGTGATTATGGGAAAACCTCGACATCTTCGATTCCTGCTTCTCATCAGGTAGCGAGTCGACTGCCCGCCGAAACTATCCATCGAAAGTGAAAACGTTTCTAACTAAATTTCATCCACCTTTTTTTTCAAAATGGCGGAAAAAAACATGGCCGCCGAACAAAATTCAAACTCGACGATTTTACTTTGAGTATGTTCCGAAATGCACTGCGTGCACTCTAAGGTATGACGTCAATTCAGTATATTGCGAAGCCGTTCCTATAAAGTTAGCTATACTGAGGTATACTGGTTACTGTTTAAAACGGAACGCAGTTGACCAGCCATTCATTCGAAGTTGATCACTTGATCAAACCACCGAGAGCATCTTAGTTCGAAAGCGCCAATGCTCACAGTACAAAAATGGTGACGACTGTGGATATTGCGGCAATATATTGAAAGTTATATCGGACGTCATCACTGCGAAGAGTGGGCCAATGCTATCAGTATATAACGGAACGATTCGAATGATACGCTAGTTGCACGCAACTAGCAAAACAAGTCCTACGCAACTGGTATCCGACGCATCGCGCACAAATTAACTAGACATATGTGCATCGCGTCGATAGCGCGTCGTGTCGATGCGTGTACAAAGGTTGCTGAAAATGTATGGCGTAGACTTCTGAGCAACGCGTATGATACCCATATGGTATGTATATACTGTCATACTTGAGTTGCGAGCGAGTCGACGCGTGGATGAAGGGCCTTTCTGTTTAAAAAAAATGCATATTTAGCTCAATATTATCAATAGTAATTGTCAAGGAATAGTCATCGTTGGTCTATGACATGGCAACCCCACGACGCCGCCGTACATAAACGTCACGAGCCGGCAACACCGTTTTGTAACCATACGCACTACGCAGTTATCTTGTATTTTGAAATAAATTAATAACATAATTATTACAGTGATTCAAATGTAGTGTTTGATTTACTGTAATTTTTATACAAAATGTCCATTATTTTAATGTACAAAAATCTCAATAAAAATTAAGTTTTTTTATCAGTACTCCTTTTTAGTAGACAATAATTACAAAAATTTTAAAAACTAAAAAGCTACCTTCTAACTAATATTTTTAAACCTATTCGTTGTATCAGGCCAACCAGTAACTTTAGTTACATAAATAAAAATATATCGTTTTTAATACAATTTTCGTTATTAGATACTTTATATCGATATATCGGATCAAAATATATCGGCTAAAAATATCGATAAATTGGATTGGATCGTGGACGGAGAATGGATATATTGGATTAAAAATATCGATATATCGATACTTTTTCAACAAGCCTACAAGCGTACAAGCTACGCTACGCCTACAAGCTTGTTTCAGGTTGTCTATCTCTATCTTAAAGGCTCCACTACATTATCGCCGAGCACAGACGATCATACGCGATCACGATAGTGTAGAGGGCATAATCGGCTGTACTCGCCGATCATCTTCTATGATCGTCTGCGACCCGTGAATTGTCGGTTTTTGGGCACGCATCAAAGGGAATCGCCTGTGATCACGTTGAGGTGTCCACATTATCGCCGATCACACGATCAGACGATCAACGATCATCGGCGATAATGTAGTGCGAGCATAACATCTCGATACGGTAGGTACCTACCATTATTATCCCGTATATATATATTATCCCGTATATATTGTATTATCTATGGTACCTACTATGAGTATCTCTAGTAGCAAAGAAAATAAAGCTCCAAATTGACGGTCAGTTTGGATGTCATCCGTGGCAGTAATTCACACCCCGTGCCCATTGACGGTCAGTTAACGGATGTCATCCGCGGATGTGATCCGTCGGATGTCATCCACCCCACTCACTGGCTGCAACCCGGCGCTTCTTTTCTTCAAAATATTTTCCCCTAAAGATTAGGTCATAAACTGAGTTGGGTATGAGTTGGGTAGATAAATTGTCACATTATAAACCAACCCACTTAAATGCGAAAATCGAAAGCTAAATAGGTAATAGGTAATAGACTGTTTGCTCCCACCACATTGCAGACATGGGCGAGCTATTTATTTCATATTATGAGTTTATGACTTAGCCTTTATATTTTCGAGAGTTGGTAACGCTGCTGTCGGCCGGTCGAGAAAAGAAGCGCCGGATTGCAGCCATTGAGTGGGGTGGATGACATCCGACGGATCACATCCACGGATGACTTCCGTTAACTGACCGTCAATGGGCACGGGGTGTGGATTACTGCCACGGATGACATCCAAACCTGACCGTCAATTTGGAGTAGCGATGGGCGATTGTTGCAAAAAAAACAATCGATTGAATCGAAAATTGTGCTATTGCACATTCGATTGTTGATTTAGTAGTTCCTCACCATCGTTAATCGAATAACAATCGATGAACTACTAACTACTTTATTTTATTTTATTAATTTATTTTATTTATTTTATTGGCACACCAACTGCTTACAGGCAAAGCATTATATTAATAACTAATTATAGGTAAACTAAGACAAGCCTATTCGCTAATAATAGGTGTGAAACAACATTCGCAATTTAGTGGGTAAGAATGTGATTTGCAACATAATTTGTAAGTACTAACTGCAACGCGTGCGTGTCGTGTTGCGTCGATTGTTTGAACTACTTATTTAGTAGTATAGTAATACCAATCGACGAACTACTAACTACTGATTTGTAAGTACTAACTGCGACGCGCGGAGCGGTGCGTGCCGTGTTGCAACGATTGTTTGAACTACTTATTTAGTAGTATAGTAATACCAATCGACGAACTACTAACTACTGATTTGTAAGTACTAACTGTGACGCACGGAGCTATGCGTGCCGTGTTGCGTCGATTGTTTGAACTACTTACTTAGTAGTATGGTATTATAACAGGTGCACTGCGCTACAAATTAGTAATTAAAGTTTATCGAATAACATCAGTTGTTATCGACTTTTAACTACTAAACTCAATCATCTACTAATTCGATAACTTTTAGTAATAATCGCACATCGCTAATTTGGAGCTTATTACTCTCTGACGAGAGCTAAGTAGGCAGTTTGTGTCCTCTAACAGTTTTGTGTCTATTCTCTATTGTGTCTGTTATTTTATAAAACGTAGTGATTACCTTCTCTCTGGTGATTTGTGTTGTGTTTTTGAGAATAATTTAAATTACTGCGATTTATTTGATCCTATTTGTTTAGATTAGTAAATTGCGAATTTTATTTTCAATAACGCGTACCTTTATTTTTAGTATTTACGATATGGTACAATACTTAGTGATTAAACGACTAATAGATAAATATTATTTGTAAAAGTCACACTCAAGTAATGGTAAGTTTTGTTTTTATACGTTGATTTATAGCGATCATTTCACATTTTAATAAAAAATATTGGAACTTACACAGAGTTTTCAAGAAGAAACTAGTGGCTATGAAGTGGGGTCTTTTCCCAAAGATTTCAGCTATGGACCATTTGAGCAAAATAGTGAGGGCGACAACACGTCACTGCATGATGATCACAAACCGAGGATTCTTCTTATGGGCCTTAGAAGGTAATAACACATTTTCACCTAATTATATAACATGATATATATGGAATTTTCAGGAAAACGCAATTTCACCTAATAACTATTTGATTATTTTACAGATCTGGAAAATCATCAATCCAGAAAGTGGTTTTTCACAAAATGTCTCCTAATGAAACATTATTTTTGGAATCTACAAACAAAATAGTGAAAGATGACATCAATAACAGCAGCTTTGTTCAGTTTCACATTTGGGATTTCCCTGGCCAGATAGATTTTTTTGACTCGAGCTTTGATTCTGATGGTATATTTGGTGGCTGTGGAGCTCTAGTCTTCGTTATCGATGCACAGGTGTGTTTCTATTGTTTTTATTTTTGATATATTTTCATAACACAGGGGAAGCCATTTTTTTTAAAAGAAGAAGAAGAATATTTTCATAATATCTAAGTGAATATTCTATTTAAAAAAAGTTCATATTTACAATTAGCTTCTCAACTTACCAATTTAGTGCTTTCTTCAATCAATTGATAAACCTGATTAATACACTCAGCATGTACCTACTCATTTTTATCAATATATAGGTAATTATGTATATTATTCTTTTCCATAAAAACATATTGGTGCAGTAGGTCACCATGCCTACCCGCTAATATACCAAGAGGTTCTGGGTTCGATTCCCCAGTGGGGGTGAGCTTTGTGTAATGAACACAGTGTTCCATATTGCTTGGTTTCCTCAACATAATTATGCTTATAGCTTAGTGTGGGATCAAGTAGATCTGTGTGTTGTGAAGTGGATTATTATAAATATCGACATAAACACAGGTTCATGTTTATGCTGGAATCGAACCTGCGACACCTGGCATAGCAGTCAGTTTCAACCCTTCATAAATTATTATATAATTTACTGTTCTTATATTATTTTATGAGGTTATGTGTATTGTTTAACAAACTGTTGTCTGATAAATTGAGCAGACTAACTTGTTAAATGTTCCAGGATGATTATATGGATGCACTAAATAAGTTGCAACTAACAGTTACAAAAGCCTATCGAGTTAACAGTAATATCAAATTTGAAGTTTTCATTCACAAAGTAAGTCTATTTCTTTTATTTAGTACTAGCTGTGCCCCGCAGTTTCACCCGCGGTAGTCTAAAACATTTTTACATTTTGAGTTAAAACATTTCAGACAGACAGACAAACAGATAACAATTGGATGTTAGATCTGATGTGTTGAGAGGAATATACCACCTTGCATTGTTTTGTTATAATATCTCAAAGGGATTAGGCATGAAAATCGTTAAGTAGTTTTTGAGATTATGGCAAACAGACAGATGAACGCAGTGGAGGACTTTGTTTATAATATGTAAGGATATGTAGTGATTTAAATTGGAGACTATTGAATTGATTCTGAAAAATAACAACAACATCTATATCTTCTTATCCCTACTTCCCTACTAATCCTTACTATAATAAATGTGCAAGTGAGGAAGTATAGAGATAGACATAGGGTACTTTTTATCACGGAATTCCCGAGTGATCTCCGAAATAAGCGCGGGCGAAACCGTGGAAACAGCTACTACTTGAATATTTCGTAGTACTTATCTATACTACTTAATATTAAAAGAGGAAAGATTTGATTTTTTGTTTGTTTGTTTGTTACGATTTAACTCTAAAACTACTGAACCGATTTCTAAATTCTTTCACCATTAGAAAGCTACATTATCCCTGAGTCTTCTTTCTTCTTCTTCTTCTAATCCGGAATTCCCGCGGGAACTCCGAAATTATCGCGGGTGAAACCGCGCGGGAGAGCTAGTAATATACAATATTTCGTCACTGTACCTAAATAAAATGAGTGATAATAGTTTCAATCACAAATACAGACATAGTTTCTGTTCATTAGAATGACAGCTACATAATTGGTCACAGTTTGAGATTTCAAGGCTCAAACATACTGACTATTATAGTGACTATCATTCTATACTAATATTATAAAGAATTGAATTTTTGTTTGTTTGTTACGATTTAACTCAAAAATTACTAGACGGATTTAAAAAAAAAATCACAATTCGAATGCTATATTACCCAACATAGGCTATATTGTAATCCGAAATTCACGCGGGAACTCCGAAATCTAATATATATAAATCACGTGTTACGTTGTTTGTCCGCGATGGACTCCGAAACTACTGAACGGATTTTGATAAAATTTTGCAACCGTTTATAATATGGTCCAACTTAAAAGATAGGATAGTTTTTAACCCGGAATTCCCTCGGGAACTGAAGGACACAGAGTACTTTTTCCCGCAATCTCCGCGGGAACTCCGAAATTACCGCGGATGAAATCGCGGGGGACAGCTAGTCTAATATATATAAATCACGTGTCACGTTGTTTGTCCGCGATGGACTCCGAAACTACTGAACGGATTTTGATAAAATTGTGCAACCATTTATAATATGGTCCAACTTAAAAGATAGGATAGTTTATCCCGGAATTCCCGCGGGAACTTCAAAATTACCGCGAGTGAAACCGCGGGGGACAGCTAGTAATCTATATAAATAAAATGTATTCGCCCAATGTGTTGCTGCGCATAACTTCCAAACGACGCAACGACGCGACTGCACCAAATTAGATAATGATTTTTTTGTGTTCGTTATTGTCAGGACCAGCCGCCTTACTCTTGACGCTATCGAGTAAGGGTCATACTCTTGACGCAATCGCGTTAAGATCAAATCGAACCCGAATCGAAATGAGATCGAAAAGGAATCAAAGTTTGCTACTTTTTAAGCTTTTTTGATCGCGTCTCTATCGTATTTATCTGGCAAATTTCTCGAGTTCATTAAATTGTCAACGAAAACAATCCATTTTTATTGACTTGTCATACGTCATCTTTTGACATTAACACGATTCCAAATACGATCTCAATTTGAACTCAAATAAAAATCGAAATCAGCCTCAAATCATTTTCAAGAGTAAGGCAGCAGGTTTATGTAAAAGAAGTTTGTGGGAGTTCCTACGGAAATTATGAAACTCACGCACGTGAATATGTGAAACGGTTGAACCGATTTGGACGGGACTTCACTGCTAATAAACTGATGTTATAAGGATTATAAGGAGTATTAGGCAACTTTGGTGTTCATGCGGGAGTTCCGAAACTCACGCAGGTGAATCTCAGAAACAGTTGGACCAATTTTGACGCGACTTTCACTGCTAATTAGGTGATGTTATAATGAGTAATTTAGGCAATTTTTAAGTTCTTGCTGGAATCTCGAAACTCACGCGGGTGAAACCGCGGGGCACAGCTAGTAAATAAAATGGGTGGGGAGTCAAATAGATATCTGTGTTGTGAATTGTTAATACGTATACTATTATTGAATGCATTCGCAAAAGTTTGATAAATAAAATTAATGGTTTTCGGTTTCGCCTCGCGATCTCTTCGATCACTACGGTCATCATATTTTACTAATAATACTTGCGTCCAGCAGTATATTTTGAGTGAACACAAAAGCCACTCCAAACGTATTTTTATTAGAATTATCTCAGAGTAAAGATACTATGTTATTATCAACTTTCTTACTATAAATTATTTCCTAAAAATGGCACACGTTCAATTAATTATTATTGAAGTTTTTCTCAACATGGATCAACATGGATCGCATGGTCAGAACTCGGAACAAATGCAATCGATTGTTTTGCTGATTCTGAATAATTTTCATGTTGGACATGATAAAAATAATTTCGTAGGTACAGAGTTATGACTCAATAATAATTAATATTCGTGTTTTTATCTTCATTAATATTTTTAGCTAATTTGTTAAACCGTAAACATTTAAATCAGGTGGATGGTCTCAACGACGACTACAAAATGGAGTCTCAGCGCGATATCCACCAGCGAGCGACCGACGACCTCACTGAAGCGGGCTTGACCGATGTGCACTTGTCTTTTCACTTGACTTCCATATATGACCATTCCATCTTCGAGGCGTTCAGTAAAGTGGTCCAAAAGTTAATACCACAGCTCCCCACATTAGAAAATCTTTTAAATATTCTCATATCGGTAAGTTTTTAATGAATTTACGCAATCCTACTAATATTATAAACTAGCTGTGCCCCGCGGTTTCACCCGCATGAAAGGTTTTTATGCAACAACATTTTTTCCAAACATCCGATTTCAATAAAATAAAGCCTATATGTAGCTCCAGGAATCCGGAATTCCCGCGGGAACTCCGAAATTACCGCGGGTGAAACCGCGGGGCACAGCTATTAATAGAGCCAGAGATCTTACCACCAAATTTAGTATTATTTTAATCTTACCTACCTATATCGATTTTTCGTACATCCACTTTACATGCTTACAATTAGTATACATATGGTCTAAATTTTGATGTAACATTAAAAAATACTGAGAGATCTACATCTTGTCTGAATCTTCCAGTTCCGTTGCGTAACTGTTTATTATGTAGATTGGTGTTTTCTTATAATTGAAACAAAGAGAAAGTTAATTATCATTATTTTAAAAGCTGTGGGCAGCAACCGCCTCCAACTTTTTTTTTTCTAAATCAAAGTTATTTCTAATGTTTCAGAACTCTGGAATAGAGAAAGCGTTTTTGTTTGATGTCGTCTCTAAAATTTATATAGCGACTGATAGTTCTCCCGTAGACATGCAGAGTTACGAACTGTGCTGTGATATGATCGACGTCGTTATAGACATTTCATGCATATATGGGTATGTACCTACTACATTATATATCTATGCTAGATAGACTACAATTATATTATATATATATATCTGTTTATACAATATAATATTACTAATCGTTTTATAATGTAAATACCTACTACACCAAATATAAACCCTTATGGAAGATATTCTACAAATGCAATGATAGTGAAAACCGCATCCTTGATTGCTTAGTTTAACGTGAAAAGTGATTTAGTTTTATACTAGATAGAGATATAAGTTACCCTAATATTCATAGTTTTAATACTTGTATTCATCCCGGTTCAAAGATTTACCGAGGGAATCTCGAAATTCACAAGGTCCAAGCTGCGGGAAACGGCTATATTATTATGGTATGTTAGATGTGTCCCGCCGCGCCGTTTCACCCGCGTTAATTTCGGAGATCCCGCGAATATTCCGATATAAAAGACCTAGGTAGTAGGTACCCTTGACAACGTGTAGTATGCAAAATTTAGTTTCACCCACGTTAATTTTGGAATTCCCGTGGGAATTCCGGGTTAGAAAGTAGGTATACTATGTCCTTTTCTGAGACTAATATTCTAAATGCGGAAGTTAGTTTGTTTGTTTGTTACGCTTTCACGCCTTAACTGATCATCGTGAAATTTTGCATGCACGTTGTCAGGGGTACAGAGAAGGACATAGGGTACTTTTTATCCCGGAATTCCCGCGGGAACTCCAAAACTTCCGCGGGTGAAACCGCGGGGAACAAATAGTACGACAATAAATGAAAACACTGGCAATACTAATATTAGAGTATGATGAAATTATCAAATAAGTCCTAATAACGAAATAGAAAAATCAAATTTTTCTAACAAACTAAGTAGGACAAAAGTTGAAAATAAATTAGAACAACATAATATTTGTTATGGTTCACTAACCCGTGATAAGAGCGGCAACAGCGCCCGCGCGTGGTGTCAGCTGGATTGGCGCCGTGCTCTCTGAAAGTCGCTGCGAGTTGGCAACGTGGCGTATTTTTACGATACGGAGGTTGTTTCCCTACCGTGATAACTTACGTTACCTAAGAAAAAATACAAATTTCGATTTCGCGCAAGATTTTGATATTCGGGATTATTTGATAGTTTCATTATACTCTTATATATTAGTATTGCCGGAGTTTTCATTTATTATCGTGTTGTCGTCTCCACTCGTTATATTATACTGTAGGTTTCACCCGCGGAAATTTCGGGGATCCCGCAGGATTTCCGGGATGAAAGTATCCTATGTCCTTCTCTGTACCTCTGACATCGTGTGTACAAAATTTAAGTTACGGCGTGAAAGCGTAACAGACAGACAGACAGTTATTTTTGCATTTATAATATTAGTAGGGATGAAACACGGAACCTGCTGGACGGATCTCAATTAAATCTACCTACATTTATCCTTATACTGTCTAGAACTCCCTAGGGAGTTCCAAAACTTAAACAACGGATCTCTAATAACAAACTTTTATATTTTCCCTCCATTTCATATGTATATACTTAATATGTCTATTTATAGAATGGTTGATGAATCAGAAATAAACACTTTCAACGACCAGAGTTCGAGTCTCATCAAGTTGAACAATGGCACCGTGCTGTATTTGCGTGAAGTCAATAAATTCCTAGCCCTAGTATGCATATTGCGAGAAGAAAACTTTCAAAAGCAAGGTAAGACGATTGCTTTTTACTTTCGGCGGACGTCATAGTCCGTGTTTTTTTCTCTGAATAAAACTGATAGATCATAATTTTACTGACTGGACCTCAATTCTAGTTTTAATTCACAACCTCTTTATCGAAATAAAGATAATCCGCACCTAACAATATATCGAACCACCACAATATCCGTGTTTCCAGTTCCAGTAGTATTTATTAATACGTTTCTTCTCGTATTATAATGTAAAACTAACTCTATTTATTCTGTTTTCTTTTTTACATAAAAAAAAATTTCTTGAAATTCATCAAAATTATTTTTCTAAAAGTGCTCGAGCTTTTATTTCAGTGATCTAAAAATATATTCTACTAATGTCAATAATGTAAAAGATTTTGAAGATGTTTGAGTGTTTTTATTTTAACTCAGACGCATGAAAGGCTAAACGGATTTGTATCATTTGATTTCGCACACAGATAATTTCTATCCCGGTATAAAGAGTTCCGCGAAATTCCCGCGAGCTAAGCCGTAAAGAATAACCTACCTATATAAAGCGAGTCGCGTGTCTGTCTGCGCACGCATCACGCATAACGCGGAATCTGCTAGACAGAAATCGAGAAGCGCGAACGATATTCCGTGGTCCCCCGTCTGCCTTGAGTGTCCCCTTCTTCTGCAAATATGGCAATCTATCGCGATTTATAGCATTTAATTTTGCCAATGAATTTTTTAGCAATCTGAGTGTCCCCGGCGGTGGTAAACGGGAAGATTTGCATGGATGTCATTGGTTACAAAACGTCCCATTCGTGACTGGTGATAGGGACAGGGCCAACTTGGAATGACCCCTATTTAGACTTGCTTGGAACAGCTCTGATGATAGGATACAACGATAGAATGTTGAACTCTGTTTGTAGGTGTGATAGATTACAATTTCCTGTGCTTCCGCGACGCCATCACCCAAGTGTTCGAGCTGCGCACCAAGTGCCAGTCGGCGGCGGCGGCGGCGGCGGCGGCGCGCGCGCGGCCCCCGCCGGCCCGCGGGCCGCTCGCCTCCACGCCGCAGCCCATCGCCAACGGCGGCGCAGACCCCGCCGGCGGCGCCTCCGAACATTCCCAGGCGCACATGTCATAGCGAAACATTGCGTGTGTTCGACAAATATCCGCAATAACATCATCATGATAGCGACGCTTCTTTTTTACCATTATAAATAATAATATATTATTTAGGCATGAACGATGTATAGTTTTAAATAATACTGTGAATAATGAACGTATATTATGTAAGAGTTACTTAGATTTTTATTGCTTAGCCCACGGAATATTTATTAAATGTTTCTATTCGGTTTTCTCCAAACCGGGTCCACGGGTCGCGAATGCAAAAATAGGCGACTCCGCTATGAAAAATCACATCTAACGGCCGCACTCAGTCGTTTAAATAATTGCTTAATTTTAATGTTAATCGGCATTCAAATAAATTTATCTTACGTCTCTCTGAGTGCGGCCATAAGACTTCTCACCTAACGCACCCGAAAGAATAAAATGTCCTGCCAATAGTTGTGCGATCTTTAAAAGGTGAACTAACCTTATGCATTTTATAGGCAGTCTGTCGTGTAATTTGTTTTATTAGAATCTTAAGTAAATCAAAAGTACAATGCTATTAAAAAATAAAACTAAAAAATCTCTGATTTAAACAAGACGGGTATCGTAGTAAAGGTTGCTTGAAGTTCTGCGGCAAACGCAAAACCCGTCCCCGGTGGAGCCCTCGGCCGAGCAGGGCGCCGCCCGCGGCGGGTGGCGGGGCGGCGGGCGGGGCGCGCGGCCCGCGGCGGCGGCGAGCCGGTCCGCGCTGGCGCTGGGCGCGGCCGGGCGCAGGCGCCGCTCCCGCTCCAGGCGCGAGCGCTCCACGCGCTGCGCGTGCGCCACGCTGCGCTGCAGGCCCGCCAGGCTGGCCGTGCGCGCCGGCAGGCGCTCCACGTTGTTAGACACCTCCCCCACTTCCGCGGTGTCCGTGTCCACGATCTCTTTGTGATCCAATATCATGCCTATATTCAATTTCAGATTAGTCGTGCCGTCCCTGAATATGAGATATATCGTCGCCTGGTCGAGCACTCTCAAGGAAAAATGCTCGTTTATTTTCAGCGCTTTCATTTTAATTTGGAACGGTTTAAACTTCTGCGATAACTTCTTGCTTTTCTCTTTGATGAAATTATCGAATTCGATAGCCAACATTTCCTCATTGTCCGGACGAGTTTTGTCTTCTGTCGCATTACCGAGCTGAAGTATTTGTGGGTCTTTGATTGCAACTTGAGTGTCGATCATGACCTGTTGTAGCACCGGCGGATCGTTCAATGTATGCCATTTCCAATGTGAAACTGGACCAATTCCACGATCCAATATGACGCCCTCGGTTTGATTGTATTTTAACCTAAATGTGAAATTTTAATATTTTTCGATAAGAATAATTTTTGTTAGACAATTTTCAGATGTGCTGCATCGTGCGTATGGTTATAATATTTTACCTTATTTTGCCAGCGTGATCAAAAACTATACCATTGCCCAGATAGTCAAAGGTAGCAAGGATAGTAATAGGGTGCGTACGTCCCCTCTCATCGGGTTCTCCACTACTGTACACTACGAATCGCTGCTGAGCATTAATCTCTGATAAAAAAAAGAAATTGTACATGAATACTTATCCAATAAAGTTCACATGAATCCCCCGAAAAACTAACGGGGGAAACCGCCAGTGAAAGCAGGGGTAGTTCCCGACCTTCGTTAATGTCACTTAGCATCTTTTGTTATATGGATTGAGAGTATAAAATAATAAAAAATCCCTGTAAAATGACGTTAACAGAACCTTCAGCATCATAGTAGTCGAGCGCAAGCCTGCCGTTCCTGTAGAACCACCGACCGCGTCCGTTGTCGTCTATCTCTGCAAGCTTTTCGCCAGAGTCGTACTGCATTTCCCTTCTGTTTTTGTTGTGTGCAAACCAGTCGAACTCGGGGTGTGCGGGGCGCATGCGGTACACGTTCATCTGCATCAAGGCTACCGTCAGATACCGAGAAATGATCGAAATTAGAATTAGAACCGCGTAAATGTGTAATTTAATGTCTTTGGGTTCTAAAAAAAAATAAAATAAAATACCTAATTTACCTAATTTATATTAATAGGCTATTTGACTAAATTATAGTTTTTAGTCCGTCATGTATAGGTAATATTGAAAAAATACTGGACCCGTATTTTTCTTTATCTGTACGTAATCAAAAAAAACGACAACTGAATTTTATTCGTAATTACAACACTATTCGTAATTATGACGTCACGAGCTCCCCACTCCAGTTTTAAGGCGCTTCATATAGGCAGTAAAACAAAAAATACCTACGTGTCTATTATTTTGTTGAGTGAATAGAATTTTTGAAACGCATTCGTTGTGTGAACAGCAAAGCGAGTGAACAACTATACTTACGAGTAAAATAGATTCCTACATAATTTGCATCATTTGCATCTGTTGCTGAACTGAGTAGGTAGGTACCTACTACCTACCTACTCACTTAGCTTTGTTTGGAGGAACAAATTGCTTGATGTTATTTTTAGAACGCCTTTTACAACTAAACCCTGTGACAGGTTAGGAGATGGAAATGCATTTTGGGAAAAATCAACCACAATCCGTGCCGACCCGAACACTGTAGGTATTCTTGAGCTTTGTTGGGCTAAAGCCGAGTAGGTAATAGCTCATAGTAAATACAATAGGTATCAAAATTAAAATGAAGAAAATTACTTTCCGCACTACTTTCTCAGTGGGTAGCATAGTCCAGCCCTTTTCGATGAAGGCACGGTCAGACAAGGCGTAATGTATTATGCCTTTTGTGTCTTGGTCGGCCTGGAAATTTAAAAATTCATTACGATAGGCGCAATGACATTAAAATAACATTATGATCCGTTATAACACAATTTGCATATTATGCAGTCTGTACCTGCCTACTACACACATCAAAAATATCTAGGGATCAAGTGCATTTTAGAGAATTGCCGCCAATTGGGATTATTATTGTAACTTTTCTGGATCCTTTTTGAAATTTTTTATTGAATTTCACCATTTCAATAATGAATTTTATTCAAATTTTGTTTAAACATTTAAAAATAACTGTCATTAAAAATCCCTATAAAAGCGTGTGATGGCGGTTTTACAAAAACATTACAATTTCTGCATCGTAACTGAAAAAAATTGCATCGGTATGGAGCGATGACACCAATTGCCTAGAGAAGAGATGCTGAGAGCCGTTGGAATGTTGGAAGCTGGCGCCAGGCAACGCACTGTGGCTACTGCTGTTGGGACAAGGCAGAGCGTCATAAGCCGCCTATGGACACGCTATCGCATCACGGGCAGTGTGGCCGAGCGACATGGAGGGCGAACTCGTATCACCACTCGAAGACAGGACCGGTATATCCATAATACAGCGCGAAGAAATCGTACTATGACCGCCATGATGATAACTACGAGGCTCCACAGCGCTTCAGGCTTTCTGACAAGCGATCAAACCATACGTAATCGTTTAAGAGAAGTGGGTCTGCGATCCCGAAGGCCTCTGAGAGTTCCACCAATAGCGCCCCGCAATCGTAGAGCCCGTTTACAATGGGCTCGCGAAGACAGTAATTAGGAGGAAGAAGACTAGCGTGGTGTTTGCTTTTCCGAGGAATCTGGTTTCGGTATGAGGCCGGATACAAGATGTACATTAGTTTGGAGAAGCCCTGGACGTCAAGAACGATTGAAATTCTGTTAGGAAGTTCATCCATATAGAGGGGGAACAATGATGGTTTTAACGGGTATTTAGATCGGTGGAAGAACCGATCTCATTTGGATCAGGGGCAACCTTAATGCTCGGATTTATGCGAAAAGTATTGTATCAGATGTAATCATCCCTTTGCGAAGCCAGTTGGGTGATTCGTTTCAACTTATGCACGACAATGCACGTCCACACACTGTTGGAGTCGTAACACGCACTCTTGCCAATGCTGATATCAACGTCCTGCCGTGGCCTGCTCAATCACCAGACTTAAATCCTACTGAGCACGCATGGGATATACTCCAAAGAAGAGCTCTGCCGAGTATGGACGCCGTGAATACCCCACAACAACTTTTTGACTTCTTACAAAGAACGTGGGTGGCCATTCCTCAAAGTGATTTTGATGAACTGATTTTAAGCATACCAAATCGCTGCGAATGTGTGATTCATGTCAATGGAAAGAACACAGATTATTAATTTGTTAATACATTACAATAAAAGTTTCAAAAACCCCTGTCTTTGCCTTCTTTGCAATTTTATTGTCGACTTGGAATTGGTTCAATTTCTCACATCTTACAAAAAATGAATATTTTCTTAATTTATTCAAAATGTGGGGATTAGTTGTTAATTTAGATTTGGGAAATAAGGTAGGCAACAAGCCCAGAAGATTAGATTAGATTTAAATTAATTGGGTTTCTTTTTATAGCAAAAAATGTACTTGATCCCTAGACACTTTTGATGTGTGTATTTGTGACCTGTTATAAAGTTATGTCTATGTCTGTGCATGGGGGATAGTCTATTCGCGTCATTTTGCGTACATTTTCATAGCTAGCTGTTCCCCGCGGTTTCACCCGCGTGAGTTTTGGAATTCCCGCAGGAACTCCAAAGCAGCCTAGCAGTACAAGTCCGGTCCAAATCGGTCCAACCGTTTCGGAGATTCACCCGCGTGAGTTTCGGAATTCCCGCAGGAACTCTTATTCTTCTCCATACAATAACAAACGCAAAAAAAAGAATTAGCAAAATTGGTCCAGCCGTTCACGCTTGATGCCATGACCAAGGGAAATAGGGACTCATTTTTATATATTACTAGCTGTCCCCCGCGATTTCATCCACGTTAATTTCGGAGCTCCCGCGGGAATTCCGGGATTAAAACTATCCTATCTTTTAAGTTGGACCATATTATAAATGGTTACAAAATTTTATCATAATCCGTTCAGTTGTTTCGGAGTCCATCGCGGACAAAGAACGTGACACGTGATTTATATATATTAGACTAGCTGTCCCCCGCGGTTTCACCCGCAGTAAGTCCGGAGTTCCCGCGGGAATACCGGGAGTAAAACTATCCTATCTTTTAAGTTGGACCATATTATAAATGGTTACAAAATTTTATCAAAATCCGTTCAGTAGTTTCGGAGTGAATCGCGGACAAACAACGTGACACGTGATTTATATATATTAGATTAGATAAGATATAGATGTAACTCGAAAGTGTGACATACGTACCTACCTTTAACCTAATTACAAAAGCTAATACCTTACAATAATATTATCTTGTCGCTAAGTAGGTAGTACTTTATCTAAATCACACTTACGTTGTCAGTCTTTTTGCTTTTAGACATTTATTTTTGTTAATTAAATAAAAAAAAATATTTTATAATATGTAAAATAAATCAAGAAGAAATAAACTTCACAAAACTAAGTTATGAAAAATTAGAGACAAATTGATTACGGCTCTGTTGATTGTCAGAAAATTCAAAATAATTTTTATTAAATGCTGCAGTCAGAATTTGAATTTAGGTTGTATATTATATTTGATTTACCATGGACGTAGTGGTAATTAATATTTGATGTCTGGGACAAACAAAAATGTCATTACCGCGTACTACCTACTTGGTACTAATAAAATAATTACTTTATACGCGACCAGACTTTATATGCTTAAAATCAGTTTCCGTTCATGTAGATTATAGTCCAGTCATTTGGTGCGGAAAAATAGGGTACCTGGAAAGTTTTCCGGGAGTTTAGAAAATGGTTGATTTCATAGATTTCGATGTGCTCTTTCCGAATTTCAACTTTGCCACTTCTTAGTGGCGGCGGCGGCGCGGCTGTACAGGGTACAATCTAAATAGCGGTGAAACCGCGGGGGACAGCTAGTAGATTATATTACGTAGGTCTGTGCCGCTCGAGCCGACGTATTGGAAAAATGGCGCACAATAGCAGTTTTTTAACAGACTTCCCAGAAACGAAGAGGTTCTCAATTCGACACGTATGTTTTTTTTTCGACAATAACCCCCTTTCCGACTCATTGTAAGATAAAAATATTTATATACAAAATTAAACTAGAGTTTACATACCAAGTTTCTTTTTTGTAAAATAATAGTTTTGACTTTCGGCGTACGAGCGCCGCAAATTGTACCTACTTCAACTTCTCATTTTATCGTGATGTCCCCTAATCTAATCCACATGCAATGCAATGCACTATTTTCCGGAATTTAGCGCAAGAACAGCAAAGTGAAGAAGACTGTTAAAAAGCGCCATTTATCCAAAATTCCTACCTCACGGTGGTGTGAAATTGAATTTTTGTTTTAGCCAAAACTCAAGTTGAAGTAGGTACACTTTGCGGCGCTCGTACCTATACGCCGAAAGTCGAAACTATTGATTTTACAAAAAAAAAAACTTACATAAACTACGGTAGTATCTACCAAGTTTTACCCTAGTTTACTTTTGTATATCTCACACACACAAAGTGCAATTGCAATTACAAACATTACTTAAGAAACACGAATAAGCTAAAAAATTTTAAACATGAACTGGATATGGACAGAAGAATATTATGTCTGAAGGAGCACGGTTATATAACGGCCTACCAACTGAATTAAGAGAATGCAACTCTTTAAATATATTTAAAAGCAAACTTAAAATGTACATTAGTGATAAGATAACTTAAATGTTCTGAATAGCTGGAACTTATTGATTTAAGTATTCAAATTCAACTTAAACACTTACAATGAAGTGAACATTGAACATTGTTCTTAATGAGTAATAAAGTTCTTTAAACCCATATGAATATTTTTATCTTAAAATGAGTCAGAAAGGGGGTTATTGTCGAAAAACTGCTATTGTGCGCCATATTTCCAATATAGCGGCGCGAGCGGCACAGATACGAAATGGCAAAGTTGAAATTCGGAAAGAGCACATCGAAATCTATAAAATTACTTATTTTCAAAACTCCCGAAACCTTTCCAGCTAAAACTACCAAATGACTGAAATATTTGTCCTGTAACTAGGTACCTACGGCAATGAAAATATCTTGGTCCTTGCTGATACACAAAATAATAGTTTCACCCGCGGTAATTTCGAAGTTCCCGCGGGAATTTCGCTCCAGTAGTTTTTTAAGTTAAATCTTAAGAAACAAACGACAAATCAAATCTTTTCCCTTTTCATCTTTTATAATATTAGTTTACATATTGTGTCGGTGTCGGTCATTTAATAAAATCTTTCAAACATTACATAACCTCACCTAAACTTACCATCATCGGCTTTCTTGTAGTGCCTTGAATATCATGGACAACAACCTCGTCGCATACAGCCGCATGCTTTTCTTTCAGAAGTATTTTAACGTCCTCTTCCTTAAATTCTGATTTAAATAACATTGGAACTAAGTTGTTATCTTTCTTTGGTTCAAATATCGATGGTTTGTATTTGTATACCTTTTGACCTTTAATTATATTTTTCTCTTCAGATTCTTTACTAAGGTTAAATTCGGCATCAAGTTCTAAATCTGAATCACGACAAATTATACAAGTCGCGATTTTTTTATGTTTATGAGCTTTGTGTGAATTAATAATTACTTTTGAAATTTCTGATAAAGTTTTCGGTTTGGATTTGACTTCATGTTTCTGAGATTGCCTTATTGTCACTAAACGTAAAATTAGATCATCTTCAGATGGATTACAAACTTTTATTTGTTTTATATTTAGTTCTTTTATTTTGGATTTTTCAACAGGTTTTTCGACTTTTGGGGTTTCTGTTGCAGTAATGGGTTCGAGTTTAGCTTCTCTCATCTTTTTTAATTCTAATTGAGCTTCTACTTTTGATTTTTTATCACTTTCTTCTTGTATCTGTTTTTTCTGTTGCTCTATTTGTTTTTGTAACTTCAATTCTTCTTCTTTTTGTTTAGCTTCTTGCGCAAGATTTTTTTTCAACTCGGCCATGTCATTATCTTCATCCTTTTTCTTTCTTTGTTCAGCTTCCTTTGGTTTGTCTTTTACTGTTTCTTCCTTTTCTTTTTTTATATTTGGCTGTGGAATCTCTTCTAGTTTCTTTAATTTACCAGCTGGCTGACTTTGTTTTTCCTCTATTTTTTCTCCTTTTTCTAACTTTTGTGTCTCGAGTTTTGACTTACGTAATTCATCCAAATTATCTTCTTTTTCGATCGTTTTAGGGTTTTCGGGTTTCTGCAGTGTTTTCCCCTCTAGATTTTTTTTTAACCGGTTATTTTCTTGGTGCTCTTTTTTCTTCTGTGATTCTTCTTTTTCCAAGCCTGGGTAATTTTTCACTGAATCTGGCTTTGACTCCTTTTCTTTTTGTGATCGTTGCATTAGTTTCCCTTCCTTTTTAATCTTTAATTGGGATACTTGATCTCTTTTAGGGCTATGACCCGGGTTTTTCTCATCTTTTTTTGTTTCTGGTACATTCTTTAAAGATTTCTCATTGGTAAAATCTATTTCATCTTTCAACATTTGTGTTTCCCTTTTCAATGATTTTTCTTTTAAAGGCTTTTCTTTTTCAGTTTGTCCAAATTCCGTCTTGGGTTTATTATCTATATTTTCTTTTAAGTGTTTAATTTCACTTTTTCCTTTTTCTTGACCTTTTTTAGTTATTGTCCCTTTTTCATTGACGACTTTGAATTCATTGAGTTTTTTTTCTTCTTTCAGTTTATCGCCTATTTTTGTTTCGTCTCTTAATTTTTTAATGTCTTTTCCAATTACCATCGAATTTTTTGTTGGTTTTGTTTCTATATTATATTTTTCGACATCTTTTCCTATTTCATTTGTTACTTGAATCTGTTCTTTTTCTGGTCCTTGTTCTTCCTTAAGCTGAAGTTCTTGTTTATTTTTCTGTTCTAACTCTCTTTTTTCTTCTAATTTCCTTCTAGTTTCTGCAACTTTTTTTTGTTTTACGGCATTAATTTTCTTCCGGGCTTCTTCTTGTTTCAATTTTATTAGTTCATCTCTTGCTTCCAAAATTTCCCGCGTCTCTTTAATTAGTTCAGTGGAGCTTAAGGTATCATCCAAAGGCATTTTCTTTTCAGAGTGAACTTCCTTAGGAAATTGATATATGAAATCTTCTGTGATTGAGTCTGTTTTTGATATTTTTGTCTTGTAATATACATCACTTTCCGATTGGCATCGCGTTTCTTTCTCTGGTTTTTTCAATGATGATTTTAAGGCTTGTCCGGCTACATAAAATTTTACACTTGTTTCACTAACAGAAAGTCGCGATCGGTCAAAATATTGTTTTTCTTTCTGAAAAAAATCGTTTATAGAAGACTCTTTTATAAATAGGTGACGTTTTCTGGTGTTTGTTTTTAGTTCTTCGAAAAAGTCTTCATCCGGTAATTTGTTCCTAACTTTTACACGATTTTTGTCCTCATGGTTCTTTAAATCTAAAATATTTTCGGTTGAGTAGGATTTGAACGTTTGCGTAACATGTGGATGTGAACCTGTAAACTGTGATGGTCGATGCACTTTGCTTAGTAATCGTTCTAGATCCTTGGCTGTGTGCGGTCTATCCGTTTCAGATTGAAACACTTTCCTCAATTCTTGCTCATGCAGTGATTTTTTCCACAATTTGTCTATAGTTACATCAGAATAAGTTCGATTTTTTAATTTTCTTGAGTCTTCTTTTTTTAATTTAATGTGCGCTAGTAACTGGCGGATTTTTTTCAGCCATTCTTTCACACGTTTAGATTCTTCTTGTTGTTTCTCATATTTACATGTTGTAAACTTTTTTACAATTTCTGTACATTTGCCACATGGTCGTTGTTTTGAAAGGCAATGGTCGCAAATAGCCATGATTTCAGGTGTATCCATTACTGGTGCCCTACATAATATCTTTTCAGCACGTTCATATAAGCCTTTACAACGCGGGCAGCTTATTTTTTCTTTATCTGAAAACACTAACCACACTAACTAATCCACATCATAAATGAGTCTAAACTACATAGAATTACATATACATTATACCTACTACAGATAGGTATAGGTATAAACACGCCCACGACCGTATTTTTGAATCGCTCGAATTCGATTCCCTGACTGGAAAGTGGAACCCTGTGTTCATTACACTAAGTCCACCCCCACCGGGAATCGAATGCGGAGCCTCTTGGTTAGCGGGCAGGCATGGTGACCCACTGCGCCAATCGTTTAAAAATCAGTATCTCTAGGATCTAAGTTGTCTCTATCTACATATTTACTAATAGATACAATCAATGTGCATAAATTAGATACTAAGTCGAATGAATTTATCTAATAAATGGTGTCATTTCAAAATTGCGACAATTTTTCTTCATCTAATTAACACCTTGTTTTAGACAGAAAAGTAGATTTGAAACGTTGTATTCTGATGTTACAATGCTATGTAGGTACCTACAGTGGTAATAGCAAAAGTACCTATCAAGTCTAATTTTCCACGTACACCTACCTTAAACATGAAAAAAGTAACTGTATAGAACAAACCAAATATGTAGAATAAGTAGTTTAATATGTTTTGTTGGCGTTGGGTGCAGGCGAAAGTAGGTATAGTTTAACCGCCGGTGATAAACTAAGTTAATAAATACCTAAGGTTGCATGATACTTAATTAATTTAACTGAACGATGAAAGATTTCGTGACAGACGATGTTAAGCCCCCCATTCTCGGGCACGCCATCGCTCCAAACTCTCAAAAATCCGCTCGTGAATGTCAAAATCCCAGCAATCCAAATGGAGTGTTAAGAAAAAATGGAAATCGATCGAAATTCCAGCGTGCCACGCCAATTGACGCGGCTTGTCTCGTCGGTATAGCATGCTCGTGAGTGTGAAAACCAGGCGGTACAGCGCGCCATGCCATCGCGCCGAACCGTTAGTCCCGCCTCGTGAATGCGAAAACCCGCGCGCCATTTGTCTCATACCGCTTCGTTGTTGGATAATACGCACGGTTGCACGCTGCATTGTTAGAGAGTATTATATTCTTTGCTGCATAATGATGAGTAATCCCGAATTCGTAATTGAGTTTATTCGAAATTTAGGGAATTACATTGTTTGTGGCAAAATACGTGTAAGGATTATCATTGTTTTTTTGTTTTCTATACAAACAAACCGCTATGGCAGTTGTATAAAACTCTTCATCCGAATCAAAACTAGGGAAATTGTTGATACGAAAGCACCAGCCGCTAGTGTCGCTGTGTATACGAATTGGCATGGCGCGCCCGTGAGTGTGGTAATATTTTTACCACACTCACGTTCCAAATTGCGCCGCTCAGAACGAGCGGCGCCAAATGTCGTGCCCGTGAATGGGGAGCTTTACCGTGGCTTTACTCATCATGTTTAGGTAAATTTTTTTAATCGCCCGTTTATGCTATTCAAAAATAGGTAACAAAGAAACTAGTATTATTTTACCTAATGTTTTTATAGTATGATCAGCTGGATTGGTTTTATCGTTTTTTGTATTGTGAAAAATGAATTCTTCATCTCCGTTAGTAAAATTACATTCCAATTCGGTCGCTGGGTTTGTCTAAAATAATTGAAATGAATTCTAAATTAAAAAGTATGTCCTTTTCTGTATATCTGACGTGTAGGTCCCGAGAGTATCCCACTCTAGATGCAAAATTTCATGATGGCCGACTGAGCCGTTATGGCGTGAAACCGTAACAAACAATTACTTAATAAACTCTTGTAAAACTACTTTTGTTCCCGCGTGTTGGTTCCATTCGTTTCGTTTTGTTCCTTGGTGAGGAGAGTGTCGCGGTCGCAGCCTGAAATTTTGAAGGGGGTCACTCTGAAATTTTAAAATGATACCTATTCCTTAGTATTTTGAAACAATAATTGCGTTACACCATTTTTTGGAGATTGCCTACCTGTGACCTGGGTAGTACCTAAGTATAGGTAGGTAAACCTATAACCTACCTTTTACAATGAAAAATAATTTTCAAAAGCCGTCTTCGAATAAATCATTTAATCCCGAAAACTGGGTGCAAATCGGGTATAAACCCAAATAATCCCAAAAACCCAGCGGGTTGATTGCCCATCTAACTTGTTAACGTGGCCTTGCAATAGGGATGCATTTTTACTTCTTTTGAGTGTTACCTACTGATACAGGCACCAATTTTTATTTTATTGTATGTAATAAAAAGCACTTGCGTTTTCATTTCGAACATGTCGATAAACAACGAGACCGGCATCCTTGAGATCCAAGACTTTTTGTAATTCGTTGATACGTTTACATGTTATGCAGCATGGACATAGGTAAATAACTCCATCCCTAGAAATAAAAATTGAATCCTCTAATGTACCTACATGACGACACTGTATTATTCTACGTTTTTAGTTATCAACAGTGGTATTATTATCTTTGGTTATCAATTAAAATTATTGATTCTTCATCAAAGAAAAAGTTGAAACTATTTGGGAACTAAAATTTGATATGACATGTTTAATTAAGAATCGATTAAATAAAAAGTTTCTTATTTACTTACTCGTCTTTTCTCCCCATATAATATTTTATCTCAAAAATTACAAAACATTAACTAAAATAAATTCTTACGAACAAAAACCAACATACGAATAGGTAATCTAAATGACAAATGATAATGAAAGGTACGTCAATTAAACGTTGCCGTTGTTTTCTCGATAGTGGAGTTTTTGTTTACACGCATGGCAGTTAAATCAGAAGTTGTATAAGTACCTACGCATGAGGTACCTACGCACACACAAATACTAGTATCATTGATCATTGATATTAATCTCAGAAGAATATGCTTTAGTTATTCTTCAGAGATATTAATATAATTCTATACCTACCTACTTGCACACTGCACACACACACACCCCGATTGAGCTGAGTGAGCCTCGATAGTCGCAAACCAGGGACCTATAGATTGCAGACCACTTGAGCCAATCCGGTCGTAATTTTTTAAATTAATCCTTTGTCCGTCTGTCTGTCTGTCAAGCATGATAAAAGAATGTTTTGCCGTGCTAATTATATCTTTAGCCACGTCACTCCTTTGCCCTTGCTACTCCAAACTGATCAGTGGTAACACAAACCAATAATAATAATATTTACGTTTTTTTTTGTCATTTGTATTTGTCGGCGAGAGGGTAGTTTCATTAAAAATAACTGTTGTTTCCCGCCGTCGAATAGCGGTTGTAGTAAGTTCGTTCCCCCGCTCCACTCCATTGCCCGACTCGTCTTTGTTAGAACTTGTTATAAAATGCGGGTATGCGTAAGCGACGCGACGGTTCATTGTTACCAAAGAGTATATAACCACTAAGTGATTGTTACTTTGTAGTCGGTTCAGTGCAGTAAAACCTAGTGTCGTATCAGTGCTGCAGTGTCGTATCAATCTAGAGTGACTATAGTCAGAGAGAAGGTAATCACTACGTTTTAAGAGACGGGACTTCCTTACTTGGTTTTGGAATCCATTTAGCAGACCCAGCAATACCAACACAGCGAAAATTTAAATGTCAAAATACTTCATAACTCATGGGTACCAACATTAACGAGAACAATAGGGATGGCCACATGTAGTTCCTGATTAAATCGATATCGATAAATTATCATTAGAGCATCGTGGGCTTCATACCAGGTGAATTAAATCTACAACGGGGGAAAACATTTGTCGTAAAATTGAAACAATAAATTATTATTTTTATTTATTTATTATTATTCCAATATTTTAGTTTGTCATGATGATGATGTTATTAGATAGATAGATATTTATTTTCTCTTTAAAAATTACATTTACATTTTATGTCAAAATTAAATAACCTATTTGGGAAAGTAAATGAAATTTACTTCGCAGTGCCTCCTTGTTGAGCCTTGTTTAAATTATCGGTAGAAATATCCTCCGAAAGCGAAAAACTTTCGTTTATCTTCCGACATTCGTTCCTTACATCTCCACAGACATATTTTATATCGTGAAGTTTTTCGATTGGAATGTAAGCTAAGTCATCATTTCCAATATTTTTTAACCATTGTCGACATCTGAAATTAAAATATCTATCAATCATGCAAGTACACTTAGAAACAAGATAGAGTATAATATAGTTCTTTATACAGAAGACGAGGTTCACTTTATTACAATACGATCATAATACTTAATGAAAACTGCAGTAAGTAATGAAAAAAGTATACGCAGCAGCAGCTATACAAAAATATTCCAAAATATTCACTATAATAGCATCATTCATTAAAGTTTATCGACTCACTTTATCGATAGTGAAGATTTACATCACTATGGTTTACAAACATGCAAATATTTTTTCTCATTTCAAAAAGATAGTGTATTATTTTAGTCTTGCTGATAGCTGAAGAGAACAAAATACTTTATTACTTTACTCAAGCTGTACTTACCGGTCTTCATCTATAGGAAATTTCGTGATAAATTTCCTTTTATTTAAATTTTGTCGACTCTATCTTTTTCTACAAATTACATACGTACTACACCGTCTAATCGGTGCTATTTCACTACCCAATCACAAGAAAATAGTTTTTAATAGTCACACTGCACTTTTCAAAGCGTAAATTACACAAATTTTTTAAAAATCACACAATTATTTTCCCAAATAACAACATGCGTCGCCATGACAAACAGATGACAGATTGTAAGAAAGATTCAGAGACAAAAGACTGAAATAGCATGTGAGGCCATCTTTGATGCCATGGAAAAAAAAAATTAAAAAAAAAATGAGTGCTAAACACGAACAAAATTTAATTTGTTCCTAGTTGCGTTAGACTGACTATAGTCAGACAGAAGGTAATCACTACGTGACTATAGTGTTCTTCTTCTTCTTCTTTAATAATGGCGTCTATAATTATAATTTTCCAATGACAATGTTTCTAATAAAAATCTCTTCATCTACTTCTTCAATTATGGCGAAACGCCAATGACAATGTTAGATTATTCCCCAAGTTAAAACATGGCTCTCTTGAAAGTCAGTTTCCTGCTCAGAGTCCAAAATAGATGCTGAAAAGTGACTGAAATAACGAAGACAAACGTGACACACGTGTTTTCGGTACAGCTTTCACTGTTTCCAGAGGTTTGCCACGGGCAGTGGAGGTGAGGGGTCATGCATTGTAAAGGGTTATACCCATTAAACCTACACCTGGTTCGCAAGTCCCAGGCCGTGCTCCGTGTTCCCTACGGATATCTGGTATGCTGTACAACTTCTATGTTGGTGCAATTAATTGTAATAGTTTCTAGTTCGTTCTAGATGTGTCGCTGTCGCTCAGCTAATAGTCTCGGTCATGCCTGTCTTCAGTTACATTGTTATCATTATCAGTAAGTCAGCTATCATTACAATTCAGATAACTATCTGCTGCTACTATGTTGCTTTCTAAATCTACAGATTTAGGGCCGGCGCCCATTATCGGCATCGGCAAGGAAAAGGATCCTTCAGCATCCTACATGCAAGCGCACACTCAGCAATTATGCTTTGGCATGCTTAAGGATGACGAGGCGTCCTTAAGGATGCCGCACCGTCCTGTAGCTTGCCGAAGCGTTTCAATATCGTATTTCTCGTCATAACAGTCTCAGAGTTGTTACAAGCTTGTTGTCTGAATTGTATTTAATATGGTGGACTGGGATCTAGTGTTCATAGCAACTCTTGCTGAAGAAAAAGAGAAATCTAATCAATCAAGAAGATTTTGGGTGAACAACCTTTGGAAGCAACGACATATTATGTCCGGTGAATTCAAGGACCGAAGGATGCCGAAGCATCCCGAAGCATTCTCAAGGCTGCCGATACAGCAGCCTCAAGCATACCGAAGCGGTATTTTTGTTATTACGACCACATATCACGGAAATTTCTACATTATTGCCATTATATTATAGTATATTGCTATTTGCCACCAAAAATCCTTTTCCTTGCCGATGTCGATAATGGGCGCCGGCCCTAAATCAATATTTTGTTATTTTTAGCGTTTTATTTATTATATAGAATGTCTTTGTTTTTAGTATTGTTTTTGGAAGTCTGTTTTAATTTTTTTTGTTAAAATTTTGTTTATTTCTCGCTTTTAAATGAGTTGATTGGTAATTTATCTAATTTACAATAGCTCAATGTCAACTGCTCATTACCTTTTACAAAATATTTCTTTTCCCGATCCAGGGACGTTAATTGTTGTGGAGTTTTCCTGGTACATCACCATCAGTTTTACTTCGCAATATATTTACATTGTGATGAGCATAAATTGTTTAGAAACCATATTAAAGTTAACGAATCTGAACCCGTGAAATACGTAACTATAATTTTACTGTTGAGTAGTTTCGATGACCATCTGTGGTCTTCATCATCAGTTTCACTTCTTCAAATTTTGCTTTCCGAAAGCAAATAAACGGTTTTCTATAAAAAATACCCAGATCGCTATAACTTTTGTAGAGTTCCCTCGATTTCTCCAAGATCCCACCATCAAATCCCGACTTGGTGGCAATGGTTAGTATGCCTTTTCAAAAAAAATATAATTTTTTCAAATCGGTCCGTCTTCGAGAAGTCGGTGAACATACATTAAAAAAAAGAAAAAAAAAAACATATAAATGAATGCAGAACTTCGTCCTTTTTGGAAGTCGGTTATTTATAAAATCTATGGCCTATGTATGTTTGTAAGTTGTATTCAGAAGTATACAGCTGTAGGTAGTATATAGGGCCAATTCTTTGCTAGACACGGAAGTTATAAAATATCGTATATGCACACTATGTAATCGAGTTACCTACATAGCATTGGTTTGCCAATGGGGTTAGTTAATAAAAACGAATTAACTTACACCAATAATTTTTGTTATAACTTAATCTTTCTTTTTTTTAAACAAATTGAACAATTTCTGTGTTATAGAAACAGGTGTGCCAACTGGTTTGAGGATCAATTCTTTGGTGCAAATGTTATGTAGAGGACCAAATGCTAGCGCGACAACAGTACATGCCAAACATATGACATTATATGGCATACTGAAGTCAGGGGTAGGCAGAGACACCATTGCTCCATTTGTCCTGAACACAGCTGGATACCCTAAAAACAAAATATAAATTTAACAAAAATACACATGAATTCTTTAAATTAAATTGTAAATAATAATAATAATAATAATCCACTTCACAACACACAGATCTACTTGATCCCACACTAAGCTATAAGCTTGTGTCGTGGATACCAAGCAAACGTGGTATATACTACACATATATTATACTATAGATATATATATACACACACCCAGACTGGAAAATGGAACCCTGTGTTCATCACACAAAGTCCACCCCCACCGGGAATCGAACCCAGAACCTCTTCACAATTCAAATGTCTTACAAGACCAATTATTGAGTTTCTAAGTAATCATACTTACAAGGTTGGGAAGCATTTATCATCGAGCTAAGAGTACTACCAGTAATTGGCAAGCTTGTATAATTTCTGGCAATGGGTAAATTAGCTGAGATTAATGCTGAACCAATGTAAAATCCATGGTTTGCATCCGGTGGATATTCTTGCCATTTCAAAAATACAAATTCAAAATCAATAGTAATCATAGTTGTTGAACGTGGTGGGAGTCGCAACAGTAGTTCAAGGTGATAAGGTTTCTGTCGGCTCCTGCCAGGTGAGTAATATTGTGACAAAACTAGATCACTCTCTGCAACATTATTAATTCTCAATGAACTGAGCTGTATTGGTAACCACCATGGCGCATTTTCAAGCACAACCACATTGATATCAGTATAGTGATTGTTAGTAATTTCAGTAACAATTCCACCAAATTCTTTACCATAACCTAATACATAACGGTTAAAATGCAGAGGTGGGGGGACCGTTACAGGTAACCTATGCTTAACATCATGAATAACTCCAATATTGATCATTGAACTTTCAGATGTTATGTTGTAGACTGCAAATTTAGTTACACTTCCACCACGAAGTGAAGTCATTATACTGTCGGGTGGTCGAGTTAATCTGAAAGCTTGAGTTTCATTGGAAGTAACATCAACATATACCTGACTGGCTGATGAAAGAGGACATGCACCAAATAAACCTTGGCCAAATAACTTCCTAAATGACCAATCAATGCCATTAATAATTTTATAATCATAAACTAGAGAAAGTGTTTGTTTAATTTCTTGTTGAGTCTCATAACAGTCCTTTGATTTGCATGTTCTCCTATAATGTACGCCAATAGAATGATAATTAGTATTATGAATCATTCGAGAATTTAGTAAAGCAGCAAACCCTCGGCTTGATTCACAGGGAAGAAGTTTCTTCCAAGGAGTGAGGTTTTCAGTGCATGCTATCTCTCGTGGCAACGATGCATATCTCAACTGTGATGTAATATTTTCATTTGTTTTAAATGCGCCAGTGGGCCACAGAGTCATTTGAGGTGTAACAGTGTTGAAGGTGTCTATAAAATTTAATGATGCACAAAATAGTCCAGCCAGTGTTGCACTCAATTTCTGCCACTGTGAGTCTATATCCATTACACTGGGTGAGAACCAAGCATAGAGTTCAGCACCAGGTGCTGCATCTATAACTGGATAACCCCACTGATTATGCCTCCATTGTCCTTCAGTTAAACTTAAATGTAATTCTTCTACTTCAAACCTTGCTATGACTTCTCCCAATGATCTCGGTGACAAATGCGAATTTTTAACTGAAAATAGACAAATTAACTGAATACTTTTCGTTGTGTAGGTAATTCCTAATAGAACATAAATCAATAAAAAGAACTTACAGGAGAGGTCATCATCAACAAGCGTGATAAACTGAAAGTAAGTGTAGAGATGGGATGGCGGCAGAGGCTTAATAAGTATTTCTTCCATAAATTCATCAGCATGGACATTAAGACGTAATGTCGTTGAAAGTAGGACTAGCCATAATAGATAAACTGATGCCATCCTGGAATTAATTCGTATTCGAAGATAATTATTCTATGAAGTTTAGTGATTACCTTTTCTCTGGTTACATCAATAAATTACTATTTTTTCTTGTTTTCATTTTATAATTGTAGATATAGGCCGTCCTCCTTTATTATACAGATAGAAAGAAAATAAATAGAATGTCTTTGGCCGTAATAATCCGTAGACGGAGAATAAATAAACGAGGTGATTTGCTTGTGCTTCTCTGGACTCTGTCGAATAATAAACGAGACAGTGTTATGGCTAAGTTCATAAGAGTGAAAGAGATTACCAATAGGGTACTTCCATGAAATTTATAATAAGAAATTTTGTCAATATTTCAAAAATAGAGCCTTAGAAAAGCGTTATCGTGAAAGATTTACTTACTAAAAAAAATTTCATGTTTCCAATTGCGTTGCCAACCTTAAAAAATATTTACCCCTAAAAGTTAAGTCAAAAACCCCTAAATCCCCCTAAATACAACAATATTATTAAAAAAAACACTTTACAGTAAATAGCAGCGCCAAGATTTTTGCCTAGTTTAGTGAAATCATTAAGGTGAAATTATTGGTCTTAAAAAAAAAAAAACAATTTAATCAAAAGCAAAAATGTCTTGTTTTTTTTTACGACCAATCTTTTTTTCGTAATTACAAAATGAAGATTTACTATCAAAATGCTAATTATTTATTGATCGTAGTAAAACTATCGTAGTAAAAGTATCGATCGTAGTAAACCTTAATAGGACGCTCTATGGGAAGTTGCATAATTATAACGACAAACTCCCGACGAACGCCCCATTTTATCTTACCTATTTCACTGTTTCCGCACACTGTTCATCACTAATGAATCACTACATATTTTACCATCATCACAAAATATTATGACGATAAAGTAAGTAAAACAAAAAATAAATCTGACATCCATTTCTGCTCAAATCCCGCCAAAAGTTCTAAGAATAGACAACGCAACCACAGTCGCGTCGTTACTCCTATCACCTATACCTATTATGTTTAATAGAATTATGGTAAACATTGAAAATAAGAACTTAGATACTAGATGTCGCTAAGCAGTTATATAAACAAATAAACATGATTGGCTAGATTGCTTTACTTCAGGCCCTATATTTTTTATACCTCTATTTTTCTTGATGAAAAAAATATAAGAAATAAAAATTTGAAAATAATATTATATATGAGTCAAAAAACTCCTAAAAATACCCCTAAAAAATCCCATTGCATTCATTTTCCCCCTAAATTTAGGGGGAAACCCCTAAATTGGCAACACTGGTTTCCAAAATATTCAACTTTTAATTTTGTGAAACGGAACGTTGCAACGAAACACCAATCACAGCCAAGCTTGACACATGACGTCACTTTTTTTTAGGAAACATATTGTACCTCTTTCAGCGAAGGCAAAAGAAACTACTTAAGCGCATACAGTCAACGCATATTTTCCATTTTCTGAAGTTTTTTACTTTAAAATGCATCGGTAAGATGCATTTCAATTCTTTACTGGAACTTTTAGAAGTAAATCGACACAGTTCAACCTTAATTTCGCCTTTGCATATTAAAGTTATCTGTCTGTCAGTGTCACATGACCCTGTCAATACGACAGTGATATTTCTAGCACAGATTAATAAGGCGTAATAGGGTACTTGCATGAAATTTATAATAAGAAATTGTGTCAATATTTCAAAAATAGAGCCTTAGAAAAGCGTTATCGTGAAAGATTTACAAAAAAAATTTCAATAGTTTTCAAAATATTCAACTTTTAATTTTGTGAAACGGAACGTTGCAACGAAACACCTATCACAGCCAAGCTTGACACATGACGTCACTTTTATTTTTTTAGGAAACATTTACCTCTTTCAGAGAAGGCAAAAGAAACTAAGTGCATACAGTCAACGCATATTTTCCATTTTCTAAAGTTTTTTACTTTAAAATGCATCGTAAGATGCATTTCGATTCTTTACTGGAACTTTTGGAAGTAAATCGACACAGTTCAACCTTAATTTCGCTTTTGGATATTGAAGTTATCTGTCTGTCAGTGTCACATGACTCTGTCAATACGACAGTGACATTTCTATCACAGATTAATAAGGCGTAATTTTGAATTAGTGACGTCATTCCGCGTTTCGGCGGTAAGGTCTAAAGTAGGATCTTTGAAACGCTCTATTTAATTAATTTATGCATATATTTTTTTCTTTTTCTTGCTTTGTTTAAGTAGTTTATATTATCTTCAAAATAGACTGAAAAAAAAAATTCATGCAGGTACCCTATTACGTACCTAGTCCTTATTCCATAATGTCGCGGTCCTTACCATGCTTTCGCCTTTCCGTAATATGTCGGGTTCTCAGAAGAATAACTAAAGCTATTCTTCTGAGGTCTCTTACCCTATACGCGAATACCTTGTCTATTCTATTCTCCGTCTACGGTAGGTATACATATGTAGGTAGGTACTAAATACTAACAATAATCACAGGTTTAAAAAAAAATCATCACGTCTTTAGTTTTCGGGGAATGTACAATGTAGGTAGGCAAGTAGGTACTGAACGTAGATTGAGAATGATTCATTCTCCGTCTACGGTACTGAAAAACCTGTTTCTTCATTTTGATTTTGGATCGCCCGATTTGTCAACGTCTCAGTAATCATAAAGTCAATCGTTGATTCCAAAACAAATAGAATGTCTTTGGTTGATCCAGTGATTACCTTCTCTCTGGTTGATCCGATCAACTTGGTCGTTTGGTCGTTTAATCCAGTTAATCCTTGGTATGATCTAATAAAACGGATAGTAATGTTAATTATCTTTTGTGATCTGATACTTGTTTAACTCCAGTCCAAAGCTCCAGTCTGTTGGCAACAAAGAATATTACCTATATCGTTACCTATATTATTCGAAGATGGTGAGTTTACATTTTCTCTATAGCTCTCAGATGGATTATATTCTCTATAGCTCTCGGATGGATTATATTCTTTTTGAAAGATTAGTAAGATTACTGTACCATTGTATGTCATTATCCTTATTTAATAAATAGGAAATACCTACCTATGCATATCGTTTTTTACTTGATAATGTTTTCCTTGAATCTGTAGTATCCGGAATTTATGATGCTTAGCAATGACAGGTACGTACCAACCGAATCCTACTAATATTATAGGTAAATATGAAAGTGTGGATGTTTGTATGTTTGTTACTCAGTCACGCAAAAACGGCTGAACGGATTTGGATGAAATTTTGCATGCACGTTGTCAGAGGTACAGAGAAGGACATAGGATACTTTTTATCCTGGAATTCCCTCGGGAACTCTGAAATTACCGCGGGTGAAACCGCGAGGCACAGCTAGTAACTAATAATACTTATAATATCATTGATGCATAAACATTTTAACAAATTAATTAAACAATTATTACTTACTAGGTATTTCCCATGGTTTCGAAACCTAACTTATATTCTTTGCTGTACGTGTACCTACCTCTGCGGCACCCCTGCGGGTAGTTTGCAAAATTTAATGAAGTTTCATCTGCGCTCATTTCAGAGTTCCCGCGGGAATTTCGGGATAAAAAGTACGTGCAAAATTTCATGATGATCGGTTAAGCCCTTTTAGGTGTGAAACCGAAAGCGTAAAAACAAACAAAATCACTTTCGCATTTTTAATAGCGTAAGTGTGAGGATTTTGTTGATTCTGATTCAACCTGACCAAACCTGACAGAACTATGTAGCTGTTCCCCGTGTTTTTGCCCATGTTAATTTCGGAGTTGCCTCGGGAATTCTATGTCCTAACCCTGACACGTGTATGCAAAATTTCACTATGATCGAGTGAGTAGTTAGGGGTGAAAGCGTAACATACATGCGCATTTATTAGGCATACTTTTTGAGTTAAGCCGTTTCAAATCCGAGTAAATGATCGAGCACGTCATAACCGTGTCATAACCATCTGAGCCATCAGCGCCGGTCCTAGCCACCGACGCGCCCGTTTGCGATCTGAACCCAGGCGCCCTCCCCCATATAACGGATGTAATAAAATGCCTGCAAACCCCCCCATTAAACACCAAAAAAAGGAATGAAACCACCAACCTTTTCAGATACGTTAGTTTTATTACCGTACCTCACAAGTCACAGGGGAGGGAGAGTTTAGCTAGAAAGGAAGACGACATCACGACATGCAAAGCGCCTCGAGCGTGGGGGACGCCGGTAACTCAGAATTCGTCCTATTCTCAGCCGAATTCGGTTTGTCGACGACTTTCAGGGGACGCCACGCGGCGCCCCCTGGAAGTCGGCGCCCGTGTGCACCGCACGGCGCACACCCTGCACTAAAGGCAGGACCGGCCCTGTGAGCCATATAGGTATGTACCTACTTACAGTCTACAGATGCGTGTTTACATGTTTGTTCATGTCGATTCTTTCAATTATACGTATTTATTAGCTGTGCCCCGCGGTTTCACCCGCAGTAATTTCAGAGTTCCCGCGGGAATTCCGGGATAAAAAGTACCCTACATTTTTCTATGTACCCCTGACAACGTGCATGCCAAATTTCATCGAAATCCGTTCATCCGTTTTTGGGTGATTGAGTAACAAACATCCAAACATCCACACTTTCATATTAGGATTATCTCGAACACTCCGACGGTTTTCACTCGTAACCAAGGTTTGCGATAGGCGTATACATATGGGGGGTGGAGGGTCAACATCTTCGGTACTACCTACCTATTCTTTGTTCCAGGTATACGATTATTTTGACAAGTACACTTTCCTGTGTGAAATGTATGATGAGGAAGCGGATGAAATAATAGATTTAGTTTTAAATTTTTTTCCATTCGACAATTCGGTCCAAATAATAGACCCAAAAAAGGGTAGAAATTTACTAAGGCGTGTACAACTACCTCCTCTCAAACTAAAAATGCTACAAATAGGGAATGTAGTAAATATATTCTCAAAATTGTTGCATATTAAAGATTGCGCGCCTGCTACTCGTAGGACGCTATTTGATAGTGTTGAAAGGTAAGATAGGTACCTATACTATTTTTAAAATACGGTCAGACCGTCAGACTCTTTTCTACTTAAATTAGGTACCTACCTATCTCTTTCCAAAGAAAAATAAACGTTTTGGCTGTTTCTCGAAAAAGTTAAGTTAGTGTCTCTCACTTTTTTTAATCTAATTTACAGCACATTTGCTATGATCAAACCAGTGCCACCAAGCGATCATGGAAAAATTATAACATTTATAATGAAAAATGGTTTCCGAATAGTGCGTATGAAAAATGGGAAAATAACTAAAGATTTTGCCATGGAATTATATAAATCTATTGCTGGAAACAACATGTTGCCGTAAGATTCCGATTGAAGTTGTAATAATGGTTTAAATACAATAATCTCTGGTTGTATCTATGGGTACCAAGTGTCACATTTACCACAGCATATTTACCGATGTGCGTAAAATGTACCTAGTGTTTTTATTATACTCTTTACGTGGAGTCTAAAGGGGCAAAAGTAGTAGGCATTGAATAAGCGTTAATTAACTTAATAAGAACCGATGCATAGAAGCAGAAAGGTTGATTGTAAAAATACTAGTATTAAGTAGGTACCTACGTATCTATATGTACTACCTACCTAACTGGATGTGTCGCTGCCGGCACACACCCATCGGCACTGGTGCTACCTCATTTCTTGAAGTCTTTGGATCTCGTGTTTAACACAAAATAAATTGACTAGTACAACCGTAGCTTACAATTATTACTTCCTCTACTTAATTTTCAGTCTTAACGTCACTATTTTAATTTGAACCATTAATGACATCGCGGCGTTAACAACTTATTTTTTTAGCATAATTATTGACTACGTGACGGCGGGTGAGGTTATTGGTCTAGAATTAGTAGCACCAGAGGCTGTAAAGAAATGGCGTAAATGTCTAGGCGCCACAGACCCTGCAGACGCAGCGCCTGGCACCTTGCGGCGGTTATACGGAGAGAATAAACTTAAGAATGTGGCACATGGCTGTAATACCTTAGAAGATGCTTCTCAGGTTAACCAATGCCATCCATTCTATTAACATGAACATTCAGTGTCCACATTATCTGAAACATTTTATAGGTACCTACCTATAACAATGTTATATAACATGTTTTGCTATGTAGGTACCTAGTCAATACGCAGTACGCACCTTAAAACAGCAGTTGATAGTTATCGGATATTAAGCAACCACTTTTAACGCACAAACGAAACGGCCTATACAACAGCTAGCTCAACTTTTAACCTATTGTTTACAATAGGTGCAATTTGATACCTATTGTTTGGGCAGAGCCATTAATATTAAGTACCCACTCGTACTAATTGTCCCTTTTTAGTCGAAACGACTGGTTGCTGCCTGGGGGGATCCGAGGCGAAGAAATTTTTTGAGGACTAGCTGTCCCCGCGGTTTCACCCGCGGTAATTTCGGAGTTCCCGCGGGAACTCTATGATAAATTTTGGATAGTAATAAACCTTCCTCATGAATTACTCTATCTATTGGTGAAAACCGCATGAAAATCCGTTACGTACTTTTAAAGATCTAATCATACATGTATGTGATAATAGTGATGTCGGCCCCCGACTCGGGGGTCAAATAAGGAGAAGCGGTAACTCGTTTCTTGTGCAGAGGTTTCTTGTTCTGTGCTATTACGAATTACGATACAACGGCAAATGTTATGGGCATCTTTGCATGGGGTGCTACAGGGGACGGGATTTTGTAGATTTGAGATCTTATTGAAATCACTGAATGAAATGTGTTGAAGGACGATTTTGCATTAAATACTTTTAAGAATAGGTAAACGTTTAAAACTAAACGGTAAACTAAAAAAATGAAGTACAATCCTTATTTGATACTAGCTGTTACTCGCGGTTTCACACGCGGTAATTTCGGAGTTCCCGCGGTTATTCCAGGATAAAGTGCGCTGGTTTAACTCCTGTAAGGGCTATAAATTACATGGCAGCATGTTTTCAATCACAAGACAAGCGTAAGTCTGTGTAGAGATTCAAGATACTTTAATAATATATTTTAGATGCTGGAACTATTTTTTGGTTATGAGAAAGGAGTGCCACGAATTCCTTTTCGTGCAACGTTCAAAAACTGCACATGTTGCGTGATCAAACCACATGTTATAATAGATGGAAATGTGGGTGCAATACTTGAGCAAATCTCCACTTCCGGCAAGTTTTATATAGCAGCCATGGCCATGTTTTCCGTTAAACTTGCTAACGCTGAAGAATTTTATGAAATTTATAAGGATGTCCTGCCTGAATATGAAGTACGTAATTATTATAACTACATCGTAGTATCTATTCTTTTCCTACGTTTCTTACTTGATTACTTTAAGGACCTTACACCACTAAAACCTTCGCTCCAGCATTGATATGGGTCTCCCTACATATATGTATAAATATATACAAACTCACGATAAACCGAACGACGATGACCGACACGACAGAATCATATACCTATGTGGGGAGACCAATAGGCCTTTTGCACATTATAAGAAATTTTCGTCTTATAAGAAATGTCTGATAAGACATCCAGTCCAGTCGCTTTGGTTGTTATATGGGACCGTACATATTACAAGAAATGTCGGATAAGACACGCGCATAGTAATTTTTTCGAATGCATGTAAGACACAAGAAAATTTCTTATAATTTGCTCACGAACTGTCACGAACTACAACGAAGCGATGAGTACTGGCTATATGGAAGCCCTGAATCGCGTTAACGAAGTTTTCACACTGCGCTGCATATATACGACCTCCGACGATCTACAGTCGGAGCCGCGGTTCCCCGGGCATTACACCTCGCCCGGCGGGAAGCTTTCCCTTTGGTGGCGGTCGAGCCATATCATCCATCCTGCTCCCGCTACAGTTCAAAAGGCCATAAGGATATCATTACAGTATCATTCAGGAGAGGTGCGGTTTTGTGTATTCCTTCAATACTTGGCCCTCAGTTGTTATCACCAGTCAAAACTCTCAGGTGTGAAGCGGAATCGCCGCAGATGAGAGAACCGAGCAAGGTTTAGACGAAGCCAGTAACGCTGGCGCCAGTCCTCAGACAAGCCTGCGCTGGCCTGGCCCGTATCGTGTAGATGAGGCCCTAAGTATAGTTTACACGAAGCCAACACTGGACACTAGCTGCCAATAAGACTGGCAGCCAGCGCTGGCTTGTTATTGACCTCGTTATAAACAGTTTTTCAAGCCAAGCCAGCGCTGACTGCCATAATAGAGCGCCGGTCTATTTTTCTAGCCAGTGACTGGCGTCAGCATTACTGACTTCGTGTAATACTGTATAGTGTAATTTACACGAAGCCAGTAACGCTGGCGCCAGTCCTCAGACAAGCCTGCGCTGGCTGCTTGTGGTGTGAACGCGTCATAAACACGAAGCCAATAACGCTGGCGCCAGTCACTGACTAGAAAAATAGATCGCGGCGCTCTATTTCCGCCAGTGCTGGCTTGACTTGAAAAACTGTTTATACGAGGCCAATAACAAGCCAACACTGGCTGCCAGTCTTATTGGCAGCCAGTGTTGGCTTCGTGTAAACAATACTTATTTAATATGCTAATAGGGTACTTGCATGAAATTTATAAGAAATTGTGTCAATATTTCAAAAATAGAGCCTTAGAAAAGCGTTATCGTGAAAGATTTACTAAAAATTTTTCAATAGTTTCCAAAATATTCAACTTTTAATTTTGTGAAACGGAACGTTGCAACGAAACACCGATCACAGCCAAGCTTGACACATGACGTCACTTTTATTTTTCTAGGAAACATGTACCTCTTTCAGAGAAGGCAAAAGAAACTAAGTGCATACAGTCAACGCATATTTTCCATTTTCTGAAGTTTTTTACTTTAAAATGCATCGGTGAGATAAGACTCAAAGACGGTTGGACCGATTTGGAAAATTCTTTTGTTTGAAAGTATATACTTCCAAGTTGTTCCCATTGTCATCAAGTCACCAAATCGGGATCTGATGATGGGGTCTTGGAGTAATCGAGGGAACTCTTTAAATATTATAGGCATACCTATCGCGATTTGGTTATTCTTTATAGTTGGTAAATCCTTCATTTGCTTTCGGAAAGCAAAATTTTGAGAAGTTGAACTGATGATGAAATCTACAGATGGTCATCAGAACTACCTACTCAATAATACGTACCACGGATTTCGATTACTTTAATATGCTTTTTATACAATTTGTGCTCACGTCACGTCACAATGGGCATGTTGACAAATTTTTATTTTTTAGTCCGTCTTGTAGATTATTAAAAAATATTGGACACGTATTTTTTATTTTTTTACGTAATCAAAAAATAACGGCGATATATGGAGTTGAAATTTCGCGTGACGTCACTATTCTGACAGTTTGTATGGCGGTTTTAGCGTTAGTGACGTCACGACCCCCTCACCCTAAACTTTAATGCGCTTTATCTCTGAATATTTTAATTTATTTGAAAAAGAAAAAAATACATGTCAATTGTTTTTTTTATTTTCTAACTGACGGACTAATTAGAATTTTGATTTTCAAAAGTAGTCCACATCCCCATTCATATGGCGAAGTGCAACTAATGGTGAAGTGCCTATACCAGGGCCCTTATTCACTATGACCAAAAACATTCCTTGCTTGCACGTCCCAATAACACCTTGACAAACGCTCCGGATGCCAAAATATCAGATAATAACATTCAATAAGCCATAAGACACATTTTAAATGTATTTTTTTAACCAACTTCCAAAAACGAGGAGGTTCTATGTTCGATTGTATGTATGTATATTTTCTTTTATGTATGTTCACCGATTGATTGATTACTCGAAGACACTTGGACTGATTTGGAAAATTCTTTTTTTATTTGAAGTTTGTTTTTGTATACTCCCAATTAGGTCCCATAGCCACCAAGTCGGGATCTGATGATTGTAAAAGGTGATGAGCAGTTGACATTAGGCTATTGTAACTTAGAGAAATTACGAACTATGTCACTTAAAACCGAGAAATAAACAAAATTTTAACAAACAAATTAAAACCGACTTCCAAAAACACAAAACTAAAAAGATAAAAATAACAATCCAAACGACAAAAATACATGTAATATTATTATTGGTCTTTCCTACCAGTGATTGGTTTGGAGTCGGTAACAAGCCAAACAGGGAGTCGGCAGATGGGACTCTCCCACCACATTGCGAGTGTGTGAGCGTGAGCGTGTGTGGGGGAACTCGTCGTGAGCAAAACAACCCAAGTGGGCAGACACATGTGGGCATGGCACCAAATCCAAACCAATCAGATCATAAATTACATGTGACGTAACACCTAGGTACACTTATTTCATCACGAGCTCCCACTCCTGAACTTTAATGCCTTTATCTATGTAGCAATTAATTTTTCAATAATTTGACAAAATTACATCTATTATAATTTTTTTACTATCTAATTGACGGACTAAATAGAATTTAGATTTTCATACCCCGTCATCATGCCGATTAGGTACCCTATCTTCTACTGATATAATATAATTTATGAGACAAGCTGTATATTGTGTGTTAATTTAGAATTATGTCTTTTTTGTGTTGTTTTACATCTACAGGTGATGTGCATACACCTTGCTGAAGGAAATTCTATTGCATTAGAAATTAAAGGGAGTGATCCTGGTATAAATGTTGTATGTGAATTCAGGAAGCTGTGTGGGCCAAGAGATCCGGTATAAAACAACTGCTTATTTAGCATTAAAGTTTCCTGGCATATTTTATAAAATTTTATAATTAGCAAAATACTTATTATCACCTTTAGGAACTATGTCGTCAAATTTATCCAGACTCTATTAGAGCACAATATGGTAAGACAATAGTATACAATGCTGTACATTGCACTGATCTCCCTGAAGATGGTGAAAATGAAGTTGAATACTTTTTTAAACTTTTGGCTAATGAATAAAACTTTATTAAAATTATACTTCCATCTAGTGCTTTTTATTATATTCGTTTTTTATAACAAAGTCATTGCCTTCAATTTCTATTTTGTCATACATCCATTTTCTGTTCACCCTAGAAATAAACAGATATGTTAATAAATCAGTCTTAACATCAACATAATTAAATAACATAAAGTCATTAACCATCTTTGTAATTGAATACGATTTTTCTAGTTAGTGACTAAGCAAGTGCAGGAGATCAACTTCGGTTTGATAATAATTTGTAATTCATGAGAAATATTGCAAACTTACTCCAAAAATTATTCACGTTCACACAGGTGGAGAAAATACCTTTGCTATGCCTATTTAAAAAAAAGGCATTAAAAACTGACAAAAGCAATAATTTTGAAAACTTCATTGGCGAAAACTTAAATTTTAAGCAGTAGTTTTCAGAAACATTATTCAGGATTACACAATAAGAGAATTTCAAAAAAGTTAAGGTTTGTAGCAACAGGAGTTAAAGAACCATCGCAAGGTCTAAATTTTTATAAATTTTAAAGATTATTTTTTAATGTTTTTTATTAAGTTATGACTTAGCCTATCACCCGGTTCTGGCTTGACATCGATTTACAGGACATGTGTATAGTAGGATATTGCATAATCATGTGGACCAAAAATGAAGATTGGCATTTATGAATGAAGATGACCATTAATTCATCAAAATTGTAGAGTTAGTATTGATTTTTGGAAAAATTATTATCAAAATGCAATTCAAGACATGTCTGAAAAAAGCACAACCCAGCCATCCAACAGAATAGTGGGTAATGCAATTAGAAATCAACTTGTTTTATTAAAAAAAATATCGTGAGACTAAAATACTACACAACATTTGTAACAGCCCTTGGTTTATTAAGAACAGTGAAATTTCTAAGTACATTGGAAAGCCCACCTTATGGGAAGAAGTAGAACATTAGTCTGATCAAACAACTGCTGGATTTGAGTAAACCATTTTAAGAGACCCAACTGTCTATTAAGGATGTTTATAATCATTCTTGTTTCGTTAAAAGATCTATGGCTTTATAGCTGATGACAGATAAATACTTTTTTTAAAGCCTGAAATCTAACACTTATGTCATATTACGAAACAAAACTGACATTTCTCAGCCATCTTACCATGGGGCATATATGCTCAAGGCTCCAGGATATCCCAGTTTTCAAAGGACATTTGTGACACCCTACTTGTGGTGTATCTGAATATGTTTCTACATATTCACCTAACCAGCTAATGCTAATTGCCTAAATCATACCTGCATTCATGTCCACATTTATTTGAGTTACACTTTGAGCATGGGAAGTGACATCCAGGGCATGTTTCATCCAAACAATCACACAGATCTTTTCCAGTGGCAGCTATTTGTCCGCGTTCGTTGTATATTGTTTTACTTTTACGGCTGAAAAAGGCGAAAAATATTATAATTTATAATTCACAGCGTAAATCATAGGTGAATAGAATGAAATTATAGTTTAAGTAGGTAGGTAGGTACTTGAAAAAGTAATTTTTGCGATTTAGCTTCCTTTTTTCTCGGGCCGACGTTTCCGGATCAAAATTGTCAAGGAAATGCATTTTTCGAGTATTTTTTCCTTCAATATTTATTAATTTCACACTAATAAAAATTTAGGGTTTCTTTTCGTAGTGATTATATGATCTTTGTTTTTAATGTTTTTTTTAAGTTTTGTCAAAATTACCCCAAATCACAGAGTCACAGACGAATAAGAGAATGGGGAAGGCAAAGGAAGCTAAGACCATACAGCCAATTCAGTTGTATTTTTCTTCTTCATAAGTGTTAACCGGAATTTTTTAGAGTAAATCTTCACAGTTGAACCTTCTTAATAGGACGCGCTGTGGGAAGTTGTAAAGTAAAAGGACAACCTCCCGATAAACGACCCATTTCATCTTATTTCACTGTTTCCACCCACTGTTTATCACTAATGGATCACTATAATGCAAAATCCACCACATTCACACAATATTAATCATGTAGGTAATTTGCAAAACAAAGAAATAAAACTGTCGTCCATCACTGCTAAAATCCCGCCAAATGCCCTCCTTTTTCTTTATAATTTTTTATGGACTTTCACATTATAATTTAGCCAGTTTCAAGTAAAATTAATTCGATCAAAATATTATCTATTAAAATGCTTCGTTGTACAGTTCAAATTGCAAGCCACGGTACTATAGCTTGCAAAAACTTTCTCGGAGCTCTTGGAGGAAACCGAAGAAATCAGCTCGAAATGTCAAAACCGTCACTGTGAAAATTAATGTCCAATACAGCACCATTTTTCATCGACATAAAAATAAACGATCGAACCGCCATCTAACGCTATCTATCCCTTTACTCCCACCAAATAACCGCCAAAAGCCCGTACCTAAGATGTCATGTTCATGTAAAAAAAATATCGATATTTTTTCGATATAATATACCGTATTGTTATATCGATACTTTACGATAAATCGTACAAATATATTGATTTTTCGATATATCGTAAGTTTCGATGATACCTCGATAAGAGACAAGAGTATGTATAGATGTGATTGATTATTATAGATTCTTAATTACTAGGTTTTTCTGTTTTGATAGCATGCAGTGCCTTAATGGAATGAACTTATTATACATCGTTATTTAAACTATTAAATGTATTTACTATTTAAATTTTATAAATATCTGTATTAATTAAAACAGACCACTTTTATTTATAGGTTACTAGCTGTGCCCCGCGGTTTCACTCACGGTAATTTGAAGTTTCCTCGGGAATCCCGGGATAAAAAGTACCCTTTGTCCTTCTCTGTGCCTTTGATAACGTGCATGCAAAATTTCATTATAACGAGCAGCTGCAGTGAAACATGTACCTACCTATTGCTCACTCTGCCTTTTTTTCCTTTACTTTTACTCTATCTATCACTCTCTCGCACCGTCCTCACACTACTTTCCATCGCCATGACGTCATCACAGCATATTACGGCACTAAACGTGTCAAATTGATAACTTTTTTTTAAGTCGGTTAAAATGCATACTAAAATAATTGAAGCTAAGTATTACATCGAACTATAGGTTAACCTATAACCTTTCACTTAAATGTAATTTTTAACCGACTTCAAAAAAGTAACGGTAAAGGTAGGTGTATTACTCCGCTCCGCGCCTCTCTCTCCCTTTCACTTTTTGTGTATCTCTGACTCTCTCTCACCATTCCCACGCTGCTGGCCGTCGCTATGACGTCATTTTACTTTACAGCTCATCACAAAACAACGCGTTCATCATAATATATATAAATCTTATCTTATAAATAAATCTTAATATCTTAATATAAATCACGTGTCACGTTGTTTGTCCGCGATGGACTCCGAAACTACTGAACGAATTTTAATAAAATTTTGTAACCGTTTATAATATGGTCTTTTTTAATATCTGACGCGCCGGAGTAAATTTTTATTTTATTTTTTCATTTTCTCCCCTTCCGGCTGGCCACCCGCGCCACGCAAATCGGCAGATGAATATACTTTCGGTATCAGAGACAAATTAGAGTATCTAAACTACAATATTTGACGCTCGAGTATGTCCATAAAACTGTTCTTTTTTACATTTTTGAAACCTGTAGAAGCTAAACCCACCAGTGAATGAAAAAATATCATATAACTTATTTTGTTTCTACCTCCTAATCTTTAAAACCCAATAGGTCCCAACGACGCTCGAGTGAATCCCCATTTAGCATCAGTACCTCCCGTACTATATCTGTTCACTGTTGTAGTCTCAGAACAATAACAGTAGCTATTAGCATTAGCTATTAGCAGTAGCTATTATTAGTAGTTATTCTTCTGAGGTTATTAGTGATTACCTTCTCTCTGGTAGATAGTATACTAGTATAGGATTAATGATCTGTGGTATTATAATATCTGTGGTAGTCCGTAGTAGCACAAATTACCTAAACTTATGTCTAAACCTGTCTAAACAGTCTAAAGACGTAGTAGTTAATTTGTGGACGTAGTAATTAATATTTCTCGTCAGAGAGTATTATTTTCTATTTCTTTGGTATTTTTAATTGTATATTTTGTATTATAGGTTATAAAATAAGGTGGACCGTGGAAGCTATTGTGAAATATCAATGACATTTACTTAATATTTTGGTGTTTTATGCAAAACTTGGCTAAAACTGTTGTAAACATAAAAAAGTGAATGTTATTGAACTTTGATATAGAAATTAATTTTTATTTCACAACATTTGTTAAACGAGATGGCTGACAGCAACAAAGATCAATCTGTAACCAAGGTTCCCATGATATATGTTTGTGGAGGTAAGTTCAAAAAACTTCCTAAACTCACGCATGTCTTTCAGCCCCGAGAGACATTTATTTTTCCAGAAAAATATTAAAATTTAATTTCAGTTAATAAATCGTAACATGTTTATGTGTATCTATTTGTTTTTTTATGATTTTACTACAAAAAACAATAGGTTAGGTTTTTTTTGAACTTAGTAATAATTTCTTCATTTTTATATAATTATCTAAGAATCATGTTATTACCTTTTCAGAATGTCACAAGGAAAATGAAATTAAACCAAGAGATCCCATTAGATGCAGAGAATGTGGTTACCGAATAATGTATAAGAAGAGAACTAAAAGATGTATCCTTTTCATACCAAATTTATTTATGTACTACCTGCGGTTTAACCTGTTTATTTTATAGGCTATATAACATAATGCTAAGACACATAGGAGCTGAGCAGTGACGATAAATCTCTTATCGCTCTTATCCTTGCATACTCAATCATGCAAAAACGGCTGAACGGATTTGGATGAAAGGACAATGGGCATTTTGGGCCATCGGCAGCCAAGAATGAAAGTAGTATCAAATGAAAGTATTGTTCCCTAGAAATAACTTTTGTAAGAACGTTTCACTGTATTTCATTGAGGAAAAAAAATAATGAATGTTTAAGTAATGTAATTGCATAGAACAATATCGTTTTATAGGAATATTTTCACTGTGTATATTGCATTATCCTGACTCCAAAACTTCTCCTATTATTGATTACAATACCATCAACACAAAACCTGCTTGCTCTTGCACAAAACTTTGTTTACTAACCTAACCTAACTTTCATTTTTGATCTTTGTTTAGTTTGGATTTTGTTGACTATGGCTAGGAAATTAGTGTTTTTTGCAATCGATCAGTGTTTAACACCAGAAAATTCGAGATAGCCCATGCTTTATTTGATGAAATGACAATTGTGTCATTACAGAGCATATCCACTAAAAAGGTATTACTTAGTTTGTAGCATAGCAAGTGTTATTATAAAAGAAGCATGAGACTGAAAATGTTAAATCTAGTTTGGAATATATGTACATATACAATATATGTGCGGCAAAATTTGATTTATTTCTGGTTGAAGTTATTGCTCTGAAACCAACCTGTATTTTAATCTCAGAAACTCACCTAAATTCCAACATCTCCAAACTAAACTAAGGTGCTAAAACTTCTCCACAGTAATTGTGTGACTAATCCACATCAATAAATATCAAAATTATTCTTGGCCGCGGACGGTCCAGACTCCATACAAAAATGCCCATTCTCCTTTGGAATGCACGTTGTCAGGGGTACAGAGAAGGACATAGGGTACTTTTTATCCCGGCATTCCCGCGGGAACTCCGAAATTACCACGGGTGACACCGCAGGGCACAGCTGGTTGTGCAATAAAATTGTGTTTTGGGCAATAAGGCAAATTTCCTCGAATATTTTATTATCAGTTTATTAGTGACCCTCTCCAAAATTTCAGTCTGTGACCGCGCCTGTACATTTTGATAACAATAGAAGCAGTTGTTGGTGGAGAATTATGAATGTGAATTATTCAAAGGTGTGTGTGGATCATATCAAATGGAGGTAACTCCTTGGGTGTAAACATGTGTCTGTGGTTAATAATAACAGTTTTCTAACTTTCCACAGCAAATCTGTCATTTTCAGAACATCTGTTAATTACTAAATTGTCTGTTCATTGCATTTTTGTCATTTGTGCTTAGATTAGCGAGTGGTTGATTTCTTTTTCCTGAACATTAATTACAGTGGTTGTCTTCGATGCTCGATGAAAGAAAATTAAATAATAAATAATACTTAAATAAAACAACTTTGTTTTAATTCATCATACAACTGCACTGTAGAGATTAAAAGAGTCTAAAAAACTTGAATACAAATATTAACCTACTTATATGGTTTTGAAACCAACTTTTCTTCATATCGGTCAGTGTAAACTCTGTTTCTTGTTTTCTGTACCAATTAGAAATAGGGTATGCTAGGGTAGGTAGCGTAGGGTAGGGCAAGCTGAACGATAAAGAATTTCTTACAAAAATAATACGCTTTTTAAGTGTCCATGATATGATTTAATTATAAATATTTTTACACAAATCTTGTAAATGGCACCCTCGTCAATTATCCACCCAAATGAAAAGTATCTAGATCTACCAATATCAAACAAATCTAGCACAATATATTTTTGATATGGAAGACTTCAACTATTTTATACTATACATAATTTTATCAGATTTTAGGGATAAAGTATGTCCAAATTTTAAGTAGGTATTATAGTTTATGGAAGTTGATATGCCAATTGTTTTAAAGATAAATAGAGTTTGAAGTTAATAGCCTTCTAACATAGCTACATCAATGTTTAATATAAAAATACATACAAAAAGTAGTTTCACAGTAGGTGTATATAACACTTATCAATGTTATATAATATGATTTGTAGCAACTCTATTTTATAAGGTTTTGTATAATATATTATAATATATACTTATATATATAATTGTGTGAATATGTTTCACTGATATTTCAGTTGTTTTTGTTGTGGACCACAAATTTATACTACCTATCTACAAACGATCTTTCATATGAAAGGTTTTTTTTTCTAAATAAAAACGATTTTCAATAAATATTTACTCATGTAAGAGTAAAATCCGTGGAGTAAGGGCACGAGTAATTTTATGCTTCTATTTCAAAAAGAACCTTGTTTCAATAAAACGTCACTGACATGTGGACGTCACAAGGACGTATCCACGTATCCACAATATTGACGTGACGTGCAACGAAATAAAGTTGTATTTATATTAACAGCATAAAAATGCTCGAGCTATCCTCCGCCAGGTCAGTTGACCTTTACGTAGTAACAAATACAATGCGTAAGCCATACAATGGAAGCAAATATAACAACATTAAAATAATTTCAATTTGAAATATTTACAAGATACTATTTTTACTATATCGAAATAACATACAAAATTATTTAATATATATAATTAAAGCGTATCTTTTTCACACATTTACGAGTATGAATATTTTTTTACATCCTAAAATAACAATAAAAAACAAAATTGCACATTAAATATTCTACTTAGTATAATTTTGGCACTAATTATCTGTGGCACTATGATTAACTCATGAATCATGATTCAGTATCCTGATTTTCACTATTTTCAATTTTGTCACAGTCTCTATCACTTTCACATATTTTTTCAATAGATAATGAACCGTCTTCATCCTCGGAGGATTCTCTATGTACAGACGCTGCAACAACAGAGTTATTTGGCTCTCTGTATTCTAATTTCGTAGGATCTTTCTCATGAAGTGTTCTAGCGAGTGATTGTAGACTAGCCAACGAACTAGCACAATCAGTCGTGTCTATATCTGTTAGACTGACGCCAGCTCGCTCGATTTCGGTAAAAGTACCAAAAGGCAATTTAAATAGACACTCAAGCCGCATCACATGCATTTTACTTCTGAGATGTTTTGCTAAATGTCCGTGTATTCTAAAAGCTATGTTACAATCTGAACATCGGAAAGGCCTCGGATTCAAAGATGTGGCCGCCCCGAACGTTGACGTCATAGAAACTTTGTTGTGATGTGAACCCGATCGCTCATGTTTTTGCAAGTGCCCCCTCGTGCGAAAACTGACTGCACAAGCGCTACACCTGAACGGCCTTTCCATATAATGTATGTTTAAATGCAATCTTAGTTGAGATGGCTTGGAAAATGTTTTGTTACAAAAATCACACACTCTTCGCCCATCTTCCATAAGCCTACCTTGCGAATAAGAAGTGCCTTCGAAATCTTTGCCCTTGGAGACTTTGAATGCTAAACCTCCAGCTCCAATGACCACTTTTCTTGCTACAGGATCGTGGTCTGCACATGGTAATTTAATTGCATCAGACTCACTGTCTACATCATCAGTTTGAGACGTATCTTCGGTGCATATTTGTGTAATATTATGCTCGCTTGCATTATCAGCTTGTATTTGCAGATTAATTCTAGCATGTTTTAAGTATTCAGATACGACATGCTTCGCATTTTCAGCATTTGTACTAGTCATTCGGACACTTTTATTAATATTTTCTGAATTTGGTGAATTGTCATCACTAATGAAATTTTGATCTTTAGTGGGTGATAACTTAATAATGACTTCATTTTTACCTGTATCTGGACTTGTTACACAGGTAATAACAACATTGTTTTTTGCATCTTCGTTTGTAATAACACTCGCTGAATATTTACTATTCTCTACATATGAAGATTTTTCTAGTTCCACCTTCTTTGGTTTGCTTATGCTGCATGTCAGCTGACTCTGTTTTATTTTTGAATCATATAGGGCACGTTCCGTCAAGTATGTATGCAACAGTGGTTCTCCGTTAGACCATTGACTATGGTGTTGTGGTAGTTTCGCAGTATTAGAAGCCAAGGATGCCAACACGCTCGATTCCCTTGCTGTTGGTATTCCAGCAATGTTAGGTGAAATTTTAACATCACTTTTACTTAAATCAATTGGTTCGCAATTTAAATCAGATTTCGATTCAACTGAAGCACTTCTATTTTCATGACTTTTTTCAGGACTTAACTCAGGCGTAGGTTTTTCTGCTCCTTGTGGAGCATAAGGGTAAGTTGAAGGTCTAGCACTTGTGATTAGACCAGGTGTAGCTGATGTGAGTTGCCTTGAATTTCCCAACGACAGTAAGCAATGAGCTGCTTCGTGTTCTGGTAACTGTGATTTTCCAACTTCAGTGTCTGAAACCACAGACTGTTATTTGAGCATCGACAAGAAATATACCTGAAAACTTATCCCTATTTTTTAACTTCATCAAAGTGTAAGGAATAACGTGGAATGGGGTATTTATATTATCAAGTTCGTAAATTTTCTTAGCTTAAAATGCCGTAATTTCCACCAACTTTTGCCTAAGGTATTATTAATAAGATAGGTTTAATTGGTAACATTGTTGAGATGTAGTAAGATACAAGGAAAGGTACGCATCGGTATTTATAATCCTTCACAAAGAACTAGGCACGCAAGTTCCCAAATTAGGACAAATCTGGGAAACAATGGATGGATAATGGTCTTTATGTAACTAAAGGTATAGAAACAACACAATATTTACCGCTAGATTCAGTTTCCCCTTCATTTCCTTCGTCGCCATCGGATTCTGTGTCTTCATCCGTTTCACCTCCTTGAGTCATCTCTCCACTATCGTTATCATTTCCTTCATTTGGATTAATTCCCAACTCGCAACATTTTTTATAATGTGCTTTGCTTTTTGTATGCTTTGTTAGATTTCCTTTTGTTTTAAAACTGTAAAAAAAAATTGTTTGTTGAATAAAAAGTTATTAAGCCCTTTTTTTCTATTTTAAGTTCTTAATAATCGTTTCAGTCTTAACAGGAAGAAACAAAATTTTACATCTCGAGTTATCAGGGGAGACCAGGGTAATGGGAGATGGGAAAATTTTGATAACAACCACATTTTTTAACATTCTTACAAGTTTTAATTAGGATCTCTTACACTGATTATATTAAAATATATTTTAATCACTGTTATAGGTAATCAATTACAGTCATGTATTAAGGTTAAATTAACGATTTTACAAAAAAAGTCAGTCGCTCTCATTACCTTATGTGGGAAATTAAGCCATAATATTTACTCTTTCCCGAAACTTTGACTAAACATACATTAAATGAGAACTTAGATATTCATTCAAAGAATGAATAATGGATATTTATATATATCACATTTTTTACATACAGAATGTTGTTTTGGTCAGCAACGCGCGTAACGGAGGTAGTAATATAACTAATATGGGTTCTAAAAAAAATATAAAAAAAAAATATTTTTTATAATTCGGAACATTATTTAAAAGAAAATCTCTGCACAAGATATCTAAAAATGTTTACATTAAATGGTAATTGGTAAAGCCTTAGCGCGTAGACTAGAGCTACGACATCTACGCGCTACGAGCAGCTACATCGCGCGTCGCGTCGTCGCCGGTACCTACTTAGGTAGGTACCTACTTTTGCACAAACGTTTTACCTATTTAGATCACGGTAAGTAAACAACACATTTTAGACTCTCTTTCCCTCCATACTTTACTGGGCTTAGGACCGGCAAAGGAACTGAATAATTTAGAAATGATTAAATTAGAAATGACATTTTTATCCATTAATAATATCCATTAAAGTTCTATGGCGCTGTTATTAAGTACCTTTGGCGTATTTAAAAAGGTGAACGAACTTATTTACAATCATTAAACGTGATTTACAAATTATTGATTACACATAACACGAAGTCTTCTAAAAGTTTTTTTTATTTACACTGATTTTACGTTAACGGTTTATCTGTTCAGTGTCTACCGCGTTGCGCGATGCACACAGAAGCACGACATCGCAAATTGTCTTTTAATCACGATAAAACAGTTTCATTCTTCGTAATCACTTCTAAAGCGTTCAGTATCTCTTGTTTTAATGTGTCGGCGTATTCGTCATGCGTACCACTTTACGTCACCCCACAAATAAAAGTCCAATTGAGTTAGATCGGGTGAACGTGGTGGCCACGGTATGGGTCCACCTCTTCCTATCCAACGATCACCAAACTCCGATGTTAAATGGTCAATGCCAAAGCTTCGCCCAGCATCCCAGGTAGGTATTCGCGCGCGGCTGCGCACGAAAGTAGGTATTCAAGGACTGCATCTTGAACATTAACAGGGAGCCCAGATTGACCTCTACCTGTTGTGTGACGAGGTGTAGCGAATGTTACCCATTCCCTGAGACTAAAAACAACAGTCCTTATGGTGTAACGAGTTTCACTTGGACGAGTTGAAAACGTCGCACTCCACTCGGCCACACTATTCGCTTCATCTTCGCTATTACTAAATACTCAATAAATCGTAAATTTCACTATTGGTTAATCCTGCGAACGACCGAGCCATTTTAGCATAGAAACAACGCACGCGCAATAGCCGCGGCTGTGGAAGGCAGACTAGCTGGCGCCTGGCGCTGGCCGCTGGCGCTAGCGCCGGCGGGCGGGGGTGGCACATCGCCGCGCCCCCCGGCCCCCGCCGCCCGCCCGCCCCGCCGCATTCGCCCGCGTTCCCACCGAGGCGGGGTGTATGTAGGTACTATGTACGTAGGTACTATTGCATGCCATATGATGCGCGCCGCGCCGCGCGGTCAACGACCGGTAGCGTAGGCTCGCCCGCTTGTATAAACAAAATAAATAATTTTTTCGGATTTTCCTTGAAAAAATAATTATTTTTTTTTATATTTTTTTTGACATCAGTATCGTTAGTACAACCACCTCTGTGACGGGCGTTGTTGACCAAAACAACAGCTTGTATATCGGATATATACAAAAAATATCCGATATTTTGATATTTATAATATATCGGATATTTTCGTAACCTGTTAGGAAGCGCGGGGTAATGAGAGCAGTCGGGTAATGGGAGCGATGGCGATTCAACTGAATTATTATACACTAGCTGTGCCCCGCGGTTTCACCCGCGATTATTTCGGAGTTCGCGCGCAAATTCCGGGATAAAAAGTACCCTATGTCCTTCTCTGTACCCCTGACAACGTGCATGCCAAATTTCATCCAAATCCGTTCAGCCGTTTTTGCGTGATTGAGTAACAAACATCCAAACATCCACACTTTCACATTTATAATATCAGTAGGAAGTAGGATTAGGATTTTATGAACATAAAAAATTTTGGAGCGTACATTAATCATGTGAGACTAGAAAGGGAGTGAGCGGTACGGGAAAAAGGAAAAATCTGCTAAAAACATTACGTGATTAATAGACGCCCCCTTATGTAAATAATTAAAATTATTTATTTCTTTATTGTTTATTAAGGTTAAAAAAACAGGACAAATCAACTCAAAAACATAAATTTTTTTTATAAATAAGAGAATTTCAACTAAAAACATAAAATGGACTCAACAAAGGATTAAAACTTACTATTTGGGAGAATGTATTTTATAAAAATGGTGTAAGTTATTTGTACTTAGTGATATATTATTATATGTATATAAAAAAAGCATTTGATATATTATATCAGATATATGTATATCATGATATATACCCCTCACCACGTGTCGTTAAATCATTAAGAAAGCTGATGAGCAACTCACCTGAAAGCACAATGTATACAGGTATATGGCCGCACATCTGTATGCGTTCTTACATGTTTCTTTAACATTGAAGGTTTGTTGCAACGAATACCACATTCTAAGCAAACATATCGACCTCGGCCACGACCGCGGACATAAGTATACTCTTCATTACTTTCGAAACCACCTGCTAACTCTTTCTTTGTTGTTAAACAGCTATCGGAGGCTGGAAATTTATTTTCGTCGATACGTTTATTATTCGGTGACAATGACTGAAAAATAACAAAAACAAATTATTTAATATTTATTCATCTAAAATTTTACTAAAAATTATAATAAAAATAACATCGGGAGCAATACACAAAGCCGGCACTCCTCTCGTTCTAACGATAAACCCTATGCATTAATTATATAGCAAAATTGTACCTGGTCGTAATCTTTCGAATTTCTATCCCATTGTGATGAATGGGTCAGCATAAGATCCTGTTTAATCGGAGCTACGACCACATTTTGGGGACGATGACGTGAGTCATATAGAGACATCGCAGACGAAGCTGACAATCCCAGTGGGTCTGGCGTCAACTCGGAAAACAACTGTAAATATATACAATAGTAAATACCTAAGTATTTGCTTTTAATAAATAAAGTAAAAATTACATAATAGTCATAATGATTACCTGCCAATTACTATACATGGATAGAAAATGTTGGTTTGGAACATACGTCGGTTGTGGGCGATTGATTGTACAGTAAAATACTTTGGTTGAACATTTTAGCCCCAAGTATGTGTATGCATTCCCGTTAAGATATAATTGTCCGTAAGCCTTAGCAGGTCTCGGAGTTTCGGGAGAAACAAGCGGCATTGTGTTTGCGTTAGGAGTAATTCCATGATGCTTTTTCGGAATAAATGTACCAGGTTTTAAGGGCAAAGTAGAAGGTCTTAAAAATTTTGGTTTTCTTTCATCAACACTTGTTTTAGCTGTGTTGCTCTTTTGAAAATAAGATGTTTCAGATCTCTCATTTGGAATGGAAGTTAAAGGCATATTATGAGCATTTGTATTCTTCTGTACATCTGTTGAACTCTGAATTTGAATGTTGTATATTTCTGCTTTTGTGATTAAGTTTTCAAAGTTGAAATGCCGAATTTCACTGTCTGGTTTCGGTTCTACGTTTTTTCCGACATTGTTAGGATTTGATTTATCAGATATTTTTTTTTTAGCTGACGCGTGATTAATAGTTAAATTCTGTAATTTAGGAACACCTTCTGCATTCCTTTTGAGAGTTTCCTGTCTAGTCGAAGTCGATTTTACTTGATTGGATGACAACGATTTAACAAAGCCGTTGGATTCATCGATAGATTTTACTTTAATGATTGGAACCGCTGGAAGACATTGTACCGTTTCTACTTTAAGAAGATTCGCGTTTTCTTTTTCGGAATCCAAATATGAAACTTTTGAATAATGAGTTCTGTTGTTTTCAACGGGGTCAATTTTTGATGAAAAATGGGGAGTTCTAGAAGACTGAGTTGTAGAAGTCGTTTCAGTCTTCTGTCCTTCTGAATTTCTGAGTATTTCGTTAAAACTGTTCTTTTGTACCGAACGGTTTCCAACATATTCGCCAGGAGTATTTGGCCCAGGAATGCCAGGTACGTGTGGTATTAATTTTCCTGCATGCAAAATTTTTGTGGGGACATTTGGTGGCGATGAGGGGCTTAATAAAGGCAACGTTAACGGATTAAACGCTGTTATAGCATTGAAAGGTGGGAATTGGAAGAGTGTTTTTTCATTAATGATTTTACTACTGGAACATCCCTTAGCATTTGAAATCGATATTCTTGGTGTTTGAGGAGTGCTGATAATTTCCTTTGGTGTTGGAGGATTGTGCACCATAGTACCACCAGAATGTAACCCTGATCTCACAACTACATTACTAGCTTCTGCATCAGTAACCATTTTTGATGGAGAAAGTATAGGTTGTGTTAAAATAGGAGACAATTGATTTTTACTTGGTTCAATCCGTAAAGTCGTTGTTCCTCCCGAATGGTCAACAATTTTTACTTCTCCTCCAAACATCTGTAAAGAAGTTGAGTTTTGACGCATGTGCTGTGATATTTCTTCTATTGAGCGCAAACCTGTTGTAGTTGCTTCAATGCATCTTATTTTGGGCTGTTGGTATGGATCTGTTGCTCTCGGTGAAAGATTCTCCGCTATTCTCAAATTATTATATGAATCGGGTACCGTGCAATCATGTTTTCTTCTTAAACTTTGAGCTGTAGACTTTAATTTAAAACTGTCATATGTTTTATTGAATTCGGATGGTGACCTTGTATCTACGAGTCTAGTATTACCAAGTAAGGGGCCCGGCGATGGTAAAGGAGCAATAACATCCATAGATTCTGGCTTAACAATCACGAGATTATCTGGTTTAGATCGCAAAGGTGGCGTCAATGGCGGCGACAACTTTACACAGTTAGTTAACTTGTCGGTTAATGAATTACTTCTTACAAAATTGTCGTACTTATTATTTAAATTTCCTTTACAATAGTACATCCTGTGAATTTCTAAGTTATCAGCACTTTGATAAATGAACTGACACAGCGGACAAATAAATACAGGACCTTCTATATTATCAACCGAGTAATTAGTGAGACCATTCAATTTATTTTTAAGAAGCAAGTCTTTTATTATTGAGCCTTCCGGATTTAAAGGGTGTTTATGGTGATCGTTTTGTGGAAAACTTTCTGAATGTGATCTTTTGCGAAAGTTTTTTTCAGAATCAATGTTATTTTTTGTCAGATTTAATGGTGTTGAATCTGAAATAAGCAGTTGTTTACTTTCCGCAATTTGTTTGATTTTTCCGTACTTTTTCTGCAATGGGGTTTCTATTACATCAACAATAGCTTCGTTATCTGATATAATTTTTGAGATATGTTCCGTGAGAAAATTAGCATTCGGTGAAATATTCTTTTTTATCTTATCTTTCTCTTCGTTTTCTTCATATAAAGCTGCTCTAAACTTAGGTTTATAAATTGTTTTTGATTTCCTGCTGTCGTCTGTATGGATCGGTATGTAATTCGGTGGTGTTATGCGATCATTTGTAGTTTCTGGGGACGAATATTCGTTACGTCTTGCGCTTTCTATATTTTCGTTTCGAATGTTCGATGTGTCAAATACAGCATCAACATTACAATAAGAGGACAGTGAGCTATCGCTTTCCGAGCCCCCTGATAACTCTTCCTCGTCCGCTGGGTGAGGAGTCACATCAGCTCCCTGTAACCTTGCAGCATGAGTTCTTGACCTATAATGTTTATATAAATTTGATTTGGTTTTAAAGGCAATTCCACAAGGTATACACGGGTATGGTCTTTCGTTGGTGTGGGCTCTGATATGTTTTTGAAGAACTGACGGCTTGGCACATGATAATTTACAATACGGGCATACATAACGCCCGCCTGTTCCTCCGTTGTGGGAATCCCTAATAAATTCATTCACAAGGTTTTCAGTCTTATTAGAAAATTCATCTGTAGAACTGGTTTGACCTGATATTTGATCAATATTTTTCTCACTTATCCTATTATTTCCTTCGCTAATATTAATTTGTAAATTTTTTTCCTCATTTCTTATATAATATTTAGTCTGATCCCTAATTTTCTGCAATTCTAGATGAGTCGCGGCGATAGTACCATTGGAAAAAACAGAGTTACACGTAGCTGGGGCCGCTGTAACTTCATGTCTTATATCTCCGACTTTAGATGGAGTTGCAGGAAACACGGCAATGGAAGATGCCATCTTTTTGAACTTCTTGTGTAAGTAACTATGATCATTGTTGTTTGTATAATTGTTTTCCAGAGGTTTGTCTCGTGTGAGCGGCATTTTTCTTGAAAGTTTTGTACCTGAAAAAGAGAGATTAACTACGTCATTAACACAGAATAAAGAAGTTCGATACACATGAAGCGATTTACCTATTAAAAAAATTATTGGTAATACGCTATGGTAATATATGTATGCAATATGCATACTAGACAATTATTGTTTTTTCGTATATTACTGCATAAGTGCATGTAACATACATACAGTAGGAACTATACGAAATATTAATAGGTAGTAAATACTAATTGAAAATTGGCAAAAAAATTAGGAGTTCCATAAATTCTATATTTATTATATATATACTTATATATATTTATATTATTATATAAATATATATATATATATAAATATATATTTATATTATATATTTATATTATATATAAATATATATTTTGGCTGCGGGCGGCGCGGCGTACGCGCCAAATATTGTATTATAAATAATTTAGACATGGGCTTGTAAAAATGAAAATATATAACCTATATTAAAACATAGTGCGATCGATTCGCTAGTTGTTTCTGAGCAAACTACTTTCTAGTTTTCAGTTAATTCATTAACACGTTGTATATTGTACATCCTAGAAAGAGAACAGTGAGACCTGAGGTTGGTGCAACACTTCGGTAAATAAAACAATTTTAAATTACAAGCTCTTGGGATTCAAGGCGGCACATAAAAAGCTATTTTTGATAACAATCTAGGACAGTCAAAAGTGCCATTAACTAATTTCATAAGAAAAACTAAATCCAAAAATGTGTATATCTGCTAGTAATTTATAGTTTATACAATATACATGCAATCAACACATCGCGAACCGCGAAGCGATGCGACGACCGAACGAAAATAGGTATTTAATGCGCATGTGTCGCTCTTATTGGTGTGCGACGTGAGTGCGTGACATCATCGTGACGTAAGCACCAGCTAATACTCGGACGAGGATATCCCCGCCAAGCATACCGCTTGCTTTTCGCTATCTTATCTTCAACAATGACTAACAAAACAACAAGTAGGTACGGAGTTGAAATTACCAAGAACTTGAAACGTCTCGTTGTCAATGCGTCTTTAATTAAGAATTCGACGAAAAACTTCAATTTGAAAGACCTTGAACCACAAAACTACTGTTACAGAAGACATGGAGGAGAGGAGGTTGTGGAAGCCTTTATGACAGAACGTAATTTTTATCGAAATTATTATTATTTAATGTACTTACTTATAATATGTACGTAAACCTCATAAATTACCATGTACCAATTTATAAAAAAACTTATATTTTCTCAAAACAGCTGTATCACACAATATTTACTGTCATAGAAAAGAGCTCGTTCATTGAATTTGTTTATCTTCGGGGACTATCAACGGGCTTTGTTATCAAATAAATCGCTTTCGATTAAGACAGGTACCCATCTAAGGACTTTACTTTTTATCGTATTACATACAATACAGCCCAGTTACGTAGCGATTACGATGACGACCGACCTCGCTTTGCACTCGAAGACTCGTTTGTGGACGACTGACTGCGTTGGAAGTTGGAACGTTCGTTCTAAGAAGGCGTTACGATTTCCGAGAAAAGCCAAACGAGTCGTCCGTACGTTTAGAGTTTAGAACGAGTTGGCAAATAATAATAGAATAATATATATGTACGCAGTTGTATACACACTATATTACGTGCACGGCACGGAGAAGTGTCTTAAATGCAATTCTACAAAAAATATTAATAAAAAATAGTTTCTATCCATAAAAGTACTGAGTTCAAAATTTTGGTCAAACTTTTTATCCTCTTCTCTAGTACATAATTGGGTATTCTCCAAGGTTTGAATATCAAAATTCTAATTAGTCCGTCAGTTAGAAAATAAAAAAATAATAGACACGTATTTTTTGCTTTTTCAACTTAATGAAAATGAACATAGATAAAGCGCATTAAAGTTTAGGGTGGGGGACTCGTGACGTCAATATTCATTATAAGCGCCATACAAACCGCATTGAATTGTGACGTCACGCGAAATTTCAACTCAATGTATCTCTGTTATTTTTTGAGTACGTAAAAAAAGAAAAAATACGTGTCCAATATTTTTTACTAATCTACACGACGGACAAAAAAAAATTTTTTTGTCAAGTAGCCAATTTCTTGTTTCAATATGGCACGTTCGTAACTATTTTAATTTTTATCAGTTGTATTAGCTGTTCTTCCGCGACTTCACCCGCGTCCACCTTGAAATTCACTCAGTAACTCTTTGTATCGGTATGTCCTCGGATTCCAAAATCTAGAGTAGGTAGGTACCTAATTATAATTAATTGTCCACATTAGGTTCTTTTAGATAATAAAATTGGGAAATCGGTAGAGCTACTTAAGTCTTAAAGGGTAGAGTTACAACTCTATACCTACCCTAGATTGTGCTGCTACAAAAAAAAAAATAGCTTACCGCCGCACTCAGAGTCGATTTTAATGATTACTTAGTTAAGTTAAGTTTTTTTTAAACAAAACAACCTACCCTTAAACGTAACTAGGTACGTGTTTGTCAAATAGCTGTTCCACGCGTGAATTTTGGTATCCCTCAACAACTCTTTGGTGTTCGATAAAGATCGATTACCTACTCTAGCTTCCTAACAATAAAATTTGAAATTGGTTCAGTAGGTAGTTATCCCCTTTACAAATAAAATTTACATTTGTACCTATTATGTAGTTATATCTTTATGCAGAAGTCATTAAGGATAACGCTGCGAAATATTATAAGTATTACACAATAATATGTATCTGTGGACTGTGACTGAGGTAACTATAGGTTAATAGGTGTACAGGCATCTAATTAAAAAAAAAATAACTAAGCCTTGATTTATTTTGTCAAGCGATTACAAAACGCTTTGTAAGATGTGAGGTTTTCTTTAAAACATATTTAAGTGTTTTTTTTTAATTAATATGCCACCATTATGCCACATACATATTATTATCTACATATTATCAGTCAATGTGCCCAACAGGGGCGTCGACGGCATGGGCCATGGGCTTAGCCACGGGCCACGGCACTCTAGCGAATAGCGAGCGACTAGTGAGCGCGAGCGTAATGAGACAAAGGAATCCCGACGGTCGGCTGCCGTCCGCCAGCCTGGCGCCAAGCCAGGCGGCCCTTTCGACGCCTGAACCAGTAGATACTAGAAATGTAAGTACACGAATAAGCAGCATATACCTACGCAATATGTAAGTGTGGATAAGTGTGGATATTTAGTTACAACTATAGACTGTTCGAGTACCGATGGATGCGGACGGCCAGTGGTGTCGACTTACCGATTTTACGGCCGCACTCAGAGTCGACTTTAATGATTACTTAGTTAAGTATAGATTTTTAAAACAAAACTGCCGGCACTGCCGCAATCAGAGACATTCAGTAAATTTATGTTAGTTGGCATTTAATGAGATATAATTTAATTAGTTAAATGCCAATTAACATTAATTTATTAAACTTGTCTGATTGCGGCAATTGTTTTAAAAATCTGTAATTAACTAAGTATCATTAAAGTCGACTCTGAGTGCGGCGGTTAGTGTTCGTATCGCTATATCCAGGTTGGTAGTACCGATAAAAATAGGTATTGGGGACATACTGAATTTTTTGTCGGTTTTACAAAGTAAAGCGAGTAGTTATAATAACCGCCGCACTCAGAGTCGACTTTAATGATTACTTAGTTAAATATAGATTTTTAAGACAAAACTGCCGCAATCAGACAAGTTTAATAAATTAATGTTAATTGGCATTTAACTAATTAAGTTACATCTTATTAAATGCCAATTAACATTAATTTAATGAACGTCTCTGATTGCGGCAGTTTTGTTTTAAAAATCTATACTTAACTAAGTAATCATTAAAGTCGACTCTGAGTGCGGCGGTTAAAGTTGGTATGTACCTTATTGGTACATACTAACTAGTTATACTACGAACTGTGACTAATACAGTATTTGTTGATCTCTCAATAAGCTTGTGTCGTGTATACCAAGCAAACATGGTATTGTTTTTTTTTGTAGTTAAGTCCAGGTAGGTATTATATGCCCAGACTGGAAAGCAAAGCCCTGTGTTCACATTGAACTAATATTACTAGCGTATGTGTTCATCACACAGTGTCCGCCCCTTCCCTCTTCGATCGAGAATAGAAACTGGGACCTCTAGATTTTCGAAGCAGCATCGGCATGAGTGATGTCTGCCGATTCTGTCGTGAAGATTATGTAACGCACGCTGCGTCATATAAAAACTTAAAGAACCAAATATACCTACCCTAAGGTCTCTATTTATTAAGCCTAAGATAACTACATATAAGATATTATTATTTCGTGATTAACGGTCGCACTCAGAGTCGACTTTAATGATTACTTAGTTAAGTATAGATTTTTAAAACAAAACTGCCGCAATCAGAGATGTTCAGTAGGGTAGGTAGGTATAGAGTTGTAACTCTACCCTCTAAGACCTAAGGAGCTCTACCGATTTCCCAATTTTATTATCTAAAAGAACCTAATGTGGACAATTAATTATAATTAGGTACCTACCTACCTATACATATTATAAATGGTCCATAGGTTTGCAAAAAATTCGGATACCCTACAAGACCTATTTTCAAAGTTGTATGAATAGGGACACGGCATAGAAATATTTAACAATAAGGGTAGGTAGGTAGGTACCTAGGTAGGTACCTACTGTCATCCCCAAGATTAATTTGAATGGACTCTATTCTTGTTTATTTATTGGTTTGCCAAAAGATTTACATTACTTAAAAAATATTACTTAACCTATAATAGGTATAGTGTAAATGAAAAGTTTACATTTATAAAATTTAAGAGTACCTCTTTACCTAACTTCAATGAATAATAATAGGTAATACCTATTATGAAAAGTAAAACCATAAACAAAATCGGTATGTTCCTACAGCAAAGTGAAACTGGAGCGACGATTACATATATTCAACAGGTTTTGCCATTCAAATTTTGGCGCCGACAACCGGGTAAAACAAGTAAGTAGGTACCTATCTAGATCAATGTCTAATAGCTTACCGTAACCAACGGAATCGACCATCATCGTATTAAATCGCTGCAGTGATAATTGTTTACGTCGCCAGAGCTAACGTCAACAAGTCCGGCGGCTGCATTTCACCCGCGCAGTGAATCATCGAAACCAAACGTGCGACGAAGTAGGCACTCAATAGGTACACACACACACACCCACACACGCACACGCACCGTTGTACACAGTGCTTGTAAAAATAACGACACAAAATGTATTAAGCACTTGCTCCACTGCACATATTATTTACTTGCATATACTTTCCTTTTCGCAAATAATGGCGTGCCTGGCACCTTTATTTGTCTATGTGACTACAGTAAATCGTTGAATATACTTGAATGATTGCGCGATTGCGATTGATACGAACTCACGTAACCACTCGTGTCGTAGGCACGGATGACTGTTCAACTCGCTCGCCGTGCCGCGCCGCTCGGCTGTCGTTCGCTGTACACCCAGCGCCCCGCACCCCCGCCGCTCCACTCGCTGGGCTGGGTGTAGTGATTCATGTCGCGTTTTATCTATCTCACTCCTTCACCAAGCGGATCGGTTGCTCTCCGACATTATTTTGTACCTACATAACTACTTAATGTAGATGTATGACACAATACAATGTACGTATTAGTAGGTACACAATACACACACAACACAACGTATCAAATAGGTGGATAATAATAAAATTATTATCACATCATACCAATATCTATCTATACATATAAAATGCTTTGTCCTGAATGTCTGATGGATCAACGCAGAGTCTAAACCGCTGATCGAAGAGACCTGAAACTTGGAGGGCGTGTTCTTTGTATGACGTAGGCATCCGATAAGAAACGATTTTTGAAAATTCAACCCCTAAGGAGATGAAAAGGGGTTGCAGTTTGTATGGAATAATTCCGCGGGAACTTCGAAGTTATCGCGGGTGAAACCGCGCGGAACAGCTAGTCTATTATAATTGCGAACATTTCAGACGCTGAAACGGCTGGACGGGTCTGGACGACACAGAGATGACATCGTTTAAATACCTACCTACTCTGAAATAACAAACACATCGGCTACTTTTAATCCCGGAGTTTATTTATCATTGTTGTGGCGCAAAGGTCTTCCGTGGATAACAGTAGTAATTTCCATTTGTTTTTAATTTCCGATATATAGTTATTAAAAACAATATAATGATAGTTACAATAACTTGGTTAAAAGTTAAAACGTAGGTAGATTAAATTAGATTTGACTGATTTTAACATTAAAATTTGTAAAATTATTGATTTGTAAAAATAAAATTAAAAAACTAAAATGAAAAAATAAAGTTGCATGCATAACCCCCCCCCCCACCCATATGAGGGTGAAGACTTCTTCCAGGGAATTTCAGTAGTTTCGGTTATTGAACTCTGGCAGCCAGTTTTTTCCTGTGACTTGTGTGATGTCGTCTGCCCATCTAGTTACCAGGTCTTTCTCATGGGACCCGGCCATGACGTCATGCGAATTGTCCATCGATCGTCGTTCATTCTGTCATCCTCCTTGATTCTCACAATGTGCCCATCTCATTTTAACTTGAGAGAGCATAAGTGAGAGCATCTTTTACGAGCCGTCCGAGTTGGCAGGACGTTATTTTATTTTTTAATCTACTTAAATTCATATTCACAACACAACATAATATTTTACTACCAATTAACATTGATTGATGATCCATGCGTAATTGCGTATCCGATCTTATTATAATATTATAATTATGAAATCTTAGGTATTTTACTATTGTTATCGAAGAAATAAATACAGTGAACTACCTACCTATACTACTTACCTAATAAACCTATGAGTACCTATTGAGTAGGTATGGTAGCGCAAGGCGAAGAGATAATATAATTTTAAATAAATATAAAATACCTAACTAATATAATTTTCATGCAGTGTGGTTTCGTAACGGTTCCGCTCGTCTAGAACGGGTATTGGTTTGTGTAGGTACCTAGATCGGCATTCGTAACGGGCGTTACTGAGTTATTATTCGATAATTCGATATACTCGACAGATTACCTAACAAAACATAGCTTCTATAATTTATTTTAGGACCTGGATGACCGAGCTTTGCCCAGTATTTTTTTTGGTAAATTTTAGTTTTTACGCAAGTGAGTAATAGGTATATATTTTTATTATAACAGTTTAACAATGTATTTATTCTGTATCTATCTATTGTTAAGTTAAGTAGCTTTAGTGTTGCTGTGTCGGTAAAGCATCACCAAACAATCATTTTTCATTGCCTGAAAACACGGATAAAACGACGTTATCTAAAAATTAAACCTAGCCAGATCGATTAATCGCCCCTGCATACAAGAATGGGGATGTTGACTACTTTTGAAAATCAAAATTCTAATTAGTCCGTCAGTCAGAAAATAAAAAAACAATAGGCACACATTTTTTGCTTTTTTAAATAAATTAAAATATACAGAGATAAAGCGCAATAAAGTTTAGGGTGAGGGGGTCGTGACGCCACTAACCGCTAAAACCGCCATACAAACTGTCCGAATAGTGACGTCACGTGAAACCTGTCCAATTTTCTTCATGTTCGTGTCCATGTTTCTTTTTTTACGTAATCAAATAATAACGGCGATACATTGAGTTGATTCGCGTGACGTCACTATTTTTATCGCAGTTTGTATGGGGGATTATAGCGGTTAATGACGTCACGAACCCCCACCCTAAACTTTAACTTTAACTAAATTATAACTTTTATGTATATTGTATATTACTTATAAATAGATATAATTTAATTGGCATTTAACTAAATTTAACTTAATTTTAACTCTAAACAAAAAATAAGACAATAGTGATCGTCTAATATAAAGCTCTTTAAACAAGACAAACTAGTGCCAACCCGCTATTAAATCTTCTGAGACATTACTTATAAAGAAATCGATAGGAGATAATAAAAATGAGGTGAAATCAAATACCTATGTAGGTACCTATTTTTCTGATAATTTTGCGATGTACTGTGTACATAAACATAAAATATAAAAAAGTTAAAAATCGCCGCAAGTAATATTCACCTTGCGTCAAAAAGAGCCATATTATGGGCCAAATTTGAATAAACGATTTAAACTTGACTTGACTTTAAGATGGCACCCTTTTTTATAAATTCTTCTATTGATTTCTTTTATACTAGTGTACTTAATCATAGCCCCCGCGGTAATTTCGGGTAGCTCGCTCGCGCAAAACCGTACCTACCTCCGTATCGTTAATGGCATGACGGGGTACTATGGCCCGCGGTTTCACCCGCGTGAGTTTCGGAATCCCCGCAGGAACTCCAAAGTAGTCTAATTTACTCCTTATAACATAAGCTTCTTAGCAGTGAAAGTCTCGTCCAAATCAGTTTAACCGTTTCAGAGATCACGTACGTGAGTTTCTGAATTCCCGCAGGAACTTTAAACTTCTTTTATATAATATACACTCGAGAGCAATGAATTAGGGTCAGGTAAAGATATCTCAATAACTCAAAAACTAAAAATGCTAGCTTAATGAAATAAATTGTGTTTGATAGACAGTTAAATGTTCCTTAAATGAAAGTAATAAAATTTATCAGTTACTGTAAAGCTATGCCATAAAAAATGACAAAATACAAAAAATGGTACTTTTGTAAATCGAACTAAACATTTTCTTCTTCGGTTTTTACTTTTGTTTCTAGTCTCTCATATAAAAAGGTGTATAAAGCGTTTCTGATGTTGAATATTCATTATTAAAGCTGCAATAATGTCGCTTACACCTGAAGAATGCACCAGAATTCTCACAATGCTGGAAAACGGCCGGAGTCAGCGTGATCCAGCAAGGACAGTTGGTGTGTCGCTGTCAACTGCACAAAAAGTTCTCCGGCGTTACGAGGAAATCGGCTCAAACCTACGCACTCCAGGAAAAGGTAGAGCCAGACGTACCACAGCACGAGAAGATCGGTATTTGGTCAACACAATGCTTCGAAACCGCTTTCTTACAGGAACTGAACTTACACATCAGTTCCAACGCCGCGGAGGAAGTAATCCAAGTGCATGTCTGTAAGACGACGACTTGCTGACGCAAATTTAAAACCATGAAGATCTGCAAACGGCCATAAATTGGAGCGAGAACATCGTATTTCGATATTTTAGATATGCTCGAAATCACTTAAATTGGAGTGTTGAAGATTGGTCAAGAATTGGTTCTCAGATGAATCAAGGTTTATGCTCTATAAGCATGATGGAAGAACGAGAGTGTATATAAGACCAGGGGAGCGATTCAAGCAAGCCTGCATCGAAGAGACTGGCCTATGGTGGTGGATCGTTAATTGTATGGGTCGGAATTTCTTCAGGGAGCCGCAGAGAGCTGGTGCTTATAGAAAACGGCTCTATAACTAGTGGAAGATACGTGGACGAAATCCTAAACGAATAAGTTAGAATATGTTGGTCCATTTATGATCAATTTGGAAGAGGATGCTATCTTCATGCATGACAATGCCCGACCTCATACTGGTAGAATTGTGATTGAGTAGATTAACTGTATGGAGTGGCCACCACGCAGCCCAGACCTCAATCCGATCGAGCATGCTTGTGACGAGCTCGGAAGATGTGTGAGGCGTCGAAACCTTCCCCCAATCACGCTCAAAGTCGCTCTCGTAAAGGAATGCGAGAATATTCCCCAACATCGTTTAAGAAACTTGGTGTACAGCATGCCAAACCGCAATACCGCAGTGATGAGAGCACGTGGAGGTAATACAAAGTACTAAAACACGAGAAATTTAAAAGTAATAAAACAAAACAATTATTTTTATATTGTTGATATAAGTTGAGAAAGGGTATTTTTATGTTATTTTAATTTTTTATGAATAAAATACAAAGTGGCTTATACATTTTATTACTTTCATTTACGGAACATTAAATTGTCTATCAAACACAATTTATTTCATTAAGCTAGCGTTCTTAGTTTTTGAGTTATTCAGATATCTTTACCTGACCCTAATTCATTGCTCTCGAGTGTATAAACCTGGCCCAGACAATAACGAACACAAAAAAAAGAATTATCCAATTTGGTGCAGTCGTTTGGAATTGGAAGTTATGCGCTTAGCAACACATTGGGCGATTAATTTTTTGGTAAATGTTTAAATTATTTTGGAGTTCCTGCGGGAATTCTGGGTTATAATATAGCCTATGTTACTCAGGGATAATGTAGCATTCTAATAGCGAAATTTTTTTGAAATCGGTCCAATAGTTTTTGAGTTAAATCGTAATAAACAAACAAAAAGTCAAATCTTTCCTCTTTATAAGACCCATAAAAATGCGGGAGCGATGCGATTTTTTGAAATGCGTGGCCCACTCAAGTTCGCTCAATGATTCAGCGAGTGTAGTGTAGAGGCCATCGTGCATCGACGAGGGGCTTTCGTCGAATATGTACTACCGCCGCCGTTATAAGATAACTCCAGAGGTAGGTATGTACTGGAGTTTATCTCGTGAACTTGCTATCAACTGAAAGACCTCTTTATCAAAACGGGGCATACTTACTGAATAAATTCATTTAGTTTTTTTTTTTGCAATAATCATGAGATTTTAAACGAACCAAACGTATTTTAGCATTCCGGACGAATCTTCGTGATTTTTACTTAGCTTTTTTGTTAATATTATATAACTAATTTATGACTCAGTTAAAAAGAACGCGTTTTCCCTAGTTAAAACTAGCAGATGAAACCGCAGGGAACAGCTAGTTATCTAGACACCTAGTCTAGACATAATATCTATACATGTAAATATAATATATTTACATATAATATATTTACATTTAAATAAAATCGAAGTGTCTGTTTTTAATTTCAAATTAACAGATTTTCACTAAATGCATATAAAAGAATATACGATACTCACATAAAAAAAAACAACTTTTAACATTTTTCTCTGTCTGTCTTTTCTGTTTGTTCCGGCTAAACTCTGGAACGGTTGGACCGATTTTGAGGCTACTTTCACTCGCAGATAGCTAATGTTATAAGGAGTAACTTGAGCTACTTTTTATCCTGGAATTCTCGCAGGAACTTCGACATTAACGCGGTTGCAACCGCGGGGAACAGCTTGTAACATGATATAAGTTAAATTGAAGGCAGTATTTCCAATTGTGAAGTCAGTCTGTAATAACTGTAATTCCAAATTAACAGCTTTTCATAAAATGCGTAATGCATATGACAGTATATCCAGGAAGTACTTAAATAAAAAAAAATTAAAATATTTGTCTGTCTGACAGTTTGTTCCGGTTAATATTTGAAACGGCTGGACTGATTTTAACGGGACTTTCACTTGCAGATAGCTGATGTATTAGGGAGTAACTTAGGCTACTTTAATTTTAGAAAAAAAAAATTGTTTCTGCGGGAATTCCGAACACGCGGGTGATTCTCCGAAAAGGTTGGACTAATTTTGACGGGAGTTTCACTGCTAATTAGCTGATGTTATAAAAGTAAATTACTATTTTGGAGTTTCTGCGAGAATTCCGAAACCCAAGCGGGTTAAACCGCGGGGCACAGCTAGTGTACCGGGACTTTCACTGCTAATTAGCTGATATTATAAAGAGTATAAATAACAATTTTTGAGTTCCTGCAGGAATGCGGGAAATACAAGCGGGTGTGAACGCAGAGAAGCCGCTATGTAAAATAAAAATTGGTTCATAAAAGCTATTTGGGGTTTCATTTGCGGATACAATTTTATTAATTGCGCGTATTACCTATAAAAATTCTGAACGCCTTTTAAAACGTTTACTAGAAAAGTTACCATTTAGTTTTCAACATCGCTTAAAGCAAGATTCTTACGAATTTCAATAAATATAATATTTACTACGACTTATCTTGGTATTCGCGATATTAGAAAAAAATAATAAGCAGTCATAGTGTAATAAATGAAATAAATTCAATTATTTAAATTCGTATAAAACTAGGTATGTAACGATCAACCAAGCGAATTCCGTTTAAGTTCTTTAATTTAATCGAGGTTTAATCAACTACCTACAGTTAGAGCAAACACTATAAGTAGTATGTACCTACCTAACTATAAACTGCTCACTATCTTTGTTAAATGAAATAGAAAATAATATTATAATAAATTATGTAGATAACAGTTTTGTCTCTACGACAGAGACACGCTGTATTTAAATAAGCACATAATATTTTGCAATGATAATTATATTTTGTGGACGCTTATCAGCAATGTCGAGGCGATGACGCACGCGCGATCCGATAGCGCGCAGTCTTGATTATGAAAAATTCTGTCAAGAAGCTTATGTTTTGTATTGAGATTACAACGAACATAATTTTTCATTAAATCAAAATTTTAAAGATTCTTTTATCATCATCAATTAATTCGAACTCGCGCCTTATAATACCTGTAAAAACTGTTAAACATAAAGCTCTAACATTATGTATGTACGTAAAAATACGATGGCACAGATACCCGTGAATCGATAGCGAACAGTATCAAATCTCGTGAATCGATAGCGAACAGTATCAAGCTCGTCAATTGTGAACTTTCCTTCTCGTATCAAAGGATAGCTGAATAGCGTCTAGATTATGAACGCTGTACGCCTTTCCGTTTTGTTCGCTCCACATTCACGCGAGAATCTTGCGGGAACGCGAGAAAACCTCGAGAACGTGAATGTGGAGCCGATGTTCTCCGTCGCTTCTCGTGGTTTTCTCAGGTTCTCGCAGATTTTCGCGTGAATGTGGAGCGGGCATTACATCGAACGAAAATTCTTGATTTCGTGCAAGCGGATGGGTAAAAATAAATAGCGTCTTATGCGTTTTAAATCTTATGCCTTTTTATTTCTATGAAGTTTGTGAATTGTGATTTGTGAGTAACCAAAGTGGAAGAAAATAGCGTCTCTGTTGGAACTTTCGAAGCTAAAATAGAATAGAAAGCAAATATTAAAATATCTGCCACTAACCCTACGCCTCTCCAAATCAGTACACGATTTTATGTAGCTTTATCCAGATATTATAATAGATATATACATAAACTTTTTATTGAACACCCTCTGAACACCATAAAAAGAAACAATACAAATCAAATACATACAGTTTTACTAGAAAGTGTAACATAATACCTACATATAATTTTATTTAATATCCTCAATCCTGTCTGAAAATTACAGTAGGTAGCTCAGACGAAATATGAAGTAGGTAGGTAGAAAATTTTACTTTAATTATTTTATTGTATTTAGGAGGTAGTTACCTATACAGGTTTTAACGACTGTGTGGCTCATGTGGATGGCAAATGGTAATGCGATGACTAGGTGCCAATAAAAAAATGACAGCTGTTTCGCGGCCGCAACGGAATGGTGTGCCGTGGGCCGTGGCGACTGGCGCGGCAGCCCGCAGTGGCATGTGAATCGAGGCGAGGTGGGGAGCGGGGTGCGCCGTAGCTTAGCTCGTATAGTCCGCGGACTTGTTGCGTCGCGAACTTGCGTTGTTTGCTTGGTGTTTCGACTGCCTGCTGACAGTCGAGTGGCTATGAAGTGTATTATAATATTATGCATTATCGGCATGTTCGACCTCTTCACGATAATCGACATTCGCGACCATATATAATATAGAATAGTCCATAGTTTTTTTTACATCATAGTTTTTTCCTGTGGATTCACACAAACACACACACATCTTATCATAATGTACCTACCTACCTTACCTATATTTTGGAATGCAAAATTATGATGAATTTAATTGTGGTTACTTTCAGCATTGTATCGAGTTTGGGTAGGTACCTAAAAATAGCTTTATATCTACCAATCTACATCCATCTCTCTCTATAGTATTTGGCGAGATATCTAGCTTCAGGCCGGTTGGCGCGCGGGCGCGCGGGCGCGGGCGCCACGAAGTCGCGTGGGCGGGAAACCCGTCTCGATGTCGAGCGAGCATTAACTGCGTAGGTACTACATACCTCACGGCCTACCTACAACTATATGTATGTAGGTACCTACGTATCCCCACATAAATGTTATTTCGATACTATCGTAGTACATTTTTTATCTCGTATAGTCTGATGTAACGTCCATTATTGATTTAGTGTTGATTTTTAGGGTTCCAAACCTCAAAAAAGGAACCTTTAAAGGATCTCTGTTGTCCGTCTATCTATCTGTCAAGGCCATCTTTCTTAATTTAGAATCAAAAACAATCTGCAAACCCTTGAATCTGTGAAAAAATCAATCTTCGAAGTCAACGATACGGCCGTTTATTCCGCATACCTACCTACTTTGACACTCGCAAGAGAATCAAAACCTTTTATTTTTTACAAACTTCAGTTGTAATATGTCGTGGCCACATCTAAGAATTGGCCTGAGGAATTGGCCAATTCATGATGACAAATACATAAATTATTTGACATCCGCAATAATTAAATTCCGTCAACCCTGCGAAGAGATTCCGACCTTCAAGCTATTATTATCGGACGGTCTTGTTGGGGTTATATTTTTAAAGCTTTGTGTAGGCGGATATGAATTTGCAAACGCTGGACGGAACTTGGAACGCGCAGCGATCCTAAAATCATTTACTAATAACGAGAGCTTTACGGTAACTGCCAAATAGTCAAATTCGTCTCACCAGGTTACAGGCTCAGACGAAACTTTTTATTTCGTCAGAGGTTACAGGCGGGGAAGTAAGAAAACATTGGTACCTATTTGGGTACCTACCTACTTTATATTTGTACTCAATTGACAAGCCTCTACCTATCTTATCTTAATATATACAAATCACGTGTCACGTTGTTTGTCCGCGATGGACTCCCGAAACTAGGTACTGAACGGATTTTGATAAAATTTTGTAACCATTTATAATATGGTCCAACTTAAAAGTTAGTATAGTTTTTATCCCGGAATCCCCGCGGGAACTCCAGAAATCAGGGGTACAAAGAAGGACGTAGAGTACTTTTTCCCGGAATTCCCGCGGGAACTCGGAAATTACCGCGGATGAAATCGCGGGGGACAGCTAGTACGTTTATATAAATAGAAAAAAAACATTGAAATAAGCACATTACATACCTGTATTAATAAAGGAATGGCGTCACTCAAAAAAAAACAGATGGTAATGGCTACAATATAGGTAGATATGCAAGAAGCTCAGAAAATAAACGGCAATAAGTTATTTATTATGATTATGACTCATCGGTATTATACCAATTGAACAAACATTTAGGAAAACGGGTTTCTTTCATCTTCCATTTTGTATGTATTATTATGTATTATTATTTGTATGTGTTTTATTCTGTAAACGGTGACACGCGGTGCTGGCGATTCCTTTCGAAGCTACGTCGGTTTATATTGCGACTTGCTAACATCTACCGCAGAGCGCTACAGCCCATTTTTGGTTAGGCTGGGAGAAAAACGAGTGTAGGGATGAGCGTTGACCGTTCATGAATATTATTTCGAAAAAGTTTGTTAAACCCACGCTCGTAATTCGAAACTCGCAAGTCCGCGACACTGATTTCCTCGCCTAGCATAAGTTTGTGTACTTCTTCTTTGTCGTTCCCTCACTAATCAGGATCGTGAATTCGTGACCATATTATGTAATATGTCTCTAACTGCTTCTGTCCTGCGCCAGTTCAATAGATCGGTGTAGAGTTTCTCCTGTTGCCTCTACAATACTTTCACACCATCGTGTTGGAATTTGCCCCCCCTGGAGCGCTTCCCCTGCATCTATCTGTCCTACGGGCCACGATCAACAGCTTCTCCAACACATGCATATATGTGGTCGCATTACATGTCCAAAGAAGCTTAGTTGACGCTCTCGACGTAGAGAGGTAAGTAGTTTTTTGATGTGGAGCTCTTGTAAAATCGATTCATTTGTCCTTATGGCTGTCCATGGAATCCTCAGCATTTGTCTCCAGCACCACATTTCAGCCCCATACAGAAAGATAGAAAATACCAAGGAATGCACTAAACGTACTTTGGAGGCTCGACGTATACCCTTGTTCCTCCAAATTTTCTCGAGGCTTGACATTGCACTTTTAGCCATTCCTATACGACGGCCCAGCTCATTAGCAACACTGCCGTCCTTCGTAATGTTCCCTATCCACAAACATTACTTTAGTTTTTGAAACGTTGAATGTCTGACGCTTTCTTTTTCTGTCCTTGTAAGGATATAACTGATATAAGCTAACCAAGGGCGTATAGCTAGGATTTTGTTAAAGGGGGGGCAGGCATAGAAAGACGAAGAATTTAAAGTAAATGCTGCAATGAGCAATGACGTTAATAATGAAAAACAAAATAATTTCATCGGTGGACTTATTTTGCAAAAAAAAGTATTTGACGAGATCTTCACAAAACCGTTTTAACACCTTTACTTTATGGTTTGTGATCATTCCTGCATCTAGGGAGGGGGCAGCTGCCCCCTTGCCCGTACCTAGCTACGCCCTTGAAGCTAACTACTCTTCACTAGATGCAATTACAGTTGTGTCATTGCATGTCTCAAGTTGATTATTTTGCGCCCGCCTACAGCAATGCCTCCTTTCCAGTCCTCGAGTGCTCTTTTTAACCGACTTCCAAAAAGGAGGAGGTTATGCATTCGATTGTATGTATGTTTTCTCATGATGTATTCTTCATACAAGTTGAAAATTTTTGGTGACAGAATGCATCCCTGCCGAACGCCTCTCTCCGTGGAGACGGGTTTAGCTTTTTGATGTTCGAATCTCATAAAACGTACGTGCCATTTAGATAGATGGAGATTCTGTATGAGAATAACAAGATGTTCCAGGCGCCCATATTCCTACCAATATTATAAATGCGGAATTAACTCTGCCTGTCGGTCTGTCTGTCTGTATCTCTGTTACGCTTTCACGCCTTAACGGCTCAACCGATCATAATGAAATTTGGCATACACGTTGTCAAGGGTACAGAAAAGAACATAGGGTACTTTGTATCCCGCAATTCCCGCGAGAACTCTGAAATTACCGTGGGTGAAATCGTGGCGAACAGCTAGTATCTCAATAATTCGAACATGGTGCTCCATTGGTCACAATCAAAAGCCTTGGCGTAATCAATGAAGCATAAGGCCATAGGGATGTTGAACTCTCTGCATTTCTCTATCAAGTTGTGTTAAGGTGTACCTAAATTCGTCTACATCAGAGGAAGTGGGATCTCCCACGGAAACTCGTGCCCGTGTGGTTTCTAACCGTGTACATAAAGTGATTTTGAGGTTATATTCATGTAAGTACGGTTGAACTTGAATACTTATCGATTAGTAGAGGTCAGGTTAAGCCGAATCCAAGATTAAAATCACATTTATTTAATTTTATTTTAAAATTGTAGGTATTTAACCGTAAATTATTGAAAGTGACAAGTGACCGATTGCATTTCAAAATGGCCCTCTAAAACTACAACTGGGCCGTAAGACTCGCAAGCCCTGCACTGCTCAGCTTTTTCGATGATTCGTCTACAACAGAAAAGGGAGGTTTATTCCAACTAGTTAGATCAGTAGGTAGATGATCGAACTGTTTGGATATGTTTTTTTATCTTGTAAATATTGGATTGAGAGATAGATTGAGAGAGATTAATGCACATAAGTGATGCATTAATTGATAGAGGCAAAAACCAACTCTATACCAGAAGTAGAGTACCTTGGCAAGATTTTGATTCCGATGAAGATTTATAATATACATATATCTACCTGTACTGAGTATCTATTAGGTATACCTAATTGCACGAAACTTGTGTGGTTCGCATGCAGGATAACACAAAAAAGGTGTTGCACAAATACACTGGTGAAGTTTGTGAGTTTGTGACGTTGTAACTTGTACGGGTAATCTCTGGATCTGCTGGACCAATTTTGAAAATTCTTTCACTTTTAGGTAACTACGTATAAAAACGAAGTCGGAACCTACCGTAAAAAAACATTATACATTGCAGCATACTTACCTACTTACAAAAAAACCGGTCAAGTACGAGTCGGACTCGCGCAGGAAGGTTTCCGTACCATTATCTATAAAAATGGCAAAAAAAAAACTCATGTCTGTTGTATGGGAGCCCTCCTTTAATATTTGTTTTATTTTAATTTAGTTATTTATTTGTAAAGGGATATATAACTAAATATTCTGTGAATATTTCAAGTGTCTACCTGTTACAGTTATCAATATCGATCGAGCAAAAACGAGGAAAAAAATTCACCTTTGTTGTATGGGAGCCCCCTTACATATTTATTTTATTCTGTTTTTTTGCATTTGTTGTTATAGCGGCAACATAAATACATTATCTGTGAAAATTTCAACTGTCTAAGTTCTAACTATCACGGTTCATGATATACAGCCTGGTGACAGACGTACCTACATACGGACGGACGGACGGACAGCGAAGTCTTAGTAATAGGGTCCCGTTTTAACCTTTGGGTATGGAACCCTAAAAATGACGCAAATAAGTATTTGTGTGTTACAGGAATAAAATAAAACTCAATAAGGGGCACCGACCATTGTTTTCCGTTGACCCCGAGACGCTTGCATAGTTTTACTACAGTACACTTTCGCATCGATCACGCGCTGATGATATGACAGACGAAATAAGTAATTAGTAACTAGTAGTACCTATTTCCATGTGACTTTATGAGTGATAATCATCAATCTTCTTCTCTTTCAATCTTTTAGTAATCATATACCTATCTTTAAATGCCCGTACCTACTGAAAATTTGTCATAATCTCGATACCCGGCATCGGGGAGGGGTCCATTTGTAAAAACAAGCAACTGATAATTTATGCCTTAGCGTCAGCACATTTTTTATAGTTTAGCCGTTTAGGCGCATTACGTCCAATTCTCAAATGGTCCAATTCCATATCAGAGTACCTACTCGCAAATCGGAATTCAGTACTATCAAGCTTCACCAGTCACTATAGCCGTTGTCGCGGCTTGCTCGGCTACGCGCTGTGGTCGCTTTTAAACCCGTAACAGTCTCTATTTTAACGTTACATCGCAATTTCATCAAATTAAACTACGACCTTATTTAAAGTTAAAATAATATTGCTAAATGAAGTTGTGATTTGTAATAAGCCTCCTGAACTAGTTGTATTCACCCGTTAAGAAGCTAGGAGTGCTGTTTACAAGTCTAACGGAATTGGTCGGTTCTTTTTGGTGAGCGACAATCGCAAGGTTGCGGTGACAGCTTGACAGGATACTTGAAAGTTGAAACCCTGCTTCTCACGCGGTCACAGGGTGTAAGTATAAAAAAAAAACCATGGCATGGGCTTTTGTAGTACTGGGTTCAAGCCCCACATACCCACCGTTTTCTCAAGGCGGCGGCAACGAAGAGGTTTTCTTCATCAAACAAGGCCTTTTGACTTAACTTATCATGTCAGGGTGATTGCTAGTCGTAATTCGGCGTACCTATAGATACTGCATAATCATAAAATTTGTCGCTGACTGTAATTTGAACTAATTTATTAATCGAAATGTTGAGTAAAAAAAACTACATAAAACATATTTGGACATAGATAAGCAATAGTGTGTTAACCCACACTGGAAATTTTTTGAGTAAATCGTGTTTTAAAAGTTTAGCGCCATTTTCTGTCAACATTTTTTATGTTAAATATTTAGTTACATATTTAAGCAATGTAAAAAAACATAATAAAAAAATGTTCCCCAACTCTTTCAATAACTTAAGTTTTTGTTATTGCTTATCTGCGTCCATTTTATGTTATATTTGTATTTGTTGATTGTGTAGAAAATATTAACTAGTTTATTAGGAACATTATAATAATCCTGTTGTTGTATGTTAATTAAAGATACGAAATATTTTTTTAACAAATTCTTACATTTTATAAAACAAGGTCCTCCGCCGTGTCTTTCTGTCTGTTGTCTATAAACTCAAAAACGACTAAACGGATTTTCGTGCTGTTTTCACTAATAGATAGGGTGATTTATGAGGAAGGTTTAGCTATATAATTTGTCAGGGTTTTGTGTTAATTGGTTGAAACATGTATAACGATAACAATAGGGTACTAGCATGACTTTTTTTTTCCAGCCTATTTTAAAGATATATTATGGCCTACTTAAACAAAAGAAGAAAAAGAGAAAAAAATATATGCATAAATTAATTAAATAGAGCGTCTCAAAGTTCCTACTTTTGACTTTACCGCTGAAACGCGGAATGAGGTCACTACTTAAAAATTACGCCTTAGTAATTTGTGATAGAGATGTCACTGTCGTATTGACAGGGTCATTTGACAGCTACAGACAGATAACTTCAATATCCAAAAGCGAAATTAAGGTTGAACTGTGGCGAGTTACTTCCAAAAGTCCCAGAAAAGAATCGAAATGCATCTTACCGATGCATTTTGAAGTAAGAAACTTCAGAAAAAATAAAATATGTGTTGACTGTATGCACTTAGTTTCTTTTGCCTTCCCTGAAAGCATTGATATACCACACCATACCGTCTAGTAGTAAATCAATGCCTGAAGAGGTAAATGTTTCCTAAAAAAATTAAAATGACGTAATATGTTAAGCGTGGCTGTGATTGGTGTTTCGTTGCAACGTTCCGTTGCACAAAATTAAAAGTTAAATATTTTGGAAACTATTGATAATTTTTTAGTAAATCTTTCACGATAATGCTTTTCTAAGGTTCTATTTTTGAAATATTGACACAATTTGTTATTATAAATTTCATGCAATTACCCTAGTCGTAAGTCGTTAATGCGTGAAAGCGTAGTACTTGTTACGCTTTCACGCATTAACGACTTAACCCATCACCACGAAATTTTGCGTACACGTTGTCAGGGGTACAGATAAAGACATAGGGACACTTTTTATCCGGGATTTCCCACGGGAACTCCGAAATCACCGCGGGTAAAACCGAGGAAAACAGCTTGTAATAGATAATATGGCAATGTATGAAATATATGTAGGTATAGTGTAGTGAAATTTATATTTTCTAGAAATAAAGATGCCCGATGGGCAGGGATAAAAGCTACGATGCAATACATCGAAAAGTGATTTTATTATTATTTTTTGAGTATAGGTGGTCAAATCAAACGATAGCTTGATATTTGAATTTTTCGAAACTATGGTATCCAACGCTGTGTAAAATTTAAAACGTTATAAACCTACTATAAATGTGCTCAGAAAAACAAAATAAAGAAAACGAACTTCCCAAGTAGACACAACGATGACCACGTTAGCCCAGAAATATCCCTTTTTAGGCTTTGTTTTAATTAAACAAAGTTTTTGGAACTTAATTAACATCGAGAATGTCGGGGAGGATTTCTGGTTCTGGTTTCGGGGTTGAATGAAAAAGTGGCACCTAAAGTATTGAATTGAAATGAAGAACTTTATTTGACACAACACGAAGAATTACAGCATACATTAATTAACAGAAAAGTATGAATGAGCGACCGTTTCCCAACCGCCAAACGATCAGAAAAGCACCGGGAGATCGAAAGCGCACCAAACCCTCCCGCCAGGCGAGTCCCATTTGGCGACTGGGAAACACGACGCCTGCTTTAAATAATGAAAGCGCTTAAAAACTAGAGCATGCAAATTATGTTGCGGCAAAAAGGCGGCCAGCTCAGCATTAGCCAGGTGGTGGCAAAGACCACCCAACGCTGATCTTCCGCTGGAGCCTTCCGGAGACGTCACGCACGCAGGCAGACATATAAGTAGGTACAATTGTTGAAAGAAGAACATCAAAATAAATGTCTGGCGTTTACACGTAAATACGGACATTGGCCTTACCTCGTGAAAACGTGTTATTTTCTAACTAGACGAAGGTTAATTTGATTTCTCCAGATGGAAGATGGTGTCCTGTTTAAGCAGAACGAATCCAAAATGTACAAAAAAGCAGGTGAAACACGGCGGAGGAAACATAAATAATTAGGACGTAATTTCTCTATGATTTATTTACACCAATTTATAAGTAAGCTGTGCCCCGCGGTTTCACCCGCGGAAATTTCTGAGATCCTACAGGAATTCGAATTTTCAAAAATCCTTTCCTAGCAGATGCCTACGCTACGTCATTACAACTATCTGTACTTATGCCAAATTTCAGCGAAATCCGTTCAGTAGTTTCGGCTGTGCGTTGATAGATGAGTCAGGCTGGTTTGCTTTTAGATAGTATGATTTTAATAATAGGATTTGATATTTAAATAAATATTTTGCATTATTAAGCCCAAAATCAGGTAGGTATAGCTGTTCTCGACCTTAGTGTCCCTAATTAGTTGACCACGACTGTATATCGTATAAACAATACATAAAGTATAGATTATAATCTATAACACTATAATTATGATAATCCTCTTTTATTAATTGTTTCGTCAAAAGAAAATATACCAGTACCCCTTTATGCCTGTACCTATATGTATACGTACCTATATGTAGGTATAATACTTTTTTTGTATTAATTGTTGATATAAATTGTTGGTACCTATTTAATTATTGACCAGAACAAACGAATCAAACTATGCGCATTATTTATCAGAAAAAGAATCGTAGACTGATTTATTCAACAAAACTTATAGTTGTGTAATGTGTAGGTGCTTTCCACTGAAGGAAGGCGGAAGAAATAACAAACAAATAGGTACAAGACAAAATCGGTTTTGAAACCGTAGCAAGTGGATGTAACTTTGATATTATGTTTACAATTTCACGATTTGAAATTGATGGTTTATAAACTATCAAAAAAATAATGTGTTAAATTTGAAACGGTACCGTGGTTGGTACGGTTCACAATTTATCGCCAGTTTATAATAACGCGAGATTTATTATAAACTGGGGTGACAATCAGAATCTCACACTGCAATGAATGAATGAATGAATAAATGAATGAATGAATGAAAATCACTTAGCATCACAATTGGTAGAAAATAGAAATGACTAAAAACTAACCAAAAACAGAAAGTATTTATATATAATATAAGCTCTAATGTGCTAACTAATACCAATCAATTCATAATTTTACTAATTGCTAGTTTTCTACGACCACTAGACAATTTTCTCCATCCATGGTGATAAAAAGAACACTAAGTACATATAGGTAGGCACGATTGTTATCAGCTCATCTTACTGAAAGACTTGACCGGTTTTAGAGTTACTAAACCATGAAGTGGGCACAAAGAGAAGGGGCGCAAATTGCACCTGTTCAATCCGGTTGGACTGTTGCGAATACCTTGGTACACCATACTTATAACAAAATACCTAATATGTGCATATATAGAGTGTAAAGGGCCTCAAACACGGCAGCTATGATGTATATTAATGTAAACATTCCGGGATGTATAGCTTGAAATTATCTTAATGTATCACACACACAACAAGTAATGTATCTTTCCCTTGATTCCATTGGTACTATAATGTACTACCTATATAGTGTAAGTACTTACATCTTTACATTATAGCTGCCGTGTGTGAAGCGCTTTAGTACCAGGGACTCTGCTTTTATTTTTCGATGAGTGACTAACTGTACACTGTACAGGATGTAATCCTTTGTATGTGGTTACGACGAACTCTGTAGTGCAGCATATACTAGTATATATAAAAATGCCTCGTAATGGACCAAGAGCTGTAGAAGGAAATTTTTACATTAAATACCCGATCTCATAAGTTGTGATAATTTTGGAAACATTTTCCGATACCGGGTGACAAGAGAAGTGACTTTAAAGAGATTTTTACATAATATCCTGGAACATTTTTGCAAAGTCTTATTTAGTTTCTACTAACTGTCCGCCACGGTTCCACCCACGGTAATTTCGAAATTCCCGCGGGAATTCCAAGATAAAAAGCACCCTATGTCACTCAGGACTACCGTAGCTTCCTATAAGTGAAAGAATTTTGAAAATCCGTTCAGTAAATCCAGAGATTACCCCCTACAACGCGGCAACGTCACAAACACAAACTCACAAACATTAGATTAGATTAGATTTATTTATTTCGCTTTAACATCATTAACAGTATATACATGATATACACAGTGTCTTTCGTCAAAGGGATCGTCATTAAAATTGAATATAAATAGAAACAATAGGTATGTCAATTTAAATAATAGGTACATGTCAAGAATTTTACATTAGATAATTAATTAATATTTAAAACAATAAATAAAAGTGTACAGTGTAATTAAGCAAACTTCATTTTTAGAAAATCTTCAACAGAGTACTTATAGTACGTTATCCAACAAGAGGTTTTTCAGTCGGCGACTAAATGTTTCTTCATTGATTTCATCACGGATATCCACAGGGAGGTGTTCGTAATACGTGGGACCGAAAACGCGAGGGTTTTCTGTAGCAAGTTTGGTGTGACGCGGCACCACCATAAGTCGCCCTTCGTTACTTGGAGATTTTGTCTTACGTACATAATAATTTGAAACAAGTACAACGATTATAATGTCATTATTTAATGCTGTTTGAAGAGGGTTTTACACGAATGTCCTGGTTTCACCGAGGAGAGTATTCTTATTGCTCGCTTTTGTAACACGAACACACGATCTGAATCCGTTGAGTTACCCCAAAGGATTGTGGCGTGCCGTACGATAGCAGTGAATGAAAATGTGCGAAATATGTCTGTTTTAGCACTGGCCTAAGTTTTTGCATTGCATAGGCTGCACTAGGTACTTAGTCTGTCACATGAGGTCTGAGCGTGTAGCTTCCAATTTAAATTGTTGTCCAGGGTAAACCAAGAAATTTGCAATTGTTTGATAACGTAATGAAGCTATTTATGCAAATAGGGCGTGGTATTTATGCAAATAGGGCGCAACTTTTCAATTTTGTCGTTGAGTAGTTCATACGTAGGGGCGCATACAACGACAGTCGTGTCGTCGGCGAACAGGACTATCAGGCCATCGGTGATGAAGGACGGTAGGTCGTTGACAAATACTAACCTCTACCAAAGACTAACCTAATACCTCTGTAATCTGTATATAGAATAGATAGCTGCTCCCCCCGGTAATTTCGGAGTTCCCGCGGGAATTCCGGGATAAAAAGTACCCTATGTGACTCAGGACTACCGTAGCTTCCTATAGTTAAGTGAAAGAATTTTCAAAATAGGTTCAGTAGATCCAGAGATTACCCCCTACAACGTCACAAACAAACTCACAAATTCACAAACTTTAGCTCTTTATAATATTAGTAGTTAGTACCTATAGATAAGTGTCGATAAGTATATCTAGTATCTACAGACATCGGATATTCTATTAAAATACTAAAGTAAATAATAAAAAGAAGTTTATTACTTACCTACTTAACAATGAAACTACCTACATTAGATAGGACATAATAATAAAAATAATATTTTTGCCTTAACCGCTATCATTTCCAGGAAAGCCTTGCCCAGTCACAAAATATGTTAAATCAACAACAAAAAAATTTTAACATGGAGATGGACAGGTAGTATAGTCAGTTACCTACTGTAAAGCAAAAAACTTTGGGTTGGTTCTATGTAGCGGGTTTCCTTGATTTTTTCATAAATATGTCTGTTTGATAACAATAGATTAGAAGTTATTGTTATTTGGAAGTTGTAGACAAGACGTGTCTAATGGCCGGTTTACACTTTACACATCCATAAGTAGTAAGTAAGTTCAGCTTACCATCTTACTTACTTAATCTAAAAGTAGATAGCAACGTCCAAACGGTCAGGGTCCGTAAGTAACCGCCGTACTCAGAGTCGACTTTAATGATTACTTAGTTAAGTATAGATTTCTAAAACAAAACTGCCGCAATCCGACAAGTTTAATAAATTAATGTTAATTGGCATTTAACTAATTAAGTTACATCTTATTCAATGCCAATTAACATTAATTTACTGAAGGTCTCTGATTGCGGCAGTTTTGTTTTAGAAATCTATACTTAACTAAGTAATCATTAAAGTCGACTCTGAGTGCGGCCGTAAGATACATTTCTTCATTTACTTGCCGGCCGCCGCACGGGGCGCCGCGCCGCCGGCCGCCGCCGCGCCGTCCACAGTCCACACGCGACGGCGTCAAGTGTAATAAATTGGCGGGGAGCGGGAGACGAAGCGGGCGGGTGTCCGGTTCAAAAAATTGAAATTCCCGCGGAAACTCCGAAATTACCGCAGGTAACCAAAAAAAACCACGGGGGAACAGCTAGTATGGCATAAAATATAATAGTTTATGTTTTTTGGGGAAATGTTCTAACCATTCTAACAGATTAGTGATATATTTACGCAATTTTCAACTTATAATATAGGTAGGTACGCATTGGGTAGGCAGAGGTAGTCTAGGTTACACCAAATTATCTATCGTCATTTAGAATAATTGTAGACTTATTGATGGTGACATGACATCATCAACACAATATAATCACTGAATATCTGCTGTACCATCTTACTATACAATATACATGTAAGTACTCCGTGGGGCGTGGCCTATGCGATGCGATTCATAGCTAAAGATACCGAGCATGTTGTGTTTAGGATTTTTATTTTCAGCATTAGTCATAGAAAAAGATACTTCAACAGCTTCTACATCCGTCCATTACCTATTCTCACCACGAACCAGCTAATGCGTATGTACCTAACTATCTAGGTACCGTATTTAGTAACTATCTAGTGAGAGATGGGGCAGCAATGTTGGTATTGCGCGAGGTCGGATGGACGTGCCAATGTGCCTCAAAAGCGAGAACTAAGCAAGCAAGAAAAATTTTACATAATATCTTTAATTTAAACCGACTTCCAAAAAAGTAGGAGGTTCTCAATTCGACCGGTTTTTTTTTGTTTCCAAGCAAGACCCATTGTCATGAAGTCAGGTTCTGATGATGGGATTTTAAAGAAATATATAATTATGGCGATTTGAGTTTTTTTTTTTTTACCGACTTAAAAACAAAATTAAGACAAGTAAAAAAGGAGATTCTCAGTTTGACCTGTATGTTTGTGCAAGATTATCTCGTGTTTGGCTAAAGCAATTCTGATGCGGTTTTCAGGTAAGCATTGGTTACATTTTGGAGAAGGTTTTACTTAGTATAAAATTTTCATGAATCGGTTCTTGAATCGGTAGATTTTCAGAATCCTGAAAAAATTTAGTCACAATACTAATTAACCGACTTAATTTTTATTTTATGTAAATAAATTCCTAGTTTAATTATTAGGTAGATTAGATAGACCTGCCCGCCACATTCAAGCGTATCAGCGTGTCATGATTCATGAACAAAACGACCCACGTAGGCAGACACGAGCGGGCTAGGCACCGACTTCAAACGGATCTGTACCCGATAGCTCATACAAATAATAATATTACATGCATTTTTGTTTTTTGGATGAAATCGGTATTTTGTCATTTTTAACTTTTCAGTGTAGTGCACATTTGGTTTTTGAAGTGTGTTAATTTTTTTGTTAAGATTTTATTAATTTGAATACACCTCAGGCGTAATTCACTGAGCATCTATTTTAAGTGGGTTGGGTGGGCCGGCAAGAGGCGGGGAGGCGGTGCGCGGGGCGCGGGCAGACACCGATTGCCGGTCTGGCGCCAGAAGGATTCCCCAGCGCCCCGCGCCCCGCGTGCCTCTCGGCATCGCTCGAGGTCACAACGACCGGACCGGACCGCGCGTTCGCCTTCTGGCTGTCCATAGTTATTTTGAATTCAAAGGCTGGAACGCACCGAATACGATTGCGGTAGGTACGTCAGATGATAGAATAGCTAGGTATCTATTAGCTACCTACTCTCTACTCTATAGTAAAGCATGTATTTTACAAGCTTGTGATTGTACTATGAAACTTTTACCGGGACTTTTATATAAGAGAAATATACCTACCTTTAAATATTATACTAAAAAATTACTCAAAAAAGCTGTGTAGCTTTTTACCCTGTTTTAAAAGTGTACCTTATAATAATTATTGGGTGAGGTAGATAAATTAAATTAGCTTATTAATTTGAATAATGGCGAACACCTCACAAACCAATTAACTAATTTCTAATATGTATTCGAACACTAGTACAATAAAATTACATTTCCGAGATAAAAAAAAAACTGCCCACTGTCTGTACCCCATTCTCCCCCACCTTCTCATGTGGTACGTACTTACCTACTTGTTATCGAATAAATTTTCTTCGTCAAGTCATGTTAGTGGTCTTCTTTTCCCCGCTGCTCTACTACGGAGGGATGCCCTGTCGTCATTGGTTGTTACTCATATGTGTTGCAAAACTTGTCCGTCCCATTACATCAATTTTAGATATTGATGTAATAGCAATACACAGTCGCCACAATTTTAAATGCCAATCACATTATTATATTAACTGACACACAAGTGTATTTCACTTTTAAATTAATATAATCCCTTTTGAAATACAAACGCGCGCGTGATGACGCAGTCGCGAACTGCTGTGACTGTGAGCGTCTGAATGCTGATTTAATTTTATTGTGAGCTTTGTGTTGTCCGCCACTATGAACTTGTGGAGAGAGCTCATGACGAGTAGGTCAACTCAAAGTGCATAACTCACACACACGTATCTACTACACACAGATGCGATCTGTAGGTAGGTACGCATTTACGAACGCAGTGAATTTTCTCTGTGGGACAACAAACATCGAACTAGCGATGTGTGATATTACTAAAACTAATCGAACTAGTAGAGAGGTTAACAATAATAGTAACTCATTTTTGACAAAATCCCGTTTTTGGTACCAAAATATTCGTAAGATCTTGCCGCCCTTTGTATCTGTGTTCCCCACCCCTATTTTATTCCGTTTCTGGTGAAAATAAACAATATTATATTTGATTTAAAATATCTCATAGTTAACTATCTAAATATGAGGTTTAAAGTCCACACGCTCCACTTTTTTGAACGTTTTTGCCCGCGCGTCCTGTAAAGTTTACATTTTGTTTGGCGCTTGATAACCTACGCCTTGAATTGATGTTAGTCGATGCCTGCGGCAGGTGCAAATAAGTGACACGGTTACTGTACTTTATATACTAACTAGCTGTGCCCCGCAGTTTCAGCCGCGGTAATTTCGGAATTCCCGCGGGAATTCCGGGATAAAAAGTAGCCTATGTCCTTCTCTGTACCTTTGACAACGTGCATGCCAAATTTCATCTAAATCCGTTCCGCCGTTTTTGCGTGATTGAGTAACAAACAAACATTCAAACATCCACACTTTTATATTTATAATATTAGTAAGATTTGTAGTGCAGCGCATCTATTACTATACTCTTACGTAATAATAAGTAATTATAAAAGATCTCACGCACTTTACTTAAAAAACAATAGGAGCAACGCAGTCCCGTACCGCGTACCTACGCACCAACCTGTGCCGTCATACGCAATCCGCATTCCACAGATCACCGCTGACGGCACGCACACACACACGTCGCAGTTAGTAAGTAGTAGTTTATCGATTGTTATTCGAATACTGATGACCAGGATCTACTAATCGACTATCGAATACGCACAATTTTCGATTAGGTCGATTGTTTTTTTACAACAATCGCACATCGCTAGCTCGAACGAATGTCGAAGCACAGTTGTTATTTTTTATCTTCGCCCCTTCTTGGACAGGCAAGGGCTGTTGAGCTATACAGCCAAGTCACGAGTTTTTTTTATTTTTATTTACTTATTTAAATATTTTGAGTAAATGCCCGATATACGTCCATTAAGGCCGGACCAAAACCCATCTCTGCATAATACATCAATTTCCTAAATACTATTCTCTGGTAAACTGCAAAACAGTTTATCGGCAGTAAATTATAATTTTTCAAAATCTGATATTATCAAGGCCAAGAGTATTTCTGCTGACCTTTTCCGTAAGTCTCATTAGTTTGTTTTTTCCTTTTTAACCGACTTCCAAAAAGGAGGAGATTCTATGTTCGGCTGTACGTTTTATTTATGTATGTTTTTTTTTGTATGGACCGATTTGGGAAATTCTTTTTTTGTTTGAAAGGGTATATTCCCAATTAGGTCCAATTTCCACCAAGTCGGGATCTGATGATGGGATCTTGGAGAAATCGAGAGAACTCTTAAAAAATTATAGGCACATCCATAGCGATTTGGGTATTTTTTATAGTAAATCATTCATTTGCTTATGGAAAGCAAAATTTGAAGAAGTGGAACTGATTATGAAGACCATCGGAACTACTCAACAATAATACTTATTTCACGGGTTCCGATTGGAGCGATTTGGAAAATTGTTTTTTTGTTTGAAAGGGGGTACTCCCAAATTGGTCCCATTGTTACCAAGTCAGGATCTGATGATGGGATCTTGGAGAAATCGAGGAAACTCTTCAAAATCTATAGGCACACCTATAGCGATTTGGGTAATTTTTATAGTAAATCGTTTATTTGCTTTTGGAAAGCAATATTTGAAGAAGTGGAACTGATGATGACCACAAATGGTCATCGGAATTACTAGTTATTTCACGGGTTCCGATTCGGTAACTTTAATATGGTTTCTAAACAATTTATAATCATCAAAATGTATATGGCGAAGTGGAACTGATGGTGATGTACCAGGAGAACTTCTCAACAATTTACGTCCCTGCATCGAGAATAGCAATATTTTGTAAAAGATGATGAGCAGTTGACATTAGGCTATTGTAACGTAGCTAAATTATAAACCGACTCAGTTAAAAGCAAGAAATAATCAAAATTTAAACAAAAAAATTAAAACCGACTTCCAAAAACACAAAAATTAAAATAAAATACCGATTTAATCCAAAAGACAAAAATACACGTAATATTATTATTAGTTTGTGCTACCACTCATCGATTTGAAGTCGGTGACAAGCCAAATATGGAGTGTATAGATGAGCTAAGTCCACTCCCACCACGCCACGCCATCATCACTCTTGCTTTCCGAAAGCAAATAAACCATTTTCTATAAAAGTACAAAAAATCGCTATAGGTGCCTATAATTTTTGAAGAGTTCCCTCGATTTTTCCAAGATCCCATCATCAGATCCCGACTTGGTGGCAATGGGACCAACTTGGGACTATACCCTTTCAAACAAAAAAATAATTTTCCAAATCTGTTCAACCGTCTTCGAATAATCGGTGTACTTAAAAAAAAAACATACATACAGCCGAATGCAGAACCTCCTCCTTTTTGCAAGTCGGTTCAAAAGTAGCTAGCACGACTATTTATGTGTCTATCCCCTTCCCCTTCGTGACGTCACGCCGAACAGGCGTGAGGCAGGCGGCGGGAATTATAGGCGCGTCTTTCAAATATTCGATGAATCAGGCAGACTGGCTGGCTTGACTGGCTGGCCTGGCATATGTGAACTTGACACGCGTCACACAGCGCACACAGCAGAGAAAAAAAATATAAGCCTCTCAGATTTCGACGGACAATATATCTCAGTCCCATCGAAATCGGAGGGGAACACCTGGGAATGTTTCTTTGTAAGTTTCAAAGTAGGTTACCGTTGAAACAAGGGCCAAAAGTAAAGCAAAAATTGCTAATAAAAATGTTATTCGAAGTACAATTTATTTTCTATGTATTTAAAACACAAAACACTAGATACAATTTTTATGAATAAAGATACATAGAGAAATATTTTTATATCAATTAAAATGTAGCGCAATCGGTGCGATAAAAAATAGGTATCAATAAAATTAATCTAATGACATGCCGGCATCACCGTCTTTTTTCTCGCTTTTGTCGTCTTTAGCTTTATCATCCTTCTTGTCTTTGTTGTCGTCTCCCTCCTTGGCCTTGCTGCCGTCGGATGTGTTCGATGTGTCCTCTAAAGCTTTGAAAAAAGCCTGCATATTACCAGTACTGGCGGCAGAGACTACTTCTGGCTCCAGGCCGAATTGCGATATCACCGGAGCCATTTGACCAGACATCAATGCCGATGAAAACTGATTCGCCGCCTGAAAATATGCCAGGTCACCATGACCATAATATAAATATTGACAGTGACAGTTGGTGTAGAGGTAACTGACTACAACGCCAAGTGTCGCGGGTCGATCGCCGCATCAGGGTAAGATTTACATTCGTGATGAACGTTGGTGTTTACTCTGAGTCTGGCTGGGTTTTGGTTATGTATCATAAGTACGTATACGTATGTACTTAAAAAAAAATATATATATATTAAGTGTTCTATCAGTTGCCTAATGCCCATAGCATAAGCTCTGCTACTTCGGGACCAGCAGGTCAATTATGTAATTTTTGTTGCTATCATATTATGTATTTCAGTTTCAAACAGAAAAATTGCGATTTTGTGATAAATTAATCATGTATAAACAGCTTCAACTTTTGAACCTATGTTTGATTTAATTTGGTTGATTGCTAGATATTGTAGGTGTCAAAACGTCCATATGGTAATGGCAAAACCGCCATGTTTTTGATTGCAAGTTACAACCGAAAAATGTTAAAAACCAAAGTTACATATTTATAGACCCTCGGGTAATATTACGATATCTAATGTAAAAGCATTATTATTATTACACTTTTATTTGAATAATATTAACAATCAAATGTAGTTAAATTATGTATTCTTAAAATTGCATTTTACACTACAAAAAAGCAGGGTGCGAGGATAATTATAATATCAATATTTCGGATATATAAATATATATTTATAATATATCATGTTGGATATATTGTCCTCGGACCACGGATTAGCGAAAAATGAATGCATGTGATATCTCATTATATCTCCCCCCCTCCTTGTGATATTTTGGGATTTTTTCCAAACCTTCTCTCCCCCTTTCGAGCCTCACGTGCATAATGGACGCTTCCCAATTTTTTATGTTTATAAAATACATAAATGTGTACATAAGTGTACATTAAATACTATAAAATAATAATATGACTGTCATACAAAATCGATATATGTATACATAAATGTATATATCACATTTTTTATAAATATTGGATATAATATATCAAAAATATCCGATATTTTGATATTTATAATATAATAAATATAGGATATTTTCGCACCCTGTAAAAAACCTTTAAGTAAACAAAGCCTGTAATGTTGCTCCAGGCTAAGTTTAATATACCTGGGAAAACCACATGACAATCCGTTCAGTAGATTCGGAGATTATCGCGAACAGTAGGGGGAGCACGAATTTTTTCGCTCTCGTCTAGTCGATATCGTCGTAATGTCAAAGCGTTTTTTTGTATGGAAAATGAACAACACTGGATAGGTGGCGCTGTTCATTTTCCATACAAAAAAAATGCTCGATATCGACTAGACGAGAGCGAAAAAATTCGTGCTCCCCCTACAGACAGGCAGAAAAGAATTTTAAAAACTTTTTGAACTTTTTGACTTTCTTCTTTTATCGCCCTCTCTCAATTTTTGATTAAAATATGCAACATACAATCATTAATCACGGATTCTACTCTTTTATTATAGTAAAGATTTAAAATTTTAATGTACCTGTAGTGTTTCTTGTAGTGCATGTGCATGTCGAGTTATCTCATGCATAATTATATTACTAGTGTTATGATAATACTGTTATATTATCATTATTAAAAAACTAGCTGTCCCCCGCGGCCCCGTTTCACCCGTGGTAATTTCGGGATAAAAAGTACCCTATGTCAGTCAGGACTACCGTAGCTTTCTATTTAAAATCGGTTCAGTAGATCCAGAGATTATGGTCCGGGAGCCCCCATACTTGTTTTCTCAGTGACTAATAACAGGCTGAAACTTCGTAAATAACTTTAGTTCGACAAGACGCAAAAGCTTTTTCCCTGAGCAAATTCTCGAAACGGGTAGCTAAAAATGTTCGATGAAATCGAAAACTTTGAAGCGTAGGACTGGGAAAACGCACCACTAAATTTGTAGGACTATGTGGCCATTTCATTTACTAAGCTGATACAAATATTTACTAAGATGCATACAAAAATTCAGCCGGCTATTAATCAATTTTTATGACCTCGTTATTTGTACATATTCGGATTGGAGGACTCTCTAATCAAACCAACCATTTTGAGGGACAATTATTTTTCCGGGTTTATCATCCAATTATCTTAACATTTCACTAATAAATTTTACTGTTACTCATTCAATTTCGACACCCCACCAAAGCGAAATGTTTGTCACCTGCTCACTTCATTAGCTACCCGTTTCGAGAATTTTCTCAGGGGAAAAGCTTTTGCGTCTTGTCGAACTAAACCTATTTACGAAGTTTCAACCTGTTATTATAGTCACTGAGAAAACAAGTACGAGGGCTCCCGGACTATTACCCCCTACAAGGTCACAAACTCACAATTCACATATTAGTATAGATATAGTTTTACATGCCTAACATCACACAGTAAAAGCAACATAAGCATGGTTTATCGGACACCCCTAACATTATGCAAGCATATGCAAGCACAAGTAATATGTAATTTCTTCAGCACCAAGGGTCTGTATAGAGGTGCACACTACGTAAGGGTTCACCTGCGCGAACTGCGGTGAGAGCAGGGTGGTCCTTACATCGTCCTGCGTGCCGGCGGGCGGCGCGGGCGACAGGTGCGGCGCGAGGCGCTGCGCGTTGGGCGGCGCGCTGGCGGTGCCCACCACCTCGGGCGAGGCCAGCGCCGCCGCGAGGTCTAGCCGCGCGCCGGGCCCGCTGCCCGCGCCCCCCGCCGCGGCCGCGCCGCCTTCCGACGACGGCGGAGCGTTGCCCAGTGTGGTAAAGTAGCGTTGTAGATCTGATAAAAATATTTGCCCACCTGCAATTCCATAATAGTAAACTATTAGTTACCCCTTTCTCCCTATTCCGCAATGAATTGAACCTATATCTTTTAATGTATGTCTGTTTACTACTTATTCTAATTTACTCTGTGTGTTTCACTAGCTATTTATGTTTATAATATTAGGTTCTTACATGAAATTGGCGTTTTGTCGTACTGACCACTTTAATCTCAAATATCTCCTTTTTGGTTAGGAATTCCAATTTCAAATTTATACAGCCTACTTATACATACATTCTTTTGAGATACATACTCATGCTTTTGTGTTTTGAAAACTCTAATTCATTTGTTTTTTTCTTTTGGTTTTTTTCTTTGCGTCACTCAGTTTACAAAATGGAAAATTTGAAATGACGCGATTTGTTTTTTTTTTTTTTGGCAGCAAAAAGAGTTACGTATTATTAAAAGTGGATTTTGTTGTGCTGTATTGGACAATAATTTTCACAGTGTCGGTTTTTTATGTGCTCAAAGAAGATATTATATGACATTTCGAGTTGATTTCTTCTCTTCAGTTTTTGGTTCCAACGTTTTCGTTTTGGTAATTTCAACCCGCAGAACAAGCTCCATGGACGGCCGGAGATCAAAGTCGATAATGCAGAATTGAAGACTATTGTGGAAGCGGATTCGTCGCAAACCACGGCCGAGCTAGCTGCAGGCTGCAGTGTTAATGATACTGTTTTAATCCACTTGAAGCAAATTGGGAAGGTGTAAAGGTTGAAAGGTGGGTACCTCATGAATGGAGTGCAGCAAACCGACAAATGCACGTCGACTGCTGCGTTACATTTCTCAACCGGCACATTAATGAAGGAATTTTAAATCGAATCATAATCTGTGATGAAAAGTGGATCCTGTATGATAATCGGAAACGCCGGCTGAAACCTGGCGAACCAGCCAAATCCTGCCCCAAGCGAAAATTTACTCAAAAAAAATTAATAGGGTACTTGCATGAATTTTTTTTTCATTCTATTTTAAAGATATATGGCCTACTTAAACAAAGCAAGAAAAGAAAAAAAAATATATGCATAAATATATTAAATAGAGCGTTTCAAAGTTCCTACTTTAGACCTTACCGCCGAAACGCGGAATGACGTCACTTGTTCAAAATTACGCCTTATTAATCTGTGATTGAAATGTCACTGTCGTATTGACAGGGTCGATTTATTCTTCATTCGGCCCGCCAAGTTTCGGCCCACATAAAAAATTCCTGGTTCGTCCCAAACAATATGCTTTCTTCGTCCCAAAATATAATTTTGATTATTTTATTCTCGCTTCGTCCTATTTTATATTCCTTCTACGGCTCATATTTTTTTGTATATGCCAAACTTGCTTTTTTGTACCATCAGCAAAAAGAGTTACGTATTATTAAATATTCTAACATCTATCAACCACACATTTAAAACAACCGCTCCTCCCAGTCTTCTCTGCGAGAGAAGATTTACTCCTATTATTATAATAACACTCTTTAGCCACTGAGCGATTTTCACCAATATGCTAAACGTATTTAACGCTCAAAAACAGAATTGGGCCATTGTTGACTAAATTTTTTTTTAGTCCGTCTTGTAAATTAATGAAAAATATTGGACACGCATTTTTTCTTTTTTTACTTATTCAAACAATAACGGCGATACATTGAGTTTAAATTTCGCACGACGTCACTAACCGGACAGTTTGTATGGCAGCTTATAGCGGTTAGTGACGTCACGACCCCCCACCCTAAACTTTAATGCGCTTTATCTCTGTATATTTTCATTTATTTGAGGAGTAAAAAATACGTGTCCATTGTTTTTTTTTATTTTCTAACTGAGGGACTAATTAGGATTTTGATTTTCAGAAGTAGTCAACATCCCTATTTTAAGTTTAAATGCATCTCACGTCTTTCACCGTTTCTAAACACGTTTAGCGATCTGTCAAAATTAAATGCGCTCTGATGGCTGTTCAACTCGCAGAATAATCGATAGAGTCACCCCTTGCTATTGCTTCATTGTACAAAAAGTATATAAAGTATCCTAAAACCAATCAGAAACAACAAGAACTTGCTTTATAAGATTGCAAAATTTCCACATGGACTGCACATGTGAGAATAATTTCACCAGGTGGTAGGTAATAATGCAGAACTGTACAGAAATCGCAAGGGATATTTTTCAATAAATACACAATGTGTGGCTGCTGCTGACCTCTCATTCATTGATATTGTTGCTCGTTGGCATGGACCTGCACGGCTGCACATGACTCCAATATTTGGGACATTTGCGTTTTGTAGAGTGTTTTTGCAGGGAAAAATCAATGCCAAGTTGTTATTGAGAGACAGCGGGACATGCACAAACAGGGTTTATGATGATACCATTGCCTGAAGGTGTGATACTAGATAATAAAGTTGATTTATTCCCAAATGTTTAGAATTATTTATTATTAAATTTATCTTAAAAAAATTGGGAATAAGTACTTTCTCTTTTTTTTTGACTGTACCTTTAAAGTACTTGTAAATTTGGGACGAAGCGAGACATCAATAGTGATACGGGACGAACCAAGAATTTTTTGGAATGTGGGACAAAACTTTGGGACGAATGAAGAATAAACCACAGGGTCATGTGACACTGACAGACAGATAACTTCCATATCCAATAGCGAAATTAAGGTTGAACTGTGTCGATTTACTTCCAAAAGTTCCAGTAAAGAATCGAAATGCATCTTACCGATGCATTTTAAAGTAAAAAACTTCAGAAAATGGAAAATATGCGTTGACTGTATGCACTTAGTTTCTTTGGCCTTCTCTGAAAGAGGTAAATGTTTCTTAAAAAAATAAAAGTGACGTCATGTGTCAAGCTTGGCTGTGATTGGTGTTTCGTTGCAACGTTCCATTTCACAGAATTAAAAGTTGAATACTTTGGAAACTATTGAAAATTTTTTAGTAAATCTTTCACGATAACGCTTTTCTAAGGCTCTATTTTTGAAATATTGACACAATTTCATGCAAGTACCCTATTGTAAATAGTGCCGGTATCGTTCACTACAGCTTTCTTAAATCTGGCCAGATTATTATTACTGCGGATGTCTAATTGTCTATTGTCAGCAACTGCAAACCATGATGGAAAAGCTAGCTGCTAAACAACCGAGGCTGGTCAATCGCTCTAGGCTACTGCTACTTCAGGACAACGCTAGACCACACACTGCACAATAGACGGCTACCAAATTAGAGGAATTTCAATTGGAGTGTCTAAGATATCCACCATACTCTCTGGACTTAGCTCCAACAGATTACCACTTTTTCGAAATTTGGATAACTTCTTGCGAGGGAAAAAATTCAACTCCGATGGGGCAGTCCCAAGCGCCCTCAAAGATTTTATTGATTCCCGTCCGAATGGTTTTTTAGTAAAGGGATCAATGACCTACCTATGAGATAAAAGTGCATAGATAGCAATGGTATATAATTTGATTAAATAAATATATTATATTTAAAAAAAATCGACTTTATGTTCCTCCCTTACAAAACGCCAATTTCATAATATGTAAGGACCTAATACAATTATGTTGTAGTGTCTTCTAATGTGCGATTTTATTATTACTGTTTGGATATTTTTCTTTTGAAGTATTGTACCTATATTATATTGAAACAAATACTTAAATAAATCAGTAATTGATACAGGAAATGTATCAACTGTTTTATTTAAGTACTAGCTGTGCCCCGCGGTTTCACCCGCGTGAAAGGTGTTTATACAACAGCTTTTTTTCCCGACATCAGATTACAATGAAACAAAGCCTATATGTAGCTCCAGGCTAAGCTTAATCTACCTGTGTAAACCGCATGACAATCCGTTCAGTAGATTCAGAGATTATCGCGAACAGACAGACAGACAGACAGAAAAGATTTTTAAAAACCCTTTTTTTGTGGTTGGTTACCCTTCGTTTATCGTCCCCTGTTAATTTTTGTTAAAAATATTCAATGTACAGAATCGCGGATTCTACACTTTTATTATAGTGTAGTGTAGTTTTATTTTATTGTAGTGTATAAATATGTACTTGTATGTAAATAAATTGTACTGCATAATAGAAACACCACTGACTTGACCCACCTACTTATATTCTTATTTTGGTGACAATAATATTTGATGTGTCAGTGCAGACAGACGGAGTGGCGTGGCGGTGCTTGAACTTTACCATTTATATAAACTAGCTGTCCCCCGGGGTTCCACCTGCCGTAGTTTCGGAGTTTCCGTTCGAATTTCGGGATAAAAGTACCCTATTAGTCCGGGTGTCCCCGTACTTGTTTTCTCAGTGAATAACAGGCTGAAACTTCGTGAGTAGGTTCAGTTCGACGAGACGCAAAAGCTGTTCCCCTGAGAAAATACTCGAAACGGGTAGCTAAAAATGTTCTATGGAATCGAAAACTTCCAAGCATAGGACTGGGAAAACGCACCATTAAATTATTTGTAGGAGTATGTGGTCATTTCATTGTCTAAGCTGATACAAATATTTACTAAGCTGCATATAAAAATTCAGTCGGTTATAACCCCTGGGCCACAGTTTCGGCGGCGGCGGCAGCGGTGACGGCAAAAACAAATGGTAGACAACATACCAAGTAGGCCACAGCTATCAGCGGCGCGAGCTGTGGCCAACTTCTTATGTTGTCCACTGCCGCGCCGCCGCCGAGATTGTGGCGCCGCCATTTTTATGATCTCGTTATTTGTACATATTCAGAATGGAGGACACTCCAGTCAAACCATTCATTTTGGGGGACAATTATTTTTCTGGGTTTATTATCCAATGGGTTTATCAGTCATTCAATTTCGAAACCCCACCAAATCGAAATGTTTCTAACCTGCTCACTTCATTAGCTACCCGTTTCGATAATTTTCTCAAGGGAAAAGCTTTTGCGTCTGGTCGAACTGAACCTACTCACGAAGTTTCAGCCTGTTATTAGTAACTGAGAAAACAAGTACAGGGGCTCCCAGACTAAATGTCACTCAGAACTATCGTAGCTTCCTACAAGTGAAATAATTTCCAAAATCGGTTCAGTAGATCCAGCGATTACCCCCTACAATGTCATGAACACAAACTCACAATTCAGAAACTTCTATCTATACTAATGTATAGATTTGAAAGCCGCCATATTAGTCTTTGGCTGAAATTGGTATCACAAAATGATACTTACTTAATGAAATGATACTGAGGAGAAGAAATTGCTTTTAAGCAAAAAGGCCGCCCTTTGTTGCCTGTATTTCCCACCATGTATTTTTTTATATTTATGTTTTTGGCGACAATAAAGAATATTTGATTTGATTTGAGACTCGTAGCACCGTTAGTTAGGGTGCAGGTCGATGGTACGTCACCTTATTAGTATCCTGAGCACGAACTTATTCGCTCTCGTCCGTTCGATATCGAGCGTTTTTTTGTATGGAAAATGAACAACGCCATCTATCCAGTGCCGTTCATTTTCCATACAAAAAAAAAGTTTTTTCATTATGACGATATCGAAAGGCGAGAGGGAAAAAAATCGTGCTCCCTTTACTGAGCCGTATGTACCTCAGTGTGCTTTGCTGCCGATTTACTGCTCTTTCGGCTGTTTGCACTGATCCTATCTATAAATTTGTTATGACACTCACTACGTGGTTGAGTGGCGCTCGCTGTGTTCGGAGGAGTCGCAGTAGGTGCAGGAGCTTCGCGAGCTCGCGCTGGTGCAGTGGTCCTTGAAGCTGAAGACTCAGTGGTCCGCGGAGCACTGCCGCCGCGAGAGCTGCTGTTACTGCCACTATTAGCAGATGGACGAGTGCTTGCATTGCCACTGCTACTGTTTCTGAAGTAAACGATAAAAAAAAATTAATACTGAAGTAACAAAGCAAGTGTTCCACTACGCAGGCAAATGTGATTTTTGCCCGATAAATTCTAATTTAGATAAAAAGAGAGATAAAATATGTCATAAAAATATAATTACCCCATTGTACCCAGAAGTGATGACAAACCACCAATTTGTCCGACACCACCAAACAACTGCATCAGCTGCTGTTGAGACATGTTATTCAGCAGGTTCTGCAAGTCCCCTTCTTGAGCACCAGCCCCACTGCCACCACCACGTCCTCCGGATGATGGAGGGTTATTTAATGTTTCATTGATTCGACGGCAATACTCATCATCTTTATCTGTTTTTGGTTCCTATAAGAGTGGTCAACTTTTATAAAATTGTTATTTTGTTCAATTTGGAAAACCAATAAACATGTCAGAGTACATTTGTATTATTATTATTATTATTCATTTATTGTTCTTAAATTTAGGTTTTTTACAGTAGATATAAATTTACAAAATAATAAATATTATAAAAAACCTAAACCTAGTGTGCTACCGGCAGCGGAGCAGGGCTCAAACTACCGGTGGTTAAGGTCACAGAGACAGGAACCTCCGTACAATACGTGTCGTGTCGAGAATTACCGCCTTCTGCATCTGACCCTTAAGCCAACGACCTAGCGAGAGTCTCTCGAGATGTTGATCGAGACTCTTCGCTATTAAACCGTTTGCCGAAACAACTATCGGGACAATGGTTGTGGAGTCAACATTCCACATAGCGGTTACCTCATGGGCCAGGTCAAGGTATTTACTGACCTTGTCCTTCTCGGCTTTCACGAGGTTCTCGTCATGTGGGATGGTGACGTCAACGATCATTGCCCGGCGTTGGGACCGATCGATCACCACGATATCAGGTTTATTGAAAATAATAGTCCTGTCCGTGATAATAGAGCGATCCCAATAGAGCAACGCATGACCATTTTCGAGGACTGGCGCGGGAGCGTATTGATAATACGGAACCTTAGACTCAACAAGACCATATTGGAGAGCAAGTTGTTGATTATTATTATTATTGTATTACCTGCATCCAAAAGAAATATTTCTTGGTAAATGATTTGAACTTCAAAACATAAACCCTGCCTGTTGTACATTCATTGACGCGTACAAATTCACAATCATCAGGAAAAATCAAAAGATCGTCTTCAACCTCTCCCGTTGTACGATCTTTCCAACAAAAATGCATTAAAGAATCTTCTCCTTGGTACACGTAAAGTAATCCCTTCCTCTTGTCAGGGTGAACCATGCGCCCTTTTAACGTCATTCTTCCTGCGCGAAATTCTACCAAATGTTTATTTCCTCCTGAACTACCACCAAGAGCTGAAGTATTTCCAAATAGAGCAGTAGCAGACATGATGACTTGAAAACACAAAGATGAAATATTAACAACAACTTCCCGAGTTCAATTCAAAACAAATAGGTAGGTAATTAAGAAGTCGGCTGAAAATAAAAAATCGGTTTCTTTACCTGTTACAAGAACCTTTTTTATAGGATTAGAGCAGCTGCAGCAGAGATAAATGATATACTTTCCAAAAATCTAGTTTAGTAGTTTAAGTATTCACATTTCACACCCACAAACTACTTAGAGATACTACCGTATTTTCACACCTAAGTCTAGTTATTTTGTGGTTCACACGCAGCGATTGGGAACCAGGAATTCACAACACGATAATGTACGACACTGGAATGTACAGCACTGGAATGCGCGACACTGGATTGTACGATACCGGAATGTACAGCACCGGAATTGGTGACACCGCTCCTATTGGTCGATGAAATCACGCCTCCTTTCTTTGTGCTTGTTTACGTTACTTACCTAAGTACTGGGTCAAGTTATTGTCAAATACGGCACATATATTTTATGTTAGATTTTTTGGTGATGATTATTAGGTTTTATGTTAGTGTTTATGCCCATTACGTTATTATGTTACAGTCTATAGGCAGGATAATCAAACAATGGACTACTCTATATATTTTACTGTATAGACTTAGAGTACAATACACTAAATCTGGTCCCTTAGTTTACACCTTATAATTATTATTTCCACGAGCTATGTGCCCTATACAGATTGTACAGATTATAAAAGTTACGAAAAGAAAGGAACCAAAACTGTATTAACTGGCGAACGGGAAACGACTGGCGAGCGGTTAGCTTCGCCTGATTTACGTCACCTTTCCTACACCTATCCTATAGTAGGTACTAGTGTGGCGATGATGTCAGTATAAGCTATTTATTGAAATAAGTAAAAAGTAATGAGAACATTACTATCGGGGTCACATCATAAACAGATTTCAAAGTAGTATACCCGACATTCTTTATTAGGTTAGGTTCTTACTGATGACCAGGTCTCGCGAGCCGAGCGAGCGTAGCGAGCGTGCCGCGGTAGCGGCCGGCGATGCGCTAAAGACAAAATAAGGTGACATTTATTTGATTAATTCTTAGGTGTGACCACGAAGTTTCGATATATTATGCAAAAAAAAAGAATATAACAAGTTGTAACAATTCATTAAAGTGAAAAATAATAATTATGTTACTAAATATTACACTTGGACTTGTTATTTGAATTTCCATCAGATTTTGAGACAGTAACTACTAACTACCTACTACCTGCATTGTATTGAATACTACTAAACGGAGCACGAAGTCGGCTAGGCCATGAAATCCGGTGTCGCCAATTCCGGTGCTGTACATTCCGGTGTCGTACAATCTCGTGTCGTGCATTCCGGTGTCGCCTTTTCCGGTGCTGTACAATACAGGGACTCGCAGCGATTGATCTTTTGAAGAAACTAGAAAGAGTAGATAAACTAGATAACGCAACTCAAGTCTTAACTAAGTAGGTACCTATTTAAAAAGTACTCTGTGGTACCTATACGGGGAACGGAAACTGAATCTCCAAGAATATATTTTATAACCACTGGGTACGCTGAATCTATTACCTACGCTACGGCCTACGCAAAGAGAAGAAAATATAAATAGGTACCCACACAAAACTACGATTCAAATAGAATCGAATCGAATACAAAAGCGGATGACATCATGACATTGACAATGATAATAAGTCCCTGTAATGTACAGCACAAATTATGTATTGATATTATAAGTACAGCAGTCAGCACCGAAGACACCGGAATGCATGACCCGAGATTGTACGACACCTGAATTGGACTAATTGGAGACATAGGGACTGTCCTACTATTGGCAAATAATTATGACGTCTATTCTATTTGATGCTCCGTTTAATAGTGTTCAAAGTAATTACTGTCTCAAACCATGGCAGAAATTCAAATTACAATCATTTAATACTTACTCATCAAAGTTTAATACTAAGTAACGTAATTATTACCAGATGAATGAATTGATCAATTACTGCAACTATCCAAATTCACCATATTCTGTCTTTGGCGCATTGCTGGCCGCTACTGCGGTACGCTCGCTATGTTTGCTCGGCTCACGCGACTTGCCGGGCTAAGATGCGCAAGACGACAAAATTTTATCGAGCCATTTTATCGATTCTCGTCGACATATTGTATGGCTTTGTCGACGAGAATCGATAAAATGGCTCGATAAAATTTTATCATGTTGCGCATCTTAGCCCCCTTGGTCACGAGTACAAAACTAACCTATGTCAGGTTGCTCTACGCTCTGCCTAAAGTCAAAAAGTACTTGTGACTAGATACTATCTTTAATCAGTTCATGATGTGATGGTTAAATACTCATTACTTTTTCTTTAAAAAAAAAACAGATCAAACATAAATTATATTAGTGGCTTAATTTTGACAATTACATGATCTAGTTCCTACATAAGTAAGTTATGTAAACGAGCAAAAAAAAGGAGGCGTGGTTTCATCGACCAAGAAGCGGTGTTCCCAATTCCGGTACTGTACATTCCGGTGGCGAACACTCTCTGCATGGTCTGTATTTCGATGCCCTATTTGTACAGGGCGGAAAGCACAACACCAGAATTCATGTTCAATCTCAGAAGAATTACTAAAGCATATTGTTCTGAGTGAACAATACTTCAAATACTTGCCGAACAAATCGGTGACGTACATTCCGGTGTCGTGCATGTCGTAGGTACATTATCGTGTGGTCCTGGTTTCCGACAATGATGACATGCATATTGAGCATGACCGTGACGCATCAAAATATTTTTTTTCCATATTTACTCAGATAATCACGAGTCACGACCACAGATACAGCAAAATAGGTATGTGAAAAAATGATCGATTTTTATATCATCAAAATCAAAAATCAATTTTTAATAAATCGATTATATTAATTTTCGTAAATATAGATAAATATTGGATTATTTATGTTCTCGTTTTATTTCTCAAACTGATCGTTTCTTTTTATTTGAATCCTTTCGTTATCGTTTAAATTTTGAAATGGCACAGAACATATTTTGTTACAATAATTGATTATATTAGTTTTTAGTTATTTTATTATTTAAAGTTAAAAGTACAAAATGATATTAACTTGTACTGTATTTTAGTTTGAAAGAAGAAATATTGGTAATATTGGTTATTTTAACCGACTTAAAAAAAGAGGTCTACGTTCGACTGTATTTTTTTTATTATGTTCACCAATTACTGGAAGATGTCTGGACCGATTGGAAAACTCATTTTCGTTTGAAAGGGTTATGAACCCTAAGGCGGTCTCATTGTCATCAGGACCTGATGATGGGGCCTTGGAGAAATTTAAGGAACTCTTCAAATATTACAGATACAGCGATTGGGGAATTTTTTATAGTAAATAGTTTATTTTCTTTTGGAAAATAGGTACCATTTCGTGAAGGGGAACTGAAAATGAAGACTACGGACGGCCATCGGATCAACTCATCAAGAAGTATTTCACGGGTTGATATTACAGTTCATATTATGGTGAAGTGGAGCTGGTGACGGAGTAACAGGAGAACTAAATAATTGACATCCCTGCATTGGGTTCGATTCTTTCTATTAACTTAAATCCGTTTTTTTATATTGATGATTATTTATTGCAAAGAGAAAAATCGATTTAGAAATAATTTACATTTTTTTTCTCTCTATGTCACATCACATCCCTAAAGCATATAAAGTGAAATTTGGAGTGATTTTTTTAAATTTATCCCTTTCGGTGATGACAAAGGAAATACAGCCGAATCAGAGCTAACGATAATAATTAAGTTTTTTTGTCTAGGTGCCACTTAGTAAAACACGGTCACACGAGATTGGTATCATATATTAAAGCAAAACTCTTAATCATAACAAAAAGCATGCGACGCCATTCAAAACACAAAAATTAACTAGGCATGGGTCAGATATATCAAAACGTATCTGAAATCCGATTTCTTTCAGAAATCGGTTCGTATCGATATCCAAATTATAAAATCCGTTTTTCAGAGATCCAAATCTACCTCGTAACAAAAAACGAAAATCCAAACCCACGCAAACGGAAACCGATACCAAAATCCAAATCCACGCAAACGAAACCCGATGTCAAAATCCAAATCTACGCAAATTTGCACAAACCGTTTTCTAATCAAGCAACCGATATGAAATTCGCACCGTCTCTTTTTAACTAAGCGCGACTTAGCGGAGGGACTAAGATAGGACGAATTTCGATACCACGATCAGTTTCTGAGAATGAATTTCACATTGAATTATCAAACTACATTGTTAACGAATAAGATCTAATTTAGATTACTCCGATTGCGATATCTTTAATCTTTTTGTCACTCGCCACGTCTTGGTGGCCAGCCGATACTCGCTCGCTATGCCTATAGGTATAGGTAAGTAGAGTTTTGATGCGAACTTCACAGGCACTTGCTGTGGCACTTGCTCGGCGCCCGTCGTTGGCCGTTTGTTTTTCCACTTCACGTAGGTGGTTAGTGAGTAATCGTTGAACTGTTTTAGTGAAAAAGATATGTTTATTTTAAATTAGATTATTAGTTGGTGTTTGTAGATAATAATATATCTCTTTATGTTTAATTCGTACTGTAAATTTTATAGGTACTAATCCCACTAATATTATAAATGTGAAAGTGTGGATGTTTGGATGTTTGTTACTCAATCACGCAAAACCGGCTGAACGGATTTGGATGAAAGTGACATAGGGTACTTTTTATCCCGAAATTCTCACGGGAACTCCGAAATTACCGTGATGAAACCGGAGGCCCAGCTAGTCATGTAAATATAAATAAAAAGTTATTGTAAATATGAGATTTTTAAAATATGCTCTATAAAAGTTTAGAGCACATAGAAAACTGTTCTGCTAGTCCTAAGCCTAGATTTAAGCATGAAGGAAAATCGCAATCGTATGAAGAATATTCGGTATCGTCCAAGAGCCACAAGAAAGTTCTTGCAATCTCAACGATGCTAAATGCTAATAAATATTATAAAAATATTTATACTAATTAAATTTACTTGAAACTGGCTAAATACATTATATGCGAAGAAAAAAAAACCACTACAATTTTTTTTTTCTCTTGTTTTTGGACTCAACACTGAGTGTTATTTGCCACTGTAGCGTCCTCTACGCACGGCACCTGAAAAATAAAACATACGGATTAATAAAATAATGCAAACAAATAAACATAAAAATAAATAGAAGTAAAATTGTACTTACCTCTTTATGCGCGTAGGCACTCCATTGTTTCCAGCTCCTACACCACTTTCATTTTTGGTATTAAGACGATAGGAAGCAAAGGTTAGGAAGCATTGTTAAAAAAAAAGGAATTTTGACAGAACGGGATTATTGGATTATTAGCATCGCGGGAAAACTTAAAAAACTTATGGCAGGCCGCTTTTGAAATCGATTTCAAAAAACGATTTGAAAAACGGATTTCAAAACATCATCATAAATAAGAAAAAATAAATTAAGGCGACTCTATGAGTGATATAGAAGCCACAAATACCGTTTTTAGAATTTTTGTCTGTCTGTCTGTCTGTGTGTTTGTATTCCTGCTATGCAAAAACTGCTACATCAAATTGAATGCGGTTTTTTTTGTTGTATTGCTAAGGGTCTAACTTAGATACTCATGTTTCGATTTTTTCGAAATTCCATCTGGAATTTGAGATATTATTATAAAAAATGCTGGTCATCCTATTAAAGTTTGGATGTTTGTTACTCAATCATGCAAAAACGGCTGAATGGATTTGGATGAAATTTGGCATGTACGTTGTCAGGGGTACAGAGAAGGACATAGGGTACTTTTTATCCTGGAATTACCGCGGGAACTCCGAAATTATCGCGGGTGGAACCGCGGGGCACAGCTAGTCCTACTAATATTATAAATGTGAAAGTGTGTATGTTTGGATGTTTGTTACTCAATCACGCAACAACGGCTGAACGGATTTGGATGAAATTTGGCATGCATGTAGCCTTTCACATGGAAAAGAACATAGGCTACCTTTTATCCCGGAAACCCCGCGAAATTATTAATTGTGCCCTGCGGTTTCACCCGCATTAATGTCGGAAATCCCGCGGGAATTCCGGGATAAAAAGTACCTTGTCCTTTTCTGTGCCTCTGACAAAGTGTAGAATGCAATAATTAATTTTATTTCACACGCGTTAATTTCGGAGATCCCGCGGGAATTCCGGGATATCCATCGTTCATCAAAGAAAAAGTTCCAGTAAAGAATCGAAATGCATCTTACCGATGAATTTTATATTAAAAAACTTCAGAAAATGGAAAATATGCGTTGACTGTATTTACTTAGTTTCTTTTGCCTTCTCTGAAAGAGGTAAATGTTTCCTAAAAAAATAAAAGTGACGTCATGTATCAAGCTTGGCTGTGATTGGTGTTTTGTTGGAACGTTCCTTTTCACAAAATTAAAAGTTGAATATTTTGGAAACTGTTGAATTTTTTTAGTAAATCTTTCACGATAACCCTTTTCTAAGGCTCTATTTTTGAAATATTGACACAATTTATTATAATAAATTTCATGCAAGTACCCTATTGATAGTATATTATAGTCTAACAATAATCATGCCCATAAAAAATAAGGTTGGTCTCCAAAAGATTTTTTTGACTCTTTACATGACATTTTGAAATTACCTTAAATTTTAAAAATAGGCGGTAAGTTGTAGGTACTTACATGTAAAGTTATATTGGCGTTAGTTCCGAAACCTGCTAACAGAGGGCGGTTTTTTTACTTTCCCAATTAATGCGCAGAGTTGGACCTCTATTTCAGATATTAAAAAGTACTCTGTGCTTATTTTGAAGTGGAGACCTCCTCCACCTCTGTCTACGTCCTCCACCGTCCTCGACCTCGAAGTTATTCTTCTGAGACCTCGACAACGTAGTGATTACCTTCTCTCTGACCTCGACCGTTTCCTAATCGGCACTTGTCAAAACGCAAATGTCTAATTTGTCAACTTGACAATTGACATTTGAGTTTTGACAATGACAACTCCTACCTACGGTCCTACCTATCAAAAATTCTGGATTTCTGAGTTTTTCAATCGATTTACCTACTTCATTGCTTGGTTTTCTTACTTTACGATAAAGTAAAAAAGTTTGTAATTCAAGCATAGTGCTATTTTGTAGCTTTGGAAAAGAGTATATCGTTTTGCACTAAATTCAGACTGAGACAATTTTGTATCACCAATAATATTAAACGGAAAATGAGTGGTGTTCCAACTGGTAAGTTATTTCCAACTCAATTCAACATCTTTACCTAGCAACGGGGCGTACCTACATTTACTAACAAAGATTTCCAAACATCTGAAGTGGTTTTTAAAGAATCTTAAATACCTATTTACATTTCATTTGTTTTTGTAACGTATAGGTGACGAAGTAAAAGATAATAATTATAATTATCATTGAAACCTTTTTTTGGTATCTAATACTTCTCAATGTTCTCAAATGAATTAGGTACCTACATAAATATAAATATTACATATAAAATATAATATTTATTTTCATTACTTATTTATTTATAAATTAAACATAAAATATTAACTTAGCAGAAAGTACCCAGTAGTTTATTATGTATTGATATACCTACATATTACTGTATATGCAGATATGTATTTTATTTATATTGTTATAATATATTATGCATTCCTTATTTTACCTTATCTATTTATTTTACAACTTTTCTTTTATTTCCCTTCCTTTTTTTATCCCTAGTTTTGATTCTATCGAACCATTATTTTTATGTTTATCAACCTCCTTTCTCTTTATCTCTTCTCCTGCCAATGTTTACTTCAAATCCTTTCGATTTTTCAAAGGTTGACTGGAAGAAATCCCCTCGTGGGATAAGTCTGCTTTTGAGCATAAATTACATACTTATTTTAATTTTAGCAATTTGTAAAAACTTTGTTTATGTTCAATAAAGTATACAAACAAACAAACAAATGGAATTGATATAAATCAAGTAGGTACCTATGTATAACAAATGTTATTCACAGTAAATAGTAATCACTACATAGTATAAAATAAAGTCGCTTTCTCTGTCCCTATATCCCTATGTATGCTTAAATCTTTAAAACTACACAACAGATTTTGATGCGGTTTTCACCAATAGATAGAGTGATTCATGAGGAAGGTTTATAACTATATTTTATCCTGGAATTCCCGCGGGAACTCCAAAATTACCGCGGGTGAAACCGCGCAGGTCAGCTAGTAAATAATAATCTGTAGATACAGCAAAATTACAAAATAAGATGTGAGTCTGTGTACTTGATATAGGTACCCATTTAAAAGAAAATAATTGTGATTCTACTAAATTTTTGGTCTATCTTGTATTACTTGATTTCACTAGTAGAATCTGAAGCAGGTTTTTAGAACATGTTTGTATGTTTGTATATCACATTTCCTATACAAACATAAAATTGATCAGAATCAAATAGTGTTTTTCCAATTGCCTTGCTTATAGTATAGGCTTAGTATTGTAGACTTGTTTCTTCTGTGTTAATTTGATTGAAGATCCTATAGCTCTTTTTTCCTGTATGGTAAAGGAAGTTAATAGTTATCTATGCATGCATAATTGTTGTTTTTGTTAAATTTAAAAAAGTTTCTGTAAACATAAATCACATACAACAATGTGCTCTAATAGAGATGGTTTAGATAGATACAATAATATATAGATACAAATGCTGTATCACCCCCAGAGTCTGGTATTATTAGGAGCCTCAAATGTATGGTCATGTCTATTAAAATAATCTTTACTTAGTATAAAATGAAGTTGTTTTGCTGCCTGTTCGCAATAAACTATAAAACTACTGAAGGGATTTTCATGCAGTTTTCACCAATAGATAGAGAGATTCATGAGGAAGATTTATATCAATAGTTTATCCTGAAATTCCCACGGTTATTCCAAAATTACTGCAAGTGAAACCGCAGGGGACAGTACCCGAATTGGTACGTTTTCCACTGTCAAAGTTATACCTATCTAATAATAGCTATTATCTTTGGTTCTTCCTGCACCAACAAACATGAATTCCCTTATTCCCTTTATTTTAAGAAAAAACTTGTGCCATATTATGTTGACCTGGCACATGACCTATTTGTATGTGTTCTGGTGTTTTCATGGAAACATAAACACTGATTAATTATTTATGATAATCTTTAATAATCTTTTCTTCTAAAAATAGATTAATATGTGTGAATATAAATTAAACGTCTTAAATTTCTACATTTACTCGATTTCGTTGTACACCTGACGACATAGCGCTGGTATTTCTCTTTAAGAGCTTATTACACATTACAATCTGGCAGACACCAATCTAGGAAATTGTAAGGTGTAATCGATGTTAGAGCAGTTAGGGACCAATTTAGTGAGATTGGAGGGTCCCAATCTACTTCTCCTCAGATTGGTGACGATGTAGGGCAGTGTAATCGCGTCGGATCCAATTTAGGGTCGGTGAGTGAGAGAGAGAGCGAGTGATCACACTACATTAAAATGTACCCTAGAGTGGTCGATATAAGGTACAATTTAATGTAGTGTGATCATTCGCGCTCTCTCTCTCTCGTATCTGATTTCTCGCCATATATTTACTATAATTCTCCCCAAATTCGGTACGATACAGCGACTAGTTGGCGCACGCGCTTCGTTCGAGACAGACGTGTACAAGGTGGCGCGCAGCGTATGCAAATTACATGACGTAACCTACGTCTTTTATAACAAACTAGCTGTTCCGCGGTTTTACCCGCGGTAATTTCGAAGTTCCCACGGGAATACCGGGATAAAAGTACCCTATGTCCTTCTCTGTACCTATGAAAACAGGCATGCAAAACCTGCAAAATTTATTGATGATCGGTTGAGCCGTTAAGTCGTGAAAGCGTAACAAACAAACAAACAAACTCACTTTCGCATTTATAATATTAGTGAGGATTTAATAAAAAAATATCGACATGAACGCGACTACCTACTTATTAGATAGTAGCTGTCCCACGTGATTTCACCTGCGGTAAATTCGGAATTCCCCTGGGAAATCACCACGTCAAAAACTCACAAACTTTACATCTTCATAATATAGCTGTGCCCCCCGGTTTCACCCGCTTGAGTTTTGGAATTCCCGCAGGAGCTCCTAGGTAGCCTAAGTTACTCCTTATAGCATCAGCTAATTAGCAATGAAAGTCCCGTCATAATTTGTGCAACTGTTTCGGAATTCCCGCAGGAACTCCAAAGTAGCTTAATTTACTCCTTATAGCATCAGCTAATTAGCAGTAAAAGTCCCGAAAATTTGTGCAACAGTTACGGAATTACTCCTTATAGAATCAGAAGAAAGAATTTTTTAAATCAGTCCCGTAGTTTTTTTGTAAAATCGTAACAAACAAACAAAAAATCAAATCTTTCCTCTTTATGATATTAGTAGGAAGTTCCCTAAATTGGATACAATTTAGAGTCAGTGAGTGAGAGAAAGAAAGAGCACCCTAAATCGACCACTAGGGTACATTTTAACGTAGTGTGATCACTCGCTCTCTCTCACCACCGACCCTAGATTGGTGCCGACGCGATAACACTGCCCTAGATCGTAACCAATTTAGGGAAAAGTCGATTGATTTCACTAAATTGGATTCTAACTTTTCTAAACTTCGCTTAAACATTCCGATTTCCTAAATTGGTGTCGGACAAATTGTAAAGTACTTGAAATATTCTAAAAGTCTTCCACCAAATCACCAACGACATGGAATTTCGCCAGATCTGGTGAAAAGTGACAACACTGCCGAATTGGCAGTCCAATTTAGTGTAGTGTAATCACTCGTTTCCGATTTAGGGACCTAAATTGGTGCCTTGAAATTGTAAAATGTAATAAGCGCTTTATACTGTGACGACTGACGAGCGCGTCGCGTCGGCGCCGCTCCCTCTCAATAGCTATCACTGTCAATAAACTTTACAAGGTGAGCGCATTTTTGTTGTTTTTTGTCATAGGTCAAAAACCTGTGTTTTTGCTGTAGCAAAAGTTTAACACGCCGTTGATCCCTAAGCTACGTGGCGGGTTTTATTCATAGCATCGATATATTTTTGACTTAAATAGCGAAGCGTAATTATTATTAGGGTCAAGATACAATAATATCGCGGAGATCCTATTGTGGTGAAAGTGGCAAACACGGACAGTCGAGCAACGGCGCGAGACGGACGCGGACGCAGCCGCGGCAGCGTGAGCGTCTTGCACTCTCTGTCCGTCGTCGTAGACTTGACGTGGCGGAAGCCTGTACCTACATATTTTGTACTTACCTATACTTACCAAAATTTTCGTGTATAACTCGCGGTCTAATGTAAAATGTCTTGAGCTTGAAATAGGTAACTTGAAAATAGAAATGCTCACAAAGTGATGAAGATTACTTTCAATGAAACATATGTTGTTTTTTGTGGTGACAATTGTTCCGCCATTGGGAATACTATCATGTGTTGTTTTGATAAACATACACAGCAAAAATTATTTTTTGACGTTGACTTTGCAAAATATGTAGACTGTCGTAGTGAATGGGGTAGATAGTAAAGAGTATAATGGCGAACACTGAAGCGTCACGTGTGGTCGGGGAGCCATCGAGCTTGGAGTACATGGAGGACCCTTACTTTGTACCGCCGGATGACGACTCCACCCCTAGCTTTGACGTGGCCGTCGACGAGCTCGACGAGCTCGAGGACTTGAAAGCCGCCAAGTGGCCGCAGGAGGAGCTTGAAACAGATTGGCGCATACTGCCGGATCTTGCCGAGTCCGCACTCTGTATTGAGACAGAGTTCTATATGGATAATCGTCGACGTCGACTTCGTATATTTAGGAAAAAGATGCGTGAAGTCCGCGTCACTTTCCAGGATTTATCTAAGCCATATCTTGCCAAAGTGTCCAGTCCCACGAATTACAAAAAGTTTTTAGGTATCACGCCTAGAGGTGAGCCTTTCAATTGTTGATTGTTTACGTGCAGGTGTCATCACCCTCATCTGAGACTGAGTGATTAGAAAAGGTTGATATTAATTAACGTTGCGTTAATATTACCATCAGCGATATAAATCCTACCGAAAAAATCTTCTACGTGAAAGAAGATTAGAAACACCGCCTCAATATTGTACCTAGTCGTTAGCGAAGTAATTATCTGAATTGTCTTATACATTTTGCATTTTATGACGAAATTATTGCGTGTGACCTTCGTATGACTATTAAATCAATGAACCGGTTAAAAATCCCATTCCGCTGGTCGATGAGCAAACGCTCGGAAAGACTTGTGTGGAAAAGAATTTATCGATGAAATTATGAGTTGAGTTGATAATTAATAAATATTATTCACAGCATAACAAACAAAAGGGAGTAAAGAGTGTGCGAGGGTAGATAAACAAATTAGGACACTATACTATATCGGAAGATTTCTCATAACATTGACAGCAGAAATCTTTTTTATAATATTGTAATGTCTAGTGGATTATAACTTTAGTGATAATTACAATTATGATGTATCTTTGAAGAAGACAATGTTGATTTGCAGAAAAATAACGGTAGGTACTCAGACGAAATTTTTATTTCGTCTGAGGGTAGGTACTTGAATTTACGATACATTAGTCATTGACTCATCGTGTTTCAACAAGCGTTTATATATTAGAGTAATTTATATACGGTTTACAGTAACAAACATACGTTGATAATAAATATATATAATAAAATCGGTTGTCTAATATGAGATATGAGTGTTCGGTAGTGGTGTGTCGTATACAGCGTGGAGATAGTAGACTTATGTACTATTTTATTTACTACTTGTTCTTGTCATGGGCCATGGCAGAACATGGCATAAAGAGAGAACTTAATGCTTGGAGACATTTTTTACAAGTACGACAAAAAAAAACTGGAAAAAAATGCCTTTAATACATATATGCCTTACAACTGTAAGGTAAGGTGATAAAGCCCTTTAACTAAAGGGCTTAATATAGGTACTAGTTGATCTCCATGGTTTCAAGGGCGTTAATTTTGGAGTTCCCTTGGAAATGCGAGGATAAAAGTACCCTATGTCACTCAAGAACTAGTTAGTAGCTTCCCATAATATGTGAAATAATTTTATATAGTTTTTGAATTATTACAAACAAATAAACAAACCAAAATAAACCATATTTTCTCTTCATAATATTAATACTGCCGTGCTAAGCGCAAAAGCGGTAGATATCTCAAAAATAATCGTATAGTTGATTTTTATGCCATCGGATAGCTTAAAAAAATACATATTCAATGAACTAAGTATCTTATTTAAAACATATAGAATTATAGAAAAAACCCTAAGAAAGTTTTGGTCTAAACGTATAGAGCTGGATTCAATAAAGATCCTATTATTGCGAGCATAATTATTATTGGAAATAACATTTAGAAAACTCAAGTATTACCGGTACCACACGGCATTTCCAAAGACAACCCCTTTCATTGAGATAGGTACCTACTGCTTTTGCCCTTATGACGGCAGAATAGTATAGATAAAAACGAAAAACTGACTGACATATTAACGCACAGCCCAAACCGCTAAGTCCAAAACCTTGCAATTTGGCACAAGGATTCCTTATACTTAATATGTCATGCATAAAGGCATGCACGAAACTATGGTTTTTCAATAGAGATTTACTTTTACATGGTCCTACTTGTCAGTTTACGTTGTCAGTTTAAGAAAGAACTTCCAAAGTTCCAACTCACAGACCCTGAGTACACAAACAACAACAAAAATTATAAAAATTGTAACTTTTATTCCCCAACCCCTTAAACTAGAGGATGGAAGTTTGTATGAGAATTACGCAATTTTGACTTACAAAAAGAAATAAAATCCTACCAAAAACATTTTCATGTAAAATGATGCCAAGACGAGTCCACTGTCAAAAAGTTATCAGAGGGGCTATTATGTAACTTTTGTTTCTATCGTTTTTCGCTTGCAATCAAAAACATCGTGGTTTTGCGATTACAATATGCACTTTTTGACACCTACAATATCTAGCAATCAAACAAAACAAACATATTTCAAAACTTGAAGCTGTCTAAACATAACCAATTAATCACAAAACCGCTATTTTTCCGATTGAAATCGAAAAATGATAGAAACAAAAGTTACATAATCGCCCTACTGATCTCATGAAGAGCCAAGCTTATAACTCTACACACCCTAACTCTACAAGGCCTAACTTCTCAAACTCTACACTTTAGTCAGAATATGTAGCTAAAACGTCATTTTTTGGCTATTTCAAAACCAAAAAATGACATTCCAAAAAAAATAAAATAAAAAGGTTGATATAGCAGAAGGCTTTAGTATGTATAATAAGATCGCATATGCACCGCTTAGTGAACTCTCTGTAATACTTGAAGGTTGACTGGCAGGGAATGCCACTGTGGCATTAAGTCCGCCTTTGTACCATGATATGCATAAAGTTTAAATAGATAAATAAAGCTGCAGGAACATCAAGTTAGTGATATAAAGCGATTTGTTCCTCTTTGAAGTTGATGTGGTGTATGCGTGCGTTACAGCAGAGGAAGCGATGGCGGGCGCGGGCGGCGCCGGCGACGCGCACACTCCCGACGAGCTGGTCGGTCTGACGCCCGAGCAGGCGGATCAGCTGCGCGCCGAGTGGAGCCGCGAGCTGGCGCGAGTCGAGGAGGAGATCGCCACGCTGCGCACTGTCTTGCAGAGCAAGGTTAGCTACGGAACACCGAACAACCATCTTAGCCAAGTTGACAATCTGTACCAAATCGTTATCGCTTTAGAAAACTAATGAATGTATCGTCATGTTACGTTGTCACGTGTCCATGGGCGGCGGTAATCACGTACCATCAGGTGTACTACTTGCCCGTTTGTCCCTTATGACAAAAAAAAAACGTAAAATCGTCCAATCAAAAGTGAAAGTTCTTGTGCCCACGGGACATGAAGATACGTTCCTAAATTTTCTATAGCGATAGTTTTTATAGATTTGCAACTTAGCTAAAGGAGCAGGCCTGTTCAACTACGTTTTTCATTTTTACTGCACTACTAATAAGTATAACGGCACGGCGACGACCTCGTCAAGGGTCTAACGGCTGCCCTCAGTCATTTTAATGATAACTTAAAAGTAAAGATTTTTAAACAAAACTGCCGCAATCACAGACGTTCATTTAATTAATATTAGTTGGCATTTAACTAATAAAGTTAAATTTAGTTAGAACATTAATGTTTTAAAATCTTTACTTAAAATTAAGTTATCACTAAAACGACTCTGAGTGCGGCCGTAAGTATATAAAAATATTTAGCGCGGTAGCATTCTAATCGATGTCAGGCGCGTGGTTGTTTGCACGACGACGTCGCGACAAGGCGCCCTAGGCCTCTGATATTATTGCTATCTGGTCGTGATAGTGTAAAAACGTTTTATAAATTTCAGCGCCCTAGATCGCCGCTATAGCCTTTGCCTATACAGAATGGCCTAGTCCTGTTTGGAGTGTTCTTTTGCTTACTGTAACAGTTAGTATTCCCAACTGTAAAGATATAGCCAACGTTAAAGAAAACGCCATACGCCTTTATTAAGTTTCATATTACGCATTACACATTGGGTTTGAACTTTGACGATCACCAGCAACTAATGATTTCTAATGGCTCCTACACACGCAAAGTCGTTGGTTTTTTTGTAACGGGCAAATCATACTCGCCGGACATCGTTTTGGCGGCACCGGCAGTATAATGTGTAGGCACAGATAATATAATACTATTAACAGTAGATACTAAGACGTAACACCTGCAATGTTTTTTAAATTGAAAATGTTGAACCCTGATTTCAGATTCGTCAGAGTTCGGAGTTAAAAAGAAAACTTGGCATCACTGTATGGAAAGAGATAACCGAGGACGTTAATCAGAGTTTGAAAAATGTGAAAGAAAGCCAAGTGTAAGTAATCTGATTGAAAACTACGACTTGTCGTCATCTCGCATGAGAAGTACTAGTAAGAAATAAAACACAAGATAAACATTTGTTTTTGAGCAAATTAAGATACAATAATAAGCACATTAAACTTGAATTTGTAATTAAACTGCATAAAAATATTTAAATGAGGATGATAAATATTTTCTTTTAGAGGGTTAGAACATTCATGGTGGGCATTGTTTTTAGTGGCTATTGGGTGGTGTGGTGCTTTGATTAACTACCAAATGGATGCCGCACAAACATGTAGATGTTACGAGTATACAAACTCGTATTTATTTTGTGTTTTAACATTTGTTTTGTGTTGCGGTCTTGCACGAAGACACTACAAAAATGGACTCGCCCTCGCGACTGTTTTTATTGCGTCGCGTTGATACTATGATGAAGAAGATTTAATGTGCCGTGCCGCGTGCGACATCCATTGGGTAATCAAAGGTGCGGTGCGGTGTTAAAGCTTTTGGCACAGACTATCGGAATGGTGAGCATATTTTGCATGAGCAGCATAATATGGTTACACGGCCCAGCACAGTACTCGTAAGAACTCATTGTGGCCAAATACCGTATACTGAATGTCACAGAGAGATCTAGTCATATCTGAAGATCATATACTAAAGGTTTTCAATCATTTACACTAATTACTTTGATAAGATATGCATTTGGTTTTACCTTTTTAACTTACATCTGGCACTTCAAAATGTTCGCTAACTCGTCACACAGGAGTTGTGACCAGTTCCTTGACATGTTTTTTTACTACAGAAGTAGTCGATAATAATTATTTTGCTTATGAGATTCTGAAGAATAATGCTTTATTAATGCCTAATGCCTGTGTGAAGTTAATAAATACGATAATCCGAAAACTAGTTCAAAAAGACTTAACCTTTCTGTAACACCTGTATTGTTTCATCCATAATTATTTTTACTAAATTTTGTTCAACCATTCCGTTAAACTAAATTTTGAAAGTAGGTACCAATAATAATTTTTATTTTGTTTACATTTTATTTTTTATCTTGGTTTAATATGGAATGTTATTATTTAAAAAATATACCTATGTAAATGCATAATAGCATAGTGGTTTGTTTTCACAAAAAAGCAAAAACAGCCCTAACGGCTCAAATGTTCTAAATTGCGTGCGAGTAGATAAGTAGATTAACCAGTTTGCTCACTGGAAACTAGTAACTTATTTAACGTTTACTTTATTACATCTAGAGATTACAGAATACTGTTAAATTTTTTTTTCATTAAGTTGGTTGGTTTTACAGTACCTACTTTATTTTTTTCACTTTTTGCGTTTATTGCACAACAGCTATCAATCCATAGAAACTCGCGTTGCTGCACTTACGCAGGCTGTGACTGAAGCACCCATGTAAGTATTTTGTATAAAATTTTAAGTATTGCTTATTTTGTACTGTATAGTTAATTTTTGTATACTTACCGCCGCACTCAGAGTCGACTTTAATGATAGCTTAGTTAAGTATAGATTTTTAAAGTCGACTCTGAGTGCGGCCTTTAGTTAAATTAATTCGTTCATTTAACTTAACATGTAAATAGTGGTAATACTGTATTTTTTTTTCATTTTTTATAGGTTTAAGTATTAATTTATATATATATATATTTATGTAATTATGTATATGATCGTTCTAACCCTAAAGAAAATATTATTGCATAACGTAGAAAGTAAGTAAACCGATTAAAGACCATTGTTGTGTCGCCACGGCGACACAACAATGGTGCTGTTGTAACAAAGCGAGCAGAGTCGCGGGATTTTGTAATTAAAATTAATGGTAGTATGGTTCTTTGTTTAGAGGACTAACTTTGTATGTCTTTCTGGTTCAATATCATCCCACCAAAAACATATTCATGTAAAATGATGCCAACACGAGTCCAAATGACGGGCACTGTCAAAAAGTTATCAGATCTCATGTAGAGCCAAGCTAATAACTCTACACACCCTAACTCTACAAGGCCTAACTTCTCAAACTCTACATATTCTATCATTTTACATGAATATATTTTTGGTGGGATTTCATTTCCATTTCATTGATAAAACAGCGCGGCGTGGGAATCTGTAATAAAGGCGACTGTTTCGTTGTTTATAGATACCAAAAAACGGAATCTGTGATAAAATCGACGGCCGAGAAGACAACCTCCATCTTCGGCGGCATCACGGCGGGCGTGTCGCACAAGCTGGGCCAGATGCGCAACTCGGACTCGTTCCGTTCCATAGAGGAGCGCGTCGGCACCGCCTACGAGAATGTCAAGGTATAGAACACTTTATGTATTTTAATCCAACTTGATTTTTAAGCTCACCCGCTATGTTCCATTCAAGCGGACCAATTTAACTCCCTACTATTACTACATATACACACCTATTTAGGTCTTGGTACTGTCCATCTTGATAAAAAATGGAGTTCTCGAGGGAATTACGAAATTGACGCTAGTGAAACCGCGCAAGGAACAGCTAGTTCACAATAAATATCATAGAGTGTAATTTCAAACGAGGGACATATTCAAATAATTAGTTTAAGTGCATGTCTAACTGTAATTGTATATTGTCCTATCAATGTTTAATACCTGTTAATGTTGAAATAAAGAAAATAAAATAAAATAAATCCACATGCTTATTAATTATTATGTATAGGTAACGAATAAAATATGAATAAAAAATCTGGGAGTGTCGTAGAGCACTTGGTTACAACGAAGTTTTTTCCGTATTAAACTGAATCCATTATGTCTGTTACGCGTGAAATGGCAAGAATACAAAAAAAACTCATGTCGAAAAAAATTACAGTTGCTTTATTTTTCCGTAGAGCAGTCGTATGACGCCGTGACGGAAAATGAATTTTTACTCCCATCCTTACCGTGCAATAAAGAACTTTGCTCGCTAAATTTGAGACGAGAATCGAATGCGGGCATACCCTTGTTGAATACGTGTCTCTCGTTTAGCCTTACACCCTGTAATACGACCGTACAATAATTTTTTATGCTTACAGGTAGCGTATCTACTGTGGTCTCGATGGTAATTTTTCCCCGAAACGGTTCTGGCAATTTTTTCCCAAATTTTTAACCCAGTAATAAAATGTCTGCAGGGCAAGGTAGCGTCGCGATCCAACTCGACGCAGAGCTTCGACGAGGCGCTGCGCGACGCTAGCCGCGCCGCCAGTGGCGCCACCTCGCCCGTCATCCCCGAGAACAAGCCCTTGCCTTAGTCGACTGAGTCCCCTCCATCCCTGCCCCCTCCCCCCCGTCTACACCTTACACTATTATATACCTATTATATACAACGGCTCTTAAACTATACGGCACTAGTGTTAATATTAATATAACCGCGTCGTTAACTGTTGGCATCGTTAACACTGTATTTATCATGTAACTTTTTCAAGACTGGGGTTCTTGACTCCACAAAAAGGCTGTTAATTACATTGTACTTAGTAAAATCACTATGGAACTAGCACTGTCCGACGAACGATGCGAGTGTTGCTAGGTCATTAATGAAATGTTTGAAAATGATGCTGCATTATACTATATTTTATTGATTGAATATCGTTTCATTGGTTTTTGCATAACACTGTTTAAATACAGGAGGATTTCTATTTTCTAGCTTTCTAAGCAGCAATTAATTAGTTTATTAAGATAAACAATAATATCAAATGAAATAATTATGGCATCACCGAATAAAATTAATCTAAATTATTGAGCTTGGTTGTAGTTTTTTTTGTTTACAAAGTTGATATATTTAATTAATTGATGTCGTGCATTCCAAATGTGTAATTCATTTCGTTCATACCATAATATATTCTGGCAACATTCTATAGAAATAAGTTTTTTCAAAACATAATGGTACTTACCATTAACTTATACATCTGTTACTTATGAATAATAAATATGTGAGTATTAATGACACCACTATCTGCCGAAGCTGTTATGTCCACAATAAAATATGTAGTAAAAATACAATATTTTTATAAGACGCTTAGCTTTTCGTTACTATTTCACTATTTTAATAAATATCTTTGATGAATAAAGTTTATGTATTAAATTATGACTTTGACTGACACCAAATTGTGATATTGTTTATTTGAAGTCTCAAATTGTATGTATTAGGGGACAAACGCAGCGACATGTTGCGGAACATGTCGCTCGACTGTCCCAAAAAACAATGTCGCGGAACATTTTGCAGGCTTTTATAGAAATGTCGCCCGAAGAGTTTGTGGCGATTAGTGTTGCGTAGTGCGTACATACATTAAGAGGCGCGTAAGGGCGGCGCCACAGTCTCGTACAAATGGTAGACAACATAAGAAGTATGTACTTCGTATGTTGTCTACCATTTGTTTTTGCCGCCGCCGAGACTGGTCAAGGGGTAACGGTTGCCCACACGACTAAACTCGGTGACAAACGACGCGGGACACGCGCTCGCTTGAGTCGCTCTCGGAGCAGGAGCAAGTAACACGTCCTGCGTCACGTAGAATGTAGCGGGACATATTCCGGGACACTGCAACGTTGCAGAGTAACGTAGATTTAGTGTTGCGCGTCATGTGTGACAAAATGTTCCCTAGTGGATTCGTCTCTTACAAATGGTCAAGCATCATCATAGATGTCACCATTTTTTGTCTGTGCCAAAATCCGTTCGCAAATCACAATGGCATGATGATGAGTATAAAAATCAAAATTCTGTTTATAGTTTATAAGTCCGTCAATTAGATGTAAAAAAAAATATTGACACGTATTTTTTGCTTTTAAGTTTTGGAGTGGGGGCTCATGACAACATGTATAAAGTTTAACTCCGTTATTTTTTGATTACCCACGGAAAAGAAAAATCGTGTCTAATATTTTTTATTAATCTACAAGACGGGACTAAAACTACTAAGGTTGCCTGGGAGAGATCGCTTTAAGCGATAAGACCGCCTTTTGTATACCTTTAGCTAAATGTAAGAAATTTTTTAAACACTTTTTTTTCAGTTTGGTGTGCAATAAAGAATTATCTATCTATCTATCTAAAAACTAAAATTTGGTTTTTGGCAATCAACACTTGTGTTTGGAATGGATATGATATCGACGAAGATATTTATTTACATGAAAGGTTATTAATAAAAATGGTTACTATATTATCATAGTCTTTATTTGTTCTCAACACAAAATCCAGATAATGCCTTGTCGATAGTATGAAATACAAATTACCCTGCACGAAGAAATTTAAAATCTATTTCAAGAATAAATATTAAATCCATATTATAAAGGTCCAATTGTTAGCTACATGTTATGACTGAAGACGTCTACGGTATTTTTGGTAGCAGCTGAATTTTTTTATAAATAACAATAATAGACACGATAATATGAAAAAAGTAAAATTATTTTAGTTCAATTGATATTTCATATCAGAAAGCATAAACATAACAAATATTTTAAAAACATTTTAAAGGCGGCTTCCACGACATTTAATAGAAGATTGTTGTATGTAGATAGTTTTAAAGGTACCTATAGTTATACAGAAACGAATCTATTACACATGTAATATTCTTACGATACTTGATTGATACTTAAAATGTAGGTACTTAATAGAACTTACTATATACTATAATATTATAATCCTCGGTTTTAGCGTAGTATCGATGACATTGCTCCTACAACACGCAAGTAAGACTAAACCTTACGTTCAATGAAAATAAGTGTTAATATTGCAGTTTTACAAAAAGTTTCATGTTACCATTTTATATAATTGAGGTGGTTTCAGACTACGCTACAATACGTCTCCATAGAAGCTTACACAAACAAGCCCCCTAGCGAAGTTCACAATCTACAATCGTTAACGCATAGAAAACTGAGGAATCGTCATGTCACGTGGTCACGTAAAATCGTCCAGTCGAAAGTCCAGTTTTGCGCGACCACGTGACAACGATTCCATTCCTTAGTTTTCTATGCGTTAAGCTCAGACGAAGACTTTATTTCGTCTGAGGCGTTAAGTATATATGTACATAATACATATAATGTCAACTTATAATGGCTAAGGGGGAAGGGACTCATTGAAGGGCATATGTATCTATTAAATATCTAAGCCATTCCCAGCCTCGAGTCGAATCTCTCTAGTGATCAGAAATTGAATATTGTTAAAAAAAATCCTATTTTTCAACGGTGACAGGGCAAAACACAATGACCTTGTTACCGATTTATATGTTTGTTTGATAACACAAAAAGCTTGCAGCAGCTTACAATTACTTAGTGTAGGGCAGGTGGAACTGTATTCCGTGTGTTGTGAAGTGTTAATAAAATATAAGTAATAGCTCAGGTATTGCGCTATTATATACAGGGTAGTCTGAAAGGGTATCCATTCATGATGATGATTTTGTTCATTGTGACTTAAAGGATTTAGAAAAAGAGTTTTAGTGACACCTATACTACAGAATGCTAGCGGCTTGGAACCTACTCACTTTTGTAACTAATACTGGTATATTAGAATAATAGGTATAACGCAGTCTGAAACCTCCTGTAACGTGCGCATACGTTGACAGTAGGCTTAAAAATTTGAATCAGTTACACTTTATCATATCGTCAGTCTCAAAAAATATTAACACTTTAGGATCTCCATTCTGAATCGCTACGTCATTCGCTAAAAACATGAGCACATGGCGTAGCGGCGAATTTACATAATCTGCAACATTTAAATTCTACACCAAAACTGCCAAATGTGGCCGTTTTTTTGCAATTTTAGTATGAAATTTTTGTAGTCCCATTTAAATGCTGCGCCAACCTTAACATACTTTTTGAGACTGACCGAGACCGTTTATAAGTCATAAAATTTTGTAACCCAATAAAATATAAATAAAAAATCTGGGGACACCTCACGTCCATGAAAAATATAATACATAGTTTCAGAGTAAACTCTTCTCCAAAAATATTTGTTAAACGAACTAGAACGTGGATTCTAGTTTGTGCCGTTTTCAACATTATTATTATTATGTATATATTTAAGAAGTTAAAGGACATTAACCATTAAATTTAAATAAAAAAAAATTACACTATTTCCTCTAAATGTGAACATTGGCGTAGCTAGGATTTATCTAGGATTAGGGGGAGGGCGTCAGCCCTGGTTTCATGTAGTCAAATTTGATAAAAAGCGTAGTAACGTTTTTAACTTTCAACTGCATTTAGGCGAACAATTTATGATTTAAATTGTGTTAGTCCCAATATACCTAAGCATTATAGTGATTGACGAGCAAACTTCCTGACTAGAAGGATGCTAGTGATTTCCATTTCAACTTGAAGAGGTACCGGGGGTACCTTGCAACAAACATTGATGGTCCATGCCCCCTAAGCTGTCCTTAGATACGTCAATTTTGTTTAAGTAATAGTCAGCAACGTACGAAGCCAGATTTACTAGAAGAAGCAGATAATATGAGCCACGTTTTATTCCTACGGCTCATTATACATAAATAATCCGATTATGATCAACAACTTAAATGTACTTTTTTTTTAAATCACAGACTGATAGCTAGTTTTTCAAAGCTATTTCTTTACAAGAAAGAACCTGACCGTACGCAACGAAACGAATATTTTGATAACAAACGAACTCTAACTCCAAAATAAATTTATTATAGCAAGGTATCGATCGACAGGGTGCATCATTCAAAATGCTAATATAGTTTAATTTTATCAAAAATCTTGAAATATAGTTCTGCTAATTTTTATATTATGCTAAATGCTTAGATATTCACACGAGAAAAGTAGTACCTACCTATTATATAATCATTGACAGTTAGAGGCAGAGAGACGATGAAGACAAGAATGGCGTTATAAATGGTAAGAAAATTTTGTAATTTGTTCGTTGACCAAATAGCTAATATAAACACAAGCCGATCGCATGTCGCCAAATATTTCTGATTATATTGAATTCCGTTGCTAACTATACTTACAACATCGATTGAAAACCTTTCAGCAACATGTCAATATAACTGATTACCTACCATTAATTAAACCTACTATGCCGGGCATTTTAAGGCGCTGATTTAAATTACATAATTATGTTAAAATATGATGCGATTTTGTTACACATAATTCACGTTGCTAATAAAAAATGCACTTAAATCTAATAGAATCCATAGCGTACAATTTATGATTATTAGCGATCTATGTCCCTTGTTTAAGTTTATGCTAGCATAAGCGGCCAGTTTCTTGAAAAACTTCCGTGAATAATCCACATATTAAGTGATTAAGATACAAGTGCCAAGTTTCACTTAAAGCTTAAGAAATCTTTCAAGAAACGGGTCGAAACTTAGGTAAACTATGTATATTAATTAATTATTATTATCTATGTCTAATTTGACGTTATGCGCTAACGCCGCATGTATTAGGTAAGTTTAACAATAAATACTAAATGTTGAAAATATAATTTTTTACACAAACTATAGACGAGAACTGATAAAACGAAATGAACTTGTGTTATAAAATAAATATAATATTAAGTGTATTTTAATTATTTATACGTCTAGATGGAGAGTTGTAAACAAAACAATGCAACAAAGGCGCAATTTGTCAATAATAACTGTGCTTGTAAAACAAATTTGGCAAGGTATATCTTGTCACTTTTGGTGCAGTTCCTTATGTACGTAGTTTTTTGACACAACATCTAAATCTAGCCATGCAGATATTATAAAATACAAATTATAAGTATTTATGAAATAGGCACATTGCGAAAAGAGTTATGTGTCACTTTATTACAATTTAAAATCCAATCGATTAACGCACGCCCACGCGTTATAACTCAACTCTAAGGGCTGTAATCACTATATTAATTTTCCTATATAAAAAATATAAATTATAATTCATATGGTCAAAATAAAATAGTACATAATCATTACAATATAACTTAATAAATATAAAGCCAAGAAACAAAGTATGAAAACAATTAGCCTTACAAAAAAATCTGAGTTAAAATCATTACATTGATTTGATATATTATCTTCTGTTCTATCTCTTAACTAGCACGGTTTATTTGGAAGAGATAGAAATAACATTAATGCGTGGTCAAATTTTACAGATTACCTAATATTTATTGCATTCAATTTTTTTATTGACCATTTCATCAGATACTAAAGTTAGCTGTGAGTTAAAGTAGCTACTGTAATAAATATTTATTCTGTAGTTCTATATCACGAAAGTAAATGAAGAGCCAGTAAATGAAGAGAACCATGCAAACCGTTTCTGAGAAAACCCATGCGCCTATCTCTACACTACTAGTACCAGCCCCCCTAGCCAAATTGACATTCTACAATCGTTAACGCATAGAAAACTAAGTAACGAATCGTTATGTCACTTGGTAGTTGGTCAGCCAATCATAACTTTAGTTAGGCGTGACCACGTTTTGAAAACTAGAGTTTTGATTGACTCACAGTAAGAAATTCACTATCAAATTAAAGCTGTCAAGGGATTAAACTACAACAGAAATTTAAAATGTCTTTTTTTTTAAGACGCTGACCGTTGCCGATGACTTTGGACGATCGATAAGCAATAATAATAAAATAACCGAACTCGCAACGAGCGTTGGACGGAGACGCTCGCTCAAAAGGTTGCTTTTGCACACCGTGCGTACTGCGTATATCTTGTTACACAAAGAAGAAAAGTATTTTTGTTTGTAGGGAATAATATCTGAAAATATCGAACCAATTCTAAAAATTCTTTAACCGAAAGGAAGATACATTATCCCTCAATAATACAGCATATTATTCATCCAAAATACAAAGAGCTCCCGAAGGAGTCTCAAAGTTCATGAGGTTGAAGTTGATTAGTAAATAGTAACTTTAGATCGTGACATAGGACATTTTTCATTCAGATGGGTGGAACCGCGGCCACGATACGATACGATGTAGTGTTTGATACATTATGTAGGTATATAGTTACTTTAGTTAGGACTAGGTCATTGAATAGAGGTGTTGTCAGCGTCTTACCGCCGCACTCAGAGTCGACTTTAATGATTACTTAGTTAAGTATAGATTTTTAAAACAAAACTGCCGCCATCAGACAAGTTTAATAAATTAATGTCAATTGACATTTAACTAATTAAGTTACATCTCATTAAATGCCAACTAACATTAATTTACTGAACGTCTCTGATTGCAGCAGTTTTGTTTTAAAAATCTATACTTAACTAAGTAATCATTAAAGTCGACTCTGAGTGCGGCCGTTAGAGCGTTAATATTGGAAGACTGCGACTAAAGCAACAGCATCTAATGATTTCTATGAATTAATGTATTCCTCGATTAAACAATAAGATACTTTAAATTTGCACTAAACTTTCCTTGCATTAAAACTTTTTAATTTACTAAGCAGAGTTACTGAATAGTAAACTGTCTTCAATAACGACGATAAATCCGCATGGATTTTTCTCTTTATAACTTCACCTATGACATTTTGTTTTATCATAAACGACGAGAATAACATGCATAATATTCTTCTTATAACAGCCAAAGAGAAACACAGAGCTACAGAATAATATAAAGTTACTTATGAAATCATAATAAGCTTGTAATAAAAAAAATCTGATTAAATGTAACTAAAAGCACTATTTTAACATAGTTATTAATTGCCAAATTTATAATATATGGTAGTTAACTAGCTTTTGTCGGCGTGTATTTTACATATATTTAACTTATAGCTATCGCTACCGACACTCCTTGCGTGAGACAGTAAAGGATCTCTATGGAGTTGAACTGTTGATACATTTTGTAATAAGTGTTTAAGGAGGAGATGACTATAATATTATGTAGGTATTGGCATCCACAGACAAAGAAGACATGACCGACTTAATTGATTAAAAAGATGATTTCCAAAAGGTCGTAAATAAATTAGCCTGTATTTTAAAAAGCTGCGTTTATTATTATTATATAATGTTCTCACATTAATATTAGTACGTTTTGTGTTTAACGATCATCGCATGAACGCCAGCTGTCAGGGTTAAACTTGCTGGCACTGGCAAAAGACAGTGAAAAAAGGACTCATGGACTGTACGTACCTTTTTCACCTTCACACACACGCACACACACACGTCTATAGTGTCCACTGTCAGTGTCACACATTTTACATCAAAATAGCAAACATTGTAACTTCGACTTTAGTGTGTAAGGTCTAAATAATGGACAATATTTCCATGTAAAAAATGTTAAAGTGATTGTAATGTGTCGGGTTTTTAAGGTTGAAATTCGTATTCTAACCGTAACGATCAACTCTGTAGCTAGAGCCTGTACACATTGGTGCACTCACCCGTTTCTTTTTTACATACATACCTACGTATGGTTAATAAATTATGAATCAATTTTTAGGGCAGCGGTTTCACGTATTTTTGTACACACTTAAAAAAATATTCTCTATTGGCGGTCACAGAGCATACGAACATATTTATTATAAATAATCAATCAGCAGAATTTTCATTGAATACAACAGCAATTCATCAACAACAAGTTGCTTGCGATGCGAAGTCATGATTGTCACCAAATTGTCACAAAATATATCACCATAAAGTGTTACTGAACACAACTGCTGTCACGTTTAGAGAGATAAAAAAAAATCGTTAACATAGCTATTATATATCTGAATATCAGATAAAAATTTTTTGTTTCATCCGCAATGATTTATAAATAAAAACGAAGTAAAAAAATCGTCAGATAATTACTTTACGAGTGCTAATCGTTTCATAAAAGTGGCATTTGAAAAGTAGTCAGACGATATGAGACATTAATTAAGTCAGCCTATATAAAAACATTATTCGCTTAATGTCGAGAAATCGAGCAAATTATTATTATTAACTTAATAAAAGACGCCATACTTCATTCACCGCTATCGAGCTCTCACCGTGTATCGTAAGATGACGTAATAATCTTAGAAGGATATCTGACGATCGCGCATACTGTTGATTACACAAACATACTCATATCAAATTTTCTTATTAGTATAAGATAATTTGGTATTGCTGTCCCCCGCGGTTTCACCCGCGGTATTTTCGGATTCCCCGTGGGAATTTCGGAATAAGAAGCACCTTATGTTCCTCAGGGGTGCTAAGATGCGCAACACGATAAAATTTTATCGAGCCATTTTATCGATTCTCGTCGACAAAGTCATACAATATGTCGACGAGAATCGATAAAATTGCACGATAAAATTTTATCGTGTTGCGCATCTTAGCCCGGCAGGACACAGATAATATAATACTATACTAGTACTCAGGACCACCGTAGCTCGCTAAAGTGAAAGAATTTTCAAAATCGGTTCCGTGGATCCAGAGATTACCCCCTACAACGTCACAAAATCACAAACTCACAATTGACAAACTTTACCTCTTTATATTATTAATCTTTATGTTATGTATAAAAATGAATTGCTGTTCGTTAGTCTCGCTAAAACTCGAGAATGGCTGGACCGATTTGGCTAATTTTTATCTTGAAAGATTCGTGGAAGTACAGGGAAGATTTAAACGGTGAGAAGTTGGGAGTTCCTGCGGGAATTCCGAAACTCAAGCGGATGAAACCGCGGGGCACAGCTAGTGTTGAATAAAAATAAAGTTCATGGCAATATGGTTAGTAAATACAATACAATTTAGTTTCAAGAGCCATTCAAATTATTCGTCGCGGCTGGCTCACGTAGCAATGGAGCCCTACTACCATCTCTTTTTCAGCGTTATTATAACCTTATATCAAAATGTAGTTCTTTGTTATTTAGATGTAAAGTTCGAACAGCACTGTTAAAGAGATGATAGTTTGGCGCCTGACAAATAACCGTGAGTTCTGTAGATATTATTGTCAATGTGATCAACAATGATGGAGTGATGGAAATTTCGTATATTTCTTACTATAAAATCGTGTTTGTGGTTTTTCATGGTTTTGACACACCACAGTAAAAGTAAAGTCCGACACTATTTTATGATTGCTATCATGGCACCGATTATTATTTATGTGGGTGTAGTGTTTAATTATATCCAACGATTGTATTGTATAGATACTGAATGTAAGATAAATGAATCTAAGTTTCATTCTGTCAACAAACATCATACACTATTGTAACCTTTTTAGGAATATTACAAAATATCCTACGACATACTACTATACACTATACACACCTATCAGTAACTGTCAATTTGCACAAATTGACTTTTGAAAAAAAAAATTGATATTACAAGACGTGCACTCGTCACTCTCTCATCATCATTGTGTCGTCACAGTGACGATGATGAGAGAGTGACGATTTTACCAATTTTACGACTACGATTTATATTTTAAACGAGACCATTTGTTAATCGATTCATCGCACAATATAATTATTTGTATCTCCGTGATTTGATCCGAGCCGATTCGATTCTAAGTCGAGGTCAAGATCAATTTATTATTACAACATCTAAAATATAAAATTATCGTGTCACAATGTTCGTTCCCATACTAATCCGAAACGGCTTGACCGATTCTCATGAAATTTTATATGCATATTCAGTAGGTCTGAGAATCGGCTACTATCTATTTTTCATCCCGGAATTCCCGCGGGAACTCCGAAACCGTGGGTGGAACTGCGGGGCGCAGCTAGTTATAAATAAAGATTTGACAAGCACTTGGAAAAATAACCAGCGAGTTAAACTGTTTGCACCATACAGCATACTATAAGTACGAGTCTATACTAAACATAAACAGTGAAAGTTATCTATAAATATTATATTATCCGAAAACTACAGTCAAATAAGCTGAAAAGATGGTTGTCAGTCGTTTTAGTCAGTAGCCTCATTGTGCAAACAGTTTTATTTAGTACTAATTTTTTTTTATTGTTATTGCGGTTTATGGTTTCTAACCGTATAGCTAACCAAAAAGTTATCAAACATTAGGGTTTTTCTTGTCTCATCAATAGAGAGAAAACTATATTATCGTTGGTGCAAGACACCGAAACGGTTCGGATCGTGATATGTGCGTCAACGGGGGCGTTCGCTGGGCCGTGGGGCTAGGGGCGGGGAGGGGCGGGGCGAGGCGGGGAGGGGAGAGGAGTGGAGGGGAGGGGAGGGTAGGGGGACACGTCGCCACTACAGCCGTTAACCGACATGAGCGATTACGTACACGGTTACTTATTATCCAATAGATTGCAAGAGTAACTAGTCCGAAATCTTGAAAATAGGTCGTATGAGGGAAAGTAGGAAGTAAATTTGACTAACAGTTAGTAAATAGTCATCAACTCAGTTGTCAATTGTTATACCCTCGAACTATGTACAAGAAATCGCGCTCGCTTTGTTCGCCTAATTATCTCAGGTGTTATGGGTTCACTTACCTCCCTTGTATAATTATCTAGTGTATAAACGTACAAAATAATAGAGGTTTAAAAAACATTGAAAACTGTACCTACCCTTTTACATGTAGTCGGATAAACCGTGAGTAACCGCTCTATTCGGGTAATTGCGGAAATTGATAATTTCCACCAAGTTCGAAATGATTTTGTGATCAATTTTTTGCTATCTATTAACCGATTTTTCGGAAAATCGGTATTAAAAAGTACTGCGGCATTTCATTGACCCCAAAAAAAATAGTAATTCAAAAAGTTCATGAAAAGTGCCAATAAAGTTACAATCGAAATGAGCATTACATTTCTAAAGCTCATTTCAATTTTAATAAACATTTTGAAATGACATTTGAATAGACTGTGAATCTGGCTAACACGAACCTTTTTCACACCCTTTAGATACAGGATCTACGAGTATAATATAAAAAAGAAATCTCACAGTTCAATTTTCACCCACTTTTTAACACCTAAATAATTAAAATGCAAACGCATTATAAAACTGATCACAATATAATCATTTCATGATTATGACTGGGGACTCTCACTTGTATGATCAGGTCATTTCATAGGTTATAATAGTCTTAATGTTGTATAACAGATATTTTAAAAATGTTATGTTATATATCCGCGAGGCGATCAAAGGCGATTGTTCAATTAGAAATTAATATATCATTTATCATTTGCATTTATATCGACAAAACGCTTCAATTGCCCACGAAATTTGCTATGCAAAGATAAATAAATAGTAAAGAATTGCAACTTTTCGTCTCGCGGACCAGTAAATAATTTATATATCTATCAAATAAAACGACGGTGCGTCTGGTAGAATTCATCAACACCTGTTCCAATTCCGTATCGATCCGAGCGCACCGTAGTAGGGAACCGTCAGCGGACGCGCCGGTGCGGTCCGATCCGCGGCGGAGTTACGCGAAGTACATGACCTTCTTGGTGACCGCGTGCACGGTGATGGCCCGCGCCATGGCGCCGGGCGTGCGGTCCTCGCTGCTGGCCGACTGGTGGCTGCCCTCGCCCGAGTCGTGCTCCTTCTCCACGAGGTGGTAGCGCGCGCGGAACGCCACCAGGTGCGCGTAGTACGCGGGCGCCGGGATCGACACGGAGCGCGTGCAGCGCACGTACGTGTGGCACAGCTGGTACGTGAGGCACTGCAGCTCGTCCGACCCGAAGTGGTTGTCGTCCCACAGCACGTGGTAGTGGGACGGCCGCGACGTGCCCTGCGCACACAGCAAGCAACGCACGCATATAACATGTGGCTAAATTTGCTGCTAATATTTACAGGGCTGAAAGTATACGTTATAACAATCAGGATAAGCGAAAAAAATAGTAAGTTAGGTAGTTTTTTAGAATATGAGGAAAAAAATTCATTGAAAAACATTACAACTACCTACCTTCTAAAGGTACACAATACACGTAGCTCATTAATAAGTGAGCGACGATTGAGTTCATTGATCTTAAGATACCGGCGCGCGGCGAATGTGTGTGTGACGAGCGCCTTCACAGGTCGTTTTTTTTTTGGTTGATTTATTTTGTTTGAATTTTTTTTAAATCTTAATTTAAGAACGTGTTTATAACGGTATATATTACTTTCAACCCTGTAAATATTTGCAACTAGTTTTGCCACACCTTATATAGTAAGCTTCGACGACGCGCAACGGTCAAAAGTGATTGCATATTGCTGATGCTTGATTTACGGCGCGGCAACGTGCAACGGCACGCTCGCCGTATGCCGAGACACTTTTTGACAGCTTTGTTGCAATTATACATACATTCACCTTACTGTGCAACCTTACATCACTTACTGGATCGTATGAATACAGGATCGTATGATCACAACCTTAGATACGTTACTGTTAAAAGCATATAATAACTAATTATATGTTCGAAAAAGTGAGTACATATAGTAGGGCGCGCCGCCCCGTGCTATCACAGTTTTGAAAAATTAGTTAAGAGAAGATGAAACTCGCACTTCGCACTAAAAAAAATGTCCAACGTCATTATACTTGCTTACATATTATAAATAAAAGCTTTTAAAAACAAAGTCCTCCGCCGCGTCTTGTCTGCCTGTCTGTTCGCGACTTCGCGATAAACACAAAAACTACACAACAAATTTCCACGCGGTTTTCACCAATAAATAGAGTAGGTAATTCCAAAGGAAAGTTTATATGTATAGTTTATCCTCGAATTACCGCGGGAACTCCGAAATTACGCCGAAACCGCGGGGGACAAGTAGTATACCTATATTTATGGGTGTACCTGTATGCCTTGGTGACTGCACAAGTAGAAATCGAACTCGGTGGGGTGCGTGATGCCGAGGTCGACGGTGGTGCCGGCGGGGATGTTGCCGGACTTGCCCGACTGCTCCTTCTTGTCGGCGCAGAACAGCCGCGTGTGGTGGCGCTTCTGCACCACGATGAACGTGATGCCGGGCTTGTACTCCGCCTCAAGCTGAAAACGTACACCATGTATCTGACGGGATAGATCAACATCCAAATCTATCAATTCTTATGTGTAAAAATGAATTGCTGTTCGTTTGCCTCTCTAAAACTCGAGAATGGCCAAATATTTGATCAACTTTAAGGAAGGTTTAAGAAGTAAATAAGGCTATTTTGAAATTCCTTCGGGGATTCCGTAACTCACGCGGGTGAAACCGCGACGATAGTTCAGTGGCTATAGTGCGTTCGGAGAGTGGTGGCAGGGCACTCTCTAGTGGCTGGCTAGCTACCACCTTCAAGTTGAAAATCTAACGCCGAGCACCTAACGGTGTGTTCCGGCAGGCTCATTTGGAAGCCACACATTCGATGTGCTGTGGTCAAACGCCTAGCCTGTTCACAATAAATAAATAAAAATGCTAGAGTAAAGAGCGGGGCACCTTGATGCAGGCCTCGCGCACGGCGGTGAGCTCGTGCTGCAGCACGTGGATGAACTGCCCCTCGGAGATGCCGTCGCGGTACATGATGATGCGGTGCGGCTTGAACCCGCCCGTGCTCTTGTAGAACATTATCAACAGCTCCTGCACCATGCTGCTCATCTCGTGCACTATCTCCTGTCTGATAAGCAACAACGACACAAAGGTCGAGTCCAACAATTTATAATATAGATATAAATATTACATGTACTCCAAAAAGGAGGGTCAATGTTACGCGATATGCATATTTTATAACGAATGGAGACGACAATAAATGAAAACACCAGCAGTATTTTTTTTAATAATGCAACTATCAAATAATCCCTCATATCGAAATCTCGCGCGAAATCGTTTCTGATTTATAGAATTTTCTTCACTATGTTGTCACGGATAGGTAAACAACCTCTGTATTGTAAAAATACGCCACGTTGCCAACTCGCAGTAACTTTCAGCGCCCACGGCGCCAATGATGATGGCACCGCGAACACGCGCTGTTGCCGCTCTTGTCCGGGGTCAATGAACCAATGTTAACAAATGGGGTTAAGTTTGTTTTAATTTTTGTCCTACATATTTAGTTTGTTCGAAAAAAATTATTTTTCTATTTCGATGTTAGGACTTACCTATTTGATAATTTTATTATCTATACTATAATAGAAGAATAGAATCCGCGATTCTGTAAATTGAATATTTTTAACAAAACTTGACAGAGGACGATAAAAGAACCAATCACAAAAAAATAAAAATAAATTTATTTTCTGTCTGTCTGTCTGTTCGCGATAATCTCCGAATCTACAGAACGGATTGTAATGGTGTTTTCACGTGTAGATTAAGCTTAGCCTGGAGCTACATATCGGTTTTGTTTTATTCAAATCGGATGTCGGGAAAAAAAGTAGTTATATAAAAACATTGCACAACTAGTACTCTAATATATTAGTTTTGCCGGTGTTTTCATTTATTGTCTAGTTTTGAGGTCGGTTTTAATAATAACTAAAATTTCCTATACAATTTAGATAATAAATAAATTATTAAATAAATAACAAATTTTCAATTCAGACCTGTCGTTTCTGAAAAAAACTTTCTTTAGTTTTCCATTATCCGTTATCTTTACAAGCGACATTATAGGATTGCTACCATAATACAGGATATAATAAGAAAAATACATAATGGTGGATTTTTTTATGGCAAACACTAAATCCGTGTTGAATATTTGATCTTTGGTGTGTGTGTGCGCGCGTTTGTGCGTACGTCTGTGTGTGTGACTGAGTGCGTGCATGCTTGCATGTGTGCGTGCTTGCGTGAGTGTGTGCATGCGCACATGCGGGCGTGTTTGCGTGCTTGCGTGCTCACCTGTGTTGCTGCACCCGCACGGTGGCCGCGTAGCGCGAGGGGTGCGCGTCCATGGAGCCGACCACCGCCGCGATGGACGGCTTCTTGTTGTCGCCCGCCGGCGGGTGCGTCACGTCCACGCCCAGGAATATCACCGGCTCGTTGAACACCTGCCACCGGCGCGACACGCTCAACGGGTTAGGCATAGAATGCGCACTTCGCAAAATGTGCAACTCTCATAAAGGGCACTTTTCATCACAAGCACTACTAAAATGAGAACTCTGTGAACCAATAGAAGGCAGTTATTTCGACATTAAATGTGTAAATACTGTCGTGGTTGAGCGGCTAGCTGTAGGCACTGGTGATTGTGAGTTCGATTTCCACCGGGGATAGGAGAATTGTAAAATATCCAAAATGCAGTACGCATAATACGTAAATATAGGTAGTATAAATTACCTTGGGACGGAGCGAGGGCACTAGGATGGAGTTGATGCCGCCGAGCTTCACGTTGATCTTGAGGCAGAGGTTGCTCAGCGTCTGCGGCGACGTCTTGTTCACGTTCTTCGCCTGCACGCATTGCGTCGCCATGCCGAGCACCGTGTCGCCGACTCGCTTCACCTCGGCTAATCAAACAAAAGGGTAGTTTAATATAATAAAAAAATAATAGACATAATATATAATAAGACGTACATTTTGGTTTTTCAAAAAAATACTTAGATAAAGCGCATCGAAAGTTTAGGAGTGGGGGGATTCGTGACTTTACAACGTTTTATAAACTGTAGCTCGGCGTGACGTCATGTGACATATCGACTTAATGTTTCTTCGTTATTTTTTGATTACGCAAAACATTAAATACGTGTCCAATATTTTTATTAATCTACAAGACGGACTAAAAACTATAGGCAACTTGTGGTTATTTCGAAATTTCACTCAATAACTCTTCGTTCCGGAATAATGACTTAAAACTTCATGAGAAATCGAAATTACTATCAAAATTTGACATAAACAGGCCATCTAGGCAATTAATAGAAACTAAAAACGTTCCCGGACCCCTCAACAAAGAAGCGTAGTAACCGTCATAAGAGTATATTTTTTCTCTATGATCATACATACCATAGACAGGCGTTTTCCCTGGTAGCACCACAACTACCAGTTGCAGCTGCACGAATGTAGACTTCAGGTATTTGAACATGGGTTCCACTTGATCTGGGCCTGTGGCGTATTTACAAAAGCACGGCTGCCCTATTATGGGCATTCCGGCGTCGTTGGATATCTTTTGTAACTGCTGTGTAAATGTTCTGAAAACAAGTTTGTACAACATTTTAAACTACATCAAAGATGAGTGGAAATTGTATGTTTTTTGTTCTGAGTAAGTACGCATTCACCAGCGCCTATTTAAGGCCCTGCTAAAAGGATGGCAGGAAGCAAATCACGGCACCTTTAAGTACCTTATTAACTTTTTTTTGGATATCAATAATAAATGTCAAATAATTTTATTAAAGAAATAAATCATACACCTATTGTCACACCCTGTGTACGATTAATGGTGAACCTTACTTGAGCGCGTCTTCTCTGACAGTTCTTTGCGGTGCGAAGCATGCGATGGCCCAAACACGGATTTCAACGCCCATAAAGAATTGTTTTCCTCTCATGTCCCAAACACCCTGATTCGGCAACGCCTGCTGTTGGAAAATAGTCAATGTAACGTTCAGGCGATCAGTGTTCGACGTTGATATCGACTGGATCGCATAAAAAATTAACATTCGCCCGGCAAACTCGTCTTACCTATGACGAAACGGTGATATCACTTATGCTTTAAGTTTAGAGCTTATTTGTCATAGAACATTAATGATAATATAGAGATAAATTGCACCATGCAGATAAATTTACTTCACAAATTTCGTTAAGATTTTGTGACATGGGACAATAAACCAACTTGTTATACTTGTCGATTTACAATACGACATGGAACATGGAGCTGTTTCCAATAACATGATAGGTATAATTTATTTATTTATTAAAACTTTATGTAAATCACGGTACAAAAGGCGGACTAAATGCCACAGTGGCATTCTCTGTCAGTCAACCTATATAATATTAATAATGGTGTTGATGTTACAGTGTGATCCTACCTGCCCGCCCAGCGACGAGACCCGCCCGCCGTACTGCAGCTTGGGAGGCGGCAGCACCCGTCCGCGCACCTCCATCATATTGTTTGATATCGTCAAACCGAACTCCTTCACGTACAAATCCGTGTTGAAGTTCGCCCGTCGCACCAAATTATTAATCTCGCGTTCCCTAAAGTAATTGAAATATGGCTATCAAAAATAATACAAATATATTTTTAGTTCATGTTATGTAAAGGAATGGTTAGTATTTCATACCTGTCGGGGGCGGAACGTGCTGTTGCCTTAATCATAGTAGACGTTTGCATGTCGGTCAGTTTCTTTATACACCTTTGACCAGGAACTATGTTACAAACTTCCAGAGGTAGGTACGTGTGTTTATGCTCCTGTCCGACTTGCAAACAAGGCAAATGAGGATACCTCAACTTCATTTTGTACTTGTCCAAGAAATACTTGGCTACAGTGCACTCCACGGTTTGTCCATTTTCCAATTGAAGGGGAAATCTGTAAAAATGACAAAACAATCAATTGAATATTTTTCTTTAGAATATGAAGATAAGGGCTCAATGGGAACTAATAATAATGTCTTTGCCCCTTACAATAAAAATAAATTCTAAGCTACAAACATAATGTGATGTAACTAGGTAGCTAGTGTGGTGGGGAAGCGGTGATGTACGCAGCAGAGTGGCAACACTGGATGACATTACTCACCACACTTTGCCATACTATGAGTATATTTTGTTGACAGTTTCTTGGGTTATTAGTGTTATTACTGTTATATTAAATGAAAAAACAAAATTAACTTACGATTGCATTTGCGCGGGCCTTCGAGTTACATTGCACACTCTGTACTTTCGTTTCATGGTACCACAGTGTGTAATCTCAATCTTAAGCCCTTTAATTTCTTTTGTGAACTTGACCCGTTGTGAGTCTGTCAATGGTTTTCTTTGGTCATTGATGTCTCGTATATCGAGCACTTCACACATAAACTCTATGACTGGTTGAGCCTTATAGAAAGCAGTGGCAGATACTGAAATAATAAATTATATCAACTATATTAGTGACTGAATGAATAAGTGAGTGATATTAAGCATCAATGAAGAGATGGGACGCAAAGCTACTAAGGATTTGATTGAAATTACAACTAGAGCACTCTCTAGTTGCTATTAAGATAATTCAGGAGCTATTCATAGTACTAGCAGAATACGACCAATGATTTTTTGAATTTATGTCTGGTTTATGTTTTTAGGTAAATCATACAAAATCTACCAGTCTGATTAGTGTGAAACTTAGTGTTTAGGTAGCTTATCTTCCAGGTCATCCAGGATACTTTTTATGTCCCTACTGATAAAATCCCTAAACTGCCACACTCAGAACAGCGGAAATCAACTAGTAATTACGAAACAATACTATGCAATGTTTTATCCTCTATGCAACAAGATTAGATTTATTATACCTATAATAACCTAAAATCAGTAATCACATAACATTTGACACTATATTTTTTCTAGGGAAAAGTTTAATATTATGGTATAGTATACACATAGTAACTAATTATTGCCTCAATAGTAATGAATTTCCTGTTAGATAAAATCCAAAACAACTGAAAAGTATGTATATTATATCAGGGAAAAATATTATTATAACAATATGGCGATAGCAAATACTACAGAAAAAAAATCCCATACCAATACATCATTTTAATTCCTGTCAAAATTTGAGAGGTTATTATATTGGGACCTTATAATTTGACATCTCTGGAATTCTCCAGAAATAATTAATTTTACATAATTTTACTAGCTGCACCCTGCAGTTTCTGGGATTCTGGGATAAAAAGTACCCTATGTCTTTCTCTGTATTCCTGACAAGGTGTATACAAAACTTCATGATGATTGGTTGAGGTGTCGTTAAGGTACATACATGTCCATAAGGTGGTTGTCGTTAAGGTGTGAAAGCCTAACAGACAGAGAGACAGAGTTACTTCCCCATTTATAATATTAGTAGGGATAGTAGGGACTATTATTTAGTACTAATAACTATGTTCTTTGTGTGATGTAACTAAAATTTTATACTATACCATCTATGTTAAGCATCATTTTCCATTGACTTGGCCTAACAGACTGGTGAAAACCAAACCAAACCTCCCGACCACCACCCAAAGGGTGATAATATCCATCGGGAGTTGAGAAAAATGATCTTCCAACTGGTGTGTACATCATTGAGGGCAAATGCCGCATAACAACATCCAAAGCCAATATGGCATCATATGGAATCTGCCTAGTGCGGCCTTCTAACGCTTCTTCTAAAGCGAACAGCGATACCTAGAACATTTTCATTATTTGATTGACAGTTTAAAAAAATATATTTTGAAACAAACATTTTATGAAAACAATGGGAGAACATTTTAGTTTTGGATATCATTTGACTTAACTCACACAATTATCATACGTTTGTCTATAAAATATAAATTTATTATTCTTACCTGGGCGACCCATTTAATTGTCACTCTAAATATTCTATCTTTGCCTTCTCCAGGTAATATGACCTCCAGTTCCACTTTTTCATTTCCAATAGGCAATGGATCCCTTGTATAAAGGTTATTTCTACCATCAAACACGGGCTTCAATGCACCAAATATTTTATTGTAACAATGTACCATAGTTTCAACAATTTCTCTATTTACCTATTCAAAAAAATCTATAATTAGAATTTTACTAATAAATGTGTACCAGTTATCATAAAATTAATAATTTTATTTGTTTATTATCCTTACTTATTATAAAACAAAGTCGTCGTGTTTGTCTGTCTGTCTGATCGCTATAAACTTAAAAACTACTGAACGGATTTTCATTTGGTCTTTACTAATAGATAGAGGAAATCAAGAGGAAGGTTTATAATTATAGTTTATCCTGAAATATTCCTGGGAGAACTCTGAAATTATCACAGGTGCAACCGCAGGGGACAGCTAGTTATTAGTATTTGATAACAGATCTACCTGAAACTACTCCTAACTGTATATAAATAAGCAATAGTATGTTAACCCACACTGGAGAAAAATCAGGTAAATTTTAAGTAGGTAAGTGCTTTAAAATCTAATATATAAAATTCTCATGTCATAATGTTCGTACGCATACTCCTCCAAAACGGCTTGACCAATTCTCATGAAATTTTATATGCATATTCAGTAGGTTTGAGAATCGGCTACTATCTACTTTTCATCCCCCTAAAGGGAGTTCCTGCAGGAATTCCGAAACTCACGCGGGTGAAACCGCGGGGCACAGCTAGTATTTTATAACATTGTACAACTCTCAATAAAGCATTCTATACCAACAATTTAATTTTATGGGTTAACACGTTATTGCTTATTGGTGTCCAACTAAACTATAAGCTTGTATGTAGCAAAATAGTTCAGGTTAAGTTTGGCATAGCCTATGTAATACTCATGAATTCACTTATCACATATTATAATTCTTTTTTTCTAAAAGTTTACTGGAGAAATTGTTTTAATAATAATCTGTCAATGTTATTTACTATTTATCATTCAATAATAGGATATAAGTATAGGTATGTTAGTAGTTTAAAGTAATATTTGTAGCATAATCACTAACCTTTCTGGGGCATTTGTCAGGTTGTATATTGACATCGTAGTGATGTACAAAGCCCCTTGGCATTGATATCTGGAAGTGGTTAGCACGAAGCATAATTGGCCTGCCCTCGTGACCAAGATTAGGACGACGAGGACATGTGAGCACCGGTATGTCTGGAGGAGGCATGGTCACAGGTGACACGAGGGCCATGGTGCCTGTGCCAGTGGGCACTGCCGCAGCAGACGCTCCTGTGGCCGCCACCGTGCTCGGTGGCCCCATTGCTGTACCTGTTGCACCTGCTGCAGCACTCACACTTCCCGACACACCCACCGCAACACTGCTCGTCTCCCCCGCTGGAGCTAACCAAAAACAATTAACCGATCAAACATCACAAAAATTGTCAACACAACATCATAGTTTTATCGACAGTAAGATTCAAACATTCTACTTAGAAGCTTTGCCTCATAATATTAAAATTTAGGGCAATCAAACAATGTAGGTCCAAATAGCGTGTTTATTGTTTGAGACGTCTTTTTATAGATACTTACGTTGCCCAACGGGGAACATTATGGTATTAAAATTAAACTACAAAAAAAACACAATTAACTAAAATTTATACAATACAGTAATGTTTTTTACAAATTTTGTTACAATGTGAGAAGCGAATGAACTATCCTTTTGTTTGACGTGATAGGTACGCTGACATTTTGACTAGTGTTACCAATTCTTGAAAATATTTACCCAAAGGTCAAAAGACAAAAACCCCTAGATCCCCCTAAATAAAATAATAATATTACTACAAAGTTTATGACGCAAAAATTTTAACAAAAAAATTAAAACCGACTTCCAAAAACACAAAACTAAAAAAGCTTAAAAATAAAAAGCTAAAAATAACAAAATACAGATATAATCCAAAAGACAAAAACACACGTAATATTATTATTGGTTTGTGCTACCACTGATCGGTTTGAATTCGGTGACAAGCCCGCTGGTATCTGCCCACTTGGGTTGTTCTGCTCACGAAGAGCTGGTGGCGGGAGTCGATTTAGCCCATCTACACCATCCATATTTGGCTTGTCACCGACTTCATACCGATCAGTGGTAGCACAAACCAATAATAATATTACGTGTGTTTTTGTCTTTTGGATTATATCTGTATTTTGTTATTTTTAGCTTTTTATTTTTAAGCTTTTTTAGTTTTGTGTTTTTGGAAGTCGGTTTTAATTTTTTTGTTAAAATTTTGTTTATTTTTCGCTTTTAAGTGACATAGTTCGTAATTACTCTAAGTTACAATAGCCTAATTTCAACTGCTTATCGCCTTTTACAAAATATTGCTTTTCCCGACGCAGGGACGTTAATTATTGAGGAGTTCTCCTAGTACATCACCAACAGTTCCACTACACCATATACATTGTGACGAGCATAAATTGTTTAGAAACCATATTAAAGTTAACGAATCAGAATCTGTGAAATACCTATTATTTAGTAGTTCTGATGACCATCTGTGGTCTTCATCATCAGTTCCACTTCTTCAAATTTTACTTTCCGAAAGCAAATAAACGATTTACTATAAAAAATCCAAAAATCGCTATAGGTGTACCTATAATATTTGAAGAGTTCCTTCGATTACTCCAAGATCCCATCATCAGATCTCGACTTGGTGACAATGGAATCAATTTGGGAGTATCCCCTTTCAAACAAAAAAACAATTTTTGAAATCGCTCCAATCGGAACCCGTGAAATACGTATTATTGTTGAGTAGTTTCGATGACCATCTGTGGTCTTCATCATCAGTTCCACTTCTTCAAATTTTGCTTTCCAAAAGCAAATGAACGATTTACTATAAAAATACCCAAATCGCTATAGGTGTGCCTATAATTTTTGAAGAGTTCTCTCAATTTCTCCAAGATCCCATCATCAGATCGCAACTTGGTGGCAATGGGACCTAATTGGGAGTAAACCCTTTCAAACAAAAAAAGAATTTTTCAAATCGGTCTACCCGTCTTCGAGTAATCGGTGAACATACATAAAAAAAAAAAAAAAAAAAAAAAAAAAAAAAAAAAAAAAAAAAAAAAAAACATACATACAATCGAACATAGAACCTCCTCCTTTTTGGAAGTCGGTTAAAAATATACTTAATACAAAGATTTTTGTCTTACTTTCAAAATTATTAGGGTAAAAATATTGGTCGAATAAAAGAAAAATATATCGAAAGCAAAAATTATCTCTTTATTTATTTTACAAAATTTTTTGGTAATTATGAAATTCTTAATTTTGAACAAACAGCTTTCTTATTGATCCAGTAATAATAACAAGAGACTTTTATAAATTTAAACTTTGTACAAATTTGTTACTAATTTAGTATTAATATACTTTTAAGTTCCGATATAAGCTGCGACCAGTCAGCTGCTCTACGGTTAAGAAAGTTGCAAAATGCATCTCACCAATGCATTTCGATGTAAATAACTGGAAGAAGAAATATACCACTGAATTGACTATATGGACTGAGTTTCTTACTGTCTTCCCCGAAAGGGGTAAACTCTAAGTAGTTTGTGGGTAAACTTCACCAAAAAAAAAAATTGTGAATGTGAAGTGACATTGGCTAAACCACCAAATTTTCGATTCCATAAAGATTACCAATATCGATTTTCTGGTTCCTGAAATTTCGGTCGGAAAATTATGTCTATCCCATACAGTGGTACTATAAGAAGATCAGGAGGCGTTGTATCTGCAATCGGGAAACAATTGAGAACCGTAAATTTAAAAGCAGCCAAGAGGATTACTGTAAAATTTGATCCTTTCGGAGACAACGTTACTCACACACGGTATGTAACATTTTAGAAATTAATTCTTTGTAAATAGAGAAAATATTAAATTTTCCTATGTAATAATTACCTACATTTCATTTTCCATCTTAAATTTATCCTGACAATCATGATAATCTTTGTCCCTATTTCAGAAACTTTCTGCATTACTTAAGCTCTCCAAAAATCGCTCTGACGAATCCCAATTGTGTGTTGAAAACTGAAATTGTTTGTGATCGTCAAGAGCCTACTGTGGATATATCTATTGTACCTTCAATTGCAGGTAAAGGACAGTTTTGTTTTTATTTTTTAATTTATTATATTACCTAGCTGTTCCCTGCGGTTTCACCCGCATAAATTTCGAAATTCCCACAGGAGTATGCCTTTCTTTTCACCTCTGACAATGAGTTCCTATGTAAAATTTCATGATTATTGGTTAATTCAATTGTGAATATTTAATAAAAACACATTTTAATTATTATAAATTAGCCATAGAATTAATTATTTTTCATTACTCATACTCGGAAAGTAGGTCTGAAGTTGCCTGAGAAGCGGGTTGAAAGTAACCCTTTTCAGCCCTAGGGAGAATCGCTTTCAACTGACAACTGTCAAATTATTAAAAAAAACTAGGTCTATTTTCACATTTCTTTTGAACCATGTTCCAACTTTCTATACAGCCAGCGCGATGTAAAATTGAAATAACGTAAAGTTTAAGGAGGTATTAATTAAAATAAAATTCACTCATTTTTTCTTTAGCTAATTCCTATTTTTATTTTGACTTTCCTTGCATTCGTAATGAAAAGCACAGTGTTACCCTCGGGAGAAAGACTTATTTAGTCCCTCGATCTATTAGCGCCCTCGCTACGCTTGGGCGCCAAACCCCGTCTCGGGACTAAATAAGTTACTTTCACCCCTAGGATAACAATGTACTATTAATACCCATCTAACACTCCCTGTAACAGTGTCATACTAACTCAAATTTGACATAGTAGGTCAAGCTAACAGTGTTGTGAAACATGTGGCTAAGAGGTTGTGGTTTCCTGCACACTGTGTGAAGAGATGTCAGGGTCATTTCTATTTGTCAGCACTGGGAACATTAAATGTGGGAACAAAATATGGAATGACCTCTGGTTCTTTGTCTTGTCTGAGACCTCTGGGTATCATGACACTCAATCTGATAAGTGATACAATATACTATATAATATTTATTTTACACTCCTAGACCTCTGACATCTAGACACGCGGCCGCGTCTCAAGCCAAAGTTCAAGCTGACAGAACTGGCGAGCAGCACCGTGTGTAATATTACACGAACCATTTGGAGCCACTTTTCACCCCCCTATAATTCAAAAACTATTTAACATCACATGTCAAATTTGGCTCATATATTAAGACTTGTGAGATAAATATATCTCCAAATTTCATAAGCACACCTCAAACGGTTACTTAGATATTAACATCCAAAAATTTTTACCACTGACTGACCTATAGACCAAAATTATAACGTACTTGGCGTAATGGCCTAGGAACTTGATATTTGGCATCAAGGTAGACTTTTAGGCGTAAACAAAGGGAAAAATCTGAAAACTGGAAAACTTACATAATTAATAATAATTATCAATAAGTTAAGTTTTTAGATTTTTCCAATCAAGAAGGTAATATAACAATGTTAAGTATTGTAGTATGCTACTGGCTAATCAGAATTTTGAAAATACTCTTAATGATGTATTTTACGTCACTCAATTAAACTGAGTCAAATACATTCATTGTCAGCGCAAATTTTCCTATTTTCTCTATACTAATATTATACCAACCTGTCAACCTTACGATACGCACACACGTACAACACGTGTACGTACAAGCCGGCTGTCTTGTTGGAAAGTTGAATCAGTTCATTTGTAAGAAGTGTCACCAGATGATAATACCTAAAGAGGAAAAATTTGTGGTTATGTCTCTTTGTAACGAGTAAACTCAAAAACTATTGGACCGATTTCAAAAATTCTTTCACATATAGGTAAGAAGCTACGGTAGTCCTGAGTGACATAAATATAAAACGAGTGGAATACCAACCTTAATTTGTTTTAAATCCAAACATATTAGTTTCAGTATGTACTTACTACCCCGTAAACGGAGGGAAATACAATAGATTAACAGAAACCATTTGGTATTAATTTTATTATGAACAAGTACCAAATACCTACTAGTAATTTCTGTACAAAAAGTAGTGATATCCCATCAAAACATAAATGTGAAAGTGGAAGCCAAAGTTAGTGCTTAGTTGTCGACTTCGCCGACAAAAGAATTGATATCTAAATAGGTGCCAAGTTCTGTAGATAATCCTGAAATATATTCAAAGGAGCATACAACTTGGCTAGTTTTCACATTCAAGTTATCTTTAGCTAGTCAAATTATGTATCTTTTTTATATTATTATGAGCAAGTTACTGTTTTTATACTGTGAGGTCAATAGATCTCACCCCTTTAATATTTGGTTTGCTGGTAAAACAAGCCAATATCAAAAATATTTATAGTATAGTTTTTAACCAAATATAACTAATAACTAATAATATATAATAATAAAATAATAAAAAAAAAAAATAATAAATAATAATAATTAATTAAAAATTAATTAATTGTGTAAAAATTAGCTAAGTTGTATGCTCCTTTGAATATATTTCAGGATTATCTACAGAACTTGGCACCTATTTAGATATCAATTCTTTTGTCGGCGAAGTCGACAACTAAGCATAAGCTTAATACTGACTTTGGCTTCCACTTTCACATTTATGTTTTTGATGGGATGAGTTTCACTGAGTTCAGTGTTCACTCCGCAGTACTTGTAACCCATTGTTTATATGCTTGTAATTTATTAGTAAAGATTAGTAACCAGTAAACTTATTTGAAATAATAAATCTAAAATCTTTTTTTTCAGAAACTGTAAATATCAAAAATATTACCTTCAAAAGTGGCAACTTGACCTGTTTAGAACTTTTACAATTGTTGAACAAGCACATTACATCATTAGCTCCAGTTGAGCAGCCAGTTACAACAATAAAAACCAAACTAGAGAAAAAGAAGGGTAAATAAAAATGGTCCGTTCCAAGAAAGGCAATCTTCATGTTGTGGAAGAGATATACAATCAAATACCTGCATTCACAGATGTCTTTTCAGAAGACACGTTTTACATATTTGTTGTGTTCTTTGTTCTATCGACAATTCTGGTAGCCTTTATACTATCTAGATTTATAACCATTAAACCTAAAGAGTAGATATTATTAGTTGTATACACATGTCGTATTGGCTATGTTTGTAACCAAAAACTTTATTATTAAATATTGCCCTTAGAAATTCTGAGATGAAAAGTACTCTTTTTTTTCGTGATTGTTTTCTGTGTGAAAAGGTCCTTAGTTTTTACTTTTTAGTTCCATAAGAAGGGTTTTTTCAGTGGCACTATTCATACATACCCAATAATATACTATAAAAATTCAAGTAATGAATTCCTAGTAACACAAAGGATAAAGATTCTTATTCTTATTAGCTCTTAATGAATTTTTTTATTGACAACACAGGTCCTTACTCATTAGGTGTTTTATTAGCTCTTTTAATGATATTGTCTTATAATTTTGTAATGAAATGTGTTTATAAACAAATCTTATTGGAAGTCCTGCCCTCCCCAACGTGTCTGAAAGAAAAAAAATATCCATAAATATAATAAATCTGCAAACATGTTTATAAATAAAAGAATCGAGGAATGCCAAAAAGATTCAGTAACTTTTGCCATCCCTCTATAAGAAGTTATGATCATTTATTTTTTCGGACGTATTCGAATGATACTGGTAGATAGATATATTTACATAAGGAATTTTTCATTTTATAGCATATGGCTTTAATGAAACCGAGACCCGTAGTGGTCGTAGCCCCTTATTATTTACTCGCATTTCCATCTATGACCGTCGATATAAAAAACTAATTTCATTCATAAAATGATTGTTGTCAGTAGCGCTAGACCCTAGCCTAGGTTGACCGGATGGAGCCCCTAAACCGATTCGTTGCGGATGGCACGACAGGCGTGTCATCATTCTTTTTAAAAACTATACGTTTGAAGCAGACAAGTGAAATTAAAGAAAAAAAGTGTTGTGGAACATTGTTAGAACTCAGTTTCTGTGCCTCGTATTTTCCGAGATAGTTATAAGCTTTCGAAAATTTTACTTTTATGAGATTTTACGCCCTGCGTGATGAGCCAAGTTGACATTCTACAATCGTTAACGCATAGAAAACTTTGGTCAGTGGCCAATCAAAACTCGAGCTTTACGTGACCACTTGAAAACTAAGTTTTGATTGGCTGACCAAGTGACATGACGATTCGTTACCTATGTTTTCTATGCGTTAACGATTGTAGAATGTCAACTTGGCTAACCACGCTGTTCTTTCCTACTAGCACATTCTTGTGTACCTCAAGAATGCATAAAAAAAAATTAAAAGGTGACCACTAATTTTTACACATTTGAAAGAAAAAAACAATAATCCAAAGTCAAGCTAAGCCAAAGACATTATAAGTAGGTATTAGTAATTTACTGAGCTAAGCCTAGGTCAGTAAATTTTAATTTCGCTGTTTCTTGGGAGAACACTGCAAACTTGCAACATCTCTGTTTTTGGTAAACATGGTAACACGTTGGTTTTGTAAACATATTTCAACTAGCTGTACTCCGCAGTTTCACGCGCGTTAGGTTCGAAATTCCCGCAGCAACTCCAATGCGACGTAGTCTAATTTACTCCTTATAACATCAGTGAATGTCCCGTCAAAATCGGTCCAACCGTTTCGGAGATTCACCCCTGTGAGTTTCGGGATTCCCGCAGGAACTCCAAAACTCTTTCACATTCTTCTCCTTCCAATAACAAACACAACAAAAAAGAATTAGGGAAATTGGTCCAGCCGTTCACGCGCGGCGTGACGCCGTGATTCCATAGGGATTCATTTTTATATATTACTAGCTGTGCCCGCGGTTTCACCCGCGTGAGTTTTGAGATCAGGAACCTTTGCGGACGCAGGCAGAACAACCCGCCTAAGTTTCATCACAATGGGACCAGTGGTTTCAAAACGCATAGAGACAGACAGACAAACATTCATTTTTATTTATAAAGAAGAATAGATGAAGCTATCGGTCTAAAGGTAATATCTCTATGGCTACCATTATATTACAATTGAATACATTAAGTCTTAATAGATGGAATTAACAGCCGCGCTCAGGGTCGTTTTAATGATTACGTCTTTACTTAAAATTAAAACATTAAAACATCATTAAAAGGACTAAGTGCGGCCGTATGACTTCGATATTGCATGGCGTAAAATATCGTGTCATCATTACCCAACTGAGTCGATAATTTGTCGCTTTAATACAAAGTCCGAGTAGTAGTAAATGGGTGCAGGCGTCAGTAAGTACGCATCCCGTACTACGCCACCAGTCGGACATTCGGACCTCCGGTTCATATGACTTTTTGTATTCGATTTGTGTATTGAATACATGGAGTACATATTGGTCCGAGTCAATGACAACTGAACGCCACTCATAATAAAAGCAGCCGGCGCGAACCAATAATAATAATCGTTCCAAAAACCATTAATTATTTAACCAATAAGCGCGCACCTATTACCTACGCAGTGACGGAAAATTTCACCGTGCGATAAAGAAATTCGTTTTAAAAATCATGGCTGAAGGCACACAAGACGTGTCATTAATTCATATGGTGCTCAGCACGACAGTCGTGTCACGAAATATTTGTTCAACGCCAAAGAGTCTACCTACAGATTGAAGTTTACGAAAAATTAAGTCCCGCAATGAATCGGTTTAAAAGAGTTTTGTACTAACATCTTAAGGCCTTTTGCACATTATCAGACGAGAAAGTTTTTAGTATGCGCGTGTCTTATCCGACATAAGATTTTTTTTTTGTAATATGTATGGTCTCATATAACAATCAAAGCGACTGGACGCCTTATAAAGACATTTCTTATAAGACATGATTTTTTTTTTATAATGTGCAAAAGGCGTAACAGTAACACGGATACAGTATAGAAAACGTACGTCTTGGTTGCGGGTCTTGTGCTTGCGCTCGACCAGCGAGGTGAGCGCCTCGGAGCGCACGGCGAGCGAGTCGATGCGCTCCACCAGCTGCTGGTAGGGCGACAGCGGCTGCGCGCCCATCACCACGTGGCCCAGCTTCGAGTCGATCTTCGCGTCCAGCCGCGCGTTGCGGATCAGGTTCACGATCCAACACTCCGCTTCGTCGGGCTGCATGTTGAGATTTTCAGCCAACATCCTGCATTGAGACGGTTATAATATTATTTACTAGCCGTTTCTCACGGATACATCCGCGCGCATTACGGCTTTCCCCCTGAAACTTACACTTTGCCGGGATGTAAAGTAGGCTATGTCCTATTCCTGGACCTGAATACAGTGTCTATATAAAGTGCAGAAACTAGACAAATTTTATCGACGAGAAAAACCATTAAAAAATCAGGTTCATTTTGCATTTTATAACCAGCTTCAACCCTTGTAAAGAAAACCTTGTAACTTTTTAACTCTTTAGTGTTAAAAGAAAAAAAAAATTAATGATAGGCAGTAACGATAAATAGTAAATTTTACAACAAGTGCACAAATCGAACCATTTTTATCCGAGACTTTTAGCAGCCCGAGCCGAAGGCGAGGGCCGATAGTAATGTCGAGGATAAAAATATGGTTTTGTGGACGAGTTATAAACTCGGCTTTTCACTTCGATTGCGAGGAAATAAAACAGTAGTATAACATAACATTTTCTTTAATTAAAATTCAAAGTAAAATTAATACAGTTTTGAATACTGGAGGAAATTGTTTTTCCCGGAAATTGTTTTCCTGGAATATTAACAGTATTTATGTCTTAAAAAAACATTTGGCAGATAAATTAAAGAAAATATTATGAAATATCTAATTCTATCTATGAACTTCATATTGCTTGGCTAATGCACTTGCGCATAAAATTCGATTTTGTGCAGCCTATATCCTGCACAAACAAGCACTTTCAGAGCATGAGAAGTGAAAATACAATTTATCATGAAAGGAAAAAAAACACGATCAATTAAAAGTTACAAAGATTTACGAAAATTCTGTTTATTTTTTTCAACTTTTTCTCATTAATTGTAGAAATTTTCGTAAGTACCTACCTTAGTTTTTTCTGAATTTTTATTATAATTTTTCTCATCGATAAAATTGGGCTTGGTTTCCCTATTTCCATATTATGTGCACTTTATATGTGCCTAATTTTAACAAAATGTTTTCGGCTATTCCAAAAATTAAATCACAAAAAAGGCAGTTTTCTCTACATACTACATATTACAGACAACTTAAACGTTGGTCCAATTGTACTATTAGGTAAATGTTAATAGTAAAATGACCAGAACTGATTTATAGAATCCAGACAGAAACAAATGTATGTTATTGCTTATAATTATTCCTATAACCCATTAAAGCTTCGATTACATACCCAATACTGATAACTTGATGAATACGGCAAAAGGTTTCGAAGATCATCAAACGTGCATTCTCAACGAACTCTTCCAGGCACGCTATCAGGAAGAAATCCGTCAGCAGCACGGCCTGGCATTGGTTCAGTTTCCGCCGAGCTGCTTCGAAATCAAAGTTCACGAACAGATGTTCAATAAACTCTGTGATAGGGTCTCTAAAAAAAAAAAAAACAATTCGCCATAAAGTTTACTAAACTTAGTTTATTATAATATAATCATAAAATATTAAACCAAAAGGAGATGCCATTGACGGACGACGCCTTCCACCAAGAGTACGGCTCATACTCGGCCGTGTAGTAATATTATAAGGTAAAGTTTGTATTGTTAAAATATGTGTGCGTATCTCCTTAACTTTGAGTTGTGAGTGTGACTAATGACGCGGCTCAATGGTAAGTGTGCGACTGTGCGTTACCTCACCAGCGGCCGGCAGGTTGCGCCGATGGCGTTTCCTTGGTTAAATTAATACTCTAAAGATTGAATAGACATGACATTTACCTATAAGTGTACGCTTCTTGCTGTATGACCTTGACGAGGTCCTTGAGAGCGTTCCTGCGCGATCTGTTAATGATAACTGCGGTCGCTAGGTAGCGCATAATGTGTGGGCACATTGTCTGAATGGCATTCAGGTACCTATAAGATAAATTACTTTATTATATTACAAATATTCAAGCATTTTATGTATGTAATTATTTTTAACCCCAGATGCAAACAGAGGGGTGTTATAAGTTTAACTGAGTGTCTGTAGCATGAAAATCCCCAAACGGCTAAACCGATTTAGTATGTTTGAAAGACGACTTGATCGAGAATGTTCTTAGCTATGATTTGTGATTAGCAATCTTGGTCTTAGTCTTGCGAGACGCAAGACTAGCAATTAGATTAGCAAGATTATATTATTGACGGACAGACATGAACAAAAAAAAAGACACAAATTAACATTTACAGAACATACGTAATATCTGTCTTTCAACTCTATGTGACATGTTGTTACTTACAAGGGTTTGTACAAGAACATTTCAATGATAAGGTCGCGCCCTTTCACGTGGTTAAAGAAGACGAACAGTGACCAGTGTATGAGCCAGGTGCGCTGCTGGAGCGCCTGCATATTGCTAGCGGTAGCGCCCGCGCCTCCGTTGTCGATGAACTCGCGCAACTTGTTCAAATCGTCGAGGGCTCCGTCCCAGTTTTGCACCAGGATCTCGCTGGCCAACTTACCCCACAACACTGATAGGTAATTCTGGGAATAAAAAAGAGCACTTGCTACTCAGTACACGCAAAAGAAGTGAAGCCTCTTTGCGTTAGAATAACGTTTAAAAACTTTATATTAAAATTAATTGAAATTTTACTGTCGTCGCGAAGTTTCAAAATTATGTTACCTACATTTGGATAAATACATATCATATTCCTACCTATATAACGATTTTGACAAGCTGATAAAAACAACAAAGTGAAAAATGTTAGATTAACGTGACCCGAACGCCTGTGGTCAATGTGAATTCGATCATAATTTATTATATCATGTATCAATTTATTATGTTTACGAAAAACTTTTGTGTAGTACGCGAAGGCGAAAGTCAGAGAGAATAATATGTAATTACTGGCTATTCCCAGCGGTTTCACCCGCGGTAATTTCGGAGTTCCCGCGGCGATTCCGAGATAAAAAGTACTCGATGTCCTTCTCTGTATACCTGACAACGTGTATACCAAATTTCATGATGATCGGTTGAGCTGTTAAGGCGTGTAAGCGTAACAAACAAACACACATACTCACTTTCGCATATATTATTAGTTAGAATAATAAACATAAAAAAATATTTCCCACAGTTCTGCAAAAAGTTTCACTTCAAAAAGCAACACCTATACAAACTTAAATGTCGTTAATGGTGAATGATATTTTTTTTAAACTAATAAAACGACAAGTAAATTCTCTTTGGCCAACAAAGCAATTCTTTGAGAAAGCAGGCTATCGGCTTAAACGTAGTGATTATTATTGATATTATCTTTGATAATGACATTCGCCGAGATGTCAGCAAAATTAATAATTGAGAAATTTGAAACAGGTATTAATTTTAAATCTTTACACGTTACATTTGGTGATGGTGATTCTGATATCAAATATAGTGAATGGTTTGATGGTATAACACTCCATAAACGGAAAGAATCGCTCTCACGTTTAGTTGTGAAAATAGTATCGGGAAATGAGATTGATGCTTTTAATCTAGATTCTTGTGCAAAAGCGATTGATGGTTTAAATACAGCACTCGCTTCAGATCTCTGTGAATATACTGATAGTAGGGACACGTACAGAAGAAATGAAGTTAATGTAGAGAGCAATTTAGATTTTAAACTATATGAAACCGGCGAACATGAGAAAGACGTCATAGTCTTCTCTACAGTTCCTTCAGTATATCGCGACATCCCTCTGAATACTGTCAATAGTTTTGTCCAATCATATCCCAACAATACGGATAAATCTCTAAGTCCATTAGAGTACAGTCTGGAAAAAGTTAAAGAGAACAACGCCAGAATTATGGAAAATATCCACATGTTAAATAGAACCTTGAACTATACTAAAAAGAAAGAAAACTTGGAAATGGATTGTACTAAATCAATGCGTTCTTATCCGTGTAACAGCTGCGGTAAATGTTTTGTATATGAAACTGGTCTTCGGAGGCACTATTCTATGAGACATGCCATGACTGAAGTCCAGCCACGTTGGCAAATAGTGTGGACTTGCTTAGAATGTTTCCAGGTGTGGCCTCGACATGATCTTGCGGTCAAGCATTCAGTTCAATGTGGCAAATCCAACAACGTCGATTGCGTGCGCGAAATTAAAACTTCGTCACTTTTGCAGTGTGAATTTTGTGAGAAAGTATTCACAAGTATACCTAGATTATTGAGGCATTCTAAGCTCCACGTTACCACTAGGAATTACGAGTGTAATTCTTGCGAAATATCATTTTCATCTTACAAAACAGCAGAGCAACACTGGCTATCATGTTCGTGGCTAAAGATGTATTATAGCTTTTCATTGCCCAAACTGCTTCTATGCAACACCTGTGATCGGAAGTTCCGAACCTATGATCAATTATACAATCATCGGTAAGTAATTGATACACAAGTAACTATAGGATTTAGGGTGCTTTTAAACTAAATTGATAGGTACTACCGACACTACCACACTATCGACACTCGAGATTCAATTACAGTCAATCTGTCAAATCATTGTGTAGGCAGCAGACAAATGAAGTCTATGCCTTCTACTTGAGGCAATCTGGTGCTTATAAGGAAATAAATCAATTTGGATTAGATTATGTAACATAGATTTGTGTGCAGACACTTTTAGAAACCTCCATTTGATAGTACATAAATCAAAGCCAAATTGTCCAATTTTGATCTTCTAAAATGTTTGAAACTGCAAATGTAAGCAAATTAATGTTTTATTTCAGATATAAAGTGGGACATTTTATGACAAAAGTTCACTGCAGTCAAAGCATCAACAACTCTGTTGGAGTCCTAGTATATCAATGTGAAATATGTGGCCATTGGTTTGCATCTACACCACCACTTCAAGCTCATAGAGTTCAATATCATCCACGATATGATAACGCATCTATTATGGGGCTGGCACAAATTGTGAGTTAATATAAAAATTTACATCTAATTTGTAATAAAATGACATAACCAACATAACTTACTCTCGTGCACCTACAAGAGGCAAATGATTATAAATGATTATAAAAATTTAAGATACACAAGAAATTAAAAAAAAAATCATTTAGAAAGAAATTTTTATTGCATCATTATTCATTAGGTACATACCTATTTATGTTATTAAGTTCAATTGTTTACAGGGCTCAAACCATAGTGAAAGCAACGACAACCCTTATGATATGAACAACGAATGTGAGAGTTTTCTCAATCAAATGGAAAATAACTAATATCACTAGCAAAATGTTTTTTTATTTAATAACTTTTAATAATTTAATGATGCTCAGACAAGATTATTCTTAAGTAATCAAAATGCTCATTAATTCTTTAAATAGTAAATTGTTACTTGTTAGAAAAAAATATAGCATATCAAGTAGAGGTCCACAGTGTATTGTCTGGGAAACTATGTAATGGCCCACTGCCTCCACTACATTATTTATCGCCGAGTACATACGATTATACGCGATTACGATAGTGTAGAGGGTATACTCGGCGATCAATGATGATCGCCTGCGACCCGTGAATAGGGATGTTGACTACTATTGAAAATCAAAATTCTAATTAGTCCGTCAGTTAGAAAATAAAAAAACAATAGACACGTATTTTTTGCTTTTTTTAAATAAATTAAAATATACAGAGATAAAGCGCATTAAAGTTAAGGATGAGGAGGCCGTGACGTCACTAACCGCAAAACCGCCATACAAATTGTCAGAATAGTGACGTCACTCGAAATTTCAACTCAATATATCGCGGTTATTTTTTGATTGCGTAAAAAAAGAAAAAAATACGTGTCCAATATTTTTTAATAATCTACAAGACGGACTAAAAAATAAAAATTAGTCAACATGCCCATTGTCGGTTTTTGGGCACGCATCAAAGGAAATCGCCTGTGATCGCGTTGAGGTGTCCAAATTATCGCCGATCACACGATCAACGATCATCAGCGATAATGTAGTGCAGGCATTATACATTATTACATACCTATATGTATAGAGAATATAACACATACCTTGTCAGTTGGAGGCATCACTAACTGGCAGAAGTAGAGACATGATGATGATTCATCATAGTTGCCACATTCATATCTGTATTTAGCCAGTTGATACATGCTGTCTATCATTTCAATTTTAAACTGAAACAAGAAAGATGAATATAGTTTTAAATACTAATTTGAATAATCATTGGGGAAGTGATACTTTCACAACCAGCGATCGGAGTAGGTACCTAGTGATTTTATGTACTTGCATGATAGTTTGTGCATAATATCTTAATACAGACTTGCCTTTTTCTGGAAAAAAATCCAGGAATCCTCAAGTATGAGAATTAAAAAGTAAACTTGCGAATTTCAGAAAAATACCGTTAATGTGGTCTTGTTTATTTTTATACTTTGAATTTTCAGAAATTGAACAAATACATAATTCAAATCCTGGATATCTATATTACATAATATACTTACATGCTTTCCTGGAATCACTTTACCTACTCAGATCACTGTTCATAATAAACAAGTACTTAAAATTAAACTTTCTAAACGTAAAAATGTATGTAAATTTTTATTTGTTTTATCTGAGCAGGCGATACAATATGTGGCAAAATTAGCTGCAAATATTAACAGGGTTGAAAGTATACACCGTCATAAATGTTCATAAAATAAAGAAGTTAAAAATTATAAAACTAAAAAAAATTTTTTTAAACAAAATAGATCAATCAAAAAGAAAACCTGTAAAAGGCTCTCGCCGCTCAATCGCTTTAGGCGCGGGTTAGACAGAAGCAGAGCGGGTGCAGGCGCACCATCAGCGCACCTCTTCTATCTGTTTTGCATCCCTCTCTTACATTTTGTATGAAAGGAAGAACATTGGGAAGTCAAAGGTGTGTGGGCGAACATAGCCTACAGTGCGCCTTCGGTGCTTTCGTGACGCGCCCTCTCGACATCTTTTCAGTCTTCTTTCATAAAAAATGTAGGAGAGACTTTGTGCAAAACAGATAGAAGAGGTGCGCTGCCGGCGTACCCATGCCACGCCCGCGCCGCTTCTGTCTAGGCTGCGCCCAACACACACATCGCCGCGCACCGGTATCTTACCCTTTAACTATGGACGTTCCATTTTTGTTACACTACTATGGACGTGCGGCCTCACAGACCGCTATCTTTCGGGACTGGTTTCTATATTAATGAATAAGTATTGTAACATTTTTTTTAATCTCTTAAAAGAGTAAGGTACTAAATGTAAATAAAAGATATAATTTTAATGAAAAATATATTTATTTTAAATTAAATCTAACGATATAGCAATCAAGGGCACTTTTTAAACTTTTTAACTTGAGATCATTGTATAGGTATATTGCCACAGGAAAATTACTTTTTTAGCTAGTTTAACTTTTTTTACAATAAAATATAAAGAACAAAGAACATAAAAAACTTAACATAATCTTCTCAAAACTAAACATAAAAATTTCGACAAAGTAACAAAGACAACGCGCGGTCTCACAGACCGCACTCAAAATATAAAGCGAAATTACTCAAATTTTCAAAATTCAAAATTACTCAAAATTCAGCGGGGCGACGTAACCTTCACTCTCAGCGGTTGTTTCGTCACTAAAACAGAAGCTACTGAGGCGTGGGGTACGTGGGAGGAGGGGGACATGAGAATCACAAACTGCAAGCTGCCTGTGAGACCGCACGTCCATAGTTGAAGGTTGAGATCAATGACCTAAGTAGTATAAGGTCATACTAATACAGCTGATGCTTTGCTCGCAGTGTGTGTGGCGCATGCCTTGTATACGTAAAAGTGAGCTATGTGTATTCTGTACCTTGTGAATGTAGTTGTTAGGTATTTGTACAGGTAATGTTTTTACTTTTTACAATGATTTTATTTTTCTCATATGAAAAACTACCAAACTTATACTATTATCTTTGTCACTTATCCTGTTTGTTATAATGTGTACTTTCAGCCCTGTATATATTTGCAGCAAATTTTGACACACCTTATGTACTGATCAAGTAGAGAAAATTCTCCAAAAAACATATCAACAGCACACAGGTCTACACCGACAAGAACATATTATATGGCAGCATGTAAGTAAAAGTGTGCATTAATCATAGCCAGTAAGTAGACAATAATCTCATTCCTAATAAATTATTAGGGCAGAGATTATTTATAAGCATATTTGATATATAATATTTTATTTACCTCAAAGTCTTTATTAGTTGTTAAATAGTTGATAAGTGTTTTGGGGTCTCTCATAGTTTCAACTGTCTTCATTACATCATCTCTCTCCATCAGCTTGAGGACTGGCTTCACTGCCTCTTGGAGGTCTTGGAGCTGAGCTAATACTTCTTCGCGGCGTTCTTTTATTTCTTGCATAACCTGAATAATAACACAACATGAAGGTACACAGTAAGATATTCTCAACGTTTAAATGAACAATCAAAAATTAAATTTATGTAACTCTAGCTACAGATGACGTGCCCAAACAGATGAGTTTTATTCCATTCACAAAGCTTATTTTCTTTTTAAGGATGAACTCAAAATTAACACCAAATATTCAACACATTAAAATTTTTTACTTAGTTATTGAGCAGGGATTATGTTTGGGTTTGATTGCGGGTGGGTGGGTAATACTTTTACTTTATACATTTAGAATAGAATAGAATAGAATAGAATACACTTTATTGTACACCAAAATAATGTTACAGTGTGTTAACAAAAACTTATAACTAAAGGCATACAAAAGGCGGTCTTATCGCTTTACTAGCGATCTCTTCCAGACAACCTTTGGGTGGACAGGACTTTACTTGGTTTCCATAATACAAACTAGCTTGGTGTGGAATCAAGAAGATGAAGTGTTACTATTATTTTTAAATACTATTAATATTACCTCTTGCGTGTCTTCATTAGGATATAACAACCTCCTAATATCATTCATGTAGTCAATCATTTTTGTCTTGCTCAAAATCTCCACTTTTGCTTTTAACAGTTCTGACTGATCATAAGTCTGAGGAAGTTGCAACAACTTTAGAGTATGTTGGACATATAAAAACTCACCAGGAATAGGTACAATTTAAACAATAATTTCATAATGAAAGAAAAGGATCGACTATCATAAAATACCTCTTTTGCTGCTAAAAATTCTAGAAAAGGCAAAACAAGATGCCGATCCAAATATTGTCCAATTTTAAATGTAAGATCAAATTTTGAATAAGTCATCGTGATTTCTGTCTTACAAATATCTTTGCACAGACTTCAAGATATTACTGAATACTGAAAGAAAAATAATGTAAAGAAACACGTCGCAAGTCCGCAACTCGCACGTACAAAACTTAACCTCAAAAAATTGCCAAATGCCAAAATAAATGCCAATTGAATTTGATGGCTAAATTGGTTTGTTATTTTTTTGGTGAAGCTTACCCCTCGGGGAAGGCAGAAGGAATTTTGGTCCATATAGCCAATTCATTAGTATTTTCTGCTTCTGAAGTTATTTACATCGAAATGCATTGGTGAGATGCATTTCGATGCTTTACCGGAACTTTTGGCAGCAAATCTTTACAGTTGAACCTTAATAGGACGCTCTGTGGGAAGTTGTATAGTAAAACGAAAACCTCCCGATGAACGCCCTATTTCATCTTATTTCACTGTTTCTGCACACTATTCATCACTAATGGATCATTATTATGCAAAATCACCATATTCACACAATATTAATCACGATAAACTAATTTGAAAAACAAAGAAATAAAACTGACGTCCACTCTGCTAGAAATCCCGCCTCCTGCCAAAAGTCCTGGCCAGAGAGAAGGTAATCACTACGTGGTCCTGGCCAAATGTGTATTTTTTTTATTCAATTTACTCCTTTTGGAAAAGGCCAAAGGGTCCATACAGCCAGTAGTTACCTGAAGTTATTTACCTAAATGTATCGGTGTAGATGCATTTCAAAGCTTTACTGGGAAATCTGGAAGCAATTTTCCAAAATTGGACCTTAATGGGATGCTCTGTGGGAAGTTGTATAGTAAAACGACAACCTCCCGATGAACGCCGCATCTTATTTCACTGTTTCCACACACTTGACTGTTCACCACTATTATGCGATAAATTAATTTACAGAAGCATCTTAAGGAATCAAAGTACTAACTGGAACTAAATTAAATAGATACCTTTGCCTTCTCCAAAAGGAGTATCTCACCATTAGTCTTCCCCATAAGTCGTAAATTTAACAAAAGAAAGACATTAGAAATAAAAATAAAAAGTGGACTTTTAGTGGGATTTTTAGCAGAAAGGACGTCAGATTTATTTATTTGTTTTGCAAATTAGTTTATCGTGATTAATATTATGTGAATATGGTGGATTTTGCATAATAGTGATCCATTAGTGATGAACAGTGTGCGGAATCAGTGAAAAAAGATGAAATAGGGCATTCGTTAGGAGGTTTTCGTTGTACTATACAACTATTATATTATGTAAATTACGCGGGACTTCCCACAGAGCGTCCTATTAAAGTTTAACTGTGAAGATTTGCTGTTAAAAGTTTTGGTAAAGCATTGAAATGCATCTCATCAATGCATTTCGATGTAAATAACTTCAGAAGACGAAATATATCACTGAATTGGATATATGGACTAAGTTTCCTTCTGCCTTCCTCGAAAGGGGTAAACAAACACTCAGAAGAATATGCTACTGTTATTGTTCCGAGGGTAATCATCACCAAAAAAACAAAAATGTCATTTCACATTTGTCAAATTGTCAAGCAAGTTTTGGTTTGTCAGTTTAGTGCTGCGGTATTTCTACGTGATAATTTAGTCGTAATTCGTTAATTTTCTGTCCTACGATAGTTAAAAACTTAAAGAAACATTTATTACGTTATTTTTCACACTATAACGCATTTAATTTTATTCGGACGAGGAGTCTAACAAGTTTTTGACTCTAATGTTGTGTAACGCCGCGGCACGTTTATGTGCTTGAGTTTCAAAATGGCGTCCATCCACTATTGTGTACTGATAAAATGCGTTTAGATGTACTGGGACTGTGTGACTTGAAAATTAATATGGACTAAACTTCTCAGCGTCGGTAAAGATATCGGATAAAATGTCAAATACAGTAATAACCAACTACACGGATCTAAATGGACCTTCGTCAAAAGCGGATAGCTCCGTTGTTGTTATTGTAAACAAGGATGGATCCCTTTCAGTTGATCAGAAATTGCTTGGGACTCTTATAGGTAAGTAAGAAATAAGAAAATATTATTTATTGAATGTTATAGCACTACAACGAGTTTTAATTGTATTGTACTTTACGCCTAGGTAGTAAATAATCGAGAAATAAATCAGTATTTTCTGTTATCATTATATTTTATATCAAAAAATATCTGAAAAGCGCCAATCCTAGTTATATTTTCAGTATTGTTTACTGTATTTGATATACCTACTGTTAGATTTTATAAAACGAAAAATTGGCGCCAAAATATATTGACCTACAATAATATTGCAGGTAGTCATGGGTCACAGGCGGCCGGCATTAGTGTGGTCCGTGTTGGTCATGAGGGTAAACCAGATGATGCTACCGATTCAGAAAATGAAGATGAGAATGTACCTCATTTAACACTGTCAGTGGACAGTTATTATGATGAACCCAACAGCATAATAAAATATGGTTAGTGAACTTCATTCTTTGGTTTTATAAACTATGTCTCCAACTTCAAGAATTATTTAATATAATTTGAAAATATGTAGATATGTGTAAGCATACAGCAATTAATAATTAATTATGTAAGATACTAGCAAAACAGCTGGAGTTATTACCCTTGTGAAATATCTATAAATAATTTGTGGTGTGTATATTTCAGATAGTGGAGCAGAAATTTTGCAGTCATTGAGACTCGAGACAAGGGAGAACAGTTTGTTGGGATTTCAGAATGATCATTGCTATACACCATTTTTATCACCAGGCCAAGACTCTACTCCAAAAAGCAAAAATTATGCTTCTTTTGATGAACCCATCATAGAAATTGTGCATACAGCACCACCAAAACCAGTTTCTAATTCAAAGAAGATTACTATACTTGATCAAAAAGTAATCCCTAAAGGTAAAAAAATCTTAATAAATTCAAATGAACCATCCATATTATTAAAGGGAAAAGATGTTTTAAATAAATCATTACCTGTTGCTAAATCAAAACAACACAATATTGACAAAAAAGTTGAAGATAATTCTGACACAACCACAAGCTCTTCAGATGAGAGTATACCTGACCGTGACTCTGATTCTGATTACAAAGACACAACAACTGATTCTATTAAACAAAGAAAAAGGCTGAAACCTGCTATATTGAAGCAGCAGACATTTAAACCATCCAAATTAGATACCAAGGTTTCCTCAAGAGTAAAGACAAGCAAAAATGTTGTGAAAAGAGAAATTAAGGATAAAAATCAACGTAAAAGTATTGACATAGAGAAAAAACTATCTGAGCAGCCTTCAACACCAAAAGAAAATAACTTAGAGGGTACAATTGTTGGCGCTTCAACTATCGATCCTAGTAAAAATGTTGCCAAACCTATTTCAAAGCAGGTCAGAAAAGAAAAGAAAACTCCAGCTCATGTGACTGCTTTGTTGTCTGATATGACATCATTATTTTCTACACCAGATGTGATTAGAAGAGTTTCCACTGACACTAAAATACCCTCTAAAACAGATAAGGAATCTCCGCCTGGTAAGAAGTTGGCAGATACTTCATCAATATCAGAACCAGGTCATGAGAAGATATTGGATAACTCAAATATAGAAAAAACGAAATCTCAAACTCCTCTAAGGAGTTACATGAAACAAAAAGATAAAAATGTAAATCCTAGTGACAAAGCCACAAAAGGTTATGATCCTATTCCTCAATTGGATGATGCTAGTTTAGCTCAAATACTTCAAGACACAACTGGTATTGCTTCAATTTCTGCCAAAGGTAATCCAAATATTTCCACAACTAACACAATTAACAGTCCAGGACTGGCTGGACCTCTGTCTCCAACATTAGACCTACTTGGTGGCTTGCAACCTGAAGAAGAAGGATGGACAGAAGACCTACTGATGCATGTGGCACAGCTCGTAGAAAATTCACCGAATTTACAAGAAGTTATAGACAAACAAGTTCTTAATAAAGCGGATATTGCACCAAAACCCCACATCCAACCACCATTTCAGCAGCCTCAAGGCAACATTTATGGTGTAACATCACCAAAATCAGGTAAAACATTAGCACCTCGAAAGGATCCTATAGAAATAGTGCGCCGTGACGGTCGTGTTATAACTCTACCTCCTATTGAAGCACCTGCAACAAGAGCATCTAAAAGAAAGAATCAGCTTGACACCAGCAGCAATGAGGCGCTCTCTCCATCCACAAGCGCGGCATATTCACTGGCGACACCTGAGCCAGTGGTGCAACAAATATCCACCAAACAATATGTCAATAAGAAATTATCATCCAAAAAACAAGAACAAGCTATCCCATCACCAATTGTTGACAAAATAGTTGCAGAATCCCAAGAAAGTTGGAATTCGGAAGATGATCCTAACAGGTACCAGTTATCACTATTTGTCACTTTTGCAATGAAAATATGGCTTTGATCAATGCATTATATAATTATAGTAGGTACATTTAAAAAAATATTAACTACTTACATCATATTATTTGTGAAAACAATCTAAAATACAATAGTGTATTGAATTTGAATTACAACAAAAATGAAACAAATTAAAATAAAAACTTGTTTACGCTACTACATCTATGACTGTTGCTTTACTTTCTCATTATTATTTTTAAATATAGCCTGAATTATACTAAATATAGGTACTTAGAAATGTCAAATGTCTTCAAAAATATATTGTGCTTTTAGGTTATGGTGTATCTGCAAGCAACCACACAATAATCGCTTCATGATTTGCTGCGATGGCTGCGAGGACTGGTTCCATGGGAAGTGTGTCAACATAACTAAAGCAATGGGCCAGCAGATGGAGGAACAAGGTGTCGAATGGCGATGCCCTAATTGTGTGAAAAAAAAATCGATGCCTAAATCAACCCCTAAGGTTCATTGTTGTTATCATAAACTATGTTATAATAAAACCTATGTTTCTTTATTTCTTGTAAACATTAAATTAATGATAATGCGAATGCCATCGTACTATTTCTTTAAAATAAATTTGATCTGCATTTATTTTATTATGAAGTTGTAACTTAGTTTGTTACAGTTTATCAGGATTGTATAAACTTGTTACATTTAAATGATCAAATAAAATAATAATACTCTCATACAACATAATATTCTCTAATTATCTGACTAATCGAGGATCTAAATGTACAATAATTCAAATGAATAATAGTTTGTGTGGTGATTTTGATGAATTATAAATTATCTTCAAAAAGTTAAGTTTGTTCATTAGAAAATAATAATCCATGTTACGACGATCGTGAGTGTATTATGACCTCAGTTGACACAAAATATTTAAGCCAATTGTGGTTTTGGTGATTCGGTGTTCTTTGTTGTAATTGTTTGTCCTATAACCGAAAATATTTTTTATTTATTTTTTTGTTACGTTACGTAGGTTGCTACAATCCCTGTTCAAAGAAAACAAGAGATTGAAGGAAAATTGCTCCCAGTTCAACAACAGCCGACCCCTGCTAAAGTGTCGTCATTAAAGACGTGCTGCATAGTCTGCAAGAAGGCAGCTCGCGCTAGCAGCATCTACTGCAGCGACATGTGCATCCTGAAACATGCTCAAGACTCACTAAGCACTGGCAGTAAGGAAGGCAGTGATACTGGAAAACCATCTGACAAAAACAAAGCTGAGTCTAGGGTAAATGTTATTTATTATACAATTTTAATATCTGTCTTGGTTCACTGATAGGTATTGAAGCATACATTGAATTCTCAGTTTAATAAATATTAAACAAACAACCCACACTTTACAGGTTATCGTGTATGAGCGGAAATCTGGAAGAGTGTTGGCCGGTCCTAATGCTCCAACTCCTGAGAATTTGAAATTTTGGCTTCAGAAGAATCCAACTTTCGAAGTCGTACGTCCGGGCGCTCTGAGCGCTATCAAGCCTAATGTCCCTTTGAAGAAAACGTCTAATGAGCCCAACAAAATACAGACTATGCTTAACTTTGAGAGGATTCCCAAAAAAATCACAACACAAGCCCAAATGACTCCTTCACGCCCACAACAAGCTGAAGTTAAAGAAAATACCATGAAAACTGTCACGCCTAAGGAAGTGAAAACAGTTCCAACACCAAAAACACCCGTGACTCCAAAATCGCAAGCGCCACAGTATGCAGACACGCCGAGAGCGAGCACCTCCGCGGCCAAGTCTGTCAACGAACCAAGGAAAATTATGAGAACTCTCAGCAGATCACATGAAAAAGTAAGCTACATATTTGAAAAAAAGCAACTTTTCAGTATTTACGCCAAATTGTTTTTTTTTTTTTTTCATTTTTAACAAATTTATTAATTCAAGTGTTTTAAATATTGTTAATAACGAATTTATGAACATTAATTGCCGACTTATCCTTACATATTATTATAAAACTAAAGTCTTCCGTCTGTCTGTCTTTCTGTCTGTTCGCGATAAACTCAAAAATTACTCGACGGATTTTCATCCGGTTTTCACCAATAAATAGAGTGATTCCAGGGGAAGGTTTATACATATAGTTTGTCCTGGAAGTCCCAGGTGAACACCAAAATAACCGCGGGTGAAACCGCGGGGGACAGCTAGTATAAAAATGTTAAACTCAATGTGTCATCGCCCATCGGATAGAATTTATCATCCTTTGAATATATAATTAAGCATTGACTCATAGCATGTTCCATAGAGTAAAAAAAAGATATAAAACACAAGTCCTTACGCAATACATGTTTGGCCTTGATTTGTTTGCACTTTGATTACAAATTGAGTTTGGCGTGTTCATGATAATGTAATTATTCTTACAGACTCCTTCAGTTCCGTCGGTGGCATCGCGTCGGAAAGATACTGCCATCAGTGAAAATAAAAATAAGATGAATTCTCCGGAGCCGATTCGCGATAACGTCCGGAAAGCTTTATTAGAACAACTGACTATTAGAATGGCGGAAAATAAGGGATCCAAATTTACTGAGCACGAGATCCAAGAATTCGCTAATGACACCGAATCGGAATTACATGAGCTGTTCAAAGATGTGGGGATGAAATACAAAGCCAAATACAGATCGCTCATGTTCAACATCAAGGACCGGAAGAACCAGTCGCTGTGGCAAAAAATTTGCGATCGATCGCTCACGCCCAAACAATTGGTAAACACAAACTCATTCCTAAGGCGAATTGCAAATTAAAGTTTTAAATAATGTGTTCATAATAAAATTATTTGCATACTTTATTTATCAGGTTCGATTGTCTCCTGAAGAATTGGCAAGTCAAGAATTAGCAGAGTGGAGAGACCAGGAGACAAAGCATCAATTAGAATTGATAAAGAAATCTGAAATAGATCTTTTAGCAGCCAGCAAGACCTACGTTCTTAAAACTCATAAAGGGGAAGAGGTAAAAACAAAATAATTATTTTCCTATTGTGGATCATGTGATCTTATAGATTTTGTTTAAAATTTTTCAATTTATTTTGCAGGTTATGGAAACGAAAGAATCTGTTTCTACAGAACTCGATCCAAATCTCCCTGTAGAAGATTTGGTGACCGCTCTCAACGATTCCACCGTGGGCGACATGTCCTTGAACACCAGTTCCGAAGAAAAGTATGCACATGCTACACTTATAATAATAAATCTATAAAAAAATATATCTATAGTTTTGATATTTTAAAGTTTAAATTATTGGTTTAAAAATAACACGGCAACGCTAATGAATTGAATTACAGGCCGAGTAACACAGATGGTGCACAAACAGAACGCGGCAGCGATAGGAAAAGAAAGAAAGAAGATAGTTCCGGCCATGCTAAAAAAAAGAGACGGGATTCCAGACGGGAGTCCACGAAAAAGAAGTCCAGATCTTCCAGGAGGGATTCGGACGGCAAGGACAAGGACAGATCGGCGCGCAGGGCCGACAAGAGAGTGAGCCGAGGAATGTCGCCGTCAAAAGACGCGCCCAAAGTGGAGTCTTCCAGGGATAAGCCGGAGGCGGCGGAGCGGGCGCGGCGCCGCTCGCGGTCGAGGTCGAGGTCGAGGTCCAGGTCGCGCGCCCGGCCCAGGCGGCACTCGAGGGAGCGCTCGCGCTCGGCGTCCCGCGGCCGCGCGCGCCGCTCGCGCTCGCAGCGCCGGGCCAGCGGCGACGACAAGGGCAAACTGCGCTCCAAGTCGCAGGACACTGGATACAGCATAGCCAAGAATGAGTAAGTCACTTGACCTAATTAGACCAAAGAGATACGGTTTATTCAGAATATGTATAAAAATGAATCCCTATTTCCCTTGGTCACGGCATCACAAGTGAACGGCTGGACCGATCACCATTAAATTTCGCATACACGTTGTCAGGGGTACAGAGAAGGACATAGGGTACTTTTTATCGACGAATTCTCTCGGGAGCTTCGAAATTACCGCGTGTTAAACCGCGGGGGACAGCTAGTCAAGAATAAAAAAATGAACAAAAAACCTCGTATTGAACTTAAAATTAAATAAATAAGAAACAAACTATCAGCTTTTGTGTAATATGTCTCCGTTCCCAATGTTAATACAATATTTCAGTTCCACGGACTCCGAGTCGTTGGAGAGACCGAAATCAGCGATGCTGAAGGAAGTCCACCCGGAGTATGATCCTCACGAACCCATGATAACGTCCGCCTTCTCCGAGGAAGATCTGCGGAAATCTAGAGAGGATGTATTCGAGGATACGTACAAAACTGATCTAGAACAGTACAATGTGGAATTTGGCTCCGCTAAGGACTTGCCCATAGATACCTCTGCAGTAATGCCGTCAGAAAATGTAGATCACGTAGAAAAAGATGCGGGTAAGAAAAACGTTATAAAAATCGTAGTCTTTTATCCATTTTCCTGCGCTGTAATTCTGCCGGGATTAAAAGTATATTTCGTGTCGATCAAGAAGCTGCCTGTCAAGTTTAAAATAAAAATAAAAAATTGTGTTTGCGGGCTCTGGCCTTCCAACATAAGTTTTATAACGCTATTCTATATAATAGATGGCATGACATGGCATCAAAAATGTGAACTTGTTTCGTAAACAAGCCACTTTTGTGATTTTTAATAGGTTATTGAGTGTGAATTATTTTCTAGTGATAACAGAAGCCGAAAGCGACCAAGAGCCGAGCAGCACCGTGGAGAATGCATCGGCCACAGTGTGGAACGGGTGCATCAACATGGTGGACGTGGCGCGCTTCTACGTGTCGGCCCATGAGGTATCAGTTCCTTCATTTTACATTAACCATTCTCTCAATGTGACCCATTACCTATTAATTATATTTATGTAGATAAAATACTAGATATCTTATAGTTTCATAAATAATAATCTATACTAATATTACAAAGAGCTAAAGTTTGTGAGTTTGTAAGGGGTAGTCTCTGGATCTACTGAACCGATTATGAAAATCCTTTCACTAATAGGAAGCTACAGTAGTCCTGAGCCACAGGTACTTTTTATCCCGAAACTCCCAGGGGAACTCTGAAATTACCGCGGATGAAAGTCTAGCCTCCTATAAAGGGACTTTTGGCGCAGATTCTGCATTTAAAACCATGTGCACTCGACGCAAAATTGTGAATTTTGTTATACATAGGTACTTTCATAAAAGGTAATTAATTCTCATTGAGGACACTTCTCAAAATGAGCAAATTATAAAAGACATTTTTAGTAATTTTTAATGTAAAGAAACTGCCCCGTTACAGTTTTATTGTAAATGTAATAGAGACGAATATAATTTTTATGATTTAGGTTTCAGGAAGTTCCTCCGACTTAGAAGAAGACCTCAGCACAGAGCTAGACATCGTGGGCCGAATAAACCCCGACACGGTGTGGGATTACATTGGGAAAATGAAAAAAACGAGTAACAAGGATATTATAATTTTGAAACTGCAAGCGGCGAATGATGAAGAGAAGATGCAGTATATCGCTTTGTACAGTTATCTGAGCAGCCGAAATAGGTTTGTACTTATTACGACACCCATCCAGCTTCGATCGGGGAACGAAGAGAACCATGGAAATTGCTCAAAGTTCAAAGAGATGAGGTCGAGTTTTCACTGCGAGTACCAAATACAATTAAAACGCGACCTTATTTCTTTGAATGTCAAATTCGTTGTAGTAAGCTCTTTTGAGTTTACCTGAACTGAATAATAATAATATGTTCATATGGGGTCATTTTCTAGTAAAGAGTGTGAGTTTCTTCGTTCACCTTTTCCGGATATTTTTGTATTGCAGATTTTATAAAAAAATGAAGAAATATGATTTTTTTCTTATTATTTAAATGGTGCAATGCTGCAATCTGCAATATTTACCTTATTTTAAATCTACTATATAGTTTCTTTTTAAATTAAATATCTTAGGAGATATGTATTATATTATATGTATTATTGTGTGAGAGCCTGAACGTTACATCTGATACGATCAACGAAGTACGGTTTCGATACATGAACACTTCGTTGCACGTTAACATAGAGTACGGGTCTGCGGCGTGTCCGTCCGTGCGTACCACAGAACAGAAAACAACAGATAGAAGAATATTCTTTGGCTGCATCGAATTAAGTGAAGTGTTTACGCATGCGAAATTTGAATAAGTTTAGTTTGAAAACATGAAACCAGTGTCGCCTGGTGATTTTCGCACACAAAACTATTCATCACGCACAAAATCATTCACGTAAAGAAAATGTATTAAACGCTTTATAGTTATGTTTTTACTTAGTCACTGTTTTGAAAATTCACAGTTTTGGGAATATTGTGGTAAATATAGGTACTCGGGATGGCATCAAAAGAAGTTTTGGGCAAGTGATCATTTGCTCAAACTTCCTTTGCAGCGGTGACGCGCCTGCCCAGCCTAAATGTCCTCTCTAGATAATTTATTTGCTCTGTGGTGCGTACTATTTGTGCGCTTGGCGGATTCCAGGTTAGGTGTGGTGAAGGTGTCGAACACGACGCTGGTGAAGGACTTCTACGTGGTGCCGCTGCCGGCCAACTCGGGCCTGCCGCCGGTGCTGCTGCCCCTCGACGGGCCCGGCCTGGGCGACGCGAAAACGCACCTGCTCATCGCCATTGTCATACGACAGAGAAAAAAACGGCCTGCTCCGCAGTTACCTAAAGATATTATACCAACAAAGGTCAGTTGAGGCGGTGGAAATACAGAACTTATTATGTTGTACATTCATTTCTTATTTTACCCCGTTCCATCTTTGTTTACATCCTCCATAACTACTGATCTGGCTGATGAAGATCGTATTGAAAGTAGATGCGCAGGAAAAAAAAAACGTGTAGGATCTTATAAATATATAGTCGAGGGGAGCATTATTCTATCTAAAATAAGGCACTGGAAAAAAGTCACCCAGTTGGGAAATCATGTTTGGGGGGATCGAAACTGCCGCAAAGCCTTCCTATACTCTATGCTTCTTAGTTAAGCGGGCGCAGAGAGTAGGAAGGTTTTGATTATAATCTTGATTGTTTAAAACGGGTAATCAAGAGCTTGATAACAAGAAACCCGCCTAAGAGCGGGGAGAATCGAGGTAGACACGTATCAGCACTCATTTTACATTATGAATGCCTATGAAATTATATTTAGGTACACATGCAACCTAAAAGCAGGTTAACGTGCGGGGCTAAGATGCGCAACACGATAAAATTTTATCGAGCCATTTTATCGATTCTCGTCGACATTTGGGACTAAGATGCGCAACATGATAAAATTATATCGAGCCATTTTATCGATTCTCGTCGACAAAACCATACAATATGTCGACGAGAATCGATAAAATGGCTCGATAAATTTTATCGTGTTGCGCATCTTAGCCCCCATTATGTATCGTTTTGTCGACGATAATCGATAAAATGGCTCGATAAAATTTTATCGTGTTAGCATCTTAGCTCCGGTGGCCAACAAAAAAATTTATAAACGAACACCTTTACACGAGGTCTGGTGGCACTTAACCTCCCCTACGAGATCTGGTTGAACTCTGACTATGCTATCAGAGTTCTTGAAAATAATTTTCTGTAGTAGCGAGTTTTGCATCCATGCAATGAGTTGCCGGGAGGATGCTATATCCTTACTATTATAAATGCGAAAATGAGTTTGTTTGTTTGTGAGGCTTTCACGCCTCAACGGCTCATTTGATCATCGGTAAACTTTGCATACACGTTGTCAGGGTCAGCTAGTATACGTATAAACAAGCTGATTCCGCCACTAGATAGCATTACAGTCATTTTGGACCTTGATTCTCCGAGAAGGCTCAATAAAGCTTAAGTCCGTATAGCTAAGACACTAATCAACTATCGAGTGACAGGTTCATACAAAATTCCATTCAAAATTGAAGCATAAAACCATTCAATGTGCTTGTACATTATCGGAAATCGTAACGCCCGCGCCACCTGGTTCCAAACTACTAAGAAGACCTTATACTATTTAACATAGTACTTAAATTCGATAAATACATAGTCACTATATTCATTAGAACCCTGGCGTAGCATTTATCGCAATCTATCGCGATTTATCGCATTTAATTCTGCCAATGTACGTATTTTTAGCAATTAAAGTAATTAGCAATTGTTAGTATTGTTCTCCAAGATAAAACACGATTCTCTCACCAGCTTTTTCCTTGGAAAACAAAATGGCTGCTGAATGGTGGTGAAAATATCGAATCGCGACAAGCGTCCACTCGCTACCACCTCCACCGGTCAACAACCCAGTCAAACCCTATTTCACCATCACTTTGTGGTTGACATACCTACCTAATCTTACATTGTGATTTTGCCCGTTACAATTTCGATTTTCCAACGTCGTATTTTGAATGGACGAAATTTCGATGTAAGGTTCTCTACTCACAAAAAACAGCTAACTTCATATTATATTAATATTAGCAACTACCACAGTTTTAAGCTAATCGACCGTCGCTACGGGATATGTGAGGAGACCCTTATATTTAAAGAAGTTAAAGCGATGATAGCTCAGCGGTTGGTGCGTTCGGATCACACGCCGCAAGGCGTACATATATAGGTTCTAACCCTCGAGCTTGAGCTGTCGGTGAAAGAAAACATCGTGAGGAAACCATAGCGTGATGGTAGGGCACTCTCTAGTGCCCGGCTGGCTAGCTACCACCTTCAAGTTGAAAATCTGACGCCGAGCACCTAACGGTGTGTTTCGGCAGCCTCACTTGAAAGCCAGGTTCACATTCCAGGCTAGGTGTGTTTACAATCTTCGACCATACTCACTTAACATCAGGTGATTTATGATCAAACGCCTAGCATGTTTACAATAAAAAAAGGTTTGGTGCTTTGGTAAACACTTGACCGATGGTGCTGTCGTTGTGTGTGTGCAGACGATGCGCGCGGCCCGCCAGCGCTCGTGCACGCCCCCCGCCGCCGGCGCGCCCGCCGCGCCCCCGGCCGCGCCCGCGCCCGCCTCGTACACGCCGCCCGCCTCGCCCCGCCGCCGCGCCGCACTCCCCTTGCCCACCTACACGTCGCCCGCGCTATCTAACTCCGTCAAAGACAAAATTGCCGCCTCTTTAGGTAAGCATTATTGTTTTTTGTTTTGACTTTTTACACGAAACATGGGGTATGTGTTCCGGTATTACTGATTGCACAGTAAGGTATGACGTCAATTTAGTATACTGCGAAGCCGTTCCTTTCTACTTCGCTGTAGGTACTGGTTACTGTTTAAAACGAAACACAGTCTAGTATACTGTCAAGTTATTATCATGTCACGCTGTCGACCACTCATTGACCAAGATTGATCGAGGTTGATCTCGTGATCAAACCATTGAGAGCACCTTACCTCGAAAACGCCAGTGCTCACAGTACAAAAATGGCGGCAATTATGAGTCATACTGCCGACTGCGGATACTGCGTCAGTATATTGAAAGTTATAACGGTATGAATTTTTCCTCACTGCGAGCACTGGGCCAGTGCTATCCGTAATAACGGAACATACCCCTAGTACTGATATTTAAATGTCTGTTTTTTTTTTATGAAATCATCGTCCTATATTGCTTGTTTTTAATCGACAAGTTATTTAACTAATAAGTGTTCAATCGCCAATGAATTGATGACATGTGGCCTTAATACCCTACCCTGTGTATTTGTTCCTAATTATTATTAATTATTAGGTATTCATCACTATACAAACTCATATTCTAAGTTGTCTATACCTAATTTTTTTAAAAAGGTTTTGTCCCAATTATACAACGTGTTAATGAATTGACTGAAAACTAGAAAGCAGTTTGTGCATAAACGACTTCGAATCGATCGCACCATGTTTTAAAAAAAGTTATAATTTTTATTTTTTACTAGCCCATGTCTAAATTATTTATAATGCTATATTTGGCGCGTATACCACGCGCCGCCCGTAGCAAAAAAATCGGATCGGTCATTGACACGTAGGCGCGGGTGTAGCGCTTGAAATTTCGTAGATAGGTCACCTCCAAACTAATGTTGAATACCTTTTAGGCTATTAATGTTTTCGTCATAATTTTACTATTAATCATATTATTGTTTTTTTTTAAATGGGGTGTTGTGAGCTTCGTGGTAGTATTATCTTGGACTAGCTCAAATAAAAGATTTATTTTTGTAAATTAGAGCTTTTGTATTCCTTAAATCGTATCTAGTTCTAATCAAAAGTCAAAATTTTAAAATATAAAAGGAACAGATATAAAAATAAATAACAAATATTAGAAATGAGGCGGGATATCATAACGAGTGGCATACGGCCGCCTCGTTACAGTGTATTAGGTTTTTGGTTAATTCATTACATGTTGCATAATATCGCTTTCCGCTCGTAGCCGCTGCGGACGAGGACGAGGCGTACAGTCCGGGCTCATCGAGCAGCAGCGGCAGCGCGCCGGCGGCGGCGGGCGCGAGCGCGGGAGCGGGGGCGGCGGCGGGAGCGGGGGCCGGGGGCGAGGACACGCTGCGCTGCAAGATGGAGGAGCTCAACCGACAGATAGAGGAGCAGAAACAGCAAATCCGGAAAATGGCGCAAGTGGACTCCTCCGTCGCAGAGGTTCGAATAAAACAATCTTTGCCCGTGGTGTAGTCCAGTTGTCCGGACAACTAATATTTATACTACTGCGGAAAAATAATATTTTCCATAGTACAGCTGTTGACAGGACTATGGAAGATCTTTTTCTTCTGTAATCCGGTAAATTTTAAACTTTCGTTACATTCAGAAGTTGCTAGGAAATTTTATTGCATACCAAGAAAATATCTTATAATATTTTATATATTACTAGCTGTGCCCCGTGGTTAAAAAGTACCCTATGTCCTTCTCTGTACCCCTGACAACGTGCATGCCAAATTTCATCCAAATCCGTCCAGCCGTTTTTGCGTGATTGAGTAACAAACATCCAAACATGCACACTTTCACATTTATAATATTAGAATTGTAAAGTTTCATTAAAATTCATTCAATAATTTTTACATGAAAGAGTCACAAACATCCATACAAACAAACTTTCGCGTTTATTATAAGCAAGGAAGTGTGAAGTAGCGGTGATTTGTTGATTCAGGAAGAGGAAGCGTACTCCCCGTCACGGCCCATGACGCCGCCGGGCGCGGTGCCGCTGGCGGACATCGCGCTGCCCTCCAACCTGCAGGAGATCCTCGCCACCATCAAGCAGCGCTCGGAGACCGCCAGCGCCGACGGCGGCGCGCGCGCCCTGCCTTTGCCCTAAAGTGGAGTTTACACGGGTGACTAAAGCCGCACGATTTTTGCCGCGCGGCGCAAATCGCCCGTCTAGAACTAGATAGCAATTCGGCTAGGTCTTGTCTGGGCGGCTCGGTGAGGCGATTTGTGAAGCGACTAATATAGCCGCACGGTGGAAAGTGACTTGTGTTAACCTCTCATAACCATTCGACTCGCTTCGTGGCGGTTGCCGTGCCTCTAGTCTAGCCTAGAGCCAACCTTGAAGGACGAGAGCGCTATCACAGCACAAATCTACCTAAACAATATCGTGAAACTATGTTTTTAGATTTTTGTTTGTTGACCCTGACTCTCGATCAAGTTCGGTCTACCGTTCACCAACTTATCTAATCCAAACTATCCTTTCAAGGTCGGTTTACTATCTTACTACTGTTACTTACTGTGAGCTATCAGCCTCCACATTATATGGTTGGTAATTAAATGAATCTTTATCGTTAAAATTAATTTAAGCTATATGAAGTAAGACTAACGTAATATTATTTTGGTTTAGTTTTGGTAGATCGGTTCCGAATAGCGCGATCGCTCCCTAGACACCTACAATAAGATCGTTTATTAGGATACCTACATTTATATCGATAAATTAATTTTTATTGTATATTTCGCCCGTTTACATACGGCCGGCATTTTGCATAATATTAAGGACAAAATACCATGTGATGATGATTAGGGTTTTCGGGATATGAAAATAAAAATTCTATTTAGGCCGTCAGTTAGATAATAAAAAATAATATACATGTATTATTTGGTTTTTCAAATTATTGAAAAAATGCTAAGTTAAAACGCAAGTTTAGGAGTGGGGGGGGGGGCTCTTGACATCATAACGTGCTATAAAGTATAAACTGTAGCGTCGTCACGTCACGTCACTGTGACGTCACGCGACATTTCGACTTTTATCTTTGTTATTTTTTTTTTCATTACGTATAAAACTAAAAATACATGTCCAATATTATTTATTAATCTACAAGACGGACTAAAAAAAGAAATCTGACTGGGTCACTCAAAAGGTTAACTGCTAACCGTAAATGAACGCTGTGGACGCTGACTAATAATTAACTCACAGTAATAAGAGCTAACAGTAGTAAGATATTTAATCGATTTTGTAATGCCAAATAAAGTTATGTTTATGGCTAACTTATGTGAACACGCCCTAACTAACAGTTGCCGATTGGCGTAAGGATCGACAGGTCATCCCATTTGAATTTTTTTATATTGATATGTATGATATAAATTTTTAGCTTCCATGCATTTGAAATTTAGTATACCTTAATGTTTTTTCTAGAGAATTTTTGTAAAATATTCTCTTGATCGTGTGTATATTATTTAGTTTAAATATTAAAATTTATCAACTATCATAAGTACATTATGTTTTGTTATTATGATGCATGATTTTTTGTTAGACAATAATCATTATAGAAATACAAAATTTATTATAAATTTTAGTGATAGGTATATAATAAATAAGCAAACAATTTGTGTGCAATTTACTTATGAGTTTAAAAATTCCAGTATTGTATTCTTCAATTGTTGATATGGGAATTCTGTTTAGTTGATAGTGACACTGTAAATAGTTTTTAAGAAAATTGGATTACCTAAGGAAAATAAAAATTCTACTTGGCAACATTTGTATTTCTTCCGTTGCTTTGTTGTTGAATGTGTCGATTAGACGGAGCAGCCCATTGACTGTACGCGACATAAATGCGAAAGGTCATTGATTCCCTGAATAAGCACAAAAATTCGAAAACTATTTGTTTTGAAGCAAAAATTTTGCAGGTAGGAGACAAGACAGGATTTCGCAGAGTTCTCGCGATAATTTTCTAATTAATACGAGTGAAACCGCAGGCAACATCTAGTATACTATAAATTTTATTTATTAATAGGGAATTTAGGCAGGCCGTTGAAGTTGAAATCCTGGAGGAAATGTAGAGGTGGAAACAATGGCTCATTTGCCAGTGCGACGCCTTAGCTCGCAAACGTACGGGCCTTCTGGGGACGGTTACCCAGAACCAGGGGACTTAGGTTCCTACCCCTCCACTGCACACTAGCCTTCATCGCCGAGGTCTTCACGGAGTAGAGGGAGGATCATAGGATGGGGATGGTACAGAAGATCCCAAGGGTCGAAGTACCGAGGCTTCATCTGCCTACTCATCTATAACACTTCTCATTCACCGGTTTCGGGGACCAATGAAAATAACTTGCATTGACCGTAACGTATACCTAAAAGCGACAGATTACTGATTAAATACGAGTCACGAAATCTCCAAAACGATTTGACCTTTGAAGCAAAAATTTTGCAGGTATAGATGTTAGAAAGAAAAGGATTTCACGGAATTCGCGGAACACTAGCGTCACAGATAATACAATACTCAAGCGTGTACGATATTTCTCATTATTCACCGGTGACGGGACCACTGGAAATAACTCGTTTGAAACGCCTGAAAACCCTAAATCGAAAGGCATTTTGAAAGATTAATCTCTTAATTTCTTTCAGAGAAGAATGCACGCATGTTCTTTTAGTTTAACTCCTATTAAATTAGCTGAATATAAAAGATGTGAAGTGGCGCGGATCTAGGATTTGGTTGGGGGCAAGTTTGGTTGCGCTACAAATTTTTTTTAACAGGTGGTCATAAAAGACACGTCGAACAGTAAAATTTAGGGGCTCACATTGAGAAGTACCTATCTGAAGTGACCTTATGTATTTTACGCGATTTTCATAGTTTTCAAATGTTTTGAATGAAAAGACGGAAGCTTGCGAAGAAGAAGGGGGAGAGGGGGGCGTATATCCGTGCCTGGATTTGAACAGGCGAACAGGAAAACTTATAAAATGAAAAAAGAAAAATATTGTCAACTTTATCATATTATATTGTCGTCGTCAGCATACAAGGTACGCCGTATGTCCTTCCTGTCTTTGGCGGACATCGCACCGAATTTAGATTGTCTTTTGAAGTCTTTGTAAACATCTTCCACCAAGTGTTTGTTCTTAATCTTATTTTGCATGGCAAGAATTTTGGTCTCCATTAGTTTTCTTCTTGGTACGTGTCTTAAAGAGTATTCCCAGTCGCCTGTGACCCTCAAGTCTAACAGTATAGATACCATATGGTTTATATTCAAATTTTTCTTTGAACCCGATCCCCACTCCAGGTGCCTGTCTAGGGGTAATTTCGCCATTTTGATACCATCACGTTTAGCTTTAGCTAGTGAATGTGGTGAGTTGTCAATCTGTAAATTCAAAGTTTATTTTTTTTTTGCGCAACTAATTAAGCATTCTATATATCTATATATTATAGTCTTTAAATCGTTAATTACAATTTAAGCAGCGGCCGCACAGCGGTCATTCATTCAGTAGCACTGTTTTATTTATTCACTAGCTGATCCCCGTGGTTTCACCCGCGTTAATTTCGGAGTTCCCGCGGGAATTCCGGTATAAGTCACCCATGTTACGGTGTATGCTTTTTTGGTCGTTCTTTTGAATAAATCAATAAAGTTTCCCTGTCCTCTGTACCCCTGACAACGTGTATCCAAAATTTCATGATGATCGGTTGAGCCATCTAGGCGTGAAAGCGTAACAGACAGACAGAAGGAGTTGCTTTCGCATTTATAATTTATATTAGTAGGGATTAGCTGTTCCCGCGGTTTCACTCGCGGTAATTACGGAATTTTCGCGAGAATTCCGGGATGAAAAGTACTCTATGTCCTTCTCTGTGCCGGCAACGTGTATGCAAAATTTCATGATGATCGGTTGAGCCGCTGAGGCGTGAAAGTGTAACAAACAAACAAATTCACTTTCACTTTTATAATAGTAAAGATTTAGGACCATCAACGGGGTTATTATAATAATGCATCTGTACGTTGGTATCATCTTCCAAAGTTGACAAAATATGTAACCGGATAATAGATGGTCACAGCATGCGCCACTTCTAGCCACTTTGGCGTCCGTTCGTAAGATTAATTTTGCATGTAGATAGTTAATAGATCGGACACAAGTTCAGTAAGTTTATGTACTGTCACCAAAAATGATATCTGAATACTTATAAGTTATAACAGTCGTTGAACTTTATTACTGTTGCTGGTGTTGCATAATTCAATTACTTTACTTAAGTGATATGAAGTGTTTTTGATGCTGAATGTACACACCACAGATAATATAATACTACACTCTCAAGACAAAAATTCTGCTAAAGTGTGAGGGTGAATAGTGAAGAAAATGACGGACATCTGTGTTGTAGTAAAGTGTGAACATTAAAGAAATGTAAAAATGAAGACCCGAATCGTGATTTATTCATCAGCACTAAATGAAAAAAAAAAAAAAAAAAAAACCAACTGGTACCTTGTCAACCATGCATCCAATAATGTATACTGCATCATGATCAAACTCTGTCAGCTCTTCCTTGCAGTGTGGTGTGAGGTACACTAATTTATCTTTGGGAAACAGGTCTAAATAACTTTCTCTGTGTATATTTAAAGGAAACCATGGCGTATCCAATGATGGAATATTTTTTTTCAATTGTTTTGTAAACTGTCCTTCCACATCGATATTACACATGTGAATATTAAATGGCTCTCTATGTATTCGATTATCACCAAATACGAATGTCATTTGTTTAGCAGCATTCAGCATTTCTCTGCTTACCATGTGTTCATCATAAGAGCAATCAATAACTAAAGGTTGCCCATAAATTATTGCTTGCAGCGCCCTGAAAATGTATGAAAGTAATGAAATATATAACTACCATGATGATTGCTTTTGTTTTCTTGGTATCAAAACAGAAAAATTTTTTGTTTGCAAACAGCCTTTAATAATTTTAATGAAGCACTTCTGCTCAGGTAAGGTTAGATTTGTAAAAACCGGCAAAGCATTGGCGTATTTCGCCAGCAATTTAACTTGGCTCTCAAAGCAGCCTTTTATCACCTCAGGCCTCAACTGTTAGGTTCGATTTATTGGCACTAGTTTAAATACAGTAATACTTGTTAAATATAATCCCAGCAAAAACATAAATGTAAAAAAGGAGAGCCAAGTTCAATACAAAAATTATGCTTGGCTGTGGGCTTCACCGCAAAAAGAATGGAGATCTAAATGAGTGCCAAGTTCTATGCAAAATCAAACTATGTATTTATCGGAACAAAATAACATTATGAACAGGTATTAAAATCAATTTCTTTGCTTTATTGGATACCTATCACAATTGCTGTTATTTAAAAATGTGAAATCTTAAAGCAGGTTAGATTTGACTTGGCCAGTTTTCATTACATCAGTAATTTTATAAAGTTATTAAACATATTATATATGTATACTAGCTGTCCCCCGCGATTTCATCCGCGGTAATTTCGGAGTTCCCGCGGAGGTTGCGGGAAAAAAGTACTCTATGTCCTTCAGTTCCCGAGGGAATTCCGGGATAAAAACTATCCTATCTTTTAAGTTGGACCATATTATAAATGGTTACAAAATTTTATCAAAATCCGTTCAGTAGTTTCGGAGTCCATCGCGGACAAACAACGTGACACGTGATTTATATGTATATTAGATATTATATATATAATTCTGATAAAAACTGGCCAAGTCAAATCTAACCTACTTTTCTTTCTTCTTTTCTTTTATGTAAAGAAAACTAGGCAGATATTGAGATTGTGGTTATAGTATGAGTCATACTATAAATGAATTAAATGATTGTCATACTGTATGACAATCATTTAATTCATCGTTGAGAAAGAAGCAGGATGAACAATTTTTTTTTTTATAGTCGCCGACGACACACCGTTGGCCGGTTGTTTGGCGCGTATTTCAAGTTTTTGTATGGGGACACCACTTATTTTTTTACACAATTACCGAGCTGGATTCCAAATTTCATCTTTCTAGGTCATCTGCAAGTAGGTTAGATTTAGGTACTATATTATTATGTCAGTCAGTCAGTCAGTGCTAAAATTTACGACTTTTCGACCTTCATATCTTTATAACCGTTTGAGCTGCCGCGTGTCTAGATATTATTTCATTTGCAACTTACCTATAGTTGTCAAAGTTGTTGATCGATTGGTCACGAATACGTAGGAATAAAGATTGATATTTGATACCATACAATAAGTCATCTGGATATTCTTTAGTATCTTCAGCCTGTGAGTTCATCATTTTTTTTCTCCTGGCTTCCTTTTTTAACTATAAAATAATTGTAAAGAAATGCAAATGTGAGTTTGTTAATTATCATGCTTTCACTATTATTATGTTTTTAGTAGTTAAGGTTAACTACTAAACCGATTATCCTGATGCCTGCTCCACATTATTGCGAGAACGCAAGAAAACCACGAGAACATGAATGTGGAGCCAATGTTCTCTGCCGTTTCTTGTGGTTTTTTGCAAGATTCTCGTGTGAATGTGGAGCGGGCTTTAAATTTCGCATAAACATTTTTTATGCAAAACTTCAGGATAATCAGTTTAGTAGTAGAGGTAGTTAGAGATACAGAAAAGGACATAGGGTCTTTTGATCAAGAAAAAGTACCTACTGTTCCTAAGCATAGACAATAATTGGTTTACAAAATCTATATTTACCTACACAAATAAAGTCACACAGCCCACAGGCAATAAAGCTAATCTATATTATGTCTATACATGTAAATAAAATTGAAGTGTCTGTTTGTAATTCCAAATTAAGAGCTTTTCACTAAATGCATATGAAAGTATATGTGGTACTTAGTACTTACATAAAAAACAATTTATAAATTTTTTGTGTTTGTCTGTTTGTTCTGGCTAATCTCTGAAACGGCTGGACTGATTTTAATGGGTCTTTCACTGGCGAATGGCCGATATTATGAAGAGTAACTTAGGCTACTTTTATTTTAGAAAAAAAAAAGTTCCTGTGGCAATTCCGAAACTCACATGGGTGATTCTCCGAAACGGTTGGACAAATTTTGATGGGACTTTCACTGCTAATTAGCTAATGTTATAAAGAGAAACTTAGCCTATTTTGGAGTTCCTGCAGGTATTCCGAAACCCACGCGGGTGAAACGGTGAGGCGCAGCTAGTTAAGTAACAAAATAATTGATTTTATTACTTTTTCGTTTTCCTTAGATTTTTCATTTTTAAAAAGGTACAATAAGTAGTTTCTTCTTTGATTTAAGCTGGACAGTGACAAAAGGTGCACCCACTGGTCCTTCTTAACCATGTCCGGTGCACGTCTACCATCTTCTCTCATTACTTCAACTTCAAGCATTAATATTCTCAATTTTTTTGTTAGCTCTGGATCACCTTTGCAGATTTCTTCAATGATATCCTCTAAAATGAATGAAACATTAAAAACTATTTTATTTGGAAATAGCAGATAATATTTTCCGATACATCTTCATTTTCCACCCGTTATATTAAACTGAGAAGTTTAGATGAGCAAAATTCAAACAAAAAAATTAAAAACAAAACAAAAAACCCAAACAAAAATGATTACTTCTTTTTTTCTTTCTATAGAGAAAGTAAACCCACTGGTGACATATACCTACTCCTCTTAGTTTTGAAGTCAGTGCCAAACTAAAATTATAGGACAACAAGGAACGCATTATTGGTTAGCTTGGTAGATTCGTCGTAGGTAGTAATTTTCAGCTTTTCAGCAAATACTGCTTCTAACCTGTGTTATCACCGGTATCAGCATGAGATTGCAAGGAGAAAGGTTGCACTAAGTACTTTTGTTTGTTTATAATACGTTGTACAGGCGTTGGTAACTTCCCTGAACATCTATTTAATTGATTCAAAATTGATTTTATACACAACATCGTTCTTATTGGTTTGTACTTTGTAACTATCACAAATTAACTAGACTTATACCAACTATTCACAGACGAATAAGAGAAACTATTTATCAAGGCAGGTGCCAGGCACAAATTAACTAGACATATGTCTAAAGGTACCTATTTCACAGACGAATAAGAGAACATACATTTTTATTTTATTTTTTTCTCTTAAGCGTCATTTACACTCGCGTACGAGCAACGAGGCGAACCACGCGGCGAGCCCCGAGCGACTGTTTACATTCGCGCTTCGTCGCTCGCCGCGTGGTTCGCCTCGTCGCTCGTGCCGCTCACGTCCCCCGGAGCGGCTTTTTTGTCACGAGTCAAAGGGACGAAAAAGGAGCAAGGGGCGCGGGGCGAGGGACGAGGCGCGAGTGTGAACAGGCGCTAGGGGCTCGCCGCGTGGTTCGCCTCGTCACTCGCACCGCTCGCTTCCGGAGCGGTTTTTTGGTCACGAGTCAAAGGACCTCGCGTCAAAGCGAGCGTGGTGTTTACACTCGCGTTCTCGCTTCAGTCGGGTTTCAACTTTGGGCCGCGATGGTTGTGTGCTTTTAAACTGCATAATTGGATTGGTTGTAACTTGCAACAAGAAACGTTTTGGTTTCTAGAATTATTTTAAAAGAAACCGATAATTTGGGATCCCAAACATAGATTCCACAAAAATAACCAAAAAGTAAACGTTATATGGACTAGATTTTATTAAGAAACTAGCTGTGCCCCGCGGTTTCACCCGCGTGAAAAGTTTTTATGTAACAACTTTTTTTTCTTGACATCCGATTTGAATGAAACAAAGCCTATATGTAGATCCAGGCTAAGCTTAATCTACCTGCGAAAACCGCATGACAATCCGTTCAGTAGATTCAGAGATTATCGCGAACTGAGAGACAGACAGACAGAAAAGATTTTTTAAAACCCCTTTTTTTATAGTTGGTTACTCTTCGTTTATCGTCCTCTGTCAATTTTTGTTAAAAATATTCAATGTACAGAATCGCGGATTCTACTCTTTTATTATATTAGTACTAGCTGTGCCCCGCGGTTTCACCCGCGCGAAAAGTTTCTATACAACAACTTCTTTTTATACAACAACTTTTACCGACATCCGATTTCAATGAAACAAAGCCTATGTAACTCCAGGTTAAGCTTTATCCTAAACCGCATGACAATCCGTTCAGTAGATTCGGAGATTATCGTGAACAGACAGAAAGACAGAAAAGATTTTTAAAAACCCTTTTTTTGTGCTTGGTTACTCTTCCCCCCCCCCCCCCCCCGTCCGTCCGCTCCGTTCCGTCCCCTGTCAGTTTTTGTTAAAAATATTCAATGTACAGAATCGCGGATTCTTTCTATCTTTTATAGATAGATAGATAGATATGTAGACCTCCAACCGCACTAAACAATAAACCTTTCGACAGCATCTCCTGCGCAAAAAACAGTCGATGACACCCGGCGCAGAAGAAGATGATATTGACAATTTTATTTATTTTATTTTTTTAAATTATTTATTTAAAGTTTAATTATTTATTTTATTTATTTATTTTACTAGCTATTATATTCTAGCGTGTCCCCGCGGTGTCATCCGCGTTAATTTCAAAGATCCTGCGGGAATTCCGGGATAAAAAGTACCCTATCTGTTATTCTGAATTATTTCTACTTGAAGCAAGATCAAAATATTAGCCTATACATGCATTTAATTTTCGACGTTTACAAAATAATGGTTAACGACATCTCTTGATTATTTCAGGAATAAATGAAATTTTAACCGTCGAGAACCTGTATCACGCACATACCGGCACAGGACAGTTCAAATTTCAAAAAACTTTTGTTAGCAATACATAGATGGCGCAATATTAATACAATAATTATTAGCCAAGCTTGGTAAAAAATCCTATAGAGCAGATAGCAGACAGTAGATATTATATAATATGATAATAGGAATCTATAGCTATTATTATTATTTTTTGATATTTTTATAGCTGTTTTATTGTAAAGTTTCAAATATTGTTTCAAATATTGTAAAGTTGAAATCCATTCAGTAGTTTTTGCGTGAAAACGTAACAAACATCCATACAATCCATACAAACTTTATAATATAAAGATTTTTAGAATAATAAGTAAGGATTTCATTTATTAAAATTAATCGAGTAGTAGTAAAAGCTCAGTAAGCAAAGTCGTCTTGTTGCCGCTAACACTTCGACATCCTCCCTTGTTGCTAGCTCAAAGACAACTGAACTTAACGCACTGCAGGCCGCAGCTCTTTTGTCTCTTTTCCATCGATCGTGCGGTCGCGGTCGCACGCACGAGCGACGGGATGAGGTAGCGTTTACACTCGCACCTCGTACCCCACCACGAAACGAAGCACAAGACGAGGAACGAGGTGCGAGTGTAAACGCCGATAAAACAGCGTTTACACTCGCGCCTCGTACCTGGCCACAAGACGAACCACGAGGCGAGGAACGAGGCGCGAGTGTAAATCCCGTATTAAATTTTCCGTACACAATCAATAGGTACCACAGACGAATAAAGAAAAAGATACTACCAGAGACTAGAGAGAAGGTCTACAATACGAACGTCTATGGTATCAATACCATAAAATGGGGTGAATAGACACGCAGGGGGTGAATACTGAATAGATACAAAACTAAAAAAGTTTTTCTACAGACCATATCTAAACATTTTGGAAGAAAAAAATTTCTGAAATTTGAATTTTTTAAAACTGCAGTTTTATTTCTCTGGAAAAAGCAACACTGGATTGACATAATGCTACGTTCACACGCGCGCCGTGCAGCCCGGCGGGCTGCCTGGCGGGCTGCGCGGCATGCAGCCCGTCCCGGGCCGGCGGACATTCAAGCTGTTTACACGCACGCCGTCGTGTCAGTCAGTGCCAGAATGGCGAGCAGCGAGGATCTCGGTGTTGTTGCTGCCATATCCTTTGGCTTAACTTATTTTTATTGGAAAAAGAAACAAAATTATGAACGATTGTAATATCCGATCGTAGCGACTTTCTTAGCAACGTTGAATGAAGATCCACTCGTCGCGAAAGCGCGGGACAGACTGACTGCCCGCGCGCGTGTAAACAGTCACCGGGCGCCCGCACATTCACCCTTTGAACTTTGCCAAAAAACCGACACTTGCCCGATTCGCGGCATTCACGTTCACAGGCGCGTTCACGGGCTCGGGCGTACCGTTTACACGCTCGTGAATGTGAATGTGCACGTTGAATGTAGAGTTGAACGCACGCGTGTGAACTTACCATAAGGTTTTGCCAACATATTAAAAAAAGATCTTAAAGTGAGTCCCTTGGATGCCGGTAAAACGAGAGCCTGTAAAGTTCATTATTTTCAACGCGAAAGGAAACGTTTTGTGCCATCACAATTTGTGAATGTATTCGTTTGTTCCTTGTCACCCAGATAAATAAGAAAGAAAGTGCGATTGTGATGTAAATTTCAAAATATTTGTAAAATTGTAAACCAAGTCATTATTTTTTTGTGATTGAGGTTAATAGACACGGGGAAAGGGGCGAATAGATACGTAGTATGGGGTGAATAGATACGTAGTATGGGGCGAATAGATGCGCAGTACAAGTTCAATGGACACGCGAAAGGGTTCAATAGAAACAGTAAGAGGTGATTAGAAAAATAGGTATTAGGGCTGCTACCCATTGATTTCTTTTTTTGATAGAACAATTAAGAATTCTTGGGAGTTGTAGGATTCGGAGACGATATTGATGATCTATAAGTAGGTAATGTGATAACCTAAATCTTTAAACATACACCTTGAAATTAAGAGTAATTACCTAATTTATCTCGTATAATAGAATTACTTTATGATTAAAAAGTTTCATAATTTTTACTTACCTATTATTTTATTTCTATCATTAGGTAACATTTACTACTTAACTAGATACCAATTTGTCTACTTGAGCTTTGAAAATTGCCAACCCTGGCATTTTTTCTATTCATCCCATACCCCGTGTCAAAAGTGCGTCGTGTTGTGCGGGTCAAAAGAATTTTTGCATTTTGTGTTGTAATTAAGAAATAAATGCCAATTTAGATGAACGAAAACAATTAAAACAGCTACGAAACATGATATAAGCATTCTTTAACTATTGAAGACATATACAGGCTGTTGTTTTGGTCAACAACGCCCGTCACAGAGGTGGTTGTACTAACGATACTGATGTCAAAAAAAATATAAAAAAAAAATAATTATTTTTTCAAGGAAAATCCGAAAAAAATATTTATTTTGTTTATACAAGCGGGCGAGCCTACGCTACCGGTCGTTGACCGCGCGGCGCGGCGCGCATCATACGGCATGCTAGTACCTACGTACATAGTACCTACATACACCCCGCCTCGGTGGGAACGCGGGCGAATGCGGCGGGGCGGGTGGGCGGCGGGGGCCGGGGGGCGCGGCGATGTGCCACCCCCGCCCGCCGGCGCTAGCGTCTGCGGCCAGCGCCAGGCGCCAGCTAGTCTGCCTTCCACAGCCGCGGCTATTGCGCGTGCGTTGTTTCTGTGCTAAAATGGCTCGGTCGTTCGCAGGATTAACCAATAGTGAAATTTATTGAATATTTAGTAATAGCGAAGATGAAGCGAATAGTGTAGCCGAGTGGAGTGCGACGTTTTCAACTCGTCCAAGTTTAACTCGTTACACCATAAGGACTGTTGTTTTTAGTCTCAGGGAATGGGTAACATTCGCTACACCTCGTCACACAACAGGTACCTAGAGGTCAATCTGGGCTCCCTGTTAATGTTCAAGATGCAGTCCTTGAATACCTACTTTCGTGCGCAGCCGCGCGCGAATACCTACCTACCTGGGATGCTGGGCGAAGCTTTGGCATTGACCATTTAACATCGGAGTTTGGTGATCGTTGGATAGGAAGAGGTGGACCCATACCGTGGCCACCACGTTCACCCGATCTAACTCAATTGGACTTTTATTTGTGGGGTGACGTAAAGTGGTACGCATGACGAATACGCCGACACATTAAAACAAGAGATACTGAACGCTTTAGAAGTGATTACGAACAATTAAACTGTTTTATCGCGATTAAAAGACAATTTGCGATGTCGTGCTTCTGTGTGCATCGCGCAACGCGGTAGACACTGAACAGATAAACCGTTAACGTAAAATCAGTGTAAATAAAAAAAACTTTTAGAAGACTTCGTGTTATGTGTAATCAATAATTTGTAAATCACCTTTAATGATTGTAAATAAGTTCGTTCACCTTTTTAAATACGCCAAAGGTACTTAATAACAGCGCCATAGAACTTTAATGGATATTATTAATGGATAAAAATGTCATTTCTAATTTAATAATTTCTAAATTATTCAGTGATCTAAATAGGTAAAACGTTTGTGCAAAAGTAGGTAGGTAGGTAGGTGGGTTCGCACCCAATAGTAGGTAGGTAGTAGGTAGGTAGGTACCGACGACGACGAGACGCGCGATGTAGCTGCTCGTAGCGCGTAGAATCTATGATGTCGTAGCTCTAGTCTACGCGCTAAGGCTTTACCAATTACCATTTAATGTAAACATTTTTAGATATCTTGTGCAGAGATTTTCTTTTAAATAATGTTCCGAATTATAAAAAATATATTTTTTTTATATTTTTTTTAGAACCCATATTAGTTATATTACTACCTCCGTTACGCGCGTTGCTGACCAAAACAACAGTCTGTATTAAAATCAAGTCAAAGTTCAGAATTGTATCTATTCACCCCGTTTTATGGTATTCAATAGGTTACCTGTGGTTTGAGCTGTGGCGTGGATGGAGAATAGACCGTCTACGAGCTGTGGTTATTTACATTTACTTTTTTTTTTTTTTTTAATTTACCCCAATGGGGAAGGCAAAGGAAGTAAGTCTATACAGGCAAGCCAATGAAATGCATTTCGATGCTTTACCGGATTTTTCACAGTTGAAACCCTCTAGGATACTAGGATAGTATAGATAGATACTCTAGGATACTCTGTGGGAAGTTGTATAGTAAAACGACAACCTCCCGATGAACGCCCCATTTCATTTTTTTTCACTGTTTCCACAGTCCACAAAACAGCAGCAGCGTGGACTTCAGTTTTATTTCTTTGTTTTACAAATTAGTTTACCGTGGTTAATATTGTGTGAATATGGTGGATTTTGCATAATAATGATCCATTAGTGATTAATAGTGTACGGAAACAGTGAAATAAGATGAAATAGGGCGTTCGTCAGGAGGTTTTCGTTTTACTATACAACTTCCCACAGGGGGCGTCCTATTAAGGTTCAACTGTGAAGATTTGCTGCCAAAAGTTCCGGTAAAGCATCGAAATGCATCTCACCAATGCATTTAGATGTAAATAACTTCAGAAGAAGAAATATACATACCACTGAATTGGATATATGGACTAAGTTTTCTTCTGCCTTCCCCGAAAGGGGTAAACTCTCATTGAGGGTAAAGCGTGTACCAGACTGTTGTAAACAAGCCTCTCCGCAAAGTCACCTTGGCGGGAGGTTGGTTTTAACCGCCGTTGGTGTTTCCGTCCACACTTGTTGTAAACAAGGCTCCAATTCAAGTTCAGTGTGCTTTTGTCCCTCGCATCGGAAATATCTTTATAATGACTGCTTGCCTTTCAAAAATTCAAACAGTCGGTGTGGCTTTTGCTTTTTTGAGTGCAATTGAGGAAAAAAAAAACAAAATATAAAATAAAATATTCCCACACAATTTTTTTTGGGATTGAGAGGTCCTAGAGATACGGCAGATCCCTATAGAGGTCGGTAAACTCGATAAGAATATTTTTTTCTTGCGTCATTTTCATACGTATGCGCGCGAATAAATAAATTACCCTACGCGCGAGCGCTCCCCGTGACTGTTTTTTGTTTTATAAGGTTCTTTATTTACATAAGATATTACAATTTCACCAGACTTAACTAGTGTAAGCGACAATAACTATATACTACGGTTTACCAGGCTGACATCACCTTTACAAAACTCAATCCCGTGACTGCCGCCACTCAATTGGGCTTGCGTCAGTGTTGCCAACCCTCAAAAATATTTACCCCTAAAAGTTAAGTCAAAAACCCCTAAATCCCCCTAAATACAATAATATTATAAAAAAAAAACTTTATAGTAAATAGCAGCGCCAAGATTTTTGTCTAGTTTCGAAATCATTAAAGTGAAGTTATTGGTCTTAAAAAAAACGATTGAATCAAAAGCAAAAATGTCTCTTGATTTTTTTTACGACAAATCTTTTTTTCGTAATTACAAAATGAAGATTTATTATCAAAATGCTGATTAAGAAATTCTTAATTTTTCGAAATAACGGCTTTTCTATTGATTGTAGTAAAAATATCGTAGCAAAAGTATCGATCGTAGTAGGTAAACCTTAATAGAACGCTCTGTGGGAAGTTGCATAATTATAATGACAAACTCCCGATGAACGCCTCCATTGTTACCTAATTCACTGCTTCCGCACACTGTTCATCACTAATGAATCACTATTATGCAAATTTCACCACACTCACACAATATTAATAATGATAAAGTAAGTAAAACCTATCACCTATACCTATTATGTTTATGGTAAACACTGATAATAAGAAAACTAGATGTCGCTAAGCCGTTAGATCAAAAAATAAACATGATTGGCTAGATTGCTTTACTTCAGGCCCCATATTTTTATACTTCTATTTTTCTTTAAAAAAAATATAAAGAAATAAGAATTTGAAAATAATATTATATTTAATTAAAAAAACCCGTAAAATACCCCTAAAAATATAATACCCCTAAAAAAATCTCATCGCATTCATTTTCCCCCTAAATCTAGGGGGAAAACTCCTAAGTTGGCAACACTGGCTTGCGTGGTTTACACAGCGGGCCGCCGCCGGTGAGATCGCAGCAAGTTTCCAACGCGCGCCCACAAACCAAGGTCGTGGAAAAGAAACAGAAATTTCGTTGCAAACAACCGTTCGCACTGTTTTAAACATCTGTTGGAAACTTCCGTTTTGGGCTTGTTTACAACAGTCTGGTACACGGTTAAACTTCACAAAAAAAAGGTTATAACCTTAAAATCTTGAATTCTTGAGGTTATTGGTCGTGTCTCTTTTTGTGGGTTATTGCTAAAGAGATTAATATAACAACTACGGTTATTGCACGGACTAGAAATATGGCTATCTCATATATAATACGTCGCACCATAGTTAACGGGACAATATATTCAGCTGCGGCTTTACGTTTTGCATCAACGCAACCAGAGAAGAAAGTTTTCTTCGATGTAACCGCTGATGGAGAGTCTTTGGGCCGCATTACTATGAAGCTTCATATAGATGAAGTGCCGAAAACTGCTGAAAATTTTAGAGCGTTGTGCACGGGAGAAAAAGGTTTCGGATATAAAGGCTCCTCGTTTCATAGAATCATCCCTAAATTCATGTGTCAAGGAGGTGATTTCACCAATCACAATAGCACCGGTGGTAAATCTATTTATGGAAGAACCTTCCAAGATGAAAACTTTAAACTACGCCACACCGGGCCAGGAATTTTATCCATGGCTAATGCTGGACCAGATACTAATGGCTCTCAGTTCTTTATTACTACTGCTGCGACACCATGGTTGGACAAAAAGCATGTTGTTTTTGGTGCTGTAGTTGATGGTATGGATGTTGTTAAAAAAATGGAAAACTTAGGCTCGCAAAATGGAAAACCATCAAAGAAAGTTGTTATTGCTGAATGTGGTGAGTTAGATTAAAACTGAATACTCACTTATATTTCGAACTATGTAGGTAATATGACTGTGAAATCTAATGTACAATAGTAGTAGTTGTATGTGCTTTGAACAATAATAACTGAAAATCTCTAGTAGCAGGAGGCTGATTGCACTATTTCATTGCGACATGACTAAAACATAACCAATAAAACATCAAATATTAAAATATCTTAGTAGATAATGTCGGTTAACCTTTGTCTGAACTTAAGGAGTGTCAGGACCAAAAGAAGTTTACAAAGAAATATGTGACCTTTCTGTTTTGCTAATCTAGACACGCGGTAGCGTGTCAAAGTCAAGTTCAAGCAGGCAGAACTGGCAAGCAGCACCGTGTGTAATATTACACGAACCATTTGGAACCACTTTTCACCCCCTCATAATTCCAAAACTATTTTACATAAACACTAACTCTTGTGTAACTTGTGCGTGAAAACTAGTCAAGTTGTATGCTCCTTTGAATATATTTCAGGATTACCTACAGAACTTGACACCTATTTAGATATCAATTCTTTTGTCGGTGAAGTCTATAACTAAGCTTAAGCTTAATACTGAACTTGACTTCCACTTTCACATTTATGTTTTTGATGGGATATACTTCAAAAATAGCCCAATCAGCCTCCAGTATAGTTATGTTCAATAGGTAGTTTAGTAAGATGAATCCAGTTGACGTTGTTGTAAAATAGTAAATTTTATGTAGAGTAGAAAAAAATGTTATAATTATAATGTACCATATAAAGATTATTTTTCCATAGGAGAATGCCATGAAACTATAGCTGTTAAAGAAGCCCAATAACAATGCTGTACTGTAACTTCCTTACATACCCATAATATAGGTTCTTGCTACTGTAATATTATGAATAAATAGTAATAAATAAAATATTTCATTTATTTTAACCAAAACCGATCAGTTATGTTAGTAACATCATGAATATATTGGTGCAATAAAGGAAACAATTTTTTAAAATAAGTATGCAATTTTATTAAAATGCAACAAATTAGTTCACAAGTTGTTATCATAGTTTGGTGGTTGACATAACAACTCATCCATATAATATACAGCTATGTCAGTTATCAAGAATTATTTAATAATAATAAGGCATTTTAGATAAAACACTTTTTTATAACAAACTATTTTCTCTCTTAACAATATAAAGACATAATTTACATTGATGTCTTGCAATTATTAGATACTAACTGTGCCTGCAGTTTCACCTGTGTAAGTTTTGGAATTTCCACAGGAACTCCTAATTTACTATGCCTATAACCTTGCGCAGTTGCAAACAATATTATTAATATTGACAAAGTTGTATGGCAATCTGATGTATGGTACAGGAGCACATAGTATGAACAGACAAACAAACACAGATTTTATATATTAGATTTATATCCATATTGCTTCATCTTTATCAGTAATTATTTATTAGATAAATAAAAGTTCTGTTAAAAGTAGTAATTGAATTCTTATAAAATAACATCAGCCTAAGAATTGACAGATTTGTTTTATTTGCAACAAAATTATATGCAAACAAATCAAAAGTTTACTATAAAATATGTAATACATAATATGTAACAAAATATATACAGTTAAAAGGTTCTGAAAAACAAAGGTTTAAAAATTATCTCAACAAAGTTTTTCCAATATGCAAAATGAAACAACAAACAACATGCACTTAGATGCAAAAATCAAGGGAGGCATACACATCTGCAGACTGAGATCATAAATTGATAAGGTATCAAAAAATGAGGACCAAATATACAGTTATTGGTATATTGGATATTGTAATAATATTAATTGTTATTATTTCATGTTACAGTAGATGACAGTTTTTGCTCATGTATCAAATCTCTCTACAAGGTGAAGACTCAATTGTGTTTAAGTTTCTCTAGAGTAGTAATATCAATAATGACATCACAAATGCGATTTGTGTTGTGAAATGTGATTCAATGAGTTTTTTGTGCAAGGGAAATTACAGAGCCAATAAAAAAAAGTGATAATTGTGCTGTAATCAGACTAAAATACTTAAGTACAAAACAGTCATTATGTAGCTGATGATTTCTATTTTTTTATTACATGATGAAATTACTGCCATTATCATAAAGTTATAATAATTTGTGGCAAATTGGATACCTATAAAAATTGCTATTTAATAAAATATACTACTAGAAATTATCTATAACTAATATGCTTTCTTGCTCTTTTTTTTCAGTATAAAACTAAAAATCTGCTACATGTAGAAAACAAAATACATAAAGAGTCACTGCAGTTCCAATGCAAATAATATTTATACTATAAGCTTTTCTAACTACTTAGAGATATGGTTAAAATCACTCATTCATTTAACTAAGATTAATAGTACAATTACAGGAGTTGCATACCAAACATGTACAGCAACTTATAATTTCACTAATACTTTTCGATTGTTCGAATGTGTGCACGCAATGCCCATCTATAATCACCTGAGAGGACGGCCGCGCGCGCCACCCCCGGGTGGTGCGGTGGGTGTGTTCGAGTTGCCTCACATGCGCGGATCGAGTGACGCACTCGCCAGCTGGTCGACGCTCCGCCCCTTCTGCATCTGCAGGCTGAGTTCATTCGACGGCTCCATCGTAATATGATGCGAAGAAGTCCGCTTATGCTTCGCATCCGGCGGTTTCCAATCTTTAGAGCCGGTGCGACGATGCCGTAACACGCCACTGTTCTCTATCAGCCGTTTGCTCTCCTCGTCGACGCATTTCGTCAGCGGCAACACGGTAAGGTCCAGGTTCTCAACGCTCTTGAGCGCGAGATGTTTGAGTTGCTCTAGGCTCAGGTCGCGCGAGTTAGTCCGCGAATGTATTTTGAAGTCGCGCGAGCCGCTGCGCGAGTGCGTCGCGAAGTCTCTGGACGCGGCTCTCGGGAAGGCGTCCCTGGCGCGCTCCGGCTCGTCGAGCGAGTGCTGGCGCGCGCGCGGCTCCAGCTGGATCGTCTTGGAGTCGTTGCGCAGGTGTCGCGACGCGACCAACACGCGCGAGTTGGCGCCGCCGCCGCTGGCGGGCCGCGGCTGCGACTCCTGCGAGTCGGCGCGGTGCAGCTTGGGCTTGGGCTCGTGTGCGTCGCTCGCGACCGCGCCCGGCTCCAGCGGCGATGTCGTCGCCGAGCTAGGGCCCGAAGTGCCAGCCGATCGGAAACCGCTTGCATTATCCGTCGATGGTAGCTCTTCAAAAACTAGAAACACCAAAGATTACAATTATAAAAATTTCGAATTTAAATCTAACTGTATCTTCTCATAGTGGTGGTCAATACTCACGCTTATCCAGACTAATGATAGAGCCGGCGATGTCTTTAGCGTCCAGAGGCGGCGAGGATTCGAGATGCTTTTGCCGCCGAACCAGCCACCAGTCAGCGAGGAATATACCCAGCGCGACTATCTTGATGCCTCCGCACAAGCCGACGTATCTACACAACAATACCAATACTATAAGAAAGCACAGTTTGGACATTAGACAAAAAGATGAAGCGAGCATAATGTAACTATAAATATTCAAAAAGTCGAAATCGAAATTAAATTTTAATCCAAAAGGTTTCACTATGCTTAGCAAAGAAATACCTACCAAACATAATTACAGTTCTAAGCCTGTCCACATGAGGCGTTTTACGCGCGAGTCGAGAACGCGCGTTCCCGAGATACTAGAGCCACATAGATCCCGTCCAGATGCTCTCGCGCGTAAAACGCTTGCATCGCGTCGGACTCTCGACTCGCGCGTTCTTGAATCGCGCCTAAAACGCGTCATCTGGACAGGCTCTAAAATACTTCATCAGTTCATCAACGAGTTTTGAAAGGGATTTGGAAATTTTTGTGTAGTAAAATACCTAGTTACGTTTCTAGTATTCAGGTAAGCTAAGTAAAAAGCCATAGAAAAGTGTAATTTAGTGACCTATATCGAAACTGCTCGATATCATAGAGCAGGCAGCGGCCGCCCTTCTGCCCGCCGCAGGACTGCTTCCACAGGATGCACGTGGAGTCGATGAGGTTGCCGAACACGATCGGCGCCGGGATGTAGCCGAACAGGCGGAAGATGACGAACTGCATGCCGAGGGCGAACGAGCGCTCCTCCTCGCTCACAGACCTGCGGTCATCAATGGAACTTTTATCGTGACTAAATAAACAAAGCAAACGATTTATCACGGCAAAGTTATAAAAAAAATAGAAAAATATATAGCTCGGCGGCCAATGAGAGACGGCATCGCAGGGGATGTTTAGGTGACAAATGGTACATCATTGTAATGAAAAACTAACTGTGCCCCATGGCGTGAGTTTCAGAATTCCCGCAGGAACTCCAAAGTAGCCTAATTTACTCCTTATAACGTTAACAAATTTAGCAGTAAAGTCCAGTCAAAATTCGTTCAACCGTTTCGGAGATTCACCCGCGTGTGTTTCGAAACTCCCGCAGGAGAACTCCAAACTTCTTTCATACAAACCTTGTCCTGACAATAAAGAATACAAAAAAAGAATGGGCACGTTGACTATTTCTTTTTTAGCCCGTCTTGTAGACTTATAAAAAAATATTGGACACGTATTTTTTCTTTTTTTACGTAATCAAAAAATAACGGCGATACCTTGAGTTGAAATTTCGAGTGACGTCATTAGTCAGTTTGTATGGTGGTTTTAGCGGTTAGTGACGTCACGACCCCCTCATCCTAAACTTTATTGCGCTTTATATCTGTATATTTTAATTTATTTGAAACGGAAAAAAATACGTGTCTATTATTTTTTTATTTTCTGACGGACTAATTAGATTTTTGATTTTTTAAAGTAGTCAACATCCCCATTATTGAGGTAGTCGCTTGTCCACGTGGCAACAGTTAGTATTCTCGGACTGACCTGAGAACGATCATGAGCAACGGCATCTGCGTGACGGCGACGACGAACGTCATGAAGAACAGCAGCACGAGGAACGGGAAGATGGTGGTGCAGGGCGGGTTGCAGGCGCCGGCCGTCGCCACCGGCACCACCGTCACCTCGCTGTACTCGCGCGCCGCGCCCGCCGTCAGCGCCGCCGCCGACGCGCCGCCCACCAGCGCGCCCACGCCGCTCACGCCGCCCACGCCCGCCACGCCGCCCACTACGGCCTCGCGCACGTTCTCGTGCACGCCTGCACCGAACGTATCGTAACTAACACGTCTAGTCAAGTCGATAAGGGCGTTGAAAGCCGAAAAAATATCAAAATTTCTATGAGCATAATAAACGCTAAGATTTAAAAGTTATCCTCACAATAGGTACAACATTATTAGTTACTAGCTGATCCGCGCGGTTTCACCCGCGGTAATTTCTGAGTTTCAGCGAGAATGGGCTTGTCAACTAAATTTTAGTTTTTAGGCAGTCTTGTAGATTAATAAAAAATTGTTATTATTGGACACGTATTTTTTTACGTAACAAATAAATAACGGAGATACCTACATTAAGTTGAAATTTCGCGTGACATCAAATTAAAATTAAAACGTACAAAATCAAAATGATGTATGGAACTTGTTTCTTTCTCTATTCACCCCGTTTTACGGAAACACTTTTTTAGAATCGAGAAATGGACCGATTTGAATTATTTTTACTTATTTTTGGATATCAAAAACTTCGCGATGGACTTCCGTAATACTTTCTAGTGAAACCTCTAGAGGTTTATGTATGTATGTATGTAATATATTTATTCAAAAAAGGTTTTCACACTTTCATTGAGACCATGCCTCGCAAAACTGCTTACGCAGTATGTATTAACTTTTGTAGTAGAGGATAAAACTCACAAGCGCAGTTGGTGAAGTTGGACCTGGAGGAGAATGCGGCGCAGCCGGCGTGGCACGGCGAGAAGTACGTGAGGCCGTTATTGCCGCACACCGGCTCCATGTCGGTCTCGGTGCACAGGCAGTTGAAGTTGCACGCCGCCGTCAGGTTCACCTTGAACGGCTCCAAGTTGCTGCGAGCGGCCCGATCGCACCCATCGACGACGGATTAACATAATATGAAAAAGAAAAAAAAGAAAAATGCATTTATTTGGTTAATTAATAATAAAATTGTTCTTAACGGCACCTAGACCATAATGTACAATAATGTCCACATCACAGAGGTAGGATAGGAATGAGTCGGTGACTTGGGTTCTAAACTTAGAGAACTTGTATCATAGAACCATCCCTGGGTTCTATGATACATGATATGATGACGGAAAAATTCCACCGGTTTTTGAAAGAGAGTTTTTTTCGTCTACTGTAAAGTTGGTAAAAATGACTTATGCGGTGTTGTTAGCTAATGGACGATATTGTAAAAATCATGTCTCATACGAATGTGGGGGAACATAAATACGATCGCGATTACGTTACATTTTTATAATTATTTCAAACTCGGTATCCTCTGGGTACCTGTTGTTCGTGTAGGGTATGGTGGTGCCGGCCATTTTGATGTTGTCGCAGCCGAGGAAGAAGAGCAGCGCGTAGCACGAGAGGCAGACGGTGTTGGATATGAGCACGAACTGCACCGCGCCCTTGGGGCGCAGCTCGAGCCGCTTCAGCAGGCAGCCGCCCATGAAGATGCCGATGCACGCGCCCGGGATCGCGACCGACCCTATACGAAACGATAATAATCATAATCACATTTGTTTCAGGCCACAAGAACCCATATTAACACTAGCTGCTCCCCGCGGTTTCATACGCGTTAATTTCCAGAGTTCCCGCGAGAATACCGGGATATAAAAAGTACTCTATATCATTCTCTGTACCCCTGACAAATTTCATGATGATCGGCGGTTGGGTAGTTAAGACGTGGATCGAAACAAACAAACAAACTCACATTCCCATTTGTAAAGATTAAAAACAAACATTAATAAGTTAGGGACGAAAACCGACTTCCGTAGTATAATCTTATGTTCGTATTTTATGCGATGCCGTATCGTTCATACGTGATCCGATATTGCGATTAAACTTTGTCAACTTATTGCTTGCACTTGCGCGAAAGTTATATAAGCATAGTTAATTAGGAGTTCTTGCGGGAATTCAGAAACTCACGCGGTTGAAATCGTGAGCACAGCTAGTATTATATAAAAAAATTTCAAAGACTTTAACGCCAAGCCGAAACTACTTTTTGCCCGACTTCCACAAAGGAGGAGGTCCGGGTTCGGCTGCACCTATGTATGTTTTTTTTATAAAACAAGCAACCACTGAAAAAAAAAAATTAAAAAAATTCAACTCTTAGGTGATGTAAAGAAGAAAATATTGTCTCTTAAAAATGCTAAAAATGTCACTCCTTTGATTTATAATGCAAATTAATCTACAGTCGACATTAAAAAGGCTTGCCTATCACTTTTGGCATAGGATGTGTTGTTTGTTCGTTTGTTATACTCTAATAGAATAGAATTATTGCTACATGGTTCACTCACCGGTGAAAACGCTGGCTTGACTCTTGCCGAGGCTGAACTGCGTCTCGAGGTACTTGGGCAGGAAGACGACGAAGCCGGACACGATCATGAGCTCCATGCACGCGCCCAGGCACGTCACCACGTACACGGGGTTCTTGAGCAGCCGCCACATCGACACCGGGATGTCTGTCCAATACACACGCAACGGGCATGAGATGACAAGGTAATAAGATCGCAATTATATTTAGTCCGTCAGATAGATAGTAAAAAAAATACACGTATACACGTATTTGTTTGCTCTTTGGAATTAAAGTAAAGAAAACTTATGGTAATAAATTTATTCTTATTGAAAAAATTACTTAGAGAAAACGCATTAAAGTTTAGGAGTGGGAGGTCGCGACTCATAACTAACCGCCGCACTCAGAGTCGAGTTTAATGATTATTTAGTTAAGTATAGATTTTTAAAACAAAATTGCCGCAATCAGAGACGTTCAGTAAATTAATGTTAATTGGCATTTAATGAGATGTAACTTAATTAGTTAAATGCCAACTAACATTAATTTATTAAACTTGCCTGAGTGCGGCAGTTTTGTTTTAAAAATCTATACTTAACTAAGTAATCATTAAAGTCGACTCTGAGTGCGGCGGTATGTGTATTTAATTTTAAGCATGCTAGAGACGCAAATAGAAAGATTGTAGTCGGACTTCTGTTTTATTAACACTTTTGTTTCATGTTCGTTAGGACTACAATCTGTTTTGTTTTAAAAAAATAAAAAATAAATAAATAAAAAAATAAAATAAATATAAAGTGTACGTCACACGGAATTTCAACTCAATGTATCACCGTTTTTTATGATTATATAAAAAAAGGAAAAATACGTGTTCAATATTTTTTATTATTCTACAAGACTGACTAAAAATTTAAATTTAGTCATCATGCCCGTTTTTTCTTTAACCTTTATAATATTAGATACCTATAGATCTACATATGTACTATTCACATGTTGAATCAAAATGTTTCACCCTATCGGAAGAAGCTCTATAACTTTTGCAACTGTCAGTTTTGTTTTAATATTAATTTGTTTATACCTACAGATGTCGAATACACGACGTCTTCATCATGCAACAATGGCGTAGGTAGGTACCCTAGTTGACGACCGATATCAATTTAAAAGAAATAATGGAAAACTTAAAAGTTCAAATAAACATAAAATATTGTAATTATGTCGTTTCATTTTTAAAGACACAGCAAAACATCAACAGAGGAGTTTATATGGGCCATCCTATACTATCTATGTATACAAATACCAGTTTCATTACCTTTTATATCTTTGCCGTATCCCGTGTCCCTGATATCTGTTTGCGGTTTGGTTGACTTTTTAGCTGCAGACGAACCGCTGGCAGCTGCCGCTTTCTCAACTAGTCGTATCTTCTCTTTTTCTCTAACTAGAACTTTAGGAAACGAGAAGAATGGTATCGCGACCAGAATGAGAAGTAAACCACACAGAAGGAAACCGCCCCACCACATCCCTACCCATCTGTGGTCTCCGGGATCTGGAAAAAATAATGAACTATGTATCAGTATTATTTTTCTATTTTTCTTCTTTTAGTTGAATTTTTGGTATTGTTATATTTTTCTGGCTTTTCTCTAACAGGTGTACTATTAATGGTGCGTTGGCGCGTAGCACAGATAATAAGTAAACAAATATTCTAGACGATTTTTCAATATTCAGATAAGGGCTAACTTCAGAGTTAAAAAATTTAACATGAGATTTTGTAAGAATTATTTGACGATGCCATCATCTGTTTATCGATGGAAATCAATATGTACTTATATAAAAACTCAAATTGAAAGATTTGCCTCTATAACAGTTTTATTTCCTTACGATTTCACCCAGCGTTAGTTTTGGGTTTATATCTGGAACTCTAAACGTATGTAGCTATGAACCATCGTCTTGACAGAAACAGAAGTTACACAATCACGAACAGATGCACCAATGATTATAATAAATTAATCATAGAGAGATATTAGTTCTGCTTTATGACTGCATGATGAATGTATTCATTAGAATATTTTTTAATAACATTGGTCAAAGTTCAAGATACTCACCTATATTAATGCTAGAACCAGAAAACGAGTCCATGTGGAAGGAGAGCAGGTAGGCGCCAAGCAAGAATCCGAGAACGGGCCCAAAAGCGGCCATGCTGTACATGCAGCCTAGAAACGACACCAAATTTCATTATACAATTCATGGATGTTCTTGTAAAATAATAAAAAATATATATATATATCATACTGGCCCTTTAATACCGGGTTCGACGAGAGGACAATCAAAGTTCTAAAAGTGTTGAAATTTTAATAGGGTTTTTTCTAAGGCACCCTATCGTTTTTATACTGTTAAGTCTGACTTATAGTATTAACGAAACACGCTTTATGCCGTCATTAGACGAACCAAATTGATAACATTAACATTTAGCGAATAATATAAAACGAGTAATTAATGACCAATTATTATAATAATAAACAGCTCTAATGGACTTCAAAAGTAATTTAATCATGAAACTATAGCCGCAGCTGGAAGAGATTGCCCGATAAACTATAGTAGGTATAATAAAAATAAATGATACTTAGGTGTTTCTTAAAAGTAGGTAGGTAATACTCATTAGCTAGTAAACTGACCCTACCTAAATTGTTAAGTTACAAATAAATCTTATTTAAATAAAAATTAATCCCTATTCGCCATGGTCACTCACGGCGTCACACGTGAACGGCTGGATCGATCACCATTAAATTTTGAATACACCTTGCCAGAGGTACAAAAAAGGACATAGGGTATTTTTAAAATCGGAATTAACGGTGTAACCACGGAGGACAGCTAGTTTAAATTGGAGTTGCCAACCGTCCTGTTTTCCCAGGACATGTCCTGATTTTTGTGGTATGGTCCTGACTTTTTAAGTCGTGTACAGGGCCTTTATTACGCCGCAAAAACTCTTTCCCTCGTAATCAAAGTTTTACTGCAAAAAATACATTTACTCACAATTACATTTTCTAATATCTTGGCATCTAGAAGTAGAACGTTTGGAAATGCGTTTTTGGGACGCGCGGTATGGACAAGGAATATTGTTGGTCAGAGTGAATAAGGGCCCTGGGTTTTAAAGCGTCCTGGTTTTTAAACGCACCATTCCTGCCTTCAGTCGTACCTACATTTCATCGGTGGGCCCGGTATAATCTAATTGAAGATAAGAAGAACATAAACAATTTGAACTTCTATTATTTCATTTACTCTGTTTCCATTGCGTAAAATATATAATATTATATAATATTACTACAAATTAACTACCTACTGCTCTAATACTTCTTCTGCGTCCTGTTTTTCTTTTTAAGCCGTAGTGTCCTGGTATTTCCCCTTGTAATCCTGGTTTTCCATATTTGAGGGAGGCAACCCTTGTTTAGTTTTACAAACAGGCAAAGCGTTTTGATTTGAAACAAATTTCCATTCAATTAATACATAAGTTTAAGTTAGCTACCTTTTTTTATTCGAGACCAACTACCTTATAATAAGCAAAGTATTCGCGTAACAGTCTCGGATACCGTGGAAGGAGAGACCGCATGCGGTATGTGGTTTATTGCGATTTGCGGCATGTACCTACCTATCTAGGTCAGCTTTTCGAGCGGCTGCAAATAGCGCCGATCGTACGACACGCGGGCGCGACGTATCGCGCCCCGAACTTATTTCGCGTGCCCAAAGCGAATGCATCCACAACACGACACGACCGCATCATCAGGTAATTTATGATTGTTCTTGAACTTAATATACCTATTACTTAGTACCTACCTACTGACTCTGCAGGTATTAACATTTTTAAGTTAGTGGGCCAAGTGCAATTTCGCAGGTCATGGGTACTAGGTACATTTGTTTACATTTATTTGTTTTGATAACAACGTATAATATTTGTACTCAATAGGGAGTTTTATTTAGTACTAGTTGTCCCCCGCAGATTTAGGGATTCCCTTTAGAAATTCCGTTATAAAGAGTAGATATCTTATTTGTAGTGTCGGACTGAAATTTCGGTTTCGGCTAGTTTCGGCCAAAAAATCTACTTTCGGCCTTAATTTCCACCAAAATTGGCTCACAATAATAAATCAATAATAATTAAACAGAATAAGTCTGTAGTTTACATAGGTATGTTTTAAGTCTGAATATTATTTTACGAAAATGTTATTTCCAAGAGTAAGTTTCTACTTGTTTCTAATATGAACAAATATATATGACATATTTAACTTTTTGCTTAATACTTTCTGTTTTTAATTACTGTTTGTGGTGTTCAATAGTGTTTTTCATCCATTTTCATTCATTCATTCATATTTGCAACACACTTTAATTACTGTTTTTTTTTTCAACTACCATTTAACTAGCTGTATGTATATGCAAAAAATGTGTGTAAAATAAACTAGATTTCAGTACTTACCTATACAATAGGTAGATATTTTAATATGTTTAAGTAAGTTTCAGTTTCGCTTTCGGCCGAAACTATGACCATGACCGAAAGTTCGGTTTCGGTTTCAGCTGAAAAATTCGGTCGGACACTACTTTGTTAATCAAATCCGTCTAGCCGTTTCAGCGTATCACACACACATCACACAATCTTTCGCATATTTATAATATTAGTTTGAAGTACTAATATGAGTAACTTTGCTCTTCATTTTGTAAAATTTTTGCTACAGGTAAAAAAGGCATTACTTTTACATATCTACCTTTTTTTACTATACATTTTTTTGTATGGTATGGTAAAGTCGATCTTATAGAAAAAGTAGTATCTATAAAATGGTAAGCAGAGTTCTCCATAAGAGTTATTACTTATTAGTATAAAATAACCCATACAGGCATTTGCCTATTACGGGATCCATAATTCACTCGATGTAAAGAAAACTTATGGTTAATAAATTTATTCTTATTCTTATACATATTTTAGAAGATGTTTGGTCATAGCACTGACGTTTGTAATTTAGTATTATAGGAAAACTACTAGATTTAACAATTTGACATCAATAACGGAATATATTAGCCATAATATTTTGATGATCACGTAACTACGAACTTTAGCGAGTTTTAAACATTCGTCATGAGTATTTGAATAGAAACCGGGCCAGTATACCAAGGCACGGCGTAAGTAGGTACGTAAGACCTTTCACTTAAGCCCAATGACCTTTGCAAAGGCTTCATCCAGATCTGAGATTTCAGACACTGTGAATAAGCCTTCAACTCGATGAATGTCTCATTCGCCAGGATCGCAAGGTATCAAAAGTTAAAACGTCAACCTATATAAGTTTGAATACATTATGATGTTACATGTTGTTAATATCGAATATAAACGTACAAGAGTTGCTTCATTTTTTTATTCATAAGAATCTTACTTTAAAAGCAGCTTATGTGTATGCTGTCTGTTAATGGTGATTTATACCTTTGATTATATAGTCCCTTAATCAAAGATTTATACCTAGTAAGTACCCATAAAAGAGTAAGTAATTATTGTGGTCATTCATTTATCTTTCAGCTGCACTTTTATAATACCTACATGAACTTGCTTCTAAAACTGCGCCCTGATTCACTATCATAACACGCCGCGTTACGATAACGCACCACGACAATTGTTTTCCCCACGTGCCCCGTGTAGTTTCACTTCAAAAAATTCAAGACAACATGTCTTATAGCCAGCTCATGGCATACAAAATACGTACGTATACTACTTAATTTGTGTATTTTTGCCATTTAGACCGTTTCGGATTGCGTTAGAGGCACGCGCGGTATGACTTATCAGGGCGCAGTACCTATTAGTGGTGTTTACGAGATGGCACGATAGGTACGACAGTGAGGTTCTGTCGGTTGTTACTTTTTCATGTGAACGTGATTCTTGTTCATAATAATAATAATAATAATAATATAGATTTATTTCAGACCTGAGTCCATAGTAGTGTTAGTAACAATCGTCTTACATGCTAGGCATGCTTCATAAACGATACCCACTGACATTGCGTGCGACTTTGTTCTATTTACAAGTTTTATAAATGCAATTTGCAACGCGGCAGCGTCCGTTTCACAATGTTTGTTTTTGACTAACAATGGCCATGATGACAAGGTATAAAAATCAAAATTCTATGTAGTTCGTCAGTTAGATAGTAAAAAAGTAATGGACACGTATTTTTTGCTTTTTCGAATTTTTGAAAAAATACTTAGATAAAACGCATCAAAGTTATTTTTTGATTACCTACGTAAAAAAGGAAAAAGACATGTCCAATGTTTTTTAATAATGTACAATGACGGACTAAATATAAAAAAATTGTGATCACGCTCATTGGTGATAATATGTTTTTCGTTCACTTCATGGTATCCATCCGATGAAGCCGAATTAGAAAAATAAAGAAGAAGAAATAGCACGTGTAGAGTTCAATATCTAGGCTCATGCACTTTATAGCCTCCCACACGGACGGAATCGGACGGTTATGATCAACCAATAACAAACACATGATGGACGATATACGTCTCATTCATTTGTAGAGTCAGCATAATAAACAGGCAATCACGCAAATGTTATACGTGTGACTTTCAGTATTTCTTCGAGAACACTATGATGTGGTTGTTATAAATTATAAACCACCCCATAATTAAACTTTTAAAATGTCTATTTCATTTTGTATTTTTTTAATAGGGACCAATGAACTCCTTTTTTTCTTTCTTTCTTTATATATGTTGAATCTTTATTTGCCTACTGTACCTATAACATCTCAAATTATTTTATCAGACAGCCAGGTCACTTACCTATAATAAGATGCTCACTTCAACGACGCATACAATATTGAAATCTCTGGGCAGATTATAATATGATCGTTCGCAAAGTTTTTAAACTTGCTTAACGTCTATATCTGCATGTCTAATTCTGATAGGAAGTTCAAGATTTATAATGTTAAATTTTTGATATATTGTCTTGGTCCTACCGATTTACCGAGTACCTATTTTGATCATATTTATTTTTTATAATTTTTTTATCATTAATTTATTATTATTATTCATTTATTTTTCGGTACTGTAACTAGTGTTACACTTTTTTTGAATTCATTTATTTAATTTTATTAATTATTATTATTATTATCTGACGATCACCTTTACTCAAATTTTATGTATTTATTACCTAATATTTTTTGTAAAAGTGAAATAAATCTAATCTATAATAAAATATAATAGTCACAGAATCTATCAATAAATAAAGCAGTCCGACCGCTGTTTCATTCTTATGAACCGAATAATCTTAACAAAAATTAGTATGGAACTGGAAGCTTGCATTTTAGTGTAACTCTTAATTGCTATCTTTCATCGAGTGTTCAAAGGGCAATTGAACATTTAAATTTATATTTAGTTTACACAAAAGTTTAGTGAAGTTGTTCATTACGTCAGTCGTCACACTATAGTAGAATGCATGTTTTTTTTTTAAAGTTAGGTATCTAGCTCAAAAAGGCATAAAATATCCAGATGTACGATTGATTTTTTAGAATATCAGGATATGCTGAAGGAATGCTGACATTTGTGCGTGTACGTCACACATAAAAATAGGGTGCTTACTGCTTAGAGTGTGGCAAAATGCAACCAACAAATATTCGCGTTACCTCTCTTTCTTACAAATAATGTAATATTCGAATAATATTCGTGCGATGTGAGTGGTTCGAGCGTAAGAGATCGTGATGCGTGTCTCTGCAGTGTGTGTGTGCGTGTGTGTGCGCGCGTGTGTGTGTTTGTGCGCGCGTGTGTGTTTGTGCGCACGTGTGTGTGTGTGTGGTGTGTGTGTCTGGGGGGGGGGGGGGGGGGGGGGAGTAGTGTGAGGTGGGCCGTGGGGCACTCACCGATATACATGCTGGAGGACTCGGGGCGCACGTGGTCGTCCACGTAGGTGGTGCCGAGCGTGAGGAGCGGCGAGCCGCCGCACCCCAGCAGCAGCTGCGCCACGATGAACACCATCACCGGCAAGAACGTGCTCGGCGAACTCTAAACAAGTTCAACAAAAGATTCAACAGAAGATTTAGAATAAAAGTAAAGTTTCACCTTTGATCGTTCTGAAACCAGAGAGAAGCATGGCGAAGAGCATCTGTTTCTAATGTTCTTTGTAAAAGAAAGCGAAAAATCGCAAACTAATGCGCAATCGTGATGAATGTAGCCCAGGGATTATTACAAAGTTGAAAAGTGTAATGTTGTTAATCTCTGGACCTATTATTTTACTAACAGAAAGCTACAATATTCCTGAATAACATAGGATACTTTATCCTGGAAGAAATCGTGTGGGAATCCCGTCATCCAGGCGGGTGGAACCGTGAGCAACAGCTATTTGGTAGGTATACATAAAATATGTACCTAGTAATTTAGCATTTTAGGTCATGTAACAGGACTATGGTACTTACATCATGATTCTTGATACAAAGAGTTCCTGAGAGAATCAAAATTGACTCGGATGATAGCGCGAGGGATCAACAAGTTTCTAATATCGATAGAACTGTGGAAATATTTGCGCTTATTGGAATGTCACAAACCAGTACCTTATTCCAAATTTTAGCTCATAACGAAGATCGTACTTTGCGTTAGTGGAAATATTGTATAGTGAAATGAAATGAATGAATGAAATAAAATGAAATTTATTCGTAACGATAGTAAATTAAATACGTATGCATTAACAAAAAAATAATTGAGACGGATTAATAAATAAAAATTGTTAAAGAAGTATAAAAAAAAATGATGATGGCATCAAGTACCTTAATACAATTATCAGGCCTCAAATTGCTCGGAGGCAGACCTTGCGACAGTGAGCCCAGACCTCCTATCTCTTGCTCCATAGCCTGTGGTAACTGGCAGATGTTTTCTTCGGACTTGTTGTTCGTCAACATTTCGCTGTTCGCCTCGGCTATGAAGTGCGGCACGACAAACACCAATGAACCGATGCCCATTATTACAGCGCCTACAATACAACATTTTCATTATTTTTCTTATCATGGACTTTCGTACATTTAGCTAGCGCAGCGTCAGGTCACATAACATGTATATTTTTAATAGCCTCTTCGTAAGATTTTTATCTTACTAAGATTATGGAGCTATGTATATATAGAGTGTAACATTAGGTGACAAGGGAAGAATTGAAGGAAAAAATCAGCAGGTATTAAATTCTTGTCTCAAATAAAAAAAATAACGTAAATTTTTACGTAACTCTATGTGTAAAAATTGTTTTTTTTTTTTTGTAATACTTTTAGTACCTAGTTGTTCATGTATTAATCACGAATTGATGGCATAATAATATTATCCCTTGTTAAAATTGCATTGTGAATATAGACTGTATAATTCTTCATTCCTTTTAATTTCACAACGCTTTAGTCTACTGTCGCTGCGAAATTTTTGTTTGATAAATAAATCTCTCTCGGAGCTGTCGACTCAATTTTGTATACATTTCGTAATTTAGAACGTTCAAGGCACAGTGGACAAAAGTAACAGGCGAGGAAGATATTTTTATTGTGTTCTTTCTTACCGACTGCAATCCAGACGGGAATGTGTCTCCTGCTGCCCAGATAGGATACGAATATGACCGTAATAACGTTGCCTATCTCGTAACTGCTCGCTATGAGCCCGGACAAGCTGGAGGGGATCTCGAAGCGTTTCTCTATCGTTGTGATCACAGAGTTTATGTATCCGGAACTTAAAGCTTGTTGAAGTGTCACCAAGATCGATAGGAAAAATACGAATATCTGTAAAAGAGGTGAATGATGAAAAATTAACAGTATTAATGTTTATTGCAAGTTACAAAATGTAGTAAATTAGTTAACAAATTACATTGTAGTATCAATGTAATTTGTTAACTAATTTTCAGGTTGTCGCGAAATTTTGGCAAATTGGTCTTAAGTTCACACGTAGCCATTGTATGAATCAGCCTCGGGACTTATGTAAGACCAAAATCGTCAACAATTGGCAGTGCGCACCTGAATGAATTAGAGACCATTCTAATTCGTTGAAGTAGTTTTTTTACTATAGAAACACTGCCAAATGTTTCCTATTTATTTACCTATTTGAATATATAATTGTATATACGGTACCTACGTAAACTTACTTTTATACTAGAAAACTGCTGAATAAAGAGCGGTCTCCAACTTAAGATACCGCAATCTCGAGTGTCATGAGGAATGTCTAATATTTCTGGAAATATTTGATGGGGCTTCTCTTTCTCTTTTTCCCAATCTCTGTTTACAAAACAAAATAAAACAAATGAGAAACGTACGATAAGCATCAAATTATTTTGATAAGAATGAAGGTTTATCAGATAGAGTTCGTTCAACTTGTACCTGCTACAAACGTATGACGTGTGTACAAAAATTAAAGTATTGTACAAGAAAATGACGTGTGCAACTCAGCAGTCAGCACACGCGACAGACGTAGAACCGTGAGTCGAACCGGCTCTCAGCGGTAACAAGCCGCACTAGATAACGTGTACCCTACCTGGTAGTGTAACCTAACTAAAAAACTCTGGACATGAAAAACATATTATGGAATACTTTTTTTACACTAAAATTCTAAAATATTTAGTATTTAAGTGTTAGAAAGTAGTTTGTTAAAAAGTAGTGTTAGTGTTAAAGACGAAGAAAATTTGGTCGGGTGTTGAGACTTGAGATCCGCCAAATGCTTTTCATGTCCAGAACTTTCCAGAAATTTCGTACCTACAAGTATTCCGACGTCCATGTTCTATAAAAGTTCACAAAATAATGTTTTAATTTAAAACAAAACATTTCTACAAGCTGTGCGGCAATACAGACTCTCCCTTTCTCTCTGTCAAGTACCCATTTTCTATTCTTTACGAGTTTATGGTTTTTTTTTAAACAACGTTACACACCTAAATTTGAATTTGAAAAGTTATTCTTTGACGAAGTGACATTTCTAAAAAGTGAATGATTGAAGATCGAACCTGTCGCATATAACAGCGGATGGGTTCCGGCTGTGCCCTTTGAGCGCGTCTCGCGGTGGGTGTGTGTGGTGCGCGGGGGCACTCGGCCCCGGTACCTCGTCGCCGCCCGTCTCGGCGCAACCAGATTCCGCGTACAGGCCGGTCATCGCATACATTGACTCTTGTCTCCTGTACAAAAAAACAAACAATCATTACAGAATACAGAAACGGGTATGTGTGGCAGAGAACACACTCGTATGTGACACTAAAGTGTCATTGTAAAAAAAAAAAAAGAAAAAGTCTATTAGTCTAGTCTTAAAAAATAATAAAAAGGGATTGATATCTTATAAACATTGACAAAACTTTCTAATAAATAGTGTATTTACAATGTTTGTTTCGACGTGTTTTTGTTGCGCGCGCGAGCCGTTGTCACATTCTCTGACTTGCGATCATTGATTTACCCCCTAAAATCAGCTGATCAGGGTCCCTGAGTTTAGGGACCCCGGTGCGCGGCGCAGTCTCGCACTCGCCCTGCGATAGCTACACTGCTGATAGCACTGATCTTATTTCACTCAGGAATACCATAGTTTCCTATGAGGAAAAGGAATTTCAAAACCGGTCAATTATTTTTTGAGGTTAAAAAAAATACTCTTTATACTACTACTAGCTGTTCCCCCGCGGTTTCACCTGCGTTATTTAGGTTCGGGATAAACGTACACTATGTCCTCTTTTGTACGGATAGCAGTTAAGTAGTAAAGGCGTGAAAGCGTAATTAACAAATAAACTCACTTCCGCAATTGTGGTGATATAGTAAAGATGTTTCTAATTGCCATCATGTCCTAATTTTATTCTGTACTAGCTGTCCCGCGCGGTTTCACCCGCGATAATTTCGGAGTTCCCGCGGAATTGTTTCATACAAACTTTTCAACCTCTTGGCTCTTACACCCCCTTAGGGGTTGAATTTTCAAAAATCCTTTCTTAGTGCATACCTACATACGTTATTTAAGGAATATTTGTGCAAAATTTTATGGTTCTGTTTCAGCTGTGCGTTGATCAATCAGTCTGTTTCTCCTTTTATATGATACTAGCTCTACCGCGCGGTTACTTACATAACCCGCGATAATTTCAGAGTTCCCATGGATTTTTCCATACAAGCTTTTTTTTTCACCCCTGTAGGGGTAGAATTTCGGAAAGTCCTTTCTTATCGTTTGCCTACGTCATACAAAGAACACAACCTCCAAGTTTCAGATCTCTACAATCAGCGGTTTGGGCTGTGCGTTGATCCATCAGTCAGTCTTTTAGGACAAAGCATATTTTATATGTATAGATAGATAGGTGATATGGCGTACACGATGTAATTTACAACGAAAGGTCGAAAGTTTCATATAATTAATAATAATATACTTACCTACAAAAATAAAAATACTGATAAGTCACATAGAACAAAAAGACGAGTTTACGTGGGTGTATGACCTTTTCATGACGTGATTGGTCGATATTTGGGACGAGAATCGAATACTGAATAGCCTCCTTTAAATATCGTTTTTTTCTCACACCCATAATTAAAAAGCTCGTAATAGTCGTAATACAAAATATATTGCACTACATATAGCGCATTAGCGCCACATAGTATAGCCATTTTAGGTATAATGAACTGTATAAAAATGTTAAACTAGTATTAAGATTATTACCAAAATAAACTTTTTATTATTATTATTAGTACCTACCTAAAAGGAAAGCAATCAGCCATATTTGATGGAAATCGAAGATGTTGCGTGCAGCTTGCTGCTTAAATAATGATTGTTTGTTTACCAATACACGTATCTACTGATTACAAGGGCAGGGTAGCTATTAATTATTACTAGGGCTCTACTAATTAAAGATATGAGTAGTATAGTAAGATACATGTCGCAGCTGCTCGCTGCGATGCAGTAGCACGAAGTAGGTACAATAGAGTTAGGTAAGTTGAGGTATACAAAACAAAACACTCACGTATCCAATAAACAATGAAGAGATTCCGCAGTTACTATTGACATTTTTGAGACCATCTCTGTGAGTTATGTATGTACGCTACTAGGATTTACTGGAGTGTGACATCGAACACTCGTCAACTCCGGCTTAGTGACAACGGTCCAAAGCGTTTTAAAGACGAGAACTGACATGGCACACTTCATGGGAGCACCGAGCACGTGCCGTACCGTACGCAGTGAGATGACTAAAGCTTAATCTTTATCAGTACTGTTGAGTCATGTTAAAACAACATGCGATTAGCTATGAAATGGGCCAGATGTCGCAAATCTAACGCTGCCGGTATCTAGTACATAATGCACAATAGTAAAGCACCGTCATAAAGCTCCCTGACAGAGCAATAATCTTTGCGTCTGCCGCCATTAATTATTGTTTAGGAAGGATAAAGTATAATATGATATTTTGGAAAAGATTCTACAACATTCCCCATATACTCATGCTTTTATGTAACTAATAATTACCTACAGAAAAAAATATTTTTGTTTTTGACACGCGGTCAATACTTCACTCACTTTACTTGGCTGGCTTTCTTTCTTAAATCTAAAAAAAAATCCTAAGAAATCAAATTAGCAATACCAGGTTGAAAAAAAAAAATTAAACCACAAACCTACGAGAGTGATAGGTACGCCACTCATTCCGTCTCCAAGTATCGGAAATGCAAGTAATTTGCTAACAACTTTACTATTAAAAAGGTAAATCATTATCAAAAGGTATTAGTATAAAAAGGTAGGCTTGTTTGGATGTACAAGGAAGTCGACCTTTTGAGAAGGGGAATTTCAGGGATATAGACCTAACAACCTTAGTGAACATTCCAGGAATGGTAGGAAGCTACCGTATTCTTGGGAGTCATAGCCCATAGGATACTTTCCCTTCCGCGGCGGAACGGCTATTTCTATATAAAGTTTAAAGGTGGCGACAAAGGAAACATTAGTGACCTGTGGCCCTTCCTGTGCTGGGGAGCGGCGTTGGTACCGCCGGCGCTGTGTTGGCGATCGCCTTCCGTCATCGTGGTGGAGTTCTGGTTTGCTCACCGCGCGCCCATGCCACACTGTACCAAACTTCTCCACCTGAAACAAATCATTAGAGATTGTAATGTTATTATATCGTAAAGTTTGCCCTGGGACGTAACATGGTCTTTACTCTAACTAGACCGTTTTCGCTCGTCATAATATATACCGAAATATCCATATTAATAGCTGTTCCCCGCGGTTTTATCCGCGTTAATTTCGGAGATCCCGCGGGTATTCCGTACTATCCCATATTTTTTTCTCTACTTACCCTTGACAACTTGTAGTACTTATGCAAAATTTAATGTAGTATCACCCACGTTAACTTCGGAGTTTCCGTGGGATTTCCGGGATAAAAAGTACCCTATGTCTTTCCCTGTACCCCTGATAACGTGCAAGCATGCAAAATTTTATGATGGTCGGTTGAGCCGTTAAGGCGTGGAAGCGTAACAAAGAAACAAACAAACTCACTTTCGCATTTATAAAATAGTAAGGACTATTTGTGCCCCGCGGTTTCACCTGCGTTAATTTCAGAGTTCCCGCGGGAATTCCGGGATAAAAAGTACCCTATGTGTTAATCTGATGTATAAGCTATATTATTGTAAAGTTTCATTTAAATCCATCCAGTAGTTTTTGCGTGAAAGAGTAACAAACATCCATCCATCCGTCCAGCCATCCATACATTCTTAGAAACTTTCGCGTTTATGATATTAGTAGGATTTAGTATTCATTTGACATTTGTTACGATCGCGATATGGCCTCGAGGTACCGTGAACGTGATGTTACTAACTGGGGCTAAAGCTTTATTACTGATACAAACTAATGTTCATTCCATTATTGAGAAACAGTTTTTTTGTATTAATATACGTGCAAATTTGCCTTTAATCACATCGGGGTTCCGTGCCAAGGTCACGTCAAGTCGCTCGCTGAGTCAGCGCCCAGCGAACGTACCATAATAATATAACTTGTAGGTTAGGCAGCTAAGTTTGGGTGCGGTAGCGTGGCACTTCATTATTAAACACCGATATTTCACATGCTACACAAGTATACAGTCACTGTAATTTTAGTTATATCTACAGTAAAAAAAGTTAGTCTCATAATTAAAAGTACTTAATTCAACAAAATAATTAAAATTATGAGCGATTTAAGACACGGTCTCAGCTGTGCTCGTCGGTCCACAAAATATTTATAATATTTATAAAATATTTCTCAAAAAAATGTCCCGTTCAGCGTCGGCAAAATTCTCCCTGTAATCTCGAAAATCATTGGCCATGCATAATAATATTATGGGGTCTAATTTGTTACATTTTGGTCCCCCTTTCAGCTCCTAACGGATTTACGTCGAATAACGAATTACAACTAACCCTGTATAAATTCTCGGAAACGATTGTAACGATTTGGTTCACATGTTTAACACAATGACATACATATAGGTGTCAGCTACTCAACAACAGATGGTAATGGAAGTTAAAATAAATATTAAATTTATAAAACAAGTTACCATAAACGGAGACAAGATTGTATTACTTCCTTCATAATGTATCTAACCAAAAGTAATAAAAACAAGAGAGCAAGTAAGTTTTCTGCGCACAAATAGCTACCATATGGCGTCTCTCAGCGAAGTGTGTTAAATAATTATGTATTTAATCGCAACCACTTCCATACTGTCTGTCATCTGTCTGTCTATGCCACTATGTAAGAAAAAAAAACTTGATTAAACGTCACTTGGTTAATGTCTTAGTACATGCATTGTGTTTTTATTTCATAAAATCTAAACTGGTAATTTTAGGGCACTAAATAGTTAAATAGGAGGAACAATTAACAGGTTATGGGCAATTATTGCTCCTCAAATAATAAAATTAGTGTTCTACCGAAACAGTTCCGAGATTCAGTTGGATAAAATTAACTTAACCTCAAAAAGTTCTACGACGCCGCGTGGGAATTCTATTTTTCAGCTTTTTCAGCTCAATATAAACAAAATATGGCTTCACAAATATCTATGGGCACAATTGAGAAGCTGATGGGCAGAGAAAATTACCCCACATGGAAATTTGCCGTCAAAAATTACTTAGAGCATGAGGATCTATGGGATACAATCGAACCCACTGCAGGTTATGTACAAGACAGCAAAAAGGATACAAAAGCAAGGTCAAAGATAATACTTCTAATCGATCCGATTAACTATGTCCATGTGCAGGAGGCGACTACTGCGAAACAGGTATGGTCAAAGTTAGAGAAGGTATTTGATGACTCCGGGCTCGGTAGAAAAGTAGGTTTGCTGCGTGATCTGATTTCAACCACTTTGGATAACAGCTCTGGTGTTGAGGATTACATTAACAAAGTAATGACAACAGCTCATAAGCTTAGAAATATTAATTTTGTAGTAGGAGACGAGTGGCTCGGTACTTTGCTGCTCGCCGGTCTCCCCGATGTCTACAAACCGATGATAATGGCTATTGAAAGCTCTGGTGTGTCAATTACTGCCGATTTTGTAAAAACAAAGCTGTTACAGGATGTAAAAGTGACAGATTCTTCAGCCTACTATATTAAATCCAATAAATCTCAAAATATGTCAAAGTCTCATAGAAATTCACCTGATAATTACCAAAAGAAAGGCCCACGCTGTTACAATTGTAATAAATTTGGTCATTTCAGTAAAAACTGCTACTTTCTTCAGAAAAAGAACCTACAATCAGATAATAATAATTCAAAAAATAATGGATATTACGCTGCTTTTTCAGTTGCAGAAACATGGGATAAAACCAGATGGTACATCGACTCTGGAGCCTCGCAGCATATGTGCAGAGAGAGAAAATGGATGTACGATGTTTCTCCAACAACAGTAAATAATATAAAAGTGGCAGATGACAAGACTGTGGCAGTGGCAGGATGTGGTAATGTGAATTTACAAATAAGAGACTCCGAAGGCAGACCTCAGATAATACAAGTTAGAAATGTGCTGTATGTACCCTCTTTAACAACTAATTTACTTTCTGTCAGTCAGATGACAAAAAATGGCTGTGAAGTTACTTTTGAAAAGAACTGCTGTAAAATTTACCAAGATAATAAATTAATTTTGAACGCCTTACATCATAATAACATGTATGTATTGAATGATTTTTCTGAAACATCAGCATTATTGTCAACAGTAGATGAGAATGATATAAATTTGTGGCATCAAAGGATGGGCCACCTTAACTTCACAGACTTACAGAAAATTGAGAATTGTGTTGAGGGGGTAGAACTATCAAAAAATAAAATTCAGACTTGCACAACCTGTATGGAAGGTAAAATGAAGAGAATGCCTTTTAAAAGTATCGGTACTAGGGCCTGTGAACCTCTCCAATTAATCCACACTGATCTATGTGGTCCGATGGAGACTAGCTCTATAGGAGGTGCCAAATATTATGTTACTTTTATAGATGACTATAGCAGAAAAGTTTATGTCTACTTTATGAAAAGTAAGTCTGATACTTTAGAAAAATTTAAGCAATTTAAAAACTTAGTTGAAAATGAGACTGAAAAAAAAATTAAAGTACTAAGATCAGACAACGGAAAAGAATATATAAATAAAGAATTTAGATTATTTTTAGAAAAATTTGGCATACAACATCAAACTACTAACCCGTACACCCCAGAGCAAAACGGCTTAGCGGAGAGAATGAATCGCACACTTGTAGAAAGAGCTAAATGTTTGATTTTGAATTCCAGTTTGGAAAAATCATTTTGGGCGGAAGCAGTATCTACAGCTGCTTATATAATTAACCGGTCACCAACCAAGTCCCTGGACTACAAGACGCCATATGAAAAGTGGTCGGGTAAGAAGCCGAATATTAAAAATATGAGAATTTTTGGGTGCGATGCCATGGTCCATGTGCCCAAAGAGAAAAGGCAAAAATGGGACCCTAAAGCAATTAGAATGTTATTTGTTGGATATTGTGAGTACACAAAAGGGTATAGATTTTATGATAGAACTAAAAAACAAATATACAAAAGTAGAGATGCTATATTTCTTGAGCACACGTCATGTAAAAATAAAAGTGTTGTTGTGCCACTCTCTGAATTACAAGGAAACGAGCCTGAAGCCTCGTCGCAATCAGATGATAGTCACGGCGAATCTTCAATTGTCAAATCTGAGTCTCCGAGTTCAGAGAACATGACTCCAAATGAGAATACAAAGAGAGAGGAATCATCTGATTATGATGATAGCTTCAACACCAATGATGATGATGACGATGATGATTACATACCTACAGACAGAAATATAAGTAATATATCATTGCGTAAAGTAGTGCTCAGACCAAGGAACAATAAACATAATACCTACTTATGTGAATGCTCGAATGAGTCAAAACAAGCAATAGCTCTATTGGTTAAAGAGCCAGACACCATTGAAGAAGCTCTTTCAGGCCTGAATGCAAAAGAGTGGAGAAATGCTATGAATAATGAATATGAGTCACTCCTCAAAAACAACACATGGTCATTAGTTACTCTACCAGAAGGCAAGAGAGCCATTCCGTGTAAATGGGTCTACAAAATGAAAACTAATGCTGATGGTGAGGTGGTACGATATAAAGCAAGACTGGTCATTAAAGGGTTCATCCAGAAGAAAGGAATTGATTACAACGAGATATTTGCTCCAGTTGTTCGTCATACTTCAATCAGGTATTTGTTGGCTCTGTCTGTCAAGTACAATTTATTTATCGAGCAAATGGATGCCGTTACTGCTTTCTTACAAGGTGACATTGACACAGAAATATATATGCTCCAGCCACCTTCCTATGAGCATGGAGAAGAAGTATGTAAGTTGAATAAATCCATTTATGGTCTGAAGCAGGCAAGTAGACAATGGAATCTGAAACTTACGTCTGCATTAAAAGAATTGGGACTGAAAAGTACATCTTTGGATCCATGTATATACTACAAAACTTATGATGGAGTTATTCTATTTATACTTATTTATGTTGACGATTTATTACTGTTTTTTAATAATGAACAAATAGGCCTAAAATTGAAACAACAACTAAAAAGTAAATTTGATATGAAAGATCTTGGACATGTAAATCATTTTGTTGGATGGAGAATTGAACAAAATTCACAAAGAAATGAAATTCGCATTGATCAGTCTGCCTATATTGAAAAAATTCTCCAAAGATTTAATATGATAGACTGTAAACCGGTTTATACGCCATGTGAGCCTGGTATTAAATTAATCAGCACAGAAAATTACAAAAATATACTAACAGACATACCATATCAAGAAGCTATTGGAAGCTTATTATATTTATCTCAAGGAACTAGGCCAGATATATGCTTCATAGTAAATAAACTAAGTAGCTTCAATAACAAACCAGAACGGCAACACTGGCTAGCACTAAAGAGAGTACTACGTTACATAAAGGGAACTAAGGATTATAAATTGATATTTAGCCAAAACAAAGAAGATAAAGGGGTGTTTGGCTACTGTGATTCGGATTGGGCTTCAGATATTAACAGTCGGAGGTCTTGCTCTGGCTACACCTTTATGTTTCAGGGTGCATCAGTTTCCTGGTGTTCAAAACGACAGAGCACTGTTGCCTTATCTACCATGGAGGCAGAGTACATGTCACTTGCAACTGCCACTCAAGAAGCAATGTGGCTAAGACATTTGGAGTCCGAGTTGCACAGTGATGCGGGAACTTCACCTACTGTCATATACTGTGACAATCAAAGTGCTATTAAATTTGCAGGTACAGAGTCCTACTGTGCCCGCAGCAAGCATATTGATATAAAGTATCATTTTCTTCGAGAGAAAATTATTAAGAAAGAAATAGAAGTTAAATATGTTGGTACCGAGAGTATGGTGGCTGATATTCTGACAAAATCCACTTCGCAGATGAAGATTCAAAAATGTTCAAGAGCTATGGGTTTGCGCTTAAAGGGAGGATGTTAAATAATTATGTATTTAATCGCAACCACTTCCATACTGTCTGTCATCTGTCTGTCTATGCCACTATGTAAGAAAAAAAAACTTGATTAAACGTCACTTGGTTAATGTCTTAGTACATGCATTGTGTTTTTATTTCATAAAATCTAAACTGGTAATTTTAGGGCACTAAATAGTTAAATAGGAGGAACAATTAACAAAGTGGTTTACAAAATATAGGTATCTATTTGAGAATAAGTAAATACTAAAAAGTCACGATGTCGTAGTAGTAATAAGATTGGTAAGTTTTACCCCCTACGTTGATTTATTTGTTGAATCTGGTAAGACACAAAGGGTATGTTCCGTTATTACAGACAGCAATGACCCAGTACTCGCAGTGACGAGAAATTCGTTCCGTTATTACTTTCAGTATAGGTACCTACTGCCGCAGTATCAGCAGTAGGCAGTATTGCGTCATACTCGTCGCCATTTTTGTAATGTGAGCACTCGTGTTTTCGAGGTAAGGTGTTCTCAGTGGTTTGATCACGTGATCAACCTCAAACCATTGATGATTGATCAATGATGGTCAAAAGCGTGACATGATCAATGACATGGATGACAGTATGCTGGATTGCGTTCCGTTTTAAACAGTATGACGAACTATAAAGGAATGGCTTCGACAGTATACTTAATTGACGTCATATCTCACAGTGCTTGTGCAATCAGTAATACCGGAACATACTTGCCTTTAACCGGTAAAGCACCGTAATATTACGAGTGAATTACGCACATTGTTTGCAAACAAAATATTATTTATTGTAGTATATTTTTGTTTCAATAAACTGTTTCCCTTAGTCGATAATTACTTATTGAATGAGCCATGATGCGGTTCCCACGGGCTGCCGTGCGACAGCGATACATTAGCACAACTAACTGTGAATTGTGATTTGCGCACAGTACCTACTTCAGGAACACTGTGAATGCAATTTAAAATCTATAACTTTTCTCGCTCCATACTGTGTGATCCTACTAATATTATACAGTAGATCCAGAGATAGCTGTTACCCCGTGGTTTTACCCGCGGAAAATTCGGAGTTCCCGCGGGAATTCCGGAATGAAAAGTACCCTATGACACTCAGGATCACTGCAGCTTCCTATAAGTGAAAGAATTTTCAAAATCGGTTCAGTAGATCCAGATTCCAGAGATTACCCCCTACAACGTCACAAACTCACAAACTTTTACTCTTTATGCCTAATCACTACATACTAGTATAAAATAAAGTCGCTTTCTCTGTCCCTATATCCCTATGTATGCTTAAATCTTTAAAACTACGCAACGGATTTTGATGCAGTTTTCACCAATAGATAGAGTGATTCATGAGGAAGGTTTATAACTATATTTTATCCCGGAATTCCCGCGGGAACTCCGAAATTACCGCGGGTGAAACCGCGCGGGTCAGCTAGTATTAGTATACAACTGGATACAATATACACATTACAAACACACACACACACACAAATAGAATATCTAATACTGTTTTTCTATATAATTTACATTATTGAAGTAGAAGTTTAGTGGGCAAGGTTGGTAATTAAAAAATAGTTCGTGACAAGAATTTTCGGGAGATTTCTATGACATTATATTTGGGTGTTAACAGATGGCATTGCAAAAAAATTAAATGTTATCTTATTTTTTTTCCTATTTACAAGCATTGTTTTTAATAAAACCGCAGCTATCCTTAGATAGGCCGTATTGTTGTACTCGTGAGTCGTATATGTAGAAATAACGCACGACGACGACGTTATAAATACTCGTAACCTTTATCTTATCACTTCGTTATTTGGCTTTACTTTACTGCTCAGCGTCTATTTTACGCTGTTAATTAAAGAGAATCTTCAAAAAATAAGACGAACTTGAGAAATCTTTCGTATGAATTTTGTGGAAAGATACTTGTCCTGAAAAAATACTCTCTTCTGCTCCAGAAAATAATTTTATAAATAGGGCTAATATGGATATCTAAAATAAAAATACCTACAAAGTACATTACTGATGAAGTCATACAATAAAATTTGTAACTTACATAAAACATCTGTTGTTCGAAATGGAAGTAAAATAAAATACCATAGTATTTTCTTAAAAATATGAGATTTCTAATAGTTTGTCATTTACCATTACTTTCCAGGATTTAATTCTTATAATGTTTTTCTTTCAAAATGAAGGGGTTCCATTTCCGGCTAAGATTTTTAAAATCTAAGTTGGTACCTATGTTACAAAATTTTAGGACTCTTTTGATCATTTTCGCTTTTCATCGTAGTTTCGGATTTGGACATCTACGCCCACTCTACAAAATTAATCTGTACATTTCACCCGGTAGCTTGGAAGAGATCACGTAGTGATAAGGCCGTTTTTTGAAGACAAGGTAGCATTTCTGTATTTTTATTGTTTCTACATTCGTATAAACAAAATTTTAACAAATAATTAAACCGACTTCAAGAGTTCTGTTGTCTGTATCTGAAACACTAGATATATGAAATTTAAATGGAAACATTTCGGAATAAACCCCTTTCGAACAAAAGAAGAATTCTGCAAATCCGTCTATAACATACATTAAAAAATATATATAAACATCCGAATTGATAACCTCCTCCTTTGAAATCGGTTAAAAATCAATCAGTGGGTTCATATTAGGTATACTTGCCAACTTATTTATTTTCGTTATTATTTGTGGTGCAGGTGGTGATGTTTTTTCTTCATTATATTCATATTCATACCTATCCCTACTAACTGGTGTTCCTTTGGTTTCTGGTGATAGCAATTATGGTACTATTTGTAACGGAACTGAAACTGGAACGTGCATAATAACCGCTATGCGTCAGCATCGGGCCGCGGTCGCAGCGTGAAATCACGATAAACAAAGTCGGTAGATAATATTATCTACATACTGTGCATGTATCTGTGACTGTGGGTGTAACAAAAAAAAAAGTTACCCACCTATCTATCTACATTTCTATGTAAATGGATCGCGTACGTAATAATTTAGCATTTAATCAAACGAGCAGTTGAGTTACTATACACGTAGGCGCATATCTGCAGAGTTATATAACTTTGGATAGGATGCTTGCCAATTTTTCTCGCTCGGACCGCATATCGCATGCTACGGTTGCCGGTAGCAAGCAGAGGGCAAATTCTGCTCGCGTCTAACACAAAACCGCACCGGCATCTGCATCGGTGAGGGTCTCCCCGCACAAACTTCAGTTGCGACGGCCGACAGCGATCGACTTGATGCTAGTATCGATAAATAAATATTACGTGGAGAGACCCTTATCTAAGAGGAAGTTGAGATGTTTTCTGTTTTGAGCGAGCAAAATTGACCCTCTGCTCGCTGTTTGTGACCGGAATACGGATTATCAACATAACGTAGAAATAGGATTACGTTGTTGTTATTGTAAACATAACCTCTCTTGTAATTTAAGAAGCATTGCATTTTGGGAATTATTATATCGCGTGTGAAATTTTGTTGATTTGTTATCTGTTCGTCATAGTTTTACCCTCCCTTTCCTAACAATACAGTATTTGCTGTTTGAGCAAAATAAAGACTCTGGAGTTACATTTGTGTATTACTAACCTGTTTCCCGCGGTTTCACCCGCGTTAATTTCGGGGATCCCGCGGGAATTCCGGGATAAAATTACTCTATGTTTTCCATTCTGAAGATCGAGACATGTATGCAAAATTGCATGATCATCGATTGAGCCGTTCAGGCGTGAAATCGTAACATACAAACAAACTTCCGCACTTATTATAATAGTAAGGATTTCACGTCACGCACCAACAATGAGTTTATATGTATAGTAATGTATACGTTGACTTCAATTACACCGATTTTATTGTATTGTCTAATTCGTAAGCATTAATTCTCTACATCTATACTAATATTATAAAGAGCAAAAGTTTGTGAGTTTGTGACGTTGTAGGGGGTAATCTCGTCTCGTGAAAATTCTTTCACTTATAGGAAGCTACAGTAATCCTGAGTGTCATAGGGTACTTTATATCCCGGAATTTCCGCGGGAACTCCGGAGTTTGTGAGATAGTTATCTATGGATCTACTTATTATAGATAGGAAGCTAAAGTGATCCTGAGTGACATAGGGTACTTTTTATCCCGGAATTACCGCCGGAACTCCGAAATTACCGCGGGTGAAACCGCGGGGGTCAGCTAGTATTTTATAAAGTGAAAGTAAAGTAATGCGACTCCGTCATTTCGAGTCAAAAACTGAACTGCCAAAACAACACAGTTCAAAGTAATATGGTTGAGTTTCACTTATTTATTTTAGTTAGCACAACGCCTTTTAATTCACCTTATTTTTTAATTTTTTGTTGGATCATCCATTTATTTTAGTTAGCACAACGCCTTTTAATTCACCTTATTTTTTAATTTTTTGTTGGATCATCCTAAGTGCGAGTTCTATATTTCTTCGCTCATCTCGCATATGTACTGTAATTGCTTAAATTTATAGGTACCTCTTTATAATATTAGTGTTGATAAAAAAAGGAAATGTGCTTAAAGCCATACGGTAGAAATGAAACGTTCATATCCGGAGACACGTTAGTGTCTCGCGCCAAGTAAATCTACTCTTCTGAGTCTACTCTTTGCATTGTATCACATTCTTTCGCAGGCTATTTCTTTTTAGTGTCGCTTTTTAGTTTCATCGAATTTTCAAATCACAACGGTGCTAAAGAAGTTTTTAATTCAATAAGCAGGCAACGAAATTTAATAGGGTTTAAATAGTTTATAGTTTCTTTCTCAGCACATTACACGTTTCGATCACTAGTAGGTACGTTACTGCTTGGTAACGAGGATATTCGAGGTTGATTTAGTCTGACATTTGGTTAGTAACTGGCCAGAGTTGGTAATGTAATGTCGCAGTGCCGCGGCCTCGTTGCCTTTCCCCTGTGACGCAGCGCTCGCGCTCGGAGGTTGTCGCGAGTCTCACTTAATAAGATTAATATAACGTTAACTATCTATTTATGATCACAAAGAGATAGATGGTAATAGAGGTTCTTTGGATGCTGGGAGTAGTTTAGTTTACTAAACTGATTCTAAAAATTCGGATTCTGAATGACAATACAGTACTTTTAGAGTTGCCACAAGAGTTCCGAAATTCATACGAGTGAAACAGCGGACCGAGACCAGTATTTTAGACGATCAAACTAGGTAATACTTACACTTCTGTACACCCGAATCAACTCAATTTGTTCAGTAGGTACTAGGTATAGATATTATATTCAATTCGTTGAACGATTACGTACTAAATAATAAAAATATGTTAGGTACCTACTTATAAGTTTTGAAACTGCATAATGATTTTTTTCTTATATACACATTTTTTATAGCTTCAGCTAGGAAACTTATAATTACAAGGTGACCCGATTCCGGTGTCCCCGAGTGTTTTGAAAATTATTTGAATATAATTTCACTCCAATGTAATTCTGTGGTAAATTAATATCATCAACGAAGATATAAATTATACCTTTACAATGAGGATATTTTGCGTGGTTACTGAACTATGTGGGTACATTATAATAAAAAACGTTTTGAACTGATTGTCATCAGATTGCTATCTCGGTACTGAGTTGAAATAAAGTCACTCTACAAAACATATGCTTAGGAGTTAGGTGTTTCTTTGGAGCAGGCGAGTTTTATTCACTACAGTTGAAATTCATTTATAACTAGAGCTGTTTTTTTGAAAATGTATTCCGTCAAACACCAAGCAATAATAATATAAAACTGGTCAGAGATGAATCAGTTCTAAATAAGTATACCCCCTGCCGTGTAAGCAAATGATCATTAACTAAAATTAGCATCAATTACCAAATTATGACCTACTCAAACTTTGAAGAAATATGTTTTGTCTCGTGTATATTCCACTTATAGCCACAAGAGTCTATTAGTATAATATAATAGATGTCCCGCGCGGTTTCACTCGCAATAATTTCGAAATTCCCGCGGAATTGTTCCATACAAACTTTTTCACCCTCTTAGGAGTAGAATTTCGCAAAATTTTCTTATCGGATGCCTACGTCATACATAGAATATACCCTACAAGTTTCAAGTCTCTATTAGACTGTTCGTTGACACATCAGTCAGTCATTCAGGACAAAGCATTTTATATGTATAGATAGCTCGGGTGAGAGGAATTAAAGCATAAACAAGAGAATCTATTTCAATATTCTTTGGAAATATTGTGAGTTTGTGTTTTCCGGTTGTTTCAACGCGCATCACTTCAAAATTTATCATAATATAGCTCTTATCTCCCACCTAGGACTTACATTTAGTTTTTCGACACAGCAAAACGTTCCCGAGGAAACCGTGAAACATGTGCGAGTGAAACTGCAGGCCTCAGTTTGCTATTCAAAATAATTTCACAGTTTATTTATCAGCAAAACGTTCCCGAGGAAACCGTGAAACATGTGCGAGTGAAACTGCAGGCCTCAGTTTGCTATTCAAAATAATTTCACAGTTTATTTATCAGCAAAACGTTCCCGAGGAAACCGTGAAACATGTGCGAGTGAAACTGCAGGCCTCAGTTTGCTATTCAAAATAATTTCACAGTTTATTTATATTAGTAAATTAACAACAATATTATACTATCTTAACTAGTAGTGTCAAAAAGAAAATCACAAATTACACATTAAGTGGCGCTGTGGTCGAGTTATTAATTCTTATTAGTACGCCTGTTTGTAATCGCATAACTTCTGAACGACTTATTACAGACATTATTTCTGCCGAGACGAAGGTTCATAACAATGTTAGGAGTTCCCGAAGGACTCCTGAAATTCACACGAATGAAACCAAATGGAACAGCTAGTATATAAAAATAATGTTGTCGTCGAGTAGATATTATAATGATTGTTTTATCAGATGTAATATTATATTTAATGGTTTTCCGCATCAAACTTACCGCATGTTATAGAAAATTATTATATTATGTGAACTTTATGAAAATAATATTATTAAACATATTGTAGATACTTGTACCCAATTCTGAGGGACACATAACGGGAAAAATCATCAAATACTTCGTTTCTACTAATATCAGTTTTCGGGCAAAAACTATAATACTGAGGGGCTGATAAGTTTTAGCGAAACTAGCACCACTCGCTAGAAAAAAAATTCTAAGATGTTTCATTCATGAATTTTAAAAGAAATCGGTAATAGAATATGTAAACTATACTAACTTAAATAAAATATATTTCAAACATTTTATATCTATACTAATATTATAAAGCTGAAGAGTTTGGTTTAACGCGCTAATGCCAGGAACTACTGGTTCGAAATTCGAATAGGCTATTTGACTAATTTTTTTTTAGTCCGTCTTGTAGATTAATAAAAAATATTGGACACGTATTTTTTTTACGTAATCAAAAAATAACAGCGTTACATTGAGTTGAAATTTCGGGTGACGTCACTAACAAGTGCAGTTTGTATGGCGGCTTGTAGCGGTAAGTGACGTCACGAGCCCCCACCCTAAACTTTAATGCGCTTTATCTCTGTGCTTTCACATAATCGAAAAATAAAAAAATACGTGTCTAATGATTTTTTATCTTCTAAAAGACGGACTAATTAAAATTTTGATTTTTAAAAGTTGTCAACATATTGAGAAAAGATTGTGTTGGATAGTCCATTTATCGAGGAAGACTATAAGGCTATAATAACATCACTACGACCAAAAGGAGCGGAGCATTTAAATGAAAATGTTGCAAAAACGGGAAAAATTATTCCCTTTGAGATTCCTTTACGTACGCTGTGTAAACGGTTAGCAGTACTCATATATTTAAGTAGGTTTTTTGCCTCAAATACCGACTGCGATTATATAGTATAATATATTTGCAGTCGATTCCTACCTATATATTTAAAATTTATCATTTAATCTTGTTGGTAGTGTTTCGATTGTTCGTAACATTATCGATAGTTCCGTCTGTCGAACCGGCTATCGATCGAATGAAATGTGTATAACACATGACACGGTCCGGCTTGACCTTGCGAGCAGCCTGTCTCACACGAAGCTTTCTCGACCACGAGTATAACAAAAAAACCGTTCCAAATTGCGATTAATAGCAGTCTGAGATGTGAACGTTTTAAATGACCGTTGAATTATTGTGATAATATGATTTTTATTGTTATATCCGTATACCTACTGCTGCTTATCCAGGGATACTTATTCCATAAACACGTCTTATAATAAGGACTGTTGACTATTACTATGTATGTATTCAATATTCACATCTAGGCAGTCAAGGCAATTACGTACTTAATGGTTTGCGTTGGTGTCTCGTTGCATATTCGAAATATCAACAATTTGGATTGTAAATCCAGACCATAATTTCTTATGCTAGTTACAATATCACCTCAAATTTAAATAAATAAATATTAAATAGATAATAAAATTGTTTATTGCCATCAGAAAGGTGATAGGTACAAAAAAAAAACACGAAACTTGGCTAATTATTGGCAAAAAGAGGTGATTCAGCATAAGCTGCTCGTGACCTAGGTCCCGAGCAGCGCTGGTTTTCAATCACTCCCCTCTGGAGTAGAGAGGGCCAAGTCCTGCTATGGATTTGGATGAAATTTGGCATGCACGTTGTCAGAGGTACAGAGAAGGACATAGGGTACTTTTTATCCAGGAATGCCCGCGGGAACTCCGAAATTACCGCGGGTGAAACCGCGGAGCACAGCTATTTGTGTAATAATTGTTTTCTGTATTTTTACAGGTTTTTCCTGCTTTCTTATTTTACCCGACTATGTGACAATTAAAGTGATCTGCTATATGCATAGATACAACCGCTATCGTAGTCTGTTTCAGTGTTTGTACAAAAAATATCAAACAAACTCAAAGCGCATATATTGTAGTTTCAAAAAGGAAAGAACGACGTCACAAGAAATCCGCACGATGCCGGCCTTCAGCAAAACACGTTTCGGTTAGGCGCGGACGTGAAAAAAATGTGAGTTTCACAAACAGTTAGCGTGATTTATAAAAAAAAAGAGAATAAAACTGTGTCCCAAAAAGCACAAATATGCGGGGTTAAATTGTAACTCGACGTATTCCTTCGATTTTATTTATTTTTTAAATTTTAATATTGTTTTATTAATTTTGTATTTAAGTTTATTTTTAAGAAATTAAAAATGAAAAAGGTTTTAATTGAGTTTGGATTTTTTTTATTGACGTTTACTATTTGTACACGTCAAACAATAAATAACCGTGTATAGTGTACACCGTACCGTGTACCGTAGTGTACCGTACCTATGCGATAAGCCGTACATTACCGATTTAATTAATCAAGTTTGGCCACGACGTTTGTTGGTGCACAATTTAGCGCAGCAGTGTCTGAATGTAAGGTAACACTACAAAACCAGTTCAGCTTGTTATAACCGATGGTACAACGGATGACAGCTTGCATGCGTACTTTTTCCATAGTGAGACAAGAGACACAGTTGTGTTTACGATCAAATGTTACATTACAGGCTTTATCACAGGTTACAAACTTGGCCCGTACCTACTAATAAATAATATTCAAACTGGATACGCTCTCAAATCATAGTTTCTCTAAGAAGAAAAGCCTATTTTTCCATACCCAATGAACGAGTCAGAGCAAGATGATATTTCGTTTCTCGCGAAGGAGGGATTTGATGTTTACCTTCACCACGTCAACGCTGGCAGGCGACAAGTTGTTAGAATTCCCGTGTCTGTGGATAAAAATAGATATAATCAGCTTCGTGTACTGTACAAGAGTATGTAAACTAGAGATGTTTTTTTTTTGAAACCAACTACGAAAATATGTTGACATTTATCCTTTGAAATTAAAATTTCAAATAACATACAAAGAAATAAGTTTTTGTTCTTTTCAGTATTTAAATTAAAATAGATAAAGATTGAAGAACTGTAATTGATAGGTATATAATAAGGGATAACACAAGATAAACGCCCACGTGATTACTCAAACTCATATTTGAATTCAAACATACCATACGATGACATGAAAAGCCCTTGACTTCGATAGATATTGACACATACATGACGTCAATCTATACGAAGATCACAGTACGAGTATAACATTAAATAATTATCTCCCCCTTAACTGATAGCACTGTTGGTGAAGTGGTAAGTAAACCTGACTGCTGGTCTCGCAGGTTCGATCTAACTAATCCTACAAGGAAGAAAGTTCGAAAATAGTGACACTTTTCTTTTGGTGCTATTTCTAATCAGGTAAAGCTGGTCTCTCTTTAACGCCTGTCAGAAAATTATTTACAGTTGCAGTAGCTTGTGAACTAATATGTTCAATTATTATTATTTATTATTTTTCATTTTCTTTTCTTTTTCTCTCCTTCACGGAGGTGTTATCGTAATATGCGGGCCTCAACCAAGCATAATATTAAGATTATTATTATTATATTATTTCATTACTGTACCCACTGGGTAAACCCGTAACAATGACGCCTCATTTTTTATCACAAGGCAGTGTGAGAATGAGAGCAAAGTTTTTATCTTTTTATTTAAACCAATGTGTTTGATGTAATTTTAACATAGATAACAATAAGACGTATACTTATGTAGTTCAAATTTATCGTTATCGTTTCCAACATCCAGCAACGTACGCATATTTAAGTGTGTATTGTATGGGTGTATGATTTGATATCAAACCAAATTGTATATCGTTACTCCTAATACGTCGCGCGTATTGCTGCAGTTGGTTACAGGATGAATTCCAAATTATTAGCATCCTAACTGTTCGTCATGGATCTTACAATTGAATTATAATTTTAATCAAAATTTCACTAAAAGGTATAAAAATAAAAATAAACTAAAAATTAACGTTACATTTTAGATGAGAGAACGTCAGATTAGAAATTAGACATTTTCCTTAATTTAAATAGAAAGAATTCACTTCTATAAAATAGGGTCTTAATCCAAATATTAAAGAATATTAATATCAATTGGAATCAAAATACCTACTAATTTTTTTTTCACCCAACCTGCAAGAGGAACGTATGTGGTGGGGTGTTTACAACAGCATCGTGAAATGAAATGTCATGTCAGTCCTTCTAGTCGGAGGCTCAGAAGTCGGGAGGTGAGCGACCGGCGCGGCGCGGCGCGATCGACTCATCGTTATAATATGTATAGGATACGTATGTATTCACCCTGCTAACGCAAATCGTTGCGCAATTCTTTGAGCAACCCTTTTCAATATTTTTTTTTATTACGCAAAAAATACCAAACACGAATAAGGTCACACAAAAAAGATAGTTGTTATTAGGATATTGTTATAGTTAATAGTTTTCAAATAAAAGTTTGAAGTCATGCCATTACGTAAAAAGAAATTGCAATATACATAGTATAACTACATAATTATATCTATAGTTCTCCTCAGGCCAGCGACACTCCCTTGAAGCAAAAGTTACTATGGATTTATGCGCGAACTTCTTTACCAACTTTGGAATACTTAACCAGATTTCTATAACCGCGTCATACATTGCATTGGTTTGGTTGGCACAAAATGCTTTCATAGATCGGTTCAGCGATTAGTATGGAAGTGCCTACTCTTAAAACGTAGTGATTATTTGCTCAGTAGTTCTCCCCGCGTGAAATTCAGGTTTCCATCGCGAACTCTCTTTTTCCGGAATGAATAGAATAGTAACCTATATTATTTAGGGATACTTTTTGATTTCTATCAGTGAAAGACTTTAGAATCAATTCAACTGTACCAGAGATTACATCTAACAAAAAACTTTTCCTCTTTATAATAGATTATTCTCTTTATAATAGCGAAGCGTCAACGTATCTACATACATAGGTAATACATATTGAGAGGAACACACATTGATATACCACACCTAAATCAATGGGAACACAACTTACACACCTCTCTTAGATTTTAGTGAAATTCATTGTGGTAAAGTAATAATGATAAACGTGTAACATAAGTATTTAGTGGGAGTACGAGGCCTGAATAACACCATAATTAATTGGTTGAGCGCGGTAGGTCGAGTCATTATTTTAATACCGCCGCGTCGCCGGTATTATGTGGGCCAGTCTGCGTTGCGAAATAGGTAATATAATTTTATAGAAATATGTTCTCACTATTCACCTTACTTAGGTGTATAAACAGCAGCAGAGGTGTTTCATGTTAGAGACAAGGGTGAGATTGTGTTGTAACTTGTAAACGACGTCGCGTCGCAACAAGGTTATGTAGCATAATTATGTAGCCATTTGATTTTGTTAGCATAGAAGCTAAATCTAACGTAGAGTGTTTAAATGTATAGATAAATGAACCCCAAACTCCTAGCCGTTCCCCGCGGTATCACCCGCGCTAATTTAGGAGATCCCGTGTGAAATTCGGGATAAAAGTACCTACTCTATATCACTCAAGACTACCGTAGCTTCCTATAAGTGGAAGAATTTTTAAAATCGGTCCAGTAGTTATTGAGTTTATTCACCACAAACACAACAAAATACACAAATTGGCTTATGACTGTCTGAATAAATAGTGTAAATAAAGTTCAAGTAGGTACAACCAATCCAATAATACCGCAAAAATTAAGAAACCGTTGGTACATTAAGTTAGATGCACACAAACAAGAAGTCAATAACTTGAGTATGGGTCACACAACTCGCACATGACTCACGGTTCACCCCAACAGGTTTCCGTCGAACGAAGAGGTCCGACTGCCGATTTGTCTCGAGTCTCGCATCAAACGAGTCAGTGGTGCTTCGAATCCTGGCTAGCAACTCGCACCAATAACTTGATTCTCGAATTATTGTTTCTACTTGCAACAGCATATTGCCCATTTGCCATTGTCCATAGAAACACTATGATTTGAAGCGGTTATATAATTGTAACATATTGGCATAATTATAGAAAACTTCTTCAAAAGAAATCTAACTAAAATAAAAATTTAGGTAAGTAACGCCTTTTAGTTCGTAAACAGGTAGCGGAACACCGCGATAGATATTAATACCTTATCTGTTTCTTTATATACGCTCAGTGGCGGTACTTCCATACAAGCCCAAAAGCCCGGCTTGCCTAGCTAAAATATTCACTATAGTATATCAATTAATGTATTATTAATAAATGAACGTAATCACATTTAAAAATGCGCGCATTTATTTCTTAAAAATAAAAGTGCATTTTATGAACGCAAAACATGGGCGCATCACTCAACTAGCTGTGTGTAGTAGGCACTAGGCACCTAATTTCGCAACAGCTAGTTACCTAATTCGCACGCGTGGGCTTGCGACCTGGCTTTTATTTTCTCTTTCTAACCTATGGGGAACTGTTAAATGTCAAATGTCAATAATTACTATGAAATTCTTCTGAGATGAAACCAGAAGCCCTGCTTGCAACATGAAGTTATCCACAATCGAATGAAATACGTCAGTTGCACGGACATGTATGTCAGTTGACTGCGATAGGTATCTAACTTCAGAGTTAAGTTCATTTGATTGAGTTTGTAAGTAAACAAACAGTGAATTATTAATTTTCTTTTCAAGTTTAATATTTCAAAGTGTTTTGTGGAAATAGGTATATTTTTATACGTATATTTACGTATATTTGTTTCTTGTGAGGATTTGACGTGAGTTCAACTTGTTCAAGTGATTATTATCGACGAAAAGGTAGGTAAAATCTTTACTTTTTGCTCAGAAAATGGTTAATTTCATTGCCAAAACTTATTTGTGTATTTCTTAAATATTACTTAGATATTTAAGAAATACTAATAATAAAGCACAAATCAATTAAATATTTAAGTAATGAAGCACAAATCAATTAAACAACAATTTAATAGATGTGTAAAACCCAATGGAACGTTGACTGTTCTCATTCGTATGACAGAAATGTTTGAATGGATTAGTGTACCTACCTATACTTATATCTTTCATTTTAGTAGCAAATTGTATTACTGGTGAATATTTTTTTGATACCTATAGGCTAGAGGTTATAATCTGTAGATAAATAAAAATAAAATGCTGTTCTTTGGAAAGCAAATCACTAATAAAAATTTAAATAGTATATAATAATAGTACAACTGAAAGTATTTTTATCTGCGAGATTTTTGTAATAATGAAATTTAACGCCTGTCGAGTCAGTGATAAATAAGAGATAGCCCTTTTTTACTAATTTAGTCAGGTAGATACATCGGGCTTGCGTTACTCTGATACCCTAGGCACGCCACTGTAATACGCTGATACGTAAGATTTTCGATACAGTAAAAACATGATAAACATGTCTCCAGCAGGGCAATTATTTAACTTTTGTTGCTATTATATTTCAGTTTCAACCAGAAAAAGATAGCGATTTTGTAATTAAATAATCATGGTATGGTAGCTTCAACTTTTAAAGTATGTATATTTTAGTTAATTGCTAGATATTGTATAGGTGTCAAAACGTGCATATTGTAATCGCAAAACCCCCATGTTTTTTAAAGCAATCGAAAAATGATAGAAAAAAAGTTACATAATATCCCTACTGGCAATTGTTTACATGAAAGTAAGCAAGGATATCAAGACTGACAAAGGAATGTCGATGGAGACCAACACTAACTTTATGGCGCCGTCAACCACTCAGGGTCTTTGTCAATCAGCAAAGTCAGTGTCGATTTAATGAAGAGACCAAAATTTAATTAGATACCTCTATCTTATTTCATTTGAATAAATAGCTATCATAATTATTGTGTTATGTAGATATAGCTATACTCAACAGTGCATCCACGTATTTCGTCACAGACCACAGTCTCGGAGTTCACAATGGGACAATAACAATCTCCATTGGGTGATAGGTACGTCATACGTGTATTGATAAGAAACATGTCGCAATCGGCCTTGTTGTTTAGTTTTGGAATAACTAGATACTCATATCTTAGTAAGAGCGGTGTCGTTGTGAACGATAGGTACGGTGCCGGGTGCGCAATATGACAAGACTTGTAAAGAGAATACCCTACCGCCTACGAATCATGATTAAAATAAATGGTTAACTGATATCTTCGGCTCAAGAATAATAAGAAACACGCCGCTTTATTTCTTGTCTTAAACGCAGTTGCCAGCGGTTTTACACGCCCTGAATTCGGGTTGCGTTCGGGAACTTTTCAATGTATCAGCAATCAGGATAAAAAGTTACGTTATTTTAATACAGAAAACATCCTAAAATGTCGAGTTTTCTTTAAATACATATAGAAGTTCTGGCAACAGTTTTATGCAGCTAGAAAGATTATTATGAACGTTTTCAGGCCACTATTTGTAGCAGGTACAGCCAACAACAGATGTTATTGTGGGAGCACGTCAATGTCATGTATTCAAATATGTAGTTCTACACTCATTAAAAAAAAAAACCAATAACATTTGCACGACAATAATTAAATTATTTACTGTTAGCATCTAAATACATATTTGTTAGATATCCTAATATCTTAAACAAATCTTTACAATTACTTTACAATAAATATAACTAAGAAAATGTTAGAAAGTATGTTAACAATAAATAACATTTATTTATGTTTGTGTTTGTGAGGAGAAGAAGAATAAAAGAAGTTTTGAGTTCCTGCGGAATTCCGAAACTCACGCGGGCGAATCTCCGAAACGTTAAAGTGAAGGATATAGGGTACTTTTTATCCCAGAACTCCTGCGGAGCACAGCTACCTAGTTATTTTATATTAATCGGGATTGGAGGTTTCGGAACCATCATTCAGTTTATAAGTAGAATTTTAGACTAGAAAGAGGTTTATTAAACCTGCGTTGCGTAAGAGTAAGATGGCAGTCGATGACGCGCGCCGCCCGCGGCGTGGATTACCATCGTCTTCGTGGCTATGAGATGGAGTAATTTGCATTGTAGATAAAAATAATTTTGAACGATAGAGAATAAATAAGTTTTTAAATCTTCGCTGATCCTGTTCACTCCTATTTATTTATATTTACGCTCTAAATACAGGTACACTGTTAATTATAAGAAATGACAATGTTAAATAGTCCGATTGAGATTGATTTGATTGAAACAATGGCATTCGCAACCATTGTGATAATGTCTGCATCGGCCAATATACGCATCAGTGTCAAGCGAGTGGGTGAGCAGAGCTGTTGAGAGCTATTAGGGTACATAAGTAATAATTATGTAACATGTTAGATAACTTGTGTTTTAAATAACACGTCCACATTATGTTACTTTGTTATACAACATTGCAACATAAAACAATACGGTACAGTGTACACATTAGAATAACAATGCAATATAACAATGTTATATAACCATTGTCATTCCTCGTTCTTCAGTGCTATGCTATCCGCAAAGTCGTCGCGAGAGGACGTTTTGCTGACTGCGGCAGCGACTGTTGTACTTTAACAAAAAAAAAACAACAAAAAAAAACTAACGCGACCAAGTTATATAACATGTTAATTGTTATGTTATACATATAGTCTGCAGGCACCCTTATATATTTATTTGAAGAGTTAGAAGTTAGAACGTTAGAAAATACCTAAGCTAGTTTACAGTTCAGGTTGTTTGCTTCAGGGAGGCAATTCTCACACATTCGAAGTAGACTCGAACTCGAGATAAAGTTCGAATTCGAACATTAAATCGAGATGAAGTCAAGTTGAGCAATTCTCGACATGTCGACTTCGACATTTCTCGAATGAAAGCCGTTCGAACTGCTTCGACTGGTCGGAAGAGGTCGAGACGTAAATTTCGAATTCGAATCTTCATAATTGTCCAATAGCGGTGTCGTGCGTGACAGTTTCAGAAGTTGTTGTTGTTTTTTATCTTCGCTCCATCTGGGTGGGACTGGCAAGGGATGTTGAGCCATACAGCCAAGTCATACGTTACAGTTTTAGAAGTTTATTATGTATTAGTAAATATACTCTGTATTAAGTGCTATGGTGGTAATTAACTGCAACTTCATAGCTTAAAGTTTCGATTAAGCATCGAAATGCATCTCAGCAACGCAATTGGATGTAAATATAACTTCAGAAAAAAAAAACAAAAGAATCGTAGTCTATACAGCCAATTCAGGCTGAATGAACTACGATCCCTTTGCCTCCCCCAAAAAAGGGTAAAAACAAAAACAAATATTATGCTTCACGATCCGTAGTACGCAAACTAATTTAAACAAAATTAAAGTGATGATAAAAGTAAGAACTTTTTTTTTTTTTTGGTACAAATATATTATAAAATATGTTAGTTCTTGATATAAAACCATGCACACTATTTAAAAACTATAAAAAGCTGCTGCCGTTTTAGCTCCGGATGAATCGTGTAGAATGGAATGGATACGGCTTTCGAATAAGCTTTTACTGGCAACATTTTACACTATAAACTCGAAGTCTAGGTCGATTTGTGTTGAGAATAGGAGATACGAAGAAACAGGTTCGAGTATCGAGATTTTGTGGTCGATATAGGGATCGAACAGCAAACTCGAGTTCGAGATTTTTTCGAAGGAGGCGAGAATTGGGTCCCTGATAATGGTTATAAAGGGGTATGAAATACAATATTTAACGTGTCGCATCCTGTAGGTAGGATTATTTTTAAATGGGTCTAGCTAGATGGCCAAATCTGAACCTACGAGGCATAGCAAAAAAATCGTCAAAGTAGTCTCGGCGCCAATTTTGATAAAAACTAAAACTGTAAACTGAGATTTAAAAAGAACACAGTTGATTTTGAAAGAAAGGACATCTGCATTTTTGCGCCATTCGATTGTGTCACTTATGGAGGTTCAAATTCTGGGAAGTATTTGGTAATTGGCAAACTAACAGAAATGTCCCTGTATATGAACCTGAATTTCGATCTTGGTAACGTTAAAAAGTTCAAGATTCCAAAATACCTAATAAAAAATGTTTATACCTATTTTAGGACACAAGTCCGTGTTGGCGCATTTGTTTCGGAACACTTACACCTCTGATAACATTTATCTGATGATGTGGTATTGATAACAGTTGAAGTGATTAACACTTATTGTTAAAAGTAGTTCATTAATTGCATAGTAATTAGTAACCAAGTAGGAAGAATGTAAATAAATAAAAAAAATAAAAAATAAATAGGTGGTGTTTTGGATATTTTATTTATTTATTCTTCTTCCATAAAATAGTACAAATGGCGAACTTAATGTTAATGAAGTGTGGAAAGATTGAAAAATCAAATGATAATAAATAATCATTGAGTTTGAATGCCAAAATCCCACTTAACTAATATTATAAATGTGAAAGTGTGGATGTTTGGATGTTTGTTACTCAATCACGCAAAAACGGCTGAACGGATTTGGATGAAATTTGGCATGCACGTTGTCAGGGGTACATAGAAGGACATAGGGTATTTTTTATCCCGGGATTACCGCGGGTGAAACCACGGGCCACAGCTAGTATTATATAAATTATATGTGAACAGGATGATCTGTCAATGGTAGGCATTAGTGGCATTTCATGCATAGTTGGCAAATGGTGTAAATTCATGAACCGCCACCTACGCAAATGCGGAAGATTCGATGACCCACTATTGGCAACTATTCATTATTCTAAGCGGCGTGGACGCGTGGTAAAATTGTTATTTCGTAAGTTAGGTATAGTGAAATCCCTAACATAAAAGTATAGGTATTTTTTTAGCTACACAAGTGATAATACTGAAGGTAGGTTGATGATAAGCTGACAAACTCCAAATAAAAGTTAAAACAATAAGTTTATTTGAATCATAATGGCCGGTTTACACTTCCATAAGTAGTAAGCAAGTAAGTTCAGCTGTCCATCCTACTTACTTAATCGAAAAGTAGACAGCAACGTCCAAACGGTGAGCATCCGTAAGTAAGTTCAACAAAACATTTCAGCCGGTTTACACTTCTACATATAAGTAGTTAGTAAGTAAAAAAACACGAGTGGACGCCGGCTGGCACGTAAGTTGCCGCAGGAACCACTTCTATTTTTTGGACAGGACAGTGCCCGTGTTGTCTCCCGTTCCCCACCAACTTATTACTTGCCTACTAACCTATTACTTGCCGGCAAGCAAGTAAGTGAAGAAATGTATTGAGGAACTAACTTACGGACGCTCACCGTTTGGACATTACTGTCTACTTTCCGATTAAGTAACTAAGCAGGATGGACAGCAGTAGGAGGAGCACGAATTTTTTCGCTCTCGTCCTTTCGATATCGTCGTAATGTCACAGCGTTTTTTTGTATGGAAAATGAACAACTCCATCTATCCAGCGTTGTTCATTTCTCATACAAAAAAAACGCTCGATATCGAAAGGACGAAAGCGAAAAAATTCGTGCTCCCCCCCCTACTGAACTTACTTACTTACTACTAATAAGTTGGCGGGAAGTTGGAGACGAAGCGGGCGGGTGTACGCGCTACTGTCCTGTCCAAAAAATTTAAGTGGTTTCTATCCTGTGGCAACTTACTACTTAATCATTTACTTACTTGCCGGCTGGCATCCACACATGTTTTTTTACTTACTTACCACTTATGGAAGTGTGAACCGGCCATTAGAGACAGTGGTAAGTACCGAGTTACCTACTAAATAGAATACAGACACACTAGGTAAGTGGAATTAATGTCAATGAATGCTTGCATTGTTTTGTTTACAAAATCCATCTCGTTTGTGATATGTATATGTAATACATAGTTAGTTATAGTTTAAATGTCTTATGATGACATATTTAAATGCATTATTTAAATGTTATTAATTAGCTTTAGCACAACTAAACTACTGATTAGGCTGATTTCCATGTCTTTATGTATGAGCACCTATTTTGAGTGTGGTGGGAATTGGGTCAGTTATTCATGCCACCTTGACTCTTTTAGGAAGCCCAGCAAACTTTCTGATGTTGCCATAGGCTTCCGGAAGCAATCTCATTGTTCTTAGGTACTTAGCCCTGTCACTGTTTCTTCAGCCGTTATGCATGCTCTGCAGAGGGAGCTATCTGTGACATTTATAGTACATATTTGTTATAAGGGCCATGACCTGTGAGAGCACCTGTCACCATACAAAGTTGGTTCTGCTAGCCATAGAAGACTATGAGTTACATGGGCCTTTGGTAACCTTTGGTTGGTCGTCTTTGCCTTGGTGCAGTCACTGAGTGAATGAATCTTTCTTCTTCTTCTTATAATAATTTATATGTAACTGTACGTGGGACGCAAAAGTCCATGGAAAAGTTTGTACATACTATTTCACATAATAAGACATTGTCACCTGCATCTTTTAGATTGATAACAACCACTTTCTTAAAATGACAACTTTCCAATGACATCATAAAACATCCACTTTTAAACTCTCAGTGTGTACGGTACACAGTAAGTAGGTAGATCTAATAAAATAGATGCCTATAAATGTTGAAGTTTGGATGATTGATTATTTATTTGTATAGCTGAGGAGTAAGATTGATGAAAATAAAATAAAAAATAAACAAAAAAATAAATAAATGAGACAATCAAATACTTGATACTGTGCCAAGTTCAAGATTTTTATCAACACTAACTATTCAACTATTTTCTTTTACTGTGAATCCACTGATAAAGCAAATACCTTTCCCACATCTAAAGGTATAACTTATACACATAACTTATCATAAGTTCAGTGATTTCTAGTATACAAGAGTATAAATAAGAGAATACAGAAATCATTAGACAAAAAATGTATATAAAATATCTAATATCTTATAATATAAAGAGATCTACATTTTTACCTCTGATATCACTTTTCCTGCTACCTTGTGGTTCCCAAAAACTTCACTGAGTAATAATGGAAATCTTCATGTCGATGTCATAGGGTCATTATTAGGAGATAAATATTCTTCTTTAAAATCGTGATACTAGAGTAAGTTTTCATAATAAAACAAGCTATATCAAAGGTGCATTTGAGCAAAAGGAAAATTACAGTATGATACTAACACTTATAACTATTTACACCAAAAAGTTATGTCTGTAACAGTTACACAATGGTTATTTATGTGAATAAAGGTATAACTAGTTAGTATTTTATATTTCATTGATTTTGACTCTATAACTAGGTACCTATTAAGTTTCAGTGGAAATGCGCAGCAAATCATGATAAAATTGATTTGATTGAATTTGCTAAAGAATTAGTAGCTAATGTTACAATCTTCGGATAGCTAAAAAAACACAAGAGAAAGATAACATAAACATAATATCGTAACACCTGCCATATGATTCCTCAGCTGTAAATCAATAACGAATGACGAATGTATTTTTAATAACAACTAGAAATTATCTACAAAACTCGTCAATGTCATAAAATCTGTACTTACTTGAACCGGAGTAGGTAACTGTTTCGCTGCTGCTCTGGCGAAACTAGCACAAATAAGTAACACAAATGAAAGAAGTGTTACGATATCCTTTGATTCCTTTGTTAGAGCAAAACACTTTTCTTAAACAATTTTGCTTGCAAATTATATTTTACTGAATGCAAAACCTTTATGCAGTAATTTAGGTTTCACAATTCAAAATGTAATGCTATTTATTACCCACTGATTACACTCGTCAACAGAAAACGAATTACCTACCACAACACAACACAAACACTATCGAACGCGACTTGAAGTTATTGGTACACCGTACAGTAGACAGCAGTCAGCAGCACTGTGGTACTGGCAAGTGGCAAAAGTGCAAAACTGAAAACACGCAGTAAACGAATGTTTGGGGTTGCCTGATAAGAATTTGAAATATTCCTAATCTTTGAATTGTCTTCTATCTTTGAATTGTCTTCTATCTTTGAAGTATTTAATACTAGCTGTTCTCCACTGTCTCACCCGCTTTAATTTTGAACTGGCCACAGAAATTCTAGAATAAAATTACTTTATGTACTTTTCTGTATCCCTGAGGGGCTTTAATGTAACTTTTGTTTCTATCATTTTTCAGTTTAATCAAAAACATGGCGGTTTTGCGATTACAATATGCACGTTTTGACACCTATAATATCTAGCAATCAACCAAAATAAATATACTTTAAAAGTTGAAGCTGTCTAAACATAATCATGTCACTTCATCACATTATCGCTATTTTTCCGATTGAAACTGAAATATGATTGCAACAAAAGTTACATAATTGCCCTGCTGACACGTGTATCCAAATTTTGTTCGTGTATAAAAATTTCATAATGATTGGGTGAGTTTGTAGTTAAGACTTGAAAGCATTAGAAACAAACCATTAAACTCACATTCGCATTTATATACTAATGTATATAAGGATATACTTATTTAAAACTGCTTTAGAAAAAAAAGTTGTTTTTTTCGTTTTTTTTATAAAAGTAGTTTTTGGATAAAAGTAAATGTAGATAATAATATCAATTAGTGCCTGGATTATAGCAAAAATCTGATGATCTTTCAGGAAAAACATTCGACAAACTATAGCAAGTTAGTTGCATAAAGTGTTTTTTTTACAAATAAAAATTAGGTACATATATGCAGAACAAGAAAGTTTAGGTCTAAGGCTGTAGTTACTATTTATAATTATTATCTTGTTTTAGATGAATCCTACAAATGAAGTCATGAAATAAGCTCATACAGCTAGTGCCATGCGTCTGTATAAAAAACTAATAAAGCGCCTTTTTGGTTTTGACTATTGAGTGAACAACTTTTATATCATTTGGAAAAAATGACAAAAAGTAATAGGACAAAAAGGTGTGTTGTTTAGGTTGCCCCCGTGTACCTGCGTGCGATGCTCATATTGCACACAGCCCACAGGGGTGGCTCGGCAATCATGCTTTTAGGTTTATGACAAAAAAGACTGGTAAAGTTTTGCCCAAACCGCTTATTTCCATATTGGTGATAATATCCTACATCTGGCAATATATTTGACAGCACACCTATAGCACACTGGCTCACTATTTAACATGAAGTTAGACACAAATGTTATAGCTCACATAGGACCAATGACACGCAAGCAGAGCAGCAATACAACTAGGTAGGTACATTTTTATTTCACAGCTGTTTCTTGGAACAGTTCAATGTTAGTGTCATCTAGCGTCATATAAAAACAACTTAAAGTTTTTTTTTTTAAATGAGCTTCTCAGATTAGGTACCTATCTGTTCATTTGAAATTGTACAGATGGCGCAAATTCTTTAACTGAAAACGACAGGCCTTTTTTAATTCTGGAGGGAGGGCACAAATTACAAAATACTGTCTCGTAAGTAGTATGTATTTTAATATGTTTAGAATTTTATTCCATTTCGTTCCTTTTTGTTAGAGTAGGTAGGTACTCAAACAAAAATTGAAATTGAAAACATTTACAAAACACTGGCACAGATAATATGGACATAGATAAGCAATAGTGTGTTAACCCACACTGGAAAAATTTTGAGTAAATCGTGTTTTAAAAGTAGGAGCGCCATTTTCTATCAACATTTTTTATGTTCAATATTTAGTTACATATTTAAGCAATGTAATAAGGTAAACACATAATTAAAAAACGTTCCCTAACTCTCAATAAATCGTTCTGAATCAATAACTTAATTTTGTGGGTTAACATGTTATTGCTTATCTGCGTCCATATAATACTATACTACACTGGGTTCTACAAAGGTCGAATGGTTTTTTTTGTAATGTACAAAAACAAATTTTTCAATTTTAAAAACATAATATTTTTAACCTACTTACATAAAAATAGTGAATTTTAATTTTAGGTAATACCTAGATTTTAACTAAAAATATCGTTATTGTACACTTGTTTGAATTTTATAATTACCTATAGGTACGTTTAGATAGGTATTATGTAAAAAAAACCTACATAAAATATGCGTTTTAGTGTCCGATATATTTTGTTACTTTCCCATATACCTAAACGAAGAAGTGATTTATTATGTCCTTGACTCCACTTTAATATATATTTTGTAAAAATCAGCTATTTATTTGTCAAATAAAAAAAGGATCCGTATTTGCAGCGTGTAAAAAGTTCTCAATAAACCCTGATTCGAACTGGCACGGGCGGTAACTATATATTATATGTATTATCTGTGCCTATAGGTCATCTATAGGTAAGTACTAAATAAATTCGATATATTATTTAATTACTAGCTGTTCCCCGCGGTTTTACCCGCGTTAGTTTCGGAGATCCCGCTGGTATTTTGAGATAAAAGTACTCACTACCCTATATTTTTTTCTGTTGACAACGTGTAGGTAGCAGGTATGCAAAATTTGATGTAGTTTCTTCCACGTTAATTTCGGAGATCCCGTGGGAATTCCGGGATAAAAAGTAGAAGACGTGTATGCAAAATTTTGTGGTGATCGGTTCAGCCGTTTAGCCGTGAAAGCGTAACAAACAAGCAAACAAACTCACTGTCGCATTTATAATATCAGTAAGGATAACGCGAACTTATTTACCTAACCTACACATTTTCACACCGTAGGCGCGTAGGGTACTTAAAGTTCTCAAAAATACCTACTCACTTCAATAAAACATCTGTAGGTACCTACATTGAATATTTTTAACAAAAATTGACAGGGGCGATAGAAGAAGAGTAACCAACCACAAAAAAAGAGTTTTTAAAATTCTGTCTGTAAATCAGAAAATCTATAAATGTCTGTCTGTCTGTATGCCTGTCTGACTGTCTGTTCACGATAATCTCCGAATCCACCTACTGAATGGATTCTCATCCGGTTTTCACAGGTAAATTAAGCTCCACATAGGCATTGATTCATTTAAATCGGATGTCGAGAAAAAAGGTGTTATTTAAACAATTCATGCGGGTGAAACCGCGGGGCACAGCTAACTAATGTAATAAAGGGGCGTGGATCACCTGCAGTGGGAATACAATAAGTATCAGTTATAGTATAGGTAGTTAGGTACTTTTGGTGAAGCCCTAATAAGTAGTCGAGGTGCGTAGGGAGCTGCTTATTTACAGTCCCCGCGGTCTTCACGTGCAGTGTGCAGGTACCACTATAACCGGCCTTTTGAAGATCCGCGTTTTGCGTGAATAAATAAAAAGAAAGTTTGAAGCTGGGAGTTACCTACGTTTATGTCAGATTGCAATCTCTTATTGTCTGATACGACTATCGGTTTGCATTTCACTCGAGTTCTCAATTATCATTTAGCTAGCAACACGCGCGTGTTATCGCACAGATAAAAAATATGGGCATCGAAGTATGGAATTATTGAATTACGCAGTTAAATCTCGTTTACCAAACGATTTCACTGCGTCCACCTTATAGAAGGGTAATAAAATAGTTAACAACTCGGATGTTCGTAAGATCAGATGTGTTTCATGTAGGTAGGTACTTTTCTAAGCTCTCTATGAACAACTCTTCTTCTTCTCAGTCGTACACTCCTGGCAGAGTGGTCGTGATCATGGATTGTCTGATAGGTTGATAGCGGCCTTTGCGAGGCTTCTCCATCTCTCTCTATTCGCGGTGCTGCGTGTACACTCAGTAACTCTTTACTAAACCCCTCTGGGTTTACACAGGTAGATTTTCCCCATGCGGCTAGTCGCTTCACAAATCGCCTCATCCAGCTGCCTGGCCAAAACCTAGCCGAATTGCCATTAATGTGAGGTTTACACGGGTGACTAAAGTCGACCATCTAAATGCCAATTCGGCTAGGTCTTGTCTAGGCGGCTTGATGAGACGTTTGTGAAGCGACTAGCCGCCCGGCGAAAATCGACCCGTGTAAACACCTCTTAAGGGAACAGTTTATAGATGATTACATTTTTATTCTATCTATACGTGACATCTAATTTGAATTTAAATTCTATTCAACATTTACTAAACTAATCAACGGAGGTTTACTCGTATGTTCAACCTCTACAATTAGGTACCTAGGTATTATATTTTTATCTGGTGTTGAGCTAAGACAGTGATAGCATAAATAAACTTATACTTACTTAAAAATAAATAATAATCGATACGGAACACACCATGGTCTCTACTAAACTCACGCTTTTCTAACTTGAATTTTTTCGTGGACATAAATTACTTATGATAGTAATTATATCACTAATTCGTGCGCACGCAATTTCACGTAACGTAATTACAAAATAATGCGTTTTGTTGTACATAATATACTTGTTTTATATCAAAAAGTCTGAACTAGGAAGCAGATGCGGGTTACTTATACATTGTAACTAATAAATAATCAATTTTACGGCATGTTGCGTAATTATTGGATATTGATTAATCAAGTTTAACATCTATGGTTATAACAGTGTTTACGTTACGTTTTTTTAAACATGAATAGAGCTGTTATCCTAGATTACGGTCGTTTATTTGATGTTGTCGATTTGTTCGAAGATTTGTATATTTTAACTAATAATAAAAATTGATAGCTTATATCTATTTTGATTCAAACTCTTATAATCATACAATAAGCGACAGTCAAACTGTCTGTATTCTGTACCTACCTTTAAAATATAATATTCTATAAACACATACATTCTTACGTCATAGGTACCTAGCTACCTATCGTATTTATTTAGAAAGGTCGAATCACACGTACCTACCTATGTATTTCAATCACAGGCATTGATAGATGAGGCAAGTCTTCTCCATCTAATAGGCCTAGAACAAACCCTTTGTGGGATTTAATTAAGGCTAAGTTGATGGCAAATGAGTTTTATTGTTCAAACGTAAAGTTGCAAAAGTATCGCGCGAGTTCGGACGCTATGCGCGTGTACTTGAACAAATAATAAGTAAAGGTCATAGAAATCGATACGTACCTATGTGTAAGGTGACGTTGCATCATATATAACTAAAATTATTTAATTTACACAGCAGTAACAAACAAAGAATTTTTGGCGGGAACCGAAGTCATCGTTAGTACTGCCATTTATTTATTGTTGTGATTACAAAAGAACTAGCTGTTTCCTGCGGTATCACCCGCATTAATTACGAAGTTCCCGCCGGAATTCCGGGATAATAAGTACCCTTATGTCCATCTCTGTATTCTTGACAATGTGTTTACAAAATTTTATGATGATCCGTTGAGCCTTTGAGGCGTGGAAGCGTAATAATCAAAGAAATAAACAAACGAATTCACTTTCGCAATTATAATATTATACAACCTGTGCCCCGCGGTTTCACCTGCGGTAATTTCGGAGTTCCCGCGGGAATCCGGGAAAAAAGTACTCTATGTCCTTTTCTGTACCCCTGACAACGTGCATGCCAAATTTCATCCAAATCCGTACAGCCGTTATTGCGTGATTGAGTAACAAACATCCACACTTTCACATTTATAATATCAGTAGGACTAGCTGTTCCTCACGGTTTCGCCCGCAATAATTTCTAAGTTCCTGCTGGAATTCCGGCATAAAAAGTACCCTATGTCCTTTTCTGTACCCACGACCACGTGTATGCAAAAATGTCATGATAATGGGTTGAGTAGTTAAGGTGCGAAAGCGTAACATACAAACAAACACATTCATAATATGAAAGATGAAAGCACGTGATTTGAGCATAAAATAGAAAAGATAACTATACATAGTAGGTATGCTTAAGGAAATCTACTGACTTTGGTCGTTATATTTACTTATCCTGAAATTTACGCACCCTTTGCTACCAGCCATTACCTTCGTTTGCGATTGTTTCAAGGAAAAATATGGGCAATAACGTTTTCCGTTCACTTTGCCCGTAGTGTGATTTTAGAAACACAAGAGACCATTAAATAAAATTGAACGTTCGTATACATTCTCCATGAATGTTTATAGTTGAAAGCAAAAGTTCGCGTAGAAAAACATTAATCTTCAACAAATTTTTGACTGTTGTGGTCGTCTCCGTCAGGTAAACAAATCTAATAAAGATTTTGGAAATAACTAAAATTAAATGAGGGAAAGTCTGTGCCCAACAGTGGGAACTGGTAGCACACTGGGCAATTGCAATTGTTAACTTGGAACGTGCTAACGTAGGAAAACTGAAAACGAAAACGAGTGAAATCAAAGAAGAATCTGAGGTAAGAAGATATATTGTCATCATAATCTTTTTTCTTTAAAGTATGTAACTTGACAGATATTATAAACATTAATATTACATACCTAGATACTAGCTGTTTCCTGCAATTTCAACCGCATTATTTCGCTGTTTATTGTTATTGTTAATTTCATGATGATCGAATGAGTAGTTACGGCGTGAAAGTTAAGCGTAGTAAACATACCTACAAAAAAACAAATTCCAATTTGCATCTATACTATAATAAAAGAGTAAGTCCGCGATTCTGTACATTAAATAAATTTAACTAAAAATTGACGGGCGGTAAAAGAAGAGTAACCAACCATAAAAAAGTTTTTGTGAAAATTATTATTTTCTGTCTGTCTGTTTGTTCACGATAATCTCCGAATCTACTGAACAGATTGTCATGCGGTTTTCATAGGTTTTATAGGCTTTGTTTCATTTAAATCTGATGTCGGAAAAAAGTTGTTAAGTATATAAAAACGTTTAACGCGGGTGAAACCGCGGGGCACAGCTAGTTTTTGATATAAATTAGGATTACACGCAAGTTCGATATGGGTAGGTACAGTATCAGACTCAATAAAGTATTGTTACGTGCTAGGGTTCTTTATTCGGAGATTAACACTAACTTTACAAAAACACTAGGTCTAGGGTTCCTAGGTATAGGTATCGCAACACTGAAACACTAAACGACTGATCTCGAAGTCCAATAGTCTCGCCAAGGTCGCAGGTAGTCGCAGGTATCGCTCAAGATTCACTCGTAGTTATCGCTTCGAAAGCTCAAACTGAACTGCCCGTCCGGTTCGGTTGCGCTGTTTATATACCCAACCGAACGGGGCTCTAGAATGTTCGAGTTCAATGTGTTTTACTAGCCACTCGGCCGAACGTTTCTAGAATAGAACTTCTATCGACTTCGCTACTCCAATGTGTTTGCTTTACATTGCGTGTTTTGTATGCATCGCGCGTTTTGCATACATTGCGCGCTATCAATTTAGCTCGACCGCGACACTGCCCCCTTCTTAGAGATGCTCGTCCCGAGCGTCACTATTGCTGCCTTGATAACGTGCTAAGCGGTCGATGTGCACTATTTTGAAAGCTCCCCTTGGTTGACGTTGAATCCGATACGTCACGTCATTCATCCGGGTAACAACCTTGTACGGGCCTTCCCATCGAGTCTGTAATTTCGGAGATTTTCCCTTTCGACGGATAGGATTGTGTAGCCATACAAGTGATCCCTCCTCAAAACCACTTGTATTCGCCCTCCGGTCATATCTCGTCTTCATGTTCTCGCTTGACTGCAAACCATGCTCTCGAACCAAAGCATAGACGTCCTGCATTTTCTCCCGTAGATCGGAGACGTAGTCCTGCATCGATTGGGGGTCATCTGGAGGTCCGCCTGTCAGTAAATCCACTGGTAGCCGTAGTTCTCTACCGAAATTCACATACGCTGGGGTCGCCTTCGTGCTCTCATGCTCAGATGTTCTGTAGGCGAGTAGGAACAGCGGTATGAATTTGTCCCAATCCCTCTGGTGTTTATCAACCAGTTTCGCCAAATTCCTCTCTAGCGTCTGGTTAAACCTCTCCACCATGCCGTCGGACTGAGGGTGATATGGCGTGGTCCTCGTCTTGTGCATTCCCAAGATTTTGCACATTTCCTGGAATAGCTGGGATTCGAAATTCCTGCCTTGATCTGAGTGGATTTCCAAGGGTACGCCGAATCGACATATCACTTCCTCAACCAACTTGGAGGCTACTGTCGTGGCTTCCTGATTAGGTATGGCGAACACTTCCGGCCACTTGGTGAAATAATCCATGATGACCAAGAAGTACTTGTTCCCTGACTCGGTCACTGGAAAAGGTCCAGCCACGTCAACAGCAATTCTTTCCCAGGGTGCACCAATATTATAGAGTTGGAGGTTTCCGCGGGTCCTAGTTGACGGACCTTTGACTGCAGCACAAGTGGTACATTTGCGGCACCATTCCTGCACATCCTCTCGACAATGAAGCCAGTAGAATCTTTCTCTCACTTTTGTTAATGTTCTCTTCACGCCAAGATGTCCACCTGAAACCCCATCATGTATTTCACGAAGAACATCTTTCACCCTGGTCCTTGGAACAACTAACTGAAGGTGGAACTCTCTGCCGTTAGGTTTCTCCCATTTTCGGTAAAGCATTCCGTTCTGCAGAACAAAGCTGTCCCATTGGGCCCAATAGGCTTTAGTGATAGGGCTAGTGGGTGCGACCTCAACCCATTTTGGTTTGTCCGCACTACGTTTTTTCCAAGCCACGATGAGTCGAACGTCTTCATCATCCTCCTGAGCTTCTCTCATGGTCTCATCTTGCCACAGTCCCGGAGGGCTCGTTCTCGTAAGCTTAACGGTCAGTTCCTTCGACTCCTGTTTGACACAATGCTTACAATCTTCCGGGCATGGTCTTCTTGAGAGGGCGTCAGCGTTGCCATGGGCCTTCCCACTACGCACCTGTGCGATGACCGTTGCTGGGGCTTTTTTCACACCAGCCAGTACCTGTCCTTTAGTCCTGGCTGTCACACCTTTTCCCTGATTCCCGACAGGGGACAGAGTCTCCTGCCTCTTTGTCAGGTCATCAACTTGTTTCTGCAGCTTAAGGATTTTTTCTGTCACCTCGTTCTTCTTTGGGCAGGAGAACTGCAGATGGCCTCGTTCGCCGCACTTATAGCACAGGGATCCATTCTTCTTTAGGGGGGCCTTAACCACCTTAACTTCCTCGGTGATCTCCCGCAGCTTATGCGCACGCACCTCTCGCCGTACTGCCTCAACTTCCAAGGCGTGTGCCAGGGCATCCTTTAAAGAGGTGTGATGACGAAGCCCCACTGCAGCCCTTATCTCCATGTCCCGGATGCCATCCACGAAGGCTTGCAGAATGTTCGTGTCCAACGTCTTCGTGTCAGCTGTCGGATGAGCCTTGCGGACAAGCTTCTCGATCTCCAGTGCCCACTGCTGTAGTCCTTCTCCTGGACGCTGGACTCGATCGCGTAACTGGGCCCGGAACACGTGTTCAAGGTGGCGCTCCCCATATCTGGATTCGAGGGCCTCCATCAGCTCCTTGAATCCACTTCCTGAGCTAGGCAGTGCCTCCAACACAGACAAAGCCGAGCCCCTGAGCGCCACGGTGAGAGCCGTTAGGCTCTGCTCGTCCGTCCACCCATTTGCGGTAGCGACGGTCTGGAACTGCTGCCGGTATGCGGGCCAGGACGTAGCTCCATCGTAAGGTGGCACTTTCACTCTGGGTGCCTGGACTACGCCGACAGCCCCACTTGATGTGATTCCCATCGTTTTAAGACGCAACACTTCTTTTTGTAATCCAGAGAAGCCAGTCTCCAATCCCGTGACCCGCTCCTCTACTACATTTTTCAGTCCGGCTTCCAACACTGAGACGCGCCCTTCTATTGAATCGACGTCTTCACGGAGTTGCTTCACCACATTGCTGACCTTATCAACGGCAGTCAAAACTGATTGGAGATGTAGTTCAGCGCGCTTCATTTGATCTTCATGCATAACGCGTAGATTTCGTTGTTGTTCTTCACGCATGACGTGCAGATTTCGTTCTTGTTCTTTACGTATGAGGTTCAGATTTTCGGCGCGCTCCTTTTGCTCTTCACGCATCTGTTGCATTCCCTTATTAATGCTTGCCATCATTTCCACCAAGCTACATATATCTAAAGCGGGTGCATCCGCTGCTCGCATAGTTGTAGCCTGGACGTGGCTGGTGGGCGTGGCCAGGTGGGCGGAGCTAGCGGGCGGGGCTTCGACAGTGGGCGTAGTCTGGTGGGCGGGGCTAGTGGTAGGCGTGACCAAGTGGGCGGGGCCGAGGGGCGTGGCCTGTGACCCGGTGGGCGGAGCCTCAGTGATGGGCGGGGCCAAGTGGGCGTGGTCTGTGGGCGTGGTCAGGTTGGTGGGCGTGGCATCGGTAGTGGGCGGGGCCTGGTGGGTGGGGCCAGTAGGTGGAGCCCGATGGCCAGTCAGCGTGGCCTGGCGGGCTGCAGGCGTAGCCCCCGCAGTACGTTGTGCCCTCGTCCTGACACCTTCCTCAGCGATGTCTTCTCTCGGAGTTAGTGGCATCTCCAAATTTCACTTCCGACACCAAATTGTTACGTGCTAGGGTTCTTTATTCGGAGATTAACACTAACTTTACAAAAACACTAGGTCTAGGGTTCCTAGGTATAGGTATCGCAACACTGAAACACTAAACGACTGATCTCGAAGTCCAATAGTCTCGCCAAGGTCGCAGGTAGTCGCAGGTATCGCTCAAGATTCACTCGTAGTTATCGCTTCGAAAGCTCAAACTGAACTGCCCGTCCGGTTCGGTTGCGCTGTTTATATACCCAACCGAACGGGGCTCTAGAATGTTCGAGTTCAATGTGTTTTACTAGCCACTCGGCCGAACGTTTCTAGAATAGAACTTCTATCGACTTCGCTACTCCAATGTGTTTGCTTTACATTGCGTGTTTTGTATGCATCGCGCGTTTTGCATACATTGCGCGCTATCAATTTAGCTCGACCGCGACAGTATTAACTATCTTATTCATAGGTAAAATCCATACTAATACCTACTTATTATAAATGCGAAAATAACTGTCTGCATCATCTTACCATACCATGCTTTAAATACTAGAGCGATCATCATGAAATTTTGGTGACATTTAATTAGGCAATTGTATTCATATTAATTAGGCAATTTGGCTCTCACTGAATCAATCCAATTCAATTCAAATGAATTCGTATTGGAATTTTGGTTCGGAGATATTCTTTACATTTAGGTAATCAATAACCATACGTTCCAAAAAACAATAAACTCAAATTCTTCACTTCAATATGTTAGAATATTACAGTTACAGCAAAAATAGTACATCATGCACCGAGGGGGTAAAGCGATGTCTTACGTCACGGGCGGCATATTGGACACTGAGCGTAACGAGGGACTCTAGAGTTAATCTACGAGCATAGCGAGGTTTAGTATTGGTGTTAACTCTATACCGTATTTGAAGTTGGTTCATGAATGTAACATAATGACCAACATGTATACTTACTGTCAAAGCACGCAATCACGTTTTGTTTGGGATTACCACGAAACACCTATAGTTGTAACGCGACTCTCACAGTGCTGAGCCGAATGCCTCACCGCCTCGCCTCACGCAGTATAGGACGACCCTCCCCTCAACTCTATATGCAGTCTATATAAGAATTCGAAACCTCATTGTCATCACCTGTGTTTAGTAACTGCAGTTGTGCTGTGTTCGTACTACGTAACGTAATACCTAAAAGGTACGGATCTTCGTGTCAATTAATTTTTTTTTATGTTCGTACCTACATAGTAGCCATTAGTGAATAATATTTCATTTTATTATAATGGTTATACAAGTGTCTAGCGGATGCAATAAAAGTGCTTACATAGCATTTTTACAACCACTATAGTTCAAGAAGACGAATCTTTTGTTAGGTGAATTGGCGGACTAATGTTCTAAAAGCGGTGCTTACATAGTTAATTGACTGACATATTATATATATCATAAAGTGTTATTAAAAAAAAAAACCGTGATGCTTTTTTGTACTAAAAACCCTATTATTTACGTATGACGTTTATAATCGTATCCGCAGTTCACCATTGAAGATAGTTAGCTGTGTTTTTATTTCTGCACAGTACAGTTTGAAGAAGTTGTAAGTAAAAATCAAAGTTAAAACAGCTGATGCAATGTACTCTCGCTATTTTGACAATGCATAGACATACATTCATACCAATGTTATAAATGCGAAAGTAACTGTTGGTCTGTCTATCTGTTACGCTTTCACGCCTTAACGCCTCAACCGATCATCATGAAATTTTACATACACGTTTTCAGGGGTTCAGAGAAGAAAATAGGGTACTTTTTATCTCGGGATTCCCGCGGGAACTCTGATATTAACGCCGATGAAATCTAATAAAAGTTTTTATTCACGCTGCAGGAGTATAGAAAAGGACATAGGGCATTTTTTACTCTGAAATTCCCGCGGGAACACTGAAATTAACGCGGGTGAAAACGCGTGGAATAGCTAGTAGTAAAGATTTCTTAACTAGCTGTTTACCGCGGTTCCACCCGCGTTAATTTCGGAGTTCCTCCGAGAATTCCGGGACAAAAAGTACCCTATGTCTTTTTCTGTACTCCTGAAAACGTGTAGGCAAAATTTCATGGTGAAAGCGTAACAAACAAACAAACACACTTTCGCATTTAAATAGTAAGGATTCTACACAGTCTAAAATTTCTAAACAGTCTATAACTTCAATGGAAGAGAGCGGAGACAGTGTTTTACGGACACTTATTATATGACGTACTTATCTGTATTGAATAGAATTAATTAGGGTAGTACCGCATTCAGTGCACGTAGAGTGATGTGATCAACGCACTTAGTGTGATGCGATTACACTGGTGCTGGTGAAACCAGCTTACCACGTCTCACTACGCGAACGTAATTTTGCGCCGTTGTACCATCGTTCTACGCACACATCAATCCATCAATCGTCTTTTTGAATCATTTTCGAATGTGTTATATATCTCTATCTAATGGTTTTTTTAACAAAGACTAATGTGTGATGGCTTTAACTGTAGGAAATAATATAATTTCTATACTTGATGAATCAAGTTTGCGAGCTAACGATAAGTTAAATACAAAGCGTGTCAAGCTGTCAACTCGGTTTCAGCAACGATATTTACTCAACTTGTGTCGAGATCGAGCGTAACATTAACCAACGGATAGGTAGGATAGGTCTGTCTACCGGACAGCCTTGTGGTTCCGGCGATGTTTAACTTAGTTAGCTTTAGAATGCCATAAACGTATGCAATGTCTATATTATGGAACTTGAATAATATTTGCTTTTGTACATATTGCCGGCGTTCCTTGGAACCGTAGCTGCAAATGCTAAATATCTAAATATACGTAATAATATACGTAGCGCGGTCCATGGGTTCTTGGCCTCATATTTGTGTTAATCTTGATAACCTTGTGATCTGTATTTCACAGTACCGTTGGTGTAGTGGTTAGGTAACTGATGACAAGGTAGGTGACTGCTACGCCAGGTGTCGCGGATTCGATCCCCGCATCTGGGTAAACATTTGTGTGATAAACATTGGTGTTTGTTTTGAATCTGAGTATTTAGTATGTATCATAAGTATTTGAATTAAAAGTAAGTATTGCATCAGCTGTCTGGTACCTTAATTGTAGGTACACGGCCTGTCTATACTTAGTTTGAAACCAGGTGGTGTTGTGTCATCATGTCCAAGCATTATCATCACATTATTTTCAAGTGCCGATATCGTATATACATACTCATAGTAAAATTACGTTCATATAAATGAAAATATTAGAAATAACATTAACAACTACACTACAAAAATACATACATACAATACATATTACCCGACAGGGAATACATCTGAGTTACTTGGAGTAACTTGAGTCGACAAACTCAGCTCTCAATTATCCCAATAAAGTTACACGGTACATATAACATACCTGCCAAAGTTATTTTAAAGCAGTTATATAAATTTGCCACGACTATATTGTTAAGTTTTCGTTATGCCGAAAGTAACCACTTTTATAGGAGTAATATTATATTATCTGTATTATAGGTATCTATGTGTTTATTGTTAAATGTTTGTTTCTAAATATCCTTAGTAATATCTCAGACGAAATAAAAAGTTTTTTTATTTCGTCTGAGAGTAATATATCCTTACTAATCCTTACTAATATTATAAATGCGAAAGTGCGTTTTTTTGTTTGCTACGCCTACCGATCACCATGAAATTGCATACACGTTGTCAGGGGTAAAGAGAAGGATAAAGGCTACTTTTTATCCCGGAATCCTCACGGGAATTCCGAAATTAACGCCGAAGAAACTACATTAAATTTTGCATACTACCAGGTAGGTACAGAAAAAAAATAGGGTAGTACCTTCCTAGGTACTTTTATCTCGGAATACCCGCGGGATCTTCAACTAACGCGGGTGAAACCGCGAGGAACAGTTAGTATTGAAATAAATTATTATTATTAAGAACTTAATCATTGAAAATCATTAGTTTTTTAATTACATGCTTTTCACATGAATTACGTCTTACTGGACGGTATGGTCGTAAAGCGACAAAGTCCTTTCATAAAATAGAAAAAAAAAACACGTAAAACTATACGACAGGACATAGGTAGCTAATAGCTACGGTTGTAGTCAAAACTACAAAATAGTTTCCGACGCGCCAGACGGAACCCAATTCGCTATGAAGATAGCCAGGAAATGTGAACGAAAACCAAATAAAAATGTCTCAATTTCCTCAGGAATGCTTCTCCGCAACGACCGCACGTTACGTTCTCTGTTAAAACTACTTTTTTATTTGACCCGTTTCACAAGACGTTCATACAAATAGGTACTTATTCATTTACCTACTCCTCTCAATCATGATATTCTAGTTTATTGGTTCACGCGAAATAATGAGACAGTGTACTTGACCAATAGAAACTCAATGTTTCGGTGGAATTTATATCTGAATACTTTTGAATTTAATAGATATGATTAATTTGGTGGATGGAAATCGTTTAATGCATCCCCGAAATTAACACAATTCAAACTATAGCCAACAGCTAGCGATCACAAAAGAAAAGCAATTACAAAAATGAAAAACACTTCGTTTTTTGATTCTTTGTTTTGAAGAATTCTGCCCGTTGCTGTTGTGGGCTTCGGAGCTCATTTATTTTGCCTTGTTTATGTAGGTCATGCTCAGCCTTAGAACCACCGAGTAAGTACAATGCTACCATTACAGACACTTTAAAAAAATACACCTTATTCTAACACCAAACTGCATCATTATTCTATTGCATATTAGATATCATTGCGATGTAATAGCCGGACAAACAAACAAACAACGAAACACCCATTCGCATTAATAAATAATGTAACAACGTAAAGATCCACAAATTCAGCCGGGTGGATTTAGGGAATCCCGCAGAAATACCTTACTTAGCTAAACCTTCCTTGCACGATGAATACTGATGAATCTGAATCGCTTGAATAGAGTTTTTGATACACAGACGAACAGCTTTTCATTTTTAGGGTTCCGTAGCCAAATGGCCAAAAACGGAACCCTTATGGATTCCTCATGTCTGTCTGTTTGTCTGTCTGTCTGTCTGTCTGTCCGTATGTCACAGCCACTTTTTTTCGAAACTATAAGAACTATACTGTTGAAACTTGGTAAGTAGATGTATTCTGTGAACCGAATTAGGATTTTTACACAAAAATAGAAAAAAATTATAAACTTTTTAATAAACGTCTTCAAAAATGATATTGAGATTTCTAATATAATTTTTTTCTAAGCTGAATAGTTTGCGCGAGAGACACTTCCCAAGTGGTAAAATGTGTAACTTCTAAAATACGAGAATGATAGAACTAAAAAAATATATGATGTATATTTATCATGCAAACTTGCAGTGAAAATTGGTTTGAATGACATCTAGTAAGTAGTTTTTTTTAATACGTCATAAATCGTAAACCGCAAAAAATACACTATTATTAAAACATCGATCAAAGTTACAACGAACTACAAGAACTTTTATTTTATTATGTTACTTGCTGCTACGAAACCCTTTATGGGCGAGTCCAACTCGCACTTGGTCGCTTTTATTTGAAACCATTTAGTTACGATTATATTTAGAATTTTCTGCGAAATACATACCTACTATTCCTTTTTTAGAGTGGATTTAGAAAGAAAACGATTGGTAGAGTTTCAAATCCGCAGTATCTGTCCTTTTTTAATTAAATAGTATGTAGTTATTTACAATCAGACTATTGAATATACCAATAGCAAAAACATCAATAACATAAAATTATGAAATCACAAACATATAAATTGTGTTTATCTATACCTATTGATTGATGTAACGATTGTTTCCAGCATCCAAAATGCATTCGCTCACACTGGTTGTGCTTGCGTTTCTTGTCGCCACCGTGACGTCGTCTGCGCACTATCCAGCGCTGGAAGCCGTCGACTTGTCCGACACGGCATCGGTATACGAGTCGATATACGACACTCCTGCACATGAAAGGAGCACCAGAAACAAAAGAGGGCTCCTTCTATTGAAGAAAAAGTTGCTGCTCGGTGAGTTTCTTCGTATGCAACTTTACTTAACGTTTGATCACGGGAAATGAGTAGCGTTTAGTCACATCCAATTATTTGAAGAAATAGGTTATGTTTTGAAACACCAATATTTTTAACAGAGAGTTTTCTCTACTCCTTTTATGTAGAGAGAGTTTAATTGGATTTTGGCATATGAAAGTATAAGTAAATAAAAATACTGTTGCCTATCATTGAATTTTCAAAGCTTGTGCTCGTCACCTGCTATCAAAAACAATGAAAGCGTCAAAACATATTTCTCCGATTTGTGAATGCTTATCTGTAATGATTCATCTAGTAGAATTCACCTATGATTTTTTAAATGTATCGATGTTTGTACTATCTAAGTATGTATATCACGAAAAAACTTCTGAAATAAATTTTTGTTTTGAATATAAATATAAAATGTTGTTGTTGTTAATATATAAAATGCACCACACAATGTGCAAGTACCTAATGGACGTTATTGAAAGCCAATGGTACCTATCTATTGTTTTCGTGACCATAAATTTTCCACTTATCCAAGGTTATTACTATAAATATCTATTAGTAGATACAATATATTTCAATTGTGTGGGAAAATTGTTGATCTTTGTGCGATATTGTTTTATTACTCTAAAGCCAAAAAGGTTAGGGTCGAGTAGGAACTCTAAGGTTATACAGCGTTATACCTATTGATGACGTACGTAGTAAATAACGAAAAACTATTATTAAAGGTTAATTAAACTTAAATCTAAAGCCTATTTAGATAGTTTAATAGAACTGATAGACTGCAGAGAGCTAGCGTTCCGCGGACTAACGGTATAGTAGCAAACTCCGTATTAATACTAAGTATACCTACTATTTCACCTGCCGTAGGTGAAATGAAGATTCACTATTCCCATCAGGAGTTTATTCATCAGGAGTTTTATTTATAGTAAATTGACTCTCAAAACGTGATCACAGCATGTCTGCCGTTTTAATATCTTAAAATAGATTTTTTTTTATGGAAAAATGTAATGGCAGACATTAATCCAGATCGTACTATATTCTATAGAAAAAAAATAAAATTTTATAAAATATTTCATTTATTTATAAATTATATATGTATGTTATTTATGTTATTATTACTATATACAAACGCAAACAACGCAAGTTATAATAATATGGTAATAATAATCTTTATTTCTTTTAGGCTTACAATTAGATTTACATAATGTATCCTACTTATATTCTAATTGTTTACTTTAATATATATTAATAACGAAAAATTTTATAAAAAAAAACGAAGCTTTGAAATTCTATAAAAACCGGAACCGGAAGTGTCTGCCATTAAATTTTTCCATAAAAATTATACTACACATTTTAAAATGGCAGACATGCTGCCATCACGTTTTGAGAGTCAATTTTGATGCTTTTTGACTTCTGGGCATGCCCAAGGGAACCCCCGATGAAATATTATAATAGTGGTAGTGAAATAGTGTACCCACCTAGCATTAATATGGAGGTTGCTATTATACCGTAAGTCTGCGGAACGCTGGCCCTTAGACTGTGATATTAATGGCGCGTGAAAAAAACATAGAATTTATAGTTATCTCAAATTTAACCTTCACTAATCAGTAAGTAATAAAACCTTCCAGATTTTTGGATTTTTGGAATTGGAAAGAAATTTTTGTTTTTAATAGGTACCTACTAAGATTTTATATTTATAAAACATAGCTGTCCCCTGCGGTTTCTCCCGCGGTAATTTCGGAGTTCCCGTGGCAATTTCGGAATAAAAAGTATCCTGACTCAAAACTACCACAGCTTCCTATAGGTGAAAGAATTTTCAAAATCGGTTCAGTAGGTAGTTCCAGAGATTACTCCCTACAACGTCACAAACTCACGATTCACAAACTTTACCTCAAAAGTTTGAGGATTTTATATTTCTTAATCAACATTTGGAGCTCTTACGTTAGGTCTGCAATTTCCAGTGCAATTCAAGATAAAAAATTACTGAAACGCGATGAAAGCACCATACGAAGTATGTTTAAGTAATGTAATTGTCGATATGCAGGCTTGAAGGCGGCTAAGATCGGATTGTTGGGCGCCGGGGCGGCTTTCGTCCTCAAAAGTAAAGGTGGTAACAAGGGCGGCAGCTCGGGCGGGAAACACTCATCGTCAGCGTCATCCAGCTACGGAAGTTACGGACCAAGCAGTCAGGGGCACAGCAGTGGCGGGTAAGACAGTTGATAAAGCGATGGTGTACTTCGGAGTTGATGTTTTGAAAGAGTGATTTAAAAAGGATTGTTCTTATTATTACAGTAGTTCAGTTCCAGCGTGGAAAGTAAAAATACATAGGTGAGTCCGTTTGATAATGGACGGAGCACCTTCTTATAGTTACCTCTGGTTTGGGATATGTTTGTAAAACATGAAGTGGTGTAGTTTTTTAGGTATGCAGGTTGTTACTACACTATTTGCATGACCAGTAGTTGGAGATTATAATTTTTTATTTATTATTTAGTTTTATTTATAATCTTGTCTCCAAGTCCCGGGAAAACAAGTATAGGTACCCTTAGATTGGTGGCATTTAAGTTTAGTTTTAGTTTATAACTGTTTAATAATCACACACAATTTTATATAATATTTTATTTTTTACACTTCTTGTCTTATCCATGGTGAGTATGTTGGTGAAATTTCCACAAATACCTACATATATATATGCCTACTATATTTAATGTGCATAACGTGGCATGAATTTAAATAAGTTTCAATAAACGTAGTGGTGATATACTCTTTGTTTCAATAGATAGATACATAATTACTGACTTATTACGAAACTTAAATATAAATCAAACTATTTTCGCTCTGAATCCGGAATGTTAAATATTGGCACAATTTACAAAAATGTGAATCGAACTGGGCAGTGGAAACACTATTATCCATTTATATGTTATGCTAGCTTTTTCCTGGGGTTTCACCCACGTTAATTAGGGAGTTCTCGCAGGAGTCAGGGCTTCTCTGAAATAATTTGCTGCATACTTCTACTCTACGTAAACTGTCCTCCCCGCCCGCCCAGTTTTATATTACCTATGTCACGTAGTTTCCGAAATAATGTATTTAACTAGTCAGTGAGTCAGTAACCTTTCGTTTTTATATACTACTCTAACTTGATAATAGTTATTTGTTATACATGAGTGCAAAGTTGCTTTTAACCGCGTGCTCAACTTTGATGACCGATCAAGCGAAGAATTCTAAAATTGAAAATTCAAAAATTAGAATCATGAGCGTTAGCGAGGGAATCTAAAGAGCACAAGGTGAAAAATTTTTGCACTCGAATGCAACAAGTAAGTTTTCATCCCCCTTCAGCGAGGAAATGACTAAATGAAAAATAAAACATTTACAATCACAAGATACTTTTATTTCAGTTTAGGTACATATTTACTACAACATTATGATAGGTAAGTATTACAGAAAAATATTTATATTATGTATAACAAATAATACTAGGTACATACCTAAACTCAAGCGGATAAAAACGGCTTTTGCGCTCAGATATCGAATAGCAAAAATACCATTTCCGAGGTGGGCGGGATGAAAAAGTAATTTTATTTTTTAAATTCTTACTAGTTGAACCCCACGGTTGCATGAGATTTCGCCTTTTCCTGTGGATTAAAAAATATTCTTACAATCATTATCCAAAACAACAAATCAGTCCAGCCATTTTAGAGTTTTTGTGAAATTACCGCACGGTAATTATTTTTATTTTTATAGATCTATTACAGCGAGAGGCACTTCATTCACTCGTCAATTTTATAAGTTAACGTAAAGTTATCGCATTACGATATTAAAATATAAGTTATTCATTTCAATTAAAGTTACTGTGCACAGTATGCATGATTCTACCGGTGTTATTTAATTAAACTTATTGAACTCTTGTCTTATTTATTCACTTTAGGTACTATTTTTATTACTATTCACTGTTAATAAAAAGAATTATAATCGCCGCCGCATTGTAAAAATTTATACCTACGTACATTTATTCATCTTTTATGCGTTCCTTCCTATTATAGTAGGTATTCATTCGATTATGACGAAACTGCGTCCGCGAATGTACGGCCAGAGGGGTATTATGTAACTTTTGTTTCTATCATTTTTCGGTTGCAATCAAAAATATGGCGGTTTTGCGATTGCAATATGCACGTTTTGATGTTACAATAGCTAGTATTTAACCAAAATAAATATACTTTAAAAGTTAAAGCTGCCCAAACATGATAAATTAATCACAAATTCGCAATTTTTCTGATTGAAACTGAAATATGATAGCAACAAAAGTTACATAATTGCCTTGCAGAAAGTAAAGTCATTAATAAAAAATAGGCATTGCAAGTTCCTATTTAAGCAAGGAGACGCCATTAACATTGGTCACAAAAACTAAGAAATTACGCATCCAAGTAACAAATATTATATAACACACGGCCGGGTTTTGGGTTGGGATCTCGCACTTTTGGCAGAGAGAGTTCATTTGTCAATAGCGTTTCCTTGGCTATAGTGTGAAAAATGAAAAAATATAAAACATTGTAATTTTAAACGAGGAACATAATTATTCAAGCTCGTGAAGATTTATACTTACATAAAAAAGAAAAAAATAATACTGAATAACCTTCTTCAGTGTCCTTCGTTTAACCTTACACCACCACCGAGACAAATTAAATTAAGCGAAAGTAAAAAATAAACAAATCCTGAAACAATAATCTAAGAAATGTGTTTTTCTTTTTCAGCTATTATCCTTAGCGGTTGTAACCAGTGGAGCATACCTACTCGTATTTATTTTCTAATCGCAGGACAAGATAAGCAAGAAATTAGTACATAAAGCAATAAGTTATGTGCTGTATTATTATGCTTTTAGAGTAATTTTGATAATTAAGGAAATAGTCATTAAATAAAGATAAAACTGTATAGGATCTAGATCTACTAAATAAACGATTTTTGTTTTTATTAGTAGATAGAAGCAAGTTCATAGATAGAAAGTAAAGAGAGCACTGAAAGCTTATTATTTACGTGTAAATTAATTACAATAACTATAGAAATGTGTGTAAAAACTAAATTATTTGCCATCAACAGTAGAAAAATGGAAATCTATATACATATTCATAATAGAGTTAGTTTGAATATCACTCGTCATTTTGCTGTCATCAATGAATAGACAGGTAAAATTATAATATTGGTTATGATATTTATAAAAAACTTCTCAAATGTTACAAACTTGTTGAATAGAATGTAGAAAAGTTTTTTATATTCAATAGTTTTTACAGAGACAAAAACGTTTTAAGGGATCTTTTTAATATAGGGAGGGATATTTTTTAATATAGATTAAAATTATTCTACTTGCTTGGTCTTTGTTTATTTGCTTATCCCCTTTTCCTAACAGTTACAATGAGTCAGGAATGGAGTCACTTGGTTGCTATATCTTCACGAAAAAGTGTAATGTGATGTAATGTCCATTATGTGTTATTGTAAAGTAACTCGAAAGTGAACTTGACTAGGATTGGACTAGTTGTGCCCTCGGTTTCACGTTCCGTAGATCCAGAGATTACCCACTACAATCTCACAAACTCACCAACTCATTAACTCTGGAGTTCCCGAGGGAATTCTGGGATTAAAAAGTGCCCTGTATCACTCTGCATCACTGTAGCTCCCTATAAGTAAAAGAATTTTCAAAAGCGGTTCAATAGATCTAGAGATAGTTGTTCCACCGTGGTTTTACCCGCGGTAAAAGCAGAGTTCCCGAGGGAATTTCGGAATAAAAAGTATCCCATGACATTCAGGATCACTGCAGCTTCCTATAAGTGAAAGAATTTTCAAAATCGATTCAGTAGATTCAGAGATTACCCCCTACAACGTCACAAACTCACAAACTTTTGCTCTTTATAATATTAGTATAGATGGATTATCATATAAAGCCTTCTTAGAAAAATTATAGTCAACAGCGTTAATCCAATTAAAAAAAAAAAAACAATGCAAATAACATAACGCTGTAATAATGAATGAGGATAAAGCTATTTTTATCGTTAATCCAGTTGGATCACAATAAGATTATGGAAGATAAAGACACAACTATGTATCATCTTCTCAGGTTTCGAATTTTGAAAAACCTATGTAATTTAATATTTGAAATCAATATTTTAATTTTACATTTCTGACTTCAGTAATTCCAACTCTCTGCTTCTGGCCGTCAGTCAATCCGTTTCTACCTTAAACATCTACTACAGCTTGCTCTATAACAGGTACATAATATCATACTCGGAGAGTCGTAGCCACGGTGAGGCTGGGATTCCCCTGGCTTATGATATTAATCAAGCAATATATATGCCTGTTCTATAATATAAAAACATTGTTATTTTTAGTTTTGAGTCGATTTTGTTTTGCGATGGAGTCGAAATCGTCTAAAACTGGTTTCTAGTATGGAGACCAAAACTGGATAGTTTACATTTGGTTGTTTTAAAGTTTTTAATATGAAATTTACACTATTCAAGTTTCTATCCGTTAAAGGAAGTCCTAAGATAGAATATTGCATTCCATGCGAAGATAAGGACGGTGGGTTGCTATATTTTAAATAATAAAAGGGTACGGTAAAGCAGCGATCAGACGACACGGTAAACAGGGCTCAAACGAAATAAAAAGTCAAGACGGAGCGCTGTGAACAAAGAAGTGAAGCCGATAAAACTACGCCTCAGCGTGTACCTACATGCACAGTTACACGCACACACATATAACGAAACTACGCCTTACCTCGTCAGTCGAGCTATTCCGACGCGCGGAGTGTCACGCTGTAATAATTCCTATTTTTCAAAGAAAAAATACCGAATTTTGTAGTGAAAGAGTGTAAAAACCAATCTTCGAAAAATAAAAAGCAGGCTAGAACCACATTTTTAATAAAATATCAATTTATTAATTTATGACAACTTGGAACACAAAACCTCCACAACTTTCATAAGTGTTGCTACTATAGTGAGCATCACAATAGTCCCCGTTGAATTTTTCTGGTGAATTTTCACCACATTTTGGTGATTTGATGAAAAACTTTTAGAATATAATATTGTGATTTTATATGTATATTTCTAATAAGTACCTATGAGATATTAAAGATACATTTTTTATATATTATGTTGTTATGTTTTGCTTTCCTTGGAAATGAACTGATTCGAATTATTTTTTCTTGAGAATAAAATGAAAAAAAAAACACATGAAAATAAGTATGTTTTACGGTCTAAGAGCAAACCATAAATAAAAAAATCATAAACCAAGAAATAAATAATTAATACTATAATTCCTACCTATACCAACGTTCAGTTAGCAAAAAATAAACAAATTAGTAACAAAACAAATAATAAGATATTTAATAACAATATTTTCAATTTAAGTAATAGATTTTTTTAGATAATATTTCTACTTATAAGAAACTATAAATGAATTAGAAAGAAAATTACGATAATAATAATCTTATATACCTACTTATTAGATAAACAGATATACCTAGAAAATAACAAGGTTTTTGAATTAATATTCTGCAAGTTTTTTACCAAATCGCCAAAGTTAATACAACAATTATTATTATTATTATAACACTAAAAACATTCGATTTGGTGAAATTTCACCAGCTATGGCAACATTGAGCACCCTAACTGCGCTAAGTCGGATCACACCACCTGATTTAGGAGCATGGCCACCGGGTCCGTCCGGTCACCCTAATTAGAGACCCTAACTCTCTAAACCCGATCACACCACCCTAAATCAGAGTTAGGCTCTCTGAATACCGTGTAGTCTGATCGCTGCTTAAGCGACTGACTGATTGATGGACAAAGCACAGCCCAAACTAGAAATTTTGCACAATACTTCGTTTTCAAGCACTATATAAGAAAGGGATTTTTTTAGAAATCAATTCCTATAAAGACGCGTGACGTAATTGAGAAAAAGGGGATTTAAAAAAAGCATGGTTTTGGATCCTGCATTACATAGCTCTTAAAACTAAGGCTCATGTTAACTTAATAGAAATAATAGAAACCGAAAATGGATTTTATATAATACATTTTAGTACAAATAAATAAATTCAAGCGTAATGAAATACTGTTATCAGAAAAGTAACTGATTTGAAAGTAAGCAGCAGTAACTATCAACTCAAATTTTTCTAGAATCAATTCCTGATCCTGTACGAGTATAAACCCTTGTATGTCATCTATACATATAAAATGCTTTGTCCTGAATGACTGATGGATCAACACACAGCCTAAACCGTTGATCGTATAGAGACCTGAAACTTGTAGGGTGTGTTCTTTGTATGACGTAGGCATCCGATAAAAAATGATTTTTGGAAATTCAACCCCTAGATGAAAAAGGGTTGCAAAGTTTGTATGGAACAATTCCGCGGGAACTTCGAAATTATCGCGGGTGAAACCGCGCGGGACAGCTAGTCTGAATACAAAAGGCAACTCATCTATCAACGCACAGCCAAAACTACTGAACGGATTTCGCTGAAATTTGGCATACAGATAGTTATAATGACGTAGGCATCCGCTAAGAAAGGATTTTTGAAAATTCGAATTCCTGCGGGATCGCCGAAATTTCCTTGGGTGATACCGCGGGGCACCGCTAGTTAAAAATAAAGTGTGAACTAGTGATTACCGAAAATTCAGATTTATGACTGGAGTTAGACCCGTGGTTTGACCTATGACATTTGACATACCTACTTGCTTACTTTTGTCTCATACATCTGTAATATTTTACTTATAGTTTGTCATACCTGCTCGTGTCTCGTGTTACTAACCCACTTTAGTATGTTTGTAGATTAAATATTGTACCATATATAAAAATCTGTTTTAAGGAGTCTCCGGCTTCTGTCGCGCCGTAAGTTTTGCTAAGAGTTCTTTTGAATGGATGGCGTTCATCAAATATTACACAAGGTGTAATTTTAAATGTGGAACACATTATTCAATCTCTCAATATTAATTTATGCTTACATCTAGATACCTAAGTAATAAAATATTAAGGTACAATAAGAAAAATTTAAATAAATGACAGAGAAAAGCATAACAAAGAATATGGGTTTAGGCCGGTGAACGACCTTTACATTTAATTTTCCATCGTGTCAGTAATAGGTACAAAGGAAAAGAGGGTTGAATGACCTTTAAATGGGGTATGATCCTTCAGCGCATTGGCAGCTTGCGTGCTCAATTTTCATGAACTTTAAACTTTATATTTTTAATAGGTTGAAAAATATATTTACGATACGAATATTTTATGTTTTTGCAAATATTTATTTGAGATGAGAATCGTTCCCTCGTTTAATTTTGCACCCTGTATATAATAATCACAATGTTTTATTTCGTCACACGCGCATAAGCTATCACTGTCTGTTCACTATATTATTTAATTATTTTACGATATGCCTCTTAATTCTTGAATGATTTGAGAACAGGAACTAAAATCCACTTAATTTTTTGCTTTTAAGTAAACACATTGATTGCAGAACTATAATCATATTGAATAAAGTGAATTAGGATTTGAATCGTCAGATTACACTACACGGTAGGACTAGTAGTAATATCTGTGCAGTATAGAAAATTAAATTGGCCAAGAAAGCAGTGTTTATTTATTTGGTCAGTTTTTTAACATTTAAATCTAGGTACTCCACAGCCGATTTCTTGATAAATAAGAAAAACCGGAAGTTTTTCGACAACTGTTTTTTGGTGGTAAATTCTCGTGAATGACAATGAAATACCGGTCGGGCCGGGTCGCGGGTGCGGAGGGCGAGCCGCTCTACCTACTCGCCCAGTAGATGGCCATAAAACTTGTCGCTGTCACAGGTCAATCACCTTCATTATTTTTCTCCTGGCTTATACAGGATGAAATAAACGAACTATTTCCTCATAGGGTTCGTTTAATGGAGAAATTTGATCCTTACGATTGACCCTATCGATTGGGGTTATTAAAGTATGTTAGTCGATTCGATTGCCGGCCGGCTGAGGCCAGCGATTTTTCACAAATGAGTGAATTCAGTTAAGCCTACTTATTTAAAAAAAAATGTAAATCCGTTCAACCTTTATAGGAACCTTTATAGGAAGCTACGGAAGTCTCGAGTGACTTCGGGTACTTTTTATCCCGAAGTTCCTACGGTAGCCCCGAAATTACCGCGGGTGAAACCGCGGGGGTCAAGTAATTATATAATACTAATTATATTAAATTAAAGTTCTCCACCGCGTCTGTCTCTTCGCGATAAACCCAAAAACTACTGACCGGATTTTTATGCGGTTTTCACTGTTAGGATGATAGAGTGAGTGAGTTCATGAGGAAGGTTTAGGTGTATGACTTGTCAGGATTTAGCATAAATTGGTTAAAATTAAAAGGATGATTGTTGGAAGTGTCGGAAAAAGTACGTTATCAGGAGTACAGAGAGGGACATAGGGTACTTTTCCCCGGAAGTCCCGCAGGAAATTAACGCGGGTAGCAGCTAGTTAGTTAATAATAATGTTCCGATTATTCTATGATTAGAGTACTTTCCCTCCAGGAAAGCTTCGTTTGTTCCACCCGGTATGATTAAAGAAATTTAACCACTTAGATAGTTTATTCGAAACTAGTCGTTCCCCCGCTGTTCAACCGGCGTCAATTTCGGAAGTCTCTCGAAAACTTTTTGTATGGGTTGGGGCAAAAGTACCTATCTTAGATCTTACTCATAAATGCTGTAGCTTTTTATCTGTGAAAGAGTTTTTAGAATCGGTTCAATAGTTTGTAGGGTTCTACAAATATATCAACTTCTCCCTGTATTGCCTGTTAGTTAAATTTAGTAGGTATACCTTACTATAACTAAAATTTAAGACTGATGTTTTGGATTTGTCAAATAATGGATTTAACAAAAACCATATTTTAATAAACACAAATAAAATTTAAGTGTTTGTTTCAGGGGCCATATTTTTGAATCGGTCGAATTACTTTTCGCACATGGAATTGCAAGATTCGCATGTGAATGCTTAAAAAAATGTGAGCAATCGCATGTGAATTCGCGATTCCGTATGTGAAAGTAGATAATTCGAACGATTCAAAAATACGCATCCAGATTTTAGAAGTTTTCGGTTTGAAGTTTTTCCGTGAGTAAATTCGATACCTGATTAAAATTAACAACATTTGTTACTTTCGTTGGACTCAGCACAGCATGGAGGAAATATCTAAAGCGCGATGCGGTCGTGAGCATGGGTATGCAAGTTAAGTCTTTTAGCAGGTACTTACTCATTCATATTCAAATTAGATTGACTAGGTGTACAAAAATACACTACTAACATAGGTACTTACTTATGTTACACAAAAAATACCTAAAAGGTACCTATGTTAGAAAGTGGCAAATATCTGCCCCCCTAAGTCGACTTGACAATCTTTACGTGTTATCGTTTTAAAAATTCGCGAGTTTCGTGGAATACTTGGTTAGAACGAAGTTTTTTCCATATTAAACTGAGTGCTATATTATGTCCGTTATACGTGAAAAAAGTGAAAATGACTAAAAATACTCATTTCGATAAAACGATAGTTGCTTTGTTTTTCCATAGAGCAGCCGTATAACACCGTGACGGAAAATGAATTTTTACTTCAATCCATACCGTGCGAAACTTATCGACATAACACGTAGTTCCAAAAATTGGCTACGATTTTGCATGATTTTGCGTGACATGGCGATAAGGTCCTTTCTATGCCTAGCGAGTACGATTAAACCTTGTCAACTTGACTACGGCAGCTGGGGCTGTGAATGAATACCTAGTTAAAGTAAAAACTGCCAGCAGCAAGCAACTAAAAATATCGTGTCTCGTCACGAACTAACTAGAACATAGAATACCTACTTAATTAGCTGATAGAATAAAGTAGTACTTTATTTAAAACTTAATATTTTATTACATTTCGACCTTAAAAGCTACCACAAGAATAAATTACGTTTTCTATATTCGATACCTAGTCGAAAGTCTGTGAGAAGTTGGTTATTTTTAAGCATAATAATTAATTATTTTTTGAAACACAACACCAATAACTTTTGCACTTAATATTATATTGGTAAGTTCGATGCTTCTAACAAAATTTAAACTTGCCTATAACTTTAACGCTCGTTTATAGAGTGACCACGGCTTATACATACAATATACATACGTAAGCAATAAGTTAATACATATATTTGTAGGACATTGACGTACCTCCTGTGTCGCACGTCGACCTATAAAAGTCAGAGGCAGGATCTCACCTGACAGTAGGTAAAAAAAGCTCCACCTGCTTGTTACTCTGCGCCGGACCTTAATTAAGGTGCGTCCTTTATTATATACATTACATTAAATTAAAAACGATGGAAATCTCTTTAAGCTTCTCTTTTAAAATATTTTTTTGAGTTTTTAATTATAAAAAAGGTTTTTAAAGCTACTAATCAGCTGTCTATAATTTCCACAAAAGCTTCATAATATTATAAAAAAAATATATTTTAAATTTTGATATCAGATAGAACAATGAAGGTGTACACGATACTCGTAATTGTGAGTGTGCTGGTGTCATGTGCCATGTCACTGCCAGCCGACACCGAGCATGGACCTCAAGGAACTACGCTCCATGATACGGAGCAGCCCGGCCAAGTCACCGACAAGAAGTTACCTGAAGAGCATGACAGACCAAAGAGGACCTTGCTGTTAGGTATGTTACACTCATTTACTCTTCATTTAACCGATGCAAAAGTTCAACACCATCTCTTTAATAGTTTTATTCTAACATTGATCGATAATAATAAGTAGGTAGGTACTTATAAAAGGGTAAATACCTACTATTTTTGATCATATTTATACAGCATTTAAATATAGGTATAATAACTTTTAAGTTATGAAACTTAAGAAGTTATGAAGTTTTCTTTAGCGAGTTAGTTTTAGTAACAGATAACATGCGTCTTACAAAGGGGTATCCCAAGAGACGCAAGAGCACGATTCAATTTAAAATCGAAAAATGTTTGCGGATATGATGCAGTAAAAAGTAGAGTAGAATCTTAACCTTGCGTTTGAATAGTGTGCGACGAATGTAAAGATCGTATACACGCCAATTGAATTTTAAATCTATCCAGGGCCCTTATTCACTGTGACCATAACACGCCGCGTTAAGATAAGACGCCACAAAAAATGTCTTTTTCCACGTTCTCAAAAAAGTTTGACTTTCAATAAACATATTTGCAACGTTTGTTATGACATACATAATATTAATTTCTAGTATTTTCTCGCCTGGAACGTTTGGGTATGTGTTTTTGGGACGCGCGTTATGGGCAAGGAATGTTGTTGGTCATACTGAATAAGGGCCCAGTAGATACTAGGTAGGTATAGTTTTTGCGCGACGCCCGTTCAAATAATACCTTTATATACCTCGCTCGTGCCCTCGGTTACACTCGTTTGAGTTTCGGGATACCCTTGGGAACTCGTTCCGGGATAAAAAGTATTCCAAAAAGTCTTTAAGACGATAATTTTTTTTCCTGACATCAGCTATTATTCTATCTCTAAAAATCGGTAAAAAATCCGTTCATCAATTTTGGAGATTTCTTCAGAGACATGCTGGCACTAATATCGATTCCCACGACTCAAACTTTAAAATTAACGGTAACTTCATACAGACAATTTTCACGCTCTTATATACGGATTGAATTTATAAAAACTCCTTCTTAGTGAGTATTTACGATGCAAAAGGAATCTATCTACTAACTGTCCTCATTCTTTTAGTTTCAGTAGTTTTGGCTGGGCGTCGATAATTGCTACCCGACTGACTTAGGAAGCTTCTTTATATCTATACCATAAATATAATAAAACTGTAGAATCAGCGTTAATTCACGCTAATTTCCGGAACTACTGTACGAATTATTAGGCGGTTTACAGCTTAGCTTGGAGCTATGTTATAGGCTTTGTATAAATGTTGTTGTATAAGAGTTTCACGCGGGTAAAACCGCGGCACCAGCTAGTCTTTATATAACACGTCATATTGATTAGCATGATTTCATGCTTTTATTTGCGTTGAATAATATTATAATGTAAAAAAAAATTAAAAAGTCAAGACCAAAAATTTGTTGGTCTACACAATATTATGTTTTATCGAGCTGTTGAACCAGTATAAAATTATAATAAGTATTATAACTTGTTTTCTTGCTTATTTAACATAAAAATAGGATACAGCAACAAGTCAACATGGCAACAACGTCTAAAGCGTATACTCATACGTCTTATATTCGTATACCTATACATAACATTGGTATTTTATTTTTAACATTTTACCCGGATGTTCGTGATTCATCACATTGGATTAATCCGGATGTACTTCAAGATTCCTTCGGCAACTCTTTAATGTAGGTACTAAAATAAAAAGTAACTCATGTAGTATAAATAACATAATCAACAATCATCTACAAAAATTGTCAAGACGCACCGTTGCCGCGTTGGTTTTTTTCGAAGCGATTGTGCTACTACAGCAAACTCACAAAAAAAAACACTCGTTTTGCAATAAAAATTATGCAGTATTTGATAACGAATCTTGCAATTAAATGATAACATATCTACGTATCTTAATTTGAGACAGAGATAACATAAAACCTTGCTTATTCTACTTCGAATCTGAAGTTTAATAATAACTCGTTTGTCACCTTTTGTAATCTTGAACTTCATACCTATATACAAGGTTTTCGAAGTGCTTTCTACACGCTCTACTACTTATTAAAATTATGAAACCAAATCTTTTTAAGGTAAAGCGCGTTATCTAATGCCCAAGTAAAGTAACAGCTACCTACTGCTTTCAAAGCCTTACTTATTACTTAAAAAGTTTTATATATAGTATATACTATAATAAAAGAGTAGCATCCGCGTGTCTGTTCAGGCTCATCTTCGGTACTACTGAACGCAATATTTTTTTTTGGTTTTCCCAGGTAGATTAATTTTAACTTGGAGCAACATTAATAGGCCATGTGCTTTTTACTATGTGGTTATGCATGTGGCTTTGTTTAATTTAAATCGGATGTCGGGAAAAAAGTTGTTATATAAAAGAGTTTCATGCGGGTAAAACCGCCGGGCACAGCTAGTTTGTCAAGATAGACCGTAAAGGTGATTAATAACTTCAGCCTGCTTAATTTGTGCACACTATTTGTGACGCAATATTGAATTTTTTTTTTTTTTAGAGTTATACTATTACTACTCTGAGAATAAACGTAGGTATGTCTTATTTGACTAGTTGTAAAGTGTCGGGAACCATTAACTGAATAATTAATAAAGATTGTGTATTCTCTATATAAAAATTTCTTAAATATATTAAGAAAATAAAATCATCAAAAGCTGTTCACGTACCTAGTTAATTACCTACTGTCTTTTGATGAGGGTCGCGTGTGGTAAAGACTAATTACTATTTTTATTGGTCTCATTTTTTTTTCCTCATCTGTCACCGTCAGCCTGTCGGTTTGCTGCAGCAGTGTAATTTTTTTTTGTATTTTCCTTATTTAAAATTCTACGAGTGCTGTGATGAATGAATTTTATTTTCACTCCCATATTTGTAGATAAAACCCAACCTTCGTAAATTAAATCCTAAACTTCAGGGCCTGGTTGTGACTCCATATTATGCTTCCACTAATATTTGATTTCATCGAAACAAGCAATTGAGCCTATTTAGGTTAACTTAAGCTTGGTTCAATTGAAGCATCACATAATTGACACATGCACACTACTTAGCCGTGCACTTTATATTATAAAGAGCTAAAGTTTGTGAATTGTGAATTTGTGAATTATGAGTTTGTGAGGTTGTGGGGGGTAATCTCTGGATCTACGGAACCGATTTTGAAAATTCTTTCACTTATAGGAAGCTACGGTAGCCCTGAGTGACATAGGGTACTTTTATCCCGGAATTCCCGCGGGAACTTCGAAATTACCGCGGGTAAAACCACGGGGGACAGCTAGCACTTAATACGCGCATGGTCGTTTTGCAGGTAAAGCTCTTGGTGTAGGCTTAGCTGCGAAAGCGTTGTTCGCCGGTGGTATCGGATTGGGTTACGCCGGAGGGTTTGGCTATGGGCGAGGTTTCGGCGGGTACGGGAGAGGCTACGGAGGCGGCTACGGGGGCTTATACGGTGGCTACGGAGGCGGGTTCGGCGGTGGCTACAGCAGCGGCTACGGCTACGGTGGTTACGGCGGAGGCTACGGTGGTTATCACGACGGATATTATGGATCTTACAGGTAATTTCTTATGATGTATATTAAAAAACAACCGATCATATATTGGTTGACTCCTTATATTGGATGCAAAGAAATTCTTCATGCTATGTTAGGTTAGGTTTGTACGGCTGAGATCGCCGGCCGCTGCCGCGGCACGCTGCTGCGCTCGTTTGGCTTGCGCGTCGTGTTCAGGGCCCATGTTCACTTTGACCAACAACATTCCTTATAGGGATCACAATCTTGCAAAACGGGATCATGCATTCCCGCGGGATCCCACTACTTTTTTAACCATATATTCACTTAGTTTCTAACGGTTTCTCTATAGCCGCTAGTAATTTAAAAACATCCTTTTATAATATACGAGTGACCTATTAGGTGCGTTTTTTAATTAAAAATCAAAACTAATAAATTATTAAATGCTTTTTCCATTGCAGAAGCTACCCGAGAAGGTACTACGTGAGCGACGATTGGTGGTAACGAAAATAACTTGATGTAATTATAAATTATAATATCTTTAAAACAAACTAGATATATTTAAGTTTATATTATATTATAAAATAAAAAAATATGGTTTGATAAAAAATCTGAGATTAATTTTATCTATAAGATTGCAATATGCTTATACAAAAGCAAGAATTGCTTTCCAAATAATAATTGTTCTATTATTTTTCTGCACCCCGTCGAGTCGTTTTATTCTACAGTCTACTACTACTACTAGCTGTTTCCTGTGGTTTCAACCGCGATAATTTCGGAGTTTTCGCGGGAATTTCAAACTATGTGTATAAACCTTCCTCTTAAATCACTCTATATATTGGCGAAAACTGTATGAAAATCCGTTCAATAGTTTTTGAGTTAATCGTGAAAAGACAGACGGATAGACTTGACTTGGTTGTATAATATATAAGGATATTAATTTACAGCTTTGCTTATAGGAAGGAAGGTAGGTATGTGCTTATAAGAATATATTTTTTTGTTTTGAAGTTTTTCAAGCTTTTAAAGCAGTTAGGTAAGGGTCGGAGTGCGCTTAGCGATTCGATTAGTCGATTAAAATCCAAATTATTTTTGTAAATCTCGCCCAGTCCTCTCCTCAAATTAAGAAGAATTTGGGAAAACCCGGACCAAGGGCTACTCTTTGTGAGAGAAAGAGTATACCTATTCAATGCAAGCTTTAGAGTAGAGGTAGGTCGTCGTCGCATTTTCGAACGACGAAACGAAACCGTCCGAACGTCGTCATCGACTAGTCGTTCAACTAGTTGAATTCGACGACTAGTCGTTGGCCGTTGCAGCGACGGGGGCCCTCTCACTCAACTTCGCGACGGCCGAGGACGAGACGTCCTCCGCGACGGCAGTTATCGAGGACGTACTCTGCCCTCGTTCGTCGCGAAGTCGCCCTGCGCGTCGATGATAGACATTAGTCAGTAGATTTAAGTACTAATTGGCCATCGCCACGTTAATTTTAAATGAAATTTCATGAATTGAATGTTTTTATTAGTAAAATGACTGAAATTAGTTAAATACCGATATATTAACTATACTGATATATTCATTATGTGATATTAATTATGTTTGATATAATAAATTATAATTATAAATTACTCCCCAAACATTATCCATATAATCTATATTATATTACTATTAATATAAAAAGGCATAATACATACAAAGGGCTAATAAGTTAATAATAAGTTTATCTTTGTAAGTTTATGTGTAGTCTTCCTAATAATAATTAATATATCCGGCCCACTCAAATAAAAACTCTAACCAGTTGAATTAGAATTCAAATTTCGATCTATGATAATATCATTTCAACGGACTAATGTACAGAATTTACTTGTATATGATATCCACTATTAAAGTATAAACCGACTATGTTCAAGCGTTGCGCGTCTTCAACAAGTTTCGCTCGTTGCCGTAAACTTCTACGTTTAGTCGTCTTCGAATTCTACTAGTCGGCTGAGTAACGGCCGCGACTTGCGTCGTCAACGTTTCGCCCGTTGCGCTCGTCGCGGCCGTCATCGCTCGTCGCGGCCGTCCCTCGTCTTCGAATTCAACTAGTCGCCTGATGATCGGCCAACCGTCCTTTCGTAGATCGTACGGCGACGGTCGATGTAACTAGTGCGTCCGTACAACGCCCACCGTTACTTTAGAAGCTATATGTATGTCATGGTGCAGCTCAATGAATCAGTAGTGAAGTCGGCGGATAGAGTAGCGTGGGCAGTGCAACACCTCAGTCATAGTTGAATGGCATCAACACAGCGTAGAACCGCACTCAATCGACTAATAATACGCCTAAATAGACGACTACACGCTGGTCTAGTATACTAGTTGACTCCATAAATTAGATGCAGCAGTCCCCGACATACAGGTTAGGTTGGGTTTATGCCGCTGACCGTGACACCCGAGAAGAACGAGCGTAGCGAGCGTGCCGAGGTGATTGTGAACAAAAATAGGAGCTGCTTCGCGAAGCTTCGTCGATTTTGTTACGATAAAAATCGGTCCAGTACAAAACCAAGTCAGGTTGCTCTGCGTCTCATTTATGGAGTCAGACTCAAAGTCATTGTGAAAAATTATTACTTTACCGGCTTTGTTGGTAAATAATAGAATGGTGTGGTCGAATGCTCGAATGGTCGGCTAAATAATAGAATGTTTTTTGTAATCAAATAGTTTCTGACGACGATGGCAACAAAGGATTTGATTGTACAGAAACATAGTTGTTAACTGAAGGCAAAGGAAACAATGCTTAAGATTAATTACCTTCTGATAGTGACCGAATTTTGTTCAATCTATATGAGAATTATAAATCATTACAAAGTTAGTAGAGAGAAGGTAAAAGTACAAATCAGTTTACGAATTTTAAGCAGTTGTCATTACAAACTTGCAATACTCGTATATACCTACCTACCCACTTATTTAGTATGGCATCTAAAGAAAACCGCAATCACTTAAACTTTTCAAATAAAACTAATGATTCTCCGTTTGTTTATTGTGCTGTCCGACCATCCGACATTGTTGTTGTTCCTTTTTTATCTTTCTCTTTTGTCCAAATTCAGCTTTGTATTGTATTTGTCTCAAACAATTTGTCTTTATCTGTGAATTGAATTGGACATTATTTATTTAAGTAAATCAGATAACTTACCTACCCACTCAAGTTTGATGACATAGATATGTAGATGCTGGTTACTCTAGAACTTGTGACTTTATAAAAGACGTGTTTTTATATTTGCTCGTGCGTGATGAAAATATCTAATTTCGTTAATAAGTGGGACATAACTATGCATCACGCTCATTTATTGCAAAATATACCTAGATGGTCGTAACAGTCATGTGGGAGAAATCGTGACAGATAAATCTAAAGTAGGTATTGGATGGGATGAGATTAAACATCAAGGTCGAGTGTAATCTTATTAACAAAGAGAATAATATACACTGCGGTTGTTTTTGAAAGAAACGATTCTAACACAAAGAGGTTTCACTTCAATCATGTGTATACAGAGTTGCAAGGGATCTTTTTTGCTTTAGATTGGTATCGCGCTATTTTATAACGATAGCGACAAAAACAAAAACATTAAAACGTCAAGCAATTTCGTAGTGCGTTGAATTTTTTTAAGATTTTTATGATTACATATTATTATATTATAGTATATAGTGTTGGTTAATATTTGACCGAAATTGCACGAGCGTTGCAGTCAGCACCTTAAGAAATCTAAAACTAAATATGTGACATTTCACGGATTTTTCGTGGTAATATCGAACCTTCAACAACAGTGCAATCGATCTCTCGATTTTGTCCACAATTTACTCTTAGGTAGATAGTACGAGACTTTGGTGACTAGCATTATTTTATTAGAAGCTGACTAAAGAAACTCTTAAACAGATAATATTTGAATCCCTAATAACAATGTTTAGGAATTATATTATAATAATAATTTATATAATAATAATAAATTTAATTAAGGCAACTTTTTTATAGTTGTTGAAAAACACCTCCCACAAGGTCCGTCGGCACCGGCAATCGAACGCAACGGTCAAATACCTAGGTACTTTTGAGATCTACTTAAAAGTAAATACATTAATATTCGTCAAATAAATTTCAATAATATAATCGGCTTAACTGGAATGTTTAAACCAATTAAGTGGGTAGGTATAAGAACTTCAAACGGATTTAGAGGAGGATGAATTATTTCCAGACTTTTGCGCTGTTTGCTATGCAATTTAATTTTGTAAAACCCATTATTACTTATACGTATGTTTTTTAAAAGTTGTAACTATACAAAAAGAACTTGCCTATCTATACTGATGCCTGTTTTACGGAATCGCTTCATTGGTACATTTTAGTTTTTCAAATTAATGAAATAAACATTAGTCTATCATAGCTAGTATCTTATTTTATTTATACGATTCAATTTTAAATATTGTTTATTGCTCCCAAAAAAAAAAAAAAACATATTAAGGAGACGTGAAGATACAGGCAGAAACTTTGAAATAAGTAAGTACCTACCTACATAGGTATTGATCAGAATTATTGTAAAGTTAGATTCGAGCATCGTACTTTCTGAACATCGTGAACGTTGACTGGTAGAGAATGCCACTGTGGTATTAAGTCCGCTTTTTGTACCCTGTTGTGCAATAAGCTTAAATAAAAATAAAATGGATGGGTTGCTGTAAATTCGTCACAAAGTTTGGTTCCTAGTAACCAAAATATTCCTTGCAGAACAAGTGTTGCTGCTTTATTGCTGCCCAAACCTATATTAGTCACCAAAATCTATTAAATCAGTTATCTGGTACTACAAGCTCCGCTTTTTTGGGACGCCACCTGGCGCTGTTGTGTCTGTGCATTATTATTACGTATTAAACGTCGAAAATTTGAATCAGTTAAGTATTTTCAGGCGGTGGGGCGCGGCTGTATAAAACCACGTTTAACGTGAGATGTAGAAGTATAAATCTTTATACCTATATAAAAATGAATCCCTTTTTCCCTTGGTCACGGCACCACGCGTGAAGGGCTGGACCAATTTGGCTAATTATTTTTTGCTCTGTATGTTACTGTGAGGAAAAGAAGAGTTTCTGCGGAAATTCCGAAACTAACGCAGGTGAATCTCCGAAACGGTTGGAATAATTTTGACGGGACTTTCATTGCTAATTAGCTGAGTAAATTAGGCTATTTTGGAGTTCCTGCGGAAATTCCGAAACTCGCGGGTGAAACCCTGGGGCATAGCTAGTATAAGTAATACAATGTTATTGTGATATTTACGACCTGTCTATAGCAGTCGGTGCCGGCACCGCACCCCGCCGCGCCCGCGCCCTCCCCCGCCGCCGGCTGTGAAAACGTGAATATAATTCGCGATCCACGCGAATTCTACTTTCAAACTACCCTAAATTACTCGTTTTTCACCAGAGTATTCGGGATTTTCTCGGGAACTATACATTTGCCCGAGATAGAAAATAACCTAAGCTTTCAACCGGATCTTAATCTTATTGTGGTGCTCAATAAAGTGTTTTTCATTCATTCCTCCACTCTATCATAGAGCTCTATGACGCTTTTATGATCCCTAATTCACCTCAAGTTATGTCATGTAGATCACAGAGGTAGAAACTTCGATCAACAATATTAACTTTGATTATATAAAATTGGTATTGTTGATCGAAGTGTAGAAAGGATATTGTAAATATAATAGATTATTTATATTTGCTATTCTAATCTTTTAAACTCCATACGCAGGTAAAGTCTAACTTTGAAATATATTATAGTTAAAGGCGTTGATATATGTATTTTTTTTTTTCGTTTTACCCAAATTTACAAAATGTGACTTCGAAATAATTGTTTTACGTTAACCTACTACATAAAGTTGTTTAATATATTTAAAATAAACTCTAGTAGGTATATGACGACGACTGACGATTCATGATTTCAATTTTGTGGCTCTTTTTTGAGGACGTTTTCCGTCGCTCATTGTGTATCTTGGATATTGAGTTTATTAATGGTAAAAGACAGGACAGGTTGTAATTAATCGGTTTCTGTAATTTGCGGCGACAGGCTGGTGCTGATAACCTTGGTTACCTACGTCGTTGACATAGTCAAGACGATAGTATTTACACATACACAACACAATCTTCTACAATAAATTCGCTTGTTCTTCGTACCATACGTGTTATGAGTAAGTGGAAACTGCGATAATCGCTATAATTTAAGACTAAGATAATAAAAAAAATTGAAACCAAAACATAAAACTCAAACAAAAATGATTAGGTACTTAATTTCTTTCTCTTTTTTAAAAAGAGAACCGCCTTCAAAAAGTATACCCACTGAAAATCACAAAAATAGTTTTTAAATAATATTAAGGAATAAGGATTCTGAAAAACTACTGAACCGATTCATGAAAATTTTACACTAAAACCTTCTCCAGAATACTTACAACTACAACTACTTACAACAATAAATACTTACTTGAAAACAGCTTCAAAATCGGTTTAGCCAAAAGCGAGATAATCGTGCACAAACATACATACAGGTCAAACTGAGAAAATCCTTTTTTACGATATGATGACTGATGATTATCGATATTATCGAATTACCTATACCACAGATGATATAATACTATACTAGCCTATACGTTTTCCAATATAATACATTATTTACCTACCTATTTAGAAATAAATGAAAGATACTCATTTTAGTGTAATTTTCAGAATAAGGGCGATAACATCAAATAATAAATAATATATTCGGCCGTCTCAAGTTCGCGAACTTGAGAAAGCACCAAACAACTTCCTACAAATTGAACCATCATCACATCAAATGAAAGTGCTCTGACAATAGTCGAATAATAAATAAAACATCGTAAAGATACTTACAACCTCAGCAAAACAGTTCAGATCATTCGGATAATAGCGCTCGCGCTGTGTAGCCAGAAATATAGGCTATTATGACAGTATCTATCAATCACACAAACGCATTAGTAAGAAGATATTTTACCCTAACAATAGATCAATATTATATAGTGGAGAAAACGTCACTCATTGCCAGATAGGACAATGAACAACCTTCACGAATAGAATAACGCCTTTAGAATAATGCCAATCTAACTTTTTTAATTAGTAGTTTTTCTCCTCGGCTTCAAACAAGTGAATTTCGGGATTTACTCTAAAGATTCTGAAATAAAATTTATTTATTTAATTGTTACATGCAAAGATAGCTATAAATAGATATAAATTACATGTACCCTGGCAGGGTGTTACAATATTATAATGAAAGCCATATTACACTGAATTAAATTTCCCATGTTTAGTGCTTTATTTGCTAGCTCATTCCCATTAAAAATAGTCCAGCGGATTCAGCGTGAAAAAGCAACACTTTCGCGCTTATAATATAGGTAATATACTTTGTTGTATACCTAATTTAGTTATTTCTCTATGTATCATGGTAACAATAAAGAATATTTGTGTGTTTATTTGTAATATTAGTGTGATTTAGTTATAATTAACCACGACGTGTTCCACGAGACTCACGCATTTTTTTACATGATATTAATATGATTACAAAACCGATTTTGCTACTCAGTATAATACGTATCTACATATACCTATGGATGAATCTGATCTATACTAATATTATATTATAAAACTTATACATTTAAGGGGTGGTTACAATGTCTCCTTTGATCTAAAATATTTCAAGTTGGTTTTGTGGAACTGAGGAGCATTTATTATTATTATGACTTTATACAGGTGGATGAAAATGTCATTTGTCACTGAATACTGAGGGAGACAGGTCATATTAAAGTATATACCGTGGGTAGGTACAACTATCTTTATAAATAGTTAGGTACTAAGTAGTTTTATTTGACAAATTTGCGCATTTAATACTAGTTACTTTTAATTAAATAAAATATCCAAAAAAGAGCACATGCATGGACATTCTTCACCAAACGTATAACCGGTATAACGGTACTTAAGGTATTGGTACGAAACCCTACAGTAAATGGTTTTATTTCTATCATATTATTTTGTTAAACTATGATTCTTTGTATTTTTCGTAGAAGTTCTAGTGATACAAGATTGTATGATTTTTATCACCAGTTGGTTTGTTATGCTGTGGATATATTAAAACTCAAGGATTCAAAGTTGTATCGTGGTTCTATCATCTTTACTAACAGTTGGACTACTCAGTAGTACTATTGATACAAAGCGAATATTTTTAGCTGTATGGTATAAAAAAATTAATTTTACAAAATATCGTAGGTACCTACTTATGTATTACTGTTAGCTGTTATGTACCCTCATTTTTACCTGCGTGAATTTAAATAATAACATACACTTTCCCCATTCATATCTAATAGGTATTAGTAAAAATAAATATACATAATATTATTGCTTAGGAAATAGGATATCCGCTGTAAATAGTGAACGTTTTGACTTTAGGGTATAAGAAAATAGTCAAAGGTGAGCCTCTGGGGTGTGATAGAGCGCGGCTCGCATAAACGAGTTGCGCTCGCAAAGTTCCTCCTCTCCGCTCCTTCGTAACGAGATATATAACAAACTTATAAACCAACGAGTCGGCAAACCGTAATTTCTATGAAACTTTATTACATTCGATGTAATAAACGTGGATTTTAAGAATTATAGGTAGGTACTCCTTTAAATACAGACCATTTTAGTATTTCATCATAGAGATAGTGAAATACGCGCCAATATTCAGAAAAAAATACTAAATCTTTAATAACTAAAATGCTTTCTCTTTATGTTAATGAATAGTTGTCCCCCGAGGTTTTACTCGCGGTAATTTGGGAATTCCCGCGGTAACTCCAGGATAAACTAGACCTATAAACCTTCCTGGAATCACTCTATCTATTGGTGAAAACAGCATGAAAATTGAGTTTATCGCGAACAGACAGATAGACTGACGCGGTGCAGGAGGATTTGTTTTATAATATGTATTTAAGGATATTAATTATTTATTATACCGAAATGAATCAGGTACACCTAATCAAATCTATTAATTAATTGGAGGAGCTATACTTGAGTTTTACGAACTGACATCTCAGTTAGATGTTCAATTTGTGTAGGTATGGGTGACTATTGCTTGGCAGTTTATTGAGCCTGTGAAAGTCTGAAAAAAATGGTCATTTATTGTAGCAATCTGACAAATATTTAATGTTTTCTTTTTTAACATTGTTTATTGTAAGTACGTGGGTCAAAAGTCGGACTTAATGCCTTAGTGAGCTTATAAGATTAAAAATAAACTTAATTGTAATTCAATTATCACTTTTGTTATTTTTGAATTAAAGAGAGAGAAAAAATACATTAGTCCCACGAGGCAGCATAAAACACGGTTTTGTTAGTAATTTACGTAGGTACCTACTTATTTTGTTGTCCTAATGGAAAGCTCAAGAGTTCACACACAATTTTTGAGTATGCCTTCAATGTTGTTGCATTGAATTACTGTCGCAAATTGAGGAGATATTTAAAAGGCAGATAATTAACGGCACATCAGCGACGACGCACAGTAGAAAAATGCCTCATTGTTAATACCTAGCACAATATAATCTCCCTCGACGGAGTTCCAAGAGAAAAAGAGGAAAAAATCAATGAAAGCTTACTTGGGCGTGAAGTGATGAATGCTCTATCTAGGGATTCTACCTCTAGGCATACTTTAATACAAAAACAATTTATTTTTATTGTTATTTGTTTAGCTTTACTGAAGTTGCCTGAGCGTTTTTATTCTTTAGCGATCAATATCCCTCTGACGTGATACCAGTCGGCTATTTTTAATAGTTTGCGCTCTTTCGCGATAGATATTTATGGATACGGGAGAAACTATAGAGATATCCAACCTCATCAATCAAATCAAAGTTGATCTTTGTTATAAATGGACCGACGGCTTACCAAAGCGCAGTCAGATGACAAGCAACAATAATAACGGTTTGTACAGCTTTAAACTTGACTATTGCTGATCAATTACGTGGTCTGTCCATTTCTAACTATACTTAAAACATCCATACTATAAAAGAGTAGAATCCTCGATTCTATGCATTTAATATTTTTAACAAAAATTGACAGGGGGCGATAAAAGAAGAGTAACCAACCACAAAAATAAAGTTTTTAAAATTCTTTCCTGTCTGTCTGTCTGTTCGCGATAATCTCCGAATCTACTGAACGGATTGTCATGCGGTTTTCATAGGTAGATAAATCTTAGCCTAGAGCTACATATTATAAGCTTTGTTTCATTTAAATCGGATGTCGGAAAAAAAAGGTTATTATATAAAAATGTTTCACGTGGGTGAAACCGCGGGTCACAGCTAGTTATTAAATAAAAAAAAATACGATTTTATGGTGTAATATGACTAAAAGTTCTCAGGTATTAAGAGTGAAGTTTTACTAACGTTATTATAATTAGAAAAACAGTTTACTGTGAAACAACAGAAAAACTAATAAATGGCAATTTATTTATATAAATTTATTTATTTGCTGTATATGGTAGGTACTTTCAATTGTCTATATTTTCTTATCCAAAGTTATTGTTTAAATACTTTTTTCTTTTTTAACAACATTAATATTTCCATCAACTCTTCTAACAACAGACAGAATTTTATCTGAATAAATAATTTACTAGTAGGTATACCCATACATTTACCGTTTCAAGTGTTATTTTTTACTGAATGACGTAGTTCACCGCGACAAATGACGGTATGTACGAGTCAGTGTAAGTTCTCGGTGCCAGAACTGACGCCTGTAACTGGATCAATGTAAACTCGACTTTACACGATCAAAATATAGGCTAAAGTTTGGCAGGTCGGCTGGTGAAGTTCCGATGAGCTGATGCGGCGGTAAAAGTTGGCACATCAATATGCACGGGCGCCTGGCTTCTGGCCAACCCGGGATACACCAATTGAATATTTTGGCCGCTTTAAGTCTCTGCGATACATCCTGATACACAACTTATGACAAGTTTAATGTAGCGCTCCTAATTGTGCGCTCGCTTGTTGTTATATTCGTTAAAGAGAAAGACCAGAATAATATCATCGTTTACGTTTAGAATAATAATAACTCTACATGGATGGAATAATATTACTGATGGAATAATATTACTTTTCTTTCAACTACGTCGTAATGTTATCATTAATCACTATAAAACCGAGCACAAAGGACGTCTTTTCTGCTTAGAACGAAAGCAGTGCAGAAATGTTATATGATATCTCATCAATGCACAGTTTTTCATTAAAGCATTTTTTGTTTTTTTAGATATAAATTTACCACAGAGACGATTATTATTATTATTATTTTTTAAGCTCACTACTGCCCGTCTTTTCACGAGGGAAAAGATGGCGTGGGATGACTCCTCAGCGTAGCCAAAACAAACGCTGAGGGTTATTAGGTCGGTAGATTGAGAAACCGATGGACAATCGGGCATTGCCAAGTAAGACCGCCCTCTGAATTGCCGCCGTAACCGGTCCAGCACGGACATTCAACCACCGCAGGTGACGTTGCAGGCTGGTTGGAACTAACCCGTTTGTCGATACGACAATCGGGATGATTTCAATGGATTCCATCAGCCGCATTTCGGTTACCTCATCTGCCAGTTCGAGATATTTGGCGAATTTATCTCGTTCGGCTTTGGCGAGGTTCCCGTCATGCGGAATGGTGATAGCCACCAAAAACACCTTTGATTGCTCCCGGTCTATCATCACTATGTCAGGTTTATTCGAGGGTAGAGTACTGTCAGTGATAATAGACCGGTCCCAGTGGAGCAGGATGCGGTTGTTTTCGAGAACTGCCTCCGGCACATACTCGTAATGCAGCACCCTAGAAGTCACGAGACCGTACTTTAGAGCGAGCTCTTGGTGGAGTATTTTGGCTGCTTGGTTATGTCTGTGCAGGTACTCAGTGTTAGCAAGAGTAGAACAACCAGAGGTAATGTGGCGGATAGTCTCGCCCGGAAGACGGCACAACCGGCAGATATCCACTGTGCCGTCCTTTAGAATAAACCTACGATGGTTGTTTGTCCTAATAATCTGATCCTGCATCGCACAGACAAACCCCTCGGTTTCCCCAAAGAGGTCACCGAAGCGCAGCCAATGCACGGAGGCTTACTATTATTATTAACTTTGTTTTCATTAACTTGAGTTTTTATTTTGAGAAGGTATATTTTATCACGGTGGATAGGTAGATTGGTAGTTGAAAGAAAAGAAGATAACGCACCTTGCTAAGGTGAGTAATTAATGCACTTGTGCTAATTTACCTACCTCACACGTACTAGTGCATTAATAGTTAGCTCACTTGCGCTCGGTGCAACAATCTACTATTGTTAGCAAAATATTAAAGGTATAATAATATTAAGCAACAACATTTTGCCAACTATATTCGTAATCTGTAACTAGGTACCTGTATGGGTAAGTGTTTGTTAGGTACCATATAACTTACAAGTTATAACTTATGGTATAACTATCTATAATATGATGAGTATTTACATTAATATTGTGTATGCTCAGGTTGGAATTTGGTTAATTAACGTCTCTGAAGGTAACATGGCGAATGTTCTAATATTTTGGATATAAGCTACGCACCCTGTCAGGTTAGATGTTATGAAATTACGATATTGATCAAGTACCTTGTCTCGACGAATACTACATATTATTATCTAACACCAAAACAACAGACAGAACTTAATGCATTTAATAAGACGTAAATTAATAAAATAAACGCTTCGAGAACCACAAGAACATAACACGAATAATATTATATGCCCCTACGCATTTTTATACGATTAGGTAGGTCTTAGTTCAGATTGTGTGCAAGTAGTGTAGATCAGTTGTGCAACATTTTTTCCAAAAGGTACGTACTCTGCACTACAGTGTTGCAAGGTAACGCTTCATTAAGATCTCGGTGACTTCTTAGTTCTCAGTTTTCACACTAAGCTCCTTCATTAAGAAGCAAAGCGAAAACTAGCGCCTGCTTCATTCCGTTCACAAATAGAAGTAGTTTGTATGCAAGTGAAGTTTTTCATAAACTGTTTCAGACTTCAAACCGCGCCAGGCGCCTGGCGAATAAGCAAAAAGTAAAAAAAAAATTAAGAAAAATGGAAATTTAAACGGTCCATGCAACTTCTTTTTGTTGAAACTTAGTATTATTTAGCTCTGAACACTTTGTGTTGGCTAGCGTTTTTTAATTAATTAAAAATGAATTAAAGGTTGGTGATTTTGGTCTTGTAGTCTTCCGGGAATTCCGGGATTAAAAGTATCCTTCTCTGTGCCCCTGACAATGTGTTTGCAAAATTTCATAGTGATCGGTTGAGCCGTTAAAGCGTGAAAGCGTAACAAACAAACACATTCGCATTTAACATTATAATAGTAAGGATTTTACGTACTATATACCCATTTTATAGTAATGAGTTCATTTCTTGTACTAATCTTACTTAATTATGGTGTTAGGTATAAATGCGAATGTAAGTTTGTTTGTTTGTTATGCTTTCATCTTTAATCATTCAATTTCTCAACCAATCATCATGAAGTTGTGCATGTTATATTCTACTTCCTACTAATTTTATAAATGTTAAAGTGTGGATGTTTGGATGTTTGTTACTCAATCACGCAAAAACGGCTGAACGAATTTGGATGAAATTTGGCATGCACGTTGTCAGGGATACAGAGAAGGACATAGGGTACTCTTTATCCCGGAATTCCCGTGGGAACTTCGAAATTACTGCGGGTGAAACCGCGGGGCACAGCTAGTATTATAATATTTAATTAATGTTACAAGTGTGATATTGAAAGTAACTCTAGTCTCTCTGTTACCTTTTCATGCATTAACTGCTTACCCAATTGTAATGAAATTTTGCAAACATTTGTCCGGATGTCAGGGGTACAGAAAAGGATATAGAGACTTTTTATCCTGGAATTCACGCGGGAACTTTGAAATTTACGCTGGTGAAACCGCGAGCACAGCTAGTTTAATAAATATAATTTACCAGTGTACTGTTATTAATATTGTACAACACCGTAGGTTGGTGTGGTTAATCAACCTTACTGCTATGCCAGATGCCGTGGGTTCGAACTGCTTGTCAGGGTAAACATTTAATGTGAGGAAAATTTTGTGTTTGCCCTGAATCTGGATGTAGGTATACCTACAAAAGAGTACTATACAAGTATGTGTATCATATTGTCAGTTTGTCTGGTAATGCATGCGTACTTAGTTTGCTTACTCGTAGTTGAGGCCAGATTACCTATACTATTATTGTGTAGGTACTAACTGATCTCCCGCGGTTTCTCTAATGCTACTGCTCCACCTGCGTTAACGTTAACGTTGATGTTAATGTCCAACTACGCGTTAATTAAGGCATTAAAACACGTGTTGGCCACATTTAGTTTGCAACGTGCCGTTAAGCGTTAATTTCTAATGAAATAACGAGTTAACACAAAATGGAGGTCGAAGCTTCAAACAGCTGTTTTTTTGCAATGGAGGTAGAAGCAGCTGTAATTTTTGCATCAATTAGTGTTTTAAATTATTATATGCATTTATGCAATTTAGGATAAAAGAAAAAACCACGCAGAATGAGAAGGCGTTAATGTTGCCAACACCGCTTAGTGCGCTAAATAACGCGCTAAAACCCTTTGATGTGTCCAAAAAACCGACACCCGAGCTTTCGCTTAGCGTTTAACGTCATTAGTAATGCCGTTAGTAAGTTAACTCATTAAATTTTTGGCAACATCTACGTAATGCCTTATTTAGCGCACTAATTTACGCGTTAACACGCAGGTGGAGTAGTAGCATAACGTTAATTTCGGAGTTCCCACGGTAATTTAGCGATAAATTGTACCTACCCAGTACCCTATGTCCTTTTCTGTACCTACCTCTAACAATGAGTATTTAAAATTTCATGATGATCGGGTAAGTAGTTAAATCGTGAGTGTTTCAAACAAACCAACACTTGCGCATCCTTACATCATTATCATTATATATAATAAAACTAAGTCGATAAAATGTGCGTGCCGATAAAACTTAAAAAGGAGTCCCGACACGATAAAGGGACTTATGTTGTGTGATAGCCCTTTATCCCCCCTCGAACAAGAAAGTTCCCGTTTTAATCTAAAGGGCATGTTTTTAAAGATATAAGGGACTTTCCGACCCTTCAACTTGGAAATTAAGTGCAGTGGCGCCATCTGTTATCGAATATTTGAACTTCGTTCAAGACAACTATGGAGACTATACACTCCAATAGTGCGTGCCGATAAAACTTAAAAAGGAGTCCCGACACGATAAAGGGACTTATGTGGTGTGATAGCCCTTTATCCCCCCTCGAACAAGAAAGTTCCCGTTTTAATCTAAAGGGCATGTTTTTAAAGATATAAGGGACTTTCCGACCCTTCAACTTGGAAATTAAGTGCAGTGGCGCCATCTGTTATCGAATATTTGAACTTCGTTCAAGACAACCATGGAGACTATACACTCCAATAGTCATAGTGTATAGTCTCCATAGTTGTGAGCCATTGCAGCATGTGTAGTAGTGGCGCGAAATTTAAAATTCCAATTTCAATAAAATCTTAAATTTCATTTGTTACTATAATAAAGTTGTTAAATTTTGTGTATTTATACGTCATTATTGAACGTATATTTTGGAGTTAAAGCGACATAATTTTAGTTATCCAAATTAGTTCTTAAAATATTTAAAAATTTAGGTTTTTAAATTTCGCGCCTTTACTACATACGCTACCGCTACAGAAGCTAGAAAGTTCCCGTTTTAATCTAAAGGGCGTGTTTCTAAAGATATAAGGAACTTTCCAACTCTACAACTTGGAAATTAAGTATAGTGGCGCCATCTGTTATCGAATATTTGAACTTCATTCAGGACAACGATTGTTTGGGTTGCATTTCCAAAAGCGTTGCGAGCAATTGTAGCATGTGTAGTAGTGACACGAAATTTAAAATTCCAATTTCAATAAAGTCTTAAATTTAATTTGTTGCTATAAAAAAGTTATTAAATTTTGTGTATTTATACGTCATTAGCTAACTTATATTTTTGAGTTAAAGCGACATAATTTTAGTTCTCAAAATATTTAAAAATTTGGGTTTTTAAATTTCGCGCCTTTACTACATACGCTACCGCTACAGAAGCTAGAAAGTTCCCGTTTTAATCTAAAGGGCGTGTTTCTAAAGATATAAGGAACTTTCCAACCCTACAACTTGGAAATTAAGTATAGTGGCGCCAAGCTTGCTCAAGAGTAGGAAATCCGAAAAATTTATGTATATATACTCCGGACAATAAAATGAAAAATGTTGTTTATAAACAAATATTGTAAATAATGAGAAAACGTTTTCAATAAACTTTTTTTTTACTTTTTACGTCATAGTTTATTTTTTTATTTCGACTCTACCACGTCATCTCATATCAACTCCCGGGCGAAGCCGGGTTTTTTAGCTAGTATTATTATAAAACCGTCCTCCGCCGTGTTTGTCTGTTTGTCTGTCTGTCTTTTCGCGATAAACTGTAAAACTACTGAACGGATTTCATGCGATTTTCACCAATAGATAGATTCAAGAGGGAGGTTTTTGCGTCTAGTTTATCCTCGATTCCCGCGGGAACTCCGAAATTACCGCGAGTGAAACCGCGGGGGACTGCTAGTTAATGATATTTGTTAGGATTTGCGATTGTATAGCGTACGATAAAGATTTCTAAACTTTGTCATTAACCTCGCCACAATGTTCGCACTTTAACAAACAACTTATACGTTTCCTTCGGGTAGCAATTTAAATAAACCTTTACGGCGCTTACCATTCAACGTAATCATGTTTATGCCTTTGTATCCTATATACCTACACACGTACAATACCTATATTGCAAATTTGTGGGTTGTTAGCTATAGAATAAAGGCTGGCAAATAGAGTACGACGTCACAAGGACAAGCCCGGCGTAGAAATGGTAACTATTGAAACTACAAGTCACCTGGGATCTATGGCTCAAATGTAGTTATGGGATTTAGATGAAAACACGTGGAACAATGTTGTTGCCGGGGATATATTAGAGTTTGTATTTCCCTCCGGGCTTCCAGAGCATACGTATTATTTAGATTTGCAACTCACGTGTGTGATATCTATCTGGAAATAGATAGTTAGGTATATATCTTGTTGATTAACACAGATCAGTTGATATGGACATATCGTCATAATAACAACTACATAAGTAAATTGAATAAATGATTATTATGAACCAATAAATATGTAAATAAAACGGTTTTACCTTCAATTAGATATTTTATAAATTTCAAAATTCATCATCATACAACTTGGATATTTACACTCTGTACTTTTATTTGCTGTGCTGTGCCCCGCGGTTAAACCCTCGCGAGTTTCGGATTTCCCGCAGAAACTCCAAAGTAGCCTAATTTACTTCTTATAACATCAGTGAAAGACCCATCAAAATGGGTCAAACCGTTTCGGAGATTCACCCGCGTGAGTTTCGGAATTCCCGCAGGAACTCGAATTTTTTTTATCAGAACCTTCTCGTTGCAAAGACAAAAAAAAATTTAGTGAATTTGGTCCAGCCGTATGATGCCGTGACCAAGGGAAATAGGGATTCATCTTTATATACATAGGTAGGTAGATACTATAGCTATGCCCCGCGGTTTCACCCGCGTGAGTTTCGGAATTCCCGCAGGAACTCCGAAACTGGTAAGTAAGTAAAGTAAAAAAGTAAAATTAGTCAAAGTAAAATTTTGTCCAAAAACAAACACTGACAGAAGATTTTTTATATTAGATAATTAATTAATTGATTAATAATAGAAGATTACGTATATTTGTCTAAAACAGTTAATATAGCGTCTAGTCTCGCTAGAAATAGTGTGCTCTGTAGCCGGTGTCGTGAATCTAGAATCGATCAGTGCCGATTCACTGTGGGGCACACGCTACGGTACGATAACGCACAACGAAAATTCTTAGTGACTAACGTGCTCAAAGAACTTACTTACTTAAAAAAACCCATAAAAAACGTGTTTTATGGCATACAGCTAGAATAATAATTTGTGATTATTTGCCATGTAGAGCGGTTGGATTTGTGTTGCATGCACGCGCCTTACGAGCAAGGAATGTTGTTGGTCATAGTGAATCAGGACGAAGGTTTATTTGTGGAGTGCCACGGATCAGCTATCAGTAACATCCAACCTTTTTAGCGATCGATGCAAGATTTCCTATTTGAAATATAACGTTGTATGTATTTATACCTACCTACCGATTGAACGAGCATCTTGTATCTTGCATCTTATAATAAGTAACTAAAAAATACTGCTAATAACGAACGGAGCAAACCTTAAATAAATATGTGGAATGACGTGGGCGACTGACCTTTGGGGCGAAAAGGGCGTTGTACGACCTTCAGGGTATGATCCGTCAACGCGGAGCTAAATTGCGCGTTCAGTGTTCATGAAAAAGTTTTATATTTAAATTGTTTTATGTTTTTTTAAGATATTTGTTATTTAACATCCTCCTGTTCTTCTTTTTACCTTACACCCTTTATAAGTATACATTAGAACGATCGTATTGAATCGTCTTTAGTCAAGGGTGGAACGGGAAATCGGGCAGGTAAGTAAGATTGTTATGATTGTTATGATCCACACTTAGGGGTGAATAATTACGAATCATTCTTCGTGATAAAACTTACTTTCACTCGGTGTTGAGATTTACGATTTTATTCAATCTGACGTCTCGGTAAATTAAGGGAGGCGAGATCCATTAAGTGCTTAAGTGCCTCCCGAGCACGAAATTGAGGATGATAATGGAAATGGGTTCCTTACGATGTTAATATGGGACTTTACACCGAGCGGACCGATTCACGAGTTGTTCCAAGCACGCGGCCGAGGGCCGAGAGCCTCGGTAGAACCTTTATAACTTAAGGACGACGTAATAATGCCGCCTCCCTAAAGAAACACCTACTTTAGTGTTTCTCGTTTTCATTAATTTGTTTTTCCCGCGACGTCCAAGTTCGCCGGTGTTTACGACGGCCTTAAGCGCCACGAAGTAATTGTTGCGGTTCCATTTGTCATTTCAAGTTTCATAACGATTTTCCCAACACTAGAGTCTGTTATAATTTATCGGTTCGGGTATAGTAAACTCGATAGAAATGGAAATATCTATTCTCATTCGTTGCTTTTGGCACAATAAAGAAATTCCCTCGCCTTGGGGGTACAAATGGGATAAGTTTAGGGAAGCAATCGGCCTTATATGGCCGTTATAGCCCACTATATAGAGCGGGTGTGAAAACCATTCGAAACTTTCTTTTATTGCCTCATTTGATATAATTCTTCTTAAGCTGTAGTTATCTTTGAATTAAAGAGTTTTCCGGTTTTACATGTTCATATAGCAAACATGGTGTCGTGTGTACACGTAGGCGAGTTGAAGTAAAAGTCAAACCGCGGTTTGTTCAGCTCTGAGTCGTTGGAAACAAAATTAATTACGAAATAGTCGAGGAACTTTTGGGTTGGCGTCGCGTCGACGTTGGCATAATTGCTGCTAATTGAGTTCTGTCTACCTGGCGAAGAGAGGAGCGGAGGCAGGGACTCTCGCGTATGAAACATAGCTGTGGAGCCAGCGCTAACGAGTATGCTTTACGATATTCACAAATCAGGTTTCACACTCTCGAAATGTTTTGATCTGATTTGGTTCGTGCGATAGCACGACTCTATAGTTTATACGAATTAGGTATGGGATATTTGCGTCTACAGACTGAAATTAAAACAAAGACTGTATTCCTCGCAAAGCGTATTCGGGAAGTAAGAATAAAAATAAACTTAAGGTTTTTACTTTAAAAAAAGAAGTTAGGTAATACGATGAGTAAATAAAAATAAATATTAGGTATAATGTATATCTACATTATTCTATAATATAATAGGTCCTATGTAAACTATACCACCGTGAATGGGTATATTATGTGAAAATTGCTAATGATTTAAATTATAGATACTTATAGGTATTATGTAGTTAGGTATAATATTTTAATTATTCTTCTACATACGATTAATTTTTTTATACGTGATATCTAATTTACACTAAGGTATCTGCAACAAAGGTAATTATGTTTTACCCTTTTTCGTGTGCAATGACAACAACGAGATAAAGCTGGTAATCCAGTCGAGCTTGCTCTGCTTGTTTTAATTTAGCTCATGTTTTCTTTCTATATGATTTCAATTTGAATAGGTAGGTACTGACATGTTTATGTGTGGTGAATTCAAGTCCGTAGCCGAAACTTAGGTTGGCTGGAAGATAATGCTACTTCACATTAAGTGTACGCTTTTTTAAGAGTTCTATTTGGTTAAATAAAGAATTTAGTTAAGAAATTGCTTTCAAAACCGTGTTAATTTGGGAATTCTCGCGGGAAAAGGCTACAGACAGATAGACAGATAGACAGACAGAGTTACTTACGCCTTTATAATATTAGTATGGATTATTATCCACTTATTTAATTTATTTTTCTTTATTTTTTACATTAAACTTAGGTACTTACATAAAAAAATAAATTAACCTAAACATTGCGTATTAATAGCGAGCGAGGTTCAGTTTGTCTGTGTCTATGTCTAAATGAATCCATGCCCAGTATAAACAAGGGAAAGGGCTGATAATAACAATTAATTTAAGGAAAATTGACTGGCTGGCTGTGGCTGACATTCAGACCAAAGCCGAATAGAATGGAAACCATTGGAGCTGGGAAAATGTGATATACCTAACTGATATGGAGATCGCCTTCATATAGATAATGAGATACGAGATAATGATGGCGCAAGACTAGAATTATACGCTATGCGTACTTATGTTTCGAACCATAAATCTTACTAATATTATAAAGATGTAAAGTTTGTGAGTTTGTAGCGGGTAATCTCTAGATTTACTGAATGATTTTGGAAATTCTTTTACCAATAGAAAGCGACGTTATTTGTGAGTGTCATAGGCCATGTTGTAACCCGGAATTCCCGCGGAATTACTGCGGGAAACTAAACCTATTTTCCTTTAGATATTCTTACTGCCTCTGCGTTTATTACTACTTTACTACTACTTTCTCATCTATACTAATACTATAAAGAGGTAAAGTTTGAGAGTTTGTGAGTTTGTGACTTTTGACGTTGTAGTATCTTTGGATCTACTGAACTGATTTTGAAAATTCTTTCACTTATAGGAAGCTACAGTAGTCAGTGACATATAGGGTACTTTTTATTCCAAAATTCCCACGGGAATTCCGATATTGCCACTTATTGTTAGTAATAAAGTTGAAGAATCTTTATTGATCTCGGAAGTTTTTTTTACGCGGGCTAAGTAGGTACTTAGTGCCTAGCGAGGAGGTACCTGGAGTCGAGGTGAGAAAGGAAGGTGGGTTTCTAATTAACATGAAGCTGATGAATATGTAATACGCCATCTAATTGAATTACGCCGAAAGTAATATTGAGCTCAGACCGCTCAGGGTGGCAAGCTGCGCGTTCGTATCAAATATGTATTTGTGGGATTTGTTTAAAATTTTAATGAAGCCTTTATAATTTTTCACCATAATCTGTAGGTACTTTATAATCATCATCATCATCATCAGGATATAGCAGTCCACTGTATGTAGGTACTTGCTTATTTAGATACGCTGTAGCGTGTCAAGCCAAGTTCAAGCTAACAAAACCGGAGAGCAGCACCGTGTTTAAAACTTAATTACTCGAACGTAAATGACGTTACAAAAATGATGTTATTCCGCTTTCATTATGTTTGAAATGAAACTACACGAATACAAAAATAAACAAAGAACAGCGTAAACTAAGCTTTGTTGATTATTAATGAGAAATAAGAAGTTGATTGCAAAAGTTTTAATACTCATTCTAGTGAGTAAAGCGAAGTCATTCGGTGAACTGTTGGCCTGACTTGAAGCGTGCTGCTACTTCGTAATCAATTTCAACTTGGTTACAGGACTTCGCTACTTGTTCCTGTATTAAGTGCGTATAAGTAGGTACATCAAACACTGATATCTTTTACGGATCCAGGTGGGAGGAGGCAATGTCTTTCTCATGCCAAACTCTGACACTGAAACTGTCAAATTATTACAAAAAAAAATTCAAATCGCACGGTCAGACAAACAAAGCGTTATTTGAACCTGGAAATATGAATAACAAAACATATAATTCATATTAAAATAAAACGTAGTTTGAATCTGGAATATAGTTAAAAATCAATAAACGGTATAGTAGAACCTTGATCCTAGGTTTGCGCTTGGCTACTGGCCTACAATTTACGACCGTCTTAGAAGCAGAGTTTTAATAAGCTGATTTCGATGAACTAATTGAATATGTGCGTGTAAATTAAATATATTGTGAATTTTTAACGGCCCTAGTTGAAAATTCGCGCTATGAGTACCTGCCTACCTACACCCAAAACAAAATGCTGAGATAGTGACCGTTTTGGTCGTGGGGACGCAATAGGTACACAAAAATTCTTGTGATTCTATTCTCATTAAATGATTTTCTTTAAATATTTTTTTAATATATGTGTCCTCATATTTAGTTTTAAATAAACGCCCTTATAAATCTTTCCTTTCTCATGTCACTGAAACAATTTATACCTACCTACGCATAAATTGTAAAAGTGAAGAAGTAGGTATATAGAGAACGGATTATGAAGTTCTAACTATACCCATGTTTTCATACAAAGAAGAATTGAAATACTTGTACAGCATAAAAAGGAAGATGTACGAATACGTTTTGACCGAAAACTCATTGACTTATCTATGTGTTTTATTTCAATGAAAAACTTTAATTTAGACGAGGAACGCCAGCCGGTCGATACGTCGACCAAATTAGCTTTGAAATGCACTACTTCGCTCTGTGTCGGTCGGATATTCGTGGATAATGGATGCAGTAATGGAGTTTATTCCCGTCAAAAACCGTCGACGAATGCTTAACAAGTAGGAAAGACACGACTGGCGTTTTAGTGTTTTAGAAAATAACATGATGATGAAAATATCTAATGGATGGAAATATTTTCTGGACTGACGTCTACTTTCCGGGATACAAAGTACCCTATGTCCTTCTCTGTATCCCTGACAAAGTGTATGCAAAATTATGCGATGATCCGTTGAGCCGTTGAGGCGTGAAACAAACAAATAAACAAACAAACTCACTTTCGCATTTATAATAATACATACTCACTTATACGTATACAACGCACACGTGCCACGGCACAGCGAGCGATACATCAGATGGTCAGCTCGATCGAAGTCATTGACCTTGAGATACCAGCGCGCGGATGTAAAGCGATTGAGTGGCGAGCGCCTTCACAGGTTGTTTTGTTTATGATTAAATTATTTTGTTTGAAAAAAAAGTATCTTTTTTATTTTATGGACATGTTTATAGCGGTGTATACTTTCAACCCTATAAATATTTGCAGCTAATTTTACCACATCTTATACAGGATCTTATACAGGCTGTCCCGTAAATTGACGTCAAGCCAGAATCAGGTGATAGGCTAAGTCATAATAGCTGTTAACAGAAAAATATAAAAATCTTTGCTATGCCTATTTAAAAAAACACAAAACTGAAAAGTTAAAAATAAAAAGCTAAAAATAACAAAATACCGATTTAATCCAAAAGACAAAAACACACGTAATATTATTATTGGTTTGTGCTACCACTGATCGATTTGAATTCGGTGACAAGCCCGCTGGTGTCTGCCCACTTGGGTTGTTCTGCTCACGAAGAGCTGGTGGCGAGAGTCGACTTAGCCCATCTTCCCCCTCCATATTTGGCTTGTCACCGACTTCATACCGATCAGTGGTAGCACAAACCAATAATAATATTACGTGTGTTTTTGTCTTTTGGATTAAATCGGTATTTTGTTATTTTTAGCTTTTTATTTTTAGTTTTTTAGTTTTGTGTTTTTGGAAGTCGGTTTTAATTTTTTTGTTAAAATTTTGTTTATTTCTCGCTTTTAAGTGACTTAGTTCGTAATTTCTCTAAGTTACAATAGCCTAATGGTAACTGCTCATCACCTTTTACAAAATATTGCTTTTCCCAACGCAGGGACGTTAATTGTTGAGGAGTTCTCCTAGTGCATCACCATCAGTTCCACTTCACCATATACATTGTGACGGGCATAAATTGTTTAGAAACCATATTAAAGTTAACGATTCAGAATCCGTGAAATACCTATTATTGAGTAGTTCCGATGACCATCTGTGGTTTTCATCATCAGTTTCACTTCTTCAAATTTTGCTTTCCAAAAGCAAATAAACAATTTACTATAAAAAATACCCAAATCGCTATAGGTGTGCCTAAAATTTTTGAAGAGTTCCCTCGATTTCTCCAAGATCCCACCATCAGATCCCGACTTGGTGGCAATGGAAAAAAGAATTTTCCAAATCGGTCCAACCGTCTTCGAGTAATCGGTGAACATACAAAAAAAAAACATACATACAATCGAACATAGAACCTCCTCCTTTTTGGAAGTCGGTTAAAAAGGACAGTCAGCCATATGGCAACACTAGTCTCTAATGGGTTAAAAACTGACGAAAGCAATAATTTTGAAAATTTCATTGGCAAAAACTTAAATTTTAAGCAGTAGTTTTCAGAAACACCATTTAGGATTACACAATAAGAAGAAAATTGAAAAAAAGTTAAGGTTTGTAGCAACAGGAGTTAAAGAACCGTAAATATTTATAATTTTTATAAATGACCTTTTTTTAAAGATTTTTTTTTTGTTTTTCTATTAAGTTATGACTTAGCCAGCCTATCATCCGGTTCTGGCTTGACGTCGATTTATGGGACACCTGTATAATTTGTCAAGGTTTGAGATATATGCATAAATTAATTAAATAGAGCGTTTTAAAGTTCCTACTTTTGAATTTACCGCGGAAACGCGGAATGACGTCGCTACTTAAAAATTACGTATGACAGAGTCATTTGACAGTGACAGACAGATAACTTCAATATCCAAAAGCAAAATTAAGGTTGAACTATGTCGAGTTACTTCCAAAAGTTCCAGAAAAGAAACGAAATGCATCTTACCGAAGCATTTTAAAGTAAAAATCTTCAGAAAAAAAAAATGTGTTGACTGTATGCACTTAGTTTCTTTTGCTTTCCCAGAAAGAGGTAAATGTTTCCTAAAAAATTAAAGTTACGTAAATATGTTAAGCGTGGCTGTGATTGGTGTTTCGTTGCAAGTTGCAACGTTCCGTTTCACAAAATTAAAAGTTGAATATTTCTGAAAATATTGATAATTTTTTAAGTAAATCTTTTACGATAAAGCTTTTCTAAGGCTCTATTTTTGAAATATTGTCACAATTTCTTATTATAAATTTCATGCAAGTACCGTATTGCCTCGGGAACTCCGCAACTATCGCGGGTGAAACGGCAGGGAACAGCTACTTTAAACTAATTAATGATATATTTACTGCCGGGCGCTTTACTGTACTGTACTGTACGTGGTCCAACACACGACACAGTTTTTTTTAAATAAATCAAATTAAGTTAAAGTTAAATTTATATAAAAATCTCGACATAGAGTTAAGCAAACATAAAATCCTAATAACTCTATACAACATTTTAAGCTATAGACTAAAATATAATTGAGTAGATCAAAGTGAAATTGAAAATCATAATTACAATCTTCAATATTTACGTACCTATAATTCAAGGAACAGCAATTACATCGCGGTATTCTTAGTATTTTAATAATTGGGAATACGAATTAGGTACTGTACGTCCGTGCTAAGCTCTTTTGCATCCTTCTTCGAAAAAGCGTTACTTAATTTTATTATTTTTTATGTTTTGTTCATAATACATGAAATAAACTTATATGGTAAGTAAGTATACTTAATATAAAAATCCATTTTGAAAGCTTTGAATACTTATTAGGCGCGTTCTTGCCACACCTTTTTCACTGGCAAAGCCAGTTTTGTGGTACCTCGTCAAGCTTGTACAAAAATAAAGTTATGTAAAATTAGCTGAAGGATATTTAGTAAATTTATAGACAGTTAGTAAATTTATAAACATGTTTAACTAGCCAGTTAGTAATAACAGTAAATACAAACCCTATTATTTGAGTGGTGATTTAAATAAAAATGTAATCATGCGTCAAAAAGTGAAGAACGCGCACGGTGTGAACAAAAGCAACAATGGAAAATTTCAATGGATTGGGTTTTTATTTTTATAGGCTTTCTGCCGCTCCAACGGCGCGGGCCCGCGGGAGCAATTAAATACTATGAACTCCTATTTGCATAATAATATCGGGACGTGTAATAGGGACTCGTTAAAAATAAATCGAAGGCGAATAAAAAATATTATAGCTATTATAGCTATAGATAGATAGCGTTTGCAAGAAAGATTTGTTGTTAAGAGTTTGTTATCGCCTAAATGAACGAAGTTTATTAAAATCACGAAGTGAAGTAAGTATATTAAAAACGAATTCTCGGGATTCCCCCAGTAAGACAGCCGGATAAAAAGTATCCTGTTACACTTTTCGACCTTCTAAACAATGTCTGTGCTTAAATAGCATTTATCTGTGAAAGCTGGATAAATAAATTAAGGAAAAAACACATTTTCGCTTTTATGTAGATATAACTATTTCGGGATTACCTCGGAAATTACGGGATAAAAATATACTGTATTGTGAAGTGGATTATTATTATTATTATTACTTTAGCTTCCTATGAGAGAAAATTTTTTCAAAATTGTTTCAATAGATCCAGAGATTACAACCTCACACCTCACCTCAACCTCTCATCGGAGTTCCCGCGGGAATTCCGGGATAAAAAGTACCCTGTGTTCCTCAGGATCACGGTAGCTTCCTCTAAGTGAAATAATTTTTAAAATTGGTTCAGTAGATCCAGCGATCACCCCCTAAAACCTCACAAACTCACAATCTCCGGAGTTCCCACGTGAATTCCGGGATAAAAAGTACCTTACGTCACTCAAGATCATTGAAGCTTCCTATAAGTGAAAGAATTTTTAAAATCAGTTCCGTAGATCCATAGATAGCTGTTCTCCCGTGGTTTTACCCGACGGATATTCAAAGTTATCGCGGCATTTTCTGAAATAAAAGTACCCTATGATACTCAGGATCACTGTAGCTTCCTGTGAGTGAAAGAATTTTCAAAATCGGATCAGTAGATCCAGAGATAGCTGTTCCCCGTGGTTTTACCCGCGGGAAATTAGGAGTTCCCGCGGGAATTCCGGAATAAAAAGTACCCTATGTCTTTATTCTAAACTGTACATATCTCTGTGCAAATTGCTTTCAGCCGTTCTGGCATGATTGAGTAACAAACATCCATCCATCCATCCATTTAAACTTTCACATTTATAATAATAGTAGGTATATTTAGTCGCAATCTCGCACAGCACGAGCATCGTTCATGGTATAATTTGGCAAAAATCCTTAAAAGTGCTAGCCGCTCACTCGTGGAGGGCTGTCTGAAACACACGTACTAAAAGTTCCCCAGAGCAGGCGCCCCAAAGAGAGGATCTCGTCGGAAGTCGCGCAGATTTATAGCGGCAGTTAACGTGACGCAGGTATTTTTGCCCACTACAAGCGAGAAGAAAACTGACCGATACCTCAACATTTTTTTTGCTGCAATCGGTGTTTGTGTTCCTTTGCTCTAGAAAAACATGTAGGTAGGTAAGATATTTTTTTGCGTACATACACTAACAAAAGTGAATATTTCGGTAGGGCTGAGTTTTATAGAAAATAAAAGTAACATCCATTCAAATGTCTCACTTCGTTGTTGATAACAAGTTTTCCTAGCAATTCTAACTCAGAGTTAGTCTAAGAGCTGGCCACAGGGTGAAGGGATGCTATTTACTGAACTATAAAGTACCTACCTCTATCCAGTATGTCAAACCAGCGGGGTTAGCCAAGTTGACATTCTACAATCATAAACGCATAGAAAACATAAGTAACGAATCGTCATGTCACTTGGTCAGCCAACCAAAAATCTAGTAGGATTTTCATATGGTTTCTGGCAATAGATAGAGTGATCACCTAATAAGGCAGGTTTAGGTACCTATATGATATGTCATTGGTTAAAATATAACCAACCAAAACTTATCAGAAAAACCAATCAACCAAATTTGAATTTTTAGTCCGTCTTGTAGATTATTAAAAAATATTGGTCACGTATTTTTTCATTTTTTTACGTACTTAATCAAAAATAACGGAGATACATTAAGTTGACATGTGTGTTACAGTTTATAGCACATTATGACGTCAAGAGCCTCTATTCCTAAACTTTTATGCGTTTTATCTTAGTATTTTTTCAATAAATTGCAAAAGCAAAAAATACGGGTCTATTATTTTTTATTAATCTTATAAGACAGACTAAATAGAATTTTGATTTTCATACCCCGGAAACAAGCCGTTAATTAATTTCATTACAATAAAGTTCATTAATTTTTGCATAATATACGTTGTCTGTGGTACAGAGAAGCACATAGGGTACTTTTTCCGGAATTCCTTCGGGAACTCCAAAATTTACGCAGGTAAAACTGCGAGGAACAGCTAGTGGTATATAATATGTTGATCCGCAAAGCTACCAATAGCATAAAACAAATCAATAAAGTTTGTCTGGTGGAAGGCGCTGCCGATGTGGCCTGAAAATAGCGGTTTAACAGTTTTAACACAACAAAGTTAAATTGAAAGATACTTGTTTGCAGCTAAGGGGCAAAAGAGTGTTTCATTTTGAAGATAACTTGGGATTGCTGGCTTGAATTTTTTTCGTTTAGGTACAGCTTCACAATCTGCTTTTCTATAATATAGTACCTACTTAATTATTTTGTAAAAACGTGAAGTTCCCTTTAACCATGAGAAGAAGGTACCTATACTTATATATAGGTTAGGTATATAACATCGCGACGTATTCCTCGAAACAGGCAAGAGTGCGTTTTGAACAATGCACTTCGTACACACTTGTGATATGTGGAGAGCGACGCGCCTTCATTGCGAAGACCCATGGCACGCGACTTCACTCCGCGCTCCCGTTGACTTTACACGACACACCCCATCATTGCCGGCATTTTGAAGTATTCCTCTTTCAGCTCAAGTTCTACGTATTTGTTAGAAAGAAAATCAAGTGGAATTTCTAGAGAAATCTACATAGCAGTTAAATGAATATACGCGCTAGAAGCGGTGGGGTGTAATATAGTCAGTAGATTCATTTTGAAACCAAAGAGAATATAACCATAAGTTACGTATTAATTTTGAAATATTTGTCGAAGTATACTAATATTAAAAAGAGGTGAAGTTTGTAAGTTTGTATGTTTGAAAGCAGTGTCGTGAGACGCGACTGTTTCATAGTCAGTGCCCGTGGCTTTTGAGCGAACCACTTTGATATCACTCGATAAAATTAACAAAATTAGTAATGGGATAAATAAGTACTCTTTTGTTTCAAACTGTTATGTATGTTGAAGTAAACGAATTTAAATCTAATAATAATAATTAGGTATGTACTTAACTTCTCTCACGGCGCCTCCAAGTACCTAGGTGTATTCAATGCACATAATCATCGCCGGATTAAGACTACTTGATGCCTTAAGCCAGTCTTAAGGTAATATCTTGCGACCTCCGCTCTTTTTTCATGTAGGTATTCCATTATAATACCTACATGAAAAATGAATGAAATGAGGTAGTTTTGCCACCTCTTGCGACCGTTGAAAAACACTGCATTAAGCATCCAAGCCTGTGCCCCTTCCCCCTCCCCGTTTATCGGTCTCTAAAAAAAATAACGCATTTATTTCAACGAAGGACGAAAAATATGTACATGTGGAGTTGGTATTTCATGCAATCTAAGCATTAAATTCTTTATTTATTTATTGAAAAACGAATTGCTACCTTTGCGGGAGTTAAATTCGCGGAAAATTTTTAAGTTCAACATTTTCGCGGATTTTCAATCAGCTTTTCCTTTCATGTGCTATATGTGCAATTTTTTTTTGGTGCTCTTTAAGGTTCCCTCCATTTGCTTAAGGGCTAATCCAGCACTGGACATAATACACACAGGGGCAGCTCGGATCTGCTTAAAAGTTTGTAAGTTCGGATGTAGGGGGGGTAATCTCTGCGATAAATAAATCAATACAAAATGTCTCTGAGTGTTATAGGATGTTTTTATCTAGAAACAAAGAGATCCCGCAGGAATATTTAAATTCGTGCGACTGAATCCGCGGGGGAGCATCAGCTATTTATTGTATAGCCACGAGTAGGTAATTTAGATCTTAGAATAGGAAATACCTGTTATCCCTTTATAAAAAGTTCCTGTGGAAGCCCGAAATTGACGCGGGTGAGACCATGGGAGGAACAGCTACTATTAAATAAATTGCTGAAGCTTAAGTTGATATAAGATTTGGGTTCAGACCCGCTACGATAATAATATTTACATCCATTAGTAGCGAAAACTGTCTCAGTAACTTAGGCAGCGTATTTGCCTAAACAGGTGTAAAATGGATCGTTATGCGTCCATATTACCATAATGTTTGTTGTCGAAATATTCGCTCGCCGAAACGGAATATTTAATGAATGGGCCCCTATAGGTATCCTGAGGTCGGCAGATTTTGCGCGGTTACAGTTATGCTCATTTAAGGTTATCAAAAAATAAACCCATTCGTTAGTGCGTAATATACCTTTGTTTAATTGATATCTATGTAGTTTGGAGGCAAATTTAACTATCAGACATTGTACTTTGTCTGTAGACTGTAGAGTAAATCTGGAACAAAATGTTCGATTTGCCAGTAAAGCAATCATCAAACTATTGAACACTAGAATAGGTATGCGTTTTCGTTACGATATTGGTGAATGACGTTGCATTTTTTTCCCTAACGCTCTCAATGTTCACCTTTCTGAGGACACATCCTCTAACGGAATGTTATACATCCTCTTCAGGTGACCTCTTTTGGCATACAAGTTCTATAAACTTTCTTAGTAAGCTATCCTTTCCCCGTGCAAGGTTTTTCATCAAATTATTATTTTTTCGGCCGATACGTGTAGTAAGTTCCATTGATCGTGAAACTAAAGTAGGGCCCCAGTATCGTGTGCAGGTCGTAATGAGAACAAATGACTTGCAGTATTCTTGCTGAGCGCAGCGCGGCGCGGCGGGACTGCATCTCGCGGGCTTACTGTGGGGAGGCCATGTATTGTTCTTGTGCCGCTCTGGCGCTAGTCCAGCTATACGTTGCACTGCACGCGCCTCGTCGGCTCCAGAACATTTGGTTTTCTTTTATTCGTGTGCCGTAAGTTATTCTGCAATTAAAGTTATTCATTTTCAATGTAAAAATTTTCTCACATTAGATTTCCATCTTGAAGCATTTAAGTGCCTGCGGTTGCGGTTCGCGTTTCGTAGGCTAAATTTTAATAAGGTAAATGAGGTGCGCGACAGCGACCTCAGTTAATAATGTAAAGTATTTGTTTTTGCTGAGGTTAGCGCAAAACCTGGTCGCCGTGGAGATCTTTGGGGAAGTTCCATAGCAGGAAACAGTAAATATTATGACGATGATCATGTAACATTGTCGTTGGATTGGCAATAGAGAGATGCGACAGAAAATAAGCGATATTGTGCACACAATCATTAAATATTTTGATTATCAAGCAAACAACCGAAGACGCTTTAGTAATTACCAAGGTATCCACAACAGAAGCGCGACGCGCCGGCAGATGGAGTCACTGCTATCGATTGTCAGGAGCGAAGCCCCAGATTTGCATAACACGGCCGGGATCATCGGCTCTGATTGTTTCCATGCCAGTTACAGCCCGAGTAATTTGTAGGGATTTCGGTAAATAAACGTGGTAGGCTTATACAACGTTTTGTTTGTCGTCAAATATTGCGTCAGAAAAAAGCGATAGGTATACATATAGCCTCAAAACACTATTATATTTAACACGATTAAAAATAAGAATATGATCGAGTGAACCTAATATTTATTTATTTATTACAAAAGAAACGGTGAATACAAAATTACGAGACTATCTATCAGTGACCAAACTAGGCTGAGCCTAGGTCAACTTGAGTAACAAATGTTTCACTACCTTGCTAGCTCTAGGGACGTTAATATGTTTGATCTCACAACATTTGCAAATGTGGTAAATATAAGGATAATTAGTTCAAATATAGGCGGAACAACTCATAGATCAAATTAAACGATAGACATTAAAACAAATAATACAACATGATAATCATAATAAACTAGCAGTGCCCCGCGGTTTCACCCGCGTGAGTTTCGGAATTCTCGCAAAAACTCCAAAGTGGCCTTATTTACTTTTTAGGCCTTCCCCGACCACAGATATTTCAAGATCAAAATTAGACAAATCAGTCCAGCCATTCTCGAATTTCAGCGAGACAAACGAACAGCAATTCATTTTTACCTATATACATATAGTGCTAATGAATTAACCTAAAAACTAGAAAGTAGCTTGCTTAGAATCGACTTCGGAATCGATTGCACAGTTTTTTAATATATTTAATATATTTTTTTTTACTATCCCATGCCTAAATTATTTAAAATACTATATATTCGGCGAGTACCTACGCCGCGCGCCGCCCGACCCGTAGCAAAAAGTTCGAATCGGATATTGACACGTAAGTGCGCGCGTAGCGCTTAAAAGTTCATAGATAGGTTACCCAAAACTAATATTGAATAACATTTACATTATAACGGCGTAATTTATATTTTAATCATATTATTATGTTTTTAAATGGTGTCTACCTATTAGGTTTTGTGTTAATTCATTAACACGTTTTATATAGATAGTAATGATAATTGGAAAGATTGGAAGTGTTCACTAGTCTGCATGAGATAGCTCCCAATAATACTCAATATTCAATAGAGCAGCTGCACTATGCGTTGGATATATTAGAATATACGTGTATATTGCAGGCTATTCGCATACCGATGTGATTAATGAGTCATCTGATGATTTGCAGAGAAACAAGTTGGTAAATGTGTTGCTATAGCATATAAATAATAAAGTCGACTGCTAATACAGTGACGGAAAGCATTGCTAAGTTGCTGATTTGAGACTCAGCTTGCTTTTATTTTGTCCATAAATAATTTATTGTTTGCGACGTTGATATACGTCTAATAATTCTCATTATTTTTAAACTTCCAACAGACACAACAGGCATAAATGACAAAAAAAATATCAACCGACCGTGCCTTAAAGAGGGAAATAATTTTATTCAATTTCAGTTGGGTATTTAGTTGCTGTGTAGTGTGTATTTCGATGAAAATATGTACGCTACCCATATGATACGATAGGATACAAACAGTACGAGTATCGTCCCTATCATACATTACCTCTTTGTTGGAAAAAATGCGTTAATATTCCGCGAGGAATTTCATTACAACGAGCCCCGTTGGCTTTCAAATAAATAGGCGTTTTATTGCTTTTCTTTCTTTTACAGTCGTTCAGTAAAATGGATGCAAGTAGGTACGTATCATGTTGCTCGATATAAAATTAGCGATGGCATTCGGAGAACTACTTGTTTTATATTGTGCCTAAATGTAACCCAGACACGTGTAATAAAGATTTATATATTATTTTTTATATTATTCATCTTTTATATTTTTATGTTTAGTTGGTGTATTTGTATTTATATGTATTAGTATAATTTTTTTTGCCTCTTCTTTTGTTACCCCCGTCCGTGCGTGACAGCGGGCTGCCAACTGAAAACCAGCGCTAGGTGTTCCCGCACCTAGCTAATGCTGAGTTGGTGACCCTTTCGGCAGAGCATGCAAGAGATATTATCTATGTCTCTTTAGATTCGGCACTGTTGATGTTTGTTTCTTTTTCTTGTGTGTTGTGCTGAAATAAATGTATTTTCTTTTTCTTCTTCTTCATATAGCTACAATGGATTCATCTTTCCAAACTAGACAAAGTTCAAGCGTCATAAGCGTTTCATTTTCTGCTCACGCTAACGTTCCGCCTATTATGGCAGTCATGTGAGTCACTCAGATCAATTTCATTTCCGTTTTTTAATAATAATAATTAATAATAAAACTTTTCCATATAGTGTATGCAGATAACAATTTTTTATGTCACCCAAACAAATTTTCATGATAATTTAATGTCAGCGTTTACGCTTGCAGAAGTATTTTTGTCTAAGGAGCCTGGGTCCTAGCACTTGCCTGACAAAAGTCATGATTAGGTATCATCATAATTATATTACACAAAAACAAAGATCATAAAATGACTTAGATGACTATAAGAACTGAAAACCGGAGCTCTTAAATATCTATTTCAATCTTTTTTTGTTGTAATTTTCAATTGCTACAGAAGTAATCACTATCGAATAGGTTTTTACAATTTTACATGAAGTTTTTTTGAAGACGTAATCACGCGATTTTAAGCGAGTGGAACCACTTTATGTGGTGACTTATTTCTATCACGTCGTAATGCGCAGTAGATCGTATCAAGAGAATTGTTTTCAAGTCTGCTCATTTTCAGCAGGTGGTAGATATTTATGCTTTACTCAACTCGAGTAGGTACGAAAACATCCGCACGTGGTGCGAGGGTGAAAATTGTTCCCATGAGAGCAAGAAAGAGGGGCGAAAATGAGAAATGCAAATACATTGTCGGGATCTCCCAAGTAACAAATAAGCGTACAACAAACGCTTGACAAATAGCATTATGCTATCACTGCATCGTATAGACAGACTACATAAAGAAAATAATATTACCTATTACATAGGTGTTAGTTAATGTCGTTTAGATTATTAGGTATAATATTTTTCAAATTAGGTAATACAAGTCTACGTAACTTTGAGCATGATATTCGAGAAAATCCAGCTTCTTGCATTGTTCGTACAATCCGTATGTTTTTTTTATAATCGCGGCTAGATACTATATTATTTTTGATGGACACAACCAAAGTGTATAATGACACAGTGTCGGTTCGGATGCCACGGTCATTCTGAGTTTTTTCCAATAAGTTACAGTTCTTGTAATTGTAGGTACATTCTCGGGTGCTTTCATAATTCATTCGCGTTGCTTTATCTACCAAGTCACACATTGTCATTTGGTTACTTTCCGGAGTCCATCAGTTAGAAAATAAAAAAATAATAAACACGCTTTTTTTTGCTTTTTCAAATTCATGAAAATGATCATAGATAAAGGGCATTAAAGTTTAAGGTGGGGGACTATCGTGACGTCATTATTCGTTATAAGCCCCATACAAACTGCACCGGTTTGTGACCTCACGCAAAATTTCAACTCAATGTATCGCCGTTATTTTTTTAATAAGTACGTAAAAAAAATAAAAAATACGTGTTCAATATTTTTTATTAATTTACATGACAGACAAAAAAAAATTTTTCAAGTGGCCAATTACTTTAAAAGTTGCTATTTAATAAGATAAGATCCTCTCGATGATATTTTATTAAAAATTGTGTTAAATACCCGTAATACAGTGATAAATCTAGCGATTTCGGTTTATTTCCTGTCACGTGCATGACCACACTATATTCGCCGATAACATCCAATTTCCTGTAGCGTCAAAAAGTAACACGGTATTATCGAAAATACTTATTTCGTATTATAAAGAAACTAGCAATTCCCCATGGTTTTATCCACGCGAGTTTAGGAATCTCCCTCGGAAAATCAGCTAATTAATAATCTATTAACCGTCATCTAATTGACAATATGAAAAAAAAAAACCTTTTAGTTGTCATCAAATATCACCACACCCCGATCGGTTTCAAAGTTAAACAATTGCTAACAAAGCCATCGAGGATTTTAAAAGTTTTTTTTGTTGTGTTGTCAGGACAAGGTTTGTAAAAGAGTGAGTCACTATCGAGTGAACCCGCGGGCCACGGCTTTTAAATAAAAATTAATGCAGTCCGTTCATAAGCGCATCACTTGAGAACTGCGGGACCCAATTATAGTTTTAAGGAAAGAAAAATAAGAAAAGTTACACGGAAAATAAGAAAATCCGGTCGGCTTTGCCTGTCAGCTCACCTAACTGCTGTATCTACATTATCTTAAAAAATGTCTTGATAATCGTAATTGTTCAATACCTATCTGCTCAAATACCTTTTATAATGGGTTCCATCAAATAAAGGCTTAAATTAATGGCTTGAATCTTTGGAAATATTAATTCAAAGAAATAACTAGTTAAAGATACCTACTACACATAAAAAATGTTACATAAGTATACGTTAAATTCTGTTCATTTCGATATCGTTTTGGTTTTAAATTCGAAGCCTGCTAGGTTCAGACCAAATAAACAGATTAATTATCGATGGAAGATGGTTATTTATCGATATTTATTACTCACTAGCTGTGCCCCGCGGTTTCACCCGCGCGAGTTTCGGGATTCTCGCAGGAACTCCAAGGTAGCCAAATTTAGATACTCCTTATAACATCAGCTAATTAGCAGTGAAAGTCCCGTCAAAATCGGTCCAACCGTTTCGGAGATTCACCCGCGTGAGTTTCGGAATTCCCGCAGGATCTCTTTACATCAGGAACCTTTGCGGACGTAGTCAGAACAACCCGCCAAAGTTTCATCACATTCGGACCAACCAAAAATTTAGAAACGCACAGAGGACAAACATACAGACATTAATTTTTATTTAGGTATAAAGAAGACTAGCTGTCCCCTGCAGTTTCAACCGCGGTAATTTCGGAGTTCGTGCGGGAATTCCAGGATAAACTATAGGTAGCTAATATAAACCTTCCTCATGAATGACTAGCTATTGGTGAAAATCGCATGAAAATCCTTTCAGTAGTTTTTGAATTTATCGTGACAGATAGTGGAAGCGACTTCATTTTATACTATGGAAAGATTATATTTATGTAGGTAAATAGTATCGAAGAATTGGTAGGTATTTAGGATTTTAAAGTATTTTATTATTTTATAACAATAACATGAAAAGGATATTTCACGAGCGGCCTCGTTAGTATCCGAGATGATATTACAAAAACTAAACAAAGAGATCGAACCCTCTTTTGATCTTTTAGCTAAACAAAGCTCAAATGACCCCTTTACAGTCGGCTACTCCTTTGTGATCAAGGGCGATGTCGCAAAATGTCGAAGAAGATTAATTACTATGCAAATTGAATACGATACTGGTTGTAAAACAATTACAATCAAGTAAAAAAGAAAACAAAATTAAAATTGAGATTTCGATTTTTAGATTCACGTACGAGTATTTAACGTGAAATTACCTATTATATCCTTGAGCTCTCCCTGATAACTGGCTATTAGAGAGTTGTATACAATATTAATTAATGATACAATAAGGGAGATTATGAAACTATTACGAGGCAAGGGCTACCTATATCATGTGAGCTTATAACAATATGAAGGCTTCTAAGGGCGGCATACATTAATGCTCTCGCTACGCCAAAGGCATCCCGCTGCTGCCGCGGGCAATTTCACTTTACAGATGGGTAAATAGCATTAGCAAAATTATTTAAGCAGTAGCAGATAAACAATATAAATTTTGTGCTAAAATTACTGCTCAATCAAAGCAAATCTTATAAGACCATTCAAATTTAGGGTCCATTAATACTTAGCAATAGCAGTATAATGTTAAGCATGCTTCTGTAGTCACTATTCGTGTATGTACCTATCGTATGTTCATCACTGACACCTTGAACTTCTGTTTCGTTTTTTTAACGAACTTAATCCTACTTAGTACCTACCTCATTTAAATCTATTCATTAGTTTCTGCGTAAAATGTAGACAGGAAGGCACAACGTCGTCACAGTTTTATTACACCTAAAAGACATTATTATTATACTATAACTAGCTGTGCCCCGCGGTAATTTCGGAGTTCCTGCGGGAATTCCGGGATAAAAAGTACCTTATGTCTTCTCTGTACCCCTGACAACGCGCATGCCAAATTTCATCCAAATCCGTTCAGCCGTTTTTGCGTGATTGAGTAACAAACATCCACACTTTCACATTTATAATATTAGTAGGATTATGTAATGTTACTTTGCATTTATTTTTAACCTGCTGATGCTTGCGACCTTTCTTGAGCGAATTTCGAAATTAGATATTTCTGTAATTGATGCAGGTACCATCTGACATAGGCTATTTACCAACATTTCAAGTTTCATTGAATTCTATCCGATAGTTTTTTCGTGATGCTAGTTCAAATATATGTACTTAGGTACAGTCAAACAGACATTCTAAATGATAATTCGAGATTCGTTAATTCGGTACTATAGATTCTGGTATAAAAATTTTAAATGATAAGTTTCATGACGTTAAGTTTCATTGAATCCGATACTCTCTTACGTACTTAATATCTGTTTAATTATGCGGATTAATATTGTAGAAATGCTCAACTGCCTTTAATTAGGTTCTTACCTATTTTGCACTCCGTCCTTTTGTTTTTTCTTTTATTTTCTTTGTACAGACATTATTTATAGTTGTGTTATTACATACCTAGATTTCATTATTTCCAATGATTTTAAAAGTATGAGTAAGTAACACTATTGGTACAGGGGTTAGTGAACTTGACTGCTAAGTAAGTACTCCAGCCCCTAACCTTTTTTGATTGCTTCTTTGAGATTGAAATCTCATGATTTCAAAATATATTGTTTTTTTTTTTTTACTTCAATCGCGTTGCTTTGTCTATCAAGTCACAAATTGTTATTGGCACAAATATTTAAAAGTTGCCATTTAATAAAAAAGAAGAAGAAGAAGACAGTCTACAATTATTAACGCATAGAAAACTAAGAAACGAATCCTTATAAGTCACTAGGTATAAAATCTTCGAATCAAAAGTCTAGTTATGCGTGACCACGTGAGTCGTGACTTAACGCTGCCATTCGTTAGTTTACGATTCTTTAACGATTGTAGAATGTCAATTTGGCTAGGAGGGCAGGTGTTGCGGGTTCGATCTTGACATTATGTGCTGATGAATATTTGTGTTAAACATTTACGATTGCAGACCGATAGATGGAGAGTAGGCAGACGTTCCACAGATGGACGAAGATAATATAATCACTAACTTCAAATCATTAAAAAACAAAACAAAATTGTCCTCATAGAGTTAGCAATGTTCGCAGAACCCGTTCGAAAGGGTGAATAATTTCATCTACCACTAGCTAGCTCAACTAGCTATCTATATAGACAGCTAGTTGGCAGTGTGTTTGATTTCTTGTACAAATACTGAAATATCTACAAGGAGCGATCACTTTGGATGCGCAAACCCAATCATAGTGAACTAACAGTGGAGACGTTTTCGAATCGTGGCCATTCCCAGTCACCATGTCTGCCATGCCGCGCTTTGTGGGACGTATACATATATATGTTGCTTGCAGATCGCAAAATTCACAAAAGCTGGTATTCTTGTATGAAAAAAGTTATCCAAACAATTACCTAATTATTTAACTCATACGCCTTCCATTAAAAGGTAGACATAGTGTAGGTAGAATTTATAATATACTTAGGCGTGATACTGAGGCGTTTATAATATACTGTGAGGCTTAGGTACTACCGTGTCTTGTTACTTAATTCAAAAAACTTACTCAAAGCTAACTGTCACGTCCTACGACAGCCTGGAGCCGGAATAAAGTACAATATTTACTTTCAAGCAAAACATATAAGAAAAATAACAAAGTATTTTACGAGTAATAAATTTTTGGTATTTTGAGAGCAAAACCTCTTGCTTACCTATCAGGGAGAAGTGTAAATAAAACTTGGTCAAGGTAACTTTCACTGTGTCAATGCGAGCGCCTGAGCAGTTTACACCTGAATAATTGCTCCGAAAGACCGGGTATTCGAGAAAAATTAGGAGAAATTTAGGTATCAGCTACAGATAAAAAATAATCTAATTTTACACAGAAAAATTTTCAAGAAGCGAAAGCTTGATGAGACAAGAAAAGCGTGGATCTTATCATTAGTAATATGGATGCGAACAAGTCTATGATACTCGTACCATGCAATGTTAGGCAATACATTTTCTAATGTTTTTTATGCGTGGTATACCTATACCTACTCAAAGAACTTAATTTTTATTTCACAGTAGGGGTTTAAAAATTAAAAACAGTTTTATAAATAGCATTTTAATGATAAAAGTTTGTTCTAAAATACGTAAAATTATAATATAAAGAGATCTTACTTATACCAAATGAATTCAGGTCGGGGCTATTAGATCCAGTTTGGAGGACTTCAAATATTCTTGTTGTTGACCGATGTATGGACTGTGGCGAATGCCGAATGATGGCGCAGGTATTGTCCTCTTAGACACCATAAACTGAACACGAACATCAAAATCAACACTTTTTGCAATATCTCTATTACAAAAACTTTTTAACTAAATAATTAAACTGCCGAAAAAACTGAAAAGCAAAGTTATTAAGGTTAAATAAAAATGGTTTATTATTTTTTGCTTTTCAGTTTCTGACGGCTTAATTTTTTTGTTAAAATGTTTTTATATTATATTTTTTTGTGGCCATAATCTACTAATCACTACATGCTTAATTACATCTCAGCATTAAAATCTGTGAGTGAATAATAAATCACCCCTATTTTACCATCATTAGGGTAGGTTTTTCCAAATTTATATGGGGCCAACTTCGAGGTGTAAAAAAAATTATCAAAATCGGACTACTCTGTAAAAAGGTATGCGTTGAGGACCGCCCTTTTTTCGTCGGTTAAAAATATTTTTTTTTTGTGACTGTACAAAAATAACCTTAGTTTATCAGTAGTATCATTTCAAGTACAGAAACATGCGTTGTTTTGTGATCGATGTGATCGCACATCATAAATTGATATTATTTTACTCTTTGTGGTCCTAAATTCATCAAGCATCAGGGTGCTAGCAAACATAACACAGAATCATTTTCTGCACTCGGGATTAGGTATACAAAATGCCAACCGTCTACTACAAAACATATTATTGGTTTAGTGCCTTCGATAACTGTAGGGCTAAAGTAGATACGTATTACTGTCACTAGCCTAACAGGTTTCCAAATGATCAATAACTTAAATGTTAACTACTTAATATATGATCGATCAATTACCTACTATTCGTCGTACCTTAACTACCTAATCAAATAAATGATCTTAAACCCGACAGGCTCTACCCTGACTGTTGTTAATTAAAGCTAGTGATAAATTGACAGACCTACTCAATACTCATACCCTTACACTACTTGTAGGTACCTACACAGAATTTGACACATACCTACGGTGTACTACAAATGTTCCAATGATTATATATTTATTATAGGTATACATTGTAGATATTGTTAGTATACCTTTTTCTCACAATACGTATTGGGCGCAGGCGTTTTCAAAGTTAACACCGGTCTAAATGGTGCACCAAATGAGAAAGCTGGTTTCTTTTTATTGACGTATCCAAAATTAGGTTCGTATTCACCAGGACCAGGTAAATCGGGTTTTTTCATTTCTCTTGCCATATAACCGAGTGTGTATGCTGGCGCTTTTCTATAGTAGATTAAAATATTAAATACCAATGATGATATTAAATACCTTACTTAATTTTTAACTATAAATAAAAATTCGGATGCAGCCTGAGGATAAGGTCAGTCGCGCTCCTCGGATGAGGCGTCAGTAGTAGTTTTTAGCGATGCTCAAAGCGTTCCTGTTGGTTTGTGTTGGTGCTTGAAGAAACAACTCAACGCAGTACCTACCTAAACTTAGACGCGCGCCTTCCAATGGAAGTTAAGCGACTCTATTTGTAATTTAGGAAGCTTACTTTAAGGGCCTATCGGGACAGTACATGTTGGGTGGCGGAGTCCACATGTCCCATGGCTGATAGGGCGGGCGGGCGGCGGGTCGCATGGTGAAGGCGGGGGGCCGCTTAGACGCAGCTAGGGCTCGTGGCGCGTACGTCCCAGGACCAGGCACTTTTAGGGAATCGTGTGTCGGCTCTATATGCGGCGTTACCACGCTGTGGGTTATCCGGTATCGACCTTAAAGAAATAAGAAATAAAGAGCTTGTACTTACATGTGTAATAAGTAGGAAAAAAAATTTAAACTTAAAAAGTAAACTAAATTGAACTAAAAACTAAAAAGTAATCGTCTAGAACCAGAGTCCTAGTCAAGACCAATGAAACGAGCATTGGGTTGCATCGTTTAACTATAGAGTTCCGGTTCCCATGGCCGTCTCCTAGCTCCATTATCAGATCAGCTCCATGTCATGACAATGTTGCATTGTACAACTACATAAATACGTATACCTATACACAGAGTTTTATTCGATAGAACCCCTCCCCCATGATCGTATATTATAAAAGTAGGTTTATAATAAGTAGGTACCTATTATTATAGTTCATGGGTAAAGTAGCTTAGTTTATAGAATAGTGTTTTTTATACCTTTCCGCCCTAAGCCTTGTACGTTGAAAATGGGAGCTTTGGGTGTAGTGACGGGCTTGCTGAAACTCAACGGGGTGAGATGTCCGAAAGTGTATGCGGGCGCACGCTTTATCTTTGAGAACCCCTTACCACCTATATGCATGAAAATAAAGTAGGTTATATTGTATATTATTTCCACATTAAAATAATTTCAATTAGGTACTTTTTGAATTATAGTGTCGATTAATTATTTTGGTTAATTTTAGTAGAAGAAATTAACGAATATAGATAGGTCCTGTACTAGCTTTAGAAAAAACTATGTTAAATAAAAATGTAATTTTTTTTTACAAACAAATAGAATCAGATATAGTAATTCCTAAACAATGTACACAACACTCGTTCCGCTTTTACCAGATTTTGCGTGTTTTGTCTGTTTATGTATCGTTTTCCTATAGAAATGTAAACAATCAATGCTCACAAAATATTTGTGGGGTTTCGTATTGGTTCGGTCCGGGTGCCTGCGTTTCGCCCGACACCGGGCCGCGGCGCTCCACTGGCTTTGTCGGCAACTGCTTGACAAGTTTCGCGCGGCATTCCCAACCCCACGGCATATCAAAACGTTAAAATTTGCTAAAACAAAAAATAAATGATTTTTTACTATGTCGATTATAGTATCGTATATCTTAAAAAAAAGTTCTAGAAAAGGCAACGCTGTACGCTTATTGTACAGTTTTATTTCCCATGATAAATAAATCAGATTAGTTAACGAAATTGTTACTGACAAGTGGTCAACTGACAACAAACCGCAGTGATGAAATTCTCTTTGCAACCTCCTTTACTACTTAAAATATCTTTTTTTGCAACAACCAACAATTTATTAACGCAGGTTGTATTTTTCGTACCTATATTTTTTGTATTTTAATTATCTTCTCATCAATGATAAATAAATAATTAATTGAAAGGTATTAAACTATGTGTTAAAAGAAGCTTGTCACATCACTTTGAGTTGGTAATTATATTCTCTTCCTTCTTCAATTATGGCTATCTATCGCGATTTATCGCATTTAATATGCCAATGTACCTATGTGTATTTTTTATATTCCCTTTACAAACACGTTATTTCAGAGTTTCATTTGATCACAAACATCACTAAAGTTTGAATGTACCTACTTAGGTATATACATATATTTATATGGTTTTCATAGTTTTCATCTAGATTTCGATTTATTCGATTAGCACTTGACCGTTTTCTGAGATAAAAAGAAATGAAGCAATCATAATATGAAAGCAAATAAAACCCGACTCGAATATCCAGGGAGTCAGGAAATTGTGCTGCACCGGATATCGTCGCACCGGAACGACGTGCGACGGAGGAATGGCTTCCGGTGGAGGTAGGCCATCTACATTATTCTACGAAATTCCACTATTTTCTTATGCTTTCTTAAAAAAAAAACAAGCTTTGGCCTCTAGTTAAACAAATGACTTATATTCTTTGAATTTATAGAATTATTTAACTGATTCTGAGTGCCAGCAGAGAGACGTTATTTCAAGTTAGGGCAAAAGGCTACGTCTTAAAAGGTACGTATAACTATATACGTACGTATTCGTCTCATTGATCATGCACACGTCTATACTGGTTGGTATTTTAGTTTGAGCGGAATTTTGAATGAAACTTTTTAAACTGTTCCATGTGTAGATATTTAACTGTATGTTTGGATCCAGAATGTACCTAATGCTTATATATAACATAACATGTACTAAATACCGTAGTTAAATATCATTGTGCGCACATAAATTATTCCTCAAAGATATTTTCATTTTTCATCGGAACGAACCTTTGTGATTTAAAATATACATCTAACTATAGCAATATCAATATTGGACCACGAGGAAAATTAAAATCGAGAGAAATACGCCCGGTTTGTGTGGTGGGTATTTATTATTCAATCCAAGTAGCCGGGACACGCAAATCGGATGCGGATTTTAATAAATTCCACCATGAACGCTCAATATTCTCGGATAATAGCCTCAATATTCGCTAACTGAAAGACCCAAACCTAAAAGAGCTAAAATGGTGGCATTTTTACTGTCTATCGTAAACCTATCTATAGTCAAAAGGAGAAGGTTTGTGCGTTTATCTAATGCTTAAAATACCGACTTATTCTACTTATTTTATTTAGTTTATATTTTAAAATCTCTACGCAGTGTAAAACAAAGTCACTTCCCTGCATGCATGCACACACACACACACACACACACACACACACACACGCACGCACACACAATTTTGGACTTTCCTACGCAACAGTTATAGAAATCGGTTCCCTAGGTAGGTACTGGCAGACATAATATACGTATAGAGAGTCATAATATTATACTTACACTAGCTGTGCCCCACGGTTTCACCCGCGTGAGTTTCGGGATTCCCGCAGGAACTCCAAACTCAGTCTAATTTACTCCTTATAACAAAAGCTAATTAGCAGTGAAAGTCCCGTCAATATCGGTCCAACCGTTTCGGAGATTCACCCGCGTGAGTTTCGGAATTCCCGCAGGAACTCCAAACTTCTTTTATATAAACCTTGTCCTGACAATAACGAACACAAAAAAAATACAATTATCCATTTTGGTGCAGTCGTTTGGAAGTTATGCGCTTAGCAACATATTTGGCGACTCCTGTTATTGTTCTGAGGGCGACTCATTTTTATTATATACGAGTAGATTAAAAACATACCTTAGCAACGTCCTGTTTTTTTATTTCTGAAAAAAGTCTGGCGTGTGGTGAAAGGTAACTCATACAAATAAAGCTCAAAGATAAATTGAATAAGTCCCAAGATGTTACAACAGTACGAAGACAAAATGTAAGTCTTACAAGTAAAAGTTGTTAGTGACAAAATGCTGTTGCTCGACAACTGAGCTATTTCCTTATTACTTTACAATACAACGCTTGGGTGCTTTGTTGTTGAACAATTTGAAGAATCCTTACTTATAAATGCGAAAGTGAGTTTGTTTGTTTGTCACGCTTTATGGGTATAACGTTGTCAGGGGTACAGAAAAGGACATAAGGTACATTTTATTCCGGAATTCCCGCGGGAACGCCGAAATTTATGCCGTTGAAATTGCAGGGAACAGCTAGTATGTAATAATTTTAATTCAAGCGAGATAATTATTGGCATTATTTTATTATCTTACCTATATACACACAGATATAAAAAAATATCTGCTTGTTTGTCTTGCATACATTTGATTAGGATGAAAACTTTGTATGTAAATATGTGTCCGGAAAGATGGTAAAAAAAAGAAGAGTAATTTCCATTTAGCATACGTATAAGAGAATATTTTGTTCCTTGCGGCGATGTCTGCTATCCACCTGGTGCTTTTCACCTGTTTTTTTATCTTAGGCCCGGAGCCCATTACTTAAAAAACCTGAAATTCCTAAACAAATACTTTTTGTGTGATCATTGATGACTTCTATTCTGACAGTCAATCAATCATAATAGAGTGATTATGGTTATAAGCTACCACAAACTACTTAGAGATACTATCATAATAATTTGGATAAAACGCCGTGATTTTACGCACTACTATTTTTATGTAAAGTGTCTCTGTTGTAGCTACATCTAAAAGATGGTCGGCCACATCATAAGCAATGAAAGCATAATATGGTGACATCTAAGGAAGCTACCTACTTACCTGTATAATTGACCATTTTTATTTGGCGCATCGCCGGTTGCTGCCGCGGCACGCTCGTTGCGCTCGCTCGGCTCGCGCGACTCGCAAGTCAGCAGTACAAAGCTAACCTAACCCTGAGTGATGTTCCAATGCTTCACTTTAAAAGACTTTGGGAGGTATTTTACTTGTTTTAAAATACGACCATATTATTATATTATAACGGCAAACCTAACAATTTATTGCATTTGAACTAAAGTGATATAGGTAGTCTTATCAACACTTAAATGCAAAACAGTGCAAAATAAATGAGTGAAACAATGAGGCAGATTGCTCGAGTTGAAAATCAATGGATAAGGTTCTATGCCGGATGCTAAGCTCTTTGAAAAAAGTTACCAGTTTGAATTGACTTTCCCTGTTCAGTTGGCGAAGTTTCCGTATGGCTCAGTTGGTCGTATCGCGGCTGACCCATTTCAAATGTCATTGTTGGAAGCCGACGTAGGAACGAGTACCTACAATGTACCCCGTAAATGGGATCCAATGCCCGATATTATTTCATCCCTTCTGTCTTATTTAAACCAACGAATGAACTGAATAATTAAGAATTAATGTAGTTACTTAATTTTCTATCAAAAATCGTAATAAATCTGACCGCTACGTTCAGTCTCGTTTGATCCCCGCTTCAGGGTACACGTTTATGTGATGAATATTGATGTTTATTCTGAGTCTGGCTGTTTAGTCTGTGTTTATATTTATTTAAAAAAATATTATATAGTTATTATAAATCAGTACCATAGGTATTATAAGCTATGCTAAGTTTGAGATCATCCGACCCTGTCTGATAATGTCCCAACAAGCGAGATCCAAGCCTGTCTAAAAAAGACATGCACTGGCACTGTTTTAATTCAACTTTAAATATGTTTTTACCTAGTTCTAGATAAAATATCTACTACTTCTAGATTATAATTTTCCTTATGCACCCTATGGTTGTCTGGAAGAGATCGCTCTGAGCGATAAGACCGCCGATTGTTCCACCTTGTAGTAAAATTGTTTTTGTAATTGTTGGTGTTCAATAAAGAGTTTATTATTATTATTATTATTACAATCACACAGGTTACTTCACTATTTTTTTTTTTAATAATTAACTGTTTGTTTGGTATAATTCTACAAAATCCATCAAAACGTAATGGTACATACATGATGTATCTATTTAATGCCTGAAAGTTACGATGTGAAATTTATATCAATTTCATGTTATATTCGCAACACATGTGCGCGACAGCTAAATAATTTTTGTACTGCTTTTGACATATTGATCACCAACAGAATTTATATACAAAATATATATTTTACTATCGCCATATTTACACTAAAATATTATAAAGAGGTAAAGTTTGTTTTGGATGTACCTAGGTACATAGGAGATAATCTATGAATACTTTTATGAAGATTTATACAATCGGTTCAGTCGGTAGAAGTTCTTTTACTGATAGAAAGTTACAACTCATAAGTTCCCGCGGGAATATCGAAACCGCAGGGAAAAACCAGTCGACTATAATTTAAAACTTATTGTTAGAAGGAATGTATTGTGTAGAAATAAATATTTTTGATTTTTTAGACTAAACCCAAGTGCCTTAGTGCATTGCATTTGGACGTAGTTAAATTAAGACCGGACTGGTGATCGTCGGAGCCAGAGCGCAGCTTTGAATATTCATCGGAGCAATTACTAGTTAAATCTCTGGTGTCTTGACGAGCTAATCCGCCACTATGGTTACATTAAACATTCACGGTGCAAACAGTAGTAGACAGTACTTCTACTCATGTACGACAACATACGAGGGCCAGTTAGATGTACGCAGGGCTGTAAGTGTACCTATATCTAATACCGCCTCTTCGAGTAGTACAGTAAAAATCAGAAATATTTAATCACCTTCGACAGTCTTCGAATCTTATTGCAATAGTAATAAAGTTCAATTACTGACAAAAATGTTTGCATATTTTTGAAGGCGACTGTACGTATATTAACGATTGTGACGTGCGTTCTCTATAAATCTCGTCCTTTTGATAAATAAGTCATGGGACTCACATGGGTATAAATATTGGACGAGCACTTTAATAAGATGAAGGGAATACAAATCAAAAACGCGTATCTACTCGTACTACCTTTAATACAAACTTTCATAAAATTTAGTACCTATGCAGGAGGTTTCAGGGGCCATTAATCGAACTAACTAGGTTTCTAATGCCTCTGAATTTCTTATTTGTAATCTATATATTAGGTCCGAAACTCACGCGGGTGAAACCGCGGGGCACAGCTAGTATTATTATAGAGTATACCAAAACTATACCTACCATCGGTGCCTTCCTTTTTTCATTTTTATATTGTCTTGGTCTTCGGGTCAAATGGTTGTGACATACAGAGAGACTGACGAAAATCTATGGTTTTCTTTGTAACTGACCTCAAACAAGGAGGTTCTCAGTTAAATAAATAAATAAAAAACCATTTATTGCAAAGAATCTTAAAAATCATCAGATTGACATGTATGTATGTTTCTTTATGCTGGAGGTTTTTGCCTAAATTGCTTTATCTACTATGTAGTTATAGAACCCTAAAAAGGAAAAATTCATATAGACTATAGAAAATAAACGCACCGCTTGGAAACCGATCTCTACTCGGGCTACTCTTAATGGAAAACAAATAAATATCCGCACGGTGTTTAGGTAAAGGGTTTCATTTCTCGCGGGGGTCGGAAGATTTTTTTTCTCTCTCTCTTGATCGCTGTAATGTGTTTATGTATGTAAGATGGAGAGGATTCTCTTTGTCGCTCGTAAATCCGCCGCATGTAGGTGGGCGCTACGTTTTATTTGATTATGTGGACGGGCCCGGCGCCTCGCCGCCCGGCCCGGGCCCTGCCACATAACAAGGTTTATTGCTTACTTTATATTATTATAACTACCGTGCAACGCGGAACCGGGCAGTCGGACTCGACCCCGATAATTGAAATGATTCTGCTCCATTCACACTTTACCTACCATTATTAGACCAAGAACCTCCGCTAAGATTATTATTATTAGCTGAGAATAAAAGCGACTAGAGTTGACGTTGAACATAGTCTATGTCAGTAGGACCACGGGTCACGAGTTGATATACAATATTTTATTTCCCGTGGACCCACTGTCAGCGCTTTTCTGTCGATGGGGGTCTACGGGGAATAAAAATTCCCCGTAGACCCAGCAGGGGATCTAGCCGGGGTGTCCACGGGTCGTGCGTCATTATTTTAAACTTGCTGACCCGACAAAAGTTTCAGTAGGAGTACGGTTCAATAATTTATTGAAATTTAATTTATATAAAATCATAGAAAATAACGCTTACAGTTTTTCCCGATCCTTAAATTTTCCAGACAACGTTTAAAAGTTTCTTTTCTCTTATTCGGACTGTTAAGAACATAAAAATTATACAGCCTGTCTCAAGTGAGGCGCTTACCAACGAATAGAATTTAATTTTTTTTATCCTACTTCCTTACTAATATTATAAATGTAAAAGTGTGGATGTCTAGATGTTTGGATGTTTGTTACTCAATCACAACAACGGCTGAACGGAATTGGATGAAATTTGGCATGCATGTTGTCAGTTGTACAGAGAAGGACATAGAGTACTTTTTATTCCGGAATTCCTGCGGGAATTCCGAAATTACCGCGGGAGAAACCACGGGGCACAGCTAGTTTAACTATATAAATTTTGGGATACAAATAAATAAAATTAAAATATCTATCAAAATTTAATAATTATTGGTAATGATAATGCTTGGAAATCATCGCACAGCGCCACTTTAAACCAAACAGTGTTCAAGTTAGGTAGGTACGTCTACGTCTATACCATCGCCGCGGTTTCAGAGATTGAAGTCGACACCTGGCGTAGCAGTCAAGTAGTTCCTGGCTCGCTAACTACTAGACAGTAATGATGCTATCATATCATTTGTCGTTATTCATGCAGGGCTGTCAAATCACGAAAATATATCAATAATAATGTAGGTACAGTCACGCGAAGCCGCGATCACAACAACTATTAGTAGGTACCTACATCTATATAAAAATGATTAATAATCAAATTATCTTAAATTGGAGCGACAGCTGATAAAAACGTTATAAAAATAAATATATTCACTATACACGCTACGTAAAATTTAATTTCTCAGTCAAATTCTTAAGCAGCTACCATAAATCTTATACTTTAATGTTTCAGAGCCTGGAATGTTTTCGTGAGACTGGGTATACTTACCTACAATAAATAATAGATTTTTATGTAGGTACTGGAGCAAGAAGGTGTAGCGCACGTTAAAGAGGTGACATCTCCGGCCTCCGCCCCTTAACAACTAGCAATAAATTCAACTCGCTGTCTGACTACTCCACAACCATTCTTTAAATACTTATTCGTGTAACAGAAAACCCCTTTCCCTACGTAACATACTTAAGACATATAAATAAAATATAAGTGTCTGTTTGTAATTTTAAATTAACAGCTTATCACTAAATGCATACGAAAGTGTATACGGTCATTTTAAATTTTTTTCTCTGTCTGTCTGTCTGTTTGTTTGTTCCAGCTAATCTCTGAAACGGCAGGACTGATTTTAATGAGACTTTCACTGGTAGATAACTGACGTTATAAGAAGTAACTTAGGCTACCTTTTATTCCGGAATTCCCGCGGGGTCTCTGAAATTAACGCGAGTGAAACCACGGGGCACAGCCAGTGAAACATGAAGAATCAGATCGCAAAGTCAGCTATTTTTATTGTGTTAAAAATAAAAGATACGAGTGATCATTAGTTTTGTCGACACCTCGACTGCAACTTAATTCTTAGGTTTATAAAGACAATTTTCTTAAAATGACCATTTTCCTAAGAAGTCCACTTTGTTAAAACGACTACTTGGTTTTCTTAAAATGACTACCTAAAATGGCAGATTGGTTTTCCTGAAATGGTCTATACTGTCCAAAAATTACTACATTCCTAAAACGGCCACTTTCCTCAAATTAGGTACCATAACATTTGAGTCGTTTGAATTAAATGTCGACCATGTTTACCGTAATGCTACTGCTGCACCTGCGTGTTAACGCGTAAATTAGTGCGCTAATTAAGGCATTACGTAGATGTGGTCAACATTTTAACCCTACACTGCATGATTTTTTATTTTTTCATAAAATAAATTTTATGTGCTTTTATTTAGGCTCCAGGTTCTGGGAAAAATACTAAAAAAATTCATAAATGAAAAAAAGTGGTAGGAAATTAGTTTTTTTATTCTGTTCCATAAATGGTACATTATGCATTAACTATAGATGGAACTTCATAAAGCAATTACTATTATTGTTGAGACAAAGTTTTACATTTAATTTCTCGCAGGCTATTAATGTTTTCCCTTTGCATCCAGGATACTTGCAGCACTGATATTACTCTTTCTTTAAAGGAAAACGTTCAAACCCATCACGCCTTACATCACGAGGAGAAATAATAGCATCATTTGACCTCTTTAGCTCAATGTGGTCATCGTTTGCAGATCATGGTCGACCTCGTTTTTTATTTACTGATGGGCCACACATGCATGAGCTCTTTGCCACTTCAAACTACCACCCGCTTGTTTGAATATCCTACTTCCTCTTTTTTAGTTTCCAGGTTCTTCAATGTTGGGATTTTTAAAAATTTGCCTAAACGTCCTTTGTTTACGATTTCCATTGAATATATTATAACTATCTTGGCCAGGTGAGAAATCAATTCAGGGCTCGTGTATTAGTTATCGAAGAATAACTTGTAATTTTGGTGCCCAGGAATACATCTTGCAAGACGGATAAAAATGTCGGCACTCTTGCCGAAACCAGATTATTAGGAAGTCTTAGTTGTGGATTATATTCCTGGATCCAGTTCATACCTGGAAAGTGAAGCAACATCAGCGTCATGATTCGATTCAGTAAATGTGTCGCACAGTTGGTCTTTTTCTATAGCATAGGTGGCAAACGGGCAGGTGGCACCTGATGTGTGTGATTACCACCGCCCATGGACATCTGGGCACTATAGGGCATGCATGTGCGTTGCCAACCTAGAATGGGAATGGGAACTGGCTTTCAAGTAAGTCTGCCGGAATACACCGTAAGGTGCTTGACAACAGATTTTCAACTTGAAGGTGGAAGCTAGCCAGCCAGGCACTAGACGAAACTATGGATTTTAGCAATATCATGATCATTTTCAGCGCCTGAAAGTCTTGTTCGTCTTCACTACCTGATGGTATTAACAAAACCTCTTGAATTTTAGAATTGGTTAAAATTTTCTTTGGCACTATCTAAAACAGAAATAACATTTCAATTTTAGTAATTAGGCCCAAAATTGTATAGTCAGTGCATGAAGTGACATATCTGGAACATTTAAAAAAAACCTTTTTTCAGTAAGTTACCGTCATCTTATCAGAAAATTATACACACATTTCCTTAGTGCACAGATTTTCCGTCACATAAATATTTTTTTCAGTGTAAATCTCGTTTAAATAGTATTTTTTTCAAAATTTCTACGCAGCGTAAATGCGAGATTCACGTGAATGGCACAATTTTTGTTTTAATTACTCGCGAAATTAAATACTGTTGCTATCTACCGGGAGTTATTTGCACTAACTGGTTCCTAGAAATATTGAGATTTCCTGTACACAAATATAAATATCATTACTGGTTTTAAATAAGAGCAATAATCGATTTTTTTGGTCGTCCCCTATATGGAACTAAATGCAGTGTAGGGTTCGGGTTAACTTACTAACGGCATTACTAATGACGTTAAACGTTAAGTGTCGGTTTTTTGGACACATCAAAGGGTTTTAGCGCGTTATTTAGCGCACTAAACGGTGTTGGCTACATTAACGCCTTCTCATTCTGCGTGGCGCACGAGAGTAAGACCGTATTAACTTTGTTTTGGTGGGAACAATAAAAATACGACAGTGGAATAGTCTAAAATTACAGCTGCTTCTACCTCCGTTGCAAAAAAACAGCTGTTTGAAGCTTTGACCTCCATTTTGTGTTAACTCGTTATTTCACAAGAAATTAACGCTTAACGGTACGTTGCAAACTAAATGTGGCCAACACGTATTTTAATGCCTTAATTAACGCGTAGTTGGACATTAACATCAACGTTAACGATAACGCAGGTGGAGCAGTAGCATAACAAAAATTATATTACTAGTAGGTATAGATGCCTACTAAATTAATTTCAACATATTATATAATAGCAATTTTATGTCTGCTGCAAAACAAAATTCAGTCACGATTATACTTGTAATATACCCAACGAATCACCATTGTCAATTCAGTAGATTACATGTAGTGGAATGTAGTAGATTACAAACGTTTCGCAATATGGTACCTACATAATGGTTTAATGGTTTAATAGTGTCGTGTTGGAATGATTTCTACATACGAAAAGAAACCCATTTGATCAAATACCAACTTCTTCCTTTTGACATTACTTTCTTTATGTGGGATATATTTTATTAATATCTCAGAACCACTATGCAAAGACAATTAATGTCTTTGCCATTATGTAAAAAAAAAAAACAAAATTACCTCAATGTGTGACAGAAGTGAAAGCTCCTTGCGCCAGAATAGTTTACTCACAGAGTATTTATACCTTTCAACTTATGTAATAAGTTAGACCTTCAAACGTTACTCATTACACCCAAAGATGTTCATTTTACTTCAAAAACTTTTGTGAAAATGTATTTTAATCCGTATTTCAACAATTTTCCTGTCACCATTAATTTCATACTAGCTGTGCCCCGCGGTTTCACCCGCGTGGGTTTCGGAATTCTTGCAAGAACTTCAAGGTAGCCGAATTTAGATACTCCTTATGACATCAGCTAATTAGCAGTGGAAGTCCCATCAAAATTGGTCCAACCGTTTCGGAGAGTCACCCGCGTGATTTTCTGAATTTCCGTAGGTTGTCTTTATATCAGGAACCTTTGCGGACGCAGGCAGAACGACCTGCCAAAGTTTCATCACAATCGGACCAACGGCTTAGAAACGCATAGAGGACAAAAATGCAAACAGTCAGTTTTATTTATAAAGATTATTTACAAAGATTAAAAAGCGGCAGCTGATTCTAAGATGTCTATGCAGACTACTACAGATATAATAAAAATAGAACCTGTGTAGAAAAAGACGCTTCTTAGAGAACAGCTCAGCAAGGATACTTCAAAGGAAAAGCAGACGAACATAGTAAAAGAATCAAGATATATTAGGTCAGAGATGATAAAACAAGTTTTCAGTATCAGTTGAAGTACAGTGGATAAAATACCATGGAAGCGCTGCAAGCTGCTTGAATGCTATAATTCACTGTTAATATCAGTGCCGCTGGTCTCAGGTGGTTTACGATGTAGTGGACAGTAAAGAGAAAATTTATTTGTAATCCCATACCCATATTAAATCATAGATATATTATGGCTCATATTTTTTGATATCGTTCTGTTCAATAAAATGAATGTTAATTTATTACCTGTATTTGATAGGACATAATACTCGTATTTCGCAGTGAAACACGATTGTATACTTTTTATCAATATTAACATAATATCATCAAAAACAGCTCATTAGAGTTAATAATTAAAACAATAAACATACTTGTGAAACGCTTTTGTGTAAAATCAATTTTCCCCGATATCCGATTTAAATAAAATAAAGCCTATACTTATATAAATATTGCTCCATAAGCTAAGCTTAATCGACCAGTGAAAACAGCACGATAACCCGTTCAGTAGTTCCGCGTGAACAGACACGAGGATTCTACGCTATTATTATAGGTATAACTATGTATACGGTATAAGTTTTGTTTTTTATTTTAACCGCTTATATTCTAAGCAGCTTACAGATGATGTGTTTTTCTTCGAGGTTACAAATTGCCGACGAAAAATGATACGACTCAGGACGAAAGAGCAAAATTTATATGAAAATCACCGAGAACAATTTCTCAAAGCTACACAGCTAGCTGTAATGCTAAATTATTACGCAGAGCGCAGCGGGGGCGAAATTAATGCATTCGTGGGAGCGTCCGCGTCGGGAGACTGCGTGCGCAGGTGACACGGAGCGATGGCGTTTCCAGTCGCACCCATAAGGCGCCTCGCTTAGTGTCCACTTATGTGGCATTGAAATCAATTAAGTCCGATAAAAAAATAATTTACACCTATATTTTGCTTTTTCAAATTACAGTAAAAATACATATACCAAGATAAAGTGCACTAATGCTTAGAAGTAGCTCGTGATGTTATAACGTCGTATAAACTGTAGGAAGGCGTGTCGTCACATGACATTGAACATAATGAAAGAAATTAAAGAACTATTATTTCTTAGGTACAACCTACGCCTACATTTAGAAAACTTTCCAACCGATTTAGTATCTATAGCTTTAAGTCAAAGTAGGTTAGAGATGATGATATTTAATTTCCCATTCAGAGGTTACCTGACCAAAGTAATATTCTTAAGGTAGAGTCTGAAATACTTGTCGGTCTGATTTGAATTTAAAATACTTTCACTCCGCCTGTAACAATGAGATGCTCATCTTTTATCCCGGGAGGCTCAGTATTTAGGGTCTATCCATCACAGAGCTATCAAAATCTTTTCTTTCGATTCCGTCCGCCATTAAATTACACACACACACATAAAGTCGTAATTTCGTCCAAAGAATCAAGATTTAAATAATGTTTTTTTGTTCCTTATTCAACAAAGGAGATAAGATGAAAAGTCATAAAGAACGTAATACGAATTTTTAATAGCCCAATACTACGGGGATGGTCTGCTATAAATCTCGTAAAAGCAAGAATTCTGTGGTAAACTACCTTGCTGTAAATATTTTTATCTATCCACCATAGTCTTTTGCCTCCTTTGTTGAAGACATCATTTTTCCATAACTCTTCCACCGTTGAAATTTTCTCATCTATTTTTGAGCCACTTACCTACATGATGACAATGGCAAGCATAACTCCTACATACAAACACATCAATGTGCAAAAGATTTTATTGCACTTGCACTTTTCTTGGCAAGTAGACAGTAAAATTAATATCAGATAACAGAACTGACGTGCTAAAGTTAACGAAAGTGAAGTTAACGAAGGTACATGCGTTAGGAACCTGCGAAAAACTTATTTATCCACGCCAAGGAACCAATTACTTCTTAAGTGGGTATAATATAAGCATACATAGGTACATGCTTTTTAATTTCCTTTTAAATGAATTATTTGTTAATCTCTTACGGTTTCACTCAGAAAACTACTTAAGTAAGTAGGTATTACAGTTTTTAAGTTTATCCATTACAAAAAAAAAAAAAACCAAACGTACAAAAAATGTAATCTTTTCTCTTTGCAATATTAGTTAAATTTAATTCTCAAGTTTGATATTAATAAAAAAATTTGCATACTTCACGTCAATTAGCCACGGTGAGGTCACAAAATGATTATGCTAAAACACCAGGCAATTGCTTCCACGTTGGTTGCGCCGCGCAGATGTAATTAAAGTTCATCAGACAGTCGCGTCGTGTCTTCAACTTGATATCGCTATGGTTCAGACTCATTCGTTTAAACGGATTCCCAACGCTACCTTTATGTTTCCCTCCGTCGCCCTCGGGTCGTGGCGGGGTGGGAGGTGGGGTGGTTGTCGTTACATCTGTTGTTACCTGTGTTTGTGGTGGCAGAGGCGCTGCGTTGGCCTAACTGCCGTCATAAATTGTGCAAGTGGCGAAGCGGCTGAGTTTTTAGTGCAAAGTCTTTAGAGAGCACTCGAGGGAACCGGTTCCGCTGAAGATTTCTTGTACGAATTAACCGGGAACGTTTCACATTTGGGAATTTTCTTGTTGCTTCATTAATGTAAGTTGCTAGCGCTACAGGCGGAAAGAATAAAAGATTCAAGACATTTTTTTTATTATAGAACTTAAAAACATTAAAAAAATACAGTTTTAATGATAAATAAAATAAAAGGGATTTAATAAAAAAAAAATTACTAGCACCGTCGGCATTCTTCCATGACAAACCCAATGACATGGTGTCACGAGAATATCTACATTTTCTCTGAATACAACCATATGCAATTATATAATAAGTTAATTACCTTATGGATGTTTTGCGTTTATATTTAGGGGTTTTCAAGTGACACCCACTTTATGGGCTAGTTGTGTCAATCGGCTTGTCACAAGGAAATGAAAAGGCTTCAATCTTATGTTTTATTTCGTCTAGTGGTCCACACAAAACTTGTTTAACTAACAAACCTAACGAGGAATCTGTATTTATATATGTACCTTGATATTACGGTTCTTTCCCTTGAAATATTACTAATTACTAGATTTTGTGTAATTACATTTATAATACCTACTTACGAAGTGACAATATTAGATGAAACACAAAGACTTAATTAACAGTTAGTCGGTACGGTAGAGGTTGAACGCTATAGAGTTAACCTACATATCCATATATAGTTGAAAGTGCATATTATACAAGAATTAGGTAATATCTGATTTGAATGAGATGTCATCTAATATATATAAATCACGTGTCACGTTGTTTGTCCGCGATGGACTCCGAAACTGCTGAATGGATTTTGATAAAATTTGGTCACTATGTTGTATTTGGCCCAACTTAAAAGATAGGATAGTTTTTATCCCGGAATTCCCGCGGGAACTCCGGAATTAATGCAGGGAACAGCTAATCACCGTAAACTACAGCACTTTTTTCCCGGAATTCTCGCGGGAACTCCGAAATTACCGCGGATGAAATCGCGGGGGACAGCTAGTAGATATATAAATCTTTCATGATTTACAAAGAAATTAGTACTTACATGGTTTTCTTGTGAAATAAATATATTTAACTAAAATAACACAAAAGTTCTTATATTTCAATAATAATTTGCTAACGTTTCCGCTCCCGGAACGTTAGATATAGGGCACATCCTCTAATGACTGTTCGTTGAAATAGAGTAGGTACATGAGTAGGTATATATTTGAGTGGCGCACTTCGAAACGTACCTGACATTCGCATTCTCTGATGCAGCGGTGCCATCGCATATTTTAGTTGGTATGGCGATGCATAACTGTCTCATCGATATCAGTATCGTATCAAGAAAGCTGGTTTACATATTGCAATTGCAATTTGCAGGTTTGACCCACCCTGCTCTACCAAGTCTGGGGAAATATAGCGGTTTATTCAGATAAATGTATATGATAGAGCCTGAAATTTTCTCAAATCGCACATAAAGTTTTTTTTTTTTTTAATTCACGAGTAGGTATGACAAGGCATAGCACGTACAGACTTGACAAACTCTGCACTTAGAGATCGTTTATTCAACTTCACTTTAAGGCTAATATAAAGATTTCTTATATTACAGCGCCAACTTATGCCTTCAGTAATTATCTTTTCAAAGCAAGAACAAGCTCTTTCTTAGAAAGACGTAATTAAAAGCGTCAAAGAGAATTACAATAATTATCGAGAACCGGTGTTCCGTAAAAAAATTGACATCTTATTATTAAGAATCTGCAGATGATTTTTTTTTTAATTGAATTATGTAAGTACTTGAATCTTTTCATTTAATTACAACATGTTTTCAGGTCAACAAATGATAAAATAAATACATAGGTACTGAAATAAATATTAAATGAATGTTTTACTAACGTTCAAAGTTTTCTCAAGATTTGTGTAGACAGCTGAGCATTTTCCAGCTCTTTCAAAAGGTGGATCGTAATGCTTTCTGTACAGTAGAGAAAAATAAACTTTTGCAAAAATATATGACTCCATTCTTCTACTGAGGTGAAATTTATTGAGGAGCGTTTTAAAAGCAATAAATTCAAATACTGCAAAGAAAAGAGCACGACGGAGTGATGACAATGTCACTTTGGCTCCAGCACTCAATCACCCAATACGCGGCGCGGAGCACTGGGCGAGACATTGACTGATTTACGAAAGGCCCGGTGATTAATACTCGTACGTATCTCTCACGGAAAACAATGCGCTTCTTCAAACCTATAATTACCGATTATAATCTACTGCCTGTGCCCCGCGACTTCACTCACGTTCATTTCGGAGTTCCCGCAGGAATTCGGAGATAAAAATGTCTTTTGACGTACTCTGGACGACGATGTATGCAAAATTTCATGATGATCGGTGGTTTAGGCGTGAAAGCGTAGCAAACAAACATATGTACTTCACATTCGCATATATGAGGTAGGCCGTGCAATTATTATTTAGTGATCTGCAAATAAAATTTGTACTATAATGATTTCCGTCGGGATAATAAATCAATAAAGAAAATAATAATAGTTGAACAGTCAAAACGATGTCAGATGTGATCTTGCATGTGATGCAGTTGCTGTACGGTATTTGGTAGGTTGATTGCGCAAAATATTAAAAAACTGTATTTTTGAGTGAAAATCCTTAATAAAACTACAGTTTCTTTATCAAATACCGTCCTTTATATAATAAACTACTGGTGGTACTTTTGTAATTTAAGAGTTTTCATTCATCCAGTCTACCAGTTCATTGGAATTCCTCCAAATTTCGATACTTTAAGCATCTTCCTGTTCAAAAATCATATTTAGTGCCTATAAATGATTGCGCAACCGTTCACCGAAAGCCTTTCTCCTATGCACTGTTCGGCGATAGGACGTTATTCGTTTATAGGAGTCGGGATCTTTCACCGATATAGACGATATGGACGATTCATCGAAGACAGTTTCGTCGGTGACTACTGACTGTTTAGACTGACGCCCAAAAAATAGTAAAGAAGAGTAGCTTAACGCACTTATTAAAGTAAACTTAACACATTCAAATACATAGTTACGTAATACAATAGCAATTATGAATGGTGGTTTTTTTATGTGAGTTACCTCATAACTTTCGACTGGGTGAACTGGTTTTGATGATTCTTTTTTTATTCGAAAGCTGGTGCTTCCCGTTGGGTCCCATTGTCATCAAATCAAATCGAGGGAACTCTTCAAAAAATACAGGCACACCTATAGCGATTTGGGTATTTTCTATAGTAATAATAATAATAATAATCCACTTCACAATGATGAAGACCACAGACGGTCATCGGAACTACTCAATAATAATACGTATTTCACGGGTTTCGATTGGAGCAATTTGGAAAATTGTTTTTTTGTTTGAAAGAGGATACTTCCAAATTGGTCCCATTGTCACGATGTCAGGATCTGATGATGGGATCTTGGAGAAATCGAGGGAACTCTTAAAAATTTATAAGCACACCTATGGCAATTTGAATACTTTTTATAGTAAGTAAATCGTTTATTTGCTTTAGGTAAGCAAAATTTGAAGAAGTGGAACTGATGGTGATGTACCTACCAGGAGAACTCCTCAATAATTAACATCCCTGCATCTGGAAAAGCATAGATATATTGTAAAAGGTGATGAGCAGTTGTCATTAGGCTATTGTAACTTAGATAAATAAAAAACTAACCCACTAAAAAGCGAGAAAAACTAAAAAGCTAAAAATAAAAAATACCGATTGAATCTAAAAGACAAAAATACACGAACACGTAATAATATTATTGGTTTGTGCTACCACTGATTGGTTTGAAGTCGGTGACAAGCCAAATATGGAGTAGATATGTAGATGGGCTAAGTCCACTCACGCCACGAGCTCGTCGTGAGCAGAGCAACCCAAGTGGTCTGACACAAGCGGGCTTGGTATTGAATTCAAATCGATCAGTGGTAGCACAAACCAATAATAATATTACGTGTATTTTTGTCTTTTGGATTCAATCGGTATTTTGTTATTTTTTGTTTTTTAGTTTTAACTAATTAATTTATTATATTATTAATCAGTAATGCTTATGTTTTTTATACAAAAGTCTACAACCATAAAGAATAAAAATGAACCTTTACACAAAGATAAACAGGAAGTACCTATTTACCTATAGATAGTAGTGATTGAGGGAGGAATTTACTTTACCTTATAGGTACTCAAAATTATAATAATATGAGTACAGAGTGATTTAATGCAGATCACTAGGAAAAAATTACGTTATAAAAATCTCCCCTCAATAAAGGTAAAAAAAAAACGTTATAACGTTAAAACAATAAGATGTTAATGGTCGGCAAACACAGAGGTCTTTCAATTTTTCATGAATTCAATTGTTACAGGCTTTCAAATTGCTTACTTTACTTAAAAATATATGATGTGATATTCTGTAATTGCTTCCCTACGTTTATATCAAAGTATATCTTTCAATGACTCAAAGGACTGTCAATTACGTTAAAGCACTATTTGAAGGAAAAAATACGGTAAATACTATAATATTATAATTAATAGATATACGTTAATAATTCTGCAATATAATAATAAAAAAGTTTAATTGTAAACCGCCAAAAGTGGCCGTTATTGGCACTTCTTATTTAAACTTTTTTAATAGTCATCAAGCTTTTAGAATTATTCTTCAAAAACTAGTGCGGTTTACTCTATTTCATATAATCTACTATTGATTTCATATACCTATTCTGGGTACTATTTATTTCTTTTTATATAAAACTAGCTGTCTAAATAAACTATAAATATAAACCTTTCTCATGCATGAATCACTCTATCTATTGGTGATAACCGCATAAAATCCGTTCATTAGTTATTGAGTTTATCGCGAACAGACGGCGGAAGCGATTTCATTTTACACTATAGGTATGTAAAGATATTTTAGAAGATATGATTTTTTGTAGAGGGTAGCGCTAGTTTCACTCTCGCCTAGGTCTCTTGCAATATGTGTCCTGCTCTTTGTCAATATTACTGGCTGTTCCTTGTGATTTCACCCTCGTTAATTTCGGAGATCCGCGGGAATTCCGAGGAAAAGTACCCTTTATCTTTTTCTCTACCTACCCCTGACAACGAGTAGGTAAGTAAAATTTGATGAGAATCGGTTGAGCTGTTAAAAGCGTAAAGAACAAACAAAGAAACGCACAATTCGATTTATAATAAGGATGTTTGTGATTTTGATCTATTGTCTTGTGAGTGTGATCTTGCGAAGGTAGAACACGAAGTTAATCTATTAGTAGAATTACCAATGAATACGCTACTGTCAACAATGCTGAAGTTGGCGTTACAGAGCTTCGGTGTTCATATATACTCTTGCTACAAGGTATTCTCGTAGGTGGGTAACTACCCACCTATACCGAGTACTTGCAGTTCGACCTGCTAGCGCTCGCCGACTGTAAATTACATTTGGAAGTTGCCCCACAACTTGTGAAAGCATGAATGAAGTGAGGTCGCTCGGAGTTGTTGTTTCTCTGCTAGTTTTGATGATTAGAACTGACTTCGGTGACTGAAACTTGGGCCACGCGAGATCCGAGTGATTTCGAACCTCCTTAATTTTGTAGTGCGACTGTGCGACGTTGACAGATTTTTATATAGGTACTAGCTGTCCCCCGCGATTTCATCCGCGGTAATTTCGGAGTTCCTGCGGGAATTCCGAGATAAAAACTATCCTATCTTTTAAGTTGGACCATATTATAAATGGTTACAAGATTTTATCAAAATCCGTTCAATAGTGTCGGAGTCCATCGCGGACAAACAACGTGACACGTGATTTATATATATTAAGAATAAGAAGGTAAGATAACTACCTCAGGGGATTGGTACCGCATGTGGTTTTTAATTGTCGCCTACCTAGACCACCTGGCTCTATTAAGTTGTGGCTCGTTTAAAGATAGTAGGTAGATGAATTGCTGTTCGTTTGTCTCGCTATAACTCGAGAATGGCTGAACCGATTTGACTAATTTTGGTCTTGAAATATGTATTTGTGGGAGTTCTGGGCAAGTTTAAAAAGTTGGCAGTTCCTGCGGGAATTCCGAAATTCAAACTGATGAAACCACGGGGTACAGCTCGTTTTTTTATAAAACATTGTTCATATAAATAATTTTATGTATTAGTGAATTATAAGTGTTGCTAGGAATAGATGTACATCAAATCAATATTCATAGGGACATTGAGTTACTATTACTAGCGTATAATAATAGTTCAATGAATGAGGATACCTAACCTAGGCAAGAGTGTGTCAGTAAATTGAGGTATGGACTAAATAAATTTTATTACTTGGAAAGCTCGTTACGGCCGGTAAGTCTGTATAAATTTTTGTAACAGCGCCTTGGGCTCTGTATGAAGAATGTGTTATTTATCATACTTGGGTACATTACTTCAGCCCATTCATCATATTATCGTGCTGACTTTCTCTTTTATGGCCAAAGGTTAAAGAACGACACTATAGGATATGAAGAAAAGGGATTCGCCTCTAAGTAGGTACCTACTACAATTTTCTCAATAAAAGCCGGAGAGATAATTTTTTTACTCAATACGTTATGTGCGGCTGTTCAGAAAAAATTTGCTCACACTGAATTTTTTGAATCAGCGACGTCTTGTTTTCAGCATCAGATTGCCAGGAAAATGTCATGACGAAATACCTAATATTGGTTGTATTGCTGCAAAGCCGTTTGCGTATCAGCAAGAAAAAGAAAATTATATTATTTGTGCGAAATAATACGAGTTGGTTTCCGTGGTTTTATCTATAAAAAAATGGGGTTTCCGCAAAAACTGTTTTTTGTATAAAAAGTACCTATAGGTATACTAACCAGGTTGACCCGGGATAGGATACCTACCTACTTACCGCGTTTTATTCATATCCGTCTAGAATTTTCCACCTGACACGTGCATAAATAGGCAAAGAGAAGTGTAAAAATGACCTCCTTCAAGATATAGGTATATATCCGCGAAAGATATTATAACAACCAAAATAAATTTACGTGACCTCGTTAGAGTTTTCTTGAAATGAAACTTTTTTGGGTGCGCTTCCGTAAAACAAGATATTTGCTATGCGTTTATACGCTTCGTATGCTACAAGCTCAGACCAAATAATAACTAAAGACGGAACGCGTAGAAAAAACAAGTGAAGCCCGGAAAAAGACACCACGCCATGCACGTACACAGAAACACGCACACACAAGAAAAAGACACCATACCTTTTAGTTTCAGCTTCTCCCGCAAATGGAGGTGACGCAACAATTAAGTTGAAAAATGCCATATTGTGTCGTCAACGGTCAAAAAATAAAAAAACAGCATGAAATCACTTATCACCAGTAAGTAAACTTAGCAAATCCATACACTTTCCTAATCACCAAATGCATACGCAAGGTCGGCTTCACTTCGTTGTTCGAGACGTTCCGTCTTTAGTTTTTATTTGGTCTGAGGCTACAAGAAAAACCGATACGGTCGGTTTAGACCGGTATTTGTAGCGATCCTTGGCGAATTCCTATGGCCAGCAGTGGACGTCTTTTGACTGATATGATTATGATGATAATACATCAATATACCTATGATTGTAAATGTATGTATAAGTATTTATAAAAGTTAATAGAACAGATTGAACTTTTTACGCGTGTACACACTGAAACCTAAACGAATTCTTATTTTGTATGTATAGAAATTACAAGAAGAGTAGCTAAGTTTTCCCGCGTCGCGCTGGTAATCCCCACACAAACGCATAAATTGAGTGGGTCCGGCGAACGTGCGCGGTGAGCTAGTGTGACAGCGGAATACCCGCTTATCTTAATTGCCTGCGTAGATAAGATCAATCTGGAAATTATCAGCGCAGACCGCCGCCGCCGCCGCCGCCGCTGCTCGCCGTCCGGAGCAGCGCGAGCACCGGGAATACGGAAATACTACTTTCTGGCGGCGCACTCGGCAAAAAACGTAATTTCAGTGCCTGCCGGGCTGTTATCTGGCTGCCTTTTTTCTACTTAGAAACGTTCCTAAGCTATCTAAAATGTTTTTAAACGGCAACTTTAGATTACAATAGCTTATATAGATTTTAAACAATGTCACATAATTTGTGTAAGTAGGTAGGTACCTACGCAAGAATATGAATTATTGCTACTTAAACTTATAAATATATATGAGGCTACATACCCTTAAAGACGAGAAAAAATTGAGGATTCAGAAAATTAGAAGAACTTAGCATACCTACTTAGATGCCAAGGTAAATAACCTCATGCCTGGCCCAGTAACGTGAAGACCCAATTAATAAATAACAATAACCGGCACAAGGCTATAGGGAAAGAAGAGAAAGAGTTTAAATTATTCAATAAATAAAATATTCAGCTAGCAGTTTCCATGGTATTAATAATACAAAGAGCCAGAGGGTAATCCGAAATTGTTGTGTGCTCTAAAGTTTCTTACAACGCGACGCGGCGAGTTCACGGTCAGAGTTAAGTAGGCCTTCGGCAGACTAAGAGCACTGAAAGGCCAAGCACTCAAAATAAATTTCACTCGCTTGTGATTTTAAGCCCGTTCTACAGTTTAAATGAATATATTATTTAATGGGTGAAAAGCAAATAGTCGTTAACTCTCCCGTTGGCACGGACCGGTGCAGCCTCCGTTAATTTCAGGGGTGGTGCCCGCGCCGGTAAATGTGTCATGTTAATGGACTACCGACTAAAATATCGCACGTTTTTCATTTTACGATTTACCAATTTTATCTCTCTAGTGCTCGAATAAAATTAAGGTAGATATTATTCATCTGCATTGTTTTTCATGCATTTAATTTGTTCGTGAATTTTGTGAACGCTTGAGTTTTATCCGCTCAAATTAAGGCAAGTGTAAAATATGGAATTGATATATAATGCGTAGTTATCCTTTAGTGCACTTTGATGTATCATCTAGAAAAAAATACGCGAATATGCACTATGAATTTTAAATCAATTGGCTACTTGACTAATTTTTTTTTATTCCGTCGCGTAAATTTGCGTGTAAATTTGTAAAAAATATTGGACACCTTTTTTTCTTCTTTTTTTAAGTAATCAAAAAATAACGGCGATATATTGAGTTGAAAATTCGCGTGACGTCACATCCCATTACAGTTTACACACGTACTTATACTGAATAATGACGTCACGAGTCCCCCACCTTAAACTTGAATGCGTTTTATTTATGTTTATTTTCATTTATTTGAAAAAGCAAAAAATACGTGTCTATTTTTTTTTTTCCTAACGGACGGACTAATTAGAATTTTGATTTTCACACCCATGAGAATACCCAATTATCTAATATCATAACTTGGCTTTACTTTGGCAAAACCCAACGGGTATAATCACGGAATTAACAGTTTTCTATTCCGATGTCATATAATAATATACGGATATAATAATATTATGGAGATACGTACAGCATAATTCAAGTTTATTTTTCAAACGGGAAAAATTTTCAAATCGTGTACCTATCAGATCCACTATAGCCGACAAAAGCAAGCACGCCGCGTGTTGACAGATCTTAATCAGTATTTTTTCCGTTAAACGTGCCAACGAAACTTATAACTGAAGATTTACTCCTATTTTTTATTTATTATTATCAACTCTTATACCTATATAGCTATTTCTGATATAGTGCAGTATTTCTCTCTTTTAAGCTTTTCTCCTTACCCTAAATCACATTCCATTCAAGCGATAATGGTTTGAACAAAAATTTATATGCGCTAAATTGTGCTTCTATTCTAGTTATGCTTTATCTCAATTAAAGCTCTATAATCCACTCAAAATGTGGACACCGTGTGCTCTGAATTACCGTCATAAATTAATGTATTACAGAACTTCGGCAGTACTTATATCTCAATTTCATCGATATTCGGTATGATTATATGTGCCTATAGGTTACCTACCTATTGCACATATTATATATTTTGTTCACAGCTCTCATGAATATTGCAAAATAATGTCAATATTACAGATAACAAATATTTTTATAAGCCGCCTCAGCAGACATTGTCACAAATATCCCACATACACTTTCAGTTTTATTTCTAAACTAGCTAAAAAACCCGGCTTCGCCCGGGAGTTGATATGAGATGACGTGGTAGAGTCGAAATAAAAAAATAAACTATGACGTAAAAAGTAAAAAAAAAGTTTATTGAAAACGTTTTCTCATTATTTACAATACTTGTTTATAAACAACATTTTTCATTTTATTGTCCGGAGTATATATACATAAATTTTTCGGATTTCCTACTCTTGAGCAAGCTTGGCGCCACTATACTTAATTTCCAAGTTGTAGGGTTGGAAATTTCCTTTATCTTTAGAAACACGCCCTTTAGATTAAAACGGGAACTTTCTAGCTTCTGTAGCGGTAGCGTATATAGTAAAGGCGCGAAATTTAAAAACCCAAATTTTTAAATATTTTGAGAACTAATTTGGATAACTAAAATTATGTCGCTTTAACTCCAAAATATAAGTTAGCTAATGACGTATAAATACACAAAATTTAATAACTTTTTTATAGCAACAAATGAAATTTAAGATTTTATTGAAATTGGAATTTTAAATTTCGCGCCACTACTACACATGCTGCAATGGCTCACAACTATGGAGACTATACACTATGACTATTGGAGTGTATAGTCTCCATAGTTGTCTTGAACGAAGTTCAAATATTCGATAACAGATGGCGCCACTGCACTTAATTTCCAAGTTGAAGGGTCGGAAAGTCCCTTATATCTTTAAAAACATGCCCTTTAGATTAAAACGGGAACTTTCTTGTTCGAGGGGGGATAAAGGGCTATCACACCACATAGGTCGCTTTATCGTGTCGGGACTCCTTTTTAAGTTTTATCGGCACGCACATTTTATCGACTTAGTTTTATTATATTTATTGATTTTCAAATTTTTCGAAGAAATACCATTTTTTCTTTTCCTTAACGTAGGTATAACGAATATAAAAAAAATATCCAAATTGGTCCAGTTGTTAGCAAGTGATGCGCTTACAAACAAACAGTATTTAACTTTTATTTAAATATAAACTGTGAAAAAAATTTATACTAATACAGTCTTAATTAAAAACTACGGGATTCGTTTGGTAACTGATGAAAAGTAGGTACCCTATGTCCTTGTTCTATTAAACGTAGGTAGGTACATAATATACTGGCAATTGAAAATAGGTAACTAACTCTCTGAGCGCAAAAGAAACTACATATCTCGATATTACCTACAGACGCTTCGAATTCTATATTTGTTATCTGTTGATGTTAGTGCTGTTGAAATCTCTATAATTTGATTCATCATCATCACCTAAAGAAGTAAGAATATTTATAGGGGCTGCCATTGTTCATCAAAAAAACAAAGTTTCCTACATTTTTATAATAGGTATAAAAAAACCCTAATAGTGTATGATTAAGCTTAAGTGCTACGCTGTCTGTGGCGACCTTAGATTTATTATGCCGATGACGGGAAATTGTTCCGGTAGGTATCGTAAAATTTTACTTATTCAATGTTTAAAATAAAATTTAGGACCCATCATCCCACGTAATTATTAGTTTATCAATGTCTATCATACATATAAAATACTTTGTCCTGAATGGCTGACTGACGAATCAACGTTCAGCATGAACCGCTGATCGTAGATATTTGAAACTTGGAGAGTGTGTTCTTTGTATGACGCAGGCATCCGATAAGAAAGAATTTTTGAAAATTCAACCACTAAGGGGGTGAAAAGGGGTTGCAAAGTTTGCATGTACAATTCCGTGGGAACTCCGACATTATTACGGGTGAAATCGCGCGGGACAGCTAATAGTCTTAACATACAACATAAGTAGATTTGGCGAGTGTGTATGTTAATTATATTTATTAAAAACATACATTTTAAGTTATTATATATTATTTCTATGTTTAATTGGTTTATTTATATTTATCCAAATAAGTACGATATTCTAATTTTTTCCTCTTCTTTTGTTACCCCCGTCCGTGCGTGACAACGGGCTGCCAACTGAAAACCAGCGCTAGGTGTACCACCCGCGGCACCTAGCTAATGCTGAGTTGGTGACCCTTTCGGCAGAGCATGCAAGAGATATATATTGTGTACAAATTTAGATTAGGCATTGCTTGTGTTTGTATCTTTTTCTTGTGTGTTGTGCTGAAATAAATGTATTTTCTTCTTCTTCTTCTTCTACATACAGCCGAATGCGTAACCTCCTCCTTTTTGGAAGTCAGTTAAAAAGACAGAGTGATAAAATAAGAGGAGAGAGAAGAATAGAACAACTAAACAGATTTAAATGTTGTTTTCACAGATAAATTTAGTTTATTTTGGAGCTAAAACGTTGTCATCATGTCCCGCGGGTGAAACGGTGGGTACCAGCTAGTCAAATATATATCACAATGTACCTATCTAACTGAAGCAATACCTACGAATTAGGAACATTTTGTAAACTGTGCTGTTGTCGCTATGAACAGTAACTTTGGCAACTGACAACAAGAAAGTTACACCGGGAATTTGATACTGCTGCACTCACAGTGTATACTGATTAATAGAAACTACGACTAACTTCACTGTTGTTCGTAACGAGTAAGAGCTAGGACGAAATATACGTACTTTCTACTCTCAAATAAACTCAAGATCTTTGTATGTACTTAGGTATTGGTGAAGCTTAGCGCAACTATGCGCATATAAAAAAAATCATTTCTACTAAGATTTCATTTATTTTACCCATAGATTTCTTTTATCAGAAAAAGTTTTTTCAAATGTTCCTGATTCATTTTTTTTAATAATATAAAGAAATGTCTACCATTTTTTTTGTGATATACTAGCCGATTTTATTTTTCACGATTTTTTTTTGGAAATAATAATAATATTCCATGTTAGTTTGTACTATTGAAAGAATTTCCAGTACCTATCGGTTCAGTATTTCTAGAGATTACCCCCTATAAACAAACAAACTTTTACATAGTATACATAATTATGTATCCTAGTATACCTACGCCATTAGACACAATATATAAAATTGTATTAAGTACACGCGATACAGAACCGACAGAATATTCGCGACAAGGAGTAGCAGGTTAGGAAATTTATCGAACAAAACTTTAACTTCGTTGATTCCCACCCAAGCCATCGCATCGCTAACTGAGCTCAATTACCGGCTACCGGTTCACTACACACTGACCTCATGTTGGTAGCAATTACACTACAGAAGAGATGCTTTATAACGAGTGAAAAGGGGGAAAATCAAGTAGATACACGTACATAACTGAAAGGCGCGGTATGAGGTTTCCAAGAACCAAACAAGGTTTATTAAGGTAATACAAAAAATTCAATGAAATCTTTTGAATTTAAGACGTCATCAGAGCTACACAATATATTATAGAATACTAGCTGCAGTGCCCCGCGGTTTCACCCGCGTGAGTTTCGAAATCCCGCAGGAACTCCAAAATAATCTAATTTACTTCTTATAACATCAGATAATTATAGCAGTGAAAGTCTCATCATAATTGGTCCGACCGTTTTCCGAGAATCACCCGCGTGAGTTTCGGAATTCCGGCAGTGTCTATTTTTTATAAAATAAAATAACGCCAGAGAAACCGTTAAAATCGGTCCAGCCGTTTCAGAGATTACCCGGAGCAAACAGATAGGCAGACAGACAAACAGACAAACAAAAATTAAAAAGGTATATTGATTTTTTTATGTAAGTACTACATATAATTTCATTATTATGCATTTAGTAAAAAGCTGATAATTTGGAATTGCCTACAAACAGACACTTCAGTTTCATTCATCTGTATAGATACACATAGATTATACCTACCGACCTAATGATTGTAACCTATCCTTGATATCTTAGTTACCTGGGAAAAAAATACAGGTGAAGTAAATTTTTATAAATTAGAAATTTCGATTTCGCGTGGGATTTCGATATTAGGGATTAATTGATAGTTTTATTATACTCTTATATATTAGTACTGCCGTGGTGTTCATATATTGTCGTATTGTATGCATCTCCACCCGTTATAATACCCATTTCCTCTTTTAAATATGATTACAAGGCTTGTTTATCTACAAACGTTGTGAGTTTCAAATCTATAAACACTAATTGTAAATCATTTCGAATTAACTAATAACTAACGAAAAGAAAACATACAATGAGAAGTTCAAAATTCACATACAAACACTTTATTTTTATGTATTTGTATTGTTACATTTATAAACATTATTCTCGCTAATATATTATAAACGTTGAAAATTATATAAGCACATATTTTTGTATTCCCTGACGATTACTACGAGTATAAGCTGACGACTCATAAGTTCTACGTCGTAGAGCACAGAGACTTCGTAGCAGATTCTCCGCTACGAATGTTGAATTCAACTTCAAATGTACCGAGCATTTGGCGACATTGTAAGAATTTATTGGTGAAGTCGCAAGCGAGGGTGACACCCACAAATTGTTATGGAACAAGGGTTTTCTAAGTATGAATCATGAACTATATTTAAGTATCCTATTTTTGTACATGTAATATACTTACAACCTTAAAGTAATATAACAATATGATTTTCAGTTTGTTTATTCTATGTAAATAGGTATAAAATTAATATTCTCTATTATAAAGTAAATACGAAATATACGTATTTAATTCAATAAGAGAGCGTATTGCGTAGTAGAGTTTAATTTACGTACTTATAATTTTTTTTACGTAGTTATATCGTGTTTATTAAACAATATTAGGTACGCTAAGAATCAACGTTTTGACGAAAACACTGATAAAAGGACACGACCCAAAACAAATGTTCAATTGTATGTACTTATTTCATTATTATAGACTTTGTCAAAACAATGAGTTCACATGTTATAATTACCCATTTACCGAGCGATTCTAATTATTCAAATACGAAAAAACCTTGAACCGCGTCATTCCGTTATGGCGGCGCCTGTGAAAGGCATGTTCCATATGAGTAACTCCTAAGACACCCTTCCTCGCTACTTCCCCTAAAGCAATTTATCATCAATAGAAAATTTAATTAAAGAACGTACTTAATTACGTTTGTCATTGGCTGTAAGCAATGTCATCATCTTCGACTCGGCTAGATTGATAATGACTAACAAGAAAGCGGAGGCTTCGGTCGGCCGCTGGCTGAGCGTGTGTCATGGCCAGAGAAAAGGTTTTATGTGCGGCTTAATATGCCCCAGGGGGGGTAAGTCCCATTAATTAGGTCGGTCGTGTGCTGCCACCGCGGTTTTTGCGGTCACTTTTGACAGAGTAGCGACTTCCCTCTATACGATCCTATAGGTAATTTACGATCAATAAACGTATATTTTTGGATATTTTGTACCAGAATTGTAAGCAGATTTATTTAGATTTGATGAATTTTGAATCGACGTCAAAATCAACGTTATTAATAATACCAGGCATCTCAGTCTAATGGTCAAAAATAAGGTATCAAGTTTTTAACCGACTTCCAAAAAGGAGGAGGTTAGCATTCGATTGTATGTATGTTTTTTTTTTATGTATGTTCACCGAAGTCGAAGTCAGTTGGACCAATTTGGAAAATTCTTTTTTTGTTTCAAAGGGTTTACTCCCAAATAGGTCCCATTGCCACCAAGTCGGGATCTCATGATGGGATCTTGGAGAAATCGAGGGAACTCTTCAAAAATTTTAGGCACACCTATAGCGATTTCGATATTTTTTATGGTAAATCGTTCATTTACGTTCTAAAAGCAAAATTTGAAGAAGTGGAATTGATGTTGAAGACCATAGATGGTCATCGGAACTACTCAACAATAATACGTATTTTACGGGTTCCAGTTAGAGCGATTTGGAAAATTGATTTCTTGTTTGAAAGGTGATACTTTCAGGTTTGTCCCTTTATCACCAAGTCGAGATCTTATGATGGGATATCTTAGAGAAATCGAGGGAACTCTTCAAACGATTTGGAAAATTGATTTCTTGTTTGAAAGGTGATACTTTCAGGTTTGTCCCTTTATCACCAAGTCGAGATCTTATGATGGGATATCTTAGAGAAATCGAGGGAACTCTTCAAAAATTATAGGCAGACCTATAGCGATTTTTGTGTTTTTTATAGTAAATTGTTTATTTGCTTTTGGAAAGCAATTCGGTTTTAATTTTTTTGTTAAAAATTTGTTTTACATTATAAAATTTCAACACACATTACCATATTCCTTTACTGATGGAAGATATAAAAAAGCGTAAAAGTCGCTCCTTAATGCATATTTATAACGCTAATTCAAAGCAAAAAGTTACACGAAAATATTCTGATCCTTATATTTATCATTTACATAATTATACAATATACCTACGTATGTACGTATTTTTTGGCTTAGTGCAGATATATTTACGTATGCTAAATGAAACCGCTGAAATAACAATTTTTATTATTTCGCTCAGTTTTACCCGCGTTAATTTCGAAATATCTGCGAGAATTCCAGGGTAAAAAGTAACCTTTATCCTTTTCTGTACCCTTTACAACGTGTATGCAAAATCATGACGATTGGTTAAGTATAGTTAATGTCTGAACAGGTATCAGACAGACAGACAGAGTAACTTTCGCATTTATAATATTAGTACCTATGGATATAGTATAACCGTACAGGATTTAAAGAATGTGTTGAAGCCCTCGATAATTCATTCTTTCATATTAATAATTTAGGGATTATTATATATATCATTCTATTACTAGCTATTACCTACATCTACACATACAGATAAATAAAATTGAAGTGCCTGTTTGTAATTCCAATTTAACAATTCCAATTTATTAAGTTAAATACATAGTGAAAGCGGTTAAATATATATAATATACTGTACCTACTTACATAAAAAGTTAATAATTTTTTAAAATTTTTCTCCTTCTGTCTGTTTATTTGTTCCGGCTAATCTCTAAAACAGCTGGCCCTTTTTTAACGGGACTTTCACGGGCAGCTAATGTTTTAAAGAGTAACTTAGGATACTTTTATTTTAGAAAATTTCCGAGTTCTCGCGGGAATTCCGGGATAAAAAGTACCCAATGTCCTTTTCTGTACCCCTGACAATGTGCATGCAAAATTTAATGGTGATTAGTTCAGCCTTTCACGCGTGATTTTTTTCAGGCCGTGATGCCTTGACTAAGGAAAATAGGGATTAATTTTTATATACCCATATAGACTAGCTGTCCCGCGCGGTTTCACTCGCGGGACAGCTAGTCTATATACGTAATTTCGGAATTCCCGCGAAATTGCTCCATACAAGCTTTTTAACCTCTTTTATCCCCTTAGGGGATAGTTTTCCAAAATCCTTTCTTATCGGATGTCTACGTTATACAAAGACCACGCTATACAAGTTTCAGGGCTCGATTAGGCTGTGCGTTGATCCGTCAGTCAGTCATTCAAGATAAAGAATTTTTTTAAAGTACTTTTATATTTAGTTGTTTGTTACCTATATACCTACTGTCATACTAGTAACAATGGTATGTTTATAGCAGTGAATGGTGAGCGCTAGTTTCTATTGATTGTAGTTATTTTAAGCGTTGTACCTACCGCGTTATTAGCGTCGCTGTAGTTGTCGTCGACCGTCGTCGCTGACAGTGCCTTCTCCTCCGCCGCGCCGGCGGCTTTTATTTCTTCACCTCACTATCCGAACACAATCCGTAGCTCTTTGACTAAATTAAATAATAAGTTACGTCTTCAATCTTCATGTTGATCATGAAGAAATACCTACTATACTTTATAGCTTCATTATGGTCCGGCTTATGTGGTTGGTGTGATAAAGTAGGTCGAGGTTTAGTATTTATACGTACTGTTTAAATATAATTAGGTGTTCTTTTGTGTATTTTAAATATTATATCATATTAGCAGTTTCTCGTGGTTACATTTGCGTTAATTTCGGAGTTTCCGCGAAGGTTCCGAGATAAAAAGTAACTTTTGTCCTTTTCTGTACTTACCCCGACAACGTGTATACATTTCATGATGGTAGGTTGAGTACTTGAGTAGAAGAGGCGTGAAAATGTAACACAAAACTATCCTATCTTTTAAGTTGGACCATATTATAAATGGTTGCAAAATTTTATCAAAATCCGTTCAGTAGTTTCGTAGTCCATCGCGGACAAACAACGTGACACGTGATTTATATATATTAGATATATATTAGATAAGATATACATAAGAATGTTTAGGTATACAGCGTGTAACAAAAACGCTATATTAAGGATTTTCTGCTGATGATGCCATAAACCTAACCTGGGCATCAGTACAAACCTAACCTAACCAAGAATGTCGGGGTACTCTACGCTCCTGCATAAAGTCAAAAAGCACTTGTAACTAGACACTACTTGTAATCAGTACATGATGTGGCCACGACATTGTATACTACACGTGTAACGTAATGGTACATTACAATAAAATTATTCTCCTCGTCCAAAGACGTTTCCCTCCAGCTAACTACACTAAAGTTTTGATGTTTGATTTTTGAAGTGAAACTTCTGGGCACAGTTAGGAAAAATATTTAGACGTCACGCATTATTCTCCGCACGCATGAATACATTAGGGCAAATATTTGTTTAATTTTTGTGCGTAAACACACTGTAAGTTTTCATTTACAGGGTGCAAAATTTTGTCAAAATTCAAGGCCAAGATTTTAAACACACTCAAACCATGAGATATGTATAGTGGAGTTTCTTAAATATGGGATATTTTCGGTAGTAATTTTAACATTTGTTTTTAACATGTTATTGCACATAACTAGCAGTAATTTGCGCTTACAAATTTATAATAGATTTTAGTAGTACAAGTGTCCAGGCTTACAATTTTTCACCATACACATCAAATTGCAGCAGCCACACGAGAACAATAACTCTTTCGCACTTGTTACAATATACGACCGAACTCACTTAGTATGCAGCCTGGCTGATATTTCCTGTATATAAAAATATCAGCAGACAATGAAATATGTTGTCGAAATGTTTACATAACCATTATCACCGTCGAGATACTGGAAAAAAACAGTATAAGTTTTCCCTCTATTTATTGATTGTCTGTTATATTTTTATTCTAAACACGTGCCATATATGGGGAAACATAAACGCAGTACAAGCAATTTATCATTTGGATGTATTTCTGAAAGAGATGAAGAAAATAATAAAAACTTTTTAATGAAATCTCCTGATACGTTTCGTTCAATGATGAGATCAGAATCGTGAATATAAAAGGAAATACTGATTGGCTGGGGATAGGACCTGAGATCTATCTTATATAAGTAATGTATAGAAAAGAGGTAGGTATATAAAATTATATGACGGCGAACTAGTTTGATAGTTTTACGTTAACTGTCGAATTGAAGGATCGCCGACCGCTCTAAAAATACGATAAGGTGGGAAGGGGGCAGGCTATCAGACCATTGGTTATCGGGCCGGCAAACATGAGACCTCCCGTTCATGAATAGTTTAAGAGTTGCGCTACTCAGGGTCGGTACCTATACGAATAGGTTGGTAGACAAACATACCACCGACATAACCTATACCCATAATGGGCAATAAATGTTGAAGTATGTGATACGACGTCATAAATATCGAAATTCGTTGGTAGATATAGAGTTGGCTGGCGGAGAGAAATCAGTTTCACGGTTAGTAGCGGCTCTCGGGTTGTCGGTGTGAAGTTAGGCTTTTAGCGAAGCATGCGCTGTGTAGCTTCGGCTGCGAGACTCTGCATAGTAGCGTCGGACACGGCGCAAACCGCCCGCGAGCGCGCCCGCCCCAAGCGGACTCTAACCTAGCGGCTACTTACGTAAGTTAATATCGGAATGTGACATTAAAAAAACATAACAATACAATACAACAATACAAAAAACTTAGAGGATTCTTCAACAAATAATTGGCCTAACCTCTCAACGCTGTAGCGAGGTTCAAAGAGCGTGTGGCCGAAAGTGGGTGAATACGTTACATTATTAATTCTGAATTGAAACATTGCAAGGTTTTATACGACGTCATTGTTATTGCAACGCAACTTTCAGGTGAGTCAGAACTGCCTTGATATAAATAATAATAATAATTTGTTAATGTTACATATTAAAAAACGCACGCAATGATACACTTGTAATTTTAACGATAATGTGACCATACCTATAATTATTTATTTTAACTGAGTATTACATTTTAAATATATACCTAAGTAGGTACATAATAATTTGAGATAATTTTTTGGTGTCCGCGGCTTTGACCACGTGAATTGCGAGATTCGGATTCTTTATCCTAAATATCTCATTAATTAAGTTGTATCTCATTAGTATGTTGAGTCCCTCATTCGTATATAAAGTACTAGTTTTTTCCCGTGGCCTCGTGTACATGGATTTCGGGAATTTCAGGATATAAAGAAAAATATAAGGAATCGGGATATAAGGAGAGTAGGTAAGAAATTTCATTTAGATCTTAATTCTTAACCTTATGTTTTGGCTCAGAACATATTATACTTGTGTACCTTAAATTTCATGCAAATCTGAACAGCTCCTTACGAGTCATTGAGACAACGAAAACACTTTATTTTATTTCTCGCGTAGAATTATGACATTGATTACTGTGACCGCGTACCGGGGTTTTCCTTATTTGAATTATAGATTTATTCTACGTCTTATCTTATTTGCTATTCTAGAAAAGTATATATATATAAATGACTAGCCGACCCGCGCGATTTCACGCGATAATTTCGGAGTTCCCGCGGAATAGGCTATTTGTCTACTTTTTTTCTAAATTCTATTTAGTCCGTCAGTTAGATAATAAAAAAATAATGGATACGTATTTTATGCTTTTTCAAATGATAATGAAAATATACCTGGATAAAGCGTATTAAAGTTTGGGAGTGGGGACTCGTAACGTCATACGCTGCAGCTAAAAACTGCGCCTGCTTGTGCCGTCACGCGACATTACGCCTCAACGTATCTCCGTTATTTTTTGCTTACGTGAAAAAAGAAAAAATACGTGTCTAATATTTTTTAGGACACGACGAGCAAAAAATAAAAATATAGTCAAATATTTTTATTTTTAGACCTTTTTCACCCTCTTTTTTCACCCTCCTAGGGGTAGTATTTCGGAAAATCCTTTCTTGTCGGATGCCTACATCATACAAAGAACACACCCTCCAAGTTTCAGGTTTCAACGATTAGCGGTTTAGGCTGTGCGTTGATTCGTCCGTAAGTCATTCAGGACAAAGCATTTTATATTGGATTTTGGTTTTCATGATTTTTAAGTTTTTTTTCCACAAACACTGGTTGATGATGATTCAGAACTAACATAAAAAAACAATCCTTGTCTGCCAGGCCTTTGCGAGCCTTGGACCTAAGTAGCGGAAGTAACTATTAATTTGTATAGCTACACGTAATTTTCATTGTTTTGACTAGCAACTAACAATATCTTCAATAATAGGTAGTAAAGTGAAATCTTTGTATGATCATTAACAAAAAAAAACCGTAGAAGGAATTTAAAATCTCCGTAAAGATTAAATTCTTAATGAGCTCCCCGCATGTTTTCGTGAGATAATTGGCTCGATACCGTTGAGGGCGCACCCTTGTCTTACGGCTGGGAGGACTGAGAGGGGTATGAGTATCCCTCCATAACACTCTTGAATACAACATCCCTGAAATCTAACAATAAGTGAAATGTCTATGAGGAGTACTTGTTAGATATTTTTTCTTTATCGTGAAACTGTCACTATCTAGGGTCAGTGAGTACCAGTATCTAGCCAACTCTTACGTACTAACTTAGAGTTAATTAATAGTTTCCACATGTAAATACCCATTAGGATCCCCTGTGAATCAACTTGGGGATCGGGTGAGTGTATTATCATGTACACGCGCAATAAGTGGAAACTTAAAAAAGAATCCAATGAAAGCCCTAGGACTCACCCGGTACCAGTGAACGATTACTTTCGCACTTCTAAGCATTCTAACACAACTGCTTACTGTATCCTCACGGAAAAGTTTTCCGTAATACAGTAAGGAAAACATAATAATAATATTCCTTAGTAATAATCCTATAATAATCCTTCCATAATAAAGCGTGTCCTGGCTCCGACACTAGGTAATCAGAACTGGTACTATAGGTAACAGACAACTGATATTGTGATACTTTTTTGTGAATACTTACTTATGATAGGTACGTAATAGTGATGCAGTTCTGTAGCGTGTACGCGGATTCCACTTCTGGAAACGAGTGTACATCCACCAAGTATGTAATATAACCGCCCAAATTGTAGAAACATCTTTAACCGAATGTAGGTCATTTGAAGAATGATATAGTAATGCATGCACGTTGGGGCTTCCGATCTCTAAGCACTTTCATTTTTGGTATGCAAGCGAGAGTGCCAAATGTTTTGCGCAGTGCGCCGCCGCGCCGCTTCGCCAGCCATACTGAATATGCATGCAAGTTAGTTGCTTGTTTAATTTTAAGTACCTGCCTTACTGAATTTTATTTAAAACTTTAAATTGATTTTGGGGTTTTAACATCTTCAAACTCATTCAAAATTCTAAGCGTTCGTAAAGATTAGAGAAACTTTTTGAAAATTAAAATCTAAAATAGGTTTTAATATCTATAATATAAAGTATGTAGTTGTGGGTATATGACACAGAGTTATACGAAGGACATATTGAGAGAGGATATTAAGTAATAATTTCTCTTCCCAGATATCTTACAAGTAAAAACACGTAACTTTAATTTGTCATTTTAACTATATGAAAACTGAGCGCGCACGAAACCGCTGCCGCATCAAACATTTAAAAAAAATGGTTAATAGATTACACTTAAGGTGGGTCTAAAGGTCTAGTTTTCATACAAACTGCCGTAGCTATATTAAAGGCATTCCGCCTGTTTTTATTTATTAGACTTCATTTAATAAAATACTACTACTTGTTACGATAACGCACAGCCCAAAATCTTTGCATATAGTGAAGAAATAACATAATTACAATCATTTCAAAATGAATTAAATTTCGGTCGAACCTTTGCTTGTGTGAGAGAACGAATACACTATAAGTGTACGAAAATGGCGGCCCGGTCTATAAACAGCTGTAGTTTGGCTGTAGACTGACAAGTCCCCCGAATGCAGTAGTTTGTAGTGAATTCCAAAAAGATCACAAGGTGGCGCGGCGTTGAGCCGTGAGTTTTGACAATTTTACCTAACAAGATAATTTAGAATTGTATTTGAAAATATACCTATTACTGATGTAGTAGGTAGTAGGTACCTATTAGTAGCCGAAGCGAATACAAATAACTTGTGGAAAGTTGGAAAAGACGTTTTGGTTCTGAGGTATAACTTACGGGTACAAGTATTTTTACATTTTTGTGTTGAATAAATTCTTGCTATCTCTTTCTTGTTTTCACGATGAGTAAAAGAGAGAGACCATATTTTCGAAAGGTTGTAACTCACCACGGCCCGGGGTGATAAAATTCAGCGTTTATCTCCAAATTCTCCGATGCAATGAAAAGAATATTTTTATTGTGTCTTATGTGACCACGTGATGCAATTTTTTCATACCTTCAATTTTTTTTTTGTAAAGCTTATATCTCGGAACTACAAGTTACAGACCCATCGTGTTGGTACTCAAACTTCATGTTTTCGTGATATCTATGTGATCACGTGATCAAATATTCGATAGGCTATATCTCGGAAACTACAAGTTACAGACCCATCGTGTTGGTACTCAAACTTCATGTTCTCGTCATATCTATGTGATCACGTGGTCAAATTTTCGATAGCCAATATCTCGGAAACTACAAGTTACAGACCCATCGTGTTGGTACTCAAACTTCATGTTTTCGTCATATCTATGTGATCACGTGATCAAATATTCGATAGGCTATATCTCGGAAACTACAAGTTACAGACCCATCGTGTTGGTACTCAAACTTTATGTTTTCGTGATATCTATGTGATCACGTGATCAAATATTCGATAGGCTATATCTCGGAAACTACAAGTTACAGACCCATCGTGTTGGTACTCAAACTTCATGTTCTCGTCATATCTATGTGATCACGTGGTCAAATTTTCGATAGCCAATATCTCGGAAACTACAAGTTACAGACCCATCGTGTTGGTACTCAAACTTCATGTTTTCGTCATATCTATGTGATCACGTGATCAAATATTCGATAGGCTATATCTCGGAAACTACAAGTTACAGACCCATCGTGTTGGTACTCAAACTTCATGTTCTCGTCATATCTATGTGATCACGTGGTCAAATTTTCGATAGCCAATATCTCGGAAACTACAAGTTACAGACCCATCGTGTTGGTACTCAAACTTCATGTTTTCGTCATATCTATGTGATCACGTGGTCAAATTTTCGATAGCCAATATCTCGGAAACTACAAGTTACAGACCCATCGTGTTGGTACTCAAACTTCATGTTTTCGTGATATCTATGTGATCACGTGGTCAAATTTTCGATAGCCAATATCTCGGAAACTACAAGTTACAGACCCATCGTGTTGGTACTCAAACTTCATGTTTTCGTCATATCAATGTGATCACGTGGTCAAATTTTTGATAGCCAATATCTCGGAAACTACAAGTTACAGACCCATCGTGTTGGTACTCAAACTTCATGTTTTCGTGATATCTATGTGATCACGTGGTCAAATTTTCGATAGCCAATATCTCGGAAACTACAAGTTACAGACCCATCGTGTTGGTACTCAAACTTCATGTTTTCGTCATATCTATGTGATCACGTGATCAAATATTCGATAGGCTATATCTCGGAAACTACAAGTTACAGACCCATCGTGTTGGTACTCAAACTTCATGTTTTCGTCATATCTATGTGATCACGTGGTCAAATTTTCGATAGCCAATATCTCGGAAACTACAAGTTACAGACCCATCGTGTTGGTACTCAAACTTCATGTTTTCGTCATATCTATGTGATCACGTGATCAAATATTCGATAGGCTATATCTCGGAAACTACAAGTTACAGACCCATCGTGTTGGTACTCAAACTTCATGTTTTCGTGATATCTATGTGATCACGTGGTCAAATTTTCGATAGCCAATATCTCGGAAACTACAAATTACAGACCCATCGTGTTGGTACTCAAACTTCATGTTTTCGTCATATCTATGTGATCACGTGGTCAAATTTTCGATAGCCAATATCTCGGAAACTACAAGTTACAGACCCATCGTGTTGGTACTCAAACTTCATGTTTTCGTGATATCTATGTGATCACGTAGTCAAATTTTCGATACCCAATACCTCGGAATCTACAAGTTACAGACCCATCGTGTTGGTACTCAAACTTCATGTTTTCGTGATATCTATGTGATCACGTGGTCAAATTTTCGATAGCCAATATCTCGGAAACTACAAATTACAGACCCATCGTGTTGGTACTCAAACTTCATGTTTTCGTGATATCTATGTGATCACGTGATCAAATATTCGATAGGCTATATCTCGGAAACTACAGGTTACAGACCCATCGTGTTGGTACTCAAACTTCATGTTTTCGTCATATCTATGTGATCACGTGGTCAAATTTCGGAGCACTCGCGGGAATTCCGGGATAAAAAATAGGTACCCTTTGTCACTCAGGATCACTTTAGACTCCTATAAAAGAATTTTGTAAATCGGTTTAGTAGATCCAGAGATTATAACCTCACAAACTCTGGAGTTCCCGCGGGAATTCCGGGATAAAAAGTACCCTATGTCACTTAAGATCACTGCAGCTTTTAATTATGAAAGAATTTTTAGAATCAGTTCAGTAGATCCAGAGATTACCCACTACAATCTCACAAACTCACGTACTCACAAACTCCGGAGTCCCCGAGGGATTTCCGGGATAAAAAGTACCCTGTATCACTCTGGATCACTGTATAGCTCCCTATAAGTGAAAGAATTTTCAAAATCGGTTGAGTAGATCTAGAGATTATCCCCTACAAACGTCACAAACTCACAAACCCACAAACTCATAAACTTTTGCTCTTTATAATACTAGTATACATTATCTCCTTGATACTGAAGTCAAAGAAATACAATAAATAAAATTGATGCAGGCAAACCCGCAGCAGGATCAACTGCTAGTAAAATCCTACTAATATTATCAACGCGAAAGTTTGTAAGTATGTATAGATGGATGGATGGTTGTTTGTTAATCTTTCACGCAAAAACTACTGGATGGATTTAAATTAAACTTTACAATAATATAGCTTATACATCAGATTAACACATAGGGTACTTTATATCCCGGAATTCCCGCGGGAACTCTGAAATTAACGCGGGTGAAACCGCGAGGCACAACTAGTACATTAAGTATAATTTATTACAAACTGAGACTGAGATTCGCTCGCACTCGCGTGAGTTTCGGAATTCCCGCAGGAACTCTAAACTTCTTTATTCTTCTTCTTACAATAACAAACATAATAAAAAAAGAATTAGCGAAATTGATCGAGCCGTTCACGCGTGATGCTGTGCCCGTAACGTAACCAAGTGAAATAGGGATTAATTTTTTATATATATACCTATTCATATATTATAGCTAGCTGTTCATCGCGGTTTCACCCTTGGTAATTTCGGAGATCCCGCAGGTATTCCGAGATAAAAATATCTACTACCTACCATATATTTGTTTCTCTACCTAAGTAACTACTTTTCACGTGTAATATACAAAATTTCATACAGTTTGACCCGCGTTAATTTCGGAGTTTCCGCGGGAATTCCGAGATAAAAAGTACCCTATGTCCTCTGTACCCCAGACAACGTGTATACAAAATTTCATGATGATCCGTTGAGTCGTTGAGGTGTGAAAGCGTAACAAACAAACAAACAAACTCACTTTCGCGTTTATAATATTTATTTATGTTTTGGCAACAAACAGTCATATATACATCTTAATTTTTACAATATTTCGTATTACTATGTTACAGACCTACAGTGCCGATACATGATAATAAATATACAGTACAAATGAGAGATGGCACATAAGTTGTCATCAATATCAGTAAGGATAGATAATACCTAAATAGATTACTAGCTATACCGCGTGGTTTCACCCGCGTGAGTTACGGAATTCCCGCCTGAACTCCAAAGTAATCTAATTTACGCCTTATAACATCACCTAATTAGCTGTGAAAGTCCCGTCAAAATGAATCTAACCATTTCGGAGATTCACCCGCGTTAATTTCGGAATTCCCGCAGGAACTCCGAAGTAGCCTAATTTACTCCTAATAACATTAGCTAATTAGCAGTGAGAGTCTCGTCAAAATTGGTCCAACCATTTCGGAGATTCACCCGCGTTAATTTCGGAACTCCCGCAGGAACTCCAAAGTAGTCCAATGTAAACCTTATAACATTAGTTAATTAGCAGTGAAAGTCCCGTCCAAATCGGTTCAACCCTTTCGGAGATTCACACGCGTGAGTTCCGGAACTTCCGCAGGAACTCCAACCTGGTCCTGACAATAACGAACACAAAGGAAATAATTTCCCAGTTTGGTGCAGTCGTTTGGAAGTTACGCGCTTAGCAATACATTGAGCGATTCATTTTTATTTATATAGATTTCAGAGTTCCCGTGGGAATTCCGGGTAAAAATATAGCCTATGTTACTCAGGAATAACGTAGCATTCTAATGGTGAAAAAATTTTTAAATCGATTCAGTAGTTTTTGAGTTAAATCGTAACAAACAAACTACTAAACAAACAAACAAAAAATCAAATCTTCCCTTTTTATAATAATAATAATTATTGTCAACTTCCCAACGCACTGACGAACTAAATAAAAGAAGATCAATATGAAATAGAATGACGCACGACGGCTGAATGTATAGAAGTTTTTCGACAGGAGGATCTATGCGATAATGGTTTAGTGGCTAGAACAACGGGTAGCGAAGACGTAGTAGTTTTGTAAGGCCCCTGTTCAAATCTCAGCCCCCACTGTTTTACTATGATGTTTTTTTTTTGTTATCTGTCATTTTTTATTGCAATGTTTACGATTTGAAATCTATACTGTTTTTTCTGTAGATTATTATTCACACTTCTAGACAAACCTATTATTAGAAATGTGAGTTTGTTTGTTTGTTTGGTACGCTTTCACGGCTTGATTACCTAACCGATTATTAACAAACTTTGCATACACGTTATTAGGGGCACAGAGAAGAACACAGGGTAGTTTTAATCCAGGAACTCCCGCAGGAACTCCGAAAAACCCGCACTATAATTTCTATATTGTATAGCTAATAATATTATGAAGTAGTAAAGAACCAGTTTTAAAAAAATATTTTACTCATAGGAAACTACAGTATCCCTGAGTGATATAATAGATAACAACTTGACAAAGTATCCCATGTTAGTAGTCGCAAAACTCGAAAACGATCTATCGCGATGGATTGACTTGAAATTTTGACTGGACTTGAAGTTTTGATTAGACGGGACCTGGTTTTTTTTCCAATACCTGTATATTTTTATAGCTGTTCCCCGCGGTTTCACCAGTAATAAGATAGAAGTTCCCGTGGGAATTTCGGGATAAAAGTACCCCTTTGTCCTTCTCTGTATCTCTGACAACGTGTGTGCAAAGTTTCATGATGATCCGCAGAGCTGTTGAGGCGTGAAAGCGTAACAAACAAACAAACTTACTTTTACATTTATAGTGAGGTTATCCTACTAATATGTATTATAAACTAGCTGTGCCCCGCGGTTTCACCCGCGTGAGTTTCGGGATTCCCGCAGGAACTCCAATGCAGTCTAATTTACTCCTTATAACAACAGCTAATTAGCAGTGAATCCCGTCAATATCGGTCCAACCGTTTTGGAGATTCACCCGCGTGAATTTCGGAATTCCCGCAGGAACTCCAAAATTCTTTTATATAAACCTTGTCCTGACAATAACGAACTCAAAAAAAAAATCAATTTTCCAATTTGGTGCAGTCGTTTGTAAGTTATGCGCTTACCAACACATTTGACGATTCATTTTTATTATATATAGATGTGAAAGTGTGGATCTTTGTTACTCAATCACGCAAAAACGGCTGAACTGAGTTGGATGAAATTTTGCATGCACGGAATTCCCGCGAGAACTCCAAAATTACCGCGGGTGAAACCGCGGGGCACAGCTAGTGTTAAATATTTTTACCAAAATAAAAGAAGAGTAACCAACTAAAAAAAAAGTTTAAAATAATTTTAAGTCGTTTTCACAGATAGATTAAGCTTAGCCTGGAGCTACATATGTATATATAGGCTTTGTTTCATTGAAATCGGATGTCGGAAAAAAAGTTGTTGTATAAAAACCTTTCGCGCGGGTGAAACCGCGGGGTACAGCTAGTCTTAAATATTGTTGTTCTATACCCTAGAATTTTTTTTCATTACAGTTTAAAATCCTAGAAAGAACGAAAAATAAATCGTTTATAAATAAGTGTGTATAAATAAGTTTGACAAAATAGTTACAAAAAGTGGAATATAAATCTAAGGTTTGAACACAAGATTTTCACGATTCATAGTTTACAAAAAGAGACGCATTACACCACAGCGCCACCGAGACTCTTGTTGAAATGGCCAAATTACGAATCTTATTCGTCTAGTATTAATCGATTTGCATGTGTGTGTGACTACGTTTCGGCCGGTTATTCGATATTTTCGTGTAGTTAAAGGATAATAATGCGCGTAAAGCCATATAAAAATTTTAAATCAAAGATGTATTAAACACTCATCCTCTCGCACCCATCATCAAAATCTATTTTTTAACCTTGTGATTCTCTGTAAATTGAGAAAACTCTTTTATGGCGCCGTCCGCGGCCTCTATCGGAAGGGAGCTGCGTCATATGCTAGAGCGCACCCTTAATCCAAATATTGCCCAAGAGTACTTCAAACCTACCGGGGTAGATGGGGCAACTTCTGTTTTTCCTATGATTTAAGTCAGTGTTTTTCATTATGTTTATTTCATTACCATAAAGTTTTGTAAACATGATCGGACAGCAATGAATAAACATCATGATAGCTACATAGTTGTAGTGCTGTAGGCAATCAATTCATTGCGTTAGCGGACTCATTAGCTAGTGCATTGTCATTTCATTATTGTCTAAACGGGTGTACATTTCCACGGATTTATGGAGCTTATTCAATTAGGTAATTTGTGAAACCAATAAGCGAGTAGTAGGTATTTAGTGTTAATGCTATATCTCCACCGCAAGTTTTTTTTAAATACATAATATTATGCTATAATAATATCAGTTAAGATTCCATCATTCAGAAGCTATAAAAATATTGAAGCGTTATTTTCAGTGAAGTTCATAAAGTTATAATTTATGCCGGCAGAGTTCAAACTTTGTTACACCACTAAAAGGGCAACGTCTATTTAGTAAGTTACTCAACTAGTTAAAAGGTAACTGAACTGAATTTCGGTTAATTTTACATTAAAGCACGAATTGTATAAGGATACTAATTAAACACTAAGAACGTGCAAGAATTTTCAGTCATTAAATGGAAATGGAGAACTTTAGGCATGAAAAAAGTCCGCAAAAGGTAATGATAAATCTTCCTGGAATGGACTTCCCCCCATTTAAACATCGAAAGGTCAGCAACACATAGAAATAAATTAACGCGGTAATATAAAGGAAATTCCTTTATCTTGCTTTTTACTTAATTGTAACGACCTTGTTGTTTTTATTATTACAATATAACTATACGTAGCTTTAAATATGTGTAATTGTAACGACCTTGTTGTTTTGTTATTATTACAATATAACTATACGTAGCTTTAAATATATGTAATTGTAACGACCTTGTTGTTTCGTTATAACTGAAGCTTTGAGTATAGTTTTCGTAGAGACTGTTTTTGCGAAACAGTGACTTTTACTAAATAAATGTGTAAAGTGTAAAAGTAAGGATACTATATAGGTAGAAAAGGTCGTCTTAGGAAAGTTTTTCAAGTTTTCTTGCTCTATGGTGGCACCTGGCGGTGAAAAATGAAAACGTCTCCAGATTATTCTTATCAGACTGCGTCGATAATTTTGCCCTTTTGCTTTTACCTAATATTTGGCATGTTCCCCATCTATAGAGTAATTTTTTTTTTGTTTGCTTTCTTTTAATCTGTTAATACTGTTTTTTTAATTTTCTTCCTGTATCTATGCTCTAGCTGAGATCAGGAATTGTAGTGACCACAATTTAGTTATTAATATTTATTAGTTATTAATTATTTGGTTTATTGTGTAATTGTACACATCATAACCACGCTGTGGACATAAGTTTTGAGTTGCAGCTTAGAGCCCTACAAATCTACTTTATAATTAATAGCTGTGCCCTGCGGTTTCACGTGCGGTAATTTTGGAGTTCCCACGGGAATTTCGGGATAAAAAGTACCCTATGTCCTTCTCTGTACCCCTGACAACGTGGATGCCAAATTTAATTCAAATCCGTACAGCCGTTTTTGCGTGATTGGGTAAACGTATGCGTGGATAAGAACTTGAAAGCGCATTTTCATTCGAATTGCTTCAAATTTATCGCCACTGCTCAGCTCCTATGTGTCTTAGCGTTATGTTATATAGCCTATAACCTGCCCAGGAGTATGGACTACAATCGTACCAAGTTTGATTAAAATCCCTTCAGTAGTGTTTGACTCATGTGTGCGCATACAGACAGACATACAGACAGACAGACAGACAGACAGACAGACAGACAGACCGACAGATAGACAGACAAAAAATTTAGTGATCGCATTTTTGGCATCGGTATCGATCACCATTCATCCTCCAATATTAATTTTAAATATATATTCAATGTACATAATTGACCTCTCTACAGTTTTATTGTAAGTATAGATTTTATCTAAGTGACTGTAACTTGTTTTGTGTCTGAATTAATAAATAAAAATCAAAAATAAAAATAAAATTTGATGGCTGTGATTTCATCACTTCATCAACCTAATAGCTCACTTTCCTCGACGGGTTTTTTAAGAGTTACTTTAATATTTTGTCTCATGCAATCGTTGCAAAAACTTTATTTAATTTTTTTTCAGCCTTTTGTAAATACACCTTTAACTTTAGTTGAAATTCTAAAAGTTTCCGTCAAGAAGTAAGTTGTTGTCGTCGGAGTCTAAAAATTATGTAGGAGGTCGTTTGTGGTGATGTCACATTATAAACTTTGAACATTTCCGTAAAGTTTTGTCAGTGGCAAACAAACAATTTGTGCACAAACCTCATGGCAGCCCGTAGTTGCTTTGTGCTTGTTGCAAATGTGGAGCGCAATTTTAAGATATGCAGTTGCTCTTTTATTATTTCTACCCTTAATAATGGGGATGTTCACTACTTTTCTAATTAGTCCGTCAGTTAGAAAATAAAAAAAAGAATAGACACGTATTTTTTGCTTTTTCAAATAAATTAAATATACAGAGATAAAGCGCAATAAAGTTTAGGGTGAGGGGGTCGTGACGTCATTAACCGCTAAAACCGCCATACAAACTATCCGAATAGTGACGTTACGCGAAATTTCAACTCGCCGTTATTTTTTGATTACGCAAAAAAAAAAGAAAAAATACGTGTCCAATATTTTTTATTAATCTACAAGACGGGATAAAGAAAAAAAATAGTCAACAAGCCCATTATACTTATCACTGCATTTCAGCAGCGATGATAGCTCAGTGGTTAGTGCGTTCGGATTAAACGCCGCAAGGTGAAGGTTCAAACCCTAACAATGAGCTTGAGCTGTCGGTGAAGGAAAACACCGTGAGGAAACCATAGCATGGTGGTAGGGCGCTCTCTAGTGCCCGGCTGGCTAGCTACCACCTTCAAGTTGCAAACCTGTCGCCAAGCACCTAAGGGTGTGTTCCGGCAGCCCCACTTGAAAGCCAGTTCCCATTCCCATTCCAGGTCGGCAACGCACCTGCATGCCTTCTGGTGTTACAGATGTCTATGGGTGGCGGTAATCACTTACCATCAGGTGTACCACTTGCCCGTTTGCCCCCTATGACATAAAAAAAAAAAAAAACATGCACAAATATTAGCTTTGATCAAAAAGAGCACCTACTAACAATGCCATGAGAACCGTATCAAAATCACCTAAAATGCGGTCCAGACCACTTTCAAACACCTTCGAAGGTTTTGGTTAAACTAACAAAAGTACCCTCTGTTCTTATTTTCCAGATAACTCACTTCGAGTTTCGTATTTAAACATCTTTAGTAAATAATAATCTCCTCCTACAATTAATTTACAGGTACAACCAATCAGGGTTCCCAAAGCAATGATTGCTGTCGCAGACACATTCAGATGTTTATAATAACATTTTTTGTATCCTCTGTGTCGGGAGCATGTTAAATATTTATAATACAAAAAATGTAGTAGGTATCTTGGAACCGCTCTCGACGTTAGAACGTAACTCAAGGGGAAAATATTATATGGCGCTTTCATAAAATCCGAGGTGTCATTTCCTTTTGAATAGTTCGTTATATATCAGTGCAGGGGAAGAGGTCGTGTATAAAGTCTCAGGTTATCCAAGTTGTTGCGAGGCCCCGCGTGATCCTATCCTAGTTGCGGCGCGTTGACGATGTGTTATAAAGGAGACACTAAATCTCATCCATTGACAAATGACACGCTCGTTCCGACATCGGATCGTTTTCCATGCTCATTGCATTTTATGTTTCCTTCTAACTATTTGGTTTTGTGGGACCATAAATTTCGTCTAGAGCACTGTATTTCATAACGTTCTATTGCTTTTTGTTCACAAAAGCTTTAGCCTTGGTTCCTTTTCTTTTATACTGATTATACATGTATTGTACCTAAAGACATATGATAGGTACTTAGTTTTTACTTTGCAAATGGTTATGATGGTAATACAAAATAGATGAATTTGCTTCTTTCACCTAAAGACATATGATAGGTACTTAGTTTTTACTTTGCAAATGGTTATGATGGTAATACAAAATAGATGAATTTGCTTCTTTCATCTGGTCCATGAGAGTTGGACCAAGTAAGGTAATAAAAGCGTATGAGAAGGAGGACATATTGAGGTATCAAGTTTTACCCTTTAATTACCTCTAATACCCCTTCACTTATTAAAAAGTTAAAAGATGTTTTCGCGATTTGTCTCTTCATCTCTTGTATGCAATTGATATTGGGTCTCATATAGAAGAAAAAGATGAACATAATTATAGTTAAAACTTCTTACAATGCTTGATCTGTAAAAGAGGTAAGCTTGGTTAAAAATTCAATAAACTTTATTCACAGCCAGCTGCCCCGCGGTTTCAAGCGTGAAACACTTGATTTTTCAAAGGTAGACTGAAAGAAATCCCTTCGCGGGATAAGTCCGCCTTTGAGCATTAATTACCTTATAATTTTAATTTTAACAATTTGTAAAAACTTTGTTTACCTATGTTCAATAAAGTATACAAACAAACAAACAATATATATTTTAAGGGTCTGTGAATTTGAGGGTTTGCACAATTTATTTATCAAGCTACTCGTCTGTTTAAGACGATCAAATGCGGGAATACGAATAATTCCATTCCGATCTTGCCATACTTTGTATTATTGTGTAAAGATACACACATGTGTTTACAAATGGAGAAATTTATGACGTCTCCCTACAAATGGGTTGGTAATATATGATTATCCTCATTGTACACTGGGCCATATAAATCACCCGGAACCACGCAGCTTGACAAAGAGCACCATCATAAATAAATACACTCAAGAATCTATAAATTATTGACTCCTGTCAACCGTGACTTACCTAACCCTATTATAATCATCGAGGAAATAAACTAATCCTAGTTCATTACTAACTATAGTATTAATTAGTATTATTGTTTATTCGTATTATAAACATTGAGTATTATTAATTTGCATAACTAGCTGCTCCCCACGGTTTCACCCACGTTCATTTTGGAGATTCCACGGGAATTCCGGGATAAAAACTATCCTATATCCTTCTCTGTATCTGTTACAACGTGTATGCAAATCCCTGATCCGCTGAGTAAGGCGTGAAAGCGAAACAAACAAAAAAACAAACTCATTTTCGCATTTATAAGAGCTTAGCTATTTTCACACCTTTTACAGGTTACAGTTATAGAACATTTTTTATAGTTTTAGAACAAATAAATTGAAAAAGAAACAAATTTTTCGTCGGTAGTTTCGAATCTGCATTATTTTTTTGTTTAATTATCTTACTACATTTATTTTATAATAATAATAATAAAAATAATAATAAGTTTGTGAGTTTGTGAGGTTGCAGGGGATAATCTCTGGATCTACTGAACCGATTTTGAAAATTCTTTTACCAAAAGGAAACCATATTATTTGTAAGTGTCATAGGCTATATTATAATGCGGGAACTCCGAAATTACCGCGGGTGAAACCGCGGAGAACATGCAGCTAGTCTTTTATAAAACTATTGTTTCAATGCGCATCACGATATCACGTAATTTATATTATGGGTCAACAATCAACATAAATGATGATACGTGCTTCCTTGTATTCTCCTCCAGAAAGGGAAGAAAACAAGAGGTGAGTCACACAGCAGGAAAACACTTGTGAATGCGAAGGCTTATTGTTCTAAGCTTAAATCACGCAGTATGATTATTACAGCAGAATAAGCGTTGATACAAACTAATTATTACTTCCTAATAAGACAAAATTATTGATTCAAAACTCACATTCTGGTTTTACATACGTCATGAATTATCTTCTTCTTTATAAAAAAAAATGATTGTTTGTATGTCTGTCCTTCTTTGCGTTTCGAAAGCATTGGTCCGATTGTGGTGAAACTTTCGCGGGTTGTTCTGCCTGCGTCTGCAAAGGTTCCTGATCCCAAAACTCACGCGGGCGAAACCGTGGGGCACAGCTCTATATAGTTATCATAAAACAAAGTCCTTCGCCGCGTCTGTCTGTCTTTCTATCTGTTGGCGATAAACTCAAAAACTATACTGAACCATTAATTGGTCCATGACTGAATGGATTTTCATGCCGTTTTCACCAATAGATAGAATGATTCCAGAGGAAGGAAGGAAGTTTATGCTGAAATTCCCGGGAAGACTCCGAAATTACCGCGAGTGAAACCGCGGGGGAAACCTAGTTATAAGAATTCCTAATCCTCCTCGGATCGCCAATAATATTATAATAATATTTTAAAGTATAATATTATACCTAATTGATATAGTTCAATGTACAAGTACCATACAATAGTACATTGTTATCCTAGGGGTGAAAGTAACTTATTTAGACCCGAGACGGGGTTTGGCGCCCGAGCGTAGCGAGTTTTTTTTTAATAATTTGACAGTTGTCAGTTGAAAGCGATTCTCCCTAGGGCTGAAAAGGGTTACTTTCAACCCGCTTCTCAGGCAACTTCAGACCTACTTTCCGAGTATGAGTAATGAAAATAATTATTATTTTTAAAAGTCTTTAAGTAGGTATGTTGTGACCGCATATTGATATTGATATTGATATTGATATTGATATTGATATTGATATTGATATTGATATTGATATTGATATTGATATTGATATTGATATTGATATTGATATTGATATTGATATTGATATTGATATTGATATTGATATTGATATTGATATTGATATTGATATTGATATTGATATTGATATATTTATTCGTAATATTCATTACATGTCATATTATAAAGTATATTAATATTAAATGATTGCACATTATTAATAAATTACATTTCAATTGGATCAGTGTATAAATTGAATAATAAAATTAAAATAAATGTCAAAAAGGTGAAAATAAGTAGGTATGCCAATGAACATAACAAAAACATAATATATACTATCAAGTAAATAGTAGGTACAAATAAATACTAAGTCAAACTTAATTCTATAAATTCTTCGTAGCTGTAAAACGACTGTTGAATGAGCCACTTTTTTAATTTTGCTTTATAGCCATACAAACTGCTAGCACTCCGAACACTTTCGGGCACATATTGGCACTTTCTTTTATATACAGCTCTACCAAGCTCATTGCAACATGATTTAACTTGTGAACAGCAACGAGTTTCAGTTAAGTGGAATTATCTTGGCTGAGAGTAGGTATACGGGGTATCGAATACAATTGAAGGCTCTGCCTAGTGAAAGCGTTAAGTCGATTGGAAATAATCGCCTTTTCTTCATACACATATACAATTTAGATAACATTAACAATATTTGTATCTATTAAGTGTAAGTAATATTAAGCGTATAGGCGCACTCTTACTTAACCTTTGGTTTCATAATAATTTAATTATTTTTAATATCAATCTAAATTGTTTAATCTTGTTTTATGTGATTTAACAAAAAATTCAAGAGAATTTTACTAAACATTACTACATAAGTGAAGGTGTACATGGTGTACTTAGTACTTACACGTATTTTAAAAACTTTTCGTGAAAAGTTTTTAAAAACTTCGATGAATTTTTAGGAACGTTTTATCGTTTGCATTATTTTCTAATTGAAATTGTGTCGTGTACAATTATTATGTTACGTTTACGCAACTACCTAAAAATTGTACCAACACTTAGGTAACACACATAAGTGTGGTGGTAGGTATATTTATTACTAGCAGTCACTCGTGTTTTTTTGTAGTGAAAACTTCTTTAGCATCATTGTGATTTGAAAACTGATGAAACTAAAAAGCAACACTACAATGAGACAACCACATCGGGTGCGAGTAGTATAAGTGTATAATAAGTATACAATAAAATAATAAATATTAATATCCAGAGATATTTAGAGAAGGTTTCACTTCTGCCTTAAGCACACTTCTTTTTTTATTTTCAATTTATCATTTTGAAACTCGGCTTGTACGAAATCAAACCGGTACTTACCTATATCCTCAGACGAATCTGAGCCTATATCATATTATTGAAACTTAATTAAGTAACAGAATGATAAGCTTCTTAGGTGCGCAGTAGGTACCTGCGTACGTACCTACTAAGTTTTTTAAAATTAGTCCAAACGACCAAAAAATATTTTTGTAAATATAATTGTTATAGTGGTATCTGGGTTAATTTTGTGAATATGACCCACTAACTAAGAATCCGTCCACGGTCTGAGTGTATAATAACTTTCCAGAAAAGTGGAAAATTGGCGGAGTTTCGGCAATTAATATATTTGCGGAAACTCCACCCATTTTGTTGCACCATTATTTTCTGCGACTGATACACTCTGAGAGGGTTTGCAATACATTCGTCATGACTTTTCAAGAAAAAGCAAAACTTACCCAATAACTTTTTACTCTGATACAAAGTTTCAAAGGCAATTTTGAAACTGAAGCGGTAGAAACCTCAAGGTACAGCTAGTTTTGTATATAGAAGATACAGTGGTAATAAAGGTAAGACTAATATAATGAAATAAATTTTCAATGTTACCCTCTGGACGTAGTCACCTCAATTCTCCTTGAAAATGATGAACGGAATCGGCAAGTAAAAGGCATTAAATCTGTCGGGAGCGTTCGATTTGCATTGAGAAAATTGCATTTTCGAGTCGTCGGCGACAAGGAGGCGGGACGCCTTCAAATGTTTGCGATCGCTAGGGTAAGCTTTGCTTTTTGAATTTTGCCGACTCTCTTGCTGTTTATTGATGGTGGTACACATGCAAATAATGAAGCGGTTTGTTACATGCTAATTTCATCCATAATAATACTGAAAAAAAAAATTGTTACGATAATCTCTGGAATTTAAGTATGATAGTTTTATCGTTTTTTTATATTTCTTACTTAATTAAATTATTTAAAATTTACGTTATTTTTTTTAGATATTTGGAACGAGAATTGTACAGTTAATACCCTGCTTCAATATGTGCCTCGTTTCGCCTTATATTTTGTATACAAAGATCGCCTTCATATCTTCAAAACGAAAATCTCTACCTGCCTGGAATATTATTTATTTACTAGCTTATCTAACCAGTTTATTAAGATAATGTTGAATATCCTTATTTCTTTTTGCTCCTTTTCTGTTTTGGATTTAAATTTTAATAACCACACCATTCCGTCCCAAACCATCGGTTATTCCTTGGTAGTACGGCACGGGCCGGGAAGTATTATAGTAGTAGGTTTAGTAGGACTTATTTGGAAAAAAGATTTAAAATCACACAGTAACCTTATTTGATATCTTACCTATTTCGAACGAAGAATAAAAATAAATACTGATCAGTAAATATAAATGTTAATTTTAGTTATCACATTTAATTTTCGAACACATTTAAAATTTGACGGTTGTTGTTTACGAGCTCATTTGAGCTTATTTCAGGTGAAATACTTCTAAATTCTTTTTGTGAAATATAATTATTATGTGAAAAATTTACAAGAAGCCCAAGAACACATTTAAAACTATAAAAAAATGGATTGCTGCTATACAGAAGACTGTGGGGAATACGCAGTGACACCGGTTTTGATGGCGCCTTGTCCTAGGACAAAAGGCGAGGAACCACCTATGTGCTTCCCTTGTCTGCCGAGATGTCCGAAGGGAGAAATTGTGTACTGCTGCGAAAAAAGACCTGGAACTCAACGGACTAAGTCTTGGACCAAAAATTACGATGACCACCGCGATGAGAGCTACAGCGGAGACTATGATCATGGTCCCCAGCGGCCGAGGCGGCGCCCCTCGCCGTCGGGGCCCAATCGCCACGAGCGGCCCTCCGGCCCGCCACAGGCTTGTTGCCCTACCTGCTGCCGACCCACCGTTTGCCAGCCTGCTTGCAAACCCGTTAAAACCAAATACGTCATACCGTGTTACCGCTACGAAGATGGACGCATCGTGAGTCTTCTCTAATTTTATTTTCTAAATATAATAATTCACCCATACCTCTATTAATTTTCGAGCCTAGTTATGTAGCTTTATCGTTTCCTGAAACCAATGGCGAATCTAATGTTTTATATCTAGTAAGTTGTTATTGGTTTCAGGAACAGTACGTTCCAACACGACACGGTAGGTTACCGATGTCCGCTTACCGACGAAATGGAACGCAGGATCAAATACATGGGTACAGAGGAGCTATTCGTTATCTTTGCGCGAATGAGGGTCCGAACGGTTGTTTTGTTCACACTGCAGTTGAACCTTTGAAAAGAATATTTCCTAGAGTCACTCAAGAGGTCCTGCCAGTCAGAAAGAAAAAAGACAAAAAGTGAACTGTACAGTTTCACACAGACGTACACCTATATTGGTTTTAAATGAGATATGTTGTTATACGTGCAAAAACTATTGCAAAAATATATTTGTTTGTTGATGGACAAGAATGTATTTGACAGGTGAGCCCTATACCGTCGTCTGCTTTAAGACGGGACGGACTTCAAGACCAAAAGTTTGTAGAGAGCGGCGGCATTTCATACATTCGCAAGTGTTGGCACGACGCCAGGTGGAGCGACTACCCTATTAAGATCCCTGTCAAGCCTATGAAGAAACTCGCTGCCACACTATCTAAGAAACGATGAACCCTTGGTGGTGCGTAGAAATACCAATTTTGAAATAGAAATGAACACTATGTGGCACAATTAACCTACAGACAATAAAAGACATATTTTCAACCGGAAACGCAAACATCTAAATGAATAAATGAACAAAGTGGATATGCTGAAAATTTGTGCATATATGAACAATACGAAATGCGTCCGATGTGGAATATATATACTAACGGTGTATCGTTATATGTATTGTGTACAGAAGTTATTGAAAAGTAGTGAGACTAAATGGCGGCTGTCTGGTCGGTTGCAGGTGCGAGAGCTACCCGTGAGTGCTTTCAAGCGTAACGGAATGCAAGACCAGGAGCACTCGAGGCTGCTGGGCACCGTAAACTATCTGACGCGGTGCCCGCGCGACGTGTCCATTGAATGCGACGTGTGTGTAGACCCCGTCAAGATAAAGGATCCCGTAAAGGTGCCAACGTGCGACGGAAAATCTATGCTCGGCAATAGATTTCTAAAGAAAAAGCCAGTGAAAGTGGCTCTGGAAGAAATTTTGGACGACTGATTGTACCCTCTTTGCTAGCGAAACCGTTGTTGTTGTGAAACAAACACTGCCGCTTTCCATTTCAAACGAATAAATTTCAAGTAAGGAAATTGATTTTGTTGGGGAATGTTGAAATGCGTTTTCCTTTAACGATTTTTTTGATTTCCCTATTTATATTGAGGCATGGTTGTTTGCCTGTTTGGCAGTAGATCGTTGACGACTGAGGATATTTGTCTTTTGTTTCAGGATAACCAGCCCACGCTGCTGATGCGTCGCGCGTGCGAGGTGGCCGTGGGAGCGCGTCCGCGCCGAAAACCATTCGTCGAGTCTTCGTACTGCGAGGACGAGGTCCACACGGTGCAACGGTTCCATTCTGAAGATGAACGGGTATCTTACAGTTAGTTTGAACGACTTATTCGTTGGAAACAAAAGCTTACAGTTTTCTCAGCTAAAATATTATCGATATAAAATCCCAAAAATAAATGAGTATTTCTTGAACACGTATTGCAAAACATTATTTACAAGTTGCTTCTCAGCGATCGTAGTATAGTAATTTACTTATATAACGTACTTTAATCTCCCATTTAAGTAATTGAAGTATAGGTACCTCTTTATTTTGCCATCTTATAAAATCCCGGGATATTTAAGGAGTTTAAAGAACAAGTATACAAATTGTTGCCCTTTGTATCGTTATCTACGTAGAGTGGGTGGTGTTAATTAAAAATACGTTTATTAACAATACAAATTAACAGTAGAAATGATTGTTTCTTTTTATAACAATAGAGTAAAAAAGAACGTGCGGGGCTTTAGTAAGTATTGTGCAGTAAATATTTTTTGACATCCGTCCCGCTATCTTTGTCCACAATGTTTATTTGCTAAACGCAGCCTGGATTTAGATCGGGATTTATTTTGGCCTGGGGCTCAAGATAACGTCCCTCCTTGATTGGGACTATAATCCGACGGGTCGCAGAATAAGGTCGCTCCGTTGAATGCAGCCTGCGTCAGCGTTTAACTGGGCCAACGGAATCTCATAATCTTTTATCAGAATAAGTAAAATGAATAGCGGTGTTCAAACTTTCTGCTTCCTCTCCCCAAGTTCAGTGTAATTAACAGAAAGCGTAGAATTTACCTAGTCGAAACACAAAAAGTTTGTGGATCTTAGTCTCATCCGTCTTTCGACTCTTTACTTTTTATCTGCAAAGTTAATTAATTTGCGCAATACTTTAACGGAAAGTTATTAGGTTATGCAAATAGGATTATAATTATAGGACCCGGGCGATTTTCATAATGGCGATGTATATAAAACTTTGTCCATTATCATCTTTCTATTTTAACACAAAAAAATTCTTAACTTTATAAATATAATGTTAATTATAAATTAAAAATAGGTATATACGTAAAATCTAGTCGTATGTTGCGGTGTCAACCACGGGAGTTTCGGAATATCCACAGTTACTCTTTATATCAGAAACCTTAACCTTAGAAGGCGTATACTGTAGGTACTGTTTCCAGAACAATCCACAAAATTTTCATCACGGTTGGTTAAAATGGTTTTGGAGTGGATAGAGGCCAAACATACAAACATTCATTGTTTCGGACCTTTTAGATGGAATTTCACAAAAAAGAAATCGGCCAAATCAGCTGAGTCGTTCTCTATTGATTTGTTTATATAGATAAAAAAATATTTATAGTGAATAATAACAATTTGGTAAGAGAGTTTAGAGAGATTACAAAGTTACGTCGCGCAGGGAAACCATACGGACGAAAAATAGACGAGAGTAGCTAAATTTTATTTGTATCTTTTATTTTTCTTTGACAGGGTAACCGTTGCTTTCATTTTGAAGAAAAAAAGAAGGATCCACTTATAACGTCTAGTTATCCCGCTATGCATCACCTCCAGTGTTGCCAACCACCTATATCCACTGGCTTTTACTGTTGATGGATTAATGTTTAGGTTTGTTGAGAAATTGTATTGTGACTGTGATGAATCGTGAGTAACGTGCTTATACCTGAACAATATGGCGACTATGTTATTATGTAATAAACGTCACCACAAAGGTGAGGTATTTAATATGAGTTTTTATTTTCTATTATCACCAGTATGTTATTTGTTTATTCAAATAATATTATTATCCTTAATTGATATCTTAGGTCAATAGATGAGTCTCATCTTCAAAGGGTCATTTTATAACAACATCCTCGGGCCTCATAGTTTAGTCAGCTCTACCAAAGAGAATATTATAGAATACTAGCTGTGCCCGCGGTTTCACCCACGGTAATTTCGGAGTTCCCACTCGAATTCCGGGATAAAAAGTACCCTATGTCTTTCTCTATACCCCTGACAACGTGCATGCCAAATTTCATACAAATCCGTTCAGCCATTTTTGTGTGATTGAGTAACAAACATTCACACTTTCACATTTATAATATTAGTAGGATTATGCTATAGGTAAACGGTGCAATGTGACAGTTTTTTTGACTTCTAATATACTATCTAATACATAGTCTCGATGAGGATTTTTCAAAAAAATTAACAGAACTGAAGAATTGGGGAATGAGATCTTTTCCTTTAGTATTTTTTTGTTCTTATTTATTTGTATTAAAACATTTTATTCCGTGAATTTAAATTTTTTTTATTTCCATAAAATATGAATAATCTCTATTTTAAATAATAATACCTAATAAAGATTATAAATAAAAAAAATAACTTTAAATGATTCTTTAATTTATTTAGTTATTAAGTAAAAAAAAGTTAATACATAGGTAACTATGTAGAGTTTAGGTTTTCTTTTACACGCTGATTTCATACTATTTTATTGACACTCAGATCCAGCTTTCACATAAAGTTAACCCAGCATTAGATGGTGCTGGATAGTGAAGTTAGCGTTTTGCACTTTAACTCCGATCTGGCTACCTCATTTGGAGACTGAGTTGGCTTGTTATTTTACTTAAAAATATTTAAAAAAGCCTTCGAAGAAACACGCAGAACTTTCAATATTTCCTTGGAACCAAATAACTTCACTAAAAAGATAAGAATTTATAGTTTCTTCAAGATTATTCACGTAGGTACATTTTTATTCATATTCTCAACTGGCTGCTCCGCGCGGTTTACACCCGCTTTAATTTCGGAGCTCCCGCAGGAAATTCCGGATAAATGTGCCCTAGTAGATAACATGTCCTTTTCTGTACTCCTGACCTGAGTATGCTTAATTTTATGATGATCGGGTGACTGGTAAGTAGTTAAGGTGGGAAAGATTATCAAAATATTAGTAAGTAATAGGCATTTAAAATATTAGTAAGTATAGATAAGTAATATGATAATTTAGTGAAAGCTGACTCAGCAAATCTCTCATTCAACTGCTACCTGAGGGTGGAAATCATCGCAAAAAAGCGTGTACCTATATCTTTATTTACGGATTTTGAAATAAGTTTAATACAGTAAGTAGGTATTTAGTTGTTCTGTGAGCTATGTTCTGACGAGCCATAAGTACGGAGTGATTGGAAATATGTATTCACAGAACGATAAAATGGTTCTGTATTTATATACCTTACATATTGTGCCCCGCGGTTCCCCCCAAACGAAACGTTTTTATAATAAGTAACAACTCTTTCTCAATATACGATTTAAATGAAGCCTATATACCTATTCTGTTGTTCCATGCAACATATTGCATTATTAATAATATTAAACGATTTTTAATGATTTTTTCATTTCATGCTTAGCTTTTTCTACCTGTGAAAACCGCATGACAATCAGTTCAGTACATTCGGAGATTATCTTGAACAGACATACAGACAGAAAATAATTTTAATAACTTTATTTTTGTAGTTAATTATACTTTTCATTTACCGAACTGGTTACGTAGGCAGCCGAAGAGTATTTACCTACCATGTGTACCTTATACTCGTACATAGTTTAATTCTACGTCAGTGTTTAAGTTTACTTGGAGCACAAACAATGTATTTACGTAGGTACTTACTTATTTTAAGCAAGAGATAATAATGATCAATAAATGTTTTGTTACAGAAATCACAGAATCCGAAATCTGAAACCCAATTTAGGGATAAAACAAACATCAAGAGTATCGGCAGTAAAACCGCAATAAACTAGTTGCCTATACGTCTATCTGTAGCGAAATAACAATAAAAAAGATTTTAGAGGTCGCTCTGTTCAATCATGCGAAACCGGGTGTGTTCAATCGTTGTTTGCGTTTTGTTTTTCATGGTGCTATTGTGAAGTGGTGTGAGTGGTGTGTGGTTGGGGGCGTGTGTGAAGCAAATGCGAAGGCGGCGCGGGAGGGGCCTGCGGCGAGGGGCGCGGTGAGTGCGCTCGCGCACCATGCAGCTGCTGGCTCTGGCGCCGCTGCTCGCCGTTCTGTGCACTTCCGCTTGCGCGCAGATCGCTTGGACACCTATTTTCCTAGATGGCAGCAGTAAGTATTTATGTTTGGCCCCATCATGAAATAGCTGTGTTTTTCAACGTAAGAGGTCGCAAAAAACTACCTCAATAAATAAACAATAAAATTTAAAAATATAGATTGTATGGATTGAATATAGTAACATAATGAAATATATGAAAAAAGCAGAGGTCGCGAGATAATATTTCATTCTAAAAAGGTCGTGTTATGAAAAAGGTTGAAAAACACTGTGCCAAATCATTTCTATGATCTAACTTCGACAGGTAGATACCTACATTAGTCTAGATGGGTTAACTAAATAGGCATATATAGTGCCCCCTTAGCCAAGTTTACAATCTGTATTCCTTATCGCTATAGAAAACTTGAACGTATCGTCATGTCACGTGGTCACTAAAAATTGTTTTTTTTGGACGTTATTACGTGACCTTTCTACGGCGAAAAAGAATATAAATTGTCAACTTGACTAAGAGGGCTGGGACCCATCACGATTGCCGTTTCTTATAGGTAGATTTTGTGAGAAATATGTAACGCAAATATCTACGAGTATTTGACACCAACTTAGCATGGACGTGGTTTGAATGACACGAATGTAGAATAAAATGGACGCTTGCAAATTGTCTCTAAGTTTCGCTTCAGTGAGTAATAAAAGTGCCCTTCATAATATAACAACCCTAAGCTTTTATCGTTTACCCCTGGGCCACAATGTCACGAGCCGCAGTGAATTCGCTGTGACTTACACATCGTCGAGCGACTAGAACAAAATATGTATGGGTTTATTTTTTATGTATCTATTTGTTAAACAGCGCTGCAAAGAATAGCATGAGGGAATTTACACCGACGGATGTTCAGCGTTTTTAATGAGCATCAAGAACAATATATTTACGAGTTCTCCTATACAGTTAAAATTTTAGAACCCTGATTCGTTCCACTCGCTCGTGCCCAAAAAAAGACTTACATAGACATGTCAGGCATATTGCTATAGTGAATCCAGCCAATAATAATTTGTTTATTTATTTGTTTATTCGTTACGTTTTCTCTCCTTATTATCTACCCAACCATCATAAAATTTTGCATGCACGCTGTCAGGCAAACAGAGAAGGCAATAATCCGGAAGTCCTGCGGTAAATCCGAAATTAACGCTGGTGAAACCGGAGAACAGCTTGTTATTAAATAAAGCACTATACTTATGTATGTAGGTAAATATACGTAATTTGAATACGAATTTTGTAACGTTTCAACAATATTTGTTAAGATGCGCTTTGTTTCGCCACTTGCTACAAGGTCAAGTGGACCTGTGGACGCAGTCTTCCTCGGGGTGCGCGTGCCCGGGCGGCGCGGGCGACGGCGACGAGTGCGCGTGCTGCGCGCGCGACGGCGCGTGCCCGTGCGGCGTGGTCGCGCCGGCGCGCTGCGCGCAGTGCGGCCTCGAACAGTACTGCGCGAGCAGTAAGTACCTGTACGCGAGTACGAACAGTTAGCAGTGGAGATATGCAATCACTATTGTATTTGACAGTCGTTTCAGAATCTCATTGAATTGTGAATATTGTGATAGATTTCAACTGCGGAAAAAAGATTAAGGTTAGCATCTTTCTGATGCTGACTGTACATTGTCGTGTATGTAGCGTCCCTATCCCACTTATATATAACTAGCTGTCCCTCGCGATTTCATCCGCGATAATTTCGGAGTTCCCGCGGAGGTTGCGGGAAAAAAGTACTCTATGTCCTTCAGTTCCCGAGGGAATTCCGGGATAAAAACTATCCTATCTTTTAAGTTGGACCATATTATGTAAATATTATGTAAATGGTTGCAAAATTTTATCAAAATCCGTTCAGTAGTTTCGGAGTCCATCGCGGACAAACAACGTGACACGTGATTTATATATATTAAGACTAGTTGTCCCCCGCGATTTCATCCGCGGTAATTTCGGAGTTCCCGTGGACGTTGCGGGAAAAAGTACTCTATGTCCTTCAGTTCCCGAGGGAATTCCGGGATAAAAACTATCCTATCTTTTAAGTTGGACCATATTATAAACGGTTGCAAAATTTTATCAAAATCCGTTCAATAGTTTCGGAGTCCATCGCGGACAAACAACGTGACACGTGATTTATATATATTAGATAGATTTCAAGTTGCAAAACTGCGACCACACGATGGCACGTTAAAAAGTTGTAACAGGGTGGAAACGTTAAATGTGTCCAGGCGATTAGGCGATAATAATATTTGGCTATATTCTTTATAAGACATTGCAAAACTTTAAAGTGTCGGAGTTTGCATCGCTTACGGCCGCACTCAGTCGTTTTAATGATTATTTACTTAATTTTTAAGTAAAGATTTTCGATTCATTAAAACGACTCTGGGTGCGGCCGTTAGTGCGTAAAATAAAAATAAGATTGAAAACTAAAAAAATCGCTTTGTACAATTTGTACTTTTGCGGCCCTCCTATGTTCATGTTATAACTCTGTAATTACGGAGATCCCGCGGGAATTCCAGGATAAAAGTACACAATGTCCTTCACTGTACCCCTGTGCAAAATTTTATGATGATCGGTCGAGCCGTTAAAGCGTGAAAGCGTAACAAACAAGCAAACAAATTCAGGATAAATTAAGAATGTTTAGTAGGTATGTATGAGTATCGTAAGAGAGCTCGAATGTGTAAATTTCAGGATCCCACCGATGCACACACTTTTAGGATCTTATTCAAAGTCATTTAAGTACCTACCTATGTAGTAATAAACCGTGTACTTAAATTCTGAAAAAATGGCGATTTTTTTCAATATAAACTCATTTATGCATTAAGCGATACGTCATATTCTGTATCACTTTAAAGTTAAAATTACAATATTTTTAAAATTGTCGAAATAATCGTCTGGACCCATGTTAAACAGGGACCTGGTTCACTGTCACCAATAAATAACATTCCTTGCACAAACTTTCTAAAAATTACGAATTAGTGTTTTTTACGTACGACACGTTATAGTATTTGTCGCCGTATTTATTTGAAGTACAACTTCTTTAGACTCGTGGGCAGTAGTAAAACACCTTATTGTAACTCATATTGTGGTCATAGTGAATCAGGATCCAGAGCCCATAGGTATATTTTAAACTAGTTGTGCCCCGCGGTTTCACCCGCGTTAATTTCAGAGTTCCCGCGGGAATTCCGGGATAAAAAGTACCCTATGTGTTAATCTGATGTATAAGCTATATTATTGTAAAGTTTCATTTAAATCCATCCAGTAGTTATTGCGTGAAAGAGTAACAAACATCCATCCATCCTTACATACTTACAAACTTTCGTGTTTATAATATTAGTGGGAAGTAGGATAGTTACACATAGTCTGGGTACGAACTAACTCGTACATGTACCTATAACCTTTCTAACAAAATATTATCACAGTAGAACTTTAGGCAATATCCACAAATCTAATATCAACTCTAAACTTTATCTGAATCCCAAGAGTATATGCTTTTACCTTTCTCTATAATAGCGCTTCGTTATTAACCCTTAGCCGATATCAAAGGTTTGCGAAGCTTTTTGGGCCGTGGAGATTAGAAGCAATAGTGGCCGCATTATGTATTCCGTTTCAAGCATCTTTATGGGTCGTTGATCGCGTTTTGTTTTCCTTCGCAGCTCTTGTATTATTTGTATTGCTATAAGCGGAACCTGTAAACCACGGGCTTAAACTAACTGGCATTTGTACCAACACAACAAAGATAGGGGCGCGATTTAATCGTGCGTATTTAGAATTTATATTATTACTAGCTTTGCCCCGTGGTTTCGCCCGCGTTAATATAATAATCTGCTCCTATTGGTGTGTGTTATAGCCTTCCTCAATAAATGGACAAAAAGAATTTTTCAAATCGAACCAGTAGTTCCTGAGATTAGCGCGTTCAACCAAACAAACAAACTCTTCAGCTTTATAATATTGATGTAGACTATTTTATGTATAATAAAATCTCAAAAATCATACCATTCTCATTTGAAACTTATGTCTGTTTGTTTGTCTTCTATATGCGAACCAAAGTACATTTCATCTGATTACGATGAAACTTTGGTGCATATTTGTGCCCGCCAAGTTTTTAGACAGTAAAATGTTAAAAATAAAAAGAGACATTGCTACGTGTGTCGGGCACTGCAGCTGGTAGTCAAGAAAGCAAGTATCGCATAAGTTAGATCACAAAAATCCTACTAATATTATAAATGTGAAAGTGTGGATGTTTGGATATTTGGATGTTTGGATGTTTGTTACTCAATCACGCAAAAACGGCTGAACGGATTTGGATGAAATTTAGCATACACGTTGTCAGGGGTACAGAGAAGGACGTAGGGTACCTTTTATCCCGGAATTCCTGCGGGAACTCCGAAATTACCGCGGGTGAAACCACGGGGCACAGCTAGTATTAAATATACTTACGTGCTTTCTTATAGTGAAATTACTTTGAACACATGCAGGGAGGATATTTTACGTCAGCTGCGTTACTTGTAAAATAAGTAGGTACGTTATCTATTTATATCTATCAATGAATGTGATTGCATGCATAACTTCCAAAAGACTGCACCACAGATAATTAATAATAATTCTTTTTTTGTGTTCTTTGTTGTCAGGACAAGGTTTGTAGGTATAGAAGAAATCTGGAGTTCCTGCGGGAATTCCGAAACTCACGTGGTTGAAACCCCGGAAGTTTCTCGTAATGCTATAATATAGTCAGAATCATCGTCATAACGATGGACACGTCATATTCTAAAAGGAACTTTTGTTGCTTTTTTGTAAGAATTATTTCTGACGCGCCCGTCCTTTATTTAAAATTTCTAACGTCGTTCTTTGTTTCCAGTGTGCAACATCACAATCGATTCCCGAATTCTTAAACACAAGTCCGGCAAGACCTTCGGCCAAATCAAGTCGCCCTCCATCGAGGGTCCCGGGACGTGTTCGTACTTCCTGCAGCCCGACGCGGGGCAGAGGGTCGAGATACAGCTGTATAGGTTGGTGTCCGTGGGCAGATTTAACGGCTCCAGGTAAGAATTGGAGTGTTGGGTTGCACTTGAATTTATGCTCGTTGACACTAGGTGGTGTAGGTTTTAGTAATTTATTGTGTGATGCTACAATGGTCTATTTAGATAAGAATAAGATACCTACATATAGGGTCGACCAGACCAGGGTCAACACAAAGCACTAGGTTTTTCGATTTGCATGATTTGAAAAATCTCAATAGAAAGAACAGTGATGTTGCTAGTGATGTGCAGAGGCAAGTTAAAAAAGCAAAGTCGATAAAATTTTAACGTATTTTATTTCTTTGTATCAGCACTGCCATCATGGTTCAATCATTCTTTACCATTAACATTACACGATCGTTCATTTTGACCACACCTTTCGGTAACAGGCTGTATAGGTAGTAAGTATAAACTGATTTTCTGCCAGATATTTATAGCCGTGCCCTCTAACTGAATTCAGATATCTTCATTTAAACTCTATCAAAAATTTCATTAATTGAAGAGTTAATTAAGTTCTGTCATTTCGAATACCATTAGATGAAGGAAATCTATTCTTCATTCAAGGATTATAAAGTTTATTAGTGTTATTATTATTATTATAGCAATAATGTTGCTACAATTCGTGACCGATTCATTGTAGAGGAGGATAATCGAGATTTGACGTTTAGCCTAGAGCGTACCGTAGGTTACCGTGTAGGTTTATTGTTATATTAGAATAGAATAGAATAGGGTAAAGTTTATTTGATACCAAAAAATAAAATAAAATAAATACAAATGTGTGGCTTAAACTAACGAAGAATACGACACTGATTTTCAGTGGCGACCGTAAGAAGAAAGATGGCTAAAATGACACTGTCAATAAGATCAGTTCTTCTTTATTTTCCCCAAGAAAGAGGTGTACTGTCTATACGGATACGACTTGGTTTCGATAAATTCGATTGCAAACTGTCGCGTAGGTAGATATTTATTTATCAGAACGATGTTATCGTAACAAAGATACTTATTACTGTCAAGTTTGTAGACCTTTAAAGAACGCAACTTACTAGGTACCTATATGGTTTTTTGCGAATTATTTTGTTGACAATTCTCTTTTCCGATACTTAAACAATGCAAAGTCATGTTGTGCATGTGATGGAAAATTAATCCTACAGTACCAAAATAACCAAACACATTGTGTGAGAAACCAGTATGTCTCGAATAATACATATGCATGGGTAGTTTTAAAATCCTCTTATACAGTTGATAGTGATTTCAAATTATTGTTACGTAGTTGTTTAGGTGGCTGGCTGCAGCTAGGCGGTGCTGGTGCAGTGCGCGGTGCGGCCGGGGCTGCCGAGACGCGGCTCTGTGGCGCGAACGAGCGCTATTCGCCTCCTGTCGTACTGTTCGCGGACCATGGCGCCTCCACGCTGGAGTTTAAGTGAGAAAATATACATACACGTATTCTCGAGCAGTGAACGAAGAAAAACATGGATAACGTTCTTGATACAAACTACCAGAGTCATATTGACACGAAAACAACACAACTCAAAGAAACAAGGTCGAGTTTTCATTGTGTCTTCGTATCTTTACTAATATTATAAATGCGATAGTGAGTTTGTTTGTTTGTTTGTTACGGTTTCACGCCGTAACGGCTCAACCGATCATCATGAAATTTTGCATGCACGTTATCAAAGGTACAGAGAAGGAAATCAGGTACTTTTATCCTCGAATTCCCGCGGAAACTCCGAAATTGCCGCGGGTGAAAGCGCAGGGAACAGCTAGTACGACAGTAAAACTTGACTTTGATTCTTAGAATTTGGGATTTAATGTACTAAACTAGTTTCAGTGTAGTGTCGTGTACTAAACTACTGGCTACTTACTCTGGTATCTGGACTTATGGCGTTCACTATTATTCTAATCTTCGAATAAAACATACCTACCTAGTACTTACGTAAAATTTTAAAATCTGTATTAGGTATATTGTCTGTACCTATAGGTGTAATTTATGTTGGGTCATATTTTATCGCGAATGTCAAGTTCCCTGTTACTTTGTTCATTAACATTTTGTTTCAGGTAGGTTTGAGAGTAGATAATTTTAACATGCAGGTTGTTGTGTAGAATCCAAAATCGTACTGAGTGAACGCGCCCACTGCCGTAGCCATCTATCAGCAGGGCAATTATGTAACTTTTGTTTCCATCATATTTCAGTTTCAATCAGAAAAATAGCTATTTTGTGATCTTTAGGCAGCTTCAACTTTTGAATTATGTTTATTTTGGTTGATTGATAGATATTGTAGGTGTCAAAATGTGCATATTGCAATCGCAAAACCGTCGTTTTTTTTTATTGCAACCGAAAATGATGGAAAAAAGTCACATAATAGCCCCTCAGTTGCTATGTTACCCTGAACACGCTAGGAATCGAGAGCACAAAAGCAAAAGCACGTAGGTAGCTTATGATTCACTGTCATCTATTATGTATACAAAATCTACGTATATAAATCTTGGAAAAAGGTACCCAAGCTATTTGCCCCTTGGATGAAGTTGCCCCGACTTATAAAAATGATTTAAATATTTAGTAAATATTTTTTCACATTTTCAACTAAGTAAATAGTGTTTTCATTCGGTCTAGGTAAATAGCCAAATTAAACAAAATCTCAAGCGGTACTTACGTTTACATTCGTTACGTACCTATTTGCTTCGTTGAAAACAGAACAAACTTGAAAATTCGAAAGGCCTATCATCCTCAAGACATACTACTCATCATTTACAATAAATCCTTTGCAAATATCAAACTCACACAATAATCAAAGCTATTTATGTACATCGCGAGTGGTTACTTAATGTTACCTATAGCCATAATAATTCTATACAAAGGTGTCTCTGCTTTATTCGAGTGTACTCTCAATAATTCGATTTGCTTCGCGACAATTAGCGTCTAGAACAAGTTGCTGCATTAGTTGTTACGCGACATCGATGTTATTCAAACGGAACGAGCAATAATTAATATCGTTTTCATTTGCTCAATAAGCTCGGAGCGCGGCGCAAATGAGTATTATTTCCGTTTGACGAGGCATCGGCGGAGCATCGCGCCGCGACTCGCGAACGCTACGGGATTTATATCTTGCTCCATACATTCTATTGCTGTTACAACGCGTTCCGGTTGTGGGCGGGACAAAAGCTTGCCACAGCGAAACCGGTAATCAAAGACATTATAAGAGAATAGACGAAAAATATAAACTTTTACAATGCAATCCACGGCAACCAATTTTTGCGGGGGGAATGATCAAAATAAAAACCAATCACATCGTTGCGATGCAATCAAATACTAATCACCACAAAGTACATTTCAAATAGCCAATCACATCGTTTTTCGTCAGGTATCTATAGACAATAGTATCGGCTAGCCAACGGCATTTTGTTAGCATGAGATCATGTGACCGCTGCGTGGTTCAAGAGGAAAGCTTAGCGGCCGAGCGTATTGTCAATCTATTCTCTTTTAATATCTTTGCCGGTAATGCTTGATTCGAAATTGTGAACGACCGTCGCGACTATGCTGTAGCTATGGTTCGTGCAATTCGCAAATGTTGCGCCATCACTTTCACGCCAAGCACAAAACCGAAGTTATCATGTATCTATTATAATAAGAGTCTCCTCTCTTACATCATGACGACCGATTTGCTTTATACGGGTATGCTAATGTCGATATATAGGCTGAAAGGTTAAACGAGGGATGTGTTAAAAGAGGGTGGTCAGTATCCGATTCTCGTTTCAAATATCTTAAAAAAAAATATTTTTTTTTTTGACGTAGATAAAATTTTATTATTCACGAATATTGAGCGCGCAAGTTGCTGGCCGCTGATGGATCATACCTTAAAAGACGTTCAACGCTCCTTTCCTTTGTACTGCCGCTAGTGCACCGACAAATCTAAAGGTAAATAGGTACCTAACTAATCCGCGCGTTTTTATTTAGGATTTCTCCGTTGGTGATTTTTTATTTTATTACAAGTAGGTAAGAATGAGTAATCGAATACACATGACGCTTATTGAGACGAATGTTGTGTGTGTTTTGCGTAAGTAGAATAGACCTGAACGCGTTTGCGTACCCTACATTTTACCGTCATATGAAGTTTTACTTCTGTCACGTGTGTTGAGTCCTTTTTTTTTAGATAAATAAACACGATCTTGAATCACGAGCTATAAATATTTTTGCGGAAGCGTGAAAAACCCTCACAAAGATCATGTTAGGATGTAACGTGCGATGTATCAAGTAATATGTTTCCTAAACGGCTTGACTTTCTTCACACGTATACTATGATCGCTCGATATAACAGTCACCTAATTCTGCTTGCTTAAATGTATACTACAATACCTTCGGTTCTTTTTTTATTATTTCTTACATGGGTATTTAATTGAATAAGACGTGGAAATTTAGATTCCTATATCTACATACATTATGAATAATTTAATTATTTTACAATACAATTTTTAATGAATAGAACAATTAACATGTTTTAGAAACGTTAAGGGGAGGTAACATTATATTAGCACCACTCTCTATAAAAAAATATTAATTATTTTTAGTAAGTGGAACTTAGCATATACAATTTAATGATTTTTAAGTAATATTAAGTTGAAAATCATAGTTTGTAAGTATATAGAAAATTAGAGCATTACATAGTAATGAAACATCTAGCTGCTTCTAGTGTTTATGGTTTTAGAACCGAAAATCATAACTTGATTTTGTTACAACTTGATTACATAATATTATGTTTAAAAAATTTAATGACTCAACTAGGATTGAAATAAAACATTTCTCCGTCCTATAATAGGATAACAGAAAAGACGGTGAGGTCGCAGTTCCTCGCGTTCTTCAGTTTCACGTCTCTAAGCAACACACAAGGCGTGGGTTTCCATCCGAGGGGCGGCTCCAGGATACCGCATACCGGTAAGTGCCTAATTACCATAAAACTTGTTTATTTCCGCTATTCGTTTAATGATTACCGACTGTTTTACCCACATTTTTACATCTCATCAGATAACTAGTCGTTTTATGTGCATTTCTCTTTAGGGATAGTATAGGTACCCTGAAATACGAGCGTCTTTATTAGCAAAGTCCGAATACCGTCTCCTATTGCCTCCAGGCTCCAGAACTGTTACTTTCATAATTAAAGTAATCTTCCTAAACTTTTCCCCCAGTTTGGGTTTAACTTTCAAAATACCCTTTCTTAGTTGGTACCTGTTATAAAATAAAGCCTTGTGTATAATTTCGGGTTTATAGACCCAGCGGTGTAGTATGGTAATATTTTAAAGTAACAAGTTACACATGATTTAAAAAATACGAAGGCCCGGATAGTCTGTTTGACGGAGTGTAACAAATTTCGATAAGTTGAAAAATTAGAAAACTTTTTAGAACGAAGTTCTTTATTGCACGGTACGGATTGGCTAGGTTAGGTTGCGGGAAAGAAATTTCCCGGCACGGCGTCATAGGTGCGCGCTTATTTGGTTAATTGATGGTTATTGGAACGATTAATATTATTGGTTTACATTTTCTTTCTCGGAAATTACAACGGGTAGAAACTTCGTTCTCTCCGTTCCAAGACACTCACCCATTTTTTAATATTAAAACATATTTAATGCAAGACCAGCCACACCATAACTAAAATAATGTTGTGATAAACTTCACTGTGATTAGCTTATACTTTAATCATACGTATATTTCAATTTGTATTTCTTAAATTAATTTATATGTAGATAGGTGGGTACTTTCGTTTTTATACGCGCTACTTTTTCATCTGCTGATTTTAATACAGCAAAGAATTTTGCTATATACTTACTACGGAATTCATACGGAATTCACAGTCATACTTAAATACAACAGGGAAGTCTATAGAGCTTTATTAAATGTTGCGCTTTATTATTTCGATATTCTCGCAAATCGCACCAAGTGGGGCGGACACTGGCGTGACCCTCGTCAGGGATTACTTCTGAAATTATGTTAGTATAAATGTATGGCAAAAAGTACTCACTCCACTCGCCATGTTTATCCACGCCGAGTTGCTCTAGTGAAGTTTTTGTAATGTTCATTTCTTTTTTCGTGTTTTGTCATGGGATCATTTCCTTTATTTACACCTACAATATTTTTACATTATCTAAAATTTTATACTCACAAACGTAAGGCTATACCGGCTATGGTCCCAGGATCCACAGACGCCTGTTTCGTTTTGCTTCTTCCTACACATACATTAGGATAGGTAGGTAGATATAGGTAATTAGACAGCTATATAACAATTTCACAAATACTCTGATTACCTTTAATTGGTAATTAGTACCTTTCTTTTACACCGCGTATCAGTGGCGAAGGGTGAAATATTGAGAGAGGGAAGCCGGAAATCTACTTTAATTTCAACTTATTAAACTATTAACTGTTCCCCGCGGTTTCACCTGCGATAAGTTCAGGAGTTCCCGCGGAAATTCCGGTGTAAAAAGTCCTTCCTTGTATCCCTGACAACGTTCTCAATTACGGAGAGAGAAGTTGCGTCTGAAGGGAAGCCGGTGGGAATCGGCTTCTATGGTACCTTCGCCACTGCCGCGTATTGTAGGTTTGATCAGGGTAAATATTTATGTGACGATCGATGGATGAAAATGTATATAAGTATCTATAGTATCAGTTCTCTGGTATTGATATGATAGCCTTCACACTATCCACGGCGCTCTACATAACACTACGGAACTGCAATATAATTATGACATGGAGCTGATCTGCTGACCTCTGTAATAAAACGACACAACCCCATCGAGTTGGGTTACGTTTGATTGGTCTCGACAAGGACTCTGGTACAGTAGGATTACATTTTAGTTCTGTTTATTCTTAAAGCGTGTTTCTTTTTTGGTTTTTTTAATTGATTTGAATTATTCTATGATTCGGTTAGATTGCGACTGGCTGTACCAGGACGTGTCGTGCCGAGGCGCGAGTGCGTGCGTGCTGGCCAGCCCCGGCTACCCGGGCCTGTACCCGCCGCGCCGCCGCTGCCGCTACCTCCTCGCCACCAACTCCGTGCACACGCGCGTCAGGGTCGTGTTCACATCCATCCTGTTGCCGAGAAAGTGAGTTTATGATTAGTCATTCATCATATCAGCCGAAAGACCCTGCACCCTGCACCATAAGTAAAGACGGCTCTGCTGTTTTCGTTTCGTAACTGCTTCCTTAGCCGTGTTGACAATCTTGAATCATTATCTCTATATAAAACTAAGGAACTTATCGTAATGTCATGTGGTTACGAAAAAATGGCTACGATTTTTCTTGACCATCATCATCATCTCTAATAACCGGTTTCGGCAGAAGCATTTTAGTTCTTTATTGGTAACCAGTTACATGTATATTGTAGGTGGCGAATCATGAATAGATACGTGTCTACAATCGTTTAAACAAAAAGTTTACTCGATTTGTCCAGGTATACTATACTAACTTTATATAGTATACCTGGACAAATCGAGTAAACTAACTTTACTCATAGTAGTATTCTGTGCAGTCAACTACCCCATGTTTCAGGAATTTAATTTATTTAAATCTAGAAATTGTTTAAATAGTAGTTAATCCTAGAATTATTTAAAATAATATTTATTTAGGACCTTATTTCCAAGAAGAGTATGTTGTTTGTTTGTTTGTTTGTATACTTTATTGAACATAAACAGAGTTATTACAACTTTTGAAAAGTCGAAAGGATATGAGGTAAACATTGGCGGGAGAAGAGATAAAGACAAAGGAGGTTGATGATTAAGTATAAACATAAAAATAATGGGTTCATAGACTGAAAACTAAGGATAAAAAAAAGAAAAGGAAATAATAGAAAAGTTTTAAAATAAATAGATAAACAAAAATAAGAAATACATAATATATGTCTAACAATATAAATAAAATACATATCTGCATATACCTACAGTAATATATCAATACATAATAAACTACTAGGTACTTTCTAATAAGATAACATAATAATTATTTAAGAATATTTTATGAGTAAAGAAACTCAACGCAGGCTGAGAAAATGCTTCCTCAACCTCAACTTCACTTTGAAGGATGACAGGGAGTGAGAGGGAAGAGTGTTTGAACTTGTTTTCCATTTTATACAATAATTTATACACTAACATGTATGCTATGTTGGTAACATTATTATCAAGCACCCATGCATATAAAATATTCCACTATAGAGAAAGGCGCATGGCCAATCGTTTCGCTGCATGAAAGGATGGACATTGGACAACGCGTATCTTCTTTCCAGTTCCGTGCCCACGAATTGTCACGTTTGACTGAAAATTTACACTCAAATCGTTTATTTTCGCAGACTTATTCATTCATTTATCGCCTACCGTTAAAATTTCTCGCCACTTTCTCGGGTATTACCATGAAATTGAATACTCGCGTAGCTCTGACTCATCCATACTTATTCACATTAGCATTAGCATAGCATTAGCATTAATACCAAGCGTGGTTGCGCAGAAATTCCCTTAACTAACGTCCACACGCGGACTTATTAAATTTAAATTCGTGCAACACTGGTTTTGGTGAGTGAACCGCTTTAAATACCACTCGTATTCGATCAACATATATACCTAATACATGTATTAATTCGGTGGCATAAATCACTGAGGCGTGTACAACTGTACAAACTTAGGTATGTGTGTCTGGAAATGTGATTGCCATAAATTAGATGAGTTTGGGTAAATCTGTACAGGGGTACGACTTATACACGATTAGCATGCGTTGCGTACTCGGATTAGGGTTGATTACAATGCTCTGGCTTCCCGTAATACATACGTTCTTAGTTATCTTTAATCCAACGCGATACACGCGCATACCTACTCATGCTATTCTAAGCTAGCTGTCCCAACGGTTTCACCTGCGGTATAATTTCGAAATTCCCGCGGGAATATTGGTGAAAACCGTATGAAAATCTGTTCAGTGGTTTTTAAGTTTATCGCGAACAGACAGACAGACGCGGTGGTGGACTTTGTTCTATAATATGTAAGGATAAGCTCGCTGTAGCAAACACTACCTACGACGTCGTCTGGATCGCGCATATTGTCGCATGTTTGTTTTTAGAATCCTACACCAATAAGCCAATTTGTAAATTTTGTTCATGTATTTGGTTTCGGGAAGTAAATAAATAAAAAAAAAAAGTTCTGACACTTGTTTGAGTTGAGTCAAATTGTAATCATCAATCAACATGCAAAATTTGAATTGTCGTCTGTAAAATAAATAATCAGCGCGATACGTTATTGCTAATTGCTTGAAATACTATTTAAGCTAATTTAAGTTATTGCAAATATTCACAACACTATTTAATTTCACGAATGTCAACGCAATATTGCAAGAGCAGAACTTTCATAATAATCATAGTTTAAGTAGGTACCTACAATAACTGATTCACAAAAATATAAAGTGTGCGTTTTAATACAAGCGGATACTTAAGATTGCCAAGATTGTCGATAGGGGCAGGTATCCACAATAATACGGAAAAAATGTTGCATGTTGATCACAATCTTCCGGGTTCGTATATTATTATTATGTATCCTATATAACACTGCTTAGATTTGTGTATAATCCCGACTCAGGGTAAATGGCGGTCACTTAAGTACATAATAGATATGTATGTGTATATATGTTACTTATTTGGTTTATATTTATATACCTACTTTGGTATTTTAACTCTGGATATTTTAAGAATGCAAAACCATTGATCAATTTTGTTTTGCCTGAACTTTGATTTACCCGTATCCGTATACCTATATAAGTAGGTATATACTATTCTCACAATCTAAATAAAAATTAACCGCCGAAATGTATGTAAGCGAATAACTTTCAAACGACTGCATCAAATTGGATAAGTAATTCTTTTTTCGTGTTCGTTGTAGTCAGGACGAGATTTGTATGAAAGAAGTTTGGAGTTCCTGGCGAAATTCAGAAACGCACGCGGGAGAATCCCCGAAATGGTTCAACCTATTTTGACGGGACTTTCATTGCTAATTAGCTGATGTTAAAAGGAGTAAATTAGGTGACTTTGGATTTCCTGCGGGAAGTTCGAAACTCGTTCGGGTGAAACCGCGTAGCACAGCTAGCAATATAATATATTCCCATATTTCTTGAATATATACATATCTATATCTAGGTACATAATTTAACGGGGGTGAGTCCATGCAGGAATTAGAATAACTTGGTAAATAGGTAATGTCCTTGACTAACATTTATTTTAAGGATATACCTCTACCTTTTCGATAGTAAAAAAATAAAAAAAATCTATGAAGGCGAAATCGCGGGCGACAGCTATGTATATGTTCGTAAAGTGTTCGTAAATTTATGATGAAATTGCCAAGAAATAAAATTGCTGAGCAAATAGATATCACTCCATGCATGAAGTTGAAAGATTCCTTTTATGTAGGTAGTATCGCGACGAGAAAATTTAAAAATACTTTCCTGAAGTTGGTAATACATATGTTGCGAAGGTCTCACATTGATTCGGGTGATGTAAATTTTCTTGGCTTTACTGACGCGTTATATTTTACCACATTTAGCGAAAAAGCACCAAAATGTGTCTAATATATAAAAAATGAAAATGAATCACTATTTCCTTTGGTCACAGCATTACGCGTGAACGGTTGGACTGATCATCATTAAAGAACTAATTTATTAGGCCCTTATTACTACTAATTATTAAGGGCCTAATCAATAAGGATAATAAGTTTAAAGTGTATCTGTGTGCCTGTCTGTTGCATCAAAGTTCCCAAACGGTGAACGGATTTTGAATAAGTTTTTTTGGTTAAAAGATGACTTGATCGAGAGTGTTCTTAGGTATTCTGCAAGAAAATATCTCCAGCATTTTTCACTGCAAGTCGAGTGATCGAGTAGAAATTTGGTACCTATTTTTTATTTTGATGGTAGATATTATAAAAATAGTGATTTTGAACTGTTGGAGGTTTTTAATTACTTTTTGGGGGTTTTTGTGTCAACAAACATATCTTAATGTTATTTATATCTTACCTATTAATATTATACATATATTTTTTATTTATTCATCTTCCAATCTCTCTAGTAAAGTTATACCTTTCTTAATATTATATTAAGCTCCTTTGAAGAGAATCTAAGACGGGCATTTCAAAGAAAGAAGAGGAAAAGCGGTGTCCCGATGCAATACGTTTGCAGACTTATAATAACATGTACTAAATTCACGTCAACAGTAGGTATTATCAAGATCTGGCTCGCACATTTATTGAAGCTAGGCATAAAATATAATAAATCACGTAACAATCTATGTATATACAAAACAAAAAATGCTTAGTACCTATTCATATAAAAAGATTACAATAAAACCAACATAATATCGTAGGATAGTGACCACAAAATCCCTAGTATATGAACGCTGAAAATTATTTATTTAATATACAAGTGATTTTATATTAATTATAGCCAATATAGAAATATACAGGCATGATCTTGGCCAAAGCTATGTCGCATATAAAAACAAAATAGATTTAAAAAAAAGTCGAAAGTGATCATCATGAATATTGCCGACTCTACAAGTACCTAAGCGGTAACTTTTACATTATAGGAAAATATCTTTTCGCAATCTCAACCACATTTATTTTATGGAAGTCATTGTTATTTATAAAATGGACCCGTATTAATAATTCAGAGCGTACGGCGCGGCTCAACGTCACAACACAAAGACACATTTATTTTGTTTTATAACCTTGAGAACACGTTGGCCGAAAAGTATTTCGTGAAGAACACTGTTTAATGTATATAGTATTTATGAATACTTAGCAGTTGACTGCGATTTTACTTTCATAAATCTTACGGCCGCACTCAGAGTCGTTTTAATGATTACTTAATTTTAAGTAAAGATTTATAAACAAAACTACCGCACTCAGATACTCTTTAAATTATTGTTAATTGACTTAAATTCTGACGATTCAGGCTCTGAATGCGGCTGTTAGGCCCATGTTAATATAATACCTTTAACACTACTCCAGAAGAGTCGGAGCCTCAACTCTCAAGATATTGTCTGTCTCGCTCATTGCGTTGGAAAATGAAGAACAAAGTTATAAGATTTGAGAGCGTATCCAGTTTGAGTAGTGTTTATTATTACTTACCGATCTCTATGTGTGCAATGGCGTTACTTAATAAGTTCCAGATTTACATCTGGGGGCATGGTAGTGCCCCCGCCAAGACGAGCCAGCGAAGCGCAAGGGCACTACCTATCTATTCTCGAAGCGCTTCGTCGTTTTTTTTAATCCTTGTAACTTGGGTCTGGATTATATCAGATAAACAAAATTTTCGGGATATGTTGTAAATAGCAGACTTATTAAATATATAAAGTTTTAATTGCATAGCTCTCATACTTTAGATTTTATTGATATCTAAAAAATCCCGATTTCGTCACTGACTCACTGATAATCATCAAAATTCTTAGGGTACTACCTAATGTCCTAGAAAGCTGAAATTTGGTATATAAGCAAGTATTAGTACACAAACAACAAAAAAATTATAAAACTTGTAACTTTTATCCCTCAACCCCTTAAATTAGGGGATGGAAGTTTGTATGAGCCTTCCGCAATTTTGACTTACAAAAAGAAATGAAATCTCAACAAAAACATTTTCATGTAAAATGTTGCCAAGACGTGACCATATACCAACACTTTCAAAAAGCTATCAGATCTTATGTAAAGCCAAGCTTCTAACTCTACACACCCTAACTCACAAGGCCTAACTTCACAAACTCTACACCCTAGCCAAAATATGTGGCTTGGCCGTTTCGTTACTACAAAGAACTATTATATAACAGAAAAGTAATGAAAAATGGATCAATTTTTCACCAAGCCACGCCACATATTTTGACTAAGGTGTAGAGTTTGTGAAGTTAGGCCTTGTAAGTTGTAGAGTTAGGGTGTGTAGAATTAGAAGCTTGGCTCTACATAAGATCTGATAGCTTTTTGAAAGTGCTGGTATATGGTCTCGTCTTGGCAACATTTTACATGAAAATGTTTTTGTTGAGATTCGTATTACAGAGAACGATAGTACTTACCTTTTGATAATACAGATGTTCGACGAAGCTGTCTAGAGATAAGACATTTGTGATAGAAACGAGGAGAGGGAGGGACCCCAACTGGTCTACGCAGTTTGGTACGGTCTATGTCGAAGGGTTGTCACCTATACCTATAGGTAGTAATCTCATACAGTCAATATTTTTATTACGTATTATTGACATAATGACAACCTCGTAAATGATTTAAAAGTGCATGATGCTAGTTTTCTAAAGGTTAGCCTCGGGAAATATTGAGTGACAAGTCATTACATCCCAATCATAACGATTTCACTATAGATAGAGTGTGATAGAGTGACAAAAGATCAATTCTCGAACTTAAATCATGTAAAATGAAAAAGTACATACGAGTAGATTCGTGGAATACGTAATAACAGTGGTACAAACAACTCTAATTTCCAAATTGTAACTACTTCCATGCAAACTTATACTACCCATTTTCCCACCCCCTTAAAGGAGTAGAATTTCCAAAAATATTTTCGGATTGGTTACCTAGGTCACAAAAATTATAATACTGGTGCTTGATGATTACTTTTTATTTTGACACAAGTATATGCAAACAAACAACAAACAAACAAAATAAATAATTACCACGTAGTAGCTGGTTATAATAATATTATTCTAAAGATTTGGTTCAGTATTTTTAGTCGCCATTTAAGATATTTTTGAGAAATTAAAAACATAAGTATTATCCGTGACAATCTTGTTGGCAGTCATTGCGCGACAGATTATCTCACGTTACGGGCCGGCAGCTCGCCGTCTGCTCCGCTGCTGGCGTCGCTTTGTTCCGAGAGAAGCGCCACCTTGGAGCATCCCGGGCCAAATTTATTACTCGAATTCAAGTAAGTGAATCGCATTCAAATATAAAACTTAGCGTACTATACAAGAGTCTCGTTATAAATTGTGAACAATTTTGTTGACTCAGCTCTGGGACGTTAGTGCCACCGTACGACTATAACGGGTTCATTGCGAAGCTGGAATTTTTAGAGAAAATTGACAGCAGTGGACCTCCGCCCACTGTGATGGCCGCCGCACCACCGATAGCGGCGTTGTCACACCATACACAAAGCCGTAAGCATTCATGCACTGACATTTGTGTGTAGTAACTATTATTATTATTTTTGTTTACAGTACTCATAGACTGAAAGTTTAGCCAGCCTCAATGGTAACTTAAATGGTATTTTATAGATGATCTTTGTTACAATCAGGTCACTCAGTAATAACTGAGGTAACTGCAGTTAATATATTTAAATTAGGAGGTTAACTACGATAACACTAGCTCACAAAAACTACTGTACTTCGTAAACTAAAGGTCAGATTGAAATGAAATTTTGAAATACATATACTAAATAGAAATAACGTAAAAAATTAAACATATTATTTTCAATATTTTATATAAATTACTAGCTGTCCCACGCGATTTCATCCGCGGTAATTTCGGAGTTCGGAACTTCGGTTCCCGCGGGAATTACGGGATAAAAACTATCCTATCTTTTAAGTTGGACCATATTATAAACGGTTGCAAAATTTTATCAAAATCCGTTCAGTAGTTTCGGAGTCCATCGCGGACAAACAACGTGACACGTGATTTATATATATTAGACTAGCTGTCCCCCGCGATTTCATCCGCGGTAATTTCGGAGTTCCCGCGGAGGTTGCGGGAAAAAGTACTCTATGTCCTTCAGTTCCCGAGGGAATTCCGGGATAAAAACTATCCTATCTTTTAAGTTGGACCATACTATAAATGGTTGCAAAATTTTATCAAAATCCGTTCAGTAGTTTCGGAGTCCATCGCGGACAAACAATGTGACACGTGATTTATATATATTAGATAATAATATTATATGTATATGATGGACTAAAAATTTCAATTTAGTCATCTAGCCTGCTGTATTAGTGGACAGGATGGTAGCGAAGGATGACAGTGTGGTGACGAATGAAGTATCCGGCGGCGGTGGCGTTGTGAGCAGCGAGCGGGTGGCGTGCGGGGCGCGCGTGCGCGGGTTCGGCGCGGGCGGCGCGCGCTCCGGCCACTTCGACACGCGCGCCGCCGGCTGGAGGACGCAGTGCGCCATACACCTCATAGGGGCGCCCACCGACGTGGTGCAGCTCTCACTGTTCAATTATAATTTAAGGTTAGTAATTTTCTTATACCTATTAGTTGTTTCCCGCGATTTTACCAGCTTGAATTATGGGATTCCGTCGGAAACTCTCTATTATGATACATATAAATCAACAATATCTTAAATATTTTAATCTTCATTCTCCGCTAGAATCCAGATGTGTAGTAATGATTCAGCAACTAATACTTTTTTTTTTCATTAATCACACTTATTGCATCGTCGTTTCATTCATCATTATCATCTCCATCGTCATTTTCATCATTATTGGTACAGTGGGCCACATAGACAAGTATACCACCTTGTAAAATCTATACTGTTTGTAAAACGTCTTTATGACATTATAAGTTGCCGTTTTTTCATCTCCAATATGCGTTTTTTGCTTGGAATTTGGAGCTTGGAGCTGCAAAAACGGCAACTTACAACGTCGTACAGACGTTTAACAAAAAGTATAAATTTCACAATTTAATACTTATCTATGTGGCCCACTGTACTTATATATTGAGCTAAACTCGTCACCTAAAAAAACTAAGGTACTTGCGTTTTAGGAATTTTATGAAAAAGCATTCCATCACGTCAATTAAAGATAGTGGAACCTTCAATTAATGAAAGATGTTTTAGAATCGGTTAAGTTAGTTTCAGAGATTAACCCTATAAAGTATAAACAAACGTTTTCTCTTTATAATATACTCCTCTTTCTTCTCCTCCTACCAGGTTACCAAGTTGTAGATCTCATATTGAGATTTTAGAAGGCTTACACGAATTTAACGGAAAAGAGAGAGGAGATAGGACTGAAAGAGGAGACCGCGCTCTCCTCCGAGTGTGTGGACCTTCTTCGAGGGAGGCCAGAGACCCCTCTGGGAGGTTCCTGTTGCGTCAAGCGGTGACGTCTAGAGGTGCTAATCTGACTGTACTGGTACGTCGGGCGACCACGCAGAGTGCTGATGACGAAGAGTTCGTCGACGGAGCATTCGCTTTTCATGACGGTGAGGCCTGTATACTTAACTATATCATGTAAATTTTGCTTTAAAAATATTTTTTTTTAGGTAGGTAATACTAATCTAATTAAATTAGTCTATTAAAAAAAAAAATTGTAAAGGAAATTATGCGTAATTGCATTTATAAAATGGTAAATAATGACGATAAAAGATAACGACAACTCGTTATGCTGCGAACGTTAGGGCGAAGATAGTCGTAACCTGTAGCTACGCAGTGTGTAGCACATTTGATCGCTGCTACGAATATATCTACGCGTGCTTGGATTGCGTAGCAGACATCGGTCGTAGCCAAACACAACCAAAATAATATTATGACGTCATTAAAAACGTTACAGTGAGCCTTATTTACGATTGATATAAAAAGAGGATCACGTGGAAGTATGTCTGCAAATTGGGGCGGAATTATAGAGTACAATATCAATAATACGGCTTCCCAATTTATTTATAACTGACGAGTTTTCATGGCGATAAATAACGTGTAGTTCATTTCATCTTAGATGAAATGAACTATGCGTTATGCTCCTTTATTTATTATACATTCCATAAGAATGGCTCATTTATCCTATTTTATAAAAAAAAATAACCGTGATATTTTTGATCGAAAAGAATCAGATTATTTTTTTTTTAATTGGATCGTACATTAATAATAATATTGCTGTAACGGCCAGTAGTTTGCTGTAAAATAAATGTAGTCTGGTTCGTATTATATGAAATTTAAATTAATAGAACATCACGAAGGCACGGTGTTGCCTGAGGCGACGTGTGCGTCGAACCACTACGGGCTCGCAGCGCCCGCGCACGGCGGTGTGGCGGCGCCCTCCCACCACCACATACTGTGGAACATTGAGGAGCAACTGTTTTGCACGCATCGCTTCATACCAGCTGCCAATCAAAGCATAACTATTGAGGTTAGGCCTGTTTGTAGTACCCATATAACAATCACTAGATTTCCTTTAGTATCCTTGGAAAAGTCAGTTTGGTATTCCATGATTGTATGTAGGTACGTATTTTCTCGGAAGGTTGTAGGTAGAAATAATAAGATAATTAGATCAATAATTTCTACGATAAAATTACACGGAACTTGTTTTTTTTTTTTACATATTATAAAATCTGTAATAATAACAATTTTTAATAGTATAGGTAATATCTCACAACAAACTGTGTTTATTACGGTTTATTAATTGACAAATCAAATCTAATGCATTTTTGATGGATATTTTGGACGTGGTCCTTATTTATTTATCATGAAAGGATAGATTTATTTGTTTAAGAAAAAAAACCATATCAACAAAATACACATTTTCTAGAGTTTCGTCTATAATGGTCGCGATGTGGTTGTTATAAGATACTGCAGGGAGTTAGTAAATATAAAGACGAGGTCGGATCATAACTGACTTTAGTAAAACACTTTAACAAAGCTACTTGTTTTAACATGGGTCAGTGCCGTGCCTTCCACGGCCAGCGCCTGTCTTTGCTATTGACTTTTGAGTGAACCACTTTGATATCATTAGGGGAAAATTATTAAAAAAGTAACGGGACAAAAGTGTTCTCTTGTTTCCAATTGTGGTGTGTGCTGCAAACGATTTTAAATAAATAACAAACATACGCGTCGAATTGAGAACCTCCTCCTTTTTGGGAAGTCGGTTAAAAATAATACGCGTCGAATTGAAAACCTCCTCCTTTTTGGGAAGTCGGAATTTGCTTTCGAAGCGTTCCTGAGTACCTGGCACCTGGTGTGCGATGCATACATTGCACGCTGCATGCAGTTGGTATACCTGCATATAGATCCAGCGGTTGGAGCGCATGTGGAGCGCGGAGCCGGGCGGGTCGGACGCGGGCGGCGGGGCGGGCGGCGGGTGTCGGACGGCGTGCGGCGACGCGGGCTGCGAGTGCCGCGCCGCCACCCCGCTGCACTACCACGATCACGTGGCGCTGGTCGCCGGCGACGGCACGCATCTATCGTGCCTCTGCGGAGATTTCCAGGTGACCACCCCGCTTAGCCAAGTTGACGATCTAAGTAGCTCATCATGCCTACCCGCTAAGAGGTTCCCGGTTCGACTCCCGGTGGAGTTGAGTTTTTGTGTGATAAACACAGGATTCCAGTTTACGGTCTGGGCGTGTTTATAAATGTATACTATAATATATTATATAAAATGTTGGTACTGCATCGTATCCACGAAACAAGCTTATAGCTTAGTGTGGAATCAACTAGATCTGTGGGTTAAGTGTTATTTTTTATTTATTTATTCAAAACAAGAAAGGCTTACAGTGTTCGCCAAATCGCCTCTCTTGTTGTCTTGTTGTTTATTGTAATAATAATAAATAATAATAATGATAGTTTTATTTCAGGCAATAAACCCATAAAATACCAATACAATTTAAAACATAAAAACGAAAAGTAATTAAAATTTAGACTTGAAATATATTGCCGAACTGTTTACTTTTTATTTGCTTCTAAATGGACACACATTCAATGCATCATCCAATGCATGCATGTAATCGTTATGGCTATAGAATACTGGGGCACGTACCCGTCATGTTACGTGGACACGTTAAATAGTCCAATCAAAAGGTTAACTTTTGTGGCTCCGTGGCATGACAATAAGTTCCTTCGTTTTTTTTAGGGATAACAATTAGCTGCTAACTAGCTGTGCCCCGCGGTTTCACCCGCGTGAAAGGTTTTTATTCAACAACTTTTTTCCCGACATCCGATTTCAATGAAACAAAGCCTATATGTAGCTCCAGGCTAAGCTTAATCTACCTGTAAAAACCGCATGACAATCCGTTCAGTAGATGCAGAGATTATCGCGAACAGACAGACAGACAGAAAAGAATTTTAAAAACTTCTTTTGTGCTCGGTTACTCTTCTTTTATCACCCCTCTCAATTTTAGGTAAAAATATTCAATGTACAGAATCGCGGATTCTACTCTTTTATTATAGTATAGATTGTCAATTTACCTAAGGGGACTATGATTTGTTTTCGTCGATTTGCGATAAATAAGAACATCAAAAAAGAAAATGGAATTTTTGTAACAAACCTCGGCCATCTGTAAAATTCTTATTTTAATTAACAGGGACATCAGTACACACTAATCGATTTGCAGACTAGAATATTATTTCATGCATGGTAATTACGGAGTTCCCGCGGGAATTCCAGGGTAAAAATACTCTATGTCTTTCTCTGCACCCCTGAAAACGTGTGTGCAAGATTTCATAATGATCTCTTGAGCTGTTAAGGCATAAAAGTGTTACAAACAAACAAACAAACAACTTTCGCATTTATAAATAGTAAGGATGTAACAAACAAACAAACAAACAAATAAACAACTTTCGCATTTATAAATAGTAAGGATGTTATCGTATATAACTGCTGGTGATACGTCGTATTGACTATAGTCGAGAAAGTATTCCTATTTACGCAAGCACTCTCTCTCTCACACACACATCAAAGGATCGAAGCTGATTTCATTATGTAGCTAGCGCACAACATCAAACACTTTGACGGTGCCTAACTGATAAATTAATCGTGTTACTTGGGCGTTGTGCTAACACAGCCCTTAGAAAGTTAACCCTTCGCCGACCTACATCTCCACCGCTGCCCATGGCTACAGTCGACTACGAATAATTAACCAACAGCTCCACCATTAAGTATGTAATAGCAATAAACCCCCGAATGGCCATCCAATTGAACTAGATTACCTACCACATAAAAGGCATTGATTTCTTGTCGTCGGCTATAAACCCCGCACTTATGTTTATTATAATCGCTCTACATAAGATTTCATTTTGGTAATAATATAATCATTTATTCGTGTTGAAATAAATGGAAAATTACGTATATAAAGTAGCCTAGTCTCGGGACTCACGAGTATTACGTGATAAGCTCAAGTTAAGCTCAAGTTTTAAGGCAGTCAGTCACTTTTGTATTAACATCGAAGCCATAACTTCGTTTGAGACAAGTTGAAAGGCGACATCACGCACGTAGCTCGAAATTCAACGCCATAAATGAACACCACTTAGGTACCTACCAAACAGAGAGATTCAGTTGAGATCGAAAATTAAAACATTCATTTTACTTTTTCATACCATCGCGACACAAACTTAATTGGAACGTGTAGATTTCAAACGCCCCGTTCGTGTAATAACCCAGAGGTTTAAATTATTACTTTGTGTTCTCTACTGCACGACTTTTATTATCTTGCCTTGGGTAGGTATAGAGCGAACACGTAATTTAATTATTCACAGTGCTCTACCCCTATCATGAGTTGACTGTTTCCGCGCGAAATTGTTACGAGGCGCATGCTATAAAATGTATTTTCGTGCCATACGAGAATGCTCGCAACGGCCGCCCGGCTCCGTCTCACTGTCCATAAAACACGACCCAGCCGGCTTCGTCCACCGTCGCGTCGGTATCACAGTTATTTGTGGCAGACCGTTGCTCGGGGCCGCCAGTGACGAGCCGCAGCCCGTCGCGCGTCCGCCACCGATAGTCACTGATATTTCGATATTCAATTACTTACCGATCGATAACATTGTGATACGTTGGCGAATAAGGACTATCTGTCTGTCTCTCACACACAAATTCTGCATATTATGTTCCTTGTTATACTTCATATAAGTATAGGTAAACTATAGGTTACCAGACTCACTAGAGGCACTTGTCTCTCAAAACTTGATAAAGGTTTGACATTAACCTTTACCTATCCCTGCGTGATAAAAAAAAATACAGTTTTATTTTGATTTTGAGCTGAATTTCGATCAATTCAATTTAATGAAAATATATCTATTCGCGCTGCGACCGAGATCGGAGACCACGACTAATGTCTCCGTCTCTTTTTCATTTCATGTAGGTACTGTATGCGACCGAGACCGGAGACAACGACAGATCACGACCGAGACGTATCGAAGAGTCTGTCGATGAAGTCAAAAAAATTAAGAAAACCTAAATATTTATTATGTTATAAGTAAATGTATAGGGAATAGGGATCTACTTTTAAGCATTTAATATACTTGTGCCAGTAGGTCCTTGAGTCAGTTGTGTTTTATATGTGCCATGATGGAAAACCGCGTACTAGATTATAGTAGGTACTTGGTAATTAGAACTTCTAATGGAGCAAGAAAAAGACGATGATTTGGGGATTTAAACATTAAACACATGGGCTTTCCGAGCGCGACTTGTCCGGGGCAGCGACCGTCTCGCTGTCTCCTGTCTCGCGTCTCTTTCTCCTGTCTCTGTATCGCTCGCGCGATCTTCTACCCGGTCCTGGTCTTTGGTCTCGGTCTCGCTTGTCTCGGTCACTTGTCTCGGTCGTTTGTTTTGGTCGCTTGTTTTGATCGCTTGTCTCAGTCGCTTTTCTCGGTCGCTTGTCTCAGTCGCTTGTCTCGGTCGCTTGTTTTGGTCGCTTGTCGCTGTCGCTTGTCTCGGTCGCTTGTCTCGGTCGCTTGTTTTGATCGCTTGTCTCAGTCGCTTGTCTCGGTCGCTTGTCTCGGTCGCCTGTTTAGGTCGCTTCTCTCGGTCGCTTGTCTCGGTTGCTTGTCTCGGTCGCTTGTCTCGGTCGCTTGTCTCGGTCGCAGCGTGAACCTCCACCAACCTCCCATATAACACGATTGCCACAGTACCGAGTAACTGCGCATGTTTGATTTAAAACCAACTAAAAATCAAAATGGAAAACTCCAAAAGAAAAACCTACTTTTAATTTAAATAGGGTGTGAGATTATTAGTTTGTTATGCTTTCACGCCTAATTACTGAACCGACTATAATTAAATTTTACGTACACGTTGTCAGGGGTGCAGAAAAGGGCATAGGGTATAGGGTAAGGTAGAGCTTATATTCCGAAATTCCCGCGGGAACCCTAACGTTATTCCGGATGAAACCGCGAGCAACAGCTAGTATTTATAAATCATTTGCTTTGAAAACAGGCTTAAACACAAACAATTGAAGTATATAAACATTAATATACACAAAACAATATGGCATATTACTGCGACCGGATGAATAACGTAAAATGCGAATAATAAGGCAACGGAAACTCCGCGGTTCATGAAAAAGGGATCAATTCCGAATATTTCGTTTACATTGTTTGGTTATGGCTTTATGGATGTATTATGTAGTACAAGCTTAATAGTACAGTCATTTACACTGCTAACATAAATGATTAATTAACTTTAATTAATCATGAATGTTAAACAGGACCGTGTATGCAGGTTATAATTGGAGTACTACGAATTTTCTACTGCAATTTTTAACGTAGGTACACTTCAAAATGATGATTTATTTATTTATTTATTTATTTATTTATTTATTTATTTATTTATTTAGAACACAAAACAGATTACAGTCTTAACGATCATAAAACAGAAGTGTTAATAAAACAGAAGTCCGACTACAATCATATTACTTGTGTCCCTAGCATGCTTAAAATTAAAACCGCTAATTAAAACATGTAAATTAATTATAAACAGGTAGGTATAAATTTAAGAAAAAGTAAATAACTAAGAATAGTGACATTGCTGCTTTAGATATAGACATAGTAATTATTTATTATAGTAAAGTGATTAGTTTCTTTGGACATTTAAAACGCTAAGTCAAAGTCCGTGTACTAAGTATCGCAACCCTCTCTATTCTCTAATTCTTCTAGGGAGATTTGGCCCCGTAATGCTACTCAAACTTGATACGCTCTCAAATCCGTTGCTTGTGTCACTCACGGCATTGAGAAAGTCCCCTTCTTTGGCAAAGCAAGAGAAGGCCAAGCGCAGGAGATTATGGCAGGAGAGGTAATTGCGTCGTCTTCGTAATTAGGGGGAAGGAGGAGGGTTCTACGAATCGGCTGGATCGTCTGGGCTATAGCATACACCCTCGGGTTGGATCGAATGAATCACTTTCTGTTGTGTCACACCGCCAACATTGGCGACTTGGGGCTTACGATGCTGTGTCGACAGGCGGCGTGGCTGCCCGTAGTGGTGCGCAGCTGGTCCAGCGTCCGCCTCGAGTACTCGGTCGCTCACTACACGTACGCGAGCCGCGGCTTCGATTACGCCGCCGCTTACAGTTTCAACGATGACGCCATGTGTGGACAGAGAACCTTTACCACGCATTCCGGTACGTATTCATCACAATAGTATATTTTAATCGTAAATGGAAATTAAAAGTGAAATTGACAGATGGTTTTTTAGTGTGTTTTTTAAACAAAAAAAAAATGAAAAATTTCCGTAAATGTTTCTTTGGTACCAGTATCTATTTAAGTTTTTCAGATTATTCAAGGTAGGTACCATCTAACCATTGATAGGTAGGTAGATCATCAATTTATCACCAATAAGCACAGCATTATCCGTATAGTGTGAAGCGAAAAACAAACAATTTAATTTGATATTCAACACGCGTCTGGGGCGCTTGGAAAAAAAGCGCCCGCCGGATATTGTTCACGGCGGGCGGGCGGCGGGGGGAGGGGGGGCGTCCGAGAAAATTACGTGTCGCGACTCGACCCAGTTCCACACCGCTGCGGGTGACGAACAATCAGAATAAAAAACATTAACCGCCATCGTAACATTCCAATTTCAATGTTGCCGTCGCAACCGCGACAAGTCGACGAAGCCCGTCCAATTCGTCACATCCAAAGTAGGTACATACCTACCTATATTGCGAACATTGTCGTCATATTTTCACAAAGCTTAAGTACGTTTCACTTGTCTGCAGGAGAGATATCTTCGTCCAACGTGCCGGTGACAGGCAGCCTGAATGAGTTCTTTTATCAACAATGCACATGGGTGTTAGACTCGAATGTCGAGAGGCAGCTCTTTATAGATATTACATCCGACCAGGTTAGTGACCTAACATGACGTTGTACATAGATTCAGAAGGAAATTATAGGATTAGTACGAGTAAGTACTTCGTTAGTGATTTTAGATTTTATTTTGAACGTCTTTTTAACCTTATTGATTACCAACAGAATTCACATTAAAGCATAATGTACCGAATCAAAAATTGTATTTACCCTTGTTGAAAAGAAAATTGTGCATTTAATATGTTAGATCATAGAAGATGTGATTTTATTTTCTAGAGAATAGCGGCATGCACTTCAGCGTACCTACGCCCCTTAATTGAATTTTTTGAACCCAGTTTTTATATCTAATACCTAGTAACATAGTAGGTAATTCAAATAAAAGTGTCCCACCAAAAATATTTTCATGTAACAAATATGTGGCTTGGATATTTCACTGCATTCACATGCATGGGTGAATTCACCCAAGGTGAATATTTTCATTGTTCATTACTTTTCTGTTATACAATAGTTCTTGTAGTAACGAAACGACCAAGCCACAATATCACAAACATGTCTGTGATCAACGATAGTGTTTTTTTTTTAAATATTATTAGGACAAGTCGTGCAGTTCATGGAACATCACGCTCCACGAGTGGTCGGGCAAGGGCGCGCACAGCGACGCCGGCCTGGCCGCTGCTGCCGGCGAGCTATTGTACACCTTCTGTGCTCGGCATAAGAACCACACTTACACGCTACCGTGGCGGCTGAACACGGTTGTTATTAGGTATGTTTCATGTTGAGTATATACCACTTCTGTATTCTCTTGCCGCAAGGCATGCGGTTCATTCTTTGTGCTACCACTGGAAATAATACCACATAATATGTACTATTTGGTTACACAACTCTGTTATTACCATATAGTTTGTACAACGAGCGGCACATGTTCCACGTTTTCGATGCAAACCTCCTATTTAGATCTCTCCGTGTATTTTTAAATATGCCTGCATTAGACGAATGCTGAACGATGAACGTTTTTTGTTCGTAGGTTCCAAAAACGTTGGCAATTTACCTATATTTATATACATAACTAACTGCTGTCCGTGATGTTACCTCGAGATACATCTTTATTCCCGGTATAAGTGTCCTAAACTAGGAAAGGATAGGTACTGTAGCTTTCTGTAGACAAATAAAAAAACGTTTCATTTTTAATAACTTAGTTTAGAATACAGGTCTAAGGTCCGTATTCCAAAGGGTTACTCAAGTCATGAATCTAGTTTTAAAAGTAATTTCAAGTAAAGCTTTAATTTTAGAACCTTACTTGAAACGAGATTCATCAATCAACAATCAGCTGAGTTATTTCCTTATTCTATAGAACGACGCTTGAGTACTAATCTATGCTCAAGCAAAGATTTGATCTTTGTTTACGTCTGTCATGTCAAGACCACTCAACCAATCAGAGGTCAAAATCTCTACTCAAGACTAGTTTCAAGTGATTAGAACCAATCAGAGTTCAGAATCTCTACTAAAGACTAGTTTCTAGTAATTAGAACTTAAAACGTATTCTATAATAAGATGTACGCTTGAGTTAAGATTTGAGCTTAAAACTAATCTCAAGAGAAATGTGATCTGAGTCACCTTCTGGAATACGGACCTAAGAGGCTTAAAAAGTCAAAGCAATAAAAAAAAACCATTTAAAATAAATATACGCAGCACTTATTATAAACAAACCTTTCAAAACAGCCCGTCCGCCTTATAAGTAGGGGAAAGGTGTACGAGATGATTCCCTTAAGGGAGAATAGTCCCTATTTGAAGAATAATTAATTTAATTTAGATTTAAACACATTTACTGTTAGCATATTTATCTACCTAACTTTTTTCATACCCAAAATGTTTAATTAGATTTTTTTTATTGGTAGATTTCACTTTTTTTAAAACCCTACCATAGGATCATCTTGGACACCAGGGTATCCAAGATGATCCCTAAGGTACGGTCAAGATGATCCTGGGGATCATCTTGCCTCCTGTTTAGGAAAATTCTGAATTTTGGTATAATTATTGAAAAAAATCCTTTGTAAGTGGTCACAAAGTCTTTATTTATCACAAAATTATTTATTAATTAGGATCAGTCATTATTTATGAAATAAATCAACTGTCAAAAGTCTTCGGAAGGCTTCGTATGTTTTAGGAAATGATCAAACCACTCGGTGAAAACCTCCAGTTTCATCCATCCTGTTGAATTACATGCCCATGTGGATCCTGGTGGGGCACCATTCATTAGCTCTATCTTCATGCGAATCCTACGAAAGATGAACATAGGTGGGACAAAAGTTCCAGATGCGGACTTGCAAACTACCACTGTTGTAGTTTCTCCTCTTTCAGCGGATGTTACTCTAGCCACTTGTTTACGTCCAGTTTCTGCAAACACTTTAGTGTTTTTGGTCAGTACGGCCGTAGAAACACTCGTCTCATCAATATTGTAGATTCGATGGGGTGGAAAATGTTTCGCATCTTGAACTTCTTTCAACACGGAATAGAACTTATCCTCAACTGGTTTATTAAAGGCACGAGCTCGAGCAGTTGAGGTGGACTCTGGAGCACGTAGGTTAATATCTGGATGTCGCAGACGAAACCCTCTAAGCCAGTCAACACCAGCTTTTTCTCCATGGAATCGGTGTGATATGTTGTTTTTTTCAGCAACTTGGTATGCCAAGGATAATAACTGTGATCGCGTCAATCCATACATCCTTATCTCCATATCTTTAATGTGCTCCACCAGCTCATTTTCCTGTTGAGGCGTAAAGGTATTTACCTACCTAAATATTTAACTGCACCTAGAGCTTTTACTTTATTAATTCCTTTAGCACGTCTTTTTAATGTCATAACGGGCACCGAAAACTCTTTGCTTGCCGATTTATATGGCATGTCATTCTTAACGGCATCGAGCGCTTTAATCATTCGATCTTCCGACCAACTCCCACGAGACGTTTTTCTTTTATAATTGCGCGGCATAATCTGAAAAAAATAATCTAAATGAATCAACTAAAACTCAAACTTGTACCTTATATGGTACAAGTTGATTCTGCGGATCAACTAGTACCTACATGATGGGATCGTCTTACCCCAAACACAGCTTTTTTAATCTTTGTTCGATAACATAACCTATAAAGCATTTACTGTTGTAGTGTCATGCAAAAACTAAAATATAGCATTATAGACAGCCATAAGTACAACAATCATTACGATTTATTGCATACAACAAAAGTAACATAGTCTCAAAGTCAACCTTACCTTAGATCAGAGACACACAAATTATATGTTTCCGTGTAGACTCGCACTCGTCACTCGCGCCACCATTACACTTTGACTATTGCGGAGGGGTGTCGGGAGCTACGATATACCATATAAAAAACGTAGATGGCGTCCATAGATTCGCTGCAACGGCAAGGGATCATCATACCCCGTAGAATCAACTCGTACACCTTTCCCTATAGTGCTTTATGTTTTATGCGTATGTATAGATACTTACCACTCGCTGTAAAAGAAATACGTATATACCAAACGAAATAAAACGACATGAAAGGAGCTCTTTCTGTCCTAGCTTTTAGTATGGCGTAAGTAGGTAGGTATAAACAGTTTTAAAAGACTGGGAAAATACTCGAATATTGCAGTTTGATAAAATTATTAATGGCTGTCGCCAAATACAGTAAGTAGGCTACTAGGTATATAGATACGCAGCACAATGGCGGCGCGTGACGACCTCACAAAGGAATTCGTTTTACATTACTCTTTTAAGTGCTTATTAGATTTAGCTGCTAAGCTAATAAAACCTACGTACCTATATAACATAACCTCCAATTACCTAACTACCTACATATTATGTGTTTGCGTGATATGTTTATGAAATGAACATTAAAATATTTTTCAGTAACAATGTGTGAATTAGCAAAAAGCAGCAGTTTATATGTAGGTAATATAAAAAATAAATTCTCGACCCATTAAACATCCGCATTTGTGTAATGATGCTGGGTCGTAAACCCATGTTTCTGCTTCATTAATGTGATTTAGGGGGAAAAAAATTCTGAACCACACTACGAGAGGCGTCTGATGCCGTTAATTATCGAGGTAAGCCTCCTCGCATACGACGTTCAATCGGTATATCAGATTATTTTTAGAATAGATCAATAGAAATCTCATGCTGTAGAAATCAGTGTGCTCTATATAAATTGCGATTAGGTAAATTGTTTTCCTGTGAGTACCCCCGCTAAAAAACTCCTATATCTCTATATATAAAAATGAATCCCTATCTCCATTGGTCACGGCATCACGCGATAACGGCTGGACCAATTTCGCTAATTCTTTATTTGTTGTGTTTGTTATTGTAAGAGAAGCAGAATATGAAAAAAGTTGGCAGTTCCTGCTCGAATTCCGAAACACACGCGGGTGAATCTCCGAAATGGTTGGTCGGATTTTGACGAGACTCACTGCTAATGGGCATGTTGACTTATTTTTATTTTTTAGTCCGTCTTGTAGATTATTAAAAAATATTGGACACGTATTTTTTCTTTTCTTACGTAATCAAAAAATAACGGCGATATACTGAGTTGAAATTTCGCGTGACGTCACTATTCTGACGGTTTGTATGGCGGTTTTAGCAGTTAGTGACGTCACGACCTCCTCACCCTAAACTTTAATGCGCTTTATCTCTGTATATTTTAATTTATTTGAAAAAGCAAAAAATACGTGTCTATTGTTTTTTAATTTTCTAACTGACGGATAATTTGAATTTTGATTTTCAAAAGTAGTCAACATCCCCATTAGCTCTGACATATGGCTCGAACGCTACCAAAGGGGAAGCTTTCCGGCGGGCGAGGTGGTGGTGGTGGAGCCCGGGGAACCGCGGCTTCAATTGTAGATCTTCGGAGGTCATATATTTGCAGCGCAGTGTGAAAACTTCGTTAGCGCGATTCAGGACTTCCGCATAGCCAGTACTCGTCGCTACGTTGTAGTTCGTGAATTGTGGCGTAGGGGTTGCCATAGTACCTGTTCTTGAATTATTTGTGGAAATTCAGGGAGGGTTTAAAGAGCAAATCCAAAACTCAAGCGGGTTAAATCGCGTGGCACAGTTAGTTACAATATACATATTATATAATAGAGTTTAGTCGAGAACCGTTAAAAGATAGTGTAATTTTTTGTACTTTTGTCATAACAAGTTTAATTGCTCCCGAATGATCATAAATAATTATATTTTTCTTAATTTCACACCGTTTTCTTTTTAAATGAGAATCATTCAAACATCTTTGGAAATATGAATTTTTATAGCGGGTTGCGCTAGTATCACCTCTATGGAGGTCTTAATAAACGTTTTACATAATTATGTGTTGTCGTAGGCTGGTCGCGCTGTCGCGTCAGCAGCCGTTATACAAGATACGGTGGCGGTCGCAAGTGGTCCGTGCCAACACGCGCCTCGGACCGCCGACGCCGGCGCCGGCCGCCTCCGCCGCCGCCGCCGCCCTCGTGCCGCTCGCCCTCCTCACCTCTGTCACCGTCCTGATGCACCAATTAATTGTCATGATCAAGAATAACTCCTAAAATTGTATTAAATGCACGCGTAGAAAAAAGAAACTTTAAGGAAATTGTATAAACCTAAGTGTTTTTTTTTTCAAATATTTTCTTTCAGTGAAAGTGAGACCGTTATCAAAGTTGTATATAGGTAGAAGATAATATTTAAAAGCATATATATAGGTACGCACTGAATTTTTACTAAATAACTACATGTATAACATGTACTTAGCGTAATATCATGAAAACAACATTTTAGTGAAAACATTTTAATTAAAAGAGTCAGCTCTATCACAATAATTAATATTGAAAATCACAATAAATTATTACAAGAATTATCACACAGACAACGTCAATTAAAACTTATAGTAGTGAATAATAAACTTATAAGTGTATCGACTATTTATCTCATAGTAGATATTTAATATTGCATTACATTTTTTAAAATGAAAGTAAAGAACCGTGACTCTATATAGATAAAACGTACGCGTTTTTTTCTAAATCAGTGCGGCCAATAATATTATGTTACCTAAAAAGTAAGTAGGCTCACGATATTATGATTGTATCCACACAATAAAAATCACAGTAGGAAGTGACATAATTATTTGTGCATTGATAAAACGTTATAGTGTTTCTCAAATTAGGTCAGACGCGGATCTAGGACTCTGTTGAGGGGGGGGGAAATATTGGTTGCACCACGAATTTTTTTGAATTTACACGGTCAGAGATTTTTAATGTCTGATTAAAGTACCACTGCCCCTACCGTAGATCCGCGCCTGAATTAGGCAAGTACCTATTTGTACCTAATATAGGCTATTTTTTTTTCTTAATTCTATTTAGTCCGTCAGTTAGATAATAAAAAAATAATGGACACGTATATTTTGCTTATTCAAATTAACGAAAATATATTTGGATAAAGCGCTTTAAAGTTTGGGAGTCCTGCTCGTAACGTCATGTGCAGGTAATAACTTCTGCTTGTGACGTCATGCTACATTTCGACTCAATGTATCTCCGTTATTTTTTGCTTACGTAAAAAAAAACAAAAATACGTGTCTAATATTTTTTATGAATCTACAGCACGGGCTAAAATAAAAAAAAATTGTCAAATAGCCTATTGCAGTTATTGTTGTTCACTTATTATTTTAAGAGTCATATATATTATTATAATAATATGCAAACTGTCAGCCTAAAGATTAGCCAAATGCGTGTTTAGCTGTAAATAGTCAACGAACACTACTCCTAGATATATTAAGTACTTAGCGTTTATTGATATCGAATAAAATATTACCTATGCTACATTGAATAGATGATTCCTTGTAATGATACGAATGTTTGTTACACTGAAATAGATAAATGAAACACAAAACTTGTATTATTTCGAATTTAGAATGTCCAGGGTATCCACCCTCAAAATGTTCAAGATTGAACATACATTTTCATTATTCATACTCGGAAAGTTTTTTTTTTTTTTTTTTTTTTTTTTTATTTATTTAAAGACAATACATCATATTTCCTGAATGCTACTTTCTGCCAAACTGCAAAAACAGTTTATCGGCAGGCACATTCTCGCTTATTACTATTTAAATATACTTTAGGACAAACAGACACATCAAGTAAAAATTAAACACTGGAAGATGAATTTTGCAAGATCCACTACTTTACAGAGAAAAAAATATATTGAGTATCAAGTACCTACACTTGGACACAGATAAGCAACAGTGCGTTAACCCACATTGAAATTTTTTTGAGTAAATCGTGTTTCAAAATTATAACACCATTTTGTTTCACAATTTTTTATGTTCAACAATTTGTTGGTATTTAAACATCGTAATAAGGTAAAAAAATAATTAAAAAAACTTTCTATTACTCTCCACAAAGCGTTCGGTATCAATAACTTCACTTTGTGGGTGAACACGTCATCGCCCATCTGCGACCAACATACAGTAATGAAGAAAAAATGTATGCTGTCAAAAGCATGTAAACTTTGTCAGCCGCAGCAACAAGATTCAGTGACTGCCAAAAATGATCGTGCTACGGACATAAAGAGAGATAATGCTTACGTAGTAAATTTTTTAAACTATTTTTTGACGTTGCAGTCATTGTCAGGTTCCGAGGCAGTTCATTCGTGAATGTTGGCACAGTCCACTTTCTCGTCCTTTTGCCATAATAATTTTTTACTTTAGGAACATGTAACTTACTCTTCTTTGATAGTCGGGTGGGGTAGCCATTGCCATTTTTAATTCTTGCGGATAAACTCCTTTTTTTACTGACAGATTAATAAAATGCGATATCACTGGGCTAATTTGGGTTTTGACATACTTTAAGTCTCTGACTCTGACCCCGTCAGACCCAGGCGACTTGCTGATGTTAAGGTTATCAATTGTTTTTAATACGTCATGAGCTGTTACATTTTTAAATCTTATGCTAACATTACTTTCTTTTACGTAATCAGTCCTTTCTAAGAATTTTGTGTCACATTTATGTTTTATTCCGTCGATTTCTCTTGTAAAAGTTTCGCAAAAACTATTACAAACATACTCAATCTCTCTAGTTTTTAGTAAATGTTTTTCTATCACACTATCTATTGTTGATTTGCTTCTACCCAACCATTGATTAATGTTACTCCAAATCTTACGTATGTCACCTTTACAACCATCAATTATCTTACTTCTATGTACATTTTTGGCGATATTTATTAGTTTATGTGTTCTATTTCTTAATCGCGTATACTGTAACCTCTTATCAAAGTTTTTTGGGTCCACCTTCCATTGCCTGAATAAAATATCCCTTTTATTCATCATGATTTGCAGGTCCTTGTTTATCCATATTTGCCTGCTGCGTTTTTTGTTCACGTTATATTCTACTTTTGAAGTCTCGTAAATATCACCAAAAATCCTAATAATTCTTTCATATATTTCATTCGGATCCCCCAAAAACAACATTTCAGACCAATCAACATTTATTAACTTTTCGTTAATTGCGCTATTGTCCATAATTTGCATGCTAACGGGTGGACACCCTACCGTAGTAAAGTAGGTCTGAAGTTGCCTGAGAAGCGGGTTGAAAGTAACACTTTTCAGCCCTAGGGAGAATCGCTTTCAACTGACAGCTGGATACTGCAGAAACTCAAGTTTTTTTTATGTCATAGGGGGCATACTTACTGGCCAGTAGCACACCTAATGGTTGATTTATGTAAAATAAAATTCACTCATTTTTTTCTTTAGCTAATTCCTATTTTTATAATAACTTTCCTTGCATTCGTAATGAAAAGCACAGTGTTTTCCTCGAGATAAAGACTTATTTAGTCCCTCGAACTGTTGGCGCCCGAGCGTAGTGAGAGCGCCAACAAACAACCCCCGTCTCGGGACTAAATAAGTTACTTTCATCCCTAGGATAACAATATACTATTTCTGGCGTCTAGAGAGCGTTTCCGCTTTCACACCGTAACTACCTACTATACATATATCGATCATCATGAAGCTTTGTATACATGTTATCAAGGATAGGTACAGAATTATGAATTCTTGCGGGAACTCCGAAATTAATGCGGGTAAAACAGTGGGAATCATTTGGAACATTTACCTTGTTGACGAAAGTAGTTTATTTAAAGTAATGCGTGACATTTGGACACACGGAGAGACGTACAAACAAGAATCGTACCTTCATCTACAGGTATGTATACCACGATCATACATAATATGTATGTATACTTCGATAATTTTACAAAATATTTTCTCATATAACACGGCCACGGACACGGCCCAACAGTTTTTTTTTGTATAAAAGTAACTAAAAAAGTAGTGTGTATACAAGTAAGTAACTGCAGTTAAATCGACTGACTAGCGTTACGAACCACTGTAAATTCAACAAAACACTGTAATATATGCTGTGTAGCGCTCAAGGCAAACATCGGAGGAAGCTTTATCATTCCGATCGGACTCCCGTTTAAACTTTTCATTTGAAATGTTCTCCGCCTTTCTTTTAACTTCCTCTATTCGCCTTTGAGGTTTCTCAGAAAGCTTCTTTTTTGCTATCGGTTCCGTTCTAGCAATTTTATTTTTCTTTCATTTGGGAATAGCTATTACGTAGTTTCTTACTTTACCTTTGATGTTGTTTTTATTTTACTGCTTTGTAGTTATGTTTGACCTGTTGATTTCTCCGTTAAGCACACAGAAGACTAAACGCAATATTAGATTGAATAAAAAAAAATGAATATAACTTTATTTTGTCTATATATGTCGTTGTCTATATAAATTCTTAATCGTTATGATTAAGAATTTCGTATAATGCCGCGGAAGATGCAAAAGATGCATTGTGGTGAGTGCGCGCACATCGGTAATGATACCTATTTGACTTCGGTCAAATGTTAGTCTAATAAGACTCTGGTGGTACGTCGGGGTACCAACTCGCAAATACAAAATAGTGATGTTTTCTGTTTTTTTTTTTGTGCCTTATATTGTAGATGCCATCCGTTTGTAAGCGAATGAATTATAAAACTTGCCAGTGCGAAGTGTAAGTATTATTTTAAAAGTTGTGTTGTTATCAAAAGTCTAGTTATTGAAATGCCAGTCAAGGACAATATCCTAGCTGCGTTTTATGAAAAAGTTAAACATTATTTAACACTCGACATTTATAGGTGTATTTTTTAACATACTGAAGCATAAAATACACGAACTTTCAAAGAAAAAAAATCCCCATTTTATAAAGTTTTATGATAAGGTCTAGTTTACTATAGGTATTGGTTTTAATATTCAATTCTCCAACTAACATTCCACTTATGTACAATCAATTACTAAGGCTCATATAATACACATTCTGCTGCTTACTATACCTACCTAACTAAATGTACACATATAGCCTAGACTCTAGACAGACGAGTCTCTACGGATTGGTAGTCGTAACTGATACATATGTTCCAAAGTTAATTTGTTATTAATTGAAACTGATAAATGATATCAATTACGAGCAGAAAAACAAAGCGAAGTAAATACTGGCTAGTATTTGTTTAGTAGTAGTAGTACATACCTATTAAAAGTAACTCGGTTTTACGAGTTGTCTTATGATAAATATAGTCTTTATTGATACTAAACGAAAAGTAAAAACTAGAAAAGTTTAAAAGACTGCATCCAGATGCGCTCGCGTCTTGGCAATCCGGGTTTCCCCTTTCCCGACAGTTATTTTGTGCAACAATCAGTTTGTTTAAGTAGGATTAACCAAAAAATATATATCTTTTACACTTTTTTACTTTACAAAACTGTACCTATAAAAGGTATAATCGTGTTTTTTTATGTAAAAAGACTTATTTTGAATAATTTAACAGCCGATACGAACAGGACTTTATAGTCATGTAGTTCGACTAATTTTGAATTCCAGGTTGATCTTTAGGATTTAAGATTTGACTACATATTCCTTTAGAAAACACACAACAATTAACATAAAATTAACATGCATATAATAAAGTTTTACCTCATAATTTCTTTTTATTGTAAAAGTAAAATAAAAACTAAAGGCGTACAAAGAAAATTTCTGAAAAGCGGTAGGTACTCGTACTTTGTGTTTGTACAAACCATGTTTTTCTATGTTTATTTCATTTATAAAAATTCATTTCACTAAACATCAATGGTTTAAACTTTGACATTGCCTGTATATATATATATATTTTTTTTTAGAATATTTAAATGAAAATAAGATTTCACTTAAGTAATCATACCATCTTAAGTCCTAAGTTAAGAGAGTTGAAAACCTTCCAGTGAGGCTTCTTTTTGAAGTATGACCCGCATCTAGCCTCCGACGTCGTGGTTTTCCCCACTCAAAGGAAATTCAATTTAAAATACCAGGGCGGTGAACACGAGAAATAATAATTCTTTCGTCTCGTACCATTTGTAAAGAGGTTTTACAGGCTGTGGCACAAAACTGCCGATGGTGTAGAGAAAAATCTTGTAGACAAACGCAATATAGCACCGTTGGTTGAATCACTTTTATGAAATTCGGCTAATGGCTACACAGGTGGGTCAGTACCCGATATATCTTACTAATATTATAAATGTGAAAGTGTAGATGTTTGTTACTCAATCACGCAAAAACGGCTTAACGAATTTGGATGAAATTTGGCATGCACGTTTTCAGGGGTACAGAGAAGGACAAAAGGTACTTTTAATAAAGATTTGTCTATGTCTATGTCTATCCCGGAATTCCTGCGGGACCTCTGAAATTACCGCGGGTGAAACCACGGAGCACAGCTAGTAGGTAATATTATCGTTAATCGAAAATGAATACTAGCGATTCTGTATAGCAGGTATGCATATTGTAACGAGGCGGCTGTATGCCACTCGTTATGATATCCTGCCTCATTTTTAACTGACTTCCAAAAAAGGAGGACGTTCTCAATTCGACTGGATGTTTTATTTTTGTATGTTTGTTACGCGATTACTCGAAGACGGCTGGACCGGTTTTTTGGCACCGACTTGAACCGATCGGTAGGTATTTTGTTATTTTTAACTTTTTAGTGCAAGTGCATTTTTTTGTGTTTTGAAGTCAGTTTAATTTTTTTGTTAAATTTTATTTATTATTATTACTTTTATTTTTTAAACTTATGTTTTTATATTCTGTTATTCTTTTATTTAAGTTTCAAATTAGCTATTGCATTTTCTATTTTATTTGTATATATGTACTGACACTCCTCGATTATATTTCTAGCAGTTATACTATGTACGCATCTAATAAATTATTATTATTTGACTCCTTCAAAACTGTATTTATTATTGGAAATAGCCTGAGGTTTATTTATCCCTACCAACGTACAAATTTAACAATATCTAACAAATCTCAGGTAAATATCGCTCTAGATAAAAACGCTCGATTCCACATTTGGTTCGCTACCTAAATAAAGCAAACCAGCAAATTTAAATAACTTGACTGTCACTGGCACAAGCTTCCAGCTTTATAGGGCTGATCGCACTGTGTGATGTAAATATACCTATTTATACACCTAGTTTATTTGCTATCAACAGTGCTATCATCAATGGATATTGACTATGTTATGATAATTATGTATTGATATCTATAAATTCAGTCATGTTTGTGACAAATATAACAATTCCATTGAATTATATACCACATTACAATCATAAATTACACAAGTGATTGCGAGTTAGACGAAGGGGGCATATTGTAACGTATAGGTGGGCACGCTCGTGTAGTTTATGCATAAAACAATAGGGCGGGCGTCGTGGGCATATCGCTGAGTGGTTGTATCCACAGGAAAAGTGCACACGCCTTGAACTGGCATGAGTATCTCGTACACACCTAATTTTATGAGTTACTAACTGTTCTCCTTCGGTTTTACCCTCATAAAGATTGCATATCCCTCAGGAACTCTTGGTATGGGATGAAAGAATTTTTTTTTTCGTTTATTTAGGACAACAACAGTCACTTGTGGCTTATAGTATATGCCAATGATAGTTACCCTTACACAGAGAACAGAATGTAGCAGTGAGTATATTATAACCTATGTTATGTTATGTATGTTATTCAAAGACCTAAATTAGGTAAATGCCGTAACTGTACACCAAAGTCGTTCTGTATGTAAAAAGTATCCTGCTATTCAAGGATTCAAGGATACTGTCACTGCCTGTGTAGTTATTGTATTTATTATTTGTATTTATTTACAATTATAGTATTTATTTATTATATAATGTGTTATTCTAATAATATTGTCTTTAAATTACATGTATGAAGTTAAGTAATGTTGATATTATTATTATTTTTCGTTTTATTATTTACATATACAGTCGAACTGAGGCACATGATTACTTTATACTCTCTTTCTTCTTAATGTTGTCCTTGTGCGCATTAATTGTAAAATAAATAAATAAAAGACTGTAGCTTTATATCTATAAATATTTTTCAAATCGGTTCAAATATAATTTCATTACTCGGAAACGATACGCATACGATTACGGGATTACTCTCTATAAAGAAATATTTTTTTTCTCGTTATCATAATATAACTGGATATATAGGGTGTTCTATTCTATGTTTGTATGACGTTTGTTAAAATAGTCAAACGGACAAACAACGATTTTAATAGGTATACCTACTTAAGTCAGAGGTAACTCTCACGAGTTTCATAACATAAATATAGATAGGTATACGTAAGTACTAAGTATAGTAAAACAAATCAACTCCCTTAGCATCAAAGACAATCACAACATAATATATTTTGAAAGGTAACACCACACAAAAAGTTATTGACGTGACACGATCTCGATCGTAAAAAAAATTATTCCATCATGCAAACTCAACGGAGGTCTCAATTTACAATGAGTTACAGCGAACTTGTCGTTTTCAGTACGGTTTATAAATCTCAAAAGAGATAATAACTTTCATAAGCTCGGCGATAACGGTAGAACATTTACCAAACGAACGGGCCCATTGTTGGCCGACGTGCCTGCTTGCCAGTTTAACGGTAATGGACTTAATACATTGAAGTGATTTACGTTAAATTAAAAGGTTTTCAACATTGCTTTATTCATACCGATGAGAGTTAATGATCATCACTGATCGGTAAACAAATGACAATCGCTCTTTAAACGACAGGGTCAAGACTTTCTTAATTTGACTTAAGACTATCGTATTGAGTTTTTTGGCGGAAATCAAAGATGGCGGTTTGGTCATTTATTTCCATGTCGATAAAAATTGGTTAAAAATGGATTTTTTGTATCATAAGGTGCTGTATTGGAGAATAATTTTTACTGTGACGGTTTTTTATGTGCTCAAGAAGATATATGACATTTCGAGCTGATTTCTTCGGTTTCCTCCAAGAGCTCTGAGAAAGTTCTTGCAAGCTATAGTACCGTGGCTTGCCATTTCAAACCGTACAAAGAAGCATTACAATAGAAAATACATTGATTTAATTAATTTTACTTGAAACTGGCTAAATGCATTATATGCGGAAGTCCATAAAAAAGAAGAAAGAAAAGACTATCGTATTTACTAGGTCGATGTTAAAATGTCAATCACTCAATGTGTTACCCTATATTCCTAATAAAAGTTTTGAACTATGAAAAAACTTAAAAGTGTTTTTACACATATCGTCGTAAAAGGGTGTGTTGGTGTAATGGCGAACAACTAATTGTATATGACGAATCATTAAGTTTAATGAACGCTATTTTTCACACAACTTGAGCTCGGCGCTTACAAATTGCTACTAGGAATAATACGTACCTACTGCGGGAGTTGCGCTGGTAGTTTGAACATCAGGCTAATGAGTTCACATAAGAATGATGGTCACCATCACTTGCGTCTTAAATTTCTCAAGATTTATACTTAAGCTTAAACCAAATTCGAATAAAGGTTTTTGAAGAGACACTTATTTTCGTACTTATACAGTAGAGAAAAATGTCAATACCCATGACATAGGATATCAAACCCTTTCGTAAGTTTATGGTCTTCTTCATTAATAATGATATTTATTATGGTCGTCATATATGGTAAAATTGGCAGTATGGTCAGTGAAGCCGATTTCCATAAATCTACTACTTACATACTTTAGATATACCTACCTAATTTTTGTAAAAAAAAATTTTTATAATATTTAAAGTTGACGGTAATTAATTTGATCAAAGCTTATTTTTTTGTGGAATTTCGTATTATTTAAATTAACGGAATTAGCTCCTTCTCTCGTAAGGCACTTTATAGGCTACCCGCTGTACCCGGTGTTTTGACATAAAAAGTTTCAAATTGTCAAAACGGCCACTCTTGGCGGTTTTAAATACACTAACTTTAGAAGTTGCATAGAAAATAAATTAACTAGAGATGACTATGTGATGATGATTTCTATTTCAATACCTAACATAAAAGTATTTTTAAATACTCGTTCATGAAATTTCATTTTGTTTAGATATTTGAAGTTGAAAACAGTAATAGAAAAAATGTGTGGTAAACCGTTCGGTGTGAAACAGTTTGTTTTAGCGTCGAAGCAATTTCGTCGTGCAATGGGCCGAGAGAGACTAGCCCTGGGGGCCCCGCGCGTAGTTATGCGCAACCGCCGGCTGCCTCCGCATAACTCATTTAAGACTCTCTACTCTCTCCCTCCAATCCCTGGATGTGAAACTCTATTGAAAATCTGATAAGTACTGCTGGAATTCTAATAGATAACGGTGTAAATAAACTACTTACTAACTAGCTGATCACCGCCGTTTTACCGCGTTCAATTAATTTAGGAAGAGAAATTTCAAAAAGTCAAAAATATGTGTGTTTTATTTAAAAAGAAGAGCACTCATACCGATATCTTTGACTTTAGCTTCAAAGTTGACGGTACTTTCGTACAAATTGGTCAGCCCTCTTTTCAACCTCGTAAGGATTAAATTTCTAAAAATCCGTTTTTTTTTATAAGCCTTGAGCCAAATTTATACCTTAGTAATGAAGCTTATTAACGTAGCCAAAAAAATGAAAAACGTTCCGTGAAAAGTCCTTTGTGACGTCACACAGTCACGTCACCGAAAATAACGGACGTTCTGAGAGCAAATATTAAAACTTAAAATCTAAATTACAAATACATAGAAAGTATAAACTAAACAATAAACATACTTACTCTTATATGTATTAAATTTAGATTCAAATTGATATATACCCACGATTGAATAGAACAGATACCTAGATACGCAGAAATCTAATAAAAATAAACCTCACATACAAATGAAACTTGTTTACACTGAGAAAGAATATTGAACGCGAACGATGGAATCTTTGGGGAAATCAAGAAGGGGTAATCACCTGCTATGAACAGAGGCCGAAGATTGGAACATGATTGGTCAATTTGTCTTGATTAATGTAAATATTATCTACATTACAATCACTCTTGACTTTGAGGTAAGTTCTTTATTTATATATCTATTGTTACGTAAATACAATATTCACACCTCACAATATGTTGAAATATATTTTTGTGTCCACACCTATAGTTAATAAGCTCGATTGAAATTGAAAATTGCGATGTTGCAATAAAACAATACGAATCGTTTGATCGCGGATCTCCCTATCAATTTTTCAATACTCCAATATCAACCCCGAAGCAATTACAGTTTACAAAATAAAATATAATTGTAGATGGGATTTAAATGTGATTTTTGTAGACAGCAAAATTGAATTGAAGCTCCGCCTTTACCCGAGTCTGTGCCGGGGCGAGTGTGGATGAAAAGGACGCGATTTCGTGCGCATCGCTGGCAGCGTGTAGCACCGTAGCAGCGTAGTAACGTAGCGCCGTAGCGCGTAGCACCGGCAGCGGAGTGCGACGCGAGATTAAAGGCTTAGCCGGCCGCAGCCAAATAAATTGCCCATCTAATAGAAAGTGGAGCGAGTCACAGTTTAACTAGTGGTATCCGTACTGAATGACCCACGCGCTTCCGGTCTATGTACATTTTGCTTTTATTAAAACCTAGTTGGTTTCCCACAATTTTGTTCGCGTTAATTTCAAAGGCCCCGTGGTCATTCCAGGATAAAAGTATACTATGTCCCTCAAAAACAATGTAGCTTTTTATAGGTGAAAGAATTTGTAAGATTCTTTAAGTTGTTTTGGGGTTTATAAATTACAATCAAATAAACAAATAAACATACAAAAAATCAAAAATCACCGTAAAGTTTTTATTTAACGTGTCTAAATTAATTAAAATCGTAATTTTTGCGATTTCATGTTTAGTCAGTGAGTTATCTTCTACTTTTATATATACGGATACATAAAGGGAACATACTACATAGAATATATGTATATCTTCGCGGTTTGATTTGCATTAATTTTGTAATTCCTTCAAGTACTCTTTGTACCTATTGAGATAAAAGTAACCTATTTTATACGTGATTTTATACCTATAGGTTGATACTGTAGCTTTCTGTCAGTGAAAGATTTTTTAAACCGGTTCTGTATGTAAATCCAGATATTTTTCACTACAAACAAAAATAGTTTTCCTCTTTATGTTAATAGTATAGTAACAGGTAAGTAGGTACTATAAATTAAAAAAAAAGAGTTTGTTTATTGACATAGACTTAGGGACATAGAAATGACTTAGGGTTGGTAAAAGTGGTTTTCCGTCTATTTTTATCAGAGGGAGAGGCTGATTTGTTAAACCAATGTTGTTTTTATATCATTTAATAATATTAGTAGATACATAGATATTTTAACAAGAAAAAATTAAAAAGGTAAATTATATTTTAAATAACGTAGAGAAATTAGGTCGAGTTAACTCTAAAATAGACAAGATTTTATCACCTAAAAATGAGAGTGCAAATAGAAGAGTTGAACGAGACATCCCCATCACATCGTTAGGTTTCAAAGGACGGCAACTTCACTCCTTTGTGGAGCGATAGCAAAAAATAAGTTTGTATAGTTTTCTCTCAAAGCTGCAGGCTTCTATGCTCGTAACGAAACTTTTCTTAAGTTGTTAAGACTATATTCGTCGTTCATGATATTCTCATACAAACATTAAGCACATTTACGTATAGAAACCTCCATAAATATATACGGGTAATCCGATAATATTGTAATTTAAGCTTCCACACAATCGTTTGTTCCCGGATCCACCTATTAATTTTTCAATTCTCCGATATAAGCCCCGAAGCAATTACAGTTTACAAGATAAAATATTTATTAATATTTATTTATTAAAATATTTGTAAGTAGATGGGATTTTTTGTTTAAAGACAGCAAAATTGAATTGAAATTGCCCCACCTTGACCCGAGTCTGTGTCGGGGCTAATCTATTTCTACCACCACCACCTGATTAGTTTTCTCTCCTCTAGTCTAGGGAGCCTGGTATAGATAGTGATAGGTCACCCATTGTTATCTCATATTTTTACAGGAACTGTACAGAAGCTGTACTTTTTGTTTCATCCCTCCCCCCCTCCCTCGGAATATTTTTTGTTATTGAAACTTTACAATACAAAAATAAACTGTAGCTTCATAAAATTTAATAAGGTTACCTAATATGTATGAAATGTACGTTAGTGTCATTTGAAACTCTGTTCGAAATTGAAGCACAAAAACATTCAATATGAAAGTACGCCAAGAGACATACATAGGTAGATCCAAAACCTGTGAGATTGCATTGCATTGTGAGATTGCATCACTCTGTGAACCTACGCTAAATGCGGCTCTATGCCTATTAATTCTAAGGAAACGTGATAACCGTTAATAACCGTGATAACCGTGATAAACGTTCCCGTGATATCTCGAAATTCACAAGTAGTTACCTACAACCGTGGGAAGAAGTTAAGAACCAACAAGTCACCGTTGTTAGTGCTAGTATGTAGGTATATTTTTCTATTCGTTGAACCTACAACCGGATCAACCATTGTACGTTGGCCCATTAATATCTAAAAATAATCTTAATAGTATTTTTCTATGCAACTCCAATACCAACTTGGTATATCTGATTCTTTATTTATTAAAAAAAAGTACATTTATATGATACTGAAATACCTTACGTATTTTTAAATAAAAACATTCAATAAAAAACTTCTCTGTTTGTTAATAATGTTATGATAAAGTACGAAGCCTGTAATAATATATTGCCGGTATATAAATGGCAGGTACCTGAAGACTACGTCTTTGATGGTCTTTGTAAACAACAAAATTAAACGAGATTAAGCTTTATATTTACGAGGTACGACTCGCATCTTCTGTCTTATTAAGTCCCAACACAGTTGAGTATTTCCAGCAATGTAAAATATCTGGAGCCGTTTTAATTGTACTATGTAAATTATCGTCTTTACGTAGTACCTACCTACAAAATTATTGTCTCTTCTCGACAACTACAATGGAATAAAATAATTAACTATTGAAACTACATGAGATATAGGTAGCACTTTTGGTCTCATCGGTCAGTGATCCAGAGACTACCATCTACCTTCTAAGCCAGGCGGAAAGGGTTTGATCTCCGAGTCATAATATCAGTTGCTTGGTACCCATATTACAAGCTCTTCTTATTAGTCTAAGCACTAACATTATTTATTAAGCTTTGCTCCGTGGTTTCACCCGCGTGAATTCCAAATTTTCCTCAGGAGCTCTAATGAAAGTAGCTACTTTCTCCTAATAATATCAGCTATCTGTCAGTTAAAGTCCCATCGAAATCGGTCCAACCGTTTCAGAGATTTAAACAGACAAGACAGACGAAAATTTTAGAAATGGGTTTTATGTTTACTTTTACATTCATTAAATAAAAAAACTGTTATTTTGACATTGCAAAACAGGCCTTTTTATTCCTATGTAGATATGGTAATATAAATTTGGTACTGTTATTCGTTATGAAGCTTATGGGTGACCTTATTTGAATCACAAGTTCAAGAGTCATAGAGAATATAATTTCTTTTCTTCTATGAGCTATTAAACACTTACGGTTCAAACTACATTTCAACAAGGCAATCAAGATGTCGGGGACTTTTAATAAATGTCAGTTTGTGCAGCTTCAAAATGAAATATGACTATTTGCGGACACAGCTCGAAACTGCTGCGTCAGTGGTCTTTCATAAAATCACACTTTTCACGTCAAATTGTGATATATAGGTTTTTGGATTACTTTATAATCGCTTGATTCTTAATAAATTTATCAGTTTTACATAAAAAACATCAAGAGAACTATTAATCACATCAAAGGTCGTTAAATTGCCGAAAACCTAATCGGTTTATATATTGTGTTAAAATTGCTAACTCATGGCATATCTCTTTGACACATGACATTATTGCATGCGTTTTTATGACAGTAAGTTTACATATCGATAACTAGTTGTACCCCGCGGTTTCACCCGCGTTAATTTCAAAGTTCCCGCGGGAATTCCGGGATAAAAAGTACCCTATGTGTTAATCTGATGTATAAGCTATATTATTGTAAAGTTTCATTTAAACCCATCCTAGTTTTTACGTGAAAGAGTAACAAACATCCACCCATCCATCCATCCACCCATCCATCCATACATACTTACAAACTTTCGCGTTTATAATATTAGTAGGATAATCGACCGATAATCGAGTAGGTTCTTGAAATAAATCGATAAAGTTCAATTATTCTCTTCGGATGGAATTGTTATCCTTATTATTATACGTATAAATGCCAGTGAGTTTGTTTGTTTGTTACGCTTTTACGCCTTTTCTACTCAACTGATCATCATGATACTTTTTATACACATTGTCAGGAGTACAGAAAAGGACATAGGGTATTTTTGTCCCGAAATTTTCGTGGGAACTGCGGGATAACCATACGAGTATAATACGTAATATTTTTCAGCATAAATATTACGGTCGAATGGAGTTGGCTTCGAAGATTTAAGGTAAACACAACTTTGTGAGTGAGACGTAAGTGGATATTGTAGCTTTAGGCACGTGTTGCAGAGTGGACCCACCCATCTCTATACACGTACCTGCTTACGTATATAACTACCTGCTAGTAAAGTTCTTGATAAACATAAATATTATAAAATCAGAAAGTGATTAACTTAAGTTGTAACGTAAGGAATTGAGAACTTAAGTGAAAAAACTTAAGAATCCTTTAGAAGATATTGTTTATTTTTAAGCAAGGAATATATATATATAGTATATATTACTAATATTATAAATGAGATAGTTTGGATAGATGGATGGATTTGTAGGTTATTCAGTCACGCTTGGATAGAATTTGGCACAGAGATGGATTTTATTCTGGAATAGGACATAGGACACTTTTTATTCTAGAATTCTCCTGGGAATTTTAAAATTAATGCGGGTTTAACCGCGGGCAACTGCAATTTTTAAAATATTTTCAATATTTATGGGATTAATATGCGTTTCATTAGACCTTATATTAGAACCATATTATATTTTTTTAATAATAATTTTTTTAATTTACTTTGCGGAAAATATTACAAAGAACATTTATATCAAATCTAAAATTAAATAAAATTGTTACTAAAATCTTTATACACGCAAAAGAAAATATTCAGGAACTTCGTAGGTAACGTTTTACTCGAAGACATTTTGTCTGAATTGCCAATAATGTAACAAAGTACAAGCATTCGGGAAACTAAGGTAACAAAATCAATGACACCTGTTACCTGGGTTCACTTTCACTTTACTTTTTAGACATTCAAATGCGTGTGGCGATATGCAAATATTATACATTACACGTCCCTCTACAATATTCTGTAGCAATTTTCAGGAAGATTGGGCGAAACAGCAATTGTTATTCTGATCTTGTTGGCGTATTTACGTGAAGAATGCTGGCGAATTCACTACAGGCCCTTACTTACTATGACCATAACACGTCGCGTTAAGATAACGAGCCAAAAAATTGGCTTTCCCTCGTGATCAATAAAGTTTTACTTCAAAGAAATATATTTAAAACGTGTCTTATGGCGTATGGAACATTAATTTCTAATATTTCGACATGTGGAGCGTTTAGGATTGTGTTTTTGGGACGCGCGTAAGGGGCAAGGAATGTTAATCAGCGTCGTGGAACTTAGTGCCACGGTATAATGCTGAGTTGTAGCCATTTTGGTACCAAGTATTCTAGTTTAAAAGTCACGCTTGTACTTTATCTTTATTACCATAAATAAATAAATTATTCTATTCTATTCCATTCCATTCCATTCCATTCCATTCCATTCCATTCCATTCCATTCCATTCCATTCCATTCCATTCCATTCCATTCCATTCCATTCCATTCCATTCCATTCCATTCCATTCCATTCCATTCCATTCCATTCCATTCCATTCCATTCCATTCCATTCCATTCCATTCCATTCCATTCCATTCCATTCCATTCCATTCCATTCCATTCCATTCCATTCCATTCCATTCCATTCCATTCTATTCTATTCTATTCTATTCTATTCTATTCTATTCTATTCTATTCTATTCTATTCTAATCTATTATTTGTTATAGAGAATAAGAGCCCTAATATTCGTGTGTCACACCCGCTCCCCAGATGCCTCTGGTCTTTCACAATCACGTTTAAAACAAGCAATCGTTTCAATTTACTGTTACGGCTTATTCGATGTGTGGAGCCTCGTCGATGTTCGTGAACGTTTCAACTGTATTGTAATTTCCACTGAACAAGTTATTATCCTATAGTAGATTTTAGGTACTTGGCCTTGAAACAACTGATGGAGATAGGAAACCTATGACAATATCGTTTGACACCGTTAAGCTGTCATGATTTTAAGCTTAAAATTAAAATCCATTTTGTTTTTAACTTTTTTCCTTGAAATCTTTTTATTTAGTCACTCTTAATAATTCAATTTTGTAAGGCATCTTTGTCGTAGCTTTAGCCTTTCCCTATATCAGGCTGGATCTACATTTTATTTTATCGGAAATTACGCGACTTCTTTTCAATATTCCCGTGTCATCTCTGTAAAAAGGATTCGAAAATAAGTAATTGACACGTTCAAGTAATATTGCTGACAAAATTACCGTGTCGGTATCACGATTACATGGCGTCATGCTCCCCGATTAATTTGATAAAATCTAATATTACGTTGCGTAAGGAGTAAATAATCATATTCAATTCATATTTAAAATATTATACAACTATAAATCCATAAAGTAAATCTTAATACCAGCAAAAAAACCTACATACAGCCGTATGAAGAACCTCCTTCCTTTTTGGAAGTCGCTTAAAAACGTAAGTACCTATAGAAGATATTCAAGTCCGTACCAACTTTATGACACTTTATGTCAAATATTATGTTTAACTAGCTGTTTCCGCGTTAATTTCGGAGTTCCTGCAGTAGTTCTGCGATAAAAATACCCTTTTCTGTATCCCTAACAAGGTGTATACAAAATTTCATGATTATTGGTTGAGCAGTTAAGGCGTGAATGGATACACACGCAGAGTTACTTTCCCATTTATAATGTTAGTGAGGATATTCATTTACTTTTTTTTATTTTTTATTTATTAATCAATATAAAAGTTACAATATACCGTTGGTTATTACAGCGCACATTTAAGCTCTTTCGAGTTTCTAATTCATCTGTGTTATTTACAATACAATATTACCAAATGCATTCTATATTATAGTAAAGAAATATTACGATATCTAAAATAACATGATTTACCTAATCATCCAGCAAAATTCATATTTCAATAGAAACAGATGCGTTGACGGATCATAGCTATGGGTAATTCAATATCCCTTTCCTTAGTAACTATTGTCGTCGAAAAGCATACGAAAAGGAGCGTAAACCCGCTTTTTATCATTTTTTCTTTGTGATTTATCAATATTTTTGTTTATTTTTATTTAAAAAAAAGAAAGCGTCAATTATCGATAAATTGAATACCTAGGCATATCCCAAGTTAAAAAAAATCATTGTAAAAATTATACAAGTACTAGCTTTTCTCCTCGGTTGCTCGCGTAAATTTTGGAGTTTCTGCAGGAACTCGGGAGTAAAAGTACCATAATATGTTCTTTTCTGTACCCCTGATAACGTGTATGCCAAATTTCATGATGATCAGTTGAGTATGAGTAAGTAGTATGGGCGTGAAAGCTTAACAAACAAACAAACTCCTTTTCGTATAATATTTGTTAGGATAGTTAGGATAATTCTAAATAACCATTGATAGATCTAATTACATTATTTAACTGATATATCAACTATTTCAAACAAATCAAAAAGAAAGTAGAAAGCATCGAGATACTCGAATAAGCACGTTCTAATAAAAGCAAAAAAAACGCCTTTACAAAAACAATCAATGGACGATTTCATTAGAAGCGAAGCAGTTGAGCAAATAGGACACATTCACGGAGAACATATAAGTCATTGTCTGGAGCAATTCGCACCCCGTACCCCGCACCGCACCTCGCAGCCCGCAGTAGTTGGCACTACGAATCAATTTTTAACAAGGTTGTGTGTTTGGTTCCTTACATTTTGAATTAATTCTTGATTCATCCTAATCTTAACTGACATAAAATTATATATAATACTAGCTTTGACCCGCGGTTTCATCCGCGGTAAGTTCGGAGTTTCCGCGGGAATTCCGGGATAAAAAATACCCTATGTCCTTCTCTGTATACCTGAAAACGTGCATGCCAAATTTCATCCAAATCCGTTCAGCCGTTTTTGGGTGATTGAGTAACAAACATCCACAATTTCACATTTATAATATTAGTACGAAGTATAAGTACGTCTATGTCTTTATGTCTTGCAAAAACTTGCAATAAAATTGTTTGTTATAAATAGGTAATATCTATTATATTTTTTGCATGCTATTTTAATAACATAGCATTAAGAGTTTCAAGCTCTTTCTACTAAATTTATTCGCGCTGAAGTGAAGATGTACCAACTAAAAGCATAAAATAATAGGTAGGTAGGTAGGTAGGTAGGTACTTAAGGCGGATCGTCAGGGCTAGTTTTCATACGAATTCCAACAGACATTTTCTCGCGTTATAGCCGCCTTTTCTGTTATTATACCTATTATCAGGACATGAAATAGTATGTTTTAAATAATATTGTACAGTCAGCAACAAAAAAATATAAAACATGTGAACTATATTACTATATTACTATAGGATTCAACTATCAAAAGTGACTACCTGTCCTGACTACCTACTATGCTATACTAAAATAATTAAAGGCAAATAATTAAAACAAATTCTCAACTCAAATATTTTTCGAGTACCTAAATGTATATTAAATACATAAATACTTTCACTTCAATTTAAATTTTCCATTTACCGAACAATTTGACAGTGTCGTCGTGAAGAAACACGAGTTCGGGGGACAAAGTTTTGTGGCAACGAACAACCCGGGAGTTTTCTCACAAAACATTTACTTCAAAATACTCTTCAATACCGAGACCGAGCGCGGGAGCTGAAACTGCAATTTGTTAGTTAAAAAAAACCGACAACACTGGCCGCTGCGGAGAAACTGTGCAGTCATCGAATAGTAATAAGCATCGCGTGGCAAACTGAAAATTTTTCAGTTATTTTAAAGTCTAGTTGCAAACAGTCTCTTATAACTACACATATTATGTATTTCTAATATACACATAATATATTTTTATATGTTATAGGTACACATTGACATTGATCTATTAAAAAACCCTGTAGGTACATAATATTAATTGCATTTAAAAATGAAATCGTACCTAGGATGCAAAATAAATTACTAAATGCAATACGGATTGCGATCATTTCTCTTTGGCTTCTCTATGACAATTTTTTCTATTTAAAAAAGAAAATCAACGAACGCAATTTTCCATAACTTTTAAATCAACAACTTAGAATTTGCTTAGATGCTTAGAAGTTTACATCTAGTTTTAGAGCTTCCCATAGTGATTCCTCTCAGTAGTAATACCTATCTATACCTACTAATCTGTACTGACATCATAAAGAGGAAAGATTTGATCTTTTGTTTGTTTGTTACAATTTAACTCAAAAATTACTGGACCGATTTAAAAAATTCTTTCACCATTAGAAAGCTACATTATCCCTGAGTAACATAGACTATATTGTAATCCGGAATTCCCGCGGGAACTCCGAAATTACCGCGGGTGAAATCGCGGGGGACAGCTATATTCTATAAAGTAGGTATGTAAGTAGTAATATAATAGTAGGTAATACAAATGTTAGGTAGGAACGAAGTATGTGTGGGTACCAGGCGAAGGGTTCCAAAATGTGGGTCTTACATGACATTCGATTATGCAGATAGAAAAGTGTCTTCATCGGTTTTATGTGTCATCGAACGTCGATTTCGCTTTTTGGATCTCATATCAATGAATATAAACACGAACTACAAGATCCTACTTATGCAGTTTTTACGACCTACCCTCTGAGTAGGTAGTCGTTACGGAAGTGAAGATAAAATTATAGCTCCTGAGAAATGAGAACGTAAAACAAAATTAACAAAGTGGCGAGAGATAATTATTCTCCACAAGAAAAAGCCTAGCAGTAGTAAAATTGTTCGCAGCGTAAAAAGAGACTTTAAAAAGTACCATAACTGCTTATTTAAAACCGGCTGTACTTTCTCAGCGTAACAACTTATTTACTAAACGTTTGCTATTCGGAAAATGATCCACTAGCGCTTATAGAATATATAGAAGCTATTTTTTTTAAATCGTCCTTCAATTTCCCTTTTAATAGATAAGAAATCAATTTTGTAACTATCGACATCAAAAGTTACGTATATACCTATGTATTTTTAACAAAAGTAACCACCTATATTTAAAATTTTAATTAGACATATATAAAAAACCCTGATTTCGTTACTGACTCACTGATGATCCTAATGTCCTAGAAAGCTAAAATTTTATATGTAAGGTAGTATTAGTATACAAACAACAAAAAAATTATAAAACTTGTAACTTTTATCCTCCAACCCCTTAAACTAGGGGATGGAAGTTTGTATGAGACTCCGCAATTTTGACTTACAAAAAGAAATTAAATCCCACCAAAAACATTTTCATGTAAAATGTTGCTAAGACGAGACCATAATAATAATAACAATAATCCACTTCACAACACACAGATCTACTTGATCCCACACAAAGCTATAAGCTTTTGTCGTCTAAACCAAGCAAACGTGGTATATACACACTACTATTTGAATATTTTTTTTCTAAATTCTATTTCAATTCAATTTCAAAATATCTTTATTCAATATAAACAATACATATTGGTACAGACACCAGTGTACATTAAACTTATCCTAGCGGTACTCAAATTCTATTTAGTCCGTCAATTATATGTATAGTTAATAAAAAAATAATGGACACGTATTTTCTGCTTTTTCGAATTAATGAACCTTTACACCTGGATAAGGCGCATTAATTTTTGGGAGTGGGGGCTCGTTAAGTCATATGTGACATTCCGACTCAACATATCTCCGTTATTTTTTGCTTACGTGAAAAAAGAAAAAAATCGAGTCAGATATTTTTTATGAATCTGCACGACGGGTTAAAAATAAAAACATTGTCAACTAGCCTAATACATATATATTATACTATAGATATCGACGGTGAAGTATCAATACCTCCTAATTTCGATGTTGGTCATTTTCACTTTATTAAATCAATCGCCTCCTAATAGACCGCTCTAGGCAGGTGCCTAAATCTATCTCTAAATTAGAGGGTAGCATGGTGGCCAGTCGGGTCGTCGCATATGACTCGCATTGTGAAAAAGTTATCAGATCTCATGCAGAGCCAAGCTTCTACGCCCTAACTCTACAAAGCCTAACTTCACAAACTCTACACCTTGGTCAAAATATGTGGCTTGGCCGTTTTGTTACTACAAGAACTATTGTATAATAGAAAAGTAATGAACAGTGGATACATTTTTCACCCATGAGTCCTGGCCTGTAAAGTTAGAAGCTTGACTCTACATGAGATCCGATAACTTTTTGACAGTGCGAGTAATATGGTCTCGTCTTGGCAACATTTTACATGAAAATGTTTTTGGTGGAAAATATCATAATGTCTACATATCCATAAATTTAGATTAGGCACTGTTTATGTTTGTTTCTTTTTCTTGTGTGTTGTGCTGATATATATTTTCTTCTTCTTCTTTTACTTTTATTTTTATTCACTATTATTATTTCATATACAATAAGGCCGCCTCTTTGCCATGTAATTAATTAATATAAATATTGTAAAAACACTTTGGTGCAATAAAGTATATTGTATTGTAATTTTATCCCAAAATTACCGCGGGGAATAGCTAGTAATCAATAAAACCTAAACTTGATAACCTCGACCATTTTCAATTCAGTAAAAAAATACCTACAAATGGATTGTGATTTTCCTCATTTTTTTATTATAGAAATAACAGGAGCAAGAATCCAAGATATAATTTTACAATTTTGTCTCCATTCCAAATCGGCAAGTACTCGAATAACCTCTATATTATTGAGGTGGTTCAACTAGACTAAAAACATACGTATATACATATATTGAAACGTCCACTCCTACACACAGACGGCGCAACCCGCAGCCTATTCTTATTTCACGATCGGCGTAGATTCCCCGCTGGACCGTAATGGATTTGGCAACAACTTTCTTGTAAGACAAAAATATTTTCTGTTTGTATGTGCACTTTGTTCCTCTTTAAATCTATCTGTTTCTGTGTACGACCAGTTGTACAGTGTCAGATTTTGCAGAGGCTTAAATTGTACCCAAGATAATGCATGAGCAAAACGAAAACGAATACCTATTTGGTATTGCAAAACCTTTTCATATGAGCGATGATTTGCCTTATCGTTATATTTTAGAGGAAATTATATAAGTATGTAATAGCTGTTACCCGCGGTTTCATTCCATTTCGGAGTTTCCGCGAGAATTCCGGGATAAAAGGTAACAGAAAAATAGGCAAAATGTCAGACACTACACAGAAAAACAAACAAACAGACAGACAGAGTTTCCAACGTATTTATAATATTAATATGGATAAACAAAAATAAAACTTGATCTAATCTTGAGTTGAACAATGTGGCTAATTGTATGTTAAATTATTAGCATTAGTAAGGATACCTAGTAAATAAAACAAAGCCTGATTTTAACAAAACTATATTCCTTTGTGTCTGTATTACCAATTATAATAAAAACTCTTTGATATAATTTGTATCAAATTATATAAAAATCAAAGCCAGTATAGATAAGCAATAGGAATCTCAAAACATGTTACGCATAAAGTAATCAAATCTCTGAAGCTAAAGTTAAGCTTGAACAGTATATCCTATGAGAACAATACAGTAATCACAATTATTATTACAAGCATTAAATAGAGCCAAAACTGTCTACCAATACTTAACTTTCGATGTTATGATGTCTTCCATCTAGGAAATCACCAGCACTACTGACTCGATCCTTTGTTGCTGCCATTATGTAAACATGTTCTCCCGCGCGTTTTTCCCGCTATCTCAAATAACATTTTATTTACTCTACAGTCTATGAATTCACAATGTTGCCAGTTATTAAATATGAATTGGCCATGGAAATGCAATTTAAATCACTTTAATAAACATTGGTATAATTATTTAAATTAAGAATCACAATACATAGCATAAGAATCATAATAATATTAATCAATTTTAATATATTAGTACAGAATACCTAAATCACTATTCAAATGTAAGACAATTTAATTCTAGTCTTCCCAGACACAAAATAGGCGCTGAAACGCTGTTTTGGGGGCTAGCTCCGCGCTTGCACACCCTGTATAAGGTTGTTGCTTGTTACTAAAATGTTTGTGTTGATGCGGCCGTGCTTGGTGAGGTTAACCAGTAGGTAATTAATTACTGGTTCAAGCTATGCCCGCTATAAAATAAAAAATAAAAAATTGTATGACGGACAGACTGTGAATTGTATACGGACTGGGCGAAAATGAACTTATTTCCCTAAACCAAAAGTCGAACTCAATTTGCTGAATATATTTTAATCATTCGGGATTTTATTTGTCAGGGTAATATCAAGAATTACTGAAGTGATTTTAAAGATTCTTTCACTTCCTACCAAGCTTATACAGACAAAATCCTTGAGTGGCATAGTCCTGAAATTTTTAATAAATGGAACTACGGGTAACAGCTATACCTAGTGTTAAGATTATTTATTTATGTCTTAGAATACAACATACAACATAGAATATTTTTCTTCTCGATACAAAGAGTTCCTACGTCTGGAATTCCAAAATCGACACTAGTGTACCTAGGTATATTGCGACTACATGGAGAAATAAACTTAACATACTAAGTTACCCTATTATTACCCTATATTTTTATATAAGATATGGCAAAATTAGTTGTAAATATTAACAGGGCTGAAAGTATACGTTATAACAAACAGGATAAGAGAAAAGTAATATAATAAGTTCGGTAGCTTTTCAGAATATGAGGAAATAAATTCATTGAAAAAACATTGCAACTACATTCATAAGGTACACAATACACGTAGCTCACTAATATGACGTATACAATGCATGCGCCACGCGCACAGTGATCGATGCATTAGCTGGTCAGCTCGATCGAGCAACGATCGAGGTCATTAATCCTAAGGTACCGGCGCGCCGCGATGTGTGTGTAAAGCGATTGAGCAGCAAGCGCCCTCACAGGTTTTCTTTTGGATTGATTTATTTTGTTTGAAATGCTTTTTTTATTTTATGAACATGTTTATAACGTAGTATACATTCAATCCTGTAAATATTTGGACATATCATTTTACCACACCTTATATAAGTATAATTCAATAAAAAAAAATCTTGACCTTTGCGAAATATATATTAAATGTATGTATAATTAATCGGTAGTAAAAAACATTGTTAATGCTAAAAATAACCTCGTGCCTGCTTAGTCGTATTTCCGAAAAGTCTTCTTTGAGATTAATTCATTTTAATTAAGTTGTTCACGTAAAATAACGGCTCCGAGAGGTGCGACCTTTGCCTGCAACCAATCTTCATTAACTTCATTAGTTATTCGGTAATAGTAAAAAAAACCGTTTCTTCAACCTTAATTAACTTGGTGTACGAATTTCTTTTCCTTATGAAATGAAATATTATTTGTACTACATTGAATACTAACTTGATAGCTAACGTTGTAAGTGGTCTTCATGTATGTAGGTGCCTAAAAGGCTCGTATATTTTGTTACAGTTTGTTAACAAGTATAATTACTACTACGAAATAGGTATCACTATGAAAATAACACGAAAAAAGTAAAGTTAGTATGTCAGTACTGTATAATAATCGTGATAAGTTGGTGTCTTCACGGATTGGATCACGAAGTATCTCTTTGATTTGCTTGCGCTCTCGTACGAATTGCGTTTCGAAATTACGAAGATATAAAAGATTTGTGCGAACGAACTTTACGAACAATCCCAAAACTACCCTAGAGGTACTATGGGTACCATCACATTGGATGCAAATGTTTCGCATACGTAAGTTTGAAGAGTTGGGACTTGGGACCTATATACGTACGAAAACGTATGCGATGTGACTCCGGTCTTAAATAATAATAATAAACCATTTATTTCCAATCACAGTGACTTATACACTACAGCAATAACTAGATTTGAAGACACAAACAATATGAAACATGTAGCTAAGCCAAAGTGAGAGATCGGAATCCGTACTAAGAAACCCCGTGTTACAGGATTCCGGCCCCCATCTTCGGACCAAACTTAAATCCAGGCAGATAAAAAGTAAAAAATAAGGAGAAAAGTTTATAAGCATGGTTATACTTATATCACAACACATACAACAAATACAATAGTATAATAGGTAGTAGGTACCTATAGTATGCCAAGCGTCGAGTGGCCAGGTAGGTGTAGTTGTAGAGGTGGCTTATGTGATTTATTCTCACGGAATGCCACTGCGCCGTCCTGACCGTACGTTACTTAAGCAAAGTTGGAAGGACATAAATCTTCTACCGGTTCACGGCAACTTCACGATTGGCTCAATGAATAATTCCAGATTTACTGACATTTATAAGTATTCCTATTCAGGAATAACTTTCAACCTAATGTATATAGGTAGGTACACGTAATAATTGTTAAGGAAATGTGGCAAATCACCAAACAAGTATCCAAAGACACAGCGGCACAGCGCTATTGCATAACGGTATAGGTATCCGTCGTAAGCAAATTTTACGTATTATGATAATTCGTCCGTTAGGATAATTTTATAATGCTGAAAGACACAGAAAATGTACCTTACCTATAAAATTTCTTTTATTCGTAGTTAGCTACAGCGCGCTTAGAGAGTAGGTATTTCTAGTAATAACCACCCGTTCTAAAAAAAATTCTTATTATCTGTGTGGTTATGTATGTATGTATGTATTTATATATGTGTTAAAATATTAGTAAGGATAATTTGTATTTTATCATTAACCGATATATATTATGTACTATAAGTATGATATACAGGAAGTAATTTTCAACGAGGTCATATTATTCAAGCCCTCGATATATAATGTTACTATAATTACGAAACGATACGCAGAGAAATCTTTAACAAAGAACGCGTGTAGGCACATGACCTTTGTATTACCACAGATAATATAATACTATACTAGTACTATTACCTATATTTCGTCAAAAGTTTACGTAATTTTTTTTTTTATATTTAACACGAGAAATATCTTGTATAATAATAGGTATAATAATAAAAATAATAAATGCGTTCATTTTTAGTTAACACAGAGTTCTTGGCCTATACATAATACATATACCTTAAATAATATAACATGACGAAAAATTCTTATTACAAGAAAGCTTATTATTAGTAGGGAAGTCGAATAGCTATAGGTTGGTGACCTGAGCTCTAAACTAATAGTACGGGAGATACCGATGCTAATTCGGGAGCGACTCGAGCGTCGTTGGGACCTATTGGGTTTTGAAGATTAGGAGATATAAACAAAATAAGGTCATATGATATTTTTTCATTCACCGGTGGGTTTAGCTTCTACAGGCTTTCAAAAATGTAAAAAAAAATATTAAAATGGAAATACTCGAGCGCGTCAGATATTGTAGTTTAGATACTCCAAGGTGTCTCTGATATCGAAAATATATTCATCTGCCGATTTGCGTGGTGGGGGTGGCCATCCGGAAGTGGAGAAAATGAAAAAAAAAAACATTTACTCGAGCGCGTCAGATATTCAAAGGGGATGTTAAGTGAGCCCTAAAAATGCACCCCTTCGAAAATCTGCCAATTTGGAGGTGACGCAAGGTAGTAGCGAATTTTTGAAAATGCAAAAAAAAATCTCAATTTTGAAATACTCGAGCGTGTCAGATTATTTTACAGAAGGTTCAGCTTGCACTCCAAGTTATGTTGGCTTAAAATCTGACAATAATTTTGAGGGGTATTATTAATCTGACTGCTAGAAACAAAAATTATGATTTATTTTTAAGATTTTTTTTTCTTTCTGACGTGTAAGTTTAATAACTTTATGAGCTATTTCTTGTTCACAAAAAACACACTTTATATTTCTATGAAATATGTAAAAGCTCACAAAATATTATTCACAAAACTAACTTTAAAGCACAAACAAGCCAGAGCGTTTTACATATAATAACATGAACGCGTTGTTTTATGATGAGCTTTATTATAAAATATATATAATTACATTAAAGTGAAAGGTTATAGGTGAACCTATAGTTTGATGTAATACTTACCTTAACTTATTTTAATATGTATTTTAACCGACCAAAAAAAGTTATAATTTGACACGTTTAGCGCCGTGATATACTGTGATGACATTATGGCGACGGAAAGTAGTGTGAGGACGGTGCGAGAGAGTGAGAGATAGAGAAAAAGTAAAAGAGAAAGAAAGACAGAGATATGAATAGGTACATGTTTCACTGCAGCTGCTCGTTCGATTCGAAGACGATTTTTGTTTCTTCGGCTTATGAAAATCGGCAGATTATATTTTTCCCGCTATCCTTGAGTTATTTACTTTAAAATAAAAAATAAATCAACTGCGCTCGAGAATGTCAAAGTTGCGTTTTTTTTTTGCAAGTTTGTGATCCTCTAACTCCCTTACGTCACGTTCAAATGGTCAGATTATTCATATACATACTTCTCACTATGTAATTAACCCACCATATCTTAATCTGACGCGCTCGAGTATTTCGAGTTATTAATTTTTTTTTACTAATCTGATCGGTTATTCTAGACGCACCCACCAGTGTAGAGAGCCTATATTTGGTGGAGGTACTCAACATGGTGCAAGGTACCCCCCTTATGTTCATCTGACGCGCTTTAGCTAATCCACAAATCCCCTCTTGGCGGTCCGTACTAGCGAGCTTGTATCATAGAGTCCAGGGACCTCCACTCCCACTGTTGGTGAACTACAGTAAAAAGCAGACCTTTTTATTGTAGTTCACCAAGTTTTTTAATAATATGTATAATGTATAGTATGTAATATAATATGTACATATTATCATGTTTTGCATACTTTGCTTATTTATTTATTTATTTATTTATTTATTTAAACTTTATGCACATCATAGTACAAAGGCGGACTTAATGCCACAGTGGCTTATGTTCATTGTATAAATGAACGCGACAGTTACTAATCCTCAACTCTGCACAGCCTACACATTTATTTATATTTACTTTAATTTAATCTGGTTTTCCACAGAATAACGTCTTTGTAGTATTTGAAATTTAAATTGAAATTTTAATTAGATTAATCTTGTGTTTGTACGTCACAAGTACCAAACACTTAATTTGTGTTTAACTAGATTGAATAATAATATGCGTTTGTTTTTTAATTTTGATTAGGTACTACTACTTTATGAAATGATTATTTTTTATTAAATGAAGACGTTCTGGTTTAGTATAACTATGATAACAGTTCATGCCATTTCCCGTCGAACCTTCATCTAGCACAAAAATGCATTCATTTTGCATCAAAGAACTGGCCTAGTAGCCTCCCATGGATTAAATAGAAATAGCATAGTATTAGGTTGTATCTACAGGCTATACATTTTTATTAAATACTAATATTTTAAAAAATCGCTCAAATTATTCACAAGGAATCAAAACTATTAACTATTATGGTAGATACTTGAAACAGCGGCGATAATTTCATTCAAAATATTGTTCGAAATTGAAGTACAAAACCCACGCGTTACCATGGAAACCAAAAACAGAGATGTTGCAAGTTTGCAATTTTGCCCGGAGAAACAGCGAAATTAAAATTTACTGACCTAGGCCACACCTAGGCTTAGCTTGACTTTGGATTATTATGTTTTTTTTTCAAATTTATTTATTTTTATTTATTTATTTATTTATTTAAAAGTTACACCAACATAGTAAACACTAACACTTACAGTAAAAAAAGAAATTAGCATCAAATAATAGGATAAGTATCACTATACTGACAGGTGCAAACTGCATGCGATTTCCAAATAAAATTTATACTATTTGAACATAAAATTTAGAAAAACAAAAAAGATAAAATAAAAATAATGATTGAAAGCTTGGTCCAAATAAAAATATAAAACTAAATAAGAAGGGTCCGCAAGGAGCACATTTACAGAGTGTGCAAAAAGTGATAATAGTGGGCACCTCTTAATTAATTTTTTAATCATTCTCGAGGTACGCTAAAAAAATCCAGAATGTGCTAGTAGAAAACAACAGGGCGCAAAATCTGATAAAAATCAAATTTTCGAAAGCTCTCGGAAACTACGAGGCGCAGAAACTGAGTTTTAACCGAGTGTTCCACGACACTCACGCATTTTTTGTTAATCCACGTTGTGAGTACGGTTTGGAATTGCAGCTTCAAATGATGATGGAACCGAGGCGATGCGCGACGCCATCGAGTGCCGTTAAAAACTTCATTTTTTCTTTATTCTTCCTTTATTCTTATCATACCATTCTGTAACATTCTAATAAAGTTTTTTTAATATTAAAAAACACGACTTGCTGGTTTATACCCAAGTCAGCGGCATAGAGGTGAAATATGGGCGTTTGCCGTTAGCACTATCCCGATAGAGTAGACACGAATAGGTACTACGTGGCTAATGATGCATAACAAATGCAGCCACGTGAACGCAGACTGTGGTTAGCTTGTGACTTCCTACTTGTATTCGCTAAATCTGTATTCACGAAGCCATTATATTCTATTAAAAGTTAATGGAATTAATAGGGATGTTGACAACTTTTGAATATAAAAATTTTAATTAGTCCGTCTTTTAGAAAATTAAAAATCATTAGACACGTATCCATATCCATTTCCAAATAAATGAAAATACACAGAGATAAAGCGCATTAAAGTTTAGGGTGGGGGCTCGTGACGTCACTTACCGCTACAAGCCGCCATACAAACTGCACTAGTTAGTGACTCACGCGAAATTTCAACTCAATGTATCTCTGTTATTTTTTGATTACGTAAAAAAAGAATAAATACGTGTCCAAAATTTTTTTTAATCTACAAACCGGACTAAAAAAAAAATTAGTCAAATAGCCTATTAGGTATGGTAAGTATTAAAGGTTGGAATGAATTATGGCACAAAAACGTTTTATGTACCTATACTACCTCAATTCACAGTTCCATTCAAACATCCTTGCAAAAAAAACATACATACAATCGAACATAGAAACTCCTCCTTTTTGGAAGTCTGTTAAAAAGTATCATCGATATATTATTATCTCAGACCAAATAAAAATAAAAACGGAACGCGTAGAACAAACAAGTGAAGCCCGGAAAAAGACACCACGCCGTGCACGTACCTACACAGAAACACGCACAAACTTACAAGCAAAGACTATACTTACAAGATAAAGACACCATACCTTTTAGTTTGAGCTTCTCCTGCTAATGGAGGTGACGCAACAATTAAGTTAGAAAAAATGCCATATTGTGTCGTCAACGGTCAAAAAATAAAAAACAGCATGGAATCACTTATCACCAGTAAGTAAACTTAGCAAATCCATACACTTTCCTAATCACCACATGCATACGCAAGGTCGGCTTCACTTCGTTGTTCGAGACGTTCCGTCTTTAGTTTTTAATTGTTCGGAGCGATATATATGTCGGAAATAGAAAGAAACAGTAGTAGCAGATAACGGCAGATAGTTATCTGCTATTGCAAAGATAGCTGACTAACTGATGATGATAACATAACACAATGTAACTGAAGGCAGGGGTAGCCGTAGGTATGATCGAGACTATTAGCTGAGTGACATATCTAGAACGAACTAGAAACTGTTACAATTAATTGCACCAATATAGTTAGAAGTTGTACACCATACCAGATATCCGTAGGGAACACGGAGCAGTGCCTGGGACTTGCGACCCAGGTGTAGGTTTAATGGGGCCCCTTTACAATGCATGAACGCTCACCTCCACTGCCCGTGCTCCCGACTTAAGCAAACCTCTGGAAACAATTAGATGACACAGCACATAATCACTTGATACGACACTATAACTGCACTGAACCGAACACAAAATAACAATGAACCGTTGCTTACGTATACCCGCAGTTTATATCAAGTTCTAACAAAGACGAGTCGGGCAATGGAGTGGAGCGGGGGAACGAACTTTCTACAACCGCTATTCGACGGCGGGAAACTTATTTTTAATGAAACTACCCTCTCGCCGACATATAGATAAAAACGAAAAAAGCAACTGTCAAAAATTAAGATTGTATAAGCAAAGTTCATCCTTATGCAGACGGCATAACGCTCACATACCATTAAAAAAAACCTATAGGTAGGTATATTTCCATTTTTAACCGACTTCCCAAAAAGGATGGGTTCTCAATTCGACGAGTATGTTTTATTTATATTTTTTTTATTTCTTATGTTTGTTACCTCATAACTTTCGACTGCGTGAACTGATTTTAATGATTCTCTTTTATTAGATTCTTACTCGTATTCAAAATGTTTAAAAAATTTATGCTCCAATGGTCTAACACTCTCAATAGTTTGACCTTGTTTGTTAAAAATGTAGGTGTACATTAATAATAATAATAGCTAAAACATTGTACAAAAGGAAATTCATTAGCTGATGATTGCTATTCTGTTCCAGTTCACTAATTGGATTCATTATAATAGAAACAGATTAAGTTATTCGGGCTTCAGTTCGTGGACTAATTATGAGTATTTAATTAATTTTGCCTCGCATTCAAAACTGTACAAGAGCTAGAGCATATTAACTCTGCGACAAAACTGAGGTCTAGTCAGATTTTAATTATTTTAATGGAAAGGATCATTTTATGATTTTTAAACATGTTTTTATGATGTTTTCTTTCTCTGACCGCTCAGAATATCAAGCATCACAAGAGCTATCAAAATATCAGATCCATCACAAATTCCAAAACATTGTCCAACACCTTATTGCACCAACAGCACCAACAGTACATGACAGCCGACACGTCACACGGGTAGGTATAGGTATCTTCTATCTACATAAGCCGATATCCATTTGATTTTATCATATTCACATATTTCCCGGGTCGATGCGTGAGCTCGTGTCGTCTCTGATTAATTTCGTTTCAGTAGGTAATTGACAAAATTTATTCTGACAATAAATATTTTATGTGATTTATTTATAGGTACCTACCTACAGCTAATTATTTTCTTTGAGATAAGTTAATTGGTATAGTGAGAAAAGTTAGGTATGTGGATAAACAAAAAATATCTACCTACTGCGGCTGTGGTCAGTAATAGGTACGCCAAAGTCAGATTTCGCATTATGCATATTATATTGATGTGCAATAGGGTACTTGCATGTTTTTTTTTCAGTCTATTTTAAAGATATATGGCCTACTTAAACAGAGCACGTAAAAGAAAAAAAATATATGCATAAATTAATTAAATAGAGCGTTTCAAAGTTCCTACTTTAGACCTTACCGCCGAAACGCGGAATGACGTCACTAGTTCAAAATTACGCCTTATTAATTTGTGATAGAAATGTCACTGTCGTATTGACAGGGTCATGTGACACTGACAGACAGATAACTTCAATATCCAAAAGCGAAATTAAGGTTGAACTGTGTCGATTTACTTCCAAAAGTTCCAGTAAAGAATCGAAATGCATCTTACCGATGCATTTTAAAGTAAAAAACTTCAGAAAATGAAAATATGCGTTGACTGTATGCACTTAGTTTCTTTTGCCTTCTCTGAAAGAGGTAAATGTTTCCTAAAAAAATAAAAGTGACGTCATGTGTCAAGCTTGGCTGTGATAGGTGTTTCGTTGCAACGTTCCGTTTCACAAAATTAAAAGTTGAATATTTTGGAAACTATTGAAATTTTTTTAGTAAATCTTTTACGATAACGCTTTTCTAAGGCTGTATTTTTGAAATATTGACACAATTTCTTATTATAAATTTCATGCAAGTACCCTATTAGGTATTTTAAGATAGAAAAGTAAACAAGGATTATCTGGTTTGTATCTGGTTTGTAGGTATATCATCCATTAAATAGTGTAAATAAAGTCTTAAAAAGTCCATGTTTTTTAGGGTTATGTACCAAAAGGGTAAAACGGGACCTGTACGTCCCAGCCAGACTGTATCTCATGAACCGTGATAGTTAGACAGTTGAAATTTTCACAGATGATGTAGGTACCTACATATTTTCCGCTATAATAACAAATACTAAAAAACAGAATAAAATTAATATTTAAAGGGAACAAACGTGATTTTTTGCTCATTTTTGCCCGATATCTACTATAATTTATTTTAATATTCAACATTACATTCAAAACCTGTATTTTCCATGGTGACCGTACTTCTTCCTCCAGAATGGCAGGTAAGGAAATATTTACGTCAAAGTAGGTACGTAATAACTCAGTGGCGCGAGCGTAAGAGAGAAATGCGGAAATTAGAAATGTCTGCAATATCCTGAGGTCGTCGACTACAATGTTTTTTATGATAAAACCTCTAATTGTATGGTGAAATGATTCATTACGAGCAGTTGACTTCACGATACACTTTTATCGATTTGCACCTTTACTCATCGACTAACGGCCGCACTCAGAGTCGTTTTAATGATTACTTAATTTCAAGTAAAGCTTTTCAAAACAATACCGCCGCACTCAGAGACGTTCATTAAATTAATGTTAATTGGCATTCAACTAAATTTAACTTAATTGGTGAAATACCAATTAACATCAATCTCGAACCAACCAAGTCGTCGTTGTAACCAAGCTCGTAGATTACTAGACTAGACTAATATACAAGAGACAAAATTAAGCGTTTAAAATTTGAGGTAATATTCTACGACTCGCCTGTTCGATTTCACCTAGGTATTCTATTTATTGGAGGTAAAAACACCATAATCTCGTGCTCGTGATTTCATTCGCGAGGTCTTAAATTTTAATGAGAAATGCCTACTCTATAATCACCTACTCCTGCTTTTTTTGTTAATTCTACTAAATAAACACAAAACTAAAAAAGCTAAAAATAACAAAATACCGATCTAATCGAAAAGACAAAAACATGTAATATTATTATTGGTTTGTGCTACCACTGATCGGTATGAAGTCGGTGACAAGCCAAATATGGAGGGGGTAGATGGGCTAAGTCGATTCCCGCCACCAGCTCTTCGTCAGCCGAACAACCCAAGTGGGCAGATACCAGCGCGGCAGCGGGCTTGTCACCGAATTCAAACCGATCAGTGGTAGCACTAACCAATAATAATATTATGTGTGTTTGTTTTCTTTTGGATTAAATCGGTATTTTTTATTTTTAGCTTTTTATTTTTAGCTTTTTTAGTTTTGTGTTTTTGGAAGTCGGTTTTAATTTTTTTGTTATTTATAGTGCAAACGAGGATTGTCAACTTGGCTAAGAGGGTTGCTTGTTTTTAAGGTATAGGGTTCCGTTTAACCCTCAGGGTACCGAACCCTAAAAACTTTGTTCTAACCAAGTGTCCCACGACACTCACTCACAAAATTTAAATGTGTAATTACGGAGTTTCCTATAGTAGGTACATATCTATACTATAATAAAAGAGTAAAATCCGCGATTCTGAGAGGGGTGATAAAAGAAGAATAACCAAGCCCAAAAAAAAGTTTTTAAATTTTTTTCTGTCTGTCTGTCTGTGTGTCTGTTCGCAATAATCTCCGCATCTACTGAACCGATTGTCATGCGGTTTTCACAGGTAGATTAAGGCCTGGAGGTACATATAGGCTTTGTTTCATTGAAATCGGATGTCGGGAAAAAAAGTGGTTGTTGTAGTTGTTGTTGTACAAGCGGGTGAAACCGCGGGGCACAGCTAGTAGCTACATAAGTGCCTAAAACGAATAGATAACATTAGGTACACGTACTTATATTATTTGGTAAGTTTAATTTTGAAGATTATATCTCACGCATACGTACGTTACGCACTTACGTTTACTTATCTATATTGTATAACTTTTCCACTGCTATTAACCCATTAGTCGCTCACTGTAGCATTCAGGGCATTACACATAACATAAATGTAATAAGGGCAAATAGGCCGTGGCACTCAAACACGTCCGTACACCGGCTAAGATGTCAACTCCACATAATTAATGAGGCCAAGGCCGCTGCAGCTCATAGCCTATACTCACGGCAAACATCAAAAGGCTAAATCTCGACTAGTGTACAAGTGCTCTTAATGGCTAACGAGCTGACTTGTATATATCTTCATACCTACTCTGTAAAAAAGCTTAATAAAAAGAAATATAATTTTATTACCTTCGTATCGTTTTGGCTGTGATAGTTTTTTTATTTCTCTGGAAAACCCTTTGACATACTTGTAGTGGATCAAAAAGTATTCTATGTAACAGAGGACATAACTTCTACTTGACAGGTAGGTACTATACTTATAGTATAATAATTTTTACTAGTTAATAAAAAATTTTAAGGGTAGTACTTCCCTCAAGCCATGGCCTTATATGGAACCAAAGCTTAGATTGCATAGTGTAGCGAATGTTGTCTCAGGCTGAGGTCTCAGGTTCGCAATTCTGTACTCCTTGCTTGTAAACACGGCAAATAAGAACTGACCGTAGATTCTGCTTAAAACTTTTATTTAGTTATTATGTTAAAGATTCTTTAAACACAACTTTGCAAGGATATTTTGTACTGGTAAACGAAATTTCATAACTCTCTTCAGCCCAAGCTCCAATTTTTTTCTTTCTCCCCTTTTCAAATCAAATCTGACGTACCAAAACAAAATAATAATAAAAAAGGTTGATATTGTAGCAGAATGCTACAATAGGTAGTTGAAACCTGTGGTCATCACACTAATTCCACGCCCAGCGATAATCCAACCTGGAACCTTTTGATTTGTGACCAATTAAGTCAATCAGGTCGTTATAGATTAGTGGTTAGAGTATAAGATTGTCTATATCCCTTGGTGTCCTTTGGTCATCGCCTAACATCAATTGGTTGGTGCAATTGATTTGTAGAAGTTATACAGCGTGTAAGGTTAAACAAGGGACCTTTTGATATCCGATTCTCATTTCAAATATCTACAATTCTACAAAAAAGCAGCGTGTGCACGTGAACGAAAATTTCTCCGCGTGGTGCGATCTCGGGTCAGGTGTACCTCAAGGAGGTGTCCTTTCTCCTTTACTATTCTCAGTTTTCATTAACTCTGTCACCAAGGTAATCTCTTCCAAATACCATCTTTACGCAGACGATCTCCAGCTATATCGTCATTTTCCAGTAACTGAGGCTGTTACTGCTATTACTGCTATGAATGACGACCTAGATCACATCAGTGGGTGGGCTAAATCTTACGGCCTCCGCATAAATCCGAATAAGTCACAGGCTTTGATCATAGGTAGTAAATACCTAAGGAACTCTCTCGATCTCTCTACTTTGCCCTCTCTATTTTTGGATGGTGCACGGATAGCTTATACCGACACCGCTAAAAACCTTGGTATCACATTTGACTCGAACCTCACTTGGAGCGCTCATGTTGGTACTGTTAGTCAAAAGGTACATTATACTTACCACTCTTTAAGGTGTCTCCAGAATTTCTTGCCCACATTTAGTAAAATCTCACTTGCTCAGTCTCTTATCCAGCCCATTCTTGATTATGCCGACGCATGTTACCTTGATGCCACCGAGGAACTCCTGAACAAACTGGAGCGCTTGCAGAATCTCAGCATACGCTTCATCTTTGGTCTCAAAAAGTTCGATCGTGTCTCTCAATTTCGTAAGGAACTTAAATGGCTTCCTATCCGCCACCGTAGGGACACTCGAATTCTTTTTCTACTATTTAATATTCTTCATAACCCAACTTCCCCGTCCTACCTACGAGAACGCTTTTCCTTTTATCGACCACCTGATGCTGTCTGTAGGTCACACCTCAAAACACGCCTATCTGTACCTGGTAATTCCAATAGAACTAAATTTTTTTCGTCCTCTTTCTCTTTCCATGCAGTTGCCCTGTGGAACTCTCTGCCACATGAAATCCGTGACTGTAGGACTATCTCTTTATTTAAAAAGCGAGTCAAGGAACACTATCTATCACTGTCTGTGTAGCTATTGTATTCATTTTTGTATTTATTTATAGTTATAGTATTTATTTCTATATATTACGTGTTATTATATATTATATTGTCATGTAATTTTATGTAGGTATGTAGTTAGATAATGTTATTATTATTATGTTTATTTGGTTCTATTATTTTGTATGTATATTATTATTGTATTATTATTGTATTATTATTTTATTATTATTGTATTATTATTGTATTGTACCTATCGAACAGATGCACACCAGATCAGCCTATTCTTTTCTCTTTTCCTGTAGCGGGTCTGCTGGAAGAAATTCCACATGGAATAAGCATGACCCTTGTACATGATTACTTTTATACTTTTTTTTCCTTTTTTGTTGTCCTGTGTGCATTAATTGTTAAATAAATAAATAAATAAATAAAAAATATAAAATTATTTTCTGTACAAAAAACAATATTTCCAAAAATCGGGCGCGCTCCTTTCCTTAAAAGTCAATCACCCGCGAAAATCCACGTTTTTAGCTGAGATTGCTCTGTTATTTATCGGTTTCTTCTTTATTATTGGTATGGTAATAGCTGTTTCTCGCGGTAATGGTAATAGCTGTTTACTTTCGTTAATTCAGAGTTACTGCGGGAATTTCGGGATAAAAGTACTTTATGTCCTTTTTTGTAGCACTGACATCGTGTATATAAAATTTCATGATGATCGGTTGAGCAGTTAGGCATGAAAGCGTGGCGAACAAACAAAAAAACTCACATTCGCATTTATAATATTAAATAAGTTCCTCATTCAACATTATAGCCTGCACATCGGTTGCTGAGTTCAAACTCAACGCGTTAATCGTTTGTCTGGTCGTAAAAAGGCTTTTTTTTGTCATGCTCTTGCTCTTTCTATTCAGTACCTAGAGCAAATGCTTTTCTTACTCTAAAGTTAGCCCCGAGACTAAAATTAAATTAAAAAAAAAAAACTGACTGGCTTGTTTTAGTATTTCAATCTACACTAATATTAGACATAAAAAGTTTCAATGTTTATATACGTACATATTATGTAGTTTTAGATGTACATTGTATATAGGTAAGGGTTATCTCTGGAACTATTGGAACAATAGGCAATTAGGCATGTTGCCGGCTTATGAAAATCAGAATTCTATTAGTCCGTCAGTTACGAAATAAGAAATTATAGACACGTAAAATAAAATCGGTGTATTTAAAATTGTATTTGTACAACGCAGCAGTATCTGTAGAGAAAGGTATATTGGTATTCTAACACTCACCGTGGCTTGACTTATGTACCGTCATAAAAAATACAACAATAATAAAAATGTGGGGGAAATCGCATCACTTTTATTGAGCTAATCAAAAGTTTTCAGTGTAAAAACTTCAGTAACGGTCCCACATTTTACCAGTATCATTCAAACGTGGACCTTGGGTGTCGTGTCTCCGCAACAACTCAAATACGATCGTAAAAAGCGCAATAAGTCGCCAGAACATCGTATTTTACTTAACATTGAGTGTGCACTTTTTCATATTGAGTGATCAAAATCTTTCCTCATATTTCTTTAAAAATAGCACAGCACAGATTCTAAAGAATGTGTAGAAATTATCTTTTGCCGCACGGCACCACATTATTAACATTACTGGTTGTGTGGTTGGAGTTCCCGCGGGAATTCCAGTATAAACTATATGTATAAACCATCCTCTTGAATCACTCAATCGAAAAATTATTACCTACAAAATTAAATACATAATTTGATAAGCTGGGTTCTCTTCGCCTTTGGCTGAAATAATAATAATAATAATCCACTTCACAACACACAGATCTACTTGATCCCGCACTAAGCTATAAGCTTGTGTCGTGGAAACCAAGCAAACGTGGTCTATACTACACTTACTATTTAATATATATATATATGTATATATATATATATACATACACGCCCAGACTGGAAAATGGAACCCTGTGTTCATCACACAAAGTCCACCCCCACCGGGAATCGAACCCTTGATTAGCGGGCAGGCATGGTGACCTACTGCGCCAATCGGGTCGTCATTTGTATTTTGTTATTGTAATAATAATAATTAGTGTAATTTCTGAAAAATTATTCTTTTGAGTTTTATTATTTAGCCTTAAACATTCTATACACTAGAAGGTTACAACTTCATTTGAAATTTTGGATAAATGTAGGAATTTGTAATTTTAATTATTCTATGTACATTGTACACCCCTCTCTTCTGCGTACATTACTCTCTGTCAATTACTCGTACTACAATCACTTTTAAATGGCAATAAACAAAAGGTTAGAGGTCTGGCAGGTTTCTGGCTCTGTGAAATCTCGTAAAATGTAGTTTAAAGCCAAACATAAAATTCAGCACAATATCCTATTTGTCAGACATGAAACAATATAATAGAAACCCAGACGCAAGGAGACTTGGTGAAATGGATTTTGATTTGATAGGCTTATTGTAATAGAGTCCTTTGTATTTCAAGGATTTCAATTACCTTTGAAGAATACCTCACCACCGTGAATTTATTTCTTTATTTGTGCGGTGTACATAATATTAGGTACTCGTATACCTGTTTTTCCTTTAAATAATAAAATGTCTTACCTTTGTACCGCGCTTTTAGAGATGTCTATCTTTTCGCTTTTTTCGATCACAATAATTTCACTAAAAGAATATTACGTAAATATTAGATTCTTCAAAAGATTGAATGAAACGAATGTTAGTACTTAATAGCATAAAATTTAATATATCTGTCCAAGGTAAGTTGATAGGAAAAACTAATTTTATGATAGGTATACCTACCTATAATAACAGTTCTATGCCTATTTGGACAAAACTGCGTTTACCACGGATTTACCTACGTTAAAATTGTCTTATGAAACACATTTATCTACGTGAGTTTTAATATCTTTGGAAAACATTCAACAAAGGTACAAGGCTTTTATTTTTACGCGAGATTTTCCATAATTTCGTCTCTTCTATATAAATTTATTTCCCAGTTTCTTTTGCATGCAACACTATCTCACTTTGTTGTTGACGATGTTTATGAGTAAGTATTTTAACTGATTGATTTCAATGTGCTATAAAATTTGTTTCCAATAAATAAACAATTAAATACCGATAAGAGATTATTTGAAATCGATGTAGAACTTGTGAGCATTGTAACAACAGCGTTAATAACATCTGAGTGGCAGATACGTGTATCCAGCGGTTAAACACACGCTCTTCATGCATTATTGGAAGGAACAAAAAGCGATATCAGCTATTTAATTGTGGAACGCGGACCGAAATGTTTGCCTGTTCATATATTATGTCTCTGTCAGTTTACATATTGACATCCAGGTTTAATGAAAACGTTTCATATGGTACATTTCGTCGTGCACTTTCATCACTTCATCACTGTTTATCATACACTATTAGGTATACAGGGAACGAATGAAAATCATGATGGTTTACCATTACCCAACATACGATGCCTTAATAGGTAATTTGAAAGCTTAATACCTATAAATTTGTATGTAAATAAACCTATAAAACTCGCTTAATTTTAATATATTCGCGGTATTTGTTCAATAATGTTTAATCTATACATATAAAATGCTTTTCCTGAATGACTGCTTGACGGATCAACTCTCAACCTAAACCACTGACCGTATAGAGACCTGAAACTTGGAGGGTGTGTTCTTTTTATGACGTAGGCATCCGACAAGAAAGGATTTTTGAAAATTCAACCTCAATGGGGGTGCAAAGGGGTTACAAAGTTGGAATGGAACATATGAAACAATTCCGCGGAACTTTGGAATTATCGTCGGTGAAACCGCGTGGGACAGCTAGTGTTGCGTAAAAATAGACTTGAAAGTATCATAAATAAAATAAACAACCAATACGTTATCAATAAATCTACTTTTAAAAACTTCTTCAATGTTTGCATTATGCTTAATAAAAGGAAGTTATTTGAAAACCTTCTTTAACATTAGGTAGAGCCCTAGAGACCGACGGGTAACGATCATTCGTCGTATTTTAAGGCGTATGGCACATTTAAAAAGTTTAATTGGAAATTCCCTAAGTTGTCGTTTCCAGCATTCAATATTTAAACTTTTTAATATCAAGTTTAAGCTAGGTACATAATTCTTTTCGAATATTTGTATTTATTTTTTTAATAACGTACATCCTCCCTTCGATTTCTTTTCAAATGAGATGTGCTTTGAATCATGCAAGGCTAAGTTTAACATATTAATTAAACTCCTTGATTGCGAAAATTATCATCTGTAACACTACCCTTTGGCACACTGTAACTGGACATAGATAAACAATAGTGTGTGTTTTAACACTGGAGAAATGAGTAAATCGTGTTTAAAAATTATAGCGCTAGGTATTTTGTGTCAACATTCTTTTATATTTAAAATTTGGTTGGCATTTAAACAATGTAATAAGGTAAACGCATCTTTAAAAAAACGTTCTATAACTCTCAATAAAGCGTTCTGTATCAATAAGTTAATTTTGTGGTTTAACATGTTATTGCTTATCGGTGTCCAACTATGGATTACAAAACCTTTTCGCGTTAGCCTAATCAAAACAAAAGAATCAATGTTAAAAAATTATTTAAACCACCTTCAAAAATATTTGTATTAAAATTTTTTTCAACAGTGCCCGCTGAATGTTTCTGAATGTTAAATTTTACATCAAACATTGATGTCTGACGATAACTAAGCTATAATCATGAGATATGTACATGTATTACACTTTACAGCATATTCTTCACAAAACACTAAAACCTATATTTTGTTGTATACACACCTCACCATATCTACAGATACCCACCGTCGACTAGGTATTCCACAAATTACAAAAGATTAAAATAAGCGAACCCGGTGCAATTTCCAGCTTGGTCCATAGCCGGGGGTGTTGAGTCCGATATGGGTAACTACACTCGCGCGCGCACACACTCACGGCACACAGCAATGCACACACATAAGTTCACACATCACACTATACTGTACAATGGTATTATATTGCTGCTCACAAATCCCAATTTAGCGGTATCGCAGGCCTTTTACCGTAGCCGAACAGACGTAGACGAAAATAAAGTTTTTGAAGGTACCTACTTTGATTTACGAGCCCTAACAATTACGTAGATTTGATTCTATTTATTGGCCTATTATACTTTATTCTATTCTTTATTCACGTTATTCGCATTTTGTAAAATAAACTCATTTCAAACATACGGAAATTAACATAGGAAAATAAAAGACACAATAACTCATACATATTTATCTGAATGCTGTTGTAAATTATTTATTAATCGTAGAAATTTTTCCTTTATAATGCAAAAAGCTTTACTATAGGTAAATAGGAACAAAGCGAGTTAACATTTTGTAAATTGATATAGGTACATGTCATAGAAATAACAACTATACTTATGTATAGTACAAAGTATTTGAGACGAATTTGACTTTGATGACAATTTTACGGCAATTCGTTGTATTTGGTGTGTGTAGGTGTCGTCCAATGCCACTGTAACCGTTTCCACACTCAAGACCGGATGGTATTGCTAATTGGATTTGCTAAGCTGTTGAAAATCGTATAAACTTTAACTAATACGGCAAAAGTTTACCGAGAATTACCTTCGGAGCTTGGTGCTCGAGAACAATTTGGTCTGTAATGGTTGTTGTGTATACAAGACAACGAAATAATATATGCAAAATAGGTGGGTAACTGGGTATACATGATTAAAATTATTGTTTACTAGCTATTCCCCGCAGTTTCACCCGCGGTGATTTCGTAGTTCCCGCGGAAATTCCGGAACCAAAAGTACCCTATGTCCTTCTCTGTACCCCTAAAAGTGTGTATAAAAAAATCCTTGATCATCGGTTGGGCCATTAAAGCGTGAAAGTGTAACAAACAAACAAATAACTCATTTACGCGTTTATAATATTAGTAAGGATTGGAGCAAAGAGTTACAGCCGCACTGAGAGCCGTTTTGATAATTACTTAATTTTAAGTAAAGATTTTTAAAACAAAATTGCCGCTCATTACATTAATGTTAATTGGCAGTTGACTAATTAAGTAGGTAACGTCTCTGATTGTGGAAATTCTGTTTTAATAATCTTTACTTAAAATTAAGTATTAATCATTAAAACAACTCAGTGCGGCCGTAATTTTGTGAAAATTAAACGTCACAAACGGAAAGTACGTGACAATGAGCTACCAACTGAAAACTAGCTGCCGCTAGGTATACCCCCACTTAGGTAACGGAGACCCTTTGGGAAAACTATGCAAGAGATGTCTATGCTTTTATATTTATTGTGTGTTGTGCTGTTCTTCTCCCATTGTTGCCCATGTGAGTGAGCGAAAGGTCCAGAGAGAGGTGAAGAATTTTGTAAATATGCCTAATAAACAACGCCGTATCGAAAATTTGTGAAATGAAAATTTGAAATTAGTACAATGGCGTCTTGGCTGTAGAGTTTAGGTACTTACCCACCAGAGTACCCACAGATTTAGGAAGGTTTATTAATTCTGTCACCTGTGTAGGTACCTAGTATAGTCTCAAAATCCATTCACAGTTACATGCTATCTATTCAATGCTTCGATTTGGTACAATTATTTTCGAAACCGTTGACGCAACACCTATAAAAGTCGCCATTTGCGAGATTGGCACGTTATTCGTAGCTTTGCTGCTTTTATTTGGACCATTCGAACCGAAGCGTTGTTGCTAAAATAAATTTATCTATGTGTGCCTCTGAAAACGTTCAGCGTTTGAGATAGCAATGCAATAGATAAACCTTCACCTCACTTCGTATTTAAACAATGTCAATACCTTACCTGCCTACCACAAATAATGAAAAACTGGCGCCGCGGCTCCGGCATTGTATAGGTACCTAATGTGTGAAAGTTCACCGAGTTCATATTGTCATATTTATTTATTTATTTATTTACTAATTTACAAACATTGTAACAACTTGGCAGTGCTACATAAACCTTTTTAGGTTTTTCCGTGCACAAAAACAAGAAATAAAACAATAAAAAACATTCACAAACAAACAAGATGTTTCAAATCAGGCTAGGCAGATGACTAGTTGGTAGGTACTTACATACTTTTCCGCTAGCTGGGCGCAAGCGATAAACCGCCAAATAATCTATAGGTACTAATATTATAAAGAGGTAAAGTTTGTGAGTTTGTGAATTTATGAGTTTGTGAGATTAATAATAATAATCTATTTCACAACACGCAGATCTACTTGATCCCACAGTAAACTATTACTATAGCTTAGGCATCCCGCATCCTATTAAAGCATTTAGGATTATCTATTTATACAATATATATACAATACAGCCTAAACCGCTGATCGTAGAGACCTAAAACGTGGAGGGTGTGTTCTTTGTATGACGTAGGCGTCCGATAAGAAAGGATTTTTGAAAATCCAACCCATAAGGGGATGAAAAGGGGTTGCGAAGTTTGTACTATATATTTATATACTATATATACAATATATATCTATAGAATATATGATTATATATTATATATAATCATATATTATACTATAGATATATAAACATGCCCAGACTGGAAAGTGGAACCAATTGTGTTCATAACACAAAGTCCATCTCCACCGGAAATAGAACCCGGAACCTCTTGATTAGCTGGTAGGCTTGGTGACCTACTACGCCAATCGGGTCGTTTGTGACGTTGTAGGGGGTAATCTCTGGATCCACTGAACCAATTTTGAAAATTTTTTCACTAGTCTAACAAGGTAGTTGGAATAAGCCGACTTCAGTCTATCAAAAACCATTGCTTATGGATTTTGTTATATTAGGTGTTAATGAATTAACTGAAAACTAGAAAAAATGTAGTTTGCTCAGAATCGGCTTCTAAATCAATCGCACCATGTTTTAATATAGGTTATATTTTTTCATTTTTACTATCCCATGTCAAAATTATTTATAATTCAATATTTGACGCGTACGCCGACCGTAGCAAGGACATCAAATCGGTCATTGACACGTAGGCGCCGGCGTAGCGCTTAAAATTTCGTAGATAGGTCACCTCCAAACTAATGTTGAATAACTTTTAATATATTAATTTTTCGACATATTTTATATTTTAATCATATTATTGTTTATTTTTTTAAATGGGGTGTATCAGGTTTTTGGTTAATTCATTAACACATTGTATATATAGTAGTTAATGTATCTGGGTATGTTCCTTTTTTTGCTTTAAAATATCTTTACTGATGCACAAGTTTCATTTTATTACTTAAAATATAGATAAACCACAACATAATACAATTAAATTATTTATTTTTCAATGATTGATACTTTCCGACCGCATGTATATAGGTACAAAATCTCCCGTGTTGTGTGTGAAAAATGGTTGCAATACAAAGGTACATTCTATGTTGAAACCCATTAGCTTTCAGCAGAAATGTACACGCTTCAGTTGTTTGAATCAAAAAGAGCAAACCTGATTGTGTTCACTTGACGACTAAATTCGTTCACAGGACGAAAAATGTCAAAGGCGAGGAATTTCAACCATACCGCTTCTGTCACTTAGGTACCTTTGTAGTTTATATGGGACAGAGTACGGCTGATACTTTCAGTAGTAGGTACTTATCAGTGTTTCAATGACCCATTATTTAATTTAAAGGCATTGATGTGTAGTTGCGAGATTAATATACCTACTTATAGTTTTTATGGAAAACTTCAAAGTGAAACTTCTACGAACTAGAAACGAAAAAATTTAGAAAACATTGTATTATTGTGATTTCAAATTTCAAAAATAAGAAAAATAAACTAACGAAGATAGAAATATTTTGGCACTAAGCTTCCTTTTATATGTATGGTAGGCGACCTGCACTAATATTACTAAAAGTGTCCTTGTTCGCGGTTCACCGACATTAAATTGGGAATCTTAACTTTATGGTCCTTTCAGTTTATTTGGTTCGAATTTTGAAATATTTTAATGGTGGGTTTCTTCTTTGCAACAAACCTAAATAATATGTATCACCTTTCGTACTGTCTGATATAGGTATGGTGATGTAGATTACGCAATATTATGTATGTATCCACTAATCAAGATCGTGTAAATTATATACCTTTTGTTGACTACAATTCCGTAGATATTAAAATCATTCGCAAAAATAAATTCCACGAGATACATCTGAATTATTTAAATTAGATGAGTAAAAGGGAAGAATTAAATATTTCGTTCAAATATTATCGTTTAAAACCAGATCTTGTTATTTTGTTGACTTATGTTAATTTTGTCGTCGTTGTGAAAATACTCAATAAGCTTCATTTAATATACCTTGTAAGCTTTTATCAACAAGAGGCAGGCATATCTAGCGCCCTTAGACTTTCACCGAGAGAGGCAATAACGGACTCTCCTGATGATCTCCTGTTATACCTATTTAACTATAATACAGTACAATCAACATTCAAATGTTTTCAAGGGTAACCGCAATTAGATCGGCAGCTGTTTGGAAAACTGTTACCGACTCAATTTGATGACAATCTAAAGTTGCCAATAATACCTACGTATTTAAGAGGTAAAGCTACAAGTTTTGATTGCTTTTGACTTTGAATGTTTAATTCCATGTACAGGGTTTTATAACTTTGTTATGTAACAAATTAAATTGTTTTCAATAAAAACAAAAAAATACAATAGGTTAGAGTTACAAGGAGTTACGTCTTACTTGAGTATTATATAGAAAATATCTGGGCGAGCGAGCTTCGCTCGTTGTGATAACTGCTCCTGGATAAAGATGCTTCTGCTGTTGTTAAGTAGAAAAGCAGTATCAAACACTCGTTTTTCATTGCCTGAAAACACGGATAAAACGACGTTTGCCAATAAATGAAACCTATAGGTAGATCGATTAATCGCCCCCGAAAACCCAAAATTTCATTAAAATCGTTGAAGCCGTTTCCGAGATTCAGATTATATTTATTCGTTCGTTTAAAGGTAGTATAGATAAGTAGATGAGTCTCAGGCTACCACCATCTCTAACAGTCTGATTTTGACTTTACATTAAGTGAACATTTAGCGTCTGCATGACGTCAGCTGGCTGAATACCCAGCTAACAGCGGAACACTGGTTGTTAACTTAAAAATAAAACTCCAGTTTCATTACATATATATAGATTTGGATACCCTACTATCAGCAGCCTTAAGCGAGCTTTATTTAAAGCAGTAGATAGGTATTTAACTTTCATAGTAGGTAGGTAATCGAAATGTAACTGAAATAAATAATATTATTCAACAAGAATTATAAAGTAATTTATTTCGTGAAACGTTTGAAGCATCAGCACTTTCGGACCCCATCAAGAAAATAATTGGATTCCCTAATTCGAAGCAATTTTCTTATTTAACTTACTGTGACGTCGCGCCGTTTGAAATAACACTTCTATTAACGATTCATTTACGTACAATTGAATAATTTACCGAAACGATAAGAAACAATTGTTAAAACGGATCAAGTTAGAATATCTCCACTCTCACTTGGAAACTTTGCTTTTTCACCTTCGTATTTTTTATTATTTATATATCTATAATAATATTATAAAGAGCTAAAGTTTGTGAGTTTGTGAATTGTGAGTTTGTGAGTGTGCCGTTGTATCGGGTAATCTCGACTGAACCGATTTTGGAAATTCTTTCATTTATAGGAAGCTACAGAAGTCCCGAGTGACATAGGGTACCTCTTATCCCGGAATTACCACGGGAACTCCGAAATTTACCGCGGGTGAAACCGCGGGGAACAGCTATGTACAATATAAGGGGCGTGTAATTGGAGAGAAAATTGGCTACTTGACTAAATTTTTTTTTTAGTCCGTCGTGTGGATTAATAAAAAAAACTGGACACGTATTTTTTCTATTTTTACGTAATCCAAAAATAACGGCGATATAAAGTTAAAATTTCGCGTGACGTCACAACCAGGTGCAGTTTGTACGGGGCTTATACCGAATAATGGCGTCACGAGTCCCCCACCCTAAACTTAAATGCGCTTTATCGATGTTTATTTTCATTAATTTGAAAAAGCAAAATATACGTGACTTATATTCTTTTTATTTTTTAACTGACGGACTAATTAGAATTTTGATTTTCATACCCCGGAAAATACCCAATTGCCTATTTTCAGCAGTGGAATGCTATAGGCTCATGATAATGATGATGATGACATGTATAATACGAACATATTTAATCATAAGTTTAATAATCCATATAAATAAAAAATAAACACAAACGAGGTAGAGGCTGCCCGCCATTTTTGGCCTGGTGTTGGAAAGAGACCTCAAGCAAGCCCAATTGCCGGATTCGACCACCCAAGACAGATGTTCTTGGCGCAAAAATGTGAGGAGGCCCGACTCCAAAATTCGGGATCAGGGACGGAAGAAGAAGAAGGAGAAGATATGAATAAGAATAATTTGCCGAAATGTATGTGATCGCATATAACAACCAAACGACTGCACCAAATTGGATAATTATTTTTTATTGTGTTCGTTATTGTCAGGACAAGGTTTGTAGAAAAGAAGTTCCTGCAGTGCGAATTCCGAAACTCACGCGGGTGAATCTCCGAAACGGGTGGACTGATTTGGACGGGATTTTCACTGCTAATTACCTGGTATTATAAGGAGTAAATTAGGCTACTTAATTGGACTTCCTGTGGGAATGCCAAAACTCACGCGGGTGAATCTCAGAAACGTTTGGACCAATTTCGGCGGGACTTGAACTGTTAATTAGGTGATGTTATAAGGAGTAAATTAGGCTACTTGATTGGAGTTCCTGCGGGAATTTATATAAGTTTAATACATTGTGATAATAATATAATATGATTCCAATCCAGGTATTGATATATTAATTACCCAAATTAAACAATCAGCGACGCAATATAAACATTTTAAAAACCTACAAAGATAGCTACTTATCTTACTGGTGTATTTATGTATTTTTTTAAACGGCTTTTTGAATTTTATAGGTTTGTTCTGCATGGCAGTTTGTATGGCGGCTTATAGCGGTTAGTGACGTCACGAGCCCCCACCCTAAACTTTCATGCGTATATTTTCATTTATTAGAAAAAGCAAAAAATACGTGTCTACGGTTTTTTTATTTTGCAACTGACGGACTAATTAGAATTTTGATTTCAAAAGTCGTCACATCCCTATTGTGAGTTTGTGACGTTGTAGGGGGGTAATCTGTGAAACTACTGGACCGATTATGAAAATTCTTTTACTAATAGAATGCTACAGTGTTCCTGAGTGTCATAGGGTACTTCTTGTCCCGCAATTCCCGCGGGAACTCCGAAATTACCGCGGGTTAAACCGAATGGAATTTGTGAATTTGAGGTTGTAGGGGGTAATCTCTGGATCTACTAAACGTCCACTAAACAGACGACTAATTAGTCTTGCCACAACCTTTGGAAAATTCGTTGATTTATAGGAAGCTACAGTGATCTAGAGTGACATAGGGTACTTTTAATCCCGTAATTCCTGCGGGAACTCTGAAATTACCGCGCGTGAAACCGCGGGAGACAGCTACTACCTATTGCATAAACACGGTTAGTCTTACAAAGAAATAAAACTTGGTAGTCCATTAATACGGAGAACACTTGGGTAAAGATGTACGACACAATAGCGCGAGTACCTCATCGCACGTGCGGCTTACCCTCGAAACCGAAGGTAGGTAGTTGTAGTTGCGTCGCGACCACAGAGGAAATAATATATCAACTAGAGAGGCTATTTAGGCTCAGCACGCGCGCCTTGGTGGCAGCGCAAGTTATAGTATTGCCAAAACTTACTTTGCTGGTGTCCCAAGTATATTTTCCACAATATTTCCAAAACTGAATTGAAGACAGTGAAAACACATAATTAAATTATCCTACTAATCCTACTAATATTATAAAAGCGAAAGTTTGAAAGAATGTATGGATGGATGGATGGATGGATGGATGGATGGATGGATAGATGTTTGTTACTCTTTCACGCAAAATCTATACTGGATGGATTTGAATGAAACTTTACAATAATATAGCTTATACATCAGATTAACACATAGGCTACTTTTTATCCCGGAATTCCCGCGGGAACTCTGAAATTAACGCGGGTGAAACCGCGGGGCACAACTAGTGTTTAATACATTAAGTTATGTTAACAAATGTTAACAAATTTGTGCGTGATATTTACTAGTTTTATGCAAAAAATTCACCTGGCGACACTAGTTTTATGCTAAACTGACTTGATATATTAATTCGATGTTCTGTGATGGCGACTCGCGACATCTCGCTGCTGGAATGTGACCGGTGAATGAGCAAAATAAATGTAAGTATTACCTTCGTTTGTTTTGTTTTGGTACATAATTGGGACCTATTTTAACGAAATAACATTTCGATATTTGCAATTTTTATTCAAGTTGCCTTTAAATGACGATAACACACATCTAATTCCGTATAAAGGTAAGCTCAATTTACCTGTGAAAACCTCATAAAAATCCGTTCAGTAGTTTCAGAGTTTAAGGTGAACAACCAGACAACCCCGAAGGAATCTCAAAATGAAAGTATCATATAGAAGTATCCTCCTATATAGTAGATACTCTACTTTCCAATTACTGTTAATATGGTTCTGGAGATAAGAAATAACCAGCATGAATTTCGGTATGTCCACAAGAATTTCTAGATCCTATATCTATTATTATTATTATTATTTCTAGGTATCCTATATCAGGGACCAGAGATTCTGTACCTTACTACGAGTATCACTGAAAGTATTTTTAAAATCGGTTACGTAATTCCAGAGAATTTCTGGAATTAATTACCTATAGTTTCTGTTTTGGTCTAGCTAACTTTTTATAATATTAATGTAGGTAGATTACTTCCATAAACTTCAAAAAGAAACAGATAAATTCAACCATCTTAGATTCTAACCAAAATCCTAACTATATATTGTTATTGGAATATCAATACATATAGGATCTACGATTCAAAAACGTCATTGGTACACTGTTATTGGAATATTTGTTATATTGTTATTCATTGGAATATCAATAAAGGGTCTAAGATCCTATTTAGCTATTGGTATATTGTTACTAGAATATTTTTGTCATTGAATGAATTTTAATAGGTAATAGACACCATAATTAAAGAAGACGAAGAAGATTGGCCATTGTTTTTCAAGCTTATAAACTGCAAAGGCAGGATTAGGGGAGTTTTAGGGAAGTGCATCTGCATCCATAAATGAAAATTAAAATGAGAATGAAATCAACTTTATTCGTCACGACAATAATTTACATCGGAACATATACTTATCGGAAATCTTACAAATATTATAATAATAATTCATTTATTTCAGGCAAAATAACCCATACAATGATGATAGAATAATAAAAAAATAAATTGTATATGAAACTACATTTGAATATTAAATTTTTTTTTACTCAATGATGAAATTTGGAGGAAATTGACACAAAATATGTTCTGATAGTTGAAATCTCAGAATATTTAAGGGGAATTCCGAAATTCACGACGACGAAGCCACGGGGAACAGCTTGTTAAATATATTTGTAACACTGCATCGTTATCATTAAAATGACTATAGTAATTAGTAGGTATATCCTTTCACGGCAAAGGGTTTGCCGTTAAAAATTTATTCCTAAAACGGAGAGTTATTATACGAGGGAGATATTAAATAGGGATATTAAACGGAGGGATATTATAACTTAATAACTTGTGTGTACAAAACCAATCTTAATTCGTAACGAAACCAAACACCTACAAACGTTGAGGGGCGTTGAATCTCAGACAGTGTCTTGGGAATAGACACCGGCACTACGACACGGATTATTACTTTTAAGTATTTGTCTAGAGTCGGGCTGCATCGTGGAGTGCTGTTATTGTTCTCAACACTTACCTAAGACTTGTAGTGTTATTATTATAATAACTAGCACTATTTATGCGCTATCTTGCTCTGAAGAAGCCTGTGTACACACTCGAACAGCCACATTACACGCTTCTGTTACTTTGACACCCCTATAGTATTGAATGAGGCGTAAACATGTCGATAACTTTGGAGTAGCACATTTTGAGCGTATATTTGTATCATAGGTAGGTACATATATTGAACTCTGCATGCTATTAAATTTGCTGATATTTTTCCCCAAAACTAATTTTATTTCCCACGGGGTTTTACAACAAAACATGACATTCATTTATAATATTTGTAATAGGGTACTTGCATGAAATTGATTATAAGAAATTGTGTCAATATTTCAAAAATAGAGCCTTAGAAAAGCGGTATCGTGAAAGATTTACTAAAAAAATTTCAATAGTTTCCAAAATATTCAACTTTTAATTTTGTGAAACGGAACGTTGCAACGAAAGACCAATCACAGCCAAGCTTAACACATGACGTCACTTTATTTTTTAGGAAACATTTAACTCTTTCAGAGAAGGCAAAAGAAACTAAGTGCATACAGTTAACGCATTTTTCATTTTCTGAAGTTTTTTACTTTAAAATGCATCGGTAAGATGCATTTCGATTCTTTACTGGAACTTTTGAAAGTAACTCGACACAGTTCAACCTTAATTTCGCTTTTGGATATTGAAGTTATCTGTCTGTCAGTGTCACATGACCCTGTCAATACGACAGTGACATTTCTATCACAGATTAATAAGGCGTAATTTTGAACTAGTGACGTCATGCGGCGTTTCGGCGGTAAAGTCTAAAGTAGGAACTTTGAAACGCTTTATTTAATTAATTCATTAATTAATTTTATTTAATTAATTATTTATTTATCTTTTTCTTTTTCTTGCTTTGTTTAAGTAGGCCATATATCTTTAAAATAGACTGAAAAGAAAATTCATGCAAGTACCCTATTGGTAGTTTAGTTAGATATGGTCATAGCATGCATAATATATCCTGACTATTATAATGTGAATGTGGGTTTATTTGTTTTTTTTTTGTTTGTCACACTTTCTCCCCTTAGAAGCTGAACTTCATGATTATCGCATTTTGAAATGCATAGGTACACGTATCAGGGGTTACAGAGAAGGGCGCATAGGGAACTCTGAAATAAACGCGTGTGAAACCGCGGGAAACAGCTATTAATATTATAATCATCCTTTTTACTGTACCCACTGCTAGGGAAATAGACCTTACAGGCACAAAGTCTACCGTGCGTAGCACTTAATGCACCCAGGTGATTTACTCCAGGTGAATTAAGTCTACCGAGCCCCTATTTTAACGTTGAGGGTGAGTGGGCAATAGTATACCTAAATACCTATCTAATGTTATCTATTTATCTGTGGTGGTAGACTTCGAACACATTTTCTAAACGCGTTTAAATTTTAATACGACACCTCGCAGTTTTACCTCTAAGACCGTATTAGCTTATATAAGAACAAAAGTTAAAATTAATAAAGTTTTTCAAATCGAAAATCATAGTTTGGTGTTTATTCTTGGGTCGACAAAATAATGATCAAATTGGATTTTGTTGTGTTTTACGGATTTTGTATTGGACAATAAGTTTCGCTGTATGTGAGCATGAAGATATTATGACGTTCCGGGCCTATTTCTTTGGTGTTCATCAAGAGCTCCGAAGAAGTTTTTTTCAATTTATAGCACCCTAAATAACAATATCAAATCGTAAGTGATATCTATATTATATTTATTTCACAAAAACATTATAAGCGAAAGTCCATAAAAAGAAAAAAAGAATAGTAATGTTGTCTTTAGGTCCACTTAAATACAGAAGAAGAAAGTTTACGAACACATCAGTCTATTTCTTAGCAAAACTCATAGAGAAAACTCTGCGTGCGTAGGTCCATAGATGGAATGGAATTTATATGAAATTAAATGAAATGAAATAAACTTTATTCGTTACGACAACCGTTAATATGCAGGATATAGTGCACAAAGATTGAAAGACGCTGAAACTTAAACAGCACCAACCATTTTGTTTACAAATAACTACCATTTCTATTTTCTACTCAATTCAAAACTTAATTAGGGCGGTCGCGCTCTGAGCTATGCGTCGCGCGTTCAAGTCTCTTTGTTGATGCTACAAATTATTCCTTAATAATATTAGAAGCCTATTTAGTGGAATATTACTCGGCCCTTGGTAACTCAGTGTCACTATTTACTTTGAGCACTCGGGTCGCAACTCCGGCCACTATTTACTTAGGCGCTAGGGCAAATAAATAATTTTTGACTTTTGCTGGACATTCGGTTTTACCCACTTCGAGTTATATTTGCACATAAATATTTTGGACTAATTTAGACTGGATTAATTAAGAAAGAAAGAAAGAAAGATTTATTTAAGCAAATAAGACATAACACAAGTTAATACACAGAACAACAGACTTAAATTAAACAGTAATAAAATAAAACTAAACTAAAGTAATAATAACAACTTAAGTATGACATTTGTGTCATAATATGTCTCTCTGCTCAAAATGAACCTTGACTCAGCATTTTGTCATGAGTGTGGGGACACTCACGACGCTGGTTTTCAGTCAAGACCACCTAAATTATATGAAATAACTTCACCAATTTCTGTTCTATTATATTATATTGTTATTATTATCATTGTTAAGAAGTTATCTACACTAATATTCATAAGAGGTAAAATTTGTAAGTTTGGATGTATTTCATTCATACCTAGATACCGAAATTTATGCAGGATAAACCGTGGGGTCCCAGAACAGCTATTAGGTGTATAATTATTTATGAGTAGTATAATAAGGTCTTGAAATAGGAGATAAATTTATTTCAATAAGTCCGCCTTTTGTACTATTATGTGCATAAAGTTTAATTAAATAAATATAGTTAAATAAACATCATTTATGTAAAGAAACTTTTCAGTGACTTATCAACTCCCAGCCGAAAATATAAGGAGCTGGAGACGTGAAATGTTACCTACTTAAGGCTTCTTTTTAACCGACTTCCAAAAAGGAGGAGGTTATGCACTTGATTGTATTTTTTTTTATGTATGTTCACCGATTACTCGAAGACGGTTGGACAGATTTCGAAAATTCTTTTTTTGTTTGAAAGGGTTTATTTCCAATTATGTCCCATTGCCACCAACTCGGGATCTGATGATAGGATCTTGGAGAAATCGAGGGAACTCTTCAGAAATTATAGGCACACTTATAGCGATTTGGGTATTTTGGGTATAGTAAATCGTTTATTTGCTTTCGGAAAGCAAAATTTGAAGAAGTGGAACTGATGATCAAGACCACAGGTGGTCATCGGAACTACTCAATAATAGGTATTTCACGTTCATAAATTTTATAATAGGTACTAGCTAAAAAACCCGGCTTCGCCCGGGAGTTGATATGAGATGACGTGGTAGAGTCGAAATAAAAAAATAAACTATGACGTAAAAAGTAAAAAAAAAAGTTTATTGAAAACGTTTTCTCATTATTTACAATACTTGTTTATAAACAACATTTTTCATTTTATTGTCCGGAGTATATATACATAAATTTTTCGGATTTCCTACTCTTGAGCAAGCTTGGCGCCACTATACTTAATTTCCAAGTTGTAGGGTTGGAAAGTTCCTTATATTTTTAGAAACACGCCCTTTAGATTAAAACGGGAACTTTCTAGCTTCTGTAGCGGTAGCGTATGTAGTAAAGGCGCGAAATTTAAAAACCCAAATTTTTAAATATTTTGAGAACTAATTTGGATAACTAAAATCATGTCGCTTTAACTCCAAAATATAAGTTAGCTAATGACGTATAAATACACAAAATTTAATAACTTTTTTATAGCAACAAATTAAATTTAAGACTTTATTGAAATTGGAATTTTAAATTTCGTGTCACTACTACACATGCTACAATTGCTCGCAACGCTTTTGGAAATGCAACCCAAACAATCGTTGTCCTGAATGAAGTTCAAATATTCGATAACAGATGGCGCCACTATACTTAATTTCCAAATTGTAGGGTTGGAAAGTTCCTTATATCTTTAGAAACACGCCCTTTAGATTAAAACGGGAACTTTCTAGCTTCTGTAGCGGTAGCGTATGTAGTAAAGGCGCGAAATTTAAAAACCTAAATTTTTAAATATTTTGAGAACTAATTTGGATAACTAAAATTATGTCGCTTTAACTCCAAAATATACGTTAAATAATGACGTATAAATACACAAAATTTAACAACTTTATTATAGTAACAAATGAAATTTAAGATTTTATTGAAATTGGAATTTTAAATTTCGCGCCACTACTACACATGCTGCAATGGCTCACAACTATGGAGACTATACACTATGACTATTGGAGTGTATAGTCTCCATAGTTGTCTTGAACGAAGTTCAAATATTCGATAACAGATGGCGCCACTGCATTAATTTCCAAGTTGAAGGGTCGGAAAGTCCCTTATATCTTTAAAAACATGCCCTTTAGATTAAAACGGGAACTTTCTTGTTCGAGGGGGGATAAAGGGCTATCACACCACATAAGTCCCTTTATCGTGTCGGGACTCCTTTTTAAGTTTTATCGGCACGCACATTTTATCGACTTAGTTTTATTATATTTATAGATTTTACATTTTTTACTTTTATATGGTTCCTAAAAAATTTATGCTCGTCACAATGTATAATATGGCGAAGTAAAACTGATGGTGATATATATGTTTACATAAAGCGAGTTACCTGCAGTCAAATTGCGTAAGCAGTTTTGCGGGGCATGGTCTCAATGAAAGTGTGATAACCTTTTCTGAATAAATATATAATAAAAAAAAAAAAAAAATACCACGAGAACTCCTTAACAATTAACGTCCCTGCATCGGGAGCTCGTCGTGAGCTGAACAACCCAAGTGGGCACACGTAAGCGGGCTTGGCACCGAATTCAAATAGAAAAGTGGTAGCACAAACCAATAATAGTATTACGTGTATTTTTGTCTGTTGGATTAAATCGGTGTTTGGTTATTTTTAGCTTTTTAGTTTTTTACAATGTAATATAAGAAATGATTCTTGGAATTTCAACACCTAAGGGTATTAAAAAGAGGAGGTCTGGAAGTGATATCAGTTTTGCAGTGAGAGTCCTGGAAATGGATATACCTAAGGGCTCTGCTTTTCAAATAAAGGAACACATATTCCAGAATTTTTGGTAATTTAACGCTTAATAGGGTGACAAGGTAGACACGCGGGTTAAACCGCATGACTTGCTATAGTAGGAGGTAAACTACATGATTAATTTAGGTGTATAGGTGAAAACATTTAAAACTTAATCTTAAAAGGTAGATAGAGACTATAAAAGCAATTTATTTTCTGCTACGAGATAGAGTGCACTTATCCGCTTGATACTGAATTCACAATGATATTGTATTTATACAGTTCAATAACTGCATGGATTTATTAAAGTTTTCGTTTCTATAAAAAGAGCTAAAAAGCACTGTTTATCCAAACATGCGTATTTATTTCATATGAAACTCGTCATTATAAAAATTATAAATCTCTTTCAGTTAATCTATTATGATCCAACAAAGACTGCTTAAATATGTTTTAAATTAGACATTAGGGTCAAGACATGTTACAATTCAATTCAATACCGTTCACCCATTAGAAAGGTAGCTGGAACAACATGGCAAAGGGAAGCCACAAATAAAGATAAATGGAAAAGCCTAGGGGAGGCCTGTGCCAAACGGCAAACCGATAATAATGTTACCGATGTCGAAGACTAGAATGATTAAATTAAACATTAATCTAATTAATATCATTTAATTATATATTATTATAATGATTAAAAGTGCATGAAATTTTTTAATAAATCTATATACTTATAATAAAACTGTAGAGAGGTCAATTCTGTACATTGAATATATATACGAAATTAATATTGGAGGATGAATGGTGATCGATACTGATGCCAAAAATGCAATCAGTAAATTTTTTGTCTGTCTGTCTGTCTGTCTGTCTGTCTGTATGTGCACGCATGGGTCAAAAACTACTGAAGGGATTTTAACCAAACTTGGTACGATTGTAGTCCATACTCCTGGGCAGGTTATAGGCTATAACCTAACGCTAAGACACATAGGAGCTGAGCAGTGACGATAAATTTGAAGCAAGTCGGATGAAAATGCGCTTTCGAGCTCTTATCCTCGCATACGTTTACTCAATCACGCAAAAACGGCTGAACGGATTTGGATAAAATTTGACACGCACGTTGTCAGGGGTAAGGAGAAGGACATAGGGTACTTTTTATCCCGGAATTCCCGCGGTTACTCCGAAATTACCGTGGGTGAAACCGCGGGGCACAGCTAATAAATAAATAAAAATTAAATGTAACTGTTAAAAGTGCATGAATATTTTGTATTAAAATAAATATGAAATGTATTGTAATATATTGAAAAATTATTTAATACAAGAGAGGAAGGAAACATAGAAAATAACTGTAATAAAAAATGTAATAATCAGTAATAAAGGCTATTTTGATTTGATTTTCAATGATAAGTACGATATCATTTTTTTTTTTCAATGTACAGACACACTTATATGTAGTTAGGTACTAATTGATGCAGATAACTGCGGCTTATACTTACTGTTAACATTCAGAAACGACCCGACATGTTTTGGACTCTTCGGTTCTTCATAAATATCTCAAGAATCTTTAAATTCTATAACAACATCAAATCATCTAATCAACATCTCTTCAAAAGCACATAACATACAGTTTATTCAAAGAAGCTACATTAATGATACGTAGTAGTAAAAAAGTGAATCCGTAGCGCTGCGGCGGGGTAGGATTATGTTAACTAGCAAAATCCAGTGACCGTTTCATGAAAATTTAATGGCCCAAGTAGAATTACGCGAACCGTGTAACGACTCTACCTGCGCAGCGCGAGAAAGCTTTCTGAACACATCCCACTTTTTGTGAAAAAATTTTTTAGCACATTTGTGATGTTAATAAAGATACATACTTCACTGCCTACCTCTGTAATGAAAAGCTTATGAATTACATAATATTAGGCTACGTCAAGCGTAACTAGTATACGATAAGACAGCTATGTATTTATATTTTTTAAAGTACCGCAACCTGGTACTTGTGATTTGATTCAGGAGGTGCCAAACTAACAGAACAAAAAAATATAAATTCAGATTGCTGAAAATTACTATTTACTAAGTAAATACACAAATAATTATTGACTAGGGGTGGGGTTTCTAAAAATTATTTTGTGATTTTCATTTTTCTTTTTTTTATGTCATAGGGGGCAAACGAGCAAGTGGTACACATGATGGTAAGTGATTACCGCCGCCCATAGATATCTGTAACACCAGAAGGCATGCAGGTGCGTTGCCGACCTGGAATGGGGATAGGAACTGGCTTTCAAGTGGGGCTGCCGGAACACACCGTTAGGTGCTTGGCGACAGATTTGCAACTTGAAGGTGGTAGCTAGCCATCCGGGCACTAAAGAGCGCCCTACCACCATGCTATGGTTTCCTCACGCTGTTTTCCTTCACCGACAGCTCAAGCTCATTGTTAGGATTTGAACCTACACCTTGCGGCGTTTAATCCGAACGCACTTACCACTGAGCTATCATCGCTGTTAACTTTAATTGCATCGCATTGGGTTAACTTTTGAAGGCGGTTCTTTTTTTTTAAAGAAATAAATTAAGCAATCATTTTTGTGTGAGTTTTTGGTTTTTGTTTTAATTTTTTTATTTTATACTTTTTATTGTTATTCTAATTTGAATTTCAATCTCTCATTTCTAACCTACTGTTAAATAGATACGAAAATACTTCATATTAATTAATATTAATCAATATAAATAAGACAAAAAATTAAGTTGGTTAATCAGTAGGTATTGTGACTCGGTTTTTTTGGGATTCTGAAAAACTACTAAACCGATTCATGAATTTTTTAAACTAAAACAGTTTTCAGAATGTAACCAAAAACTTACCTGAAAACCGCATCAAAATCGGTTCAGCCAAACGCGAGATAATCAGGCACAAACATACATACAGGTCAAACTGAGATCCTCTTTTTTTTAAGTCGGTTAAAAATAATAATGTTTTTGTTGGGGATTTGTATATTATTTATAAACTAAACAAGCTTTTGATTGTGACACTTGCGCATACTTGTACCTACCTACCTATGCTGTTTAATGGCACATTCTCAGTCAGTCACACAGTTTTTGACATTGGAAATATTATGTACTTGAAATGGAATTATTTCTGAGTTTAATAAAAATAAATTTATAAGCTGAACGTCATACGTTATATCTTTTTTTCTATGTAGAATCTATAGAGTAGGTACATGATAAAAAAATATTATAATTATAATTTACTGTAGATAGATTTGCTGCTCGCAATTCCAGTCTCCATTCCTATATTATGAAACAGTTGAAGTAAAAATTAACAAGAAAAAGAAAAAACAGGCGCGTCTCTTCAAGTCAGCACTAACAATAAGTAGGTACTTTTATTAGTCATTGAACTTTATTATAACTTTAATAACAGTCAAAGACTATAAAAATTCGTTACATGTTACTGATGCTAACTGTACACGTGCAAGAAATGAAACTCACAAAAAAATTCGATGAAATTGTTTGCGGCGCTGTCTTAGCTGACTATAGCAGCATCTACATATAGTCGTTCACCAACAACTTCATAAATAGGACGTCACGAAAAACTTATACAAGCTGGCATACGAGTACCTAGATATAACACAACCGTCACAAAACAAATCTTCAAGGAAGTCCCACTTCAACAATAATTAAGATATTGTGCCATAAGCATAACTATAATAGAACAAAACCGAGCTAATGTTGTTAGGGCAAGTAGCATGAAGGCGGGCTAAGTGAGATAAATTGCAGTTTTAATTAATGCTTGTCCCACGTCCTCTTGTCGGCTGCTGCTGTCGCCACGCCCGCGTCGCGTCGCTATATCGTAATCGTATCGTGCTCGTGCCGCACCCGCTACCACTTTGCGGGAAAATTCTCGCAGCCCCGAAGGCTTTGCATGCAAATTACAATCGTGTATTGATCGGAAAGGGAAACCAATTTACTCTAAACAGATTACTCTAAATGTACATTAGATAGTGATTATCTTACCGCCGCTCGACGAATAAAGAAAAAAAGATTTTGATAAAGTGAAGCAGATTTTGATCGACTTCGAAAATAAATAAATTAAGGTTTTCGTTTCCCTAGTGTGTTGTGTGCGATCTTTTCTCAAAAACTTTATCTACTAATTCTTAAGGTTTTTTCAGTAATTTATATATACTTATGGGAAGGTTTATAGTACTTATATAAAATATTAGGTATCTATGTAGGTTTATTTCCAGCATACCACACATTTTGTTAGGATGATGAAAAATCGAGTTTACTTACGGTTTCAAAGTGATGATTTTAATTAGACTTTTTTTTTGAACGTCAACAAAACATTTTTGTGCTGTTGCTAGTTCGGAGTTGGAATAAAAATCACATAAAAATCTTCTCCGAATTCCAGCACTGAACTTAGACATAACTTTATGTACGGTTGTACGTACCTACATACCCACTTGATGTTTGAAGAGCTCATTCTTCCCGCCTCCACTCATTTGAAGATGGTTGACTATATTGTGACGCCGTGTTGGCAACGCACCACCTCCCCCCGATTACCTCCGTCCTCCACTCATGCCAACTAAACCGAACTTCCAGCTACAAAGGTATTTCACGTATACACATGGAGTATAATATACCTACTATGTGGGATGTCCATATAATTTAAAATCGTCAACTATATTATTTGAAATTCCTTAAATAACCCTAAAAAAACTGCCTAATTACATGTTTCACACACACGGGTCTATAAATATAAAATTTGGCTTAAAGTAATATTTATGATGCAGGAAATTAAATATCTACCTACTACTTATGTTTTTGATTGACGTAAGAACTAATTTAATTCTTTTGGCTGTGGAAGATTTTGATCAGCTATATCCATCAGAACAATTAGTGATTCCTATAAAAAGTGAGGCGGCTCAACCACAAGATTAAAGTCTTTCCCGTCCTGGAACAAATTGGCCGGATAATGAGATAGTTGGAAGCGGGCGGGCGGATTAAGCCTAAATGAATCAAAGTTGCTCCATAGCCAGAGTTTGCCACGATCAAATGCCTTTCATCTGTCAACCGGATTAAACGAAGCACCAACCCATCGAAATCCTCTAAAGTAATGTTATGAAGAATTAAAAAATTTGGGAATTTAATAGTTTTATTAAAAAAAAATGTTACGTTAACCGACACAAAATTTCGCAAAAATTGTTATTTATTTATACTATAGGACCTAACGCACCTGCAGGACCAAAATATATAAGCTAGGTACGTTAAAACAGAAAAGAAAATTCGTACATAATAATAAAAGATAATACTGTAATAAAAGAGTAGAATCCGCGATTCTGTACATTGAATATTTTTACCTAAAATTGAGAGGGTCATAAAAAAAGAGTAACTAAGCCCAAAAAAAAAAAAAAATCTTTTCTGTCTGTCTGTCTGTTTGCGATAATCTCCACATCTAATGAACCGATTGTCATGCGGTTTTCACAGGTAGATTAAGCTTAGGCTGGAGCTACATATAGGCTTTGTTACATTGAAATCGGATGTCGGGAAAAAAAGTTGTTGTATTAAAACCTTCCATGCGGGTGAAACCGCAGGGCACAGCTAGTACCTCAATAAAAGACAGGTAATAATAGTGAGTACTCACTTAACGCTTGATCCTGGCCAAAAAAAGGTTATGTTCTCAAGTTTCAACGATACAAAACTAAAAAACCTATTATTTCTTTATGACAATCTATACAAATATTAATAAAAATAGCAAAAGTTTCGGAGTTTGTGGGTTTGTGAGTTTGTGACGTTGTAGGGGGTAATCTCTGGATCTACTGAACCGATTTTGAAAATTCTTTCACTTATAGGAAGCTGCAATGATCCTGAGTGTCATAGGGTACTTTTTATTTCAGAATTTCCGCGGGAACTCCGAACTCTCCGCGGGTAAAACCACGGAGGAATAACTATCTCTAGATCTACTGAACCGATTTTGAAAATTCTTTCACTTATAGGGAGCTACAGTGATCCAGAGTGATATACGAGCTCTTTTCATCCTGGAATTCCCTCGGGAACTCCGGAGTTTGTGAGTTCATTGTTTATAAGATTGTAGTGGGTAATCTCTGGATCTACCGATCCGATTTTAAAAATTCTTTCAAATATAAAAAGCGACAGTGATCTTGAGCAACATAGAGTACTTTTTATCCCCGGATTCCTGCGGGAACTCCAAAATTGTGAGTTTGTGAGGTTGTAGGGGGTAATCTATGGATCTACTGAACCGATTTTGAAAATTCTTTCACTTTTAAAAAGCTGCAGTGATCCAGAGTGATATAGGGTATTTTTGACTCCGGAATTCCCACGGGAACTCCGGGGTTAGTGAGTTCGTGAGTTTGTGAATTTTTTGGGGGTAATCTCTGGATCTACTGAAATGATTTTAAAAATTCTTTCATATTTAAAAAGCTGCAGTGATTCTTAGTGACATAGTGTAGTTTTTATCCCGGGATTCCCGCGGGAACTCTGGAGTTTGTAAGGTTATAATCTCTGGATCTACTGAACCGATTTTGAAAATTATTTTACTTATAGGAAGCTAAAGTGATCCTGAGTGACAGGTACTAGAGTACTCCGAAATTACCGCGAGTGAAACCGCGGGGATCAGCTATGTTAAATAAAATTGTACGCAAAACTACAAAAAAGAACTTGTCTACATAGATCTAGAGGCCAATTGCGCTATTTTTGAACGATATTACCTACTCTCATTTTATCAAAACAGAATTATGAAATGTCAAATATTTTATAACGACATTAGTTACCAAAACAAAACGAAACGTCACACGTTCAAACATCAAATTTTAAATTAATATTTTAAGCATAAATTTCGTATCGCGCAGATGACGATTCAACTCTTATTTATAAAATAATATTGTTGCCTTTGCCCTAACTTGAACAAGCGTCAGGATCTAAAGAAATCTAAAAACAAATATTTAACATTTCATAATTCTATTTTGGTAATATCAAAGTAATATCGTTCAATAACCTCCTTATTTTTGGAAGTCGGTTAAAATAGCGCGATCGGCCCCATGGAAATGAAAGCTTTCCGATTAAGCACACTGACATTTTAATTTGCCAAACAATAGAGTAGATTGGAACATTGCTATTAGGTATCTATTTATTTAAAAATTGTATGTAGTAAAATTTATATAACTAATAATAAACTTATTTAATAGATTTTCATGGAACCAATTAAAAACAAGCATATCTTTTTCTGGATTCGAACTTTGAGTTTTCCTTTTAAATTTTAACGATTTCTTAAAATTTCGCCAAGCGCCTTCCATCCACGTCATGGAATATGTATAAGGTACCTAGGTGTAACGTAAAGGTATTGTATAGGTCCCTACTTTACCCGTGTAAAGTGGTGAGTCAGGAAAAACATCGGCAGGAAAGTGAACGACCGAAAACCGAAATGGCTCAAAACAACCTAAAAACGTGTTAAATTTACAATGAGGTGCGGTTTTTGCGTACTGATACCTACCTCTACCGCTCTCATAGGTGTACTCCCACTGATTATTCAAAATTTAACGTTACGTAACTCCAAACCCACCAACATGATGTCAGACACGTAATATCCGCTTTGAGTTTTTGTTCAGGTCAAATTGCTCGTTGAGAACATGGTCACGTTACGTAAATTTATAAATGGAAAATATAAAAATACACACTTACATTATTACATAGTAATAATTATAATCAGAGCTGAGATTAATATCTCTCTATGATAATAATTATTACCTGATGCTTCTTGTCACTCGAAGCCATGAAAATGCTCTGAATCTGATAAAGTTAACAAGTAGGAATAAGTTTTTTCTTCAAGAATAATATAATCTTTTTTATTTTTTCCTCTTGGGTAAATAAATACAAGAATTATTGCGGGAAATGAAGCAGATAAAATGTGGCACTGATGATAGATGTGTTGAAAAATTGGATGCCATGACATAAAACCGGTCGACAGAGGTATTTTTTTTATAATATCATATAAAAATTCGTCTCATTTTCTAACAATAGGTACGTGGGGTATTGTATTTATTTGTTTTGCTCTCCTTCCTGAATTAGTTATTTGTGCAACAAGAGAGCAAAGTCGTTTTTTGCTGCGAGTGCTGATTTTGAATCCTGAGCAAGCGAAGGATTCAACGATTGAATTACGAGCGTAGCGAGTTTACAATAGATGCAATTTAAGTTGGCAAAGTTTTTGCTGCATCCTATGTCAAAATCAAAATATCCATCATGTTATGGCCACATATAAGAGTTGATCAACTGATTACAAGTAGTGTCTAGTTACAAGGACTTTTTGCAGGGCGTCGAGCACCACCACATTCTTGGTTAGGTTTAGTTTGTTTGTACCTATTGGTTAGCTACATGTCACCATATTTTGTCTTTGGGAACTTTGGACTCGGTCATCAGTACAAACTTAACCTAACCCAGAATGATGCTCTGGAGTGTAGTGGATTATTTCGGTGGGTGTATTTCGATTTTTTATTATACCTACCTACATCTTTTATAGGCACCATACGTGACAAAACATTGTTACACAAATCATCAAACATTGACCATTAATAATAATAATCAATGGTTCATGATGTGGCCGACCATTTTCATAAAATGCAACCATTTCATGAAATAATAATAACAATAAATTATTTACTTTAACCATTACTAGCGCCCAAACTATGTAGTTGAAACTGTGTTTGAGGCGCCAGGAAATAGCCGGCCACATCATGAATTGACCAATTATTAGATGCGGCCGCGACATACACAATATTAGGTAACCTAATACCTATATGTCATATTCATACAAAACGTCTTAATTTCAAACTAACAACTTACAAAAAAAGAAAATGTGAAACTTATTTTTTTGTTATTGCTGATTTCTTTTGAGTCTTTTTTATAAAATTGTGTAGGTATATTACAATAAGTGTTATATTATGTTTAAAATATGCATAAATATATACATACTAGCTGTCCCCCGCGATTTCATCCGCGGTAATTTCGAAGTTCCCGCGGAGGTTGCGGAAAAAAGTACTCTACGTCCTTCAGTTCCCGAGGGAATTCCGGGATAAAAACTATCCTATCTTTTAAGTTGGACCATATTATAAATGGTTGCAAAATTTTATCAAAATCCGTTTAGTAGTTTCGGAGTCCATCGCGGACAAACAACGTGTCACGTGATTTATATATATTAGACTAGCTGTCCCCCGCGATTTCATCCGCGGTAATTTCGGAGTTCCCGCGGAGGTTGCGGGAAAAAGTACTCTATGTCCTTCAGTTCCCGAGGGAATTCCGGGATAAAAACTATCCTATCTTTTAAGTTGGACCATATTATAAATGGTTGCAAAATTTTATCAAAATCCGTTCAGTAGTTTCGGAGTCCATCGCGGACAAACAACGTGACACGTGATTTATATATATTTATACTAGCTGTCCCCCGCGATTTCATCCGCGGTAATTTCGGAGTTCCCGCGGAGGTTGCGGGAAAAAAGTACTCTATGTCCTTCAGTTCCCGAGGGAATTCCGGGATAAAAACTATCCTATCTTTTAAGTTGGACCATATTATAAATGGTTGCAAAATTTTATTAAAATCCGTTCTGTAGTTTCGGAGTCCATCGCGGACAAACAACGTGGCACGTGATTTATATATATTAGATGTTTGTTGACGTCCAGTTGTTACTAATCAAGCAAAGTCACTCCCTAGATTAGTTAATATCTGGTAGGTAATGACTTCGTTCTTTTAAAGTAGCTGGTGCTAAAATTTTTAACTATATTTATTAAACCTTATAATAGGAAATCCACAAGTAAAATTAGCTAACGCGAAAGGGTAGGTAATATAAAGTTAGTGGCTTTTACCATGTTCGAGCGTTCAGCAAACTGCGGCTGTGGGGAACTTTATTGCAAATTCACATTTCGTCGGGAAATATTAAAGAAAAATTATAGTAGATAGGTATATGTATAAAAACTTCTAAGTAATTAATGGAATATATACGTGGGCTGGTAGTAACTGGATGCGGGTGGCTGAAGATCGGGATAGGTGGCGAACCCTTGGAGAGGCCTATGTCCAGCAGTGGACTGCTGCAGGCTGAAAATGATGACGATGATGATGATGATATGTGGGCGTCCACGTAAAAAGGTATCAGTAGTGGGGTATTGAGTTAAGACTAGATTCGGTATCTTGAATAGTCAATTGATAGTAAGGATTGAAAAAAATATTCAATAACGAGCACAGTTTTTTTACAAACATTTGACGTTGTAACTCTGAAAAAGCTTGATTTAAGAAAAAGCATTTTAATAGTTTGTGTGAAATAAAAAACACACTTCTACTTGCTTGTTACATAGATTTTTATATATTATTAGTAAAGTATATCTAATATATATAAATCACGTGTCACGTTGTTTGTCCGCGATGGATCCGATGAACGGATTTTGATAAAATTTTGCAACCATTTATAATATGGTCCAACTTAAAAGATAAGATAGTTTTTATCCCGGAATTCCCTCGGGAACTGAAGGACATAGAGTACTTTTTTCCCGCAACCTCCGCGGGAACTCCGAAATTACCGCGGATGAAATCGCGGGGGACAGCTAGTTATTATATATATTATACTAATAAAGTACCCTCTCTCTCCTTCTCTGTGCCCCTGAACACGTGTATGCAAAATTTCATGATAATAATCGGTTGAGCCGTTAAGACGTGAAAGCGTAACAGACAGACCGACAGAATTACTTTCGCATTTATAATATATATTAGTAGGGATTACTAATTTGATTGAGTTATGTAGGTAAATACAATACCGCATTTGATATAATTATATGAAAACCTAAACCTCGATGCTTGATTTTCCAGCCGCTACAGTAATTTACTAGTTGACCCCACGCGGTTTCACTTGCTTTTCACATTTTTGCTCAAGGGTTGAATTTAAAAAACAACTGAAATATATATAATGTTTATATATTAGAAGAAAAACTTTTCACGACTTTCTAAGGCTCTAACTTATTATGGTAAGTAAATACTTTCACACCCCTTTTTCAACTTCATATGGGTAAAATTTCTAAAAAGCCTTGCTTAGTGGGTTTTTACATCGTAAAAAGAAACTAATATCTAATCTATCTAAAATCTAAAATAATAATAACACGATGATATTTTAACAAAGACTACTTATACAAATTTCATGTGTCTAGCTTTAGTAGTTTCAGATTAGCGTTGATGAATTAGTAAGGATACTTATTTTTATGTCGAATAGTTACTTGCATAAAACATGGTGCCATATTGTTGGTAGATATTATGTTGGGAATTTGGAATAATTTAAGTAGGTACTTTTATAACGCTAGCGGGACATCGCACCGCATCCCTTTTGTGCAGCGCTCACAAAAGGGAGCAATTTATTTAATGGAGCTGGATTATCTGTAGTATTTGTATGACACGTGAAGTGAGCACTGGCTTGTCGAATACTTCGCACTAATGTAACTTTAGCTCTACATTTTACAGTCACGATAATTACTTATTATTTACTTATTCTGTTAAAAATAGTTTTACATAAACATTTAAATTTTAGAAGAAGAAGAAGGAGAAGAAAATACATTTATTTCAGCACAACACACAAGAAAAAGAAACAAACAAAAAGTGCCTAAACTAAATTTGTACACATAATATGACATCTCTTGCATGCTCTGCCGATGCCTTTTAATATTTGAACAAACACAATAGTATCTTTTTTATGTCTTATTAAGGTGGACATAATTATACGTAGTTTTATTATGCTGCATAAGGTTATTGGCTTCCATTTTTAACCTGAAAAAAAAAGATAACAGTTGTAAGTAGACATGAACTGGGTTTGCCACTCTAACTCATAGGTTGCAAACGTTTGCCGGCTGAATCCATGACTGCAAATCTGCCGGGCAGCAGAAAGTGGCATCGACTGCGGCTGCTTTACTTTGCGCGTGTATTTCCATTAGAAATCAGCGGTCGACAACTGAACGAGTGAATACCGCAAACCGCATAGGATGCGTATAGTTTGAACGACACAAATTAATGATTGTTTTCAAATTGCAATAAAATCTTCTCGTTGGTTAGAAATTGCGAACTAATCTCAAACCACCTAATAGTACAGCTATACTTACCCTAATCATAAAACTACTTGTGTACTATATGGAAAAGCTGTTAAAAAGAAATTCATTTAGGTAAGAATCCAACGCGCTTGATATAACTAACTCAATATTTAAATTTTTGCTTTGTAGTTGAAGTTATTCTTCAGCCATATTTGAAGATAATTTGAAAGTAGCCGCATGTAATATAGAATTAAATTTCGCCATGCTTTTAATATAGGTACTTATATTCAAGTCATATCTAATATTCATTCAGTTCATAATATTTGTGGTAGAAACTAATGTATGTATAAATTGAAGCTAATTTGAAGTCAATCAGTATTAGGTATGCTCTGGAGGGATTATTTTTGCTATCCTTATAGGTAATAGTTTTTACTTACAGACTACCTATCAGTTTTGTTGACTACACTTTTATTTTCTCCAAATAGCATTGTAAGAGCATCAGGCGGCTAGTTACCCACCTGCATACGCCGCATGACAACTGTGCATCTTTTCATGCACGTCCCACTGCGACGGTTTATTCTACATTATTCCTCGTGGTGCTCGCTTTATATTCAGTGGGAGTCTTGTAGACAACCTCACTAAGAATACAAATTCGCTGCATTTCTACAGTTACTACGAATCGCTTTGCAAATGTTTCAAGTAAATGCATCAGTCGAATAAAGTAAGTAGGTACGTATACACATCCGGTCCGGGTTTCACTTATACAATGAACTTGGTGTCTGCTATTTGGTTGTTTGTAAACTGATCCTTCAATTTCAAATTCGTAGCTGAATATGTTAACCAAAGATGGTAAGAACACAGTTTAAATCACTCCCGGAACCATCGGCCCATTTTCCCAATCGCTCTACTTATTTTACAATTGTAATAAAAAAGACAATTGCATACTTTTTATAGTTACTCATTTATTTGTAATGAAATTAAATTAATAACCTGTAATTTTCGCTTACTTTTACTTTACTACTTATGGCAAAATAAATTTATAAATAATTGAACAAATTATACTTAAAATTAAAAATACGATTGGTGTTAAAAAAAATATTTGACTACATATACTTACATCAGTCACATTTGATGCCCTTACTAATATGACATTTCAATGATACGTATATACCTAATAGGTAGGTATTTATTATATTGTACATTATTGAAGTAGGTGTGTCGTAAAAAAACATTAAAGTTACTATAATACATTGGCGAAGCTGAATTTTAATATTATATTTTTATAGTGATTCACGGCGGCTCCCCGAGGGCGTAGGGTTTCTGAGCGTTGGTCTTGAGGTAGTAAATCCCATCTTTCCTGAAAGGTATAACAATGAACGTTGTTCAACGAGATTTAGGCTGACGTCGCTTGTCAGGTGCTGTTTTACAAACGACTGTTCTTTGTTTAATTAAAACGTGAACAGAAGAATGTAAGTATTAAAACATTGTTGATGTTATTTTTTATGAATGTCAAGGGTCGGCTATAATTTCCATAGTTTTTGTTCACGAAGAAAGTAGAATTTCACGGCTACTAAATATGAAAGTAAGAAAAATAAGAGCGATAAACGACGGCTCGTATCTACTCAATATAGCTATAGCTATACCTGATCAAGAAATATCATCGTCAATGGTAAGTGCTCGTAGTTCGTTACGCCTCGACTGTCTTTCTAATGGATATTATTTTCGTTATATGATATGATATTTTACATAAAAACTTTATATTTACCGAATGTTAAAAACTGCGCACTAATTGCATCGCTTATTAAATTACGTAATAGGTATATTAAACTAGCTGTTCCCTGCAGTTTCACTTGCGTTAATTCAGAAGTACCCACGAGAAAGTTATGAAGTCATTTCTTAGCTAACGTCTCCTATACCAACCTATAAACAGTCTACCTGCCAAATTTCAGCTTCATCGGTCAAGTAGTTTTCGAGATTTCGTATTTAGTCAGCGATTTCACGACCCGATTGGCGCAATGGTCACCATGCCTGCCCGCTAATCAAGAGGTTCCGGGTTCGATTCCCGGTGGGGGTGGACTTTGTGCGATGAACACAGGGTTCCATTTTCCAGTCTGGGTGTGTATATATATATCTATAGTATAATATATATGTAATAATATGTGTAGTATATACCACGTTTGCTTGGTTTCCACGACACAAGCTTATAGCTTAGTGTGGGATCAAGTAGATCTGTGTGTTGTGAAGTGGATTATTATTATTATTATTCAGTGACCTTTCGCTTTTACATAATGTACCTACTAAAATAAAATTTTAAGGAATCGTCAGTAGGCACCCTCTACATTACAATAGGGGTTGCTTGCTCAACCTCACTTATGTCGTGTCGCGCTGTAGAAAATCAACTGTCGTGTCGCCAAAGTCCGCATTGCGCACCTCTATACAATCGTAGTTTGCAACTCTACACTTCCTAGTTGTCAGGTATTTGAACTTAATTTTATGCACTGTTTGAAATTGGAAGAAGATCGCCGATGCGCCGTCAAATCCTCCATAGGTACATATAATAAAATTGTAACAGGTCGATGTCTGCACATGGGAGATAAATAAGAAAAAATAAATTTAGACGACACTATGAGTGATATAGGTAGAAGTCAAAAATACCGTTTTCAGAATTTTTGTCTGTCTGTCTGTCTATCTGTATGTTTGTATTCGTGCTACGCAAAAACTGCTGCACCAAATTGAATGCGGTTTTTTTGTTATATTGCTAAGGAACTTAGATACTCATGTTTCGATTTTTTCGAAATTGCATCTGGAACTCAAGATATAAAAAAAATTGCTTGTCATCCTACTAATATTATAAATGTGAAAGTGTGGATGTTTGGATGTTTGTTACTCAATCACGCAAAAACGGCTGAAAGGATTTGGATGAACTTTGGCATGCACGTTGTCAGGGGTACAGAGAAGGACATAGGGTACTTTTATCCCAGAATTACCGCGGGAACTCTGAAATTACCGCGGGTGAAACCGCGGGACACAGCTATAGTAATATTATAAAAAAATTTCTTTATGGAATTTTTTTATGAAATATGGTGAATTTTATCAACAGCTTAAAATATGACTGCATAAAAGGGCATAGTGAATACTTAACTATGAATGCTTTTTCACCGTTTGGTCATAGATCCAAGTAAATAATTATATAGATCACAAGACATAATAATGAATCGAACCTCCAGCCAATAAAAGGTGAGAATTCCACCCGCGCTGGTCTTGCTAAATAGGCATTACTCTTAAAGCAGACATTTTTTTTAAATTTTATATTAATGAGACTGTCACTTGCTTAGATACTAGGACAGTGTGTAATAGTAAAGTAGTAATTAGTCGACTAGAAAAGTGTAAAAGTACACCGACGTAAACACAGACGGCTGCATCTGTCGGTTCTCAGGGCGAGATGAGCGGCCTAACATCTCGGGATGGCTATTTTGAGCGTGTTGTAAATACAAAACAAAGTTCACGACGACGGTTTGCAATTGTTAAACATTTTGAAATTATTATGGATGTTGTGTTCATAATTTTCTCTTGATTATGTATCTAAACATTGGTCAATATTATCTTACTTCATTTAAATAGGTTTTTTTTTTATTTCGTCTATTTTTTAAACACTGAAACACATTTGAAATGGTTGCCCCTATAGTAGATAATTAAGTCTAACCGAGATGAAGAGTTGGAGATGCTTCCCCTTTGAACTTGACCTCGGGCTAAATGGGCTATTAATTTCTTTTGTCGAAGAAAAACTGTAAAGGTAGATTTCGTGGTGATACAGCTTTTTGAGACAGTATAATGTTTTGCAGTTTTGTTTTCTTTTTTTATAGGAGCATTAAAATATGTCTTAAATAATGTCTTGATCCAATTCCTTCGGAGTATACTGATGATATTGACCAGTAAATAAATATTATCTGTGCCTTCGGTGTCCGCCAAGACTTAATTCAGAGAAAGATGAGATTAATTTATTTTTATTAAGGCTTATCAAATATACTTACCTTTATTGAAACTTGACACTGGCTAAATCCAACTATGTGCGAAAATCCATAATAAAAAAAAGAAATAGACACTGACCCATAGTGTATGTCGAAGCCGCCCATGATGAGGGTCTCCCCCGTCCCCTTACAGGAGCCGGTGTAGTAAAGTTCGTCGTAGCTCTCGCACCGCACCGCCGTGAATGGCACCTCGGTGGACGTTATCGACTCCGCGAAGAACATGTGGGCACGGTTGTGGGCGCACAGGCCTGTCGAACGCGTCCGTAATTTTAATATCACATTCCTACAAATTCTAAAATTTTAGATAGGTAGGTATTACTAGCTAATCCCCGCGGTTTCGCCCGCGTTAATTCCGGAGCTTCCCCGGGAATTCCGGGATAAAAATTATATTGTACTCTATGTCCTTTTTCCTTTGTCTTTTTCGTACGTTTTTTTGGCGAATGATCACTTTGCCATATTATTTACTAGCTGTTCCCCGCGGTTTCACCCGCGATATTTTCTGAGTTCCCGCGGGAATTCCGGCATAAAAGCACTGTACCCCTGACAACGTGTACGCAAAATTTCATGATAATCGGGTGAGCGGTTAAGGCGTGAAAGCGTTGCCGAATACTGAACCGATTTTTTTTTCTCGATACATATCTTTTCTTATGCTTAATGGCAACCAGCGAGTGGTAGGTAGGAACGGGGGATGATAATAATTTCCTATTATAATAACGACGCTTGGCGGGCAGGCTATCTATGATAATGATCCCATCTGCGAGTACCTGGGCAGTTGTCGTTACCATTAAGTAATCTTAAGCAGATAACTTGCTATACTTTATAAGGAAACTACCGGCTCCAGCGGTTTCAACAGCCTAGAATCCGGATTCTCAGTACCAATAAAATCGTTTTATTAACCCACCAATAGAGTGTTTGTTTGTTACGCTACCCGTCCCACCCGTCCTACGGGAACTCCGAAATTAACGCGGAAGAAACTACATTAAATTTTGAATACTACCTACAAGTTGTCAAGGGTACAGAAAAAATATACCTACAGAAAAAAATATAGAGTAGTAAGTACTTTTATCCCGGAATATCCGCGGGGTCTCCGAAACTAACGCGGGTGAAGCGGGGAACAGCTAGTAGGCTAGTAGCTAGTTCGATGTTTATGAATATTATTAGATGGATGAACAATTTTTTTAAACTTGAAATACAGAATTTTGTGTTGTCTTCTTTTTCATACTACACGTTGTCAGGGGCTCAGACGAAATAAAAACTCAAGACGGAGCGCTGTCAACAAAAAAGTGAAGCCGGTTTCGTAAACATGTGGGCATTTAGTGAGTGAAAACTTATTACCCAAAATTGTTAAGTTCTAGAAATATGAATGGATAAGTAACCAGATAAGTTAGTATTTAAGTTGTATACCTTGGTTTTATATTCGAGAACCTTAAAAATATAGGTTTCGAAGTTATGATAAAACATGGAAAATAAAAATTAACGCCTAATTACTGTTATTTACACTTACATTAATTTTATGAATATTAAAAGTTAAAATCGAAATAGATAAATGAACGTGTTACATTACGTTCCACGTCACATTAATTTACCCGAAAAACGGGGACTATTGTGACGCTCACTAGTAGCAACACTTGTGGAAATTGTGGAGGTTTTGTGTTTCAAGTTGTCATAAATTAAATATGTCATAAATTAATTAAAATGTGGTTTTATCCTGCTTTTTATTTTTCGAAGTTTGGTTTTTACACCCTCTCACTAGACAATTCGGCATTTTTTCTTTAAAAAATAGAGATTATTACAGCGTGACACTCCGCGCGCCGGAATAGCTCGACTGACAAGGTAAGGCGTAGTTTCGTTATATGTGTGTGCGTGTAACTGTGCATGTACACGCCGAGGCGTAGTTTTATCGGCTTCACTTTTTGTTTACAGCGCTCCGTCTTGACTTTTTATTTCGTCTGAGGTCAGGGGTACCTAGAGAGATGGACATAGGGTACTTTTTATTCCGGAATTGCCGCGGGACCTCCAAAAACCACGGGGAACAGATAGTAATTGATAAAGGCCACCTCTGTAGTCTATGCCGCAGCCCGGCTGCCTCGTGCCACCGTTGGGGTAGAAGTCGAGGTGTCCGAGGGGCGAGGCGAAGCCCAAGTAGCCGCCGCACGTGTGGATGACCTCGACGTGGCGCGCGTCGTGCTTGTCCAGCCGCGCGTCCTTGTTGCCCAGGGTGAACAGCGGCAGGGCCGGGTCGAGGCCTGCCGAACAGACCACCATCAAACGAATGGGCATGATAAACGTTTGTAATATGGCTAAGCCCTCGTAGAAGAAATCTAAATTATATTTAGTCCTTCAGTTAGATAGTAAAAATTAATAGACGCGTATTTTTTGCTTCTTCGAATTGTTGGAAAAAGACTTAGATAAAACGCATTCAAGTTTAGGAGTGGAAGGTCGTGACGTCATAACTAAGTGTAAAAAAGTGTAGCTTAAGTGTACCAAAGTGCAACGTCACACGGAATTTCAACTTCATGTAGGTATAGGCACAGATAATATAATACTATACTAGTGGTATAGGTAACCGTCATTTTTTGATTACGTAAAAAAGGAAAAATACGTGTCTAATATTTTTTATTCATCTACAAGACGGACTAAAAACTAAAATTTAATCATCATGCCCACTATTCTATTAGGTACTAATTTACTAGGTACCATGGACCAATTAAATTTAATTGGTCCATGCTAGGTACCTATACCTACCACTAAAGAAGCGACATTGTTCCAACCAGGGATGAAAATCTAAATTCTATTCAGTCCGTCAGTTATATAATCTATATTAGGTAAGGGGGTGAAAAGGGGTTGCAAAAATTGTAGGGAACAATTCCGCGTGAACTCCGAAATTATCGCGAGAGAAACCGCACGGGACAGCTAGTAAACAAATAATAATAATAATAATAAAAATATCTTTTTAAAACGCACAGGTGTACTTGATCCCACACTAAGCTCTTAGCTTGTGTCGTGGAAACCCAGCAAGCGTGGTATATGGTTATTACCTACATTAATATAGGTGTTGTAGGCGTGGTTGTAGGTATAGGTAGAAAATCAGACGAAGACCGGAAAGTGAAACTTTCTATTCATCACACAAAGTCCACCCGGAAGCCCTTGATTAGCGGGTAGGCATGGTGACCTATACTGCGCCAATCGGGTCGTCATAATTATTATTATGGTCATAATAGACACGTATTTATTCTTTTTTCAAATTAATGAAAAAATACAGGTTAGGAGTGGATTCTCGTGACGTCAGAAACCGGCTTATAAACACTGTATAAACCCGTGGTATAAACTGTATCGTCATCGGATCGTGACGTCGTGATCTTTTGGTTGTAACTATACATAATATATACAGTCAACAATAAATAAATTGCTTAGATTTTTTACATTTTTAAGCTTTGTTGGCTGTCGTTCTGTATATTTTATGACACAAAATAGAATAATTGCTTCTGCAACTGATTGTGAGTACCAAATACTCTCGACACTGCTCTATTATATTTAAACTCCGCCAAGATATTCGTAGGATATCCTCCAAGTAGTAAATTGAAAATTCCTGGAATAGGTAACATACGAACATCTTTCATGCTTTTAGCATAATAAGAGTTCGCTGCTCTACCGCACACGATGCATCGCTCCCATTTGAATATTATTTTGTTGTTCAAAAGTGGGATAGTAATAAATAGCAAGGGATCCCTCTCTTTGGCATAGATGTAGTATATATTGAATTTCTAAGTAGTCACCTTTTACTTTCATTTAAAAAAAATTTAATAAGTACCTAGGTACTGCATTATCTATTTGATCTCGCAATATCACCTTCCTAAAAGCTTGTGTTTTGTAAACATAGTCAAGGTATTTAAGTAGATATACCTACTTAAAAACGTATATAATTACACTTGTAATACATATTATTATTTTCAAGACATGGAAACATGCCGAGACTGGAAAGCGAAACCCTATCACCTATGTATGTTTGTCACACAAAAACTTATTCCCAACAGAAATTATAAACGAAATATTTCGCTTAACAAAGAGACACGTTGACGGTTGACCCCTTCGCTTACCCAATCGTCAATATTAGGAGTCTTATTTTTAGCCGACTTCTCAAAAAGGAGGAGGTTCTCAATTCGACGCGTATGTTTTTTTTTAATTTTGTAAAGTACATTATAATACCTTTACCTACTATTAATTACCTAATTTTGTCCAGTTGAACAGTTCATTTGCAGGTTGACAAATAGAAAACGTACAATAAAGAAAGAAAGAAAAGGAGTATATTGGTCCCCGTTTAAATAGCCTTTTTTTAATTCTTTAATGCATCTTTAAAGTGATTAGGTACTCCTTGCATCAAGCAAAAACAATCAAATTAAATCTACTCACCAGTTATGGAATCTATTGGACCTTCTTTGACATAAGCACCCGCGATGCCGACGACATGAGCGCCGAGACTGTGCCCAATGAGGTGCACGTCATCCATAGACACACCCTCCTCGATGAGGAAGTTGAGGAACTCCGTCAGCATACGGCCCACCATGGCCACGTTGTAGCTGGCCAGTATGTAATTCACGTTGGCCGCTTTGCCCCAATCTACCACCACTATATTGACGTCACTCACGTTAAGATACGCTGCGAATAAAATTAGCGAGTCAAATTTATTTCAAAGATCCCGCAGGAATTCCAGTACAAAAAGTACCCCTATGTCTTTTCTGTGCACCTAACAACGTGTATGCAAAATTTCATGATGATCGGTTGAGTAGTTAAGGCGTGAAAGCGTAACAAACAAACAAATAAACTCACATTCTTTATAATAATATATAATTTTATCTTTTATATTTATTGTCTGTGATATAATTTATATGAGGTACCTACTCAATGCACACATTGTACAAAAGTGGATTAATTAAGAAAAAAGACGCTCGAATATAGAATAGCTGTGATACCTGGACCAACAATCGATGTCTGAGCCCATTGGCAAACTAATTAATTCAACTGAAACTGAGAGATCCATTATCTACTTAATTAACTCAGTTTTAAATTAAGTACAACTAAAACAATTTGAAAATTCAAAGTATTTCGGGTCTGGCGTCTGACGGCTACGCGCTGACCTTAATAAAGTTATTCGTTAACTAAACCGGGAGCTTGATCATCGTTCAAACGACCGCCCAATAGTACCAAATATCAATATAATAACTAGCTGTTCCCTGCGGGTTCACTCGCGTTAATTAACCAAATTCCGTGAACTTCGTTCTCAGCTCATGTCTCCTACCTCTCCTACTACTTCCCTGCCAATTATAAACACATCCAGACTGGAAAGTGGAACCCTGTGTTCATCGCACAAAGTGCACCCCCACCGGGATTCGAACCCGGAACCTCTTGATTAACGGGCAGGCATGGTGACCTACCGCGCCAAACGGGTGTCATAACTTAGGAGATATCGCAGTTTTAAAATAAAATCTCAGCCAAATAATGATCATGTTGGTATCTACTGCGCGCGCATTTATGATGTGCAAGGTCGGTGGTTATAAAAGTACTCTGTCGTCGGCGGGCAGTCGTGAGTCGGAGCTCCTACGGAACTGTTGTGCTCAGCGAGGTTATATTTAGTAAATTAGGCTACTTTGGAGTTCCTGGAGGAATCCGAAACTCACGCGGCGGGTGAAACCGCAGGGCACGTCAATCTAATAAACATAAAATTCAAGGACTATGTGTGTACCTACTATAGGTACACGTAATCTGAGTTGTGTACTGTAATCCCTACTTAATATTATAAATGTGAAAGTAACTCTGCCTGTCTGTCTGTCTGTTCCGCTTTTACGCCTTAAAGGGTCAACCGATCATTAAGAAATTTTGAATACACCTTGTCAGGGGACTGGCAAGGACATAGGGGTTTTTTACCCCAGAATTCTCGCGGGAACTTCAGAATTAACGCGGGTGAAACAGCGGGGAACAGCTAGTAAATAAATAAAAGTGATTTGTCAGTGAAGGAATATTACATGTCTGGCGCCAGGAGCACATCTTTCGTAGATCGTGCTATTACGGCGATGGCGCTGAATTAGCAAAGTAGTTCGCACCTCACAGTTTACTTACTTATTATAATTTTTTAAGTTTCACTGATACCCGGCACACGCACACATTTATTTTTCATAATAAATAATAAATCATAATAAATAATAAATCAATATTTTCATTTAAATAAATAAATATTGTAAATAAATAAATAATGCGAAATTCCACATTGGTTACACATTTTTATTACCTTCTTTAATAGATTCGGGCATAGGGCTACTGCCATTGTTTAGCCACCCATGAGTCAACACCTTGAGTTTGTTGTCGAAATTGAAATGTGAATCCCAAAGTGTCGACGAATCGTTGACATTCAGTATTTCATATTTGTAAGGGTTACGTCTGCAAAGTAAAAAGATCTAGGAACATCATTGATTAATAATAGGTACCTACTAAATATCACATTTTCTCACTGAGTAACAAAAACATTGATCTATGAAAATTTGATAACGCCGATAAAATAAAACGTGTAGACATACATATAAATAAGATTGAAATGTCTATCTGTAGGTAGGTAAAGGTACCTTTACTTTACCTGGTAGAAAGCTGGTGTTAAAAGGAGCATCTTAGGCCCGTATTCCAGAAGGTGACTCAGATCACATTTTACTTGAGAATAGTTTTAAGCTCAGATCATAACTCAGGCGTACATCTTATTATAGAATGCGTTTTAAGTTCTAATCACTTGAAACTATAGTCTTGAGTAGGTATTCTGAACTCTGATTGGTTCTAATCAGTTGAAACTAGTCTTGAGTAGAGATTTTGAGCTCTGATTGGTTGAGTGGTCTTGATATGACAGACGTAAACAAAGATCAAATCTTTGCTTGAGTATAGATTAGTACTCAAGCGTCATTCTAGAATGAGGAAATAACTCAGCTGATTGTTGATTGATGAATCTCGTTTCAAGTAAGGTTCTAAAATTAAAGCTTTACTTGAAATTAGTTTTAAAACTAGATTCATGACTTGAGTATTCTTTTGGAATACGGACCTTAGACTAGTTTGATCTTAGTTCCTACGGAAATTCCCCGCGGGTAGTTAATATATATCTAAGTAGGTACCTATAGTGGGTTTTAAAGCTTTATATCTCAACGGTATGAAATACCTCGTGTAAAGTCTGAACTCCACGTCTTCCTCGCTGACCCACCCCCAGAACCAGAATCTGGTGTTATTGTAGCTGGTAGCTGGTGGAAACGTCTGGACACTAGCCAACCATACCGGGTCGTACGGCGTCGGCGCATCCCACTTTACCGCCGACACTAAAAAATATGATTGATAAAATCCTTAACTATCTATATCTATACTAATATTATAACGAGCAAAAGTTTGTGAGTTTGTGACGTTGTAGGGGGTAATCTCTGGATCTACTGAACCGATTTTAAAAATTCTTTCACTCATAGGAAGCTGCAGTAATGCTGAGTGTCATAGGGTACTTTTTATTCCGGAATTCCCTCGGGAACTCCGGAGTTTTAAGTTCGTGAGTTTGTGAGATTGTAGTGAGTAATCTGTAGATCTACTGAAGTCTGAACCGATTTCAAAAATTGTTTCACCGGTAAGAAGCTACAGTCATTTTGAGTAACATAGAGTACTTTTGATCCCGGAATTCCTGCGGGAACTCCGGAGATTGTGAGTTTGTGAGGTTGTAGGGGGTAACCTCTGGCTCTACTTAACCGATTTTGCAAAATCTTAATTAAACCAATTTTGATGGGACTGTCACTACTAATTAGCTGATGTTATAAGGAGTCAATTAGGCTGCTTTAGCGCTCCTGCGGGAATTCCGAAACTCACGCGGATGAATCTCCGAAACAGTTGGACCAATTTTAATGGAAGTTTTAGTGCTGATTATCTGATGTTATAAGAAGTAAATAAGGCTACTTTGGAGCACTTGCGGGAATTCCGAAACTCACGCGGGTGATACCGCGGGGCACAGCTAGCACTATTATAAATGCGAAAGTGAGTTTGTTTGTTTGTTTGTCACGCTTTCACGCCTCAATCGCTCAACCGGTTGTCGTGTGATTTAGCATAAACGTTGTCAGGGGTACAGAGAAGGACATAGGATATTTTTTATTTCGGAATTGCCGCGGAAATTCCGAAATTACCGTGGGTGAAACTGCGGGGTACAGCTCGTTACTAAAATAGGTACATCGTACGACATCTGCAATGATATAATATGTGCTAAATACCCAAGATACACAGTCAGAGATGTAAAATTGTATAGGTTATAAGTTTTTTTTTTATTAAAACTGTCTGCCGTGTGGGAATTGTTTCGTATCTATACATAAGGACGAATTTTTTTTTTTTTTAAATTTTTTTTGACATTTGTTTTCATTTTTCGTTTTAACTATCAATACCATTTCAACATTTCCAATGTATGAACACCGAGACTCTATAATTTTAATTTCTGCTAACTTGTTCCCCCCACCCTCAGACGAAATAAAGACTTTTTATTTCGTCTGAGCCCCCACCGTTTCACCCGCATCAATTTCGGCATTCTCGCAGGAACGCCTAGATTTACCCAGATATACCTATAGGTACCTATTGTATTTTTTATAATATATTCCTTTTTACTTAAAGTTTTAGAACGTGCTGTTTTATTAGCTTTCAGATAATTATCGCATACCTAGATCTACAGCATTGTACATAAGAGCTTAATTAATTAAAAGTAGAATATCTTGTTTTAGAAAAACTAACGGTTTTTTTATTAACATTTTAAGCATATTTCGTATACGTTTCCTAAAGCTATCTACATTCTATTCTATTTATGCTAACAAATAGCTTAACGAAATAAAAGATAATACTTATATTATGATAGTAGCCGTGCCCTGCGGTTTCACCCGTGTTAATTTGAGGAAAAAACTAACAGAACTATATTCCTAACCTTACGCAGCGTACGCAAATCGCATGGAAGCTCTCAAAAGGAATATTTTTTATAGTTTAAGCAACATTTTTATTGCTATTTGCTGCTCTGCTCGATAAATGGGCTATCTAACACTAAAAGAATTTTTCAAATCGGACCAGTAGGTATACCTATTTCCTGAGATTAGCGCGTTCATCAAGCGAACAAAGTTTAATAATCAGCTATAATCAGTTTTATAATATTAAAGTAAGTAGGTAGGTATACTTAGATGACACTTTTATAGTTGCTACCTGTAACTACATAATAGGCATATTTTAACGAATTTGTCTAAGTTTTGAATATTTATTTAGGTAATATAGTAACACTTATTGTTAGAGTAAACTTTAAAAACTTGAAAGTTTGCCATTTAATTTTTGTAGGAACACATTCAAAACTAAATCCATGGACGTAGTACCTACCCATGCAATGTTACCACCTCCACAGTTAGGTATAACTACTTATTTAATCTTTACGTTGTGTTGTAGCTTGTAGAGACAATAGGGTACTTGCATGAATTTTTTTTTCCAGTCTATTTTAAAGATATATGGCCTACTTAAACAAAGCAAGAAAAAGAAAAAAAATATATGCATAAATTAATGAAATAGAGCGTTTCAAAGTTCCTACTTTAGACCTTACCGCCGAAACGCGGAATGACGTCACTTGTTCAAAATTACGCCTTATTAATCTGTGATAGAAATGTCAATGTCGTATTGACAGGGTCATGTGACACTGACAGACAGATAACTTCAATATCCAAAAGCGAAATTAAGGTTGAACTGTGTCGATTTACTTCCAAAAGTTCCAGTAAAGAATCGAAATGCATGTTACCGATGCATTTTAAAGTAAAAAACTTCAGAAAATGAAAAATATGCGTTGACTGTATGCACTTAGTTTCTTTTGCCTTCTCTGAAAGAGGTAAATGTTTCCTAAAAAAATAAAAGTGACGTCATGTGTTAAGCTTGGCTGTGATTGGTGTTTAGTTGCAACGTTCCGTTTCACAAAATTAAAAGTTGAATATTTTGGAAACTATTGAAATTTTTTTAGTAAATCTTTCACGATAACGCTTTTCTAAGGCTCTACTTTTGAATTATTGACACAATTTCTTATTATAAATTTCATGCAAGTACCCTATTATAGGTATTTGCATATGTACATAAATTATTTCCGTGAATCGCAATTTATAAAGGTAAGTACTAAGTGGGTAACAAAATATACCTATTTAATATTAAGAGACAAAAACAAGCAAAATACGAACCTGTACAAATAATAAACAATAAAATCATTCCAGCTTCGTTATCCGGTCGCAAACAAACATCGGACTCACTGAATGGCGAAAACTAACTTTCCACACATCGAACAAAATGTTGTTAAACTTTAAACGAGTTAAAACGCTCATTTTGAGGCTAAATCTAATTGGTGTACCGTCAACGAGCGCTCCTACATTTTCACTGGCGGCTGGTATAGAGATTGAATTTAAATTTGTAGCGGTACATAGTGACCATTGCGATTCCTGGGACGTGGTGTTCACTCTCACATCTATCATAATAAGTACATATTAATCAAGGCGAGCCACGACGACTGCCTTATTAATATTGTCGACGACGTCTATTGTTTATAACGGAATAAAGTACTTACTTGGGTACTTTACTGACCCGAAATGCTTACGGAAACGGTTCTACTTTGAAATGACGTATTTGCACAATCGAGTGTTAATCTTTTTAACCGACTTCCAAAAAAAGGAATTCTTTTTTGGTTGATAGGGTATAGTTTCAAGTTGGTCCCAATGAACTCAGGAACTGATGATGGGATAATGGAGAAATTGAGGAAACTCTTCCAATATTACAGGCGCACCTATAGCGATTTGGGTAGATAAATTGTCACTTTATAAATTATAAACCAACCCAGCGGAAAATAAATAAAATTTTAACAAAAAAATCAAACCGACTTCAAAACACACTAAAAAGTAAAATACTAATACCTACTATCGTTTCAAAGTCGGTGCGAAGCCCGCTCGTATTTGCAATGTGGTTGGAGCGGACTTTGTCTACCTATTACCTAATAGTTGGCTTGACACCGACTTCGAAGCGATCAGAAGGTAGCACATATTTAATTATTATGTAGGTTATAATAAGTATTTAACTTTTTAGTGTAGTGCATTTTCGTGCTTTTTGAAGTCGGTTTTAATTTTTTGTTAAAATTTTATTTATTTTTAACTTTTAAGTGGGTTGGTTTTTTACTAGTGTGGTGCAGTACTCTCTTCTGCTGAACAAACGTGTTGGTTTTACCTTTATCTATACAATATTAATTAATTCGTTAATATTAATTCCAATCTTCACTAATACATACTGGAAGTAAGATTAAAAATGGGATAAGTGGGATATGTGACTACATGACTTTTAGAGCATGTAAGAAACAAACGCGCAGTCGAATCTTAATTCCGTAAATACAGTCCGGTGTGTATAGATACAGACTATGTACATGATGTACATGTTAGATAACTGGTGTTATATAACACGTCCAGATTATGTAACATTGTTATACAACATTGCAACATAAAACAAGACTGTACACATTAGAATAACAATGCAATATAACAATGTTAAATAGGTAGGCATCACTGTCATTTCTTGTTCTTCAGTGCTAGATATGCTATCCACATGTTGGTGAACTTAGCATATCATTTTCCAGCAGATCCATTTTTTTTTAGAGTTCTGTTCGCATGCAGCTGAGTTCTAGAGTTCCTGATACTTTTTAGAAATAGTCCCGGCGTTTAAACCTGAAAAAAACGCTGTTGAAAAAATGATCTGCTAACTTCCCGTAGTAGATCATTTTCCGGAAAATCAAAAATAAAAGCGATTTTCTTTTGCGTCAAGGTTAGTTGTGGAGTTCCTGATACTTTTCAGAAATAGTTCTGGCGGTCTTACCCTAAAAAAATCAATTAGTAAATATGGGTCTAGAAGTAAAAATAATTAGGTTTTAATCGTATTAAAAGGGTTTTAAGTCTGTTTTGAGGCAAGAAACCTTTTGTTTCTTCATGTTCTATATCAGAACTCTGAAATAGAACTAGATTTAGGTGCAGAACTCCCGTTAAAGAGCCAGCAGATCATAGTACAAAAGTAAATAAGTATAAAGATAAATTTTAAGTGCTTTCACCAATGCGCGGACTAGCACGTGGAGGCCGGAACTCCCTCGTTTCTCACAGATAAGTATCAGAACTTTGATACAAAATGAACCCAAAACCAGAACTTCCGTTTGAAACCCAGCAGATCATGGTAGAGTAGTAAAAAAGTTAAAGAATATTAATTTAACAATTCCACTAGCATGTGGAGACCGGAACTCCTTTGTTTCTCACAGATCAGTGTCAGAACTTCGATTAAGAAGTGGATCCGAAACCAGAACTCCCGTTTAAAATACAGCAGATCATAATAGAGTAGTAAAAAAATTAAAAAAAAAATTTTAACAGTTCCACTAGCACGTGGAGGTCGGAACTCCTTTGTTGCTCACAGATCAGTATAAGAACTTCGATTCAGAAGTAGATCCAAAACCAGAACTCCCGTTTAAAATCCAGCAGATCATGGTAGAGTAGTTAAAAAATTAAAAAAATATTATTTTCACAGTTCCAATAGCACGTGGAAGCCGGAACTCCTTTTTTTCTCACATATCAGTACCAGAACTTCGATACAAAAGTAGATCCGAAACCAGAACTCCCGTTTAAAATCCAGCAGATCATGGTAGAGTGGTTTAAAAGTTAAAGAATATTAATTTAACAGTTCCACTAGAACGTGGAGGCCGGAACTCCTTTGTTTCTCACAGATCAGTATCAGAACTTCGATACAGAAGTAGATCCAAAACAAGAACTCCCATTTAAAATCCAGCAGATCATAGTAGAGTAGTAAAAAAATTCAAAAAAATATATTTTAACAGTTCTACTAGCACGTGGAAGCCGGAACTCCTTTGTTTCTCACATATTAGTATCAGAACTTCGATACAGAAGTAGATCCAAAACCAGAACTCCCGTTTAAAATCTAGCAGATCATAGTGGAGTAGTAAAAAAATTCAAAAAAAAATATTTTAACAGTTCCACTAGCACGTGGAGGTCGGAACTCCTTTGTTTCTCAAATATCAGTACCAGAACTTTGATACAAAAGTGGATCCAAAACCAGAACTCCCGTTTAAAATCCAGCAGATCATAGTAGAGTGTAAAAAAGTTAAAGAATATTAATTTAACAGTTCCACTAGCACGTGGAGGCCAGAACTCCTATGTTTTTCACAGATAAGTATTAGAATATTGATACAGAAGTGGATCCGAAACCAGAACTCCCGTTTAAAATCCAGCAGATCATAGTAGAGTAGTAAAAAAATTAAAAAAAAAAAAATTTTAACAGTTCCACTAGCACGTGGAGGTCAGAACTCCTTTTTTTCTCAAATATCAGTACCAGAACTTTGATACAAAAGTGGATCCAAAATTTCTTTGTTTTGCAAATTAATCGTGATGAACAGTGTGCGGAAACTGTGAAATAAGATGAAATAGGGCGTTCGCCGGGAGGTTTCCTACAGAGCGTCCTATTAAGGTTCAACTATAAAGATTTGCTGGCAAAAGTTCTGGTAAAGCAGCATCTCACCAATGCATTTCGATGTAAGTAACTTCAGGAGAAGAAAATATATTATACTACTGAATTGGCTATATGGACTAAGTTTCCTTCTGCCTTCCCCGGAAGGGGTAAACTTCACCAAAAAAATAAAATAAACGTAATTCTCCGTCTACGGTAGTGATAGTGACCCTCAGTAGTGACCCTAATTAATTTGTGATAGTGACTCAGAACAATAACAGTATAGTGATTAGTAATCAGTCTAGTTAATTTGTGTTAGTAATCACTGACTGATTACCTTATCTCTAAGTAGTTTGTGATTACCTTCTCTCTAGTTAATTTGTGCATAAGTCTAGTTAATTTGTTGTGGTCACTATCATTCATAGCTTTTCTTTGGTAAATATTCTCCGTCTACGGTAAATACAGACAGTACATAATATGGCACTTATACTGGAAAATAAGAAGATCCTGGAGTTTCTTGAGCTCGTTGGCCGTTTGAAGGTTGAAATTTTTGTTAATATTATTTTCCATTATCGTGTTGGTTGGGACCATGTTAAACAAAGGTGCAAGCAGTTCAGTAGAACCGTTCACGAGGTTCTGGAAAGCGTAGGGACGGTATCTAAGCTATCTGAACTGGATCTAATTATCTCCTGTGACTATTTATTCGCTTCAGAGCGTGTGTGGGTCATTTTTCGCACATTTCCGAAATCAAAATAGATGCGAAATGGACCCCTTATCTAAGACTAGAGAGGCTGGGGTCCTGCTTGCACCCGAGTGCTACAAGGGCTAGAGATGTCACTGCATGGTTATCCCAAAAACATTGAAACCGCCATGTCTGTAGTCTAAACTTATATGTTTCTATTTAATTTGCAGCATGTGAAGAGAACTGGTTGGGTGCTTTGTGATATAAATGAGTGTGAATCAATTGCTGGCCATATGTATCGTATGGGCCTAATGACATTCTTGCTCACTGAGGAAAATGATCCTGTCCATCTGGATCGGTTTAAGTGCCTCCAAATAGGTATGTTTTATACTAAGTACCTATCACTTTTGCTTTGTCACCTGTAGTGTTTGTATCTTATATTATTGTATCTCGTATTAAGTAGATAGTAAGTAGATATTAAGTAGATATAATACATTGTCTCATCTACCCCTGAGAGGGTATAAAGAAATATCATGTAGGTATAAAGATTGTCAACATCACCGACAAGAGTGTTTGTTGGGTGCGGAGCGAGTCGGATGTGCCCTTGAATCTGGTAGTAGTCGTGAGTCAGTGATAAACCTATACCTAGTGAGGTTTCCCTGTAGTGGTGATGAACACTACATTACCATCAGCATGCTCTGGTTGTTGCTCAATTTAATGGTGATGTTAATACAGAATTTTCCACCACCCAATAATGAAAAATGAAAATAAACAATTAGGTCACTGAACACATTTTGTTTTATAAAATATACCTACTTGTATGTAACATAAATATATTTTGACTATACTGCTGTGGTATAACTAAAAAGCCAGTATCCGACATCTGGTCAATTTTTAACTTTTAATGCTACATTAATAAGAAAAAAAAATTATGCACAACCATGTATATTTGCAGTTTTTCTATATCCTGAATAGTTGACATGTAAGTCGATGATTCATAAGATTTTAGAAAAAACTGATTTATTAACTAAAATGAAATAAACACCTTATCATGAAAATATGTTTACAATATGAAAAGCAAATAATTCGAAAGTATTTTGATTGACTTGATCTATTTTTTGATACCATCAAGTGTCCAATAGGTAGGTGTTATGAGTGTAAGTTTTTGAGGTGAGGCCGCCTAGTTACACTGGTTTAAATGTTTTTTGGGTGAATATACGGTATTTGAGTTTTTTGTGTCCCAAAAGGAAAATTATTCTGTTTAATTTGATATTAATAATTTGACTAATCAACATTATTTTTGCATTTGTAATATATTGATAAGGGCCAGAAGATTTTTAATTTTTTTTAAATTTTATAGCCTCCAGGAGAAAATGTGTTATCAGGGGAGTGACACCATTGGCAGAGTAGTGACAAATTGAGGTAGAAAAGTGACAAGCTATTAATTATTAGCTAAGAAACTTAAATAATATTAAATAAAACACATAAATAAATATTATTTCGAATTTTTTTATGCATAGAATACAATCAGTCTCTACAGTTATATAATAAAACGAATGGTTTGATTTCTTTGGTTGGTTTTGTTATCAATTCAATTCAATTCAATATCTTAAGTCTTAATTACCCAAATTAAATGTCATTAATCAGTCTCATCTGAGAATCAAAAAATTAAGTATCTAGCTATGGTACTTACCTTTCAGTGTCAAGGCTATCTAAACAATTAAAAAATATCATGGTATACATGGTACAGTATAAAGGGATACTATAATTTTTTAAAAGAACAGTATCAATCTTTTCTGCTAAACTAAATGTTTTGTACTTAAATACTAAGCAATCAAAACTTTACTTATCAAAACATCTACTGCCTCTGGAAACTTATAAAATACTCTGTAAAGTATATTTAACACGGGTATTATGGTCAAAATCTCTTCCCATTTAACATCAGACAATCGGAATATTCCCGCCACACGCAAAATAGGCGCTTGGACGTCGAGTTGCAGAAACCAGCCCGCTAACAAATACAAATACAAATACATCAGACACGTTATTTTCATCTACGTATATTTTAAAGAGTACCATCTGCCTTATAGAGATCTTTAGAAAAGTAACCCTGACCCCTCTGTCTTCTTCATCAAAATTAGACGAACATACACCAGCATACTGCATATTATCTATGTTTTTTTATCATTAACTAGCTGTCCCCGTGGTTTCACCCGTGAAAATTTCGGAGATCACGCAAGAATTTTGGGATACAAAGTACCTATGTCCTTTTCTGTACCCCTGACAATGTGTATACATATAAAATTTCATGAGATTTCACTGGCGTTAATTTCAGAGTTCCCACGGGAATTTCGAGATAAAAAGTACCCTATGTCCTTTTTTGTTCCTCAACATGTGTACAAAATTTCATGATGATCGATTGAGCCGTTAAGGCCTGAAAGCGTAAAAAATAGACAAAGTTACTTTCGCATTTATAATATTAGTAGTCTGGTATTCCACAAGTACTGTTCTTGACAGACTTAGCATTTTATTCATTAGGTATCTATAATTTAATCCGACTAGTAGATGTTTGTGGAATCATTTGGTTTTGCACATCTTCCTTAGGATCTGTGTATGTATACTGCAGCAACAATATTCAATTTCGATTTATCGTTTTGGGTGTATTTAATGTCGCCTAAGTGGAAGTGAAGATAAAAGTACTACAAAAACCGCTAAGGGTCTTCATGTACAACATATTTCTCAATAGGTTTCCTCGTAGTTGATGTACTGTCAGTATACCAGCAAATGTTTCTTTTGATGCTTGTGTACCTTTTGACGTAATTGTTTAATTTCAATTTTTTTTTTTATTGAAATTTTTTCAGTATTATTTCAGTAATGTCTTTAATACTCTTAATTTATCCCTTTTCCTTTTTTCGTTGGTATTTTAGCTTTTATTTCTCTTTAAATTCAGCATTTTTGACCAGACCCTTTTTAAATTCATGGTAACGTAATTTCTCTGCTCAGCGCTTTTTTTCTAGCCCCTATTCCCTTGTTTGCTCTTTTTTAACATTCCTCATTGAATCCAAGTAAAGGTAATGGAGTATCTAGAACAAATGAAATAAATAACATAAAGAAATATCAAAGAAACTAAATTTCGTCACTCCCCTGCGGCGAATGTACTTACCCTGGCACAGTAAATGCCAGGGAAGTGACGCCAGGAAAGTAAGGAAATTGCAAATTATCCACAAAAACACTCTCATTCGTTTTTCCTATCACAATGTCACGTAATATATAGCATCTACACACAATAAGTATTGTATTGAACTAATTTACAATTACGGGACGATAAAATTTAAAAACATATACTCACCCCTTGGAAATACTGCAACGACTGGCACAACCCCGCTCCCCGACACTGAATTGAAAACAGACGCAAATTTTTTTAAATTTTGCTCCACGCCGTTATCTTGCTTTTTACTTTACTCCACGCGTCATTCTATGTCAAAGACATACTTTAGCAGTTTTATGTCTATTTTTTAGTCTTTGAAATTCGCCAGGTGACGTGACATTATTGTAATGGGACGTGAAATGAGAGAATTTTTTTTTGTAATAATCAATAATTTGACTATGTATTTTGATAAAATATGTTTCGATGTTTATTTAGGTATATGATAATATTGGTAGAAAACCTAATACCATAAATATTAAAAGCATTAGGCCCTGAAAATTATAAAATCTACTAATGGGGTAAGGCCAGGGTAGTATACATGTATTTTAAGGCATTAATGCCTAAAATTAAAAATTATCGCGAATTAACTACGTGGGCCGAATAAAAGACGATATTCTTTATTATTTAAGCATATGGTATTAACAATATGATTATTTTAACATAAATTTGTCTAAGGACCGTTGAAATTCAAATAGCGTAGGTATATTCACCCTTTCACATGTTACTTCAAACAAGGGGCACTAAATAGTTAAAATATATTTTAGTTGGTAATGAAGGTAGACATAGAACTAACGGCCGCACTAACGGCCGCACTCAGAGTCAACTTTAATGATTACTTAGTTAAGTATAGATTTTTAAAACAAAACTGCCGCAATTTCTAAGTTTAATAAATTAATGTTAATTGTCATTTGACTAATTAAGTTACATCTCATTAAATGCCAATTAACATTAATTTACTGAACGTCTCTGATTGCGGCAGTTTTGTTTTAAAAATCTATACTTAACTAAGTAATCATTAAAGTCGACTCTGAGTGCGGCGGTAAAACAACTGCTTAATGATTTCCTACTTAATTTTAAGTAAAGATTTTTAAAACAAAATTGCTGCAATCAGAAACGTCCATTAAATCAATGTTAGTTGGCATTTGACTAATTAAGTTAGATTTAGTTAAACGACAGTTAGTATTAATTTAAATATTTATTATTTAAAAAACTAAAAAGCTAAAAATAACAAAATATTGATTTAATTCAAAAGACATAAATACACGTAATATTATTGGTTTACCGTTTATGCTACCACTGATCGGCTACGGTTCAAGTGCTAAGAAATAATCTTATGCAACACACTTAAAGTAAATTTTTATCCAGAGAAATATTTACTCTGTGAAATCCCAGGAAAAAGTTATTTTTATTTCTTGTTGATTTTTATTTCAGCCCTAGTGCACGATCTTGCTGAGTGTATTGTGGGTGATTTAACACCACATTGTGGTGTAACCCCAGAAGAGAAACACCGCAGGGAAGACGAAGCTATGAAAACAATTGTTCAATTGACAGGCATTGCTGGTGACAGAATGTACGAGTTGTTTAAGGTATGATCATACCTTCTCTCTGGGTATGATAATAAGTTATTTACTATTAAGAAATTTCTCATAATTAATAAAAAATAAAACTGGGCACCAACATGTTTAAGGTATTAGTAAGATAAAATATTTACTCTTTGAAGAACTAAAAAGCTGTTGTCTTCTTACACACATTGAGTGACTATTTTTTTATTATTCATTTTGCAGCAGATAATCTTAACAACAACAAAAAAGGAACCAAAACTGCTAATGATGGTTTAAAACTCATGTCATTCAACCAAATTCGGAAAAAATAATTATAATCAATTAAAACTTACAGGAATACGAAGATCAAAGTACGCCTGAAGCTAAATTCGCCAAGGATCTCGACAGGTACGACATGATACTTCAAGCATTTGAATATGAGAAACGTGAAAATAAACCAAGAAGACTGCAAGAATTCTTCTCGGCAACAGAAGGGAAATTTAATCATCCCTTCATCCAAGGCTTAGTGGAAGAACTGTATAAGCAAAGAGAGGAGTTTGAGAATAAGTTTTTAGTAAATGGAACTGCATAATGTAACGTAGCACGGTTTATTGTATGTATTTTTTATATGTATAATAGAGGCTTTTTTCGCCTCTTGATGACACTGTTAAACTCGTTTTGTTTTTAAATAGGTTTTAAACTAAATTAATCTCGTAATAATATGTATAATGTGGTGTAGTTAAAAAGTATATTGGAATAGGTTACTTACTTACCAGTAGTTTGATGGCAAACATAACATTATCTTTGTACTAGCTGTTCCCCGCGGTTTCACCCACGATAAGTTCGGAGTTCCCGCTGGAATTCCAGGATAAAAAGTACTCTATGTCCTCTCTATCTCTGACAACGTGTATGCAAAATTTCATGATGATCGGTTAAGCCGTTAAGCCGTGAAAACGTAACAAACAAACTCACTTTCGCATTTATAATATTAGTAAGCATTTAACACTGGTCATAGCTAGTGCCTATACATAACCCAGCAAACACTTTTTTATTGTTGTATTTAGCTTAATATTACAACTAGTATAGGACCACATGCGAAGAAAAGTTTGTTTTATTGGTATGACGACATTTCTTTTTTCCAGAATGTCGATGCATTTACCATTGTTAAGTTAACTATGACTAAATATTTTTTTATGATTGTTATTGTCCCATGAATTAATGATTTATGTTTATTATTTTTAAGTTTCAGTCAGTATACGAGTGAATAATAATAATATTACTTACGCTTAATAATAATTCCCTTATAATCCCGGTCGCATATATGGACGGTTACCGCGTCTTGTTCCCGATAAGGTTAGCAAAACACGGCAGCCGAAGGCGTCAATTTCATACAATAGAAAAGCTTTTGGGTTCTTCTAACCTTATCGAGGAACCGAATGCCAAAACTATGTGTATGCGATTGAGCTTAAATTTCATAATATTAAAGTTATTACTGTCTACTAGCTATTTGTCACCCAAAAATCCCCTACTGTGGTATCCCACCTGGTGCATGCCGATTGCCGGGATGTCGGGCCATAGATATACGAAGTTGTTAGTTGTATCCAGCAATTTGTAAAGTTCTATCTACAGTGGTGTAGACTCACATTTGTTGAATCTTGTCGTTAGTGCAGTAGACTACTAGATTAGAGTAGTACCTACCAGCGTTGCCAGACTTTTTTTTGCAAGTTGGGATTTTGAAACTTTTTGAGTAAAAAAAAAACGCGGGATTTTTTCTTCGAAAGCAGGACTTAGTAAAAAACGTACTAGACAAACAGATGTTTGTTTGTTTTTGTTTGTTTTTTTCAACTTCTGAATAAAAAAAAAAAAAAAAAAACAAAAATGTTACAATAAGAGATATACAGCCACGCTGCAACGCACGACCGAGTTATCCTCGAAAAGCGGGACTGAGCCTGTCCGGCGCGGGATATTTAAGTTTGATTCCCGATTGATTGATTTGATTTGAAGTCCCGCCGAAATCGGGACTTCTGGCAACGCTGAGTAGTACCTACCTAAAAAAGTTCAACTAAGTAGGTACTAAAAAAATGTTTCTTCGTCAGTAGTCGAACTCGATCTTTGATACTGATTGTACCTATCTACATGTAGCAGTTAATCGATAAATATAATTTTTATGTTTAATCTTTTTATTATTCTTTCGAAAAGTATCATTACAGTCTGCGACTGATAAGCGATATTACTTAAGTACAATTTCTTTATTGATTTAGGTATATGAAATGTTGTATTTACTCATAGGATAAAGACCAGTAATTAAAAGCGTATATTCAACTTAGTTCTATTGCAATGTCCCAAAAGGCAATGACTGCGCCGTCCTATGAGTGAGCAACTGGACCTAGCGATGCATCATTTGCTTTTCGTATGCGATGTTGACTTCCGACTTGATTAGGTATACCTCGTTCTACCTAATTAGTATTGACCCCTAACGGTGAATGGATGATTGTGAGTTTTCTAAAAGCGTGGTTTTTCCCCATAGACGTATAAAAAGCGTTTAAGTAACCTTTTAAGGTTGTTGGGGTATGATCCGGCCACTGAATCCGGTGGACCGAACCCGCCGAACAAGATTTCGCAGATGTGAGAGTGCTAAGACCAACACTACTTTTTAACGTTAAAATAAGTGTTGAGATCCGACCATACCTACCTACCTACTTATGCTTTTCATATCTAGAATTATACTAGTTGCATGGAGAGTATTCTACATTTTATAATATTATTAAGCATTGAGTTTGTTTTATAATAAAAATCGTAATAATTTAATGTGTTTAATATTCAATGAAATTTAAAACACAACCTTTTTGGACACTCCTAAACTATGCAAAAAGTTACCGCATAGAAGACGAGGCACCAGCTAGGCAGCTCCATTAAGTATCCATCTATACATATAAAATGCTTTGTCCAGAATGACTGATGGATCAACGCATAGCCTAAACCGCTGATCTTAGAGACCTGAAACTTGGAGGGTGTGTTCTTTGTATGACGTAGCCATCCGATAAGAAAGAATTTTTGAAAATTCAACCCTTAAGGGGATGAAAAGGGGTTGCAAAGTTTGTATAGAACAATTCCGCGGGAAATTATCGCGGGTGAAACCGAGCGGGACAGCTAGTATTATATAAAGTGCTGTCCAATGACTGACTGATGGATCAACGCACAGCTTAAACCGCTGATCGTAGAGACCCTGAAACTTGAAAGGTGAAAAAGGGGTGACAAAGTTTGTATGGAACAACGTGTTTTCTGGAAGAAATTATCCGAAACAGTTGGGCCGATTTTGACAGGACCTTCACTGCTTATTAGCTGATGTTATAAGGAGTAAATCAGGCTACATGCTTTGGAGCTCCTGCGGGAATTCCGAAACTGACACAGGTGAATCTCCGAAACGGTTGGACCAATTTTGATGGGACTTTCACTGCTAATTAACTGATGTTATACGGCGTCAATTAGGCTACTTTGGCGATTCTGCGGCAATTTTTAAACTCACGCGGGTGAAACCGTGGGAAACAGCTAATGAATACATATAAAAGCAGAAACTGACCGACTAATCGATCAACGCACATCTGAAACCGCTAGGTCTACAACCAAGAAATTTTGCACAAATATTCCTTAAGTGACGTAGATGTGCACTAAGAAAGGATTTTTGAAAATTAACCAAAAAGGGGTTGCAAAGTTTGTATGGAACATTTCCGCGGGAACTCGGACATCATCGCGGGTGAAACCGCGCGGGATAGTGATATTATAATTAGTATATCATTGCTCCATAGTCCCGCCACATTACAAGCGTGTGAGCGTCTCGTGAACAAAACAAACCAAATAGGCAGACACTAGCGTGTTTGGCACAAACTTCAAACCGATCAGAGGTAGGCAGGCAGCATCGGTTTGAAGTTTGTTCCAAACACAGTAGGTAAGCAGCACACACCAATAATAACGCGCATTTTTGTCTTGCGGATTAAATCGGTATTTCATTTATTATTTTCATTATTTATTAATCCAATCCATAATCCAGTTACAGTTGAAAAGGGTTTGTGTATTTTATTTCTGGTCAGAAGCGAGCCAACCGATGACAGGGTGTGTGCTTGAACCTAATGCTTGCACTACATTATCGCCGATGATCATTGGTGTGATCGGCGATTATGTGAACACCTGAACGCAACCACAGGCGATTCCCTTTGATGCGTGCCCAAAAACAGACAACGTACAGCCGAGTATGCCCTCTACACTATCGTGCTCTCGCATAATCGTCTGTACTGGGCGATAATGTAGTGGAGCCATTAGAGTATGTAGTTAAATGAAACATCAGATTTATAGGTATAGTTGATACTTAACCTAAGTTTATTGTACAAAAATGGGTATTTGAATTGAATGGATACACACCAATTCAGTCAAACTAACAAAGATTCGCGTAAATGCTAAGATAATTATTGTGACAACCCTATAAACACTCAAGCTACAATCAGATCTAACACAAGTATCAGTTGCAAAATTTCATGTTTAATTTTTTTGGAACAATTACCATCATTACAATACTGATTATTACTCACAGAGGACATTGCAAAAAGGAAGTTTACTTGAGTATGGTAGATGAAACTTAAATTTAAAGAAAATTATTAAATCTAACGTTGCTTAATTTTATTTATATTATATTATTATCACTTATAAAATTTTATTTTACAGCAACAAAAACCCAAAAGTGATTGTTCATATTTGAAGACTGATGAATCATCTCCAACATTATACTTAGTTATTTACTGTTGGTTTTTGAGTATCCACCCCTGCTTGCTCCTCTTTTTTTCGTTGCTTCTCTCGCATTAATTCAGCATCTCTAAAACAATATAATAATTAACAATATAATAATTCGTTCTATGTAATTTTTTACAAGAAAAATGTCAAAAGGCATACAGCAAATACAAACAATATCATCTTTTTTTTTTTCAAAAAGTGAAACACTTTTTTCTGTATGACTAACCACTTTATGTTGTTGCTTATCAAATATTTTAAATTCATAATGATTATCATGCTAATAGGTACTTCCAATGTAAAAGTTTGTGTGAGTTAGTATATTAATTTGTAACTCCTTTACTCTGAAAAAACTGCTTGGATATGAATGAAATTTGAAAGGGAGATAAGGTGAATTAATATTATGCTTTGAGCAAAAATATTGTTTTATATTGTATACATAAATGAGTTATGTTTACTAGCAAATATTTTGTGAAACTTGTTTACAACAGCTATACAATGAATATAATATTACCTATCATAATAGCATTAAATACATAATAATATTGAACTTTTTTGATATTGATATTATTTGATATATTGATATTGCTATACTGTGGGCTACAACAGTAATGCTGGTTTACAGATATTCTCATTTTGACTCAATTCTGCAAGTCTTATGAGGCCCACAGTGATTGACCACTTCTCAGTGTCATAGGTATTCACTGGCAACACACACTAGTTAGACTTTCATCTTGAGACACTACAGAATATGGGACGAAAAATCGCCTTGCAACCTTCCCACCGCTGCTCAACAGTTGAAATTGAGTATTGACTTCTTTTTTTAAATTGGACTTACCCAATCGGCCTATTTGTCCCAAGTACACAAAATTTGAGTGTCACAGGAGTGAGTATAAACTACAATATGTGTGTATGACATAATGTTTATCTTGTCTGTTCATCTTAAGACCCACTGATTGCTCAAAATTTCACTGGATATTGTGTGTTTCTATTATGGATCTGTTTATTTGAAGCTGTATACTATAACATAGAATCTTAATAAAAAAAAAAATCTGTCTATTATGCCACACGTGTTATGTAAATGTGTAAACACCAATGTAAATAATGCAAAATTGTATAGCAAGTATTCACTTTTAGACACTAGAATTTCTCTTGTTTAGAAGGTTCTTATAATGGCCCCATAAATGTTACACATGACTAATTATTACTCTGAACAATGTGATTAGTAATACTTTATTCTTTTACCTATGTTTTCTCTCAGACAGAGACATTCCAGTCTTATCACTGGCTGCCTTTTTCTTTTGCATCTCCTGTTGTTTTTTCTGGTTCTTCTGGCGAGCCAGTTCCCTCTGGTTTCCACCTGTAATTTATACAAGCATAACAAATTTGAGTAATGTAACAATGATGTGAGGCAAACGAGATATGCATGCTCAGCGAAACCGACTAGAATATTCCAAATAGATTTTTATACCTGCGAAGGTAATTTTAGATTGAATGAAACATTTCTGGTCAAACCTTAACCTCTAAATTATAAATTTATTTAATTCACTGGCAAAGATAGCTGTACATTTTAATCTAATACACTAAACTTAGCAGACTTACGGGTCATCTTTACCAATTTTCAAGGATTTTGTCCGACGTAATATCACAATACTAGGACCGGACGATACGCTAGTCCGGTCGAAACCTAGGACAACGCACCGCCCTTCTTGGAACCAATTTGAAGAAAATTAGCTAACAATCGAAAAAGATTCTGGATTTTGAAAAAGGTCACAAACATAAAACAATAACTATTGCCACCTGACGCTTGTGACTATCAAAATTATAATCTCAATTAATGGCGACTAAAAGCCAATAGGGATGTAAAAATAATCGATTTTTATTTGAATCGATTTTTAATATCAAAAATCTACTTTTAATAAATCGTTTCTATAAATCTATGTCACCCCCACATTTAAATTTTGATTGTAATAAATGGTTAGGAATGTGAAAAAAAAATTATTTGGATACCTTTTTTATTATATTTTTTTTATAATAGTCGATTTTTTTAATAATAGGAATCGATTATATTGGAGAACAGCAAAATCGATTTAAAATTAATCGATTGTTTTCTTTGCATGTACATCCCTAAAACCAATGTTGCCAAATACGGAAATTGGGAATACCTACCCGAAACTACTCTGATAGCCACACTTTTTCCTACAACATCTAGTAGTTTTGTTTTCATTGATTTCAGATAATTAATACTTAGCGCCAAGTTTCCGGCAAGTTTCTTCCGATCTTGTCCACAATATAATACATTAAAGACGAATAGGCACTAATAGAAATCAGACGACCACCGCGCTGGTCCATAAAAAAAAAACCTTTTTTAAATTTTGTGCGAGTTCGTGTTCGATCTTAGGAGGACCCTTTAGAGGAAGTTCAGATACCTATTTTAACCAAAAAATTAGTTTTGCCCCACGGTTTCACCCGTGCGAGTTTTGAATTCCCACGGGAACTCAAAATTAGCCCAATTTACCTTTTATAACATCAGCTAACTAGTTATGAAAGTCTTGTTAAAATCGGTTCAACCGTTTCCAACCCACGTCTTGGGGTGTTTTCACAAATTAACTAGACTTATGTTTGTTAATTGTTTTGTTCACGACAAGCTCGTGGCGGGAGTCCCTGAGTTCTACCCACTCCCTGTACAACTTTCCACAGACTAAGTAAGTTTCCAATCCATAAGTTGCGACTTACGATAAAGTAATGCATCTCACCAATGCATTTCGTACTTTAGAAAAGAAAACCAAACTGACTTGGCTTAAATTTCTTTGTCGTCTCCAAAAAGGGTCATAAAAAACAGAAATTGCTGAAACTCGAAACTCGAAAGTCTGTAACTGTCTGAATAGTGATGCGCCGAATCTTCAAAAATGTATATTTGCGGATACGGATCAGAATACGGATATTTGGTGTCAAGATCCGCCGATACGGATACGAATCGTAACATTTTTATTCAATCGGTGTCGGTACGCGTAACGGTGAACCAATAGTTGACGTAGCTAGTGTTTTGACTTATCCGGCACATCACTAGTAATAAACTAGTGAAGTCAGAAGGAAGTGACGAGAGTTATTTGGTGGGAATCAAAGATGGCGGTTTAGTAATTTATTTTCATGTCGATAAAAATTCATTTCAAGTTAATTTCTTCGGTTTCCTCCAAGAGCTCCAATTGTTTGGCTTGCAATTTCAATTTTCAAACCGTACAACGAAGTATTATAATAGAAAATACATTGATCTAATTAATTTTACTTGAAACTGGCTAAATTCATTATATGCGAAAGTCCATAAAAAATAAAAAATAAAGAAAAGAAAGTGACAACATAGTGATGTGCCAAAAAACACCACTCGAGCTAACTCGAGTTGAAATTCAGGTAACTCGAGTTTAATTCAAGTTACACAACTCGAGTTAGCAGGAAGAAACTAAGTGTATAATTTAGGTACTTTTTTACATATTTGTTCTTCCATGCAAATCTCTGTTTGCACAATTAATCGTCGGTGTCATTCATGATTTAATGGCGGGAGCACGCACTCAACGGACGAATCGTGGTTTAGCTCTTTCGCTTGATTCGTCATTTACCGTGTTCAGGAGAAAATCTCTTTATGTTTTTATAGTATGTACCTACTAGATGGCATAATGATCGAATTCCATCGCGCTATGGTTTTGTTACCATCCATAGTATAATAAATTTGTAAATACATTGTACATTCGTTCCTCGCAATAAATCCTAGTTTGACCCTCGTAAACCTGAAGTTTTGATTCGTCTTCATGGTCCTTCGAGCCGGATTCGGCTAAGGAAGGTGTTGTGATAGTAGTGTTACTATCACTGTTACAAGGTCAGCATAGATCTAGTGTAAACAATCTGTCTTTAGTTTTTTTTAATACAAATGACAACAATGTATCTGACTACTGGGATCTGGAAACTCTTGGCATACGTGATTCCATTGCCGTCAAATCAAACGAAGAAAAAACCGCGGAAGTAATGCAGTTTTTCAAAGAAACTGTTTCTAATAATGAAGAAGGCAGGTATGTAGTACAACTCCCTTTTAAATCAGGTTTTGAGGGACTATTACCTAATTATGGGAGAGCGAAACAAAGGCTGGAAGGAATGACGAAAAAACTGATAGCATGTAACAAGTTTGATGCCTATTCCGCGGTGTTTCAGGAGTGGTTAGCGCTAGGTATCATAGAGCGAGTGCCAGAAAACGAAATCAAATATGGGGAAGGACATTTTCTTCCGCATCGAGCCGTCATCAAGGAATCTAGTCTTACAACATCCATTCGTCCCGTGTTCGACGCTTCAGCTACTGACAAAAGAGGTTTGAGTCTCAACGCATGTTTGGAAAAAGGTATAAATCTCATTGATTTGATACCGAACTTGCTTATTGGGTTTCGTAGAGGAGCTATTGGTTTATCAGCTGATATAGCTAAAGCATTCTTACAAATTAGCTTGGTACCTGGAAATAGAGAGTATTTGAAATTCTTGTGGTGGGAGGACAAAACTCTGCAAAGGTTAGTTGTGTATAGGCATTGTAGAGTCGTATTTGGTCTAACATGTAGTCCATTTTTGCTATCTGCAACACTGCACCATCACCTAGAATCGGTTTCAGGCCCGTATCGTGATACAGCTCAGTTACTGAATAAATCATTTTATGTAGATAATTGCTTGGTTAGTTTGGATTCAGAAAATGAGGCACGTAATTTCATTGATAAGGCCAAGAATATAATGGAGTTAGGCAAGTTTAATTTAAGGATGTGGGTGGCATCACCGCTCGAAATTAATGAGACTGGAAAAGAAGTAATTTCTGTCCTGGGTCTCAACTGGGATACGAATAAAGATGAACTCTACTGCAACACTGCGAACTTACCCGCCTACGAAGACTTAAACAAGGTAACGAAGCGTGATCTATTATCAATCACACAAAGGATATTCGATCCTATTGGATACACCGCTCCAGTAGTATTATATCCTAAATTGATTATTCAAGAAACATGGATTCGACAGATACCATGGGATAGTCTCATACCGGGCGACTTACTTGACAAATTCAAAGAGTGGTACCAGTACATAACTTACCTCGATAGTTGTCGACTTCCTCGCAGATTAAGCTTGGATATCTTAAATAAGTGTGAGGTAAGTTTACATCTTATGTGTGATGCAAGTAAGTATGGCATGGGTGCGTGCGTATTTATACGAGCTGAGAAAGATGGTGATGTATCGGTTCAGTTAGTATCAGCTAAAGCAAGAGTTACACCACCGCAAAAGGCTACCATTCCCAGGTTAGAACTGACTGCCGCGTTGTTAGGTTCAAGGCTGCTTACTCACACTAGGAAATACGTTGGACTTCCGAACGTTTCAGAGTATTGTTGGACAGATTCCGGCGTAGCGTTGTGTTGGATTAAAAGGGAACTGCCCTTTAACACGTTTGTAGGTAACAGAATTACAGAGATAAGACAAAATACCGATATTGAGAGTTGGCGTCACATTCCAGGTGATCAGAATTGGGCTGATTTGGCTTCGCGCGGATGTAATGCGAAAGAACTGTTTGAGTGCCGCTGGTGGGAAGGACCACCATGGTTACGGCAGCCGCCAGAGTTCTGGCCGCATTCCGAATTGGTAGTGGATGAACGTGAGGTGAATATAGAGACAAAGAAAACCGTTTGCAGTAAACTTATTTATGCTGAGGTAAGCCTCTTAGACAAAATACAAGGTTATTTCTCTAAGTACACCAAGATAGTTAGGATGATCGCATGGCTTTTGCGTTTCACTCATAACGCCAGTCACCCTGCCAACAAAAAGGTCGGAGAAATTACTTTTAAAGAGTTTGATAAGGCTGAAAAAATTGTCATTCGATTGATCCAAAGGGAAAACTTAGATCTCATACATCAAAAAACCACAAATCTAGCTCAATTTGAGGATAAAGAGGGTTTAGTTAGGGTTAAAACTAAATTGCTGTTATCAGATTTTCCAGAACATACGAAAACGCCTTTTCTACTGCCAGCCAAGAATGCAGTGGTCATAGCGATGGTAAAGCAAAGACACCTTCAACTACATCACGCAGGTGCTAATCAATTGATTGCTGACTTACGGGCGAGGTTTTGGATTATTGGTATACGCCGGCTTGTGAAGTCTGTAATTTCGAGGTGCATTATCTGCAAACGACACAGATCCCTTCCAGTACAAGCTCCAGAAGCACCGTTACCTCCTGAACGCACGGAGTGTGGCGCGCCGTTCCAAACAACAGGTGTAGATCTAGCTGGCCCGTTGTATTTGAAGGATGGAGGTAAATGCTGGATCGTGCTATACACATGCGCGGTCTATCGAGCTGTACATTTAGAATTAACTAAGTCACTCTCTACAGAAGCCTTCTTAATGACACTGCGAAGGTTTGTGGCCAGACGTGGACGCAGCCACACCTTGATGTCTGATCATGGCACTAATTTCCAAGGAACAAAGAATTTGCTTTCTTCTGTAGATTGGGAGGAGGTGCTGCGAGTATCGAGTATACGTCGCATCACATGGCGTATGAACGCCCCTACTGCAGCGTGGTGGGGTGGTTACTGGGAGCGTTTAATACGTATAATGAAAGATCTACTTCGGCGAGTTTTAGGTAACGCTTCTGTAACGTATGATGAGCTAGAGACGCTTTTATGTGATTGTGAGGCTACAATGAATAGTCGACCTCTTACGTACATATCTGACGATAAAGGTGAAGGTCTCGAGCCACTAACACCAGCACATTTTATACAACCTATACCGGACGTAGATGTCACTGATTTTGACCTGATAGATGCGAAAAGTATGAATTGTCGCTTGCGGTTCTTGCATAATCTTCGTTCTCAGTTTCGACAAAGGTTTAAGGTCGAGTATTTGACGCAACTCGTACAGAAAGGTAAAGAGAGCAAAGATATGTTGGAAGTAGGAGATGTGGTGTTAATAGAGACTGATGAGAAGCGGACCAAATGGCCTTTAGGTAGAGTAGAAGAAATTTTTACAGGAAAAGATGGTGTACAGAGAACCGCGCGAGTAAAGACAGTTTTAGGCTCCAAAGTTCGACCGTTTCAACGGCTATACAAATTGGAAGTATCATCAGGTAATATTCTTTCACCAATTTTATTGCCGAGTTCGGTTAGTGGAGCAGACAGTGGTAGCCACGTTCCATCTGTTAGTCGTCAGCTGGCGCCGCGGTCGACTCGCAGTGGCAGAGTCATACGAATGCCGAGTAGATTTAATATATAGGTAAGTAAAGTTTTTATTTTATCCCTCACACGTACGTAGGTAGACCGTATGTTATTATTATGATTTATATATTTCTTTAAAAATATATTTTATGGTTTTCCTGTCGGTCAAATAAATATGTTAATTTAAAAGAATTTTTTTTTTTTTTTTGTTTTGGTTAGAGGATGTTACGAAATGATTTTGTATTTAGAATTTTATTTAAAAAATTAACACCTTTTGTTTAGGTTTGACGTATAATGACGTGTTGAATTAAAATATCTCCAACTGGCTGCACCGTTTTCTTTAAAGTCCCATCTAGTTTTTAACAATCACCCTCATCGTCACTACTGAGCAGTAAATTGCTGTTCAGAGTATCCTCGCAGCAGCAGGGGCACCAAGGTGTGGTGTCGCAGCAGTAGAGGAGCCGGGAGGAGTTCCTGGAGGAGAGGCGATTGGGGCGAGGCAGACCGCAGAGGTGAAGGAGCGCCAAGAGGTGGTGCTACCGGAGCAGAGTGAGTGAGCGACGAGTTGTGTCAGTGAGTGTGGTGATACAAAATAGTGAGTAAATTTTCAACCCTATTACATAGAAGATCTACACTTCGAATAAATTAAAAAATATCTTGCAAATTTGAACCTTAATCTGTTAGAACTTAATACTTAGAAAAATAAAGTAGTTTTGGACTTGTAATATTTTAAGTGAAAAGTGGTTGAGACGGGGAACCTACGCCCGATTTCATACCCATATTAATGTAAAAAATAACTTGTAAAATTTTCGGATCTTTTCATATGGACTTAGAATAATTTCATTAAACCTTTTTTGTCATTGTAAAAAATTTAAGACTTCAAATTTTGACAGACTTCCGTTTAGATTTTATTTCTATTATCAATTTGATTTGAAATAAAGATGGAACAGTTAGGTAATATTCAGATTGATATTCATTCAAAAATAGCTAAAGCTCAAACTAATTTTAAGAAATCTCCTAACGATCGTTTAACAGTATCATACTTGGAAGTTCGGTTGGAGAATTTAGAACAGCAATGGTCATTGTTCACAAAGACTCATACTGAAATAATAAAGCAAGTAAAGAGGTCGGAGTTATTAGGTTCTGAATATTACAAAAATTCAGTCTATGATGAAGTCGAAGAAATATATACAGAATTTAAAACTGATTTGAAGGAGATGATATTAAAATGTAAAGGAAGTGTAGATCCGGAACCTAAAGCAAGGTCAGTGGAAAGTAATTTCAAATTGCCAAAAATTAAAATACCTACTTTCACCGGCAAATATACTGAATGGCAAACATTCAGAGATTTGTTTGTGGGTTTAATTCACACAAACAATTCTCTGGATGATGCGCAAAAGTTTTATTATTTAAAGGGCCATTTGAGTGGGCAGGCAGAACAGCTGCTTAGGAATGTACAGGTTACTTCTGAAAGTTATCAATCTAGTTGGGATAAACTAGAATCGATGTACAACAATAAAAGATTTTTGGCAAACGGGATTTTAAAAAGATTACTTTCGCAAAAAACTATAGTTTCGGAATCAGCTTATGACATAAAGAAGTTAGTCAGTACAACGACTGATTGTTTAGATTCTGTAAAAAACTTGGGGGTTGATGTATCGTCATGGGATATTTTGGTAATTCACTTAATCAGCGCTAAATTAGACAAAGAAACGCGAAAGGCATGGGAGATGAAAGTTTCATCGGAACCATCTGATGAATTGCCTACTTTTGTTCAATTCACAGATTTTCTAACCAGCCGTTTTCGTGGACTTGAAAATTTAGATAGTAAGCCTAATGCAGAAAGAACTACAAAGTCACAGTCGTTCCACGTGGTAAAGGATAAAAAGGAATCTAATTGTTCTTACTGCTCGGCTAGCCATCGTATTAGCGTTTGCAAAGGGTTCGTTCGAGAACCTGTTAATACTCGTCGTAATTTCGCTCTGGAAAAGGGGTTGTGCTTCGTTTGTTTGGGTAGTAACCATTCTGCCAAATATTGTAAAAACACCATCAGATGCCAAATATGTAAAAGTCGTCATCATTTTTTACTTCATCCGAATGGTGGCTCTGAATCTTCAGGTGAGGGCACTAGCGTTAGTGCAGGTCACGAGGAACCATTGTCAGCCGACGTCAGTGAAGGTTTGACGAAGGAGGTTAAGTCGGTTAGTAATCTAATCGCCGCGCAAGCGGAGGGATCTATAGAGCCAATCGTTTCGTGTCTTTCAACAGGCAACTGTAGTCAAACAGTTCTACTGGCTACAGCTTTGGTACGGGCTGAGTCGAAGAACGGAACGTTTCGTATGGTAAGGTCTTTATTGGATCAAGGATCTCAGGGATCTTTTATTACCGAATCTATGGTACAATACCTAGGTTTGAAAAAATCCCCAATTAGGCACGCAGTTATTGGGGTAGGGGGTGACAATCGAGTCAACTCAAATTTTATAGTGACTTTGAATGTAAGATCTCGTGTGAACCCAAGTTTTCAGGTATGGGTGAATGCGTACGTCTTGCAATCAATCACATCGATTGTCCCAGTCACGAAAGTGACCAGGGTTGAGTGGATGGGTTTGAGTAACGATGACTTGGCTGATCCAAAATATCATAGGCCAAATAAAATTGATATATTATTAGGTGCTGAGATCTACAGTCAAGTCATACAGGCAGGAATAAAAAAATCCCTGAACGGATCGGTTGTAGCTCAGGATACAAGTTTTGGCTGGATCCTGTCGGGTGTTGTCGAAACGGATGCGTCCTTCACGGGGCAGGCGTCGATTACTGTGATGCATTCTAGTATACAAACCGAAAACCTATTGAATAGATTTTGGGAATTGGAGGCGGAACCAACTGGTAATAAGAAAATGCTCACAGAGGAACAAAATAAATGTGAATCTTTTAAAGATACCAAAGGTCGTGACAAAAATGGACGCTATGTAGTACGGCTTCCATTTCATAACGATAATCCACGTTGCAAGATTGGTAACTCCAGGGCAATAGCAAAAAAAGGTATGAAGAGTTTAGAACACAGTTTAGAGAAAACTTTTGTGGAAAACAGGGTTTCTGAAATGCTGACGTCACTAGATATCCATAATTGGTCCCACTTTCCATCAAAGCAGAATCCAGAGCCATCAATCGCTGATGTTGTCTTAGTGAAGGAAGATGGCGTGCCTCCAGGCAGGTGGTTATTGGGAAGGGTCAAATATAAGCATCCTAGTCCAGACGAAATTACGCGGGTCGTTACCTTACGTACTAAGGATTCTTTATTTAAAAGACCAACGTCTAAAATCTGTGTGTTGCCTGTTACCAATTAAGTATTTGAATTAAGTTTGTTATAAGGATGTTAGGTTGTTTAGTTGTTAATTTGTTAGCAATATAGTTTATGTAAAAATTGTTGTTGTAAATACCACCATCAAAGACATTTTTCCTCCATGTTTCTTTTCATTGCACTATTGCATGGTGGGCGGGATTGAAGGACATTTTAGCAATATGTCCTTGGTGGGCGGTATGTTCAGGAGAAAATCTCTTTATGTTTTTATAGTATGTACCTACTAGATGGCATAATGATCGAATTCCATCGCGCTATGGTTTTGTTACCATCCATAGTATAATAAATTTGTAAATACATTGTACATTCGTTCCTCGCAATAAATCCTAGTTTGACCCTCGTAAACCTGAAGTTTTGATTCGTCTTCATACCGCAAACCCAAACACGTGTTAGGGAGAAGTTAGTGTCACGTAGTGATTACCTTCTCTCTGGTTAGTGTCTCGAGTTAATACATCTCTATGGCAACACATAAGTCTAGATAATTTGTGGTTTGACCGTAGACGGAGAATGAACAAGTGTGGGTTCCGTGGGTTTGGGCGCAGTTGTTCGGTTAAAATTTCACTCGGTCGTTTGAGTTACAACCAAGCCACAGAACGATCGAGTTGTTTTTATAACCTCAAAATATTTGAAATTTTAGGCGCCATTTGTTTTCTCTCAGCTCATATTGCGAATTTATTTATTTATTTATTTCCTAATTTATAAACATTGTAACAACTTGACGGTGCTACATAAACCTTTTTAGGTTGTTGTTGTTGTTTCACCAAGCCTCAGAACGGGTACATAGCGCGCTTGAGCGCGCTCGAGTGCATTCGTGTGAATCCACGGAACGCGCCTCTACGCTGGTGACAATGACAAGTTGATAGTTGTCATTGTCAGTTGTTGTCATTGACAACTGACAAGTATGAAAATTCAACATTGAAGTCATTGATTTTGATCGTCGTGATTCTTTAGACATATGTCTAGTTAATTTGTGATTCGTGAGAGAGAAAATAAATACCGCAATCCGTTTAAAATGTCGATCAACGCTCAAGTGCATTTAAATACAAGCGAAAATAACAAAAAAAGCGATAAAACATTCAAACCATTGTTTGGTAAACAAGCAGAATGTTCATATGTCTCTTGTTATTGGTGAGCATCATCCATGAGTGGGAATTGTAATTTTTTAATCGTAAATTAATGCTATTAATTAATATGTTACTCTCTACAGTGAAGAAAACGTATGGAAGTTATGTCAAGATGTTTCATTGAAATTACCAGAGGAGTTAGATAGGTGCTTTGTGGTTTTTATCTCCAACCCTTGTCGTACGGTGCCACTGTGGAAACAAAGGGCAGGGCGCGAGGAGGATCGCCTCGTCATATGGGTGTGTGCCGCTGACCTATTGTCATTGTAGTTTTGCATTTTTAAGTAGGTACCTTTACTTTTTGTGTTAGTCACGGCAATTTCTTTCGTATTAGGTACAAACTTTGCCACCTACTATAAATTAGTACCTAAGGAGAAAAATTACTCAATTTATGCTATTTATTTGAAGTTTAACTTTATCACAAAAAATAAAATTCCTTCTTGTTTTTAGGACTATCATGTGATATTCCTGTACTCCTGGGATTGTAAAACCTGCCTTGTTTATGATCTTGATTCTGAGCTACCTTTTCCAACGTTTTTTCATAAATATGTTACTGAAACGTTTAGAACTGATCAAGTTCTCAAATCTGATTTTCACAGGTATCTTTTTACAACATTTATTACTTTTAAATGCTAAACTAATTAATTGTCAATATAAATTATGTTATTTCAAATTCCATAATAATTTTGCAGATTCTTCAGGGTAGTGCCTGCTAAGCAATTTTTGCAACATTTTGCATCAGACCGTCGTCATATGAAGAGACCTGATGGTTCCTGGATAAAACCACCTCCACCATATCCTGCTATTTGTACCTCAAGTAAGCAAAATGTGCTAATTGTAATAAAAAAATACATTACATTATTATCTGGAAAATTGAGATTGGGTTAGTAAGAATGACTACCCTAATAGTAGTTACTACATAAAAGTAAATATTATGACCTGAATTTAAAAAACAAACTTTTGGAGAGTCAAGTGCATTTAATGACTATTAATGTCTTTACATAAGCCACATGGGATACTAAAATGCAAAATGATCCCTAAACATTTGTTTGAACCATTTACTTAGCATCGGGGATAGTGTAAAATCATGAATCTACTACAGGTAGGGAGCACGTATCTGCACTACAGATACAGGACAAGGTTAAAACTTTGTATTTTTTTTATTTTATAGATCTTGCAATAATAATTTATCTGTTCTGTGTATTGTTAACAATCTATCTAATATTTTAATATTATTTATTAAGTGGTACAGTATGGTTGCGGTATTATAAACTGGCTACATTGCATTTTAGACCTGAAGGATTTGTCACATACAGTTTTATCCAATGCTAGTTATGCAGATTTGCACTATCCCCGACTTATGTAACAATACTGCATGAGTGTCTGCATGACTGGAATGGGTTGTAGTTAAAATAACCTAAGGGGAACTAATTAAACACACACCTACCTATATCTTCCTAGGCAATTGTGTAGAAAGGGTGGTATACTGATTAAAATTTTAATTTTGTTTCAGCTACAATTCACAACCTTGATGAGTACATCAACATGGATTTTGGAACTGGCCCTGGCCAAGTGTTCAATTTAACAGATTTTGTGCAACGTTTTTACAAGATAGATAAGTAGTAAAGATTAATGATTATTTTAGATAGACCCAATTGGATTTTAACCTGCCGTATCTATCCTTAATTTTTAAATGTTAATTGTTTTTGTTGTTTATTATTGTATAAGTTGTTATTACTTGTGTTATTTATTGTATCCTTAGGATAATACTATCTTCTTTTTGACTCCTTAAGCACAATAAATAGGTAAACTGTTTAGTGTTTTGACACATCACGATGAAGATTCAGATTTGGCACAAAATTACACACTTTCACACATTAATCATAATGTTAGGTTTAAGATTATAAACTTATATATTTCATTAAAAAAGTTTAGGTATCATAAATTATAACTCCCTAGATTCAGTTTATCTATTTAGTTAAGTCAAGTCCACAAATAGCTTAAAATATTTGACAATTATTCACTAAAAGTCAGTACATTGTATTGACTTAGTTATGGGTTTTAAAAACTGACCCTAGATCCTTATTTTGTAATGTTTCCAAGCTTTTTTAGTTTGTTATGAAAAAAAGAACAACATATTTTTTATTTAACTTTTAAAGTAAATGAAAAATTTTTATGAAAGTGTTTGAAATAGATAGGGAAATTTATGGAATATTTTATATTAAATTAATTATAATGCTAGTCTTAAGTTGATCGTGATTAATGTGCTTTGTGTGGTTTTTAAATGTTCATTAAAATATACCTATTTAAATATACCTACATTATTTTTAAATAATGTTCATTAATGTAGGTAGGTTTTATAATCGAGCGTTATTCTATTTTGATAGAGGTTTGAAGCTTTATTTGGAACTTTTGATTGTAAAGGATCTTTATCAATACTACTTAATTATAATGATGTATGGTTATAATTACCATTATTTAACCTTAATTAATGTGTTATTATGGTGGCAAAGTAGCTTTTTTATGATGTTATATGTATTTCATATATTTCATAATTTTATAACTACTTTTATACACTCTTTTTATCCTTTCCTAGCACCATTAGCCAGTGTAATTAAAAAAATGTTTTACCCAGTAATAATGTATTTATAACAAAAAAACAATAACTTGCAAGGGGGCATTCCATACTCGTCATCACCAATTTCACTGAAATTAATAGGACATACAGGGCTTGGCTAGAAATGAAACTCCAGATGGTCAAGTATTTAGAAAATAAAACTATTGACATTTGACGTAACATAAAAAAAATATAAATATATTTATTTACACACAGACCACGACATAATATTTAGAGAACAAAAAAAAAGTACAATAAAACAAAATGATAACATAAAAATATTTAACAACAAAAACAAAAAATAAAATAAAACAAAAACTTATAAATGATTGTAACAACGATTGGATAAAACAACAAAGAAAAGAAAAATTTTAAAAGAGTCGAGGGCCGAGTAAAATGAACCTCACTCAGCATTAATTGCTGTGAGTGCTGTGACTAATATAAGCTATTGGTTGGCTCCCTTGCCAATCAATCTTTGGCATAGCGGTAATAGTAATAAAATTGTTTATTGCCATCAGAAAAGTGATACAAAAAAAAAACACGAAACTCTGACTAGAAATTCGATGGTCGTGGGTTCGACTCCCGTATGGAGACATTTTTTTTAAGGCATAGAAAATGTAAAAAAATTGAATTTCGGACTTTTTAACAAGGGATTGTAAAGCGCATACCTACGAAAATACTACATGAAAATTCTAAACTTTATTCCTTGACATACGAGGATTTACATATTGTGTCTGAGGTGTTGGGATGATATTTATTGTAGAAACAGGGGAAACAGCACACTGCACACGTTATAAGCTCCGCAGTTTTTGGCCATTTGAAGTTCCCACTTCGGGTAGGTACCCACTTTCATTTCTAGTCAAGCCCTGAATCATGCATGTCCTGTTAATCTGAACGAAATCGGTGATGACGAGTAGGGAGTCCTCTTATTAGTGAAATTTCTTCCATCCTGTTTTTTTAATGACAAACTAGTAAAAAATAGTTGTAAGTAAGTACTTATTAACAATAAGAATTCTTGTTAATAATAATTTAATATTTTGTCTTGTTCATTGTGTATCGGGTCAGGTACAAACAAAAATATTCGAGCCGTAACCTTCAATCTGTGTGAGCCTGTGTGGTCGCTGCCTTCACTATTGCGCGATTTCGATCGACGAAAAAATAACGTGCCTACTGCGTCTTACAATCGTTCGTGACTTTCGTGACAGAGTCCTTCGTAACCAATAGCAGGGCGGCGCGGCGCCGCATTTTTAGATGACGCATAGTTACATACGTGTTACCGTCACGATGCTACCATCATTGAACGTTCAACTATAATCTCATTACGTTAAGGCATAATATTATACATTTAGTAGAGGATCCTAATTAGAAACGACCTTCACCCATCTGTTTAATAGATGAAAAATATTTTATATCAAAAGTACCTATGTTAAAAATATTTTATTAAATTTTTATGTATATAGTTAGGTAAAATTATTTTAAGTTTCAACTATTTTTTATAGTGTTATTATTTTATCGAACTGAGGCACACCAATCAGTCAATTCTAACCGGTTTTCCTGTTGCACGTCTGCTGAAAGAAATTCCACTTGTATGGAATAAGCATGACCCTTGTACAATGTACATGTTTACTGTTATACTTTCTTTCTTTTATGTTGTCCTTGTGTGCTTTAGTTGTTAAATAAATATATCGCGAGTGGTTTGTCAAAAAAAATCTGGCTAAATCTATAGTATAATTCAATATCTATGATATATATACAATCCACTCACGATATATTTTTTGTAACATACTAATTTATACTAATATTATAAAGAGAAAAGATTTGATTTTTTGTGTTTGTTTGTTATGGTTTAACTCAAAAACTACTGGACCAATTTCAAAAATTCTTACACTGTTAGAAAGCTACACTATCCCTAAGTAGTATAGGCTATATATATTGTCATCCGGAATCCCCGCGGAACTCGGTAATTAACGCGGGTGAAACCGCGGGGAACAGCTAGTTTTTGTATAAAATACTTTCATCCATTAAAGTTTAAACAGATGGGTGAAAGGCGTTTCTAATTCGGATCTTAGACTAGTTAATAGGCTAGTTTCCTAAATTTTTTTTTAGTCCGTTTTGTAGATTATTAAAAAATATTGGACACGTATTTTTTTATTTTTTATGTAACCAAAAAATAACGGAGATATATCAAGTCGAAATTTCACCTGACGTCACGCCTCGCTACAGTTTGTTCGCACGTTATAGCGAGCTGTGACATCACGAGTCCCCCACCCTAAACTTTAATGCGCTTTATCTATGCATATTTCCATTATTTTAAAAAAGCAAAAAATACGTGTCTTTTATTTTTTTTAGTTTCTAACTGACGGACTAAATAGAATTTCGATTTTTTTACCCAGGAAACTATAGCCTATTATTATCATTCTTCATCAAGTCAAGTTATAATACCGTCTTAAAATCCCTTGCCGTATCGTCCTGCCAGTGGGCGCTGGGTCTTATTAGGATTATCGATTTTGATATCGAAACGATCGTGAACCGAAGTAGCGTTTGGATATTATAAATGTGAGTTAATGGATTAATCGCAGAACAATGCATGGTTCTTTCTGTTCGAACTGACCAGACATTTCTTAATAATAATAGTTTAACTATAACTTATATAATAACGGTGATCATGGGTAATGAATACCTACACACTAATGTATCTGTAACGGTTATGGCTCGCAAATAAATACCCGGCTTTAGACAATTTTTACCGATTGGTTTTTACGCCTCGGTCACATTATCGCACTTGGCGAATATGTTAAAATCTTTACATAGTATAAAATGAAGTCGCTTCCGCTGTCTGTTCGCGATAAACTCAAAATCTACTGAACGGATTTTCATGCGGTTTTCACCAATAGATAGAGGGATTCATAAGAAAGGTTTATATTTATAATTTATCCTGGAAATCCAGCATTTATCGTGTTTGACACGTCAATCACGTTTTCGAGCGAACACAGATTTTATCGCCATAAAAAGCCACATGTGACCCAAGATTTTAGACCCTGCCCAGATGACGCGTTTTACGCGCGAGTCGAGAGTCCATCGCGTTGCAAGCGTTTTACGTGCGAGAGCATCTGGACGGGTTCTATGTGGCTTTAGTTTAGTTTCTCGGGAACACGCGCGTTCTCGACTCGCGCGTAAAACGCCTCATCTGGACAGGCTCTTAGCCATAAGTAGGTACATACTAGGTAGGTATATATTTTTAAATTCTAGTCATTTAATCTTAAGTGTATAATTTTCTATTTCCTCCAAGTACCTAAAAGCATTTTATTCAATGTACCTATTATTAAATATAGCATATTATATACACTATTTCTTATACCCTTTAATGTAAGTTTAACTTTTTAGGGCGCGTTCACATCTGACGAACGCTTATGTTAGTGAAAGACGTCTTGCTTCGCACGAACCATTCGCGGCGTATTCGTCGGATGTGTACGAATCCTTAGTGTTCCTACTTCCTAGTCATAATTATTAATTCCACATCTTGAAGTAGCTTTTGAAACCATCGTGTACAATAATTCTAGTAGGTAATTTGTACTTCACCACTCATCATTGATCATTCGAGGCGTAGCTGGTATATTTCTTGGGACCAATATGATGAGAGTTGATCGATAGACATGGATATCGGGACAAATGTAGAAACATTACCTATGCAGCCGGGGGGAGTGTACGTCCCACTGGTTACGCCTTTCTTCTCAACTTATTCTAATTATCCAGAATTTTTCATTATTTTAAATTTTAAGAAAAAAAAACCTAATACCTTCCTTCTACGCCTTTAAAATTTAAATCTATTGACTGACAAAACTCGAGTGATAAATTGTGTTTGTGCTTATAAATGTACTTACCAAGTGACATGTTTTTAATTTTAAGATTTTATTACGCAAAATACATAAAAAAATAAAAAAAGCACCACACGCTAAAATTGGTGTTTCATTTAGCAACCAAGTACAAGTTTTAACAAATTATTACCGTGATTCAGAAGTATTGCTCGTTTAAAGATAGTAAATAGCAAAGACATTCTATAGATTATAACATCAAAGTTATTATGAGGGATTAGCTACCTATACATATATAGGTACATTAGAATTAGAATTCGGATCCAATTTTTAGTATCTGGAAGTAACCTATATGAAGATAGTAAACCTAAAAGAAGCCTTCCTGTTAAAAAAATTGTATGTTAGTTTATTTTATCTAAAAAGCATGTACTTAGTAAGAAAGCAATCCGGTAGGTACTTTTGTACCGGATCCGGAAGGACAGTTTTTATAAAATAATCAAATGTGGAGTTGTTTGTAGTGCTATCCACAACTACACAAAATGCCGCTCACTGAGCAGTTCAGGAACTGGTGCCGTCACACTCTTCGCGTATTAATACTTAATTACTCCTGGGCTTTATTCTCTTCTATGGCCAACGATCCTTTTACCCATAACGTGCGTCCAAAAAAAAATTACCATTCCCGATGCCAAGATATAAGAAATTAATATTCTATAATAGGTATGCCATTGATATGCTCTAAAAACACGTTGCAAATGTATTGTACCTATTGAAGTGAAACTTTTTTGAACTTGAGGGAATAAAAATTTTTGTGGCGTTTATCTTAAAGCGACATGTTATGGGTCAATCCAAAGAGAATATTATAACCACTACGTTTGGTCAATCTATACTAATATTATAAAAAGCAAATGATTGTGAGTTTGTGACGTTGTAGGGGGTACCTAATCTACTGAACCGATTTTGAAAATTCTTTCACTTATAGGAAGCTACAGTGATCCTGAGTGACATAGGGTACTTTTTATCCCGGAATTCCTGCGGGAATTCCGAAATTACCGCGGGTGAAACCGCAGGAGTCAGCTTGTCTATACATATAAATAAACTTGGAGTGTGCATATGAAAGTATATAGGTACGGTACTCGCATAAAAAAATCAATTTTTTTGTCAGTCTGTCTGTTCCGGCTGGACCAATTTTAACGGGACTTTCACTGGCAGATAGCTGATGTTATAAGGAGTAACTTAGGCTACTTTTAAAAAACTAGCTGTGCCCCGCGGTTTCACCCGCGTTAATGTCGGAGATCCTGCGGGAATTCCGGGATAAAAGGTACCCTATGTTCTTTTCTGTACCTCTGACAACGTGTAGTATGCAATAATTAATTCTATTTCGTTAATTTCGGAGATCCCGCGGGAATTCCGGGATATCCATCATTCATCATTCCATCATCTTTGTAATACATACTTTTGGTGTATGATCAACGTATGCGAGGATAGGAGCTCGAAAGCGCATTTTTAATCAGACTTGCTTCAAATTTATCGTCACTGCTCAGCTCCTATGTCTTAAAGTTATGTTATATAGCCTATAACCTGCCTAGGAGTATGGACTACAATCGTACCAAGTTTGGTTAAAATCCCTTCAGTAGTTTTTGACCCATGCGTGCACATACAGACAGACAGACAGACAAAAAATTTCCTGATTGCATTTTTGGCATCAGTATCGATCACCATTCATCCTCCAATATTAATTTTGAATATATATTCAATGTACAGAATTGACCTCTCTACAGTTTTATTATAAGTATAAAAAATAAGTTCCTGCGGGAATTCCGAAACTCACGTGGGTCGAACCGCGCGGCGGGCACAGCTGTAGGTATATTGCAACTATGCCTAGTCTCTTTGACTAGAATAAAATAGCTCTTTAATTTGCAGACGGCGCGAATCGTGATTATAGACAAATGTTTGACCAATCGGTTTAAAAGAAAAAAAAAAAACATTCGTTACAATTCATTTATTTGGTAAGAATTTCTGCTCCATTTTCGGTTATCAGAACGGTGTGTTCGGCTTGAGCGGCCCTCGAGCCGTCCTCGGTGACAATGGTCCAGCCGTCGTCTAACATCACCGTAAATTCGGAGCCGTGGGTGAGCGCCGGCTCGATGGTGAACGTCATTCCTGTTTTCATCAAACCCGGATAACGGTTCGCTGAAACAAGATTTTATTTACCACTATAGTCTATAGGTACCTATAGTTGTGGCGTTGCGTTCGCGTAAACTCAAATTAACTCAGAGGACTTTGTTTTATATATAATATGAAATCTCCGCGGTTTCACATGCGATAATTTTGAAGTTCCCGCGGGAATTCCGGGACAAAAACTACCCAATGTCCTTCTCTGTAACCCTTACTTACGTGTATGGAAAATTATGTAGGTACAATATGTGATCGGTTTGGTACCTATTTAGGGCATGAAAAGTGTAACAACATGTACTTACGGCCACGCTTAGTCGTTTTAATGATTACCTACTTACTAACTACTACTACCAACTGCCACAATCGGGGACGTTCATTAAATTAATGTTAAATTGGCATTTAACTAAATTTAATTTGTTAAATTCAACTTAGTTAAATGCTAGTTAACCTAAATTTAATTAAAGTATCTGAGTGCGGCAATTTTGTTTTAAAAATCTTTACTTAAAATTAAGTAAGCACTAAGCATTAAAACGACTGAGTGCGGTCGTTAGTATTAACGCACCGCACATTGAAACTAATCACTATACTGTTGTTATAAGGTGCTAAATTGACAGTAATGTTCTATACCACCGATGACATCCCCGCGATGCGATTGGTTGCTTTAGGTAATTTTTTTTTGTTGTTATTTAATTCATTTATTGGATGCTGGACGTAATGTTATTGTGTGTTATTGGATGTAACTTAGTTGGCAAACCTTAATAAAATAGGGCCGCAAAACTTACGAGTATGGATAATGTCAGGTGGCCCATGAAAATAATGTCCAATACCATGACCTGCAAAGGCTGGTAATACTGTCAAACGGTTTTTTTTCGCATGTCTAGTTATATAAGAGCCAATTTCGCAGAAAGGTACATCTGGACCACATATTTTTACAGCCTGAAACAAATTTCAAAAGGTATCTATAATGGGTATGTGCTGATATTTAAAGAGAAAAGATTTGTTTTTTGTTATGCGTAGGTATGTTTGTTTGTAATGGATTGACACAGAAACTACTCAATCGATTTTAAAAATTCTTTCACTCATGGGAAGTTAGTGTTCCCGAGTGACACTACTTTCTACTCCGGAATCCCCACGGGTACTTCGAAATGAACGGGGATGCAATCGTAGGGGATTGACTAGTTAAGTTTGCAATTTGTATATACTGTGCAGCCAATAAAGAATAAATAAATAAATATATGTATAGTCATAGTTAGGTATAGTTTTGAGTCAAAATTTTTTTTTTTTTTATGTCATAGGGGGCAAACGGGCAAGTGGTACACCTGATGGTAAGTGATTACCGCCGCCCATAGACATCTGCAACACCAGAAGGCATGCAGGCATGAAGGCATTAAATACTACCTACTAGTTGTTCCCCGGGGTTTCCCACGTTAATTTCGTAGTTCGCGCGGAAATTCCCGGATCAAAAGTAGCCTGAGTATGTCCTTTTTTCCATAAGAACATGTAAGTAAAATTTCATGATGATCGATCGGCCGGAGCCTCACAAGCAAATAAAAAATCCATAGATTTAATTTTTTTTGCTACGCAAAACAAACACACATCCGCATTAATGAATATTAATTACGGTAATCTTATTATAAAATGTTTACCAAATTTAAGCATTCTTCTGTTATTTTTACAAGTTGCATACCACGGTCATCTACATCACCAACAAAAAATGTTTTTGAACAATCTCCATGGAAACCCTTATAGTATACCTGGAAAAATAAATAATTATAAATTTTAAATACATTATGAACCTTGCAGTAATATCAAATCAAATCAAATATTATTTATTGTCACCAAAAACAAAAATATAAAAATACATAGTGGGAAAGGCAACAAAGGCCGGCCTTGTTGCTTAAAAGCAATTTCTTCCAGGTACTATGAATATAAATTTTAATTACCGTAATAAAATGAGAAACTGACTCTCTATTTTTTAATTTCAAACTGCATTGTCAGTAATTATCTACACAAAGTTAATTAAATATGTGGAATACTCTTTAGCATATTATCCATTTATATAGTAGGTAGTAGGATAGGGCTGCTTTTGAGACTTGGACCTGGTCCCGAAAGCTTTTAACTTTTAATATACAATATGATTATTTTGAGTAGTTGTGGTGCCAACATATTACCTTTGCTGGGATACCAATTGACTCCATAAATATAAGATGCAGAGCATTCCAACAAGTTAGGTTTGCTGAATATTGGACTAAATTTAATTTTATAACAAAGACAATGTAGCATGACAAGCAAAGCTCTTATTTCTGTGTGTGCCTGGCGAATCGCCAGCCACAGCAGCAGCAAGCTCGCTGCATACACTAGGCATGCGCATCATGGTCAGCAGTTTAATTCTAACCTAACCAGCATGTTGGGGCACTTTGCGTCTCATTTATTGAGTTGACCAGTATCATAGTACCTAGATTTAGTTAAACTAACCGTTACATCAACATTGACAATATCACCATCCTGTAATGGTCGTAAATCTGGTATTCCATGCACAGCAACATTGTTCACTGAAGTGCACACACTTTTAGGGAATCCCTTGTAAAGAAGAGGTGAAGGATATGCTCCAGCTTCAATGGTCCAGCTGTGCACCGCATCATCAATGTCATCTGTTGTGATGCCAGGCTGAAAAATTGAGCATATTTTATTTTTTTAAACCTGCAAATTGCAGCAAATTGATTTCAAAAAAGTCACAATGAATAAGTTATACCTTAGACCATCAATGAAATGTTAAAATCAAGTTTTTAAATAGAAAATCATGACTAGAAAATCCTTACTAGTAGAAATGCGAAAGTGAGTTTGATTGTTTGTTACCCTTTCACACCTCTATAGCTCAACCAATCATCATGATATTTTGCATACATGTTGTCAGGGGTACAGAAAGGGACATAGGGTACTTTTTGTCCTGGAAATCTAACAGGATCTCCAAAACTAACACAGGTGAAACTGCGGGGAACAGCTAGTGTTATTATAAAAATATAAAGCAAACAGTGTTGGCTCTGTATGATAATAAATAAAAATCATTGTTATGTTCCCCTACTAGCTGTGCCCTGCAATTTTACCCGCGCGAAAGGTTTTTATACAACTTTTTTTCCGACATCCAACTCCAACGAAACAAAGCCTATATGTAGCTCCAGGCTAAGCTTAATCTACCTGTGAAAACCGCATGACAATCTGTTCAGTAGATTCGGAGATTATCGAGAACAGACAGACAAACAGACAGACAGAAAATAATTTTAAAAACTTTTTTCGTGCTTGGTTACTCTTCTTTTATCCCCCTTTTCAATTTTAGGTAAAAATATTCAATGTACAGAATCGCAAATTGTACTCTTTTATTATATAATAGATCTTATTGTTCTGAGGTATAGATACATAATTATTCAATTGTCAATGTCTCTGTCAATTTTCTAGTGTGACAAACATAATATTTCTCATTATCTCACCTGAATGAAATTGTTCACCTTAGCTAAAATATTAGCAGCTAACTTACAGCTTCTTTTCATACCTCGTATTTGATTAACATCTTTAATTTCAGGCAATTTAGGTATGACCATTGGCGCCTGTGTCACGTAACTTGGTCTATCGATGTGCTCTGGTACAATTCTGCTTGGTGTAGTGTTCACAGGCCATACTTTTTCATATACACCAAAGTTCATTCTAACAACAAACACAAGAATAAAAACAAAATTTATTTTAAATATTATTGATGTTCATAAGAATAATAATAATAAATAATAAACTTTATTGAATGAAGAATTTGAAAAAAATTAGGTAACCCCACCTAACAACTAGGAAAACCTGTATTTTGGGAGGTGGTGTCTTCTGCATGTGTGTGTACAAAATTTAATATTAACAAGTAATGCATAAAATTATTACAAAATTCTATTAGGCATCTACCGTCCATATCCATTTCAATATGATGGATAGGTGTTTGAAAAAAATTGTACAGATAGGTAGATACAGAGGGCTTAATATATATAACCAGATGTCGACTTCAGTGTGAGCAAGTTGAGAGATAATATGCTTAATCTGAAATCAAGAACATTTATGTGTTGCGAAATATTGTTATCAACCCGAAACAGTGTAATATTACACAAAAAGCAATTAAATTTTAGATTATGTTGAAAGTCACCCTATAAAAGACAAAAATAATCGATTTTATCCAATTTAATTATAGTGTTTAAATATTAATTGACTATGTAATAATGGATAAATCAAACACGATTTTGACTTGATATTCTACACAGTTGCTAATCTAATATATAAAATTCTCGTGACACAATGTTCGTTCCCATACTTCTCCGAAACGGCTTGACTAATTCTCATGAAATTTTTTATGCATATTCAGTAAGCCTGAGAATCGGCTACTATCTATTTTTCATCCCCCTAAAGGGAGTTCCTGCGGAAATTGCGAAACTCACGCGGGTGAAACCGCGGGGTACAGCTAGTATTATTAATAATATTATTTGCAAGTTAGAATGACAAATGCAAAAGTTTAATGTTGTTGCAGGTTGTTACTGAATTTCTGATGTCATTTTAGATATATTATCAGTTGAAAATATTATTATAATTATTATATCTGACTAAAGTTTGAATTAGGGTCATTGCGCCGGTTGGCGGCCTTTTAGTCGCCTTCCCAACTTTGCTCCTTAAAATTAATATAATATGTCCATATTTCAAGTTCTGATTGTTTCTGTAGGGGTAGCAAATATAATCAAGTTTTTTTTCGAATTAAGTATTGAAGGAAGATTCGATCAGTTTTTTTTTAAATAAATAATTACCTGAAATTTACCCAAAATGCCGGTTGACGGCCACTTTTTTTGGTTCGCGGCCACCCTAGAGTTAGTTTGCGGCCGCCAGGTTTACGTACAATAATTAATTATTGACTTACGAATATCTCATACTTTTTTGAGATTTTCGCACACTTTTCACCATATACTTATATCCTATTATAAATTTCCACATCGTTGGACATAATATGATCGCGATTGTTACTGAAATGCCGTCACACTTAAAAATCGTGTATCTTCTGAGTATTCGTCCCTTTCATACCTTAAACTGTTCTAACATATCTTATTTTCACAGGGTTTGTTCTTCTAATCTGACGTCTCACACTACACTACAATTTTGTCTCTACCTCTACAGTATTTTCCCTTCACCTCTCAACTCACCTCCGTTTTTAATTTCTGCAACCATTCTTTCCTCTGTACTTTCTTCTCTCCTTCCTCTAGGTACTTTATTTTCCTTCCTTTTTTCCTTTCACGAAACTCTTTTCTTAAGCTCTAATGCGTTTATTCTTCTTCCATACTCTTTACACACTACACTTTCATATTATATAGGTACTGATGTTATTCTTGTCTTGTTATTAAACATATTACATTACTATCACTGCAAATAATGAAATAAAACACTAAAATAGTTTAATAAATCAATGTGTATTTTAACGAATTAAGTTTGGTGTTTTATTTAACATTTTGTTCTTAATATATGTATATGATTCAAAGTTTTAATACTCCCACTGCTATTCCATAATTTAAAACTAGTATTGAAAATAATCAACATTTTCTTTTTATATGATAATTATAATAATTCCAGTTCACGAAACCACAGTCGAATCGTTTCTTCGGTCACCCTCGCACAAGCTTTGTTGATGCTTTCTGCAGATGTAACTGATATTTTAGGGTGTCTTCTTAGACCAACGGGTTTACTATGAACTCTTAAAGCAGAACCTAAATTGAATCGCTCTGCTTTATCGCCTGCTTAAAGGTGGTAGTCTTAAAGCAATTCAATTTAGGTTTTGCTTTAAGAGCTCATAGTACAGGACCAGGACGATCATCCTTTCAAGTTGAAAGGGTTCGGCTTGCTTAAATCTTTCAAAATTTTTTGCACAGTATCTAACAGTTCTGATTTCTTGACTCGAAAACCATATTTTGCTATATTTATAAGCCATTCTACAACTTTTTTATCGCCTTGTTCTCCCAACACTGGCTCGGGGCCCTGTTTTTTTAGTTCGTCAGTCCTTCTGCTACTTAATCGATCTTAAATTATTGTACATTTCGGAATTCCAAATTTACGAGATGCTTCCCTGATTGGGATTTGGACTTCGAGAATTTCCTTTAATGCCTGTTCTAGGGATTGAGGAGCGTAAGTCGCAGTTTTTTTGTGTTTTTTGGTAGACATCTGTAAAAAGATGTCTGTTTGAAAGAAGTGGCCATAAACTGACATCTCTATTTTCAATAGTCAGATTCTCAGGTCAGATTACGGCCGTCTTCTTTCATATGATTGCCAGACGGCCGCAAACCTGATTTGTTTTGTAAGCATGTGTTAGTTTCCGGCCACATTATAGCTATAAATCCGTATTAAATTATATTTTGGCGGCCGTGAACTAACCATAGCATTTAAGCCAACCCCAACAATAAAAAATGTTGCACAAAACTAAAGTTTATTTACTTTAATAATAGAAAAGAAGACAAACTAATCTCACCCAGTGAGTTAGAACTGCGGCCACCCCTGCCGTATACCAACTTTACTAAAAAATCCTTGTGTTGGTTGGTGGCCACCTAATAAAACTGGTATTAAAGTAATTTACTCGCAAATTAAATGCAAAATTAAGTAAAGCAATTAGCTATGATCACCCAAAAACAATCACAATAGTAATAAGTAATCGTAAACTTTAAATACTTACTTTTAAAGCGGGACCTGTTTGCTATTTTTTGCGCAGCTTTGCGTACGTTTGTGGGCTGGTAGCGCGGCTGATAATATGAACGAATTATTTCCGGCACATGGATAAGAAAACCGACCAATTTGAATAAGCATTACATTTTGCAACTATCCTACTTTTTAAAGAGCCATAACACGTTGGGATGGATGGGATAGAATTCTTATTATTGTAATATTTAGGCGGTTGGAGCTCTAAAAGGCCGCGAAATAACGCAGGGCCGCGATCCAGCGTAATGACCCTACATAACTAATTAGTTTTAGCAGTAAGCTTATAGTACAGGATCCCTGGTACACTTTTTATCATTTATTTCTAACAAGCTGATTTTTCGTGAGTAGCTTCCTTTTGACTAGACACCCAACTTTTTTCCTTACAGTAACGTTGGTAAATGGTAGCTTACTAGGGTAGCAAGGATAAAATATGTTGATTTGACGAATTTTAAAAATTTATTACTAACCGAATTTTTCTTTGTTGATTATCGAGATAATTATCTAAATAACGTGAAAAATATTTGTCCTAAAAAATATAAGGTTTTGTTAGGGAGTCCCCCCTAAGTCAGAGATGTTTTACAAATCTTGTAGGACTAATAAAACATACCTTTTTTTGTAGGACATTGTTTTATTTGGACGAAAAATATATTAACTTATCACGTAATACCTTTGTCCTACAGTTATTAATAAAAAAAAAAGTCCTGCGGTATTGACAACTTTTGAGCGTAGGACCAAGATGACATACCATGCAATTTGTAGGACAACGTGGGTGGTAAACCATGCGAATGTTAGCTAACCAATAAAAAAGAAATGAGCTGGTTAGTAATTATTTTTCATGACCTTGTTTATGATACATGTTGGAGAGGGGGGACTCCCTAACAAAACCTTATATTTTGTAGGACAAATATTTTTCACGTTATTTAGATAATTATCTCGATAATCAACAAAGAAAAATTCGGTTAGTAATAAATTTTTAAAATTCGTCAAATCAACATATTTTATCCTTGCTACCCTAGTAAGCTACCATTTACCAACGTTACTGTAAGGAAAAAAGTTGGGTGTCTAGTCAAAAGGAAGCTACTCACGAAAAATCAGCTTGTTAGTAATAAATGATGAAAAGTGTACCAGGGAACCTGTACTATTACTACTCTTTCTAAAACAAGAAACTCACAATATATGCCTCTGGACTCTTGGATTCAGTGCTTTAGGCATCCGCATTTTTTCTTTGCCATGTAGCAAGCAAACAAAGAACTAAAACAATTATTAGGGCAATTTTTACTGTAAATATAGTTTTAGGCTTCCACCTAATTAGGTAATATATTGATTAATAGCTTAATAGGTATTAGGTACATATTTAATATATTTGGCATCAATGTTTTGACGATTGAATTTTAAAAAAATATTCAATTCTCAACGTAAATTCTGCTTACATGTTTCTCCTCCAAAACGTGCCAATAGAATTTATCATTTTACCAAATTACGATAAATACAAAGAGAATAAAATCACTGCGTGAATGGTTAAAAATATTTTGATTTTTGATTAGGTAAGTATGAAAAACCATAGAAAAACACTCGGCACAGCTCGGCACTCACAAATTAGTTTCTTGTCAGTTGTCAGTTGTCACTTGTCAGTTTGTCACTTTCTGGGAACCGTCCACCGAATGCACAACACAATTCGGAATGTACAGCACTGGAATGCGCGACACTGGATTGTACCGTGTAGGACGCGACGTCGGAATGGGTGACACCGCTCGCGCTCCTATTGGTCACGCCTCCTTTCTTTGTGCTCGTTTACGTTACTTACCTAAATACTGGATTAACTTATTGTCAAATAGGGCATATATATTTTATGTTACATACATCTGTTTATTGAAGTAGGTAAGTAAAAAGTAATGTGAACATTACTGCCGGGGCCACATCATGAACTGATTACAACGTAGTGTACTCAGGTATCCTTGATTAGGTTAGATTGGTACTTAGGTATTGATGACCAGTCACTAAAAACAAAATGGTGACAAATTGTAACAATTAATTTAGAGTGATGAATAAATAATAATTACGTTAGTAAATATTAAACTTGGATTGATTGTTATTTTAATTTCCGTCATATTATTTTGAGACAGTAATAACTAAAAACTACCTGCGTTGTATTGAATACTAGCTATTAGTGCTTGAATTTAATATATGAAAGAAAAGAACAATACTGAAAAACACTGAGGTAAATCCCATGTTCTCAATTCCTTTCCTAAAAAAAAACAAAACTAGCGATGCCAGCGCTGCCAAGCGATTTGCATGGCGCAAAATGGAAGCTACGTATTTCTAACAACGTCTCGCACGTGAGCTCTCATCAAAAGGTGTCGATACGGATAAATTTTTCACCGATTTCAATCTGAAGCCGGCCATCAGTGCACCTAACTTTATAACTTTACAGTTCAATTTCAAAGTTTCCAATCCAGGCACAAGTAAAACCACTAGCTGTCCCCCATGGTTTCACCCGCGGTAATTTTGGAGTTACCGTGGGAATTTCGAAGTACAAAGTACCCTATGTCACTCAGGACTACCTACCGTAGCTGCTCATAAGTGAAAGTATTTCCAAAAACCGTCCAGGTCCAGAGATTACCTCCTACAACGTAACAAACTCACAATTCACTAACTCACAAACTTTTCCTCTTTATAAAAATATCCAATGACGGCCGCTTCGTGAACATAAACAAATGATTTAAGGAGGAATTACTAAATACTAATTTTATTTTCGTTAAAACTTATTGACTTGTACCTATTTATGATAGAACTGTGGAGGGTAGAAGTAAGGAGGACCATATCAGTTGCTTTAGTTATTCTTCTGAGATCTCAGTATATTAAAAAGTGTCCGTTGAAAGGAGCAAATGAAGGTGGCGCTATAGTGGAGGAATTTTAAAAAGAGCACCACAAATTATAAAGAGTAGTATAAATTAAAAAAGGAAAGGAACTGGGGAAAGGAATATTAAATTTCTCAATCCAGCACACTTCACTCTGTTTATAACTGCTAAATTCATATCATTTCCACTTCCTACACTGGCGCTATTTTGGTGAGTGTTCGAACTATAATTTACTGTCTACAAGTGGACACTTTAAACAGTTGAAACTGTGAAGATTTGCTGCCAAAAGTATCGGTTAAAAGCATCGAAATGCATCTCACTAATGCATAAAATAACTTCAAAAGAAGACTCTACTGAATTGGCTGTATGGACTAAGTTTCTTTTGCCTTCCCCTAAAGGGGTAAACTTCAACAGAAAAAAACTCTATGTCAGAAGAAGGCTCAGAACGTAGACGGAGAATGAATTCATTCAATTCATTCTCCATCTACGGCTCAGAAGAAGGTCTGTACCTCTTTACTCTATGTATGACATACATAGACTACATAGAATCTTGGTATGTCTCTGTTTGTGACAAGACAAAAACAAAAGAGAAAGACTGAAAACATCCAGTTCTGTGCTTCTGTGTTCAAACTTCAAAACGAAGATTGAATTTTTGATTAAATACCAGTCCGTGTTTTAGATTTTAATATTTAGACGTACCTACGTCCCTTGTATTCTTTAATATCAAGTCATGTCTCAAAGTAAGTAGTTTAGAAACTAATGACTATGACTACATAATACTATTATACTACTATTTTTGTCTAACACAATTTATCCTATAGATTCAGAAAAACCTGCTTCAAGTCAAGATGTATCGGATCCGACGGGCCCTGCGGCTCGTAAAGGTGTCCTTATTTCTTTCAGAACTGGTAAAACAATGGAAATACCTGAAAAAGATATTGTAAGTAAATATAACCTCAAATTTTTATTACAAAATATGCATAAACATTTTTAATCCTTTGCGACGAGAGATGCTATGACATTTTTTTAGTACTATTATGTCTATTGACAAAAATGTGCTGCGACTTTCTTTAACGTTTTATTTACGTAGTCAAGGGTAGCCTGGTAGAAATCTCTTTATTAGTGAAATAATATGGTCACCCATTGTTGCCCCGTATTTATAAGTTTTTATTAAGTAGCATTACTTCATGTTTGTGGGTATACTACAATAAAGTTATTTTATTTCATATTTGTTACTATTTTACTGCAGCAAAACAATATAGCTACTTGATCTAAATTAGTTATTGAGATCTAAAAATGAAACTTTTTAACCACAGTTAGGAAGATGCAGGTTTGTTGGAGAATTTGAAAAACTGAACCGTATCGGAGAAGGTACCTATGGGATTGTATGTGAGTATTCTGTTATTAAAATTGTTACAAAATAGTTCTAAAATATTTTTTTATTAACATACATTTGTACAGTACCTACATTATCTATATCTATTTATATAATAATCATGTCATAAAATTGTAAAATTAAAAAAATAATAAGAATCAAAATAGCTGGGGACATAGCTAGAGGTTAAGAAAGCAGCAGCAGCAGCAGAAGCGAAAGAAGAGGGAATATTCCAAGGAATTTAGGAATAAAAAGTGCAGGATTCCAGAGAAATATTGACAGCTAAATAGACACAAAAAAAATGTCATGTAAAATATTGCCAAAACAAGACCAAATGACTTATACTGTCAGTAGAGCCAAGCTTCTAAATCTACACGCCAATTCTACAAAGCCTGACTTCATGTTTTTATTGTTTATGTAAAAAATAAAATTTTATTTAACTATAGAGCAACCAGATAACAATATTGCAACTATAGAGCAACCACATAATAATAACATTGTATACCTACATTTGTCTTAAATTCTTAACCAAGGAAAATTGTGTCTTCAGAAGTTTCATTAGTAATGTCTTTATCATTTTGTTAGATAGAGCAAGAGACAAATTGAATAACAGTATTGTGGCTTTGAAGAAAGTAAGAATGGATGTGGAAAAAGATGGACTACCCCTGAGTGGACTACGGGAGATTCAGGTTTTAATGTCATGTAGACATGAAAATATTGTACAACTAAAAGAAGTGTTAGTTGGGCGCTCGTTAGAGAGGTAATTCTTAGTTTTATTTCATTATTGATATTTTTAATGATAATAATTATCTTAAACTTAGAAACTGTGTCCCATTAAAATTAATACCTAGGCCCTTATTCAATATGATCATAGTCCATAACATACCACATTAATATAAAATACCACAAAAATTGTTTTTCTTTCACCATAAATGTTCACTTTAAAAAAATACATTTACAACATGTGGGTATACAGAATATTAATGTCCAATATTTTGGCATCTGGGGTGGTCGGAACTGGGCAAGGAATGTTGTTGTTCATAGAGGAGTCCCTTTTCACACTTGATATTCTCAGTCATAAAATATTATAAAAAATTATAAACTCACTATCTATTTAGTAACAGCTAACTGTCCCCTGCGATTTCAGGATAAACTACATGTATTAACCTTCCTATGGAATCACTCTATCTATTGCTGAAAACCACATGAAATCCGTTCAGTACTTTTGAATTTATTGCGAACAGACAGGCAGATAGATGCTGCAAAGGATTTTATTTTACAATATGTAAGGATTTTGTGGATAATTTAAATAATTCTTTTACAGCATCTTTTTATCAATGGAGTACTGCGAGCAAGATTTAGCATCTCTTCTTGACAATATGACTTCACCATTTACTGAGTCACATGTGAAATGCCTGATGTTACAAGTGTTAAAAGGCCTGAAGTATTTGCATTCAAACTTTATTGTTCATAGAGACTTAAAAGTTTCCAATTTACTACTTACTGACAAAGGCTGTGTTAAAATTGGTGAGTACTTAATAAACAATACATTAAAAGGCTTGATGATCCAGAATAAAGAAGTTAAAAAGAGATTAGTATTTATATGGATTCTTCCAAATATATTTAAATGGGATAAGGTGTAAATGAAATTGTTTTTATATGTATTCTGTTTGTTTGTCTCACTAAAATTCGAGAATGACTCGAGCAATGTGAATAATTCTTTTTCTGTTGGGTTCATAATTATCAGGAGGTTTGTATTAAAGAAAGTTGAGAGGTCCTGTGGGAATTCCGAAACTCACGCGGATGAAATCGCAGGCACATGAATTGCTGTTTGTTTGTCTCCCTAAAAGTTGAGAATGGCTCAACCGATGTGAATAATTCTTTTTTTCTGGGTTCCTAGTACTTATTAGACTTTATAATTTGTCCGACACCAATTTAGGAAATCGGAAGGTGTAATCGAAGTTAGAACAGTTCGATTCCATTTAAGTGAGATTGGACTTAATTGACTTCTCCCCAAATTGGTTACGATTTAGGACAGTGTACAGTTAGATACTAATTTAGTGAGATTGGACTCAATCCACTTCTCCCCTTATTGGTTACGATTTAGGACAGTGTAAGCGCTACGTTTCAATTTAGGATTGGTGAGTGAGAGAGATAGCGAGTGATCACACTGCACTAAAATGTACCCTAAAGTAGTTGATTTAAGGTACAATTTAGTGTAGTGTGATCACTCGCTCTCTCTCGTATCTGATTTACTATCCTTCTCGCCATATTATATTTACTATACTTCTCCCCAAATTGGTTACGATACAGCGACTAGTTAGCGCACGCGCTTCGTTCAAGATGGACGTGTACGAGGTAGCGCGCAGTGTGTGCAAATAACACGTAACCTACTTAATCACTACGTTATTCAAAATGAATAATGCAGAAACGGCGGCAGTGGCCGCTGAAAAAGAAGTTTTATTACGTGTAATAATGGAACTGTACAGATAAATGCCCTCCCTATATGTTAAAAAATTCTGACATTTTGAAATATTCTAAAAGTTTTCCACCAAATCACCAAACGACATTAAATTTCTCCAGATCAGCCGGGCTAAGATGCGCAACACGATAAAATTTTATCGAGCCATTTTATCGATTCTCGTCGACATATTGTATGGCTTTGTCGACGAGAATCGATAAAATAGCTCGATAAAATTTTATCGTGTTGCGCATCTTAGCCCGGCTGGTGAAAAGTAACTGGCTTATGACAATACTGCCGAATTGTCTGTCCAATTTAGGTGTAGTGTAATCACTCGCTTCCGATTTCGCTTTCTAAATTGGTTGCCTGAAATTGTAAAGTCTATCTAATAAACGCTTAATTATCAGGAAATTTGTATTAAAGAAAATTGAGAGTTCTTGCAGAAATTCCAAAACACACGCGGGTAAAACCGCCGGCACAGCTACAGTATAATAAATTAATAAAATAAGGCACTGTTACTAAGAGATAACACAAACAAAATCTATACTAACACGAGCAGTCATGGGCATTAGCTAATAATTAACAATAATTAAATTTTTAAAATAAGTACATACAAATAATAACTTTTAAAATACATGCATCAGAGAGTCATAAAAAGTGATTGGTACTAGACTCTAGTAAGAAGAGGAACCGCCTAAGCAACCACACAATACGATTCCATTGTCTTGTTGTAGCGGACTTTGGGCTGGCGCGATGGCTGGGTGCGCCCGCCCGTTGCGCGACCCCCCGCGTCGTCACCCTGTGGTACCGGGCCCCGGAGCTGCTGCTCCAATCCCCCAAACAGACACCAGCACTGGACATGTGGGCCGCGGGTTGCATCCTTGGTGAACTCCTGGCCAACAAACCACTGCTGCCCGGCAGGACTGAGATAGAACAGCTGGAGCTTATTGTTGATTTACTTGGTTAGCTGACTCTCGTTATTGACTTGTAATATTTGCTAGTGCTGCCTCGTAATGCTTTCCACAGTAGTATGCAGTTAGTATACAAGTTCCGCAGTTTCATTGACGAGGATTGTGCAATTAAAAATGCATATTATGGGCAGAGCATTGTTAGGAGTTTAGATAAAAAAAAATACGCGTCGAATTGAGAACCTCCTCCTTTTTGGGAAGTCGGTTAAAAATTTAATCAGAATTGAAAAGATCTGTAAATGGACTTATGTAACTGTTATAAGTCATAGAGTTTGTAAAGCTGATATAGTGAGTGGAGTAGTGCAGGATCAGTTGTCGTGGAGATCTTTAGGAGAGGTCTTTCCTCCAGCACCGGATGATCATTGGCATCGGCCGAAAAAATCGTGCACTAATGTTAATGCACTTATTATTAAAGAAATATGCAGGCATTTACAGCATAGTCAGAAAGAACAGAATTAATGGTTCATTTTATTCGAAACCTAGCCACACTGTCAAACTGTCAATATCTAATACACTTTTATTCAACAGGCACACCATCAGATGCAATATGGCCAGAGTTTAGTTCCTTACCAGCTCTACAAAACTTCACACTTAAGCAGCAACCATACAATAATTTGAAGCAGAGGTTCCCTTGGCTCTCGGCTGCCGGCCTTCGTCTGCTCAACTTCTTGTTCATGTACGACCCTAACAAGCGTGCTACGGCTGAGGAGTGTTTGCAGAGTTCGTATTTCAAGGAACCACCTCTGCGTAAGTACCGAATAAAATTGTATCACACCAACTGTGGCGAAGGGTGAAATACTGAGTAAGGTAACCCGGAAATCTACTTACTCTAAATATGTAATTTCAACTTATTAAACTAGGTACTTACCACAAATCAATGAATACGTATAATAATCATTGCCGCAAATACCTAAATACAACGTACGTCTACGTAACTGCTTTCACTATCGCAAGTCACAACACAACACAAATAAACAAAGTCCAACTACAATATTAATCACTATTATACCAAGAAATAAATCGTAGGCCTTTTGCACATTATAAGAAATTTTCTTGCGTCTTACGTACATCCGACAAAAAATACTATGCGCATGTCTTATCCAACATTTCTTGTAATATGTACGGTCCCATATAACAACCAAAGCGACTGGATGTCTTATAAGACACAAGAAAATTTCTTAGTAGGTGCAAAAAGCCTAATACGTGATTTAACTAATAAATTCAAATATAAATTTAAAAACACAGTTATAATGCATTCATGCAATGATGGTGAATCAAATTGTTTGACAACACAAATGTCAGATTTGTTACGAATTCCTACAACCAATAACGATATTCCTGCATCTCACTCACACGCACGCATTTTATATCACTGTCTCTACCAAGTAACTCGGTTTGCGTCGGCTTACCAAAATATGCAACAAAAGATAGTGTTGGATACATCTATACAGCTTTTTTTTTGTTTTCAGGCAGTTTAATCTTAAAATGTGTCTATCAACTTTGTTACAGCCTGTGATCCGAAACTTATGCCAAGTTTCCCTCAGCACAGAAACATGAAAGGTCAGCAAAAGACTTCATCCAACCAGCTGAATATCCCATTGTCGAACCTGAATACGGGAGCTAATGATCAAACTAACAACCTTCCTGCTATTTCTGACTTGTTGGGATCGCTTGTCAAGAAACGACGATTAGATTAGATCAGATAACGATATATCTTTTCATGCATGTAATGTAATAGTTATTAAGGAGTGTGAAGAAAGGACTAATAAATGGTTATAAATATACTATTTACTCTTATATTTTGACAAAAATGTTATATCGAAACTTTCCTTTTTTATATTGCTATTTTTTTATTTATTAATTTTTAATCTGTGGAAGCATCTTCGTCAGGCGACAACCCCATTGCTTGGCGGAACTTTTGATACTTTTGCAGAGTCATTGCATCGTTGCTCTTAGCTTTTATTTTATCCTTCTGTAAATTAAATTCCATTATCATGGCTTACAAGTATTATTTGCGATATCCATTGGTTTAAATTAAACTTGATACCTACTAAATCTTTTTCTTGTTTTTCTGTAGCTTTCAATGTGCGATTACACTGTGAGCAAAGTATCACATTTTCCATGTGGTTTACAGTCTTCTTACGATGGTGGTGCTTCAAACTGATAGGGAAAATAATAAGTTTAAGTTTTATTGTTGAAAGTCAACGGTGCAAGGTCACTGACGTGGTTAATCCTTGTCATTCAAACATACCTTATTCATGTGGACCATAGTAGATACGTATTTCGATTTTACAAGACACGACTTAGGTGTTGGCCTGTGCCAACTGCGTGAGTTATCTACTTAAATACGGATTCTTAATTTCGCACGCATTAAAACGTTTTTCAATGAAAATTAATATCAAGACTTAAACTTTTCCAATCGTTTATTTACGTTAAAAATTAAATGTTATTTTACCTTGGACTCAAATCAATACCTACCTACTGTTTATTTCAGATATGATAATGTTAATATAATCTTTATTTCCTGTAGCATTTTCTTTTAATATTTTATTAGGTAGGTACTTATACGTGTGGAAAAGATTATTATGCTTTCTGTAATAGGATAGTTACAGGCTTACTGCAGTCCGTATGAGAGGGCACCGAGCATATGCATTGTACTTACGCTTTACCGCAGTAGTCGCACTGCAGTTTGTCTCCCCGGTGGGTCACAATGTGACAACCCAGCTCGCGATAGGTAGGGTACCGTTCCGAACATCGAAGGCATGATATTTTGCCTTCGGAGCGACCGCCGTTGTTCTGATGATCGGCCAACTCTTGAGACGTCTGGAAGTTCTCATGACAACTCGCACACCTAAAAACCAAGAGAGGTTTACTTAATTCTAATAGTTTCGCAAAAGATTTGTAATTTCTAAAAAGGGGATCGGTTTGGGCATATTTAGACTTTACAACTAAGTATGTATATATACCTACTTTATAATGTTTATTTAGGTACGCCAAACGAATATAACGGATTCGCATATAAAAGAAAGTCTTACATAAAGATATTAGGTTGTAAATGAAAGGCCATGTGCTCGATAATCTTTTTGGGATAGAAGTAATGAATTTTTTTGTCACAGCACGTCACATAGCCAGGCACGCCATGTCTGTCCTTATAGTGTTTCATTAGTGATCTGAAATGGAAACCTTTCTCGTGACAAATACAGCATTCCATTTTGTAGAACAACGTAATTTGCCTATCCAATGCGGCTCCTTGTTTCGCTGGTCTGCCGTCCACCAATACTATTGTGTCCAAGCTATCTGGATTATATGTCTCTGGTTCAGTTTTATTGTCTTTTATTACATTTGGTTCTTTTTTCTCTTGTGGTTTTGGAGTAGACTTTTTACTTTCTGAAGAGCTGTTAAGTAGTGATTTGTCTACTTTCTCGGCTCTAGCGAACTCATCTAAAGTCATCGATTCCATAAATTTCGTATCCGATATTGGTTTCTTTTTATTAATTTTACTGTTGGTTTGCACAGCTGGTTTCGTGTCTCCCTGTTGCTGCTCAGAAGGAGGTGTCTTTGGCTTTATTGCATTGTCCTGTTTTTTATTTACCTCCTGAATGTTTTGTACAGAAAGAGCTACAATCGGACGCATTTTATTTTCTTCTGACTGCTGTTGTTTACGACATTCGTCATGACTCTTTATTTTGTGGAAATCGAGGAATTTTTGTGTTTTCTCTACTTTGACTGCGTAGTGATGCAGAGCGCCAACTTGTTGAAGGCACTCGTGGCATATTGCCTTTGGGAGACTGTCATCTGAACGCACCTGCAAATCATTAAAACTGTTAGTTTTGACATGGCCTTGGCCATGGCCTGACTTAGGTAACGGACAATAGTAGACCGGGCTAATAATAGACATTGAAGAACCAAAAGTTCGGTGTTTAGGTACTTGTGCTCTCAGCAGATTTAAAAACGTTTCCTTCTTTTTCGAACATAAACTACTTATTACGGAACTATAGAATTCTTTGTTTCCATAGCACGCTTCTCAGGGACAGCTTACGTAGGTATATAGATTATAGGGACAGCTTAGACAGATTATGGAGTGTAATGAGGTTATAGCGGATAACACCACCACCATGGACTTCAACCTGTCCGGTCCGGTTCAATCTGTCTGATGGGGATCGTCGCGTCGGCGCGTCTGCCCACTTGATGCGATCTATAGGTAGGTGCAGGTAGGTACATGAATGTGTCTGTGAGCATACTATCTACTTGTTTGCTATTATTTCTTGAAGAAGATTTATCTTACAACAATGTTGAAGAGTCGTTTAATTTTGCGCTTGAGTTCAGCGCTTAGCGGCTTCAGCTTGGTAACGTCTGTACACAAGCACAAACGGCACGACAACTCACGAACTATAGTTTTCTCTAAACTTGAAAAGTCATTCATACTGTCGATTTTTCATTAAATATATTTGCATTGTACAGTAAAGTATTTATAAAAGTAAAATGTCTTAAAAAATATACTATTTAATATTAAATGATTTATTTATTCATGGCAAAAAAAAACCTTTTGTAGCTCAATCTGATAATTTTGATATAAGTTGGCAAAAATATTATCCGCTTTGTTTTTTCGTTTGCTACGTACCTACACACCACCAAAGAGAATATAATCACTGTGTTCATACCATGTAGGTATACGATTACAGCCAGCGCTAACCCAAATTCAAATGTTAATTGGTTACCAAAGTAGGAACCTACCTACACTACTTCAATGCTTAGCATTGCGCCACTTATGAAAAGCGAAAAAGAAATGCTTTGAAAATGTTTATGTGCCTACGTATAATATTTCACAGCAACTGAAATAGAGTAGGTAGGTGTATCGATGTAGGTAGGTATTTGTTGAAAAGATGCTTACCTACTGCTTATTTATAGCTAGGGAGCTGGTGGCAATTTAGGTATATGACTTCATCGTCGTTGATACCGAGAAGTAATGTAGTCTGGACTACATTACTTACTTACATTATTAACTAGAAAAAATAGGTGGCGAGCTCAGGTAGCTCTGATTTTTTTTTATAAATAATTTACAAATTGTAAAAAAAAACTCTTAAATTATACTATCGTCTCTGTCATCAATTATATCTTATTAAATTCATAGATAGTAAAATTAAAGCTGGCAGAAGTCGGGATGGTGGAAAACATATGCCTAAATTGCCACCAGCTCCCTAGCTATTATTTGCTTGTATCAAGCAAATATAAGACTTTTAAAACTTGTGATGCATCGCCGAGTCTCTTTCACCGCCGTGGACATTCGAAGTGGGGAGAATGGGTTTCCCAATAGATGTGAAATTATACATCGCTTGTTCCCCAAAAGGGTAGGCAGATACTATGGATACCGCTATTATCATTTCACATTTCTATTGGAAATCCTATTTTCCTCGCCTCGACTTAACGGCCATTGTAGTCACAAAGACTGGGTGGCACACACAGTGACATGTACACCTACCTTACCTTACATTACCTTGAAGTTTTGTATATTATCTAGATTCATAAGAATAGACGCCCATTTCTAAAATGAATAGAGTTGATCTATTACGTACCTAGGTATAAAGTTTATCTCAATAAGTTTCTGTAAAAAAACAAGCTCTCCCGTAACAGGTTCAAAGTAGATATAACAAGTAGGTACATTTATAACAAGAGGACAATGGACATAACCGAGCGTAAAAAAGGATAAAAACAAAAGAGGGGAAGTAAACGCCATTGTGATTGGTAAATTGTCTTTTTTTTTTTTTTTTTTTTTCAGAACTCGATTGGTTTAATTTTAGTCTAAAGGTTAACGTGTTTAATTAGCAAGGCTGCGTTCGGCAATCAGTCTGCTATATAAAAATGTAGGTAGATGTTAACAAATAGGAGTTCATTTAAAATTATTAGATAGGTATAAGTTTAGAATCATTAAAATGCTTATAGTTTTTCAGAGAATCCTTAGGTACTAATATGATAAATGAGAAAGTGAGTTTGTTTCTTTGTTTGTTACGCTTTCACGCCTCAACCAATATCATCATGAAATTTCGCATGCACGTTGTCAAGGGTACTGAGAAGGGTAGGTACTTTTTATCCCGGATATCCCGCAGAAACTGCGAAATTACCGCGGGGATTAGCTAGTAAAATATAAAACCAGTTAATTCATTTGAATTGAAATAAATATAGCACCCAGAACCATGTCACATGTATGATAAATGATAACCTTTAGGACTTGCAGCTTATACCTACTTACATATAGGTAAGAGACGTAGGTCCTATTGGTCATATTTTAAGCGGCAATTTAAACATTAATAGGGTAGTAAAATCAAAACAATTTCTTAGGCGGCATGTAAAGGGAGTCGCAGAAAAAAAACTTTACCAACGAGAAAATTTTAACTATTGAACTATTGAACAATATATTGAGCTATATTGAGCTATTGAACAATATTTTATTTAGCAGAATGCTTAGACAGCAAAATGGCCGAGTTTATGCGCAAAGCTCTATATAGAGAAGCTTCTCAACAAGGGTACAATGTGGGCATTATCTGGTTTTAGTGATAGGTTGATGATATATGTCATATTGCTATCAAGGAGTGAAAAAACACAAAACTAAAAGCTAAAAATAACAAAATACCGATTTAATCCAAAAGACAAAAACACACGTAATATTATTATTGGTTTGAGCTACCACTGATCGGTTTGAATTCGGTGACAAGCCCGCTGGTGTCTGCCCACTTGGGTTGTTCTGCTCAAGAAGAGCTGGTGGCGGGAGTCGACTTAGCCCATCTATCCCCTCCATATTTGGCTTGTCACCGACTACCTAAAATTGAGAGGGGTGATAAAAGAAGAGTAACAAGCAGAAAAAAAAGTTTTTAAAATTCTTTTCTGTCTGTCTGTCTGTTCGCGATAATCTCCGCATCTACTGAATGGATTGTCATGCGGTTTTCACAGGTAGATTAAGCTTAGTCTGGAGCTACATAAAGGCTTTGTTTCATTAAATCGGATGTCGGGAAAAAAAGTTATTATATAAAAACGTTGCACGCGGGTGAAACCGCGGGGCACAACTAGTTTAAAATAAACGTCTCGGACAATCCCATATCAATAATTTAAAGTATGGAGACTGAATTGTATGTTGGTACCTGTATGGATTAAATTCGTTCGTATTCGTTAAGTAAACTGTAATGGTTGTTATTTAATTAGAATCTATCTCATGTACCTAACAATGAAATTGTGAGTAGACTACAAGCTGACCTTTAACTACCGAGTATAATAATGTCCGGAGGGCTTGTCTACGTTATTACATAGACATAGGTAGGTAGTAGGTACTAACCTACTATCTATCTACTTACTAGCTGTACCCCGCCGTTTCATCCGCGTGAGTTTCGGAATTCGCACAGGAACTCCAAAGTAGCCTAATTTACTTTCCTGCCGACATCAGCTAATTAGCATTTAAAGTCCCGTCAACATAGGTTCAGCCTTTTCGGAGATTCACTCGAGGCAGTTTCGAGATTCCCGCAGGAACTAAAAAAATCTTTCATAAGAACCGTCTCCTTACAAAAACAAACAACAAAAAAAGAATAGCGAAATTGTTTCAGCAGTAGGTAGGTGAACGCGTGATGCCGTGACTTGGTCAAGGGAAATAGGGATTTATATTAATAGCTGAAACCGCTGCATAAGATTCCTTAAGTGACGCAGGTGTGCAAAAATTACCGCGGGTGAAACCACGGGGGAAAAGCTGGTTAGTTTATATAGGGACAATGTAGAGGCAGTGTATCTGGTATACTCACAGTGCAAGATAAAAACCTACATTTTTCACTGATTTAGATACTGAAACAACTGAGACGTGTTAATGAGTTGACAAAAAACCTGATGCACCCCATTTAAAAAAATAAACAATAATATGATTAAAATATTAATTACGTCGAAAAAATTAATAGTCTAAAAGTTATTCAACATTAGTTTGGAGGTGACCTATCTACGAAATTTCGAGCGCTACGCCCACGCCTGCGTGTCAATGACAGATTAGTTTTTTTTTTGCTATGGGCGGCTTACGGGCCAAATATGGTATTATAAATAATTTAGACATGGACTAGTAAAAATTAAAAAATATAACCTATATTATAACATGTTGCGATCGATTCGGAAGTCGATTCTGAACAAACTACTTTCTAGTTTTCAGTCAATTCATTAACACGTTGTATACTAGCTGTCCCCCACGGTTTTACCCGCGGTAATTTTAGAGTTCTCGTGGAATACTAGAATAAACTATAGGTACCTACATGTAATACCTTCCTCATTCATCTATTGGTAAAAATCGCATGAAAACCAGTTCAGTAGTTTTTGAGTTTATCGCGAACAGACAGAAAGACAGACGCGGCGGAGGAGTTTATTTTATAATACGTAAGGATTTAATTTTCCTAAAACGAAAATAATGGCCATAGTTCATGCTAGGGGTTGTTTCTGTATTGTTTAAAGCAGCCCGTATCGACGAAGATTGTCGGTTAGATGGTTGCATTCATGTCCGGTAACCGACAAATCGCTAAGTGCTTGTCTGGTTGGCAGCAGCCCGCAACCGAGCCAACCGAGGCTGCGCTGCACTTATTAGAGTACTCGTGCAAGGACGCACACACTTCATCTCGGAGCAAAGATGTAGACCGTTATAAGATGGTTTCGATACGGGTGAATTAATTTACTATTATAATGGTCGCCTGCATTTTCATTTGAAAATGCAGGCGACCGTTATTATTAACTACAACATGGATATAGAATTTTTCTTTTTTAATAGTTCATACTTATAATAGAATTGGATTTTCTTCTTTTTTATCGTTCCGTAGCCAATCGGCAAAATCGGAAAATTCGTCATGTTCGTCCAGTGTCCGTATGTCGAGGTCATTATACTTTGAGACTATCGGCAGAAAACAAAAACTACTATAGGTACTATTACTTTTTCACTATGATTTTTTATTGCATATTTAATTAACAGTTATTATAATAATTTGGAATTCATGAGAAAATGTTTATTGATATTAATATAATATTATAAGATACATGATATATTTTCACTTCCAGATCTAAAAGCCTATGAGACTTAACACTTGTAACATTGATTCTTGCGATCATTCTACAGAGGTACAGTTAAAAAAAGCTTAATGACTTATTCAATGCAAAGCCCAAACTGCTGGTTCTTGAAACTTGAGTATGTGCGGGTAGTTGTGACAAAAAGACATTAAATTTTTAGCTCAGAAATAAATTAGCTTCAAAATATATTTAAAGTGTCTTAAGCAACATATTTTCATGCTGTAAATACTCACAGTGAGCTAACACCTACCAGCCACTATTATCTTAAGTGATAACCACGGTAATTCATTGGTTGAACTTTGGACTACAAGCTTACAACACAAGTCTTACTATGGAGTCTATTAAAGACACCTTGACCGAGATGATAGGCCTCTTTAACACACGAATGGCTGTCTTCGAAGGGGAGCTGCAGAAATCCACCCAACCCTCCTCCAATACTTTAGATTTGGCAGCAGAGTTCACAACATTTAAGACCTTCATTGTGAAGGCCTTGCAAAGCCTGCAGCAGCAAGTGGAGCTGCTGGCACGCGAGACGGATCAGCTGGAGATGAGGAGTCGGCGCAAGATGCTACTTATACATGGTGTGCCAGAAAGTAAACAGGAAGATATAACTGCAGTTGCTGCTGGTATAGTGGTGGAGAAGCTGGAGGTGACTGGTTTTGGTATTACTTGTTACTTGGGTAGCAGAGTAATATAAAAGTCAGGTGAAAAAGGTAAGATAAATATATTATAGTTTCAAAAGGAATGACATACAACAATGATCAAACAAAAGAATGTGTATAAAAATATTTAAATATCAAATTGACAGTGTTCTCAGTATAAACATAAAAGAGTTTTAACACCCCCCCGTAATGAGAACACCCTGTATATACACATTATAATACAAGTAAAAAGACAGAAAATTCACTATACACTTATCACTAGCACTGAAATAATAAAAACAACATCCTGTACATATAAACACATCACTAAACTATACACACCCTATATACATACAATATGATCTAAAGACATACAAAACCTAGAACTAGCCTAAACCTAAAGAATTTGTACATTTAAAATGTTTCAGTTTCGGCAAGGGTTTTGTCAAAATGTCTGCGACCATGTCATTTGTGGGTATGTATTTGACTTGTATGTCGTGGTGTGATAGTGAGTCTCTAATGAAGTGATGTTTGATGTCAATGTGTTTAGTACGTGCGTGATAGGTGTTATTATGAGCTAGTTTGAGTGAACTTTGATTGTCGGTATGAATGATTATGGGATGAGTGACCGAGAATACTTCACTGATGAGCGTCTTTAAATATATGGCCTCTTTACAAGCTTCAGCCAAAGCCATATATTCAGCTTCTGTTGTGGAAAGTGCAACTGTTCGCTGTTTGCGAGCTTCCCACGACACAGGTGCACCGCTCATCAGGAAGGTGAATCCAGTGAATGATCGACGGTCCACAAGATTGCTTCCATAATCGGCGTCAGCGTAACCTACTGGGTAAGAGTGGTCACCGTGTTTGAAGTGAAGTCTGAGTTCCTTCGTACCCTTAAGGTATCTAAGGACTCGCTTAGCGGCCTTCCAGTGTACCCCCCCGTAATGTGCATTGAACTGAGATAGGTACGAGACCGTGTGGGCAATATCAGGTCTTGTACATATAGAAATGTACATTAATGAGCCGATAAGCTCCTGATATGGGACTTCTAGATTTTCTTCTTCCTTTTCCGGAACAGTGAGTTTTAACCCAAGTTCCATTGGCGTAGTGACCGAGATCGCGTCGCTCATACCGAACTTGTCTAGTAATTTTTCGATATATTTTGTCTGATCGAGGGTTATACTGCCTTCACTTTGTACGACTCTCATACCGAGGCAGTCTTTGACAGGACCGAGATCTTTAATTGTAAACGTCTTTTTGAGTTCGCTTACAAAATTATCTTTTAAATCACTATTGGTTGTCATAAAAAAGAAATCGTCGACGAACACTGCGATAACGATAAAATCATTAGGTCCGTCTCTTTTATAGTAAAGACAGTGTTCTGATGCGGCTTGAGTCAGCGACAAAGCAGCCATCGCTTGGCATACTTTTTTGTTCCATTGACGCGGAGCTTGTTTAAGCCCATATAGGGATTTTTTAAGTAAGCATACTTTCCCCTTTGGATCAGTAGCAAAACCTTCTGGTTGTTCCATATAAATTTCCTCTTCCAGGTCACCGTTTAAAAAGGCAGTTTCTACATCAAGGTGATGTACTTGTAGCCGATATTGCACAGCAAATGCAAACAAAAGCCTTACTGAAGATAGCCTAGCAACTGGTGAAAAAGTTTCACCATAGTCTACTCCAGCTATTTGGGTGAACCCTTTGGCTACTAGTCTGGCTTTGTATTTTGTAATGTTCCCACTTGTGTCCTTTTTTATTTTGTATACCCATTTACATTTTGTTGTCTTCCTGCCGGATGGTCTATCAACTAGAATCCAGGTTCCATGCTGAATCAATGAATTGTATTCTGCTTTCATTGCTTCTAGCCACTTGTCTTTTTGCGGATGCTCTGTAACTTCTTTGTAAGTTTCTGGTTCCTGATCTGATGTCATGTAGAGATTCTCCTGATATCTCTCAGGAGGACGCCTGTCTCGGAGAGGGTATCGTCTTTCAGTTGATGTCTCTACAATGGGTTCAGGTTCAGAAATAATTGGGGAAACTTCATGAGTAAGAGGTTCATCCGGTATAGTCAGCTGTTCTAAAGATGGTGACATCTCGGGTTGAGTGTCTTCACTGTCTGACTGTACTTGATGTTGTGGCTGTGAAACTGGTTCTTCATCATTTTGAATGGGTACAAAGATTACAGATGGTTGTGGTTGGGGTGACTCTTCGTTATGTGAGGAATTTGGATTAGACTCTTCATGCGTTTTATCTTCAATAAACGCTACATCTCTAGCAATAATAATCTGCCGAGGATTATTAGGGTCTATTAAGCGATAACCTTTGCTTTCTATAGAATAGCCAACAAAGATACAAACTTTAGTTTTGGATTCCAGTTTTGAACGCTTTTCTTTGGGTACGAGGACGTGAGCTTCGCAGCCAAAGATTCGCAAGTGAGAAAGGTCGACTTTATTGCCGGTCCATACTTCTTCTGGAATCTTGTTATTTAAAGCTTGCGTGGGTGAACGATTTTTTAAATAAATTGCCGTATTTACCGCTTCTCCCCAGTACGCTAAAGGTAAATTCGAGTCTTTTAGCATAGATCTTGCTTTTTCAATGATCGTTCTATTTACACGTTCTGAAACTCCGTTTTGTTGAGGAGTGTACGGCACCGTGGTTTGGTGCACTATACCATTCTCCCTCATAAACGTTATCATGTCGCTATTTACATATTCCCGACCATTATCTGAACGGAGAATTTTAATTTTTTCTCCCGTTTGATTTTCGACTAAATGCTTAAATTCGACAAACTTTGTGTAAACTTCGGCTTTTGTTTTCAAAAGATATCCAAAAGTTTTACGAGAGTAGTCGTCGGTAAATGTTAATAAATATAGGGCTCCGCCCCACGAGTGCGTACTCATAGGTCCGCATAAGTCCGAATGAATAAGTTGTAGGACTTTACTCGATCTACTTTTTGAGCTCTTAAACGGTTTCTTTGAAAATTTACCTTGTAGACACGGAATACATGTTCCGTGGTAACTTCCAATATAGTCTAGGCCGATACATTTATTTTTTAATATATCCATGCTCTTTGTATTAAGATGGCCAAGACGTCTATGCCAAAGTAGTGCAGACTCTTTGGTGGAAGTATACAAGGAATGCAATTTATTTACATTTAATCTAAACATACCGTTGTGATTCGACCCTGTGGCAATGACGGGATTTGTCACATGACAGCCACCGCTTTGAAATATTGTTGCGCCTTTCGGCGTAAACAATACATCGAATCCTTTCTTAACTAAACTACTTACAGATAAAAGATTTGTAGCGAGACCAGGAACATATAATACATTACTAATTTTATTTACACCATCGGAAATATTTATATTTACAGTGCCCTTACCATGACTCAATAAAGTCTCCTTATTTGCCACAGTGATAGGAGTTACGTGAGGGGACAAGAACTCGAACCACTCTCTCCTGTTACTCATGTGGGAGCTTGCGCCGGAATCAAGAAACCAATCTTGTGAACCTGTGGGTGAACAATTAGTGAAACAAGATGAAAGTGTAAATTCGGAAGTATAATTTGTACATACATTTGACGAAACCGAAACATTCTTGTTTTTCTTATTTTTTAGAATCCTACATTCACTCACTATATGCCCTAATTTTTTACAATAGGAACAAAATTTCTTCTTTGTTTGTTTCTTGGTGCATAGCGCTGTATCTGGAGATCTGCTGGTATCTGCTGAGGACTGTACAGCTCGTGATTCTTCTTTTAGAAGAGCTGTCACTACATTTTCCGTGGTGATCTTCATATTAGAGTGTTCGATGGCCATAACTAAGGGATGATATTTTTCTGGAAGTCCAGTGAGCATTATAATAGCTAAGAATTCATCATCCACTTGTGCTCCAATTCCTTGTAGTTCTTGTTGGATAGCTAGTGACTCATTCACATACTGTTGAATCTTTCCTTTGAACGAATTTGTTAAGAGTTTTTTCATCAGTGCAAGCCTCCTTGTGAGTCCACCATCAGCATAAGCTTTTCGTAAACAACTGAGTGTTTCAAATGCGGTTTTTGCTGACCTTATAACGGGGTAGATGGATTCTTCACAAGATAAACATATTTTCGCACGAGCCTTCTGATCTTTCCGTTTTTGATCAGGGTCAGGAGAGGTCAGCGGGTTTTACAACGACTTCCCACAACTCTAGGTCAGTGAGCATGCATTCTATGGCAAATGCCCATGTGCTGAAGTTAGCTGATCCTTTTAGCTTTGATATGCTTATATTTGTTGAGTTCTGCGCTGTCTGAAAATCTTTTGAAGAATGTGCCGACTGTGAAGTCGATGGAGTATCCATTGCACTTTTCTTAACCTTTTTTAGAAGACTTATTTGAGACCTATAACCACTTATCAGTTATTTCCTGGGCCCATAACCACTTATTACTTGGGTAGCAGAGTAATATAAAAGTCAGGTGAAAAAGGTAAGATAAATATATTATAGTTTCAAAAGGAATGACATACAACAATGATCAAACAAAAGAATGTGTATAAAAATATTTAAATATCAAATTGACAGTGTTCTCAGTATAAACATAAAAGAGTTTTAACAGTATTAGTGGTATCAGTCGTTGCCACCGTATGGGACGTTCAAATGGTGATAAGGCCCGCCCGATTTTATTAAAATTTAAAGATATTACTGTACGTGACCGGGTGTGGTTCGCTAAGTCTCAGCTTAAGGGCTCTGGCATCACATTGTCAGAGTTTTTAACTAAGAGGCGGCACGACCTCTTTAAGGCAGTGCGGCAACGGTTTGGAGTGGAGAAATGCTGGACGCGAGATGGTAATGTGTATGTCATAGCATCTGATGGGTTAAGGCACTGTATCTCTAGTTCTGCCGAATTGACCGCTTTTTCAAGCGCCCCTACACCAACTGATAAACCTACTGTGAAGGTAACTAACCCTGCGAAGACACAGAAGCCTGCAGCTGAGCGATCTGTGAGAACTACACGTCGGTGAAAACTAAAAATTACATATTCTCATACTTCCTGGAGCTGCTGTACTGGTTTGTGGTTGTGACTTGTGATGCCGGGCAGCGGCTTCTTCCTATTCATATCGACGGTTAGAGGACTGTCTGTATTAGGTGATATTTTTGTGATAGGTATTGAGCTATACATATATTAATTATATATTTAGAATAAGTTATTTTTTCTTCTTCACTAAGTATAGTCTCAAAATACCTTTGGGCTATGTGCATTTTATTGATTGTTTAACCTTAGTCTAGATTGAATGGATTTTGACCTAAATAACAGAGGTATATATTAGGAAATTAAGCTCGTATATTTATAAAATTTACTCACAAAACTTCGCAATTAACTTATAATAATGTTGTATTAATTGCTCTAAAACTTACTCAGTACTTTTGTGTAGTGACATTTTTTATTTTTTGGTTTAAAAAGTAAACTTTAAGTTAACTGCAAAGTACAAATCAAATTTTGTCGCTTGTAAAAACCTAGGCCTTTCAACCGTCGATGCCTACAGTAAAGAAAATAATACTCTTTGACGATATAATGGCTTTTGTCGTGATTTATCGCATATAATTTAATAATTTTTCAATATGTTTTACATATTATAAGTTAAAATAGCCGATAGTTAGGTATTCTTGATTTTGATATAGGCCAGCTGATCACAGCTGACAGTTGTCGCAGGTTGTCATATTGTTTAGTGTCAAGTGTCATGTGTCACCTCATTTTTTTGTTTTTTTTTTTTTTATATTTCTTTGAAGTTGAAGCAGTTGAATTGCCTAGCACAATTCCTTTTAGCTGGCGGGTGGACGCCCACTTTAGTGAGATTTTAATATACATTTGGAAGTAGATAATCATCTTATTATTTTTATTCATTATATATCTTTTTATATTTCATTATTATTGTATTTTATAGTTTTGTATACTTTTTTTTATTTATATATTTTTAATTTTATGTTATAATGCAGCAGGCCGATAGTAGTAACGCTTGTCATCTATCCTTTTCTTCTTCCTCAGATGGTTTGAACAGTAGTAGTAGCAGCTCTCTAAATATACCTTCGCTAGCTGACACACTAGACTCTAAGTTCTCATTACTACAGAAAAATTTTAACGCTATCCATATAAACGCACAAAGTGTTCCGGCTCATTTTCCTGATATGTTAGCATCTTTTAACTGTAAAAATATCCATGCCATTCTCGTTTCTGAATCCTGGCTAAAACCGTGTCTCCTCAGCACGTCTTACTCTCTGCCAGGGTTCAATCTTATCAGGAACGATCGCGTGGGTGGTCGGGGCGGCGGGGTTGCAATTTACCATCGTAACCACATCCCCTACACCATCATAAGTAAATCAGAACAGCCTCCTCCTTCACAAGCAGGTGAACATCTTTTTTTGGAAATACTTTTATCGCACACTAAAGTTTTACTTGGTGTATACTACAGCCCATCCTTACAAGTAAATTTCTTCTCATCATTTGAATCTCTCCTGGAAGACCTAACTCCATCTTATAGTCACTCGATCATTATGGGTGACTTTAACACATGTCTTCTCAAGAATGATTTTCGTTCCGCAGCCCTGACCTCACTGTTACGCGGCCGCAACATGCATCTTCTACCCCTAAAGGCTACTCATCATTTTCCCAATGCCTCCCCCTCCTTACTGGACCTCATTGCAGTTTCATCTACTAATCATGTAGCTCATTTTGGTCAATGCTCCGCTGATTCCTTCTCCTATCATGATTTGGTATTTTTGTCATACAAAATTCGCCCACCCAAGGTTAAGCCGAGAATTCTTTCACAACGCAACTTTAGTAGCATGGATCATAGTAGACTCCGAGCCGATGCTCTAAATACTGATTGGTCATCTGTTACGGCAGCAAATACAGTCGATGAACAGGTTAACACCTTTAATTCTCTCCTTATACAGCTGTACGACGTCCATGCTCCTATACGAGCTGTAAAGATCAGACATTTGCCGGCACCCTGGCTTACGGATGAAATTAAGACGCTAATGGTAAAAAAGTCACGAGCTAAGTCAAAATTTAAATCCTGCCCGAGTGAGGTGAATCGGGATAAATATGTATCTATACGGAATCGCTGCAATAAGATGTGTAGGAATGCACAACGACGCCATATTCATGAATCTGTTGAAAATGGAGATCCAGCTAAAGTCTGGAAGTTCCTTCGATCATTGGGGGTTGGGAAATCCCGCCAAGACACTCTTCCTAAAAATTTGAACCTGGATTTATTAAATCAACATTTCTCTGCTGTATCGATATCTAATACGTCTTCTAAAAAAGCTGACACACTCAAAGATCTTTCTTCACTCCCAACTCCCAATTTCTCTTCTTTTTCTCTAAGCCAATTCTCCGACTGTGATGTTGAGAGGACCATTATCTCCATTACGTCGGGCGCAGTCGGTTGCGATGGTATCAGTCGAAAAATGCTGTTACCGATCTTGGATATTATCAGTCCCGTCATCACCGGTATCCTCAACAAATCAGTAACCTCCGAATCGTTCCCGACTGCATGGAAAGAAGCTCAAATTACACCCCTTCCTAAAAAAATAAATCCTTCATGCTTCTCCGAATATCGTCCAATATGTATCCTTCCTTTCCTGTCCAAAGTACTCGAGCGCCTAGTACACCATCAACTTAGCCTTTTTCTAACAAAAAATAATCTCCTTAATCCTTTCCAGTCAGGTTTCCGTCCTGGACATAGCACTGTTACAGCTTTGGTCAGGGTTACTGATGATATACGACAAGCTATGGAGAATCGGCAGTTGACGATTTTGTCACTGCTCGATTTCAGTAGCGCCTTCAACTCAGTCGACTTTGACATTTTGTTGGCGTTAATTGGTTCTCTCAACATATCTCCAGAGGTGATTGGCTGGTTTCGTAGTTATCTATACGGGCGCCGGCAACGTATTCGTGTTGAAGATTCTTTTTCCAGCTGGTGCAAAATATCTGCCGGTGTCCCGCAAGGTGGCGTGTTGTCTCCGCTTCTCTTTGCCATTTTCATCAATAGTATCTCCCAGAACCTCTCTTCTTCCTACCATCTTTATGCAGACGATCTCCAAATCTATACGCATGCTACTATAGACAATTTCTGCACGGCTATACATACAACGAACAATGACTTAGAGCGAATTTTACAATGGAGCGAGGCATACGGGCTAAAGGTAAACCCTACCAAAACTCAGGTTATAATAATTGGTAGCACAGGTTTTGTCTCTGGAGTTGACTTGAATTCTCTGCCTCCAGTTATGTTTGACGGAGTAGTCATACCAGTTAGCGCCACGGTAAAAAACTTGGGAGTTGTGATTGATAGGACCTTATCTTGGAAACCACACCTAGAAATGGTGAGCCGGAAAATGTTCGCATCTGCGGGTTCGCTAAGACGACTACGTAATTTTCTTCCAACTGCTACTAAAGTTGCGTTAGCACAATCACTCCTTTTACCAATTCTCGACTATGCCGACACCTGCTTTACTAACATTAGCGAGGAGCAACTAAATAAACTTGAGCGCCTCCGGAATTTCTGCATCCGGTTCATATTTGGTCTACGCAAATATGACCACGTCTCTGAATTTCGCACCAAGCTCAAGTGGCTCCCGATTCGCCTTCGCAGGAATGCTCACGTCCTTTTCCTTCTATATAGCATACTGTTCAATCCATCTACCCCCACCTACCTAAAAGACCACTTCGTATTTCAGTCTTCTTCCCATAACCTGCCTGTTCGATCATCCCGGAACTTACTTCTAATGATTCCTGCCCATAAAACCAACTTTTATGATTATTCCTTCTCTGTACAAGCAGTCCGTTTGTGGAATTCGCTACCTGTAGAGGTGCGAATGGCCAAATCATTACCTATCTTCAAGGGCCTGGTGAAGACTTTCTACCTCACTCATGGATCGTAACTTGCTGTAGATTATCATTTATAGTATGCACCTGTGTTTTATCACATTTATAAAGTTAGTATAATTATATTGTACGTATATATTTTTCTGTATGTATATTTTATATCTATGCGCGTATCTTTGTATATCTTTTTTATGTATTTTATTATATCTTTTTTATGTATTTTTATTTATGTTCTATGTGTATATTTTGTATTATTATTTTGTATTATCTTATGATTCCTGTTCTACCTATATCAATATATAAATTCTCTGTATTTGTCCTATCCACCCAAAGGTTGTCTGGAAGAGATCGCTAGTAAAGCGATAAGACCGCCTTTTGTATGCCCTTAGTTATAAGTTTCTGTAAACACACTGTAAAATTATTTTGGTGTACAATAAAGTGTATTCTATTCTATTCTATTCTATTCTAAAGGGTTACTTTTATACTCAGAAGCGGTTTTATATAAAACTTTATTTTATAATATTTTCACCCGCGGTGATTTCGGAGTTCCCGAGGGAATTCTGAGTAAGTGAAAAGGGTAAAACAAGGATGAAAACACGGGGAACAACTATGGCGTACTAATGAAATAGAGTTCTTAGAGCTTTTCTTGTTTAATTTTTAGTATTTTCTTATTTTGTTTTCTATTGTTAAAATAAAAGGAATCGTATTGAATAAATACTTATACGAGAATGTTTTCAAATCTTTATATGTATTTAAAAATCTCAACCAATCATGGTTAGCACAGAACAGAAAATAACAGATAGAAGGGACATCAACTTAGTTTTGTATGAAAACAGATGAAAACCAGTGTCGCCAGGTGATTTTCGCACACAAAACTATTCTTCTGTACAAAAATATTCATCAACGTAAAGAAAGAAAGAGCATTTGCTCTAACTTCCTTTGCAACGGTAGCGCGCCTGCCCCGCCTACGTGTCCTCTAGTTAATTTATTTGCTCTGTGATGGTTAGAGATAGAGAATCCAATTCGGCATCATCTCCGTAGGCCCGGAGCAGTGTAGCGCCGTAGCGGTGAGCGCGCCGTAGCACTCGGCATCAGTGCTACGAGCGCCGCGCCGGCCGCCGCAAGCGCGCAACTTCGCGCCTCACTTTACACACGCGCGACTTTATTCCAACTCGCACCATTAAATTGCATTTTACGTACGTTATAAAAACTTTATGACACAAATCAAGACAGTAAATAACAATTTTGTGGCTTCCTACTATAGCTTTTACCTTTGTTATTTATAAAAGACATAAATATAAAAGTAAAGTTGTGAAAACAAAAATGGTGTATGAAATCAAATTATCAAGACGTTGTACCGCATACATATTGTGCATTTAGAGCTGGAAAAAATGAGAGGAAGTGTGAATTTCTCAATCAACATGAGTGTTCAGCTGGTGCCACCCGCAATCCAACTAGTTTGGTTAATAACTGTCGTATATATTCTTAAAGGTAAACTTTGGCAAAAAACAAGTTAGTTACATCACTGATCACACATTAGCTAAATAACAAATGGTCGGTTTCAATAAAAATGTTGTTATAGGTAGGTAAGTACAAGATACGTAATAAGTAAGAAAAAATATCTATTAGGTACATTTTTATAGTACATAGGTACATAAGTATGAAAAAAATGAGGGAAAATGATCCAGTTTCTATACCTACTTACGAAACATCTTTCAAGAAACTTTAAGATATAATGAGATACAGTATGATCAAAATTAACAATCTCTAAATAAAATTACTTTTAGTCATTATTTTAGTTATTCAAATACGACAAATTATATACAAGTACATTTTTAGTATCTTTTTTAAACTAATTAGCCAAAAGGTATGCCAAAACCCACGCGTATTTATAAGTACTTCAGAAGGATTGCAAGTTCAGGTTTCACTTTATTGACAAAGATCGATAAGGGCACATTAGGTACAATAAAGTAGATAGGTAGGTACCTACACGCGATTGTCAGTGTTCAGTCAACACAAACCTGTTTTGTAGTAAAATCGTGAAGAGTTGGCACCAAACGATATGAGACATAACAAGAAACAATATAACAAGAATACGAAAGTTCAATGCGAGTCGCGAAGCTCTAATACGCCAATACGCAAGAATTTAAGTAGCCTATGTCACCAGAGCCCGCTTTTGTGGTTACATGGTCCCAGAAGAAATTTCCTCCCGCCTCTTTGTAATATTTTTAAATTTTTGAACCACTTTTAAAAACCTAAAATACACAATCATTGACGAACACGCCCATAAAGGGACCCAAAATTTACAGTCGGCACCGTTCTTTTCGATTAGTACTTACAGTTTTTTAACGTTATGCTGTATTTAAGCGCAAATTTGTTTCTTCAATTCAAATCTGTAACAATTGGCTACTTGATCAATTATTTTTTTTAGTCCGTCGTGTAGATTAGTAAAAAATATTGGACACGTATTTTTTCTTTTTTTACGTAATCAAAAAAAAAAACGGCGATACATTGAGTTGAAATTTCGCGTGACGTCACAACCCGGTGCAGTTTGTATGGGGCTTATACTGAATATTGACGTCATGAGTCCCCCACCCTAAACTTTAATGCGCTTAATCTATGTTTATTTTCATTAATATGAAAAAGCAAAAAATACGTGTGCTATTATTTTTTTATTTTCTAACCGACGGACTAATTAGAATTTTCACACCCTGGAGAGTACCCAATTGGTTTAGAATTGATGCCTCTTTTTGGAATCGAGATTTGTTTCTAATTGTGAATCTAAATAGGTACCTATACATCACGAAACGAAAAACAAATCTATTTCAATTTTATGTCCTATATGCTCTGGAAATTTTTAGCGAACGAAATGATTGATATTATGTGTTTTAATACTCGCCATAAGTCGGGAGTTCCCGTGGGAATTCTGGAACAAAAATTACCCCATTTTCTTTTCTGCTGATTGGTTGAGCTGTTAAGGCGTGAAAGCGTAATAGACAGACAGAGTTACTTTCGCATTTATATCTAATATTAGTAGGTAAGTAGGTATAGGGAAGTAGGGATTAATCCAACACATAGAGCCAAAATGCTCCGATTCTAAGTTCTGGCAGTAATACTTTCTCTGTACTAACAACAAATCGTGGAACCGTTGCCACGTGAGACAGACAAACAAACTTTTGTTTTTATAGTAAAGAAAGAAATGAGGAAGGATGTAAGATAGTAAGATAGTATTAGTAAGGATACGTAAATCCCAAACTGGATAAGTAGGTACCTAAGTACCTACTCTGTTAAGTCATCGGTTGTCTTCTTTATTTACAACCAAGAGATTGAGACGAGTAAAAGATAAATGGTCGGCTCATGTTTATGTACCTACTTGCTTATTATTATTAATGCAGTGATTGAGACAGCGTTTTTAATGAAACAAAGTCTACGAGAATACCTGCCGGGACTTAAAAAACACGATCCAAGTAAAATAATGACACTTTTGTTGAAATAAGCTAAGTCAATATTCATTTCTGTGATAATGTTTTTTTAACAAGGAAAAAACTAAAATAATACTAGCTGTGCGCCGCGGATTCACTCGCGTGAGTTTCGCATTTCTGCAGGAACTCCTTTTGTCCAAATAATAAAAAAGAACATCTGGGTAACCACCCTCATCACCTAAAACATAAAAATAGCCTACGACCTATTTATTCTCAGCCCTACCAAATGTACGCAAAAAATTTCATAAAACTTGTGCAAAGTTTATAGTAAATTAGGAGTTCCTGCGAGATTTCCAAAACTCACGGGAAAATTGCCGGCATAACTAGTGTAGGTAATATCTTATCTTATATACAGCATGTCCCGTAAATCGCTGTTAACAGCTGTTAACAGAAAAGTATAAAATCTTTGCTATGCCTATTTAAAAAAAAGGACATTCATTAAAAACTGATGAAAGCAGTAATTTTGAAAACTTCATTGGCAAAAACTTAGCAGTAGTTTCCAGAAACACTATTCAGGATTACACAATAAGAAGAAAATTTAAAAAAGTTTAGGGTATGTAGCAACAGGAGTTAAAGACCGTCGCAGGGTGTACATTTTTATAATTTTTATACATTTAAAGATTTTTTACGTTTTTTTATTAAGTTTTGACTTAGCCTATCACCCGGTTCTGGCTTGACGTCGATTTACGGGACACTGTATAAAAATCTCGCGTCACGATGTCTGGTTCGAGATAAACTCCGAAACTACTGAACCGATTTCAATGAAATTTTGTGCACGTGAATTGCTTGGCTCCACTTGAGAGATGCTTATTATGCCGGAATTCCCGCGGGAACTCCGAAATTCGAAAGCTAATCACCAAAAATGCTTGAACTATCTTGACGGGACATTCACTGGCAATTAGTTGATGTTATAAAGTTAAACTACTTATGTCAGAGTTCGTGCGGGAACCCCGAAAGTCAAGCGGGTGAATCTCTGAAACTGCTGGACCAATTTTGACGGGATTTTCATTTCCGCTAAAACTGAAACCGCGAGGCACAGCTATTACGTTTAATATACCTGTACCTACTATGAAGATTCATTAAATCGTTTGGTTTCCACGATGCAAAGAAATAGTTTAGTGTGAGATAAAGTAGATAATAAAAAATATGCAGGTGTAATACATTGAAAAAAAAATAAGCATATGTGCGCAATACTATAACTACAGACTTTCGTCAAAAGACTCAATAAGTAACCTACCGCTTATTTTTTCAGTGTATTAGTTCTTGAAGAACCTTTTTAGTTAACTTATTCAACAAGCTGTTCGCCGCGGATTCACCCGAATGAATTTCCGAAATTTCCAAAAAAATAATTCAATCATTTCATACCTATCTACAATAGGCATGTTGACTAATTTTGAAATCCCCTTTTATAATGCAGGTACACGTCTACTATTTCCGAAAAACTCATTATTTCAGCATTAGTTTATAGTTTTAACGCAAATTACTGCATTTTATTTTGTCTAATTTGAATTGTGCTCGAAAACACTCGTGAGTGTCATGGCGCCACTTGTGACGTCACACATAAGTTCACGTAGCATTGTGTGTATGCTCGACGAACAAAGTCAACAATATATTTATTAAAAATTAATTCCAAAGTGTACAAGTGGTGTGCGGTCCCTCTCTGTATCTAAAAACACATAAAAACCTTACCTAATAAATAGTTTGCTCATGTTCCTAACAAGAAAAAAGTGAGAGATAAGTGGTTAAAGCTTGCAAGGCGAAACTCAGTAGGTGTAGTTACAAATTCGGCAATTTATTTTTGTGAAGACCACTTTGATGACGGACTAATTAGGATTTTGATTTTCAAAAGTCTTCAACATCCCTACTATTATAAACCAGTAAAATAAACTGAAAAACAAAACCTTTTGGGGTGCTTCAGCACCCCAAGTAGGGTTCTAGGAATTTGGTTAGATAGATGAAAGTCTCAGTTAAAGTCAAAGAATTTTATTCAACGTTGGTCCATAATGTGGCTCTTTTTGACGTCAATAAAATTACAATTAGTATTATGACAGCACCCATAAAATATCCACACAGCTTCCTAGTGCTATGGCCGAAGAGAAGCTGCACAACAAACTCACCAGTAGCACGCTGTCAGTTTAAAGTTATATAATACTAGTCTTTTACTGTAGGTATACATAATATAATACTAGTGATACAGGTGAAGCTAATATAAGCGTGATAAAAACAAAAACATGTGCATTTTTATTTACTACTCTATATTTTTATATAACAATGGATATTAAGGTTTCCAGAATTTTATTATGCCCTCAAGAAAATCTGATACATATTCTTCATCAAATGTAACACATAAAATTTCTACATTTTACTGTAAAAATTTTCCTTCACTTTTAAGTTTCACATAACTTATAGCATCATCCCCATATGATGGTTGTGAGGACCTGAAATAAATAAAATTTATTATTATATAAATACATAAAGTAACAAGTGTTTCTTCTTCTGTTCTATCTTTGCAAATAGGTAAATTACCTAGCTGACATTAGATATTGGATTTATGGGTGTGGAGAGCAATGGTTTATACTTGTTTGAAAGATAGGTTTGAATATTATTAAAACTTTTTATTAAATTAAAACAATTTAGCGTTATTTCTAAATGAAACCTGCGAAACTGCATAACAGTTTATTGGCAGACAAATCACTGCCTTTATACTTGTTTTAATATGTACTGAACAAGTAAGTTTCAAGTACTTACAACACAATACAATAATATACTATACTGTACCACATATTTTTTCACCTAATTTAAATCTCTTACAGGTTTTTAACAAAAAAAAAATTTTGGAATGAGGCCTCACTAAAACTATTGTTTCTTAATTTTAAAGATATGTCATTCAAAAATTTTGGGATTAAATATTTTCTGGTTCTTTGACCAAAATAGTTATAATCAGGCAAACTCATATATTTTTAAGTTGATATATTTATTACTTATTATTATTGAAGTTGTACATAATAGTACTTGTGGAGTTTTGAGAAAAGGTACCTACAAACCTAGTACCTAGTAAAAAAAGTATTATATTATATATTCTTGAACTGGAAATTAACTAACCTCAAAAATATCCTATGACATACCTGAGTGTTAAATTATAATAACTTCTGTATCTTGCAAGTTTAATATGCTTATTATGTTAAATTTCATCACAAAATACCTACTACTTCACTTAGCATTATAGATTAATAATAATATTGTACTTACACGGAAGTTTTCACATTTCGAAACTCCGATGAACAAAAGTCTTTATTTGATGCGAGAAATTCTCCCAACATCAACAGATCAACTCTGGGTAAATTAGCGCTGTTAGCCTTAATAAATCCTTGTTCCATCGTTGATTATATTTGGATATTATATTTCAACACAAAATCTACTTATTAAATGATGCAGGAATTACTAGAAACGCGTACAGATAATATCTCGACTTATGACTCAAGCAAAATACACGGCACAGAACACTATTACTCCTGCGTTAACTGGAGTGTGACGTCATTCGCTGTGATTGGTGTTTCAGTAAACATGGCCGATTGCAGTATTTTATACTTTTATTTTAATGAAAATCTTATTAATCACAATGTTTAGATGAAAACTGAGTGACTTTTAAGAGTTCTTTTGACATATATTTTTCTCTAAAACCATTATTTCTTTGATTCTTTGATACTGTCAACATGCCTATTGGCTACAATTCTCGTCCTGGCAATTATTATGAAGAGAACAAAAAAGGAATCAGCCAACCGTTCAAGACTCGAGCCGTTCTTAAGTGATGCATACATGTGGTATCTAGGGGGTAGAATTTTTATTTACATGGTAGGTACCTATAGGTACATATGGTACAATAGATATTACAATAGATTACATTTCAGAGTAAATTCCTTATTTACATTTCTTTGTCTCGTAAAATATTTACATTTCTGTGGGTAATCTTGGGGACTCTCCTGGAAGCTGTTCATTTTTATTTATGCTGTAGGTACAGTCAGTATCAGAATATATATAAACACTTTTTAATCATATTGAGATAACAATTTATTTATTTATTTGGAAGACCAGCAGTACAATTAAACTTAGGATATATGAAATGTAAATATAACAAAATTGCTAGTGATAGGTCTTCACATGTAGGCTCTAATTAGGTAGGTTATCAAATTAGCACGTAGCGTCGAAGAGTTCACATCGCATTAAATCGCACAATCACATACATACCTTGTCCAATACTCACATAGTCAAACATGATAATAATTAAAGGCAAGGTAGGTAGGTATGTGTTTTTCCTATAATTAGATGATGAAATGGGAAGTTTACGTTAATATACGTGTTACTATTCCTTAAAGGGTGAAGCGTAATTGAGAGTAGTGACAGAAGGTCAGGGCAGTTAATGGCGCCTTGAGCTTTAAGAGAAATTTCTAGTCAGCTATTTCCCCAAATTAATACAAAATAATAAAGAAGCGACACTCCGCCTCCCACCAATTTTTTACATGCGGGGTATGCCCCGCAGAAAAAAATTGTTGCTTTCAACCTTACGATGCGCACCCACGCACAACACGTGAACGTACAAAACTTACAAGCCGGCCGTCTTTACTTGTCTTAAAGTATGTATGTACGTATGTAATATATTTGTTCACAAAAAGTTACAATTTCATTTGAACCATGCCCCGCAAAACTGCTTACGCAGTTTGACTGCAGGTAACTAGCTTTATATAAACATAGCTTATAAATTATTAAATTAAGTTATATTAAAAAAATTAATTTACGTAAGTAAATAGTTACAACGTGCTTCACAAGTGTTTTTTTAATAAACTTTTAAATTTAGCAAGTGTAGGCTCACGTCTTATGTCCTCGGGTAAACTATTGAGTAAGTATGGAACTCGTTTTTTTAATGTTCTATCTCCATAGTAATATAATAGGTAGGTATCTACTTGAATCCATTCATTTTACGGAGTATCACCGGGCTGATAATAATACGACTTAAAAGACTGGACTTAAAAGGTGTTTATAGAGGTATTTCTGCTGCTGAGTGTACTGTTTTTGGTCATCATTACCTATTTAATGTTTCGGGAAAGTTCCTTAAAAGGTCTTTTATGTGTTTACTTCTGGAATAGATAAATAAAGAGTTTCTAAATTGTTTTCATCGATATGCAACGTTAAAACATTTCCGAAACTCTTTTTTGATAAATGGGATATCTATTATTTATTCCACAGGGATGAAAGGAAGATAAATTACCTACACGATTTATAAAATATATTTGAATCACGGATTTTACTCTTATAGATAGATTTTTTAATAATCTACAAGACGGACTAAAACTAAAATTTGGTTGACAACACATTAGTAGATACAACTGTGTGCATAAGCTAAGAAAGAATTTCACGAAGTTTACGCGGGAACTCCCTTAATACGTACAATAATTTATAATTAATATATAACTTATTTAACAGTTACTTAATAACATAAGGTATTTTTTAAGTGTTGCTTTCATTTAATTTTCGCGTTCTGTAGATACCTACGATTCTTTCTAGTACCTATATATTTAGTTTTCTAATTTATTTGTGAAAGACAAGAAATTGTTGTAAGTTTCATGACCACAAGAAAATTAAGTGAAGCTCATTTATAAATTAATTAAAACTTTTCAACATTATTTAGTTACGCTCACCCACAGTAGCTCTTAATCGTTTTGTCGTAAATCACTTTTAGTTATTAATTCTTAGGTATTTTGCCAAATGTTCGATATTAGCTGAGCCGCGCAATTTCTCCAACGTAAACGGCATTCCTTCGGGGTCTTCTTGTTTTACCGGGAAAGAAAATTTACCTCCTACTTACACTAACATTCAAATCCGTTTAGTAGTTTTTTCATGATGTGAGTGCAAAAAAAAACCGAAAAAGAGAGATTTTAAATAAAAAATGATCAAAATGGATTCTTGTTATTATTTTTTGACGTCCGCGCTTTTTCAAATACTAAGTAGGTACCTACTACAATTAAGTAAATGAACAGCCTAATGCTAAGTCTAAAATTTTCTATCTAATCTACTGTCGATTTTTTTTTTATGAAATACTAGTTGTGCCCCGCGGTTTCACCCGCGTGAAAGGTTTTTATATAACAACTTGTTTTCCTGATATCCGATTTAAATGAAACAAAGCCTATATGTAGCTCCAGGATAAGATTAATCTACCTGTGAAAACCGCATGACAATCCGTTCAGTAGATGCGGAGATTATCGCAAACAGACAGACAGACAGAAAAGAATTTTAAAAACATTTTTTGTGGTTTGCTACTCTTCTTTTATCGCCCCCTTTAAATTTTTGGTAAAAATATTCAATGTACAGAATCGTACAAAATCGAATTTAAATTGTAGCGTGCGGCATACGGAAAAAAGTATTTACCTACGGGGGGATTTCGTAATCAACGCGCTTGGAACCAAACGAAACAGCTTGGTTGATATATATATGTGCATCTCAGAATTTATTTATATTCAATTAATTAATGGAAGTTGATGTGATGCTGTCAGCTCAGCGGTATATAGGTACCTACCAGCTACCTATAATATGTTGTACACGAGTTCGTTCCGTACCTCGCCTGCTATACTCACATCATTGTCAGTATAGCAGGCGAGAGTAGGTATATTGATTACGTATATATATAGATATACTTGCGTCTTGCACATCTACGTATAATAAATTATGCAAGTCTTAGGTATATGAGAGAGTAAAACCGACTTAAAATGTTTATGAAAGCTTTACCAAATCACCAGCTGATGGCACAAACCATCGCGGAATAGATTGAAATCGATGTAGGTGGTACTGGAAAAATCTACACAATATTAAAAACAGATATCGTTTGTTGATTTATAAAGTGTTAAGTTTAGACGTAGGGGATCTGGATAGTACACAGGTTAAAAATAATTCTATAGAAATCTATAGATCTATTTATGTAAGCATAGAATATTTTTTATCTCGGAACAAAGAGTTGGCGCGGAAACAATGGCGGGAACGCTTAAATTCATGCACACATGGGGACAGCTATTTTGTGTACAATGACGAGTAATTTAGGCCTTTGAATAAGAGATATTGTACTTTCATTTTGATGTCAAATTCTAGGTCGATTTCGAAATTCCTGCAGGAACAAGAATTTCCAAATCGACCTGAGTGAAACTGCGAAAGACCAAGCTAGTATGAGAATTGTAAATACATATGAGAACACCCAAAAATAACTTTACGGATCGAATTGAGATTTTTTTTCTGAAATTGGTTATAGAACAATTTGATTAGGTACTAATAAAAAAAAACATCTATCCCTTTCTTGATCGTAATTAATTATTTTTTATTTGTGTGTTATGGAATCTTAATTTTTTGTCCTCTTAGGATCGTCATGCTGTGACGAAGAGTACAGATTGGTGCGACACCTGATGCAGAGGTACGACGCGTCTGTGCGGCCCGTGGAGAACTCCTCGCAACCCCTGCTGGTCACCTTTGGAGTTTCCCTGCATCATATCATCGATGTTGTATGTTCTTTTTTTGCATTTATTTGTTTTTTATTGCAGTTAAAGTATACAGCAACATAGTTTACATCATAAACTTAACAATTTGACATAATAACTTATGCCCTTAAGTTTCCCACGGATGTGTGATTTGAACACACATAGCATTAGCATGGTGACAGGTACATACATGCGTTTTTTTTTTTTTGCGTTGCTGTGTCTAACCTGCATGAAACTCATAACATTTATGATATTAGGATTGCGCTGCTGAAATTTGGAATAGTCTTCTTTATCAAGTTACTAGCAGCTCAGCAGCTCCCCACGGGTTTGTAACCATCTTAATATCGGGATTCCCTTAGGAACAAGTTTGTACGAATTATTATAGGTGCCAGTTAAATATAGAGTACTAAGCAACCAAAATGTGAACCAAATAAATGGCAATGGAACAAGTTTTAACCTCTATATGATTTTATTGCACAATTATTTTGCTAGGCCGGTCCCTTCCGATGGTTCCTTGACTGCCGGAAATAGCACCGCCTTCTTTCGCCCCCATCGTATCCACTCGTATCAAAATGTTCGTATACCTATTATACGTAACTATACCTTTCCCGTCTTACGGTATCAGAGTGAGCACGGAATGTAATTTGATTTTTGAAATTATAACGAGGTTTATGTTAATGGCCCACCGATATTTGCCTAACGATTTTATGAAAAAAACATTCCCTCCCCAAACAGAAATCATCACACAAGTTCAAATATTTGTTTGTACCTACCTAATAAGACGATTGATAAATAAATAAATGAATTATTATTATTATAATTACATCATTGTAACAGTCTATTAGCCAAACAAACAAACTCTTCAGCTTTATAATATTAGTACAGATATATTTAAAATTTTATATGTAATCTAGCTGGGCCCCGCGGTTTCACCCGCGGTAATTTCGGAATCCCCGCGGGAAGTTTAATCGAAATTAGTCTCGTTGTACGGTTCGAAACTGCAACGTAAGATGATATTAATATTAACTTAACTATTAGTTATATTTGTATCAAAGCAAAGTATAAAAATAATGGAAAAATAAGCTTTCGATTCTCCCCAAAACGCCGAGCCTACTTTTTATAAGAGGAGAGTCTCTACATTGAAAATGTCAAAAGAAAATAATAAAATACCTACCTATTTATATTACGTTTGTTACAATTTCATTATAAGGAGGTAATATGTATAAGTAGGTATGATAATACTCTAGTAGTAGATAGTAGTGTAAATAGGTAACATTACAAACGGAACACAAACGAAAATGTTACTAGGTATTTTTTAAATTAAAAACTTGCCTAATGCGATTAATAAATAAATAAATTTTAAAAGGCGAGTTTTATTATTTCGCACACGTCCTGTAAATAGAGAATGAACCGTACGTGATTGTCAAAGCACGCTACATAGAAGAGGCACATAATACAAATCGCAGCTCTACATTAAACAGAAGGGTTCACATACATAGGTACATAATATAATGAGCATTTGCCGCTTGGCGGTGCGGTGTGAATGACAATAGATGAATGTGGAGACTAGTATAGTATTATATTTTCTGTGGTGGAGGAAACAATGATGCAACGCGCAACCATTTTGCGACCAGCTCGGCGACCGGATTGGTGCAATTGGTCACCATGCCTACCCGCTAACCAAGAGGTTACGGGTTCGATTCCCGGTGGGGGTGGACTTAGTGTGATGAACACAGTGTTTCACTTTCCAGTCTGAATATTTATTGGATATACAGGATGGAAATTTAAGACAGATCAATAGGGACGGCTACCTTAAGGGTTGATGCCACGCGATTATGATCTTAGGAGACCATCCCTTATTTTTTGAGTTATTGCTATCGGAATTTCCAGATTTTGAAAAAAATGTAATGTACCTACAGAAAGAAATTGGCGATTTTTCAAAATAATTTTTATTAGCTTAATCAATCCTGTTTCTAACTAGCATTAAAAGGATCTTTGAGGTCAAGTTAGGTTAGGGTATTAGAAACGTCACAAATCGACAAAAAAAATCCTATAGTACATACATTTTTTAGGAAAATGAATTGTAAGCACAGTAATGAAAAGTTCCTTATTTCGAGAAAATACGGGCTCCCAAGAATGAGCTCGGCACCAAAAAAGTTAAATAGTCTAACAGCTGACTTTACATTTTTTTGAAAATCTGCAATGTAAGTAAATGCCGATAGCCATAACTCAAAAATACGGGATGGTCTCCTAAGACCATATTTGCGTGACTTCAACCTTTAAGGTTACTGACCTGTCTCAATCTTCCATCCTGTATAAACATAACGGTTAATCGATCTAGCTGGGTTTCATTTTTAGAAAACGTTTTTTCATCCGTGTTTTCAGGCAATGAAAAAACTAGTGTTTGGTACCTACTGCTTTCCTATTTAAAAACAGATAGCGCTACAGGCTCGGTCTCCCAGATACTGTAGTATAATATAGTATAGCACGTTCACTTGGTTTTCACAATACTTGCAAGCTGTAGCTTAGTGTGGGATCAAGCAGATCTGTGTTGTGAAGTGTTGCTACTTGCTATGATATTATTATCTATAATTTTCAAATATTATATGTAATATTCTCATTGTTTTTCCAAATCATCTATGTGAATTTCAAGATTCCAACGGGAACTCTTTATATTAAAATAAAAATGTAACTATATTTCAATTAGTTCATAAAAAGCCGTTTAACTATTCCATTGATGAGAAAGACAGAAAGACGAAAATATAAAGAATGGTATTCACATTTTAATACATGTAGCATGCAAATAACCCTCTGAGTTCAATAGAAATATGTCTATAATCTCGATAAAGCAGACCCTTCGTTTTATTAAAATGTATTATAGGCAAGAGTTTATAGTATGTATTGAAAAAATTCTATTATATTTATTTAACTTATACAGTATGTACATCATATTTTATTACATTTATACAGTAGGTATGTCGACTGTGTTTGCTTTTATGTGGATATTTGGAGGCACATCAGGGCCCTTATTCACTATGACCAACACAACAACATGTCTTGCCCATAACGCGTGCCCCAAAAACGCATTCCCAAACGTTCTAGATGCCAAAATATTAGATATTATTAATCAGTATGCCATAAGAAACGTAAATGTATTTTTTTGAGTGAACCTTCTTTGATTACGAGGGAAAGACAGTTTTTGTGGCGCGTTATCTTAACGCCCCGTATTATGGTCATAGTGAATAAGGGCCCGACCAGTCTCTCCCAGACGCGGGTCTACGGGGGGAGCAGTGGGTGCATGTGAGTTTTTGCAAATTAGCCTAATTTACTTTTTATAACATCAGCAGCAGTGAAAGTCCCGTCATAATCGGTCCAACCGTGTCGGAGATTCACCCGCGTGAGTTTCGAAAATCCCGCAAGAACTCCAAACTACTTTCATACGAACCTTTTCCTTACAATAACAAACACAACAAAAAAGAATTAGCGAAATTGGTCCAGCCGTTCACGCACGATGCCGTGACCAAGGGAAATATTTTATATTTATAGAAGATGTCATTTTAAGTTATGTTAGGTACACGAATAGAGACGTGAATACCATTAAGTATTAATATAAATTTATAATTTGAAAGTCTTCGTCTTCATTTTTTAAGATAAAATAAAACTGTTTGTGACTGTCCTCTACCGACAGCTTGATGTTAATATTACATTAAGGAAAGTACTTAAAATGAAAAGGGACCTTCTTAATCCGGACGTGACGTGACATTCAGTGTGATAAAATATTTGATCTTCAGATAAGCACACACCGCGAAGCGCGAACTAACAGACATAGTTTAAGCTACATACGTATATTATAACGCAAATTGCCTCGAGTGCGTACCCGAAATTTGAACAATTCTCAGCAAAATCACCTTTATTAAAATTATGAACTAAGAAGTTGAGTGGGTATGTCGAATTGTATCATCTTAGGTGTAAATATCTAGACACGCGGCAGCGTGTCAAGCCAAGTTCAAGCAAAGGAACTGGCTAGCCAGCGCCGAGTGTTAAAATTAACATCAAAGGTTTTTTATAATATGAATAGTTAATCTTTATCTACCTATATAGAAAAGAAATATAAGTAATTTGAAATGCTATTCTTGTGTTTGTTTGAGTCATTATAAAATGGAGAGAAAGAGCGCTTCATGCTTTTTTAAAACTTAAGTTATACCTGCCTACCTAGTATAGTTTTAAGTTGATATTATTATCACAATTTATGTTTGTGCACGCTTTATGCAAAAACTACTAAACGGATTTAAATAAACTCACTATGCAGGGGTATTTAAATTTATCTTGTTATATTAAAGATTTCCAAGAGCATCACAAAATTCACGTGGATGAAACCATGGACTTCAGCTAATTAGAAATATTAGCAGGATTCAAGCCTAAATGTAGGCGTATGTAAATGATTTAAATTATTTTCACCTTGTGTCTCTGTGCACCACACTTTATTCATTCATTTTTCAAGATAATATCCAAGTATGCATGTGACTATGTAAAGTTTAAATTTTGAGAGAATTCATCCACTCTTAAAATGGTATAACCACAGAACAGATGTACAGAATAGAAAGATCCAGTGAAGCCGATTGGTTTTACACAAAAAGCTATTCGTTACGCACACGAACATTTACTGACGTGAAAGTAACGAAATTTACTAAACTCCATTTTTTTTACTTATTTACTTAGACTGTATATTGTAGGAAATATCAGGTTGTAAAGCTGAATGAGAGATTTATTAAATTGTTTTTTTTTTATGTAAAAACCGTATATACTTACTTCCATATGCATTTAGTGTAAAACTGTTAATTTGGAATTGTAAATAGACACTTCAATTTTATTTATATGTATAGATGTATAGATTTGGAACGCCAACAAAGAAAGCTAGCAGAAAGTACATATAAGCATTTGTTCATTACCTCACCTGCCCCGCCTACTTTGTCTCTTTAGCTAATATTATATAACCATTACTCTTTTCTCTGTGGGTATAATCATTATACCATTACCTACTCCGGTTCAAATGTGAATTTGAATGAGATTAAATTATAATTAAATCGTTCTACTGTCTTTTAAGGAGGAGAAAGATCAATTACTGACTACAAATTGCTGGATTACACAAATATGGATGGACTATCATCTCAGATGGAACACGAGTGACTTCGACGGCATCAACGTCATAAGGATACCTTATGAGAGAGTCTGGAAACCAGACATCATTTTATATAACAAGTAAGCACTAAGACACTTGTACAAATTATTATACGTAGTTACGAACTAATAAAGCTGCGATACCTACTAAAATCCAGGTCAAAAGATGTATAAACACCAACCCTATAACCACGATCTTGGCTAAACCCATTGATATAAGATTTATTTTATCAATGCGTAGTTATATTTTTTTTTTATAGCCAAAAAAGAACCTCCCAATATTTTTTTTTATTAAAATAATACACTATTTTGTGCGTGATAAATTGACTTTTAAAAAAGGTAAAAGTTTTGTGCCTTTGAACTTTAATTGCAATGTTTGATACCTGATCTTTATCAAAGAATATTTTTATAGAACGATTTTTATTTTTTATTAATTAATTATTTACAAGATTCAACCTACAACGCACGTAAAAGAGAAATCTATATCCATGATTAAAACCAGAAAGACACATCGATTTAGACCAATTTAATTTTGACAGCATTTAGTAGGTAAAATTAAATTTTCTGATGAAAGATTTACACGACTAAGAATAGGGTACTTGCATGATGTTTTTTTCAGTCTATTTAAAAGATATATAGCCTACTTAAACAAAGCAAGAAAAAATGCATAAATTAATTATTAAATAGAGTCAAATAGAGTTTCAAAGTTCTTACTTTTGACATTGCCGCCGAAACACGGAATGATGTCACTACTAAAATTACGCCTTATTAATTTGTGATAGAGATGTCACTGTCGAATTGAAAGGGTCATGTGACACTGACAGACAGATAACTTTAATATCCAAAAGCGAAATTAAGGTTGAATTGTGTCAAGTTACTTCCAAAAGATCCAGTAAAGAATCGAAATGCGTCTTACCGATGCATTTTGAAGTAAAAAACTTCAGAAAAAGGAAAATATGTATTGGCTGTATATTTCTTTTGCCTTCCCTAAAAGAGGTAAATGTTTCCTACAAAACTAAAAGTGACGTAACATGTTAAGCTTGGTTCTGATTGGTGTTTCGTTGCAATGCAACGTTCCGTTTCACAATATTAAAAGTTGAATATTTTGTAAACTATTGATAATTTTTTAGTAAATCTTTCACGATAATGCTTTTTTAAGGCCTTATTTTCGAAATATTGACACAATTTCTTATTATAAATTTTATGCAAGTACCCAATTCTTGATTTGATATAGCATCTATCCATATAAGAACTCGGTTTTGTGATAAATAAAACCGTACAAGGGAGAATTTAGCTAGTGTTCTGAGAATTCCGTACAATGATATTAGTTTTAACTTGATATCTCCAGTTGTTCCTTCATTTCAGACAGACAAGGGGAGTAATATAAGGTGTGGAAAAATTAGCTGCAAATATTTACAGCGTTGAAAGTATACGTTATAACAAACAGTATAAGCAAAAAATAATATTATATGTTCGGTAGTTTTTCAAAATATGAGGGAAATAAATTCATTGAAAAAACATTACAACTATATTCACAAGGTACTTACACAATGCACGTACCTCACTAATACGTTTACAAGAAAATTCTCGATACGGATAGTTTCAGACTGTTAATAATTACGGTGAAAACAAGGTGTGGGCTGCCGGACTATTAGTAGTGTTATATGTGTGATCATATAACTTCTGAATGACCTACTAGACCAAATGAGGTTATAATATTTCTACATTTTTTCTGTCCATTCTATGGTTCATAGCTATGTTTTTTCGCGCGGATGAAACTGTTGGGCACAGCTAGTTCCTAATATTAAGTAAATACGTAAATATTATTATTAGTATATATTATCTACTCTGAGGGATAGGTATCTTTAGTTAGTAGGTACTTTATTAACCCATTTAAATATTATAGACACGGGAAATTACCGCACCACCAGTTATTTTCTTTAATAACGTCAGGCAGGCACGTCCCTTCCTCTACCTCAAAACTAGGATTATTTCCGTTAGGGTCGAAAGCATTTAAATTTTGCAATTATACTGTCAATCTTCGGTGCATATTACAAAATGACTAAAATGACTGACCAAGTTAACTGTGGCCACAAATTTTGAAAACATTATGAAGAAACTGATTAGAGACAAGAGGTGAACAAAATGTTCTTCACATAAATGTTTTACCCTGACGCGGAGAATCGAACCCGCAATACTTCGCGTAGCAGTCAGTTTTTTTAACCACTACGGACCAACGGTGCTTTCAAATAATGACAGTGGCCTTCTCATTAAAGTTTTATTTTACATCACATTTAATTTTTCTTAAACTAAACGCCCTATTGGCGAAAAGTCCAGCTTAGAAACAACTGTCGGGGACACGTGGTAAATTCGATTTCACCTACATAATCCTGGAGTCAGCCACACGGAATTAATCTTCACAAACAACTTCTCATCAAAACATTTTAAAGGCGTTTGGCGAGAGCAAGGAGCAGAGAGAGAGACTAGATAGACGAATGACAAAAACGAATAAAAAAAATCTGCCAAAAATCAAGATTACCTAAGGGTGATAGCGGGGGAAAGGATACGAGATAAGAGACACAAACGTCATGTTCAAAACTAGCACTGTCAATCACTAAGGACGTTTTTCTTTCTTATAGCATTGCCAGGCGTGGAGATGACCCGCGTAATATATCTTGTCCATGATGAGAGTATAGATTCGTTTGCAGCGCCGATCCGAACTACCGTTCGGCGGTGATCAACACGAACGTGATAGTGAGGAATACCGGCGAGGTGACGTGGCTCAGTCACGGCATCTACGTGTCGGTGTGCGACATCAACGTGGAGCAGTTCCCCTTTGACGTGCAGTTATGCACCATGAAGTGGGCCTCGTGGACATACGACGGCTTTCAAGTAAGATAATCCTAACTAATATTGGAAACTGGCTTTTCCCTGTAGTTTCATCCGCGTTAATTTCAAAGTTTCCACGGGAATTACACCATCAATACTCAACCGATCATCATGAAATTTCTTATATTTAATTAGGTGAAACCATGGGAAACAGCTGGTAAAAAGTATCGAATACCTATCATAATATAATACAATATCACCTGTACAGTGATTTTAGGTAGTCAAAAGCTGTAGATCTTTATTTTCAGTAAAACAAAAGATTAATCATGAAATCCTACTAATATTATAAATGTGAAAGTGTGGATGTTTGGATGTTTGTTACTCAATCACGCAAAAACGGTTGAACGGATTTGGATAAAATTTGTCATACACGTTGTCAGGGGTACAGAGAAGGACATAGGGTACTTTTTATCCCGGAATTCCCGCGGGAACTCTGAAATTACCGCGGGTGAAACCGCGGGGCATAGCTAGTTATCAATAGAAACGTTGTAAAAATTTAACTGGTTGGTCAACTTACCCTATTGAACGTCCATTGTAGATATTTTCGGGAGAAATTCTGTAAGAGATACTGAAAACCGTAGAAAAATCCGTTGCAAAAGTTATGAATCGTAAAGTGACATAAATTAAGAGTAAACCACTGGGCAACTGATATCCTATTAATATTATAAATGTGAAAGTGTGGATGTTTGGATTTTTGGATGTTTGGATGTTTGGATGTTTGTTTGAAATTTGGATTTGGATGAAATTTGGCGTGTACGTTGTTAGGGATACAGAGAAGGACATTGGGTACTTTTTACCCCGGAATTCCCGCGGGAACTCTGAAATTACCGCGGGTGAATCCGCGGGGCACAGCTAGTTTTTACATAAAATTAAAATTTATCCTTTAAAACTCGAATTGAATTTACGCGTTGGTGTCTTTATGTAGGTAGATCATTTCGTCAGCTGATGATAAAGTCTGGACGGTGACGGTGTTGGGATATTGTAACAAATTGAAAACTGTTTACATTTTTGATATTTGAACTAAACAATGGTGTTAGTTAGGACTTAATAATAAATATTTGAAATCGGGGGGCACGGCAATGCCCCCACCAATTTTTTACGAAAATTACTATTCACAAAATGTCATAATATTTATTATACATATTCCGCCCGCGCATTCATCTGTGGCTGAAGCTAATCCATTCCAGTTAGCTGAACAAATTATATTCCCTTAATAACAGTAGGTATAAGTATCTAGGTCTCTTTCCATAAATAACCTTCACTGGAAATAGCTTTTCACGGCCCAATTCATTTTATCAGAATTTGAAATTGAAACTCTCACTTTAAAAGATTTTGCGGCTTAGATAAGCATATCAATTGAGCTGATATCTGAATGCATTCATTCAAATTTCATTCAGGCTTACTTTTAAAATATATTAATACGATTTTATATCATATAGTACCTACGTATTGAATGAAGGTAGAGATAGGCCTGTTCTTGCCCTAATTGTTTGTTCGGTTTTTGAATCAGCTAGACTTAAAGAAGCAATTCGACGAAGGCGACACTACCAACTACCAGACCAACGGCGAGTTCGATCTTGTGAGCTTCGATGCGATCCGACACAACCAGTACTACTCGTGCTGTGTGGAGCCCTATCCCGACATCACCTACATCATCAAGCTGCGCAGACGGCCCATGTTCTACGTCTTCAACCTCATTCTACCGTGTCTATTGATCAATGGAATCGGTAAGATGGTCAGTGCAGTGTGGATTCTAGCGCACAACAATGTTCGACAAAAGGTTTTTTACATATTTATGTAGATATACATATGTCGCAGTCAACTAACTTAATAAACCGTTCAATTAAAGAGCAACAATTTGTATATTTTCAAGACCAAGCCTCTATTATAACAAGAGTGAGCCCGGTTTGAGCATTTTCATGCCTAAACCGACTATTTCAAACATTAAACTTGATATTTCACTGAAGCGATAACATATTAAAGTTTTTTAAAATTAAAACAACCACGGCTAAGCTGTATCAAACGACTGCAATATGATTTTACTTAATATTCAGCCATCTCGTATTTGCCTTTTTAAGTTACTTAATTTTATTTCGCAATTAATGCTACTACATTAACAGCAAATATTTAATACACACAAGTTATGAAGTACCTACTCAGAAGAACTCCGTAATGTTTTTATGTTTATTTGTTCTTGTGTCATAATGGAATGTATATAAAGAAACACTAGAACTGAAATCAGAATTTACAATTCAAACAATTTCATATATAAACTAGTTGTTCCGCGCGGTTCCACCCGCGATAATTTCGGAGTTCCCGCGAAATTGTTTCATACAAACTTTGCAACCCCTTTTCACCCCCTTAGGGGTGGAATTTTCAAAAATTCTTTCTTAGTGCACCTCTACGTCACTTAAGGAATATTTGTGCAAAATTTCATGGTTCTAGACACCAGCAGTTTCAGCTGTGCATTGATTGATCAGTCAGTCAGTTTCTGCTTTTATATACCTATATGTATCTATCTATATGGTATTTTTTATTCAAACTGATTTTATTTACAAAGCATATAGGTAAACATTTTTTTTATCTTACAATAAGACCTAAATAAATATGATACCGTATTTATGATAAGTATATGTATTTATGTGATTCGATTTGTGAATCAAATTAAAGCAGTGTTTGCCCGAGCTAACGATACAACCCCAGTGGGTATTTGGAACACGTTAAAGCTTGATTTCGATTATATTAAAATAATTCGTAAAACTTAATATGGAGGTACCTATATCGTAATTCTTAAAACTTGTTTAATTCCTATTGACTATGATAAGTTATGCTTCTCGTAATCATTCTCGATAATACTAGTTAAAGTATATATAGGTACCTAACTCTAACAGTGATAGGTAACTCACATTAACAAAGAATTTTTTATTGTCGCCCCTAGAATAAGTGAAATAAGTACTATTTATGAATGTGGACTATATTCCTGGAACGTATGATAAAAAAATACCGTACATATACCTAATCTTGACGATGAAGTTTTCATCTTAATTTTTCCTTTTTTAAGTTTTTTATGTTACATAGTTGTAAGAGGTTGGGGACTGAAAATCAGCGGTTTCGCTGAATCCTATTTCCTTTTTGCCGCACCAAATATTTTATGCTATTCTGTACAAAAAACTTTGTAACTCCTGCTCGTGAATAAAAAAATCTTTTATTTTGTATATTAAATTTTTTATTAAAAATTCCCGTGGAATTCCCGCAGACACTCCAAAGTAGCCTAATTTACTCCTAATCAGATAATTAATACTGAAAATCCCGTCAAAATCGGTCCAACCATTTCGGAGATTCACCCGCGGGAGTTTCGGAATTCTCGCAGGAACTTCAAACTTATTTTATTTTTCTTCTCCTTACACTTTACAGTCGAAAAAATAATTCGCGAAATTGGTCCAGCCGTTCACGCGTGATGCCGTGACCAAGGGAAATGGGGATTCATTTTATACATACCTATAGATAAAGACTAGCTATCCTGAGCGGTTTCACCCGTTTCGCATATACATTATACATATCTGCTGAAACTTATATTTTGCATTTCAAATAGCAGAAATTAGACTTAAAAAATTGTTTTATTTTTGCTACGAACCAAAAAAATGCTCGCTTGTGTATTATAGATACATATATATTATATTGAATTTTCCCCTCTATAGCTCTCCTGGTTTTCTACGTGCCTTCGGAGTCAGGTGAAAAGGTCACACTGGGTATAAGTGCTCTGTTATCCATGACAGTGTTTTTGATGACCATCAGAGACACTTTGCCACCTACAGAGAAAACACCACTGATAAGTGAGTTATTTACTGCGTAATTTAAACTATCTATACTAGGAAAGATTTGATTTTTAACCGACTTCCCAAAAAGGAGGAGGTTCTCAATTCGACGCGTGTTTTTTTTTTTTTTAATGTTTGTTACCTCGTAACTCTCGACTGCGTGAACCTAATGATTTTGATAATTCTTTTTTTGTTTGAAAGGGTATACTCCAACTTAGGTCCCATTGCTACCAAGTCGGGATTTGATGATGGGATCTTGGAAGTTGGAGAGATCGAGGGAACTCTTCAAAAATTATAGGCACACTGATTTGGGTATTTTTTTAAGTAAATCGTTCATTTGCTTTCTGTAAGCAAAATTTGCAGAAGTGGAACTGATGATGAAGACCACAGATGGTCACCGGAACTACTCAACAATAATTTGTTTGTTTGTTTGTTACGATTTAACTCAAAAACTTCTGGAATAATTTCTAAAATTCTTTCACCATTAGAATGCGACATTGTCCCTAAGTAGGTAACATGGCCTATATTGTAAAATTTGTAAACCGGAATTTCCGCGGAAACTCCGAAATTACCGCTGGTGAAACTGCGGGGAACAGCTATCATATTTATGAAAATCTTAAAAGAAACCATCCATATAAAGGTTTGAGACGGAGCTCATAATATAATATTACGGCGCAATCTCTTTTTGCACACTACACGTCAGACAGACATAAGGTCCTTTTTATTTCGGAATTGCCGCGGGAACTCCGAAATTAACGCGGGTTAAACCACGGGGAACAGCTAGTAGGTAGGTACCTATATGTAATAAAATTAGGTAGGTACTATGCAGTATCGGTGCCTGACCCACACAAACTTAAGCTAAGCTATTGTATTTTTATTTCCAACAAAATATTTAAAAGTAAATCTCAAGGGTGACTGTGTTCCGCAGGTCTATACTATGGAGTCAGTACGTGTCTTGTCTCGTTCTCGGCGTCACTCTCCGTCGTCACTCTCAACATATCATACAGGCGAGTTCTGCTTATATCCGATGTATTATTAGTATATGTTATTGTAAGATCATTACTTTATAAATTGCGAGTACCTACCTACCTCTACATATTATAAAGCCCGCTCCACATTCACGCGAGAATCTAGCGAGAACGCAAAAAAACCTTGAAAAATGGCTCCACATCCGCGTTCTCGTGGTTTTCTCGCGTTCTCGCGAGATTTTCGCGTGAATGTGGAGCGAGCTTAAAGTTACGCCATCGCTGGCTACGGTCTCGTTCATCTGATATCATACCTATACTTATTTTGTCGGAGCACGCTAATTATATTTTACTGATTGTTCAATTAAAATCCCACAATACCGTTTGCGCTCGGGCTTTTTGTTACAAATATTCGTTATAAATATCTGTTACAATTTATAATATGTTTTTCTGTATTTGAAGTCAAAAGGAAAATTTGATCGTATCGCAATAAATCTTATTAAAATTTGTGTGTAGTCAACAGGAAGCGTATAGTGAGGTTTCATTACTCACAATTTACATACTGTAGTAGACAAATAAGTATTGTGTCGAAGACTGGGGTGTACAATCATATACAATGAGATGCTCTATTGAGTATTTAACTTAATATTCCTATTCCAAGAACATATATATCTCGTTCCAGACTTATAGCTAGGGAGCTGGCAGCAATTTAGGTATATGATTTCATCGTCGTTGATACCAAGACGTAATGTAGTCTGGACTTATATGAACTAGAAAAAATAGGTGGCGAGCTCAGGTAGCTCTGATTTTTTTTTTATAAATAATTTTGAAATTGTAATTAAAAAAAAACATTAAATTATACTATCGTTTCTGCCATCAATTATATCTTATTAAATACGTTTCATAGATAGTGAAATTAAAGGTGACAGAAGTCAGGATGGTGGGAGTTTTTATAAAAATAACTGTAAGAAAAATAAGCTGAGATGCTGAATTAAGAAAAACTCCCACCATCCTGACTTCTGCCAGCTTTAATTTCACTATCTATGAAACGTATTTAATAAGATATAAATGATGGCAGAAACGATGGTAAAATTTAATGTTTTTTTTTATTACAGTTTAAAAATTATTTATAAAAAAAATTGGAGCTACCTGAGCTAACCACTTATTTTTTTTAGTTATAGTAATATAAGTCCAGACTTCATTACGTCTTGGTATCAACGACGATGAAATCATATGCCTAAATTGCCACCAGCTCCCTAGCTATTGCGGCCGCACTCAGAGTCGTTTTAATGATTACTTAAGTAAAGATTTCAAAAACAAAACTGCCTCACTTAGAGACTTTCATTAAATTCATGTTGATTTGCATTTAACTAAGTTCAATTTAGTTGAATGCCAATCAACATTAATTTAATGGACGTCTCTGAGTGCGGCAGTTACGTACCTATAACACGCATCTTTATATTTAAATTATTAATAACTTTAATTTGCTAAATTGACCGAAATATATCGATATGTAACTAATAGGACATGTACACTTGTGCGTATATTAGACCACACCTGTTTTAAATGCTATAATGTCCCCGGCAATAAAGTCGATAATAGTGTGAACCTATCGTGTTGCTCGTAGAGGAGTGAGAGGGCAGCCAGTTCCAGCCGTGGTCCGCGAGGTGGTGCTGCAGCGGCTCGCCAGGATGCTCTTTATCAACTTCGACACTGATGCAAAGGTAAAAATGTAGGGTATTTTTACCATATATCTCTGACTCTATGCACATATCTACTCACAATCGTAACTTGCTAAAAACTCAAGGATATTGTGATTTTACGCGCTAATACGAAATGGATTTGATAGACTCGTAACAAATAGGTATCTATTTCAAGAAGCTAATAATGAATGTTACTATGCTGTGGTTAGTCCTCGATAGACCAATACGATTTTGTTTCTTAAACTTCAGATTCAGATTCAGACAATCAAAATATGTGTGATAACTGTAGGTATAGTTCCTGAAATCAATTTTAATATCTTATAAAAAACTCCACTGAAGCTTATTCAGGATATCAGTATTTGTATTACATTCAATGAAAACAGATTCGCCAATCTTATATTTTCTTGTAAGTTAAAGACAAGGATAAACTGATTTCAGTGAAGTTCAAGAAAATGAAAATTGAGTCGTTAAAATCGATACAGAAGAAACAATAAATAGATTTCATTAGTGCACAAACTGAGCCAAACCCGCTTGCAAACGTATATCTGACCAAATTATACTCTTCCTATGTTTTAGTTTTTAAGTTTAGTAAAGAAGAAACCAAAATAAATAACAAATCAAAAAGTTACTAGCACCATAGGGATTTCCTCGTCTTGCCATTTGATTCTGGAACAAACTTGGGCTAACTAGGTTAATTGAAACATGAGCATGATCTCAAGATGATGTGGGCGTCCACGTAAAAAGGTACCAGTAGGGAGGAATTGAGTTAAGACTAGATTCGGTATCTAGAATAGTCAATAAAATTTATAGTAGATAAGGATTGAAAAATTATTCAAAACTGGAAAAAAAAATTATCAGACATTTGAAGTTGAAATTCTGAAAAAATAAATAAATCGCGGACGCAATTTTTTCATCCAATTTTACAAAACCTCGTACCTACACACCTCGTATATCTCGAAAACTAAATGCCGAGAACTGGTACTTTTAGCTTGGACGCCCATTAGAGATACTTATACCTAGGTGGGTAGGTACGTAACTTACGTAATACATAAGAGTTTAAAGTTTTGAATTCATCAAACTTTTAAATACTTTGATTTGACGTTTGATAAGTAATTCCCGTTGTGATCTTTCTTCAAATTAAAAAGTAAGTTTGGTTTAGGCCCTTAATAATGAACGTTTCTTGAGGCGGTCATCCCTCAAGATATCGTTTGTCCCGCTCATTGCGCTAAAATATGTATCACGAACTAGAATTTCAGAGTATCTATATTGTTAGTATTTCACCTTAAGTTATAGAATCGTGAATGGGCTGAATGACTAAAGTTTAGTTTTTAGTACCTACGTCGCGTTGTGTACATAGATTAATAAAGAATATTGGACACGTACTAAGTAGGTACTTTCCTTTTTTACGTAATCAAAAAATAACAGAGATACATTGAGTCGAAATATCGCTTGACGTCACGCCTAGGTACAAATTAGTAGTTATGACGTCACTAGCCTCCACTCCTATAAACATAATTCGTTTTATCTAAGTATTGTTTCAATAATTAAAGAAAGCGAAATATACATGTTTATCCTACTGATGGGCTAATAAGAATTTATATTTTAATACCCCATCATGCTTATTATTATCGATATCAATTAAGAAGTTCACTATTATCTACGTTCATGACAAAAGCATTTAAAGCACTTACGGCCGCACTCAGAGTCGACTTTAATGATTAGGTACATAGTTAAGTATAGATTTTTAAAACAAAACTGCCGCAATCAGAAACGTTCAGTAAATTAATGTTAATTGGCATTTAATGAGATGTAACTTAATTATTTAAATGCCAATTAACATTAATTTATTAAACTTGTCTGATTGCGGCAGTTTTGTTTAAAAATCTATACTTAACTAAGTAGTCATTAAAGTCGACTCTGAGTGCGGCGGTTAGGTGCCTACGAGATGTGAGCTATAATGTAAACCTACTTAATGCGCACTTTTATTACCTACTCGAAAATATGTAATAGGCTAGCATTTTAGGTTACCTGCCTATTCTGAATTCCTACCTAAACTTGTTTCATTGACATGTAAAAATTCCATACTGTTTCATATTGTGCTTTTATTTCTTTGCCTACTACAAGTTTAATCATACGGTCTTCACGTTTTTCGACAACTGGGTAATATATTTTTGGCAAGACATCATACTGGCTACCTGCTGTTTGGATCAATTTCTCTACTAGAATTGTGTTACAGATATTGAAGTTATGAAGTGAATGTGAAGTGAAGTGAATTATTATTATTATTATTATACCTCTTTAGACGGATAGAGGGTGTAAGATATCGATACGAGTGATTATTATTGGTTGCAACTTACAATGAATGGCAACAAAAAAAAAGATGGATTAAAATTTTCAAATCTTAACTAAATTTGTGTGCTGGAACCATCCAGCATAAATAATAATAAATATCGGTTCTTTACCGACAGAGATATTAAAAGACAAAATATAACATAAGTAAGCATAAGTAGGTAACTATTAAATACTACAAATTGAAAACCTCTTTTATTTTAAAGTTCGTTAAAACAGGCTAAGCTGTTCCCCGTTCGGAGTAGGTATTCGCGGGAATTCTGACATGAAAATTACCCTATGTAGTTCTCTGTTCCTCGGAAAATATGTACCTAATGCAAAATTTTATGATGATCGGTTAAGACGTGTGTAGTGTATGCGAGTAAGAAATGAGCATGCACTTGTCGTCTCCTTCGCACGGGCTCAAATGTAGATGTGTGTGACGCACAGAGTTAGTACGTTACCGACCGAGAGACGAGTGCGGTGTGTAAGTACAGTGCTGAGACCGCGTGCGCATGGAGCCGATATTATTGGTATTTACGATTAGTCTAAAAGATGTCCCAAGTAAGTAGTATAGTACAACGTTCATCTACTACATTTTGGCGACGACGGGCTGAATCCGTAAGTTTTTTATTTACATAAAATATACCTAAGTACCCATACGTGAGAAGAAAAAAAAAAGGTAAATGGCTAATGAGGAATGGATAAGTAGAGCTGGTATACCTACATAGGTAGGTAATACTAATTATTTAAAACAATGATGTTTTCATTTCTCATTAACAATATTCATAGCATTAAATTAACCATTATTGAAAAAACCCTAGATGCACGGTCGGCCCGCGACCGTTACCAAGCACTCGGCAATTCTACTTGAGTACCTAGTTATAGAAAAAAAAACTATAAACAGTGTTTTGCAAGTTCAACCTTACGCAGATTGGTTAAAGTTGTTTGTACCCTTCTATCAGTTATTTTCTGTTCTGCGGTGACGATTACTTTCTTTGTATTTTTGTTTATACGAACGTTGAATTGGTTTCTGGAAGTTTGTCAAATTGAGTTCTAAACACATACTTATACTTATCTCTGAGGTTTTGGGTGGGGACATGTGATGAATTAATGAAAAAAAAAATTTACAGATAAAATTATTTATTATTTGGTTCGAAATGTATTGGTAGAACATTTTATCGAAACGAAGTAGGTAGCTATGGCGAGCTGCCGGTTTGTGAAATTCATTTGTTTGTGGTATTTACTATGAATCACTCTTGGAACTTGAAAGGTATAATTGTTTCTTTAACTGACGGTCAACTTAAGCTGTCACGGAGATTTCTTTGTTGGTACCTATCGTGCGACGTACCTATTCTTTAACCACTCTAACTGCTTTAAATTTGGAAACATAGTATGCGTGGCCATCATTGAGCTATTGGGTACTAAACATTACAGCCATGTACTTATAGGTATTTCAGCGGGCCAAGACGTAGCGTTGGCTGCATTTTGTTTAATTACGTTGATGAATGACTTTGTGTGCTAGCGTCGACAGGTGGCACGGGTTTTCGTACTGGATTGTATCTGTTGAATCTAGGTACCTACTTACCCAACAATAACAAACCAAATGATGTTTCCTTAATACTTATATACAACCTTTTATATGATGAGATTATTATATACCTATGTATATTGACGAATATTGATATCACTTTTACTTCTTTAACAAAGTAGATTTGTATGTGTGCAACAGCAGCACTATATATATATATATACCATATAAAACTAGGTATCGTATCGGGTCTGTTGAAAGTGGTACCGCTACCGACGTTTGGAACCGGGATGGCGGTGCGTGTTAGTGTCATTGTTATTATTATTAGGTATAATACGTAAAGAGTAATTATACTCTTATACCTATATGGGCGAATGATGATGGGCGTGATTTCTTCTAGTAAAGTTAGTGAATGGTAATGCTTAAAATCGGTCATTAAATCTAATCTATATTTGTGTGTACTATAAGTACCTACACCTAGTCTGGACTGTGTACTTTCAGAAATGAATAGATAAATGGAAGTGCAGTGATTTCTTAGTGGCGGAATATTGTGTTTTGGCGCCAGGAGCACGTCTTTCATGGATCATGTCGTTATAAAAGGAAGGCTTTGGCCGTAGTACATATTATTACTCTGAGCTTTGGCGTACCTATACCTAATCACGTTTAAAAAAAAATTGTCTTGTACAATATGCTATCCGGATCTTTGAAGCCGTATCCGGGATTATTATACATATACAAGAAATTAATGGTCGTTTGAAGTTCATAGATTTATAATATATAAATCTAGTAAATTAAAGCGTATTAATAATATTAATAATGCCTTGTCGTACAAGATTCTACCCGGATCGTTGTAGCCGTATCCGAGATGCACATGTAAATTTGTAAATATATATCTACAGTGAATGTTCGTTTGAAGTTCATAGATTTATATGTAAATCTAGTAAATTAGAGCGTATTAATAATATTAAATCAAATATATAAATAAATTAATAATATACCTGCATATTATGGTATTATAACGCGAACCAAAGTGGGCTGAGCAGATGATGCCTGCTCAGTAGCTTGATAAAGATGAATATGACGATGACATGACGAGGACCAGTGGGGGGGCTGAGCAGATGATGCCTGCTCAGTACCTTGAAATTGATGTAAATGAGGCTAGTGGGGCTAAGGTCAGGATGCCTGGTCAGTACTTAAATGATTTGATATAATGAAGTATAACTAAGCGGATGGCGTCCGTTCCGTGTCCTGCCACAATCAGAGTTGTCTTGGTTAACAGAAAGATAACTCATGGCAATGACTTTACTTGAATAATTTGACTGGAAAGGTGACGCAGATTTAATGTCAATACACTGAAAAGGGAAGTTAAGTCTATATATTACCTGGAAGTTACAGAAGTAAATAATGAAATTTAAAGCGGCCAGTTGTAACACCGAAGAGGGATTGAATTTCAGGAAACCTAATATATACCGCAAGGTCGCGTTAATCTGGATGATCTGGTTGATAAACTGCTGAAAAACAGATGAATTAAAAAAAAATTTGTAAAACTGCGGGAAGAAACTGCAAAATGCCGATTTGATGATGCGGAAGATGATAAAATGGAATGATGCAGAATATGAGAATGGAAAATGTACTCCAGATGGATTTATACATCTCTATAAGTTTATTATCAAGTCAGGGATATGACCCTACATGATATAGCTGAAGGAATTGCAGTAGGACTTATTAGCCGACAATTAAAAGTTTAGTAAAAAGAAAAAAAAAAAAAGTAAGGACATAAGGTGTTTGAAAAAATTAAGGAAAGCGAAAGACAATATTATGTTAAAATTGGACAATGGCAAAGCGGGTTCCAAATGTGAAAGTTTGATTGATTTGTCAAATAGTGAAAAAATTGAAAAACCGTGAAAAGATAGAAAATTGAAAAACCGTGAAAAGATAGAAAATTGAAAAACCGTGAAAAGATAGGTACAGGCCAGCGACACTCCCTTGAACCAAAAGTTACTATGGATTTATGCGCGAACTTTTTACCAACATTGGAATACTTAACCAAATTTCTATGGCCGCGTCATACATTGCATTGGTATGGTTGGCACAAAATGCTTTCATAGATCGGATCAGCGATTAGTATGGAAGTGCCCTTTCCTTAAAACGTAGTGATTATTTGCTCAGTGGATAGGTACTTGAAAGTTTGACGTTTAAATTAAAATGTAAAGCCCAGACGTTGAATAGGAAGAACGATGATGAAAGGCGAAAGATATTTAAAAAAAAAAATATATACATATTTATACACTAAACAATTGGTTTATTTATAAGTTTTTGTTTTGTTAACACACTGAAGCATTATTCTAGTAGATATACAATAAAGTACATTCTATCCTATTCTATATGGAAAATGAAGACTAAGTCTCGGGTGAGGGAGTGAGGGAGGAATTGACTAAACAGTGACTCGTTTGGGTCGAGGAACGCAAATAAACATGTTACAAATATGTTAATTGATTCTCTATATGAACATAACTTGTTACCGAAAACACCTGGGATGATGTCAAGGAGACAGAGAATGTAATATTCTATGTGTTTATGAAAGCACAAAATGATATAAAAAAAAACTTACTAAACAAGACAAGCATAACTTTATGTATACTACATAGTTACCTACTTTTTAGGATACAAGAAAATATCTACAGCAACTAAAACGGTATCTGATCTACAGAGTACGGTATCTATAGATTCTGAATATGACTACCACAAGTGAACTATTACAAAAATTTTTAAGGCACAATTTGGAAGAATTACTAGATGATCCATAGGTATAATGGGGAAGCAGATTTCAAGTTGTTGAAGGCAGTTATACTAAGTGATATGCCAGAGTTTGCCGAAAAGAAACAGATTTTTAGTTTTAGTACTCCTTGTAAGAATAACGGAAACTAAAAAAAAAAAAAAAAATAAAAAAAAAATGAAGAATTTGCAGTCTTCTGCCGTGATAAAGACACACGCTTGAATCATTGTACCTATACGTTAGTGGCTGACTTTGACTGACTTTAACAGAACGGAGAAGTAGACTGCCAAAACAGAAACATCATTAAATAACGTAAGATGTTCCAAATAGAAAAAAAAAAGAACGTGGAAATAATCTCTTCTGAAATATTTAGTCATAGCGAAAATTTAGAGACAGATACATTTCCGATAATATAATATTCTAGCCTCTAGAGCATTTATATAGAGACCAAGATATAAAAGAAAGAAGAAGAAGAAGAAAATACATGAAAGAAAGAAAGAAAGATGTAGAGAGAAAGAAAAAAAAAAAAGAAAAAAAAAGGGAAAAAGAAACATGATGCACAGAAAAAATTAAAACCAAAGATAGATTTAGGAACGGGTGAGAAGGTTTATATCAAAAAGTTCATATACGGCGAAATTAGAGATGAGTAGAGATGTGGAAATTCAGAATGAAAAAAAAAAAAGAAAAAAAAATTGAAGGGTGATTGAGGGGTCTAATAAATCCAGGTACCTACGGAAACTGAGAAGGAGACCTCTGAGTTATTGATCACTAATAGATAACAGGGAAAAATGAAGGCAAAGAAGTAAGATACTTATTAAGAGTAAGATAATTACTAAGAGTGAAAAAATTAAGGCAAAGAAGTAAGATACTTACTAAGAGTAAGATAATTACTAAGAGTGGAAAAATGAAGGCCAAAGAGTTGGTAAAATGATAACTATTGTTATTAAATGTAATTGTATTGAGGAAGCGAGGGAAGCGTTGACGAACTCGAAATTACTGAGGAGTAATAAGAGTGGAAAATTGTATTGAGGAAGCGAGGGAAGTGTTGACGAACTCGAAATTACTGAGGAGTAATAAGAGTGGAAAAAATGAAGGTATAGAAGTAACGAAGTATAGTAATTAATTAATTAACTAATAAAATAATAAGGAAGGGATGTAGTGTATGCGAGTAAGAAATGAGCATGCACTTGTCGTCTCCTTCGCACGGGCTCAAATGTAGATGTGTGTGACGCACAGAGTTAGTACGTTACCGACCGAGAGACGAGTGCGGTGTGTAAGTACAGTGCTGAGACCGCGTGCGCATGGAGCCGATATTATTGGTATTTACGATTAGTCTAAAAGATGTCCCAAGTAAGTAGTATAGTACAACGTTCATCTACTACAACGTGAAAGCGTAACAAACAAACTAAACAAACTCATCTTTATAGATAGTAACTTAAATTAAAACAAAAAAGCGACTGCCCTTTTTATTTTAATCTAAGCGTAGTAAGGATTGATTTTGTTTTGGGCATACAAAAATACACGCACCCAATTTTTTCTATTATTTTTTTTTTTCTAAGCACAATGTTTACCTGCTTAGACGGTAGACCCTTGTTCGATCAAATAGCGTCTAACCTTTGTTGTAATTGTTTCCCATCGCATTCTTCGTAAAATGCCGTCACAAATTCGCGAATAGTGGCTTAGAATAAAAAAACTTTATGACCAACTTTGTGATCAAAGGGGCTTTGTGAAAAATGCGAAATATATTTAGTTCGTAAAAAAAAAAACACCCATAACTTGATAAATAAAGCAACGGTTTTAAGTTTTTGCTTTGGTTCCATGAAACCTTTGGTTGCACTCACTCGCGTTTTTTAAACAAATGGGGTAACCATTTAACCAATAGACATGATAAATAGAACATAGAAGTATAATTCCGTGATATAGAATAATTAATATTATAATATCAGTAGGTAAAATAAAAATAATGGATTTAAGCTTCTATACCTACTGTAGCGAATGACTTCAAGTTCGCACTCGCACTGCCACGCCGCGCCGTCGCTAATGCAGCGCACTTGTTGCTATGGCACTAATTAAGGCCTAGCCATCTCTGCACTTGGGTCAGGTAATCAAGCCTGCACCCGCCTAAAGGCCAGCAACGCTTTTAATATTAACACGTTTAATTCTTCAGGAGAATAACTGGGATTAAAAGATGATACAGTGCTCCGGTTTCTTCGAAAGTATCACAGTTTTAAATATTTATTATAGTAGTAGTATTTAAGCAAACCAGATATTTGGAGGTAAACACATTATTTCAGTAATAATCCTTCCGAAACTATATTCTTCTTCTATTTCTTTAATAATGGCGTCTATAATTATAATTTGCTAATGACAACGTTTCTTAGTAATAAAAATGTCTTCATCTACTTCTTCAATTATGGCGAAACGCCAATGATAATGTTAGATTGTTCCTCAAGTTAAAACATGGCTCTTTTCAAAGCCAGTTTCCTGCTCGGGGTCCAAAATAGATGCTGAAAAGTGACTGAAATAACGAAGACTTCACGTGACACGCGTGTGTTCGGTACGGCTTTCACCCTTCAACAGCCCAAAACTATATTATTGCCAAAAGAAATCCCGTCACATTTTTTCTTGTCGCTATTTGACACCTTATCTCGTCAAACCTCAGAAGAATAACTCTTCTGAGCGTCAAACCCTCAGAAGAATAATTATTCTTCTGAAGTCAAACCAAAAGAAATGACGTTCCAAAAGAAAAAATAAAAATAAAAAAGGTTGATAGTGTAGCATTCTGCTACACCACCCATTGCTCTTTCGGTGCTATTTTGAGTTAATATTAGAACATTGGAAACTTCATGATATTATTGCCTTTATGCATTTACCGCTAACTGCTCCTGTACCAGAGCGACACCAGTACGATGGTGGTGAGCGGAGCGACCGGAGCGAGTGGTTTGCAGGTGAACCCTCGCACCGGCTCACGGTTGAAAGCGGAGGCGCGCTGTGACGGGGTGCCCCTTCCGCCTACCTCGCCCCGCTTCCCCCGCCACAATCACAACCATTATGGTGAGTGATTGACTTATGTTCCTTTCATATTTTTCCTATTGATTTACCTACTTAAAAAGAGAGTCGCGAATACTTTTAATTATCACCGACTACTATTATAGCTGGTCCCCCACGGGTATAGTAGGTATTATATTATCTGTGCCTGCGGTTTCACTCGCGTTAATTTTGAAGTTCCCGTGAGAATTCGAGAATAAGAAGTACTATAATATGTTACTCGGAAACACTGTAACGTTCTATAAGTAAAAGAACTTTTGTCACGTGTATACTCGTAATGGATTTTCAGCTCTCTTTTTGGCATTTTAAATCCCGAAAACTAGTCTAGAAATTTGTAGCATATTGATATACTTACTTATTTTAATGACGCATCATCGCTCTTCGATAACTGAATTAAACAAAAGTTCAAACAATTTGGGAAGTCAGTTTCTTGCCAATATAATAAAGTTTAACCTTATCTAAGGTATCATTTGAATAACCTAATTAGATTCCTAAATATATTTGTTTAATATTATAACTTACGGCTCAACGCGACGGCTTACATTTAGCATAAAATACACAAAAAAATTACCTGTAGAGTTTGTGTATTGTATCCTAAGTATCAATGTATTTACAAAAGCAAATAGGATCTAATTGCAAGTATTATATCGTCATCGTCTAGTTTCCATCTTACCTACAAACTCTGCTTAGTTTGGGACCAGATACAAGCTAATTATGTTATCATATCATGATGTGCAGGTGGCAGCGTGGGTGGTGCGATCCCTGCAGGCGAGGGTGGTGGTGGTGGTGGTGGTGGGGCGAACAGTGAGGCGGGGTGCGGGGCGCCGTGTCCATGCTGCGTGTGTTGTGGGTGCACATTGAGGGAGGCCGCCGCAAGGCACGAGCAGCGAGTCGCTGCCAACGAGCGGCACGAACGCGCCAACCTTGAGTGGAAACAAGTAAGACGTTAAAACAATAAACTTCAAAACAAATCCGCATCATTTTCGCGTCGATAATCGCAATGAGGGTAAGTATAGGGAGACCCTTATTGATGCAGAAGTGGTACAGTTTTTGGTTTTGTGTAAGCAGAATTAGCCTTGAGAGTTGAGAGCAATTGCGCGGTAAGAGCGGGGCACGCGAGCGCCACGTCATACTGGCCTTCGTGGTCAACGTATGTGTGACCTATGCCAAAAATGTCTACTATCTTTTTAACTGTGATAACCCGCTGTTTACTCGAGTTTGAATGCGACTTGTGACTTGCGACCAACCATTATGCTACTCGACGGCTGGATCGATTTGAAAAATTCTTTTTTTGTTTGAAACGGTCTACTCCCGCAATGGGACCACATTGTCATGAAGTTAGGATCTGATGATGGGATCTTGGAGAAATCCAGGAACCTCTTCAAATATTACAGGCACAGCATAGCGGTTTGGGTAGATAAATTGTCATTTTATAAACCAACTCACTTAAAAGTAAAAAATAAATAAAATTTTAACAAAAAATTTAAACCGACTTCAAAACACACCAAGATGCACTAGCGTCTAGCTGCGACTTCGAAACGATCAGTAGGTAAGCTTATTTATAACTTTTTTGTGTAGTGCATTTTTGTGTGTTTTGAAGTCGGTTTTAATTTTTTATGTAAGGTAAATATAATAATTATATAAATATACGTATAGCAGGGTATTTTTGTATAATACGTAAAGAGATGGTGATAAGGCCCCAGTAATTAATGGTTATAGTTGATAACTGCTGATGAGGAAGCTACATGCCTGGGTATCATACGATACTTTTTAGAGTTCCCGAGGGAGTGACGGAATTCGAGCGGTCGAAACCGCGGGGAAACAGCTAGGAATTTATATCTTTGTAGGGGAACGATATAAAGTGGTATCAATTTCAGGATCAACGGATTAAATAAATTGACTCCTTTACTATGATTAATATGTAGAGACGCCCCATAGCATACGATCAGGTTACGTTGCCAGCGAATCGTTCAGAATTCTTCCATACGAAGTAAATTTGCTCTCGCAAGCTTCGAAACATCTACACTTGACCTACAATATCGAGCAGCAATCAACCTTTAAAATTCTGCCTTGGCATAAATATGAATAGATTTTCTCAACTCGAGCTTAGTATTTTCGTAGCGTATTAGTAAGTTTGAGTATCCATAAAACAGTCATCCGCGTGAGTTTCGGTATTCCCGCAGGAATTTTTTATACCCGGAACTATCGAGAGTGAACAATCAGATTAATAGTTTAGGAGCGCATAGAGGACAAACGTTGAACATACGAACATTCGTTTTCTACAATAATATTTTAAAGAGGTAAACTTTGTATGTTTTAAGTTTGAATATACTATATATGTACTTATAGGATAATATCTATATTTACAGGTAGAAGGAGTTTCTGCATGTACTATAGTTTAAGAAGTTATATGACAGAAAAATTGTATTTGTTCAGGTGGCCGTGGTAGCTGACCGCGCTCTCCTGGCAGTGTTCGTCCTGGTCACCACCATTTCCACCGCCGCCATCCTATTGCCACAATTAAACAATTTGCACGTGGGAAACACTCCTTTAAAGCCACCGTCTTAGGCTCTTAGAGAGTACCCATTTAATATTGTATCATGATTCATCACTAAGTATGGGTATGCGAAGAAACTATACCAACGAATAAAGTAAGGGAGATTACATGATTAGTCCACTTAGAATGTGACTATCAAAGTAACTACACACGATTTAAATTAAATCTGAATCAATCTGTTGAGAGGCGATAGATCGCGTCGTGATTAGGCACGTTGGAGGTTGTGAATCGTGTGTAGCTTCTTTTATACGTTAGCCGGACAAGATGCTAAGCCGAAAGACCATCAAAGTGTCTATAATAGTGAAAAAAAAAGTTTTAGTAGTTTTTTTAAATTTTGGAAATTTGGGGAAAAACAAATTGTTCTCATAAACATAAACAAGCTTTGTTTAAAAACTGGTAGTACAGGTGATACAACCTTTTATCTCTAGAACTACCAACGTAATACCTACTAGTGACCCTCGGTTGACCGACTGCTTTTGTAATGAAAGCGCCCATATTTATTAAAATGAGCTTCAGCATCGATACATCGGCTTGGTTTTCCAATGGTAACTCACACAACTGGAGTGAAAAAACGATTTATTTGACTAAATTTTCGTTTTTAGTCCGTCCTGTAGATTCATAAAAAATATTAGACAAGTATTTTTTCTTTTTTTTCACGTAAGCAACAAATTACAAGCAGGTACAGTTTTTACATGCAACGTCACGAGCGCCCATTCCTAAACTTTAATGCGCTCTTCCAAGTAATATTATTTTAATTAATTTGAAAAGCAAAATACCTATTCGTACCTATCTGTATTTTTTTTATTATCAAATTGATGCACTAAATAGAGATTGGAAAAAAAAGTCAAATAGCCAATTAAAAATTGCAACTAAAATGTGCCAATGTTTGATAATACGGGAATGTCTTAATTAAAGTTATTTAATAATAATTAAAATACAAAAATAGGCTAATTGATATAAGTTACATAGTTGGGGAAATGCTAGAGGAGAATAAAAATAAATCATCGAAACTTCATATCCTTTATGGAAATCACACTCATATACTATATATGCCTACATATAGAAGTATACAACGTGTTAATGAATTAACTGAAAACTAGAAAGTAGTTTGCTCAGAATCGACTAGCGAATCGATCGCACTATGTTTTAATATAGGTTATATTTTTTCATTTTTACTAGCCCATGTCTAAATTATTTATAATACAATATTAGGCGCGTACGCCGCCCGCAGCAAAAAAATTCGAACCGGTAGGCGCGGGCGTAGCGCTTAGAATTTCGTAGATAGGTCACCTCCAAACTAATGTTGAATAACTTTTAAAGTATAAATTTTTTCAACATAAAATATATTTTAATCATATTATTGTTTATTTTTTTAAATGGGGTGTATCATTAACACGTTGTATATAATAGTAAACATGTGAAAATTATCAGAAGATTCAACGCTAGTAACGTAAACAGGAGAATTCGTGTCAATTTTAACGTATGTTTGAATATTGATAGGTAGTATTAGGTATTATTAGCATATCGAAAAGTAGTTAACCTAACCGCCGTACACAGATAGACTAATGTTACTTCATCACATTCATCCTAAAATTATGAATTTATGTAATATGCATGAATATTTTTTTATTTAAGTATTGTATTGTGTAGTCCTGAATAGTGTTTCTGAAAACTACAGCTTCAAATTTAACTTGTTGCCAATGAAGTTTCCAAAGTTATTGCTTTCGTCAATTTTTAATGACTGTCCTTTTTTTAAACAGGCATAGCATTGATAGGCATACGGGACACCTTATTATCCACTTAATAATTACGCAAATAATTCTTTGCTGTATACAGGCTATAACGTTAAACGAGGGATATATTTGTATTTGTTAGCGGGCTGGTTTCCGCAACTCGACGTCTGAGCGCCTATTTTGCGTGTGGTGGGAATACATCTATTCATGCCAACCCAGCTCCTGCAGGAAGCCCAGCAGCTTCCTAATGTCACCGAAGGCTTCCGGGAGCGACCTTGGTGTCCCTAGGTACTTAGCCCTGTATGTTGCCACTCCGTCGCATTCAAGCAACACATGAGCGGCGGTTTCCTCCACCTCCATGCAAGCTCTGCAGAGGGGGCTGTCTGTAACATTTATAGAGGGATATATTCGAAGATGGTGTTTCTGTTAGTAATGCGATAGTAACGATAATAATTAATTAAACGCTGTTTTTTTTGGCGGGAATCAAAGATCATTCCGTCATTTATTTTCGTGTCGACAAAAAATTGTTAAAAGCAGATTTTGTTGTGTTTTAGGGTGCTGGATTGGACAATAATTTCTACAGTGACGGTTTATGTGCTCAAGAATGTAGGTATTATATGACATTTAAAGCTAATTTCTTCGGTAGGTATCCACCAAGAGCTCCGCGAAAGTTTATGTAATGTAAATGTAAATGTTTAAGTAAAATGACTTGCATTTTCAAACCGTACGATGCATAATGCCTATAGATGAATGTATGAACATTTATCTAATTTATGTTAATTGAAACTGGCTAAATGCATTATATGCCAAAGTCATAAAAAGGATAAAGAAAGGATAATTAAGCGCGTGAGTTGCTGACCAGTTGACGGATCCAGTACGGATTCAATGCCCCTTTTTTTGTTTTGTCACTGGCAAGCCGATAAATCAAATGTAAAGTTCATTAGTAAGCGTAAACTCTTTTCTCTATGATTCATGTTTTTTTTGTCGTTACGTTATAGGTACGCCGCACGAATTATCATCGAGGGCTTGAATAGGTCCCTTCCAATTTGCTTCCAATCTTATACCCTGTATACTGTATAGCTTGATAAAATAAGTTATTTACAGTCACCAGAAGCAATATGGTCAGTCAGCACTTTGGTCAGTCTCTGAACTATTATATACTATTACAATAAGATTCAGTGACTATCAACAGTGTTAACATGTTGGTGAATGAAAATTTATTATATAATATGTAATTAAATTTATATTTTTAGTATATTTAAAGTTTGGTACAGTAAATGTATATTTACTGTGGTGTATGTGTCACCGTAAAATGGTAAAAACCGTTAGATTGTAACATAACGGTAATATTTAGAAATTTTGAGGATAAACAATGGGTGGTGGTGGATGCTAGCACATGAGAAGTCGGTGCCATTGCGTCGGTACCATTCGACTCTGTTGTGGTCATAGTTCAAACTTATCCTGACCTAATGCCTCTCTTCAATGCCAATTGTTAACAATTTAACGGTTTTTACAATTTTACGCTGTCAGATGTATAACAGCAAGGTGTAATTACGTTGTAATATGTGTAAATAGAGTCATATTATCTCATTCATCTCATTACTTTGAGAATTATAATACATATATGTATTATGTAATAATATTGCTTGGTTTGCTTGGTTTCCACGACACAAGCTTATGGCTTAGTGTGGGGTCTATACGTGTACTAGGTATGTGTAACAAAATAAAAAACAAATATAAACATTAGACAGTCGTACTTCGAAGTTTAGTGTAGGTACTTAAATAATTAATTGTTACAAACATGTTAAATTTAGAGCATAATCATGGTTGTTAACGATATTAATTTATAAATAATAGGTACCTATATTGAATAAGTATTAGGGTTTGTTTGTGTAAATATGTTATCGAAAAATTGTGCTAGTGTTCGTTTCAGTGCCAACAAATTTATATGAGTAGATATTTGGGTAGCTACCTACCTATCTAAAATCTATGATACATTATTGTACAAAGTGATAAGTAAAATGTATCAAATATTGTATATGGACTTTTATTTTCAAACCACCCTTAAGATTAATTTAAATAATTATGTACTTACTATAATAAAACGAGTCATTCCTATAGTCGTTTCCATCTTGAACGACAATTCGGATATTTTGTATGAATCTCCACTCGAGTCGAGTGAACATTCAATTTTCACGTGACTGCATTATTTTCTAGACCAAAGCACAAAAATGGTTTTGGTTTTTTATTTTCCCCATACGTAGCAAACGCCGACTATAGTTTAACGTTAGTTATAAAACGTTATGTAGGTATAAACTAGCTGTTCCCCGCGGATTCACCCTCGGTGATTACGGAGTTCCCGTGGTAAGTTCCGGATAAAAAGCACCAAGTAAACATTAAATTTTACACGTTTTTACTTGTATTCTTTTAAATTAATATTTTCCTGATAACGGATAATGTACACAGAGCCACACTAACAAAATACTATGCAGTAACAGTTACACGGACAGCTGATGCTCTGAGTGAAGAGCGCTTATATTTCAACGCCAGAATATATTCCTTCGCATGAATTGCATGTGGTCTTCCAGCTTGTTGAACATTGGATATACCTACTCGGACGTTCCATTGTCTTTTAGAAGCGAATACGGTGTCTGTAGCAAGTTATACAATAAGTTTTATGTACTATATAGTTCCCACTAGCTCTACCTCGCGGTTTCACATACCTAAAATTCGGAATTACCTCAGGACCTCCTAAAGTAGCCGTGTACCAAAGTATCAACAAGTCAAATACTGTGTACTCCAATTGGTTAAGAAAATCTTTGAAAAAGATATATCACTACATACTTAGGTAGGTATATTAATAACTAGACCACAGTCCACACACAGTGCTACGTACATATAATTATACCGGGTTGAGTTTTGTGATTTTTGACCAAATTAAAAAAAAGAAGGTCCTCAGTTGGACCTGTATGTATGTTTGTAATGTTTCGTCATAATATTATATGATAAAATAATTTCAAATTAATTGCATAGGTTTTCTTCCAAATCACCGCACTTTTGTAAAAAATTTAATACCTTCGTTTTACTATTTATAGCTATCATATACCTATATTATAGGTAGCACCGCATATTCAATTGTTTTCGGGCATTTTCGAAACAAATTTTGGATGAAACGTTCTCACGCACTTATAACTTAGGTATATAACTATCTCTATGATTAAAACTTTTCATATATTAAAACGATATTATATAGGAATTTCACATAAAAAGACGATAGAGCTTCTGCCTGTCTACCGGAAATAACGACGTCTCCATTTTTTCGCGACGCTTTTTATCACGAGCGAAACATTTAACGTTCCGAAAAAGAAAATCAATGTACACAGAAAATCTTATAAGGAAGGCAAATCTATATTCGATCTCCAACTTTTTTAGCTAGTTGTCATTTCCATAAATACTTATACAAATAAAATTGACGTGTTTGTTTGTGACTTTAGAACTTTTAAATTTTCATGTAGATATGTTATTCCCTTAGTTAACTCAAAACTTGTACCATTTAGTCAAAAGTAAAATGCTATCTATAGATTTCAAATTCACAAAGTTTATAGATAAAAATATGTGTAAAAGTAGGTATTAGTTTTTTCTTTATTTGATATGTTATGCCTAATTAAAATGTGTTATACTTAATTAAAATATGGACTCTACCTGAAGGCATAAGGTAGAGTCCATATTTTAATTAAGTTCCTTTGCTCAGTGGTTCCTATGGTTGAGCTGAAGAATCTCATCAACGCACATTTTCTCGCGAAATAAATCTAAGAACAAACAAAGTCGCAGTCAGTACTTGATTTTCTTGTAGATTTATTTTATTCTGTGTTTTATTATTTGTGTTTCATAAATAAAAAACTGTATAACATAGGTACGTACCTAAATATCACTTACAAAGAGTGTTTTTTTTTATTCAAACTGGCGCAAATTGATGAAATACGAGATTTCCCATTCTTAGTAACCAGCATTCATTGTAGGTATCTAATTAGTATGTTACTTTTAATATAAAAGTTCTAAGTTCCTAATACTTAATACTTATGGTAACAGTTCCACAACTATTACCCACACAAAATTTTAAGAACTAGTCTCAAAAATAATATTTATTGTAATTTCAAAAAGTGACTTTCATGAAGCTCAAAGTACATATAATACTTACCTAAACCATATCCTTTAGCTGGCAGTCAACAGTTTCGTCAGATATGGTATAGATGATATCTATTATTCATCTTATAAGGTTTAATACATCTCAACTCTCAAGCCGTTGAGCTTTGCATCTACTAGCTTTTTCACGTGAATTTACTGCTTATTTTCCCGGGAACGGTGTAAAACTGGTACATCAAAGATCCTTCAAATTCATGCTGATTGCCAAATTTTATTTTATTGATTACGACACAGGTGTTCAATGTGATCGTTGTCTTGTTCATCTTCAGATCCACAGTGCAGAAAATATACCTCATATTAACAAGAATATATTAACTAAAGAGGCGGCATAACTTACCAAAACTAACAAATTTACTAGCCACTGTATTTCCGTCAATTTCCAAATCAGTTTAAGCAAGTGCGTAACCGAATAGCGTTACTTATCGTTATGTAAATGAATTTGCGGGTGATGAATACAGTTTTCTGTGTGAAAATCCTCCGCAAAAACTAATTTTTATCTGTATTGGTACTTAACTGAGTACCGCTTCTACGTATAAGTTTTGTGTTGAGATCTGCCTGTTGAGTGGGGCAATCCAGCGTTGTGCTGAGACCTTTAGCCGATAGGCCATGACCGCGATTTCGTTGACGAATCGGAAATCAATTATTATAAAGGTTACTTAAAACTAATAATATATATCTCAGTATGCTAAGATATATCATATATACCTATCAGTTAAATAATGTGTTTCGTAACGCAACATAGTTGCACTGTTTTTATTGCTTCACTAGCATCGCATCTTCTCTGGGGTCTTGGTGTTGTTTATGGTATGAACTACACATGACTGCATATACTTAAACAAGATTTTATTTAAAATGAAAGACTGCGAACACGTGCACGGTGCAAGACCATCGTAAAAAGAATTTATTTTGAGACTTTTTATGCTATAATACCTATAAGAACTGGTGCAGTATTATTTTATTAATTTCTCGGTTTTCCATAGATACTCCGGCTGACCAAATAAATTAGTAAGTTCCCGTACCGCTGTTAAATTTGTAAAGATTTGTATTACAATATTTTGTATAGGTTACGTGGCATTTCTTGTCTGGTCTTGTTTTATGTATGGATGTAATAAATTTCACAATCAATAAGTAATAAGCTATACATAGTATAGAACAAAGTCACTTCCCGCTTTCTTCCTATATGGACAGACAGACAGCGGGAAGCGACTTTGTTTTATATTATGTATAGTGATGCATGCTTAGATCTTTAAAACTACGCAACGGATTTTAATGCGGTTTTCACCAATAGATAGAGTGATTCATGAGGCAGGTTTATAGCTAGATTTTATTCTGGTAATCCCACGGGAACTCTGAAATTACCGCGAGTGAAACCGCGGGGGACAGCTAGTAAGTGCCCCCGCCAAGACGAGCCAAGCGAAGCGCAAGGGCACTACCTACCTTTTCTAGGGTCTGAAAATTGATATAGGAACTCCTTGTTAAAAAAACAAGTTTCGTTACTGAAAGCACTATTGTATAACAGAAAAATAATGAACAGTTGATAGATAAATTTTTCACCTTAATCTATGTGAATGTAGCGAAATGGTCAACTGTCGAGCCACATATTTTGACTAAGGTGTAAAGTTTGTGAAGTTAGGCCTTGTAGAGTTAGGGCGTGTAGAGTTAGAAGCTTGGCTCTACATGAGATCTGATAACTTTTTTTGCGAGTCATATGATCGCGTCTAGGCCTTTTAATATTTTTTTGGCATTATTTATTTGTGTGCCCAATTTACTATTGTAAGACTTATTCATTCATTCATTCTTACAGTAAAACATACGGAAGCAATAAAGAAATTGGTATTTTACGAGTATGTATATTGATGAATATCACAGTAAAGTATTCTCAGTGGTTGTTGTAATCAATTGGCAATAAACGTCACCCAGTAGTTTCTTCTCATTTCCTCCCACCTCGTTATATATTGGGGAATATGCCGCTTTGTCGTCATTATGTCTGCGACATTAATTAATCCTACTAATATTATAAATGTGAAAGTGTGGATGTTTGGATGTTTAGATGTTTTACTTAATCACGCAAAAAACGGCTGAAAGGATTTGGATGAAATTTGGCATGCACGTTCTCAGGGGTACAGAGAAGGATATAGGGAACCTACTTTTTATCCCAGAATTTCCGCGGGAACTCCGAAATTACCACGGGTGAAACCGCGGGGCACAGCTAGTATCTAAATAAGAATAGTTGTATCCTTAAATTGCTATTTTGAGTAATGGTGTAGATATTTTTTTTGCATTATACGTTGTTATTCTTCATTAGATTTGTAGCTTCTAAAATATGTAGTCATGAACCCTTGTGAGTTGTGACAATAAAACAAAACGGTTTAATATTGTGACTAATCTCTCTTTTGATTAAGTCACGATACACACGCACCAACAGCCTCGGATTTAGGTTTTCTTCCCCGGTTTGAGAAAATCGTATATAGATCTGGGGCTGCGCATACCAACGATTATAGAAATAAATAATCAGGTAAACTTGAAATAGTATATTCTGATATCCGTGTATCAAGTTCATACGTTCTGAAACAATTCGTAATGCTACTGAAGAATTCGCCGTCTCATCTAGATGCTCGTCCTCTGCTATTCTCATAAACTCGACAAACAAATATACCTACGTAAATACACGTACATCTGTCTCGGTCCTAAAGGCAAATATTTTTTTATGATTTCATCTAGTTGTTGATTCACGTTAAATAAATTTGGTCTGCATACCCTCTACATATTAACGACACGTCATATAGCATTATACCTTATAAAATACAATACTGTACAAAGAGGTAGAGTTGAATACATTTTGGTAATTGCAATTTTTACACCCCAGTAAAAATATTAATACCATCCTACACCAGCTGTACCTATCGTGTGGGAGGCATATTTTGCAGCATCTCATACGAAGCGATGCGACAGCTACGGATTACCTTGTTTGGGGTATTTGCGATTCATAAATAGTTAATTATTAATTCAGTTGCACGATGTTGGTATTTCAGGTATCTTCTTTATAAATAAAAATGAATATTTGTATGTCTGTCCTCTGTGCGTTTCGAAACCATTGGCCCGATTGTGATGAAACTTTGGCGGGTTGATCTGCCTGCGTCCGCGAAGATTCCTGATCCCAAAATTCACGTGGGTGAAACTGCGGGGCACAGCTAGTTTTCTATAAAAATTAAATGACTCTCTTAAACTTACATAATAAAAATTTATCAGAATATTTTAAAGTTTCTTTTCGGACGAGTTATGTGCGAATAGCCTTCCCTCGATACTAATATGATAGGTAGCGAGGGTGGCAACACTTATACACGTTGCATGCGTGCATGCGACGTCGGCGAAAGTATTACATTATATAATGTAAATAAAATTCAAGGACATTGTTGTTCAATAGGTTGCTAAATTAAATTAGATTCCGGAAAAATGTTATGTGATTATGCAGGTACATACGTTATTGTATGGCTGTATCGATTTTTAAAATATTCTCGTAGAGGCAGATAGCGGAATTTTCTTTGTGTATATTGTAACAAGTAATTTTGATTAATTATATTTTCTATGTTTAGGGCTAAAAGTTAAAAGTTTTTATACACAAGTTTAAAAAAACGAGATGCAAATAAAGATGCTGTCCCAGCGAAAAAGTCGATAACTCAGCGACTTAGTGTAGACTGTAGAGCAACAAACACTTCGATCGCTGAAGTAGGCAATTCGTCAGTGTTTGATGGACAGGCGCGACGCGGTCGGTACTAGGTAGGCACTTAGACACCCCTTATCAACGGATCCCGTCGGGACAAGGGAGTCGCGTCGGGTTGTAAATGACTTGCGCCTACGAAATTTGTAAGTAAATTTTGTTATAATAAGTACTTATGCGACGAAACGTGAATGTGGAGCCGATGTTCTCCACCGTTTCTCGTGGTTTTCTCGCGTTCTCGCAAGATTCTCGCAAGAATGTGGAGAGGGGTTGTAATACAGAGAGAGAGTGGGTATAACCTGTGTCCTTTCCTGTATCCCTGATGACCGGTTGAGCAGGCGTGAAAAGGTAACAGAAAGATATAGATACTAGGTTCTAGCGGTAGGTATTAGGTTCCTACTTTTGCATTTACTTTTAGTATAGATTAGTGCGTGAGAAATTGTTTTGTGGTATATCTATAGATAGTATAGTAACCCATCAATTAACGGATTGTTTAAATATGCAGCTTTTCTCTACTGTACAGTAAAGAGCACGGCTAAAAGGAAGGCTTCCGCGTTGAAGACGTGCATCATAAGCTTTGAGGCTTAAAAATGACAGAATCGGATGTTTTATAGCGCTATACGTATATGATACAGTTGTACTAACTTGTAGTAACCTTCGATATTATGTATAACACCACGAACCATGCACTCTTTGGCAGTGCATTTACGTGTATTATACTAGCAATTCCCCGCGATTCCACCTGTGTATGAAAAGTACCTACCCTATGTTCTTCTTTGTATCCTTGATAACGTCTGCGCAAATTTTTAAGATGCTTGGTTGATTGAGTTAAGCCGTTAAGACGTTAAAGCATAACAAACAAACAAAACAACAAATAAACTCACATTTACATTTATAATAGTAAGGATTACACAGTTATTGAGCAACACAAGCTACGGGTAAAACCTCAGAAGAATAACTAAAGCAATTATTGTTCTGAGGGTAAAACATTGAGATTTCTAGAAATTGTCATTGTATATAACTTAAAAGAGTTTTACATGTTAATACTTGTTGCGGTAAAAACTTTAATGTTAGTGTCAGGAACAAAAACCTCATCGCGACGTGCATTTGCAATTTGCAAATGCAGTGATTATATTCTCCTTGCATATTATTTTTTTAACATGTCAAACAATATCAATGATTTAAGAAAAAAACGTCTACAAAAATACAAAATAGTATTCTCCATTGGCAATTTATACAAATTAAAATACATTAATTTGTTGTGAAAAACAATATAAATATTTTTTACTAAAACAAAGATCACACTAAGTTAAAAAACCATGAAGATTCCATATGTGGTGTCGTTGAACACTCGTGAAGCATATACCACGTCAGCTTTTATGAAAGCTTCAGCTGGCGAGGTCACTCGGAAAGTTGTGGCTGAAGATTTCGAATGGGATGACGAATATACTCCTGCGCCTTTGACATATTTCGCTGCTCTAGCTCTCTCCAAGATATTCCAAAGGATCAATCCACTGCACAAAATACTGCAAAAGGACATCGATATGCTCATGGATTTATATCCAGCGAACATTCCTCTTAGATTCAGCGTGCCATTAATAACAGTAAAAAGTGGTTCATTTAATTTACGTAGTCAAATATTTCATGAAAATCCGTTCATCAGTTGAGACGTTATTGAGTAGCACACACCGTAAATTCCGATACATTTTTATGAATTTAAATAAATCCAGTAAAATAAACTTAATATTTCAGGACGAGCAATATTGGAAAAGATCCTATGCTTTTAAATTTCCGTCTCGGAGAGAACTTGGAGTTAAGTTTTGGAAAGGAAAATATCTGTCGGCATGCCTTCAAGACTATTTAGAAAATATCAAACCCGACATATTTATTGAAGAAGACGCCGTTGAACTTGCCTCGTTGGTAGGTTTAATTTTCGTCAAGTACTTCTATAATCTCATTTGGTTAATGTCTATACAGTATACACAAGACAAAACGTTTTTAGGTTAGTCCTTACATTTATGAATTGGGTTTGAACCAGTTACAAATAATACGTCAACCGCATCCACCTCTCCCAAGTGAGACGGTAGTTGAAGATACGTGCATTTACAGCGTTCCTAAGCTTTTCGATCATATTCCAATAGAACCTGTGCTGGCCAGACTGTACAATCTCCAAGAGATATCACTGGTCTTTGGCGTGAACAACGTGGAAGATAACTATCTAACAAGATACTATGAGTTCTCTATGGGTGACTGTGAGTCACTCTGTAGAGGTCTAGAAGACTTAAGGCATTTGAGACTATTCAGAATTAATCGCAGCAATTTAGATTGTTCTAAAGTGAAATTAATTTTACAAAACTTGGTGAAAAAGGAGAGCATTGAAGAGTTGGACTTCAATCATTGTAAAATCGGTGATTATGGGATGAAAGCCTTAGGAGGCTTTATTTATATCCACAGTAATGTAAAGAGAGTGAGAATAGCTAATAATCGCTTCAAAGAAGTTGGAGTTCAGGGCATTGCGTATGCTTTGCAGATGAAACCAGCAGCACCCATTGAATTGCTAGGTGAACCAAAGCCATAATTGAGTAAATTAAACAATTTATATAATTATTTAGTTATATTTGTAATAATCATCCCAATTTTTGTAAAGATTTCAGCCTTAACCCAATGTCAGATGAATGTGCAACAATGTTTGCGGCAGCGTTTGTTCGTTGCAAGGAAAAACCACAAACCTTGATTGTGAACTCTTGCGGTTTTCATGGAGTATCCGCCGAAAAGGTTTACTAATAAACTTTTTTGTAGAATCTCAACACTTCCAATTAAATATTTTTAATCAACAATGTAATATTTAATCTAGATGGCGGGTCTTCTGAGTCTAAATAGAGGTTTGACAAGATTAGACATGGCCGCTAACAATTTATCTGGCGAAGCGGAGAAGACACTTATTTGCGCTTTAGAGCAAAACAAAAAAGTTCTTCGAGTCGATCTAAGGAGAACTCGTAAATACAATTTTATTTAATACTAGGGGTTTCCCGCGGTTTCACCCGTGGAAGTTTCGAAGATCACGCCGGGTTCCGCGATACAAAGTACCCTATGTCCTTTTCTGTTCCGCTAACAACGTAAATGCAAAATTACATGAGTATTCACCGGTGTTAATTTCGGAGTTCCAGCGGGAATTCCGGGATAAAAAGTACCCTATGTCCTTCTCTGTAGATCTGACACAGGAACGACGGACACGTCGTCAAGAACAGTACAAAATTTCATGATGATCGGTTGAGCCGTTAAGGCGTGAAAGCGTAACAGACAGACAGGCAGATAGTGTTACTTTCGCATTTATAATATTGGGTAGTAGGGATTTTATTGATAAAACATTAGTAATGTTTTCCACACACATAAAAGTCAAAATGAAACATACAAGAGGTAGTATATCGATAAGTAATCTGCGCATATTATGCTCATTAACTATTACATGTCTTGTCTGACAGATTTAATCAACTCATAAACGTAAAGTTCAAATCGCTGGGTATAGAAACTAGAGATTTGCAAAAGGCTCCTTTTAACTGAAAGGGTTTTTGATAGTTCAATCTTTGGAAATTGTACATAGGTATGGAAGTATCTACTAAGTTTTAAAGCCGGGTCATGGGAACTGATAATTCATTTAACTTATTTTGAACAAAGCAACGTATTTTAGGGTTTTTACAATTCCGTCCCTAAGATGAAAGGGCGAAACGAGCTTATGAGAGAAAAACTAGTGAAATTAAAGAGATAACATCGTTCGAATTAAAAAAAACGCCATAGGTTCAAAGAAGCTTGTTGATTTAATCTTTTTCCAAGTTTGCCATATAAAAATGTATATTATTAGTTAGACACAAAGATCGTATGACAATTTTTTTTATACCTACTTGTCCAAACTACATGGATAAAAGTAAATTGGTAATGTTTAACCTACACTGTGCACACTCTATATAAGGGCTCAAATAGTTAAACGTAAATTGAACAAATGAAGTAAGAAAATGTTTCTTTTTATGTATTTTTTTTAAATATTAAAGAAGAATAATAAATCACAAGTATCCACCCCCGCGAGAAATACCCCCGCAATGCCGGTGGCGTATACTCGCAAAGCAATTAGACAGACCAAATCTTCAAGGCAATGTAATTCTCTTTAACTAGGAAATTAAAAAAACATTATCTGCGCGGAAATTATATAAATTGCATAATTTGCCCGCATAATTTATTAATTAATCTTGTATCTTTAAGTATAATAAAAATTAATCGTCAAATGTGTTAGTAAGCGCATAACTAACAAACGACTGCACCAAATTGGAAAATTGTTTTTTTTTGTGTTCGTTATTGTCAGGACAAGGTTTATATAAAAGAAGTTTGGAGTTCCTGCGGGAATTCCGAAACTCACGCGGGTGAATCTCCGAAACGGTTGGACCGATATTGACGGGACTTTCACTGCTAATTAGCTGTTGTTATAAGGAGTACATTAGACTGCATAGGAGTTCCTGCGGGAATCCCGAAACTCACGCGGGTGAAACCGCGGGGCACAGCTAGTAGTATATATAAGTTTACAAAATATTAGAAAATTTATTACGTTTTAGATATATCAGAGGAGACTCAGGCGAAAGTGAATGAACTGTTGGAGCGCAATAAGAACTTGCTCGGGCAGGAGACGGAGCCGAGCGATGAGATCCCGCCGCTGTACCTCAACGAACCGGAATATCTCATATGGGAGTACAACCCTAACAACCCCGATTATACCCCCGGACGCTATCCCGTCAGAGTGCCCGAGATTTGATATCGATACATAATTCTTTTAATATATCCATACTTTATACGTTTCGTAATAATATAATTGATACCTATGTACGAATTATTTAGATAATTTGATTAGATTTTATTACACTTAGGTACCTGCTTATTGATACACTTTAATCATGTTTTACATGTTGTTTGTTTTATTCTGATAAATATATTTTTACGTGCTTGCAGTACCTATACTATATATAGTTTAAATTTTTTTTTAAATAATATTTGCCCGTTATGACAGCGAAAACAGCACAAGAGGGAAGAGACCAAAAAATTTATTCGAGAGTTCGAGATGGATCAATTTGAAACATACACGTACCTACATACTATGTAATATGTAAAATATGTTTTATAAAGAAAATTAAATTCGTTCGCCTTTTATGCGTTTTCTGTAATCAGAGTAACTTAATTTTTAAGATGAAACTTAAGTGATTTGAAAAGAAAAAGACAAAATATTAAACACCAAAATCGGAATAAATGTATAGAGTCAGTTTCTAAGCTTTACCTATACTCTCTGATTCGCTCTTTGCCCGTGGTACGGCTCAGTCAACCGGACTATGGAAAGATAATATTTCGCTACATTCACATGAGTGAAAAATGTTCATTACTTTTCTGTTATACAGCAGTTCTTGTACTTAATAACGAAACGGCCAAGCCACATATTTTGAACGTAGACTTTGTGAAGTTAGGCCTTGTAAAGTTAGGGCGTGTAGAGTTAGAAGCTCGCGCGTCATATGATCTCGCCTTGGCAATATTTTATATTTAAATATTTTTGGTGGGATTTTATTTCTTTGTGTAAGTCAAAATTGCAGAAATATCAAACTTTCATCCCTTAGTTTAAGGGGTTGGGGGATAAAAGTTACAAGTATTACATTTATTTTTGTTGTTTGTGTACTAATACTAGCTTATACACCAAATTTCAACTTTCTAGGACATTAGGAAACACGCTAAGAATTTTTAATGATCATCTGTGAGTTAGTGACGAAATCAGGGTTTTTTTAGATATCAATAAAATCTAAAGTATCAGAGCTATGCAATTAAAACTTTATAATATGTTTACTGTTTAATAAGTCTGCTATCTGATCCAAACCAAAGTTGTAAGGGCCCTTGCCCTTCGCTTGGCTCGTCTTGGCGGGGGCACTACCTTGCCGCCTGATAATTGGGTTTTTTGTTCGTAGACCTATTATATATTTGTATTTTTATGCTTCAAAAGCTCCTAAATGCTACAAAACCTGTTGTTAAGCCTGCTTAACAAAAATTTTGTCATTAAATAAAAACGTAGGTAAATATTACAATAAAATAAAAATAAATTTTTTAACTGTATTCGAAAACAATTCTGACCATTAATTTTATCATATCAATGTACATATTATGAAATCAAAGCAATACAAGATAACTGAATAAGTTCACATTTGCAATAAATAAAGTTGTTTCTCCATATTGTGAGTAGTGTGAGAAGATTGAGGATGTTGTTCATATAGTGATGGAATGTTTCCGAAACGATAGTCATACGGGAGGCAACTATTCATGGAATATCCATCTTTGAGTGAATTGGGAGGATTTAACTGTGCTTTGGCCTTTCCACTTTGTGATGAGGCGAAAGCACTTTATTATCTGGTTAGGTTAGGACTTAGGCTAAGATAACTAAGTAGGTACATCATTTGTAGCTTTATAGAGCGACATGATCGCTGATGCGGCCAAGCTCTTTAAATAAAGATTTTTAAAAAATCAGATTAGTTGCCTTAATTTACGAAACTCTTCACTCACACGAGCCTACTAAGGCACTAGTAGCCACGATACCCGTATTTCGAAGGGTGTGGCTAGACGTCCACTAAACGCACGAATTATAATGGTCCGCTAAACGTAAAATGTATTGAGTATTGACCTTTCCTAACGTTCTTTTTTTGTTACGAGATTTGCACGCCGATTGAAAAACTTTTTATCCGATGTACAATTTTTGTCTAAAAATAAATTTTATATGTCACTGTAAAATTCCGTTAGATTATAATCTATCTCACGACACTGCAAATTGTCAAAAGATCGTGAGCCTAACACTGTCTTTGACGCATCGCCGGCCGCTACTGCGGCACGCTCGCTACGCTCGCTTGACTCGCGCGACTTGGTACAAACCTAACCTAACCACATTATTATAATCTACTGAAAAATAATGCGTTAAATGCATTAAATTATAAGCAGTTTGTTACAGTTCAAAATCTTTTGACAGTTAACATCTCGCTAATATAGATTATAATCTAAAGGAATTTACAATTGTACGGTGATATAATATGTATTTAGGTACATATTATATTGACAACCTCTTTTGTGAATTTATGTAGTGTAGTGGATCATTGACGACTAATAATAATCCGCTTAGTGGATAACTAGCAATTATTTTTATAGAATGTCTTTGATGACTAGGCATTTCGTATTTTGAATTAGAAATAATATTCATATGTTAAGAAACACTTCTCTCATCCCTGCCGTGTTTTACCATCTAAGATAATATTATTTTTTTTAAATTTTGAGTTAATAAATCCACATCACAATCTTTCGCAAAATTCCAAGCTAAAATAATTTAAACATCAAAGTTGGGTGATTGCAGGACGATTGCTTATATTTAAAATAACCTAACTTTTACGACAGCCTATCAACGAAGTTTTTTATTGGATTGCTATATTTGAATAAAGGGAATGATGAAAATATGTAGGATTTTTTATGTGTATGTTTCTATCATAAAGATTTTTTGTTTTACATATATTGATACAATACAATAAACGGTTTATAAAATAATTTAAATATTTCTACCACTACCGTTTCTTATTCTTATTATTTTGTCGGTAGAAAACGAATGTCCAATCAATTAAAATATCTTTGAGTCCAATACTAATTTTGTAGTGAGAAAAATAAAATTAAAATATTTATTCCTCCTTTAATATTACACTTATACCTAATAACATTAAATTTATGTTACTTTGAAATTATAATAGTTTTTAGTAATTATAAAACTTATTATAACATAAGCAACCTATACTTAAGCTTTTTTTTTGTTATTGTTCGTTTAGTATAAAAAACGAAATTCCGTAAAAGCTGACGGCTCGTTCAAAGTCCACGGTCACAAAGTAGACAAAGTACCCAGTCGGTAGATATGTGCTTCGGCTATTTTCGTGGATATTCGCCTCTGTTCGGAACAAAACACAGATGCGGTGCAAGCGCCGCTAGCGCTACTCTGACTGGCCAGTTTTATTCTGAATTCGGATCACTAATCTTTTGTCACCATCAAGTCAAGTTACGTTGCTTGCTTTGATTAAATAGTCGTTGCTTGTTGAGAAATATTTATAAGAGTACATTGACAACAAAAATCATGGAGACACCGAAAAAAAACGAAACCAAGATTGAAAATAAGCCTTTGAACAACCCATACAACCCCTGGAATATGTTTAAATCACGAACCAGGACTGAAAGCGAGGGCAGCACAGGATCTAATTCACAAACCTATCAATCAGGTAAGTGACTGATTCCATCATTTAGCAAGTAAGGCAATATCCTGGAGTACTAGACTAGCTGTGTTTACAATCTTCGACCACATCATCACCCCTTAAAGCCTATATGCTGCTAACTATTAAAAAATTGTTATTGCACCCGATTGTATTTTATTTATTAAGCAATGTAACCCGACCAAAACGAATTAAATAAATAAACAACTTCTTTGTGAAAAAAGAAAACGTTTTCTAAAATAAAAATCCAAACATCGGTACCTACTTATATGACCAAAATAAACAAAACGCATGTGGTTGGAAATGTGGACTGCCTTGAGTCATGTATTCCACCAAGTAGGTAGGGACCTACCTACTTATACTTTAACCTTCTATAAGTGAACGTAAACTTGTTTTATATTAATTTAAAATCGCGTGTCGAATATTATTTATCATTAGAACTTATGTAAGCAGGTACCTAGGTACTAGTCTCGTGATTTTAATAGGTTTACTTCGATTTAAATATTTCTTACTTTTTATAGATTCTTTTCATATAAAGTATCCTACATATTATTATATTAGATTATAACTATCGGATGTCACCATAATATTTTGTCTTTGCACATCACCGGCCGCGGTCGCTGTCGCGGCACGCTCGCTACGCTCGCTCGGCTCGCACGCCTCGGTCACCAGAAAAAACCTTTTTTTTTTTTTGACCCAGGGAAAATGCTTTATGCATACCACCGCCTTGGGGCGGGCGGTGGTTATGTGGGACTCCGCCCTGAAAAGGGCGACCTACCCACTAAAAACCCTGGGGTGTTCCTCCTCAGCGCCACGCGTCAGGGCCGCGGGAATCGCTAATTGCATGCTCCGCGGCCCCGACGGCGCTAGCCCGCACGTAGCGGGCTCCTTAACCCCACCAAGAGTGTCGGGGTGCTCTACGCTCTCTTGTAACTAGGCACTACTTGTAATCAGGGCCCTTATTCACTATGACTAACAACATTCCTTGCCCATAACGCGCGTCTCAAAAACGCCTTTCCAAACGTTCTATATGCCAAAATAAAATATTAAAAATTATTATTCTTTATGCCATAAGAAACGTTGTAAATGTATTTTTTTGGTGTAAAACTTCTTTGATTACGAGGGAAAAACAGTTTTTGCGGCGTCTTATCTTAGCGCGTAGTGAATAACGGCCTCATGTGGCCACGACATAACCATTACATTAGTTAAAATTATTGAGTTTGCGCTTATAAAATATTTGTCGCCATTTTACAAACAAAGATAATCATGATAGGTAACTAGAAAAAGCTTTTTTCTCTTGTACGTTTTTAAATAATACTTTACTCATTTTGGCAAGCCTTTATTTACTATATTTTACTAGCTGCGCCCCGCGGTTTCACCCGCGTGAGTTTCAGAATTCCCGCAGGAACTCCCTTTAGGGGGATGAAAAATAGATGTTGTCCGATTCTCAGACATACTGAATATGCATACAAAATTTCATAACAATCGGTCAAGCCGTTTCGGAGGAGTATGGGAACGAACATTGTGACACGAGAATTTTATATATTAGATAATGTCATAATCAATAATCTTGGTGTGATACCATGGTGCAGTTGAGTAAGAAAATTTAAATACAACAAACAAGTGAGTTTTAAACGGTTTTTTCATTGTTTAATTTTTGTTTCAGGATCTCAATTTGGAGCTTTCCAGAGACAGACGAGTAAAAATGAAGAATATTTATGGATGATGTGAGTTGAAATTTATATTCATTTCAAAACGACAGAAAATTATTGTACTTAGTATGTATATTCGCTTCGACAGTAGATGTAACATCGCAGTTAGGTACTTGTTGTGGGAAGAAAAAAAAACAACTGAGAGGTTCCCCTGTGTGCATATTTTCTTTACTTACCTATTATCATAAGTTAATAAAAGCTTTTTATCAATTTTACAAGAAAACGTTCTCAAACTGAATTACAACTCCCTTTAGTAGACTATTGAATTCAGAGAAGAATACACAACGTATATTACGAAACTTGACAACCGTAGCATGATTAAAGTATGAATTCTTTGGTAATTAATTATAAAAATATTTTTGTGTAAAGGCCTTTTGTGCGATCTAACAGAAAATATTCCTTTTGGTATTTTACTTAAAAATGTTAAAGATTGTGATAATGTTCCGACGTTTTGTGCTCAAGCACAAAAACCTGGATTAACACAAAGGATAGTTTTACTCTAAGGAACCCGAAATTCACGAGTAGGAAGCAACTCATTTCCCACGCATGGGTTTAATAGGTACATGATTACAAAAAAACTATTTCTTCTCTTACCTACTATATCTCCACTTAGGCTTTTTTGTTTATAGTTAGAATGTGTATTAGGTATACCGTATAGGAGATTAGGTAGGTACTTTGCTGGCTTTCCAAAATTATTTGCAATGTTTTAATATTTCCTTAGAAATAACGATACATATAAAAACTAAAAGAAAGAGTGTCACCATCTTCTTAAGCCAGTTGGCATCGTCGCACTAAGTTAACCTAAATTAACTTCAGACAAAGTAGTCCAAGGAGTGAATTTTAACAAAGATTACGTTAGACTCGCATATTAGCAATAACCGATTCCCAAGGTTGACCACTCGCGTAGGAACCGCAGAGGTTGTGAACGTTGGTAGTGGTTTCGCATGCGTGCCGCTTTTGCAGTATGTGGAAAGGAGACGGACCTACTGCAACGGCTTGGCTCAGCACGCCGATGCCGATGGTGTCGAAACCTCAGGCGGCTGCGGCGCGGCAGGCGCACGCGCCCGCTCGTGTTCCACAGTCCGCCGCTAGATACACTCCCACAACTCACTCATCCATTGTGCTCTCGGTTAATAGTGACAGTGATCAATAACGAACCACATGCCGGGATCGAATAAGCCTGTGGGATAACGAAGCAACGTAACAAGGACTAATTGAAATGACTATATTATTATGCCAAAGACATATTTTCTTAATGTGTAAGTTGCCCATCTATAATAGTCGTGTGTAGTTAAACAAACAGGCATCAGTATGAGTTTGGATTATATTAAAAGTGTGCATTAGTAGGTATGTATGTCGTAGTTATATGTAAATATTAATTGCAACAAAGTGACGACCATAATAATTTTCCAATGTTGTCCAATTTTCCAACCTTTAATTGTCAGCGAAATCGCTTATGTTTCATGTAATACAAACAGTATTGTCACTCCATACACGTACACCTCAGTTTATATACGATAAATTACGAACATTACGATAAATTACGAACATTGCAGAAGCCTTGCGTAGACAAAGTTATGTTAAGCTGCGTTTTTTGCCCTGTTGTGTTTTGGGTTCCACGTGGTACCAAAGAAAGGAAAGTATGTGTTAATCCAGAACTATCTAACTTTGTGCAAAATTTCATCCAAATATACATGTATATGTACGTATTCATACATCTTCACACACTTGCACATGTAGCTACCTAGTAAATATTATAAATACTAGCAGGATTTTGATAAAATAGATCCCTTAAAATTTTAAATTACGTTTTACATTCGTAGATGATGATGCTTTTCGAAAACATTTTACTGCAAAATGCTATGCGTCACTACGTTTTTTTTTTTCACATCAATGACCGTCATAGCCATTTTGTCGTTTTTCGGTTTTTCTACTCTGTGGAGCGAAGGCCGCTTGCATCATTAATGTGTAACACGTCGATTACATACCTATTATGATTTATGGATTACCAGTTTACAACGTCTCGTTTAGTGTTTACATAACCGAATGACATGACGCCATGGTCATTGTCTCTTGGGCTTTTATTTTAAATTCGCGGTTATGCTCCAAATATCGTACCATTGCATTATTGGGAGCAATTCGTTATATTGTAAGAATGGTCTAACAAACATGCAACAGTTAAACACCGTGATCGTAAATCTTAAGTTGCATAACATAAAGATCTTGTCCTATGTGAATGTCCGTTTATTACAAATTCAATTATTGTACTGCAGCCCAGTTTGTAAAGTTAAGTTAGGCTGTTTAGGACCATATTTTCGAGCCCCTAAACTCTTATCCCCTTATCAATACTATATAAAGAGCTAAAGTTTGTGAATTGCGAGTTTTTGTTGTAGAGGGTAATCTCTGGATCTACTAAACCGATTTTGAAAATTCTTTCACTTATAGGAAGCTACAGTAGTCCCGACTGACCTAGGGTTACTTTTTCTCCCAGAACTACCGCGGGAACTCCGAAATTACCGCGGCTGAAACCGCGGGAGAACAGCTAGTATGGTATTATTTTCTATGGTATGGTATTTATAAAAATTAATTGTTGTGAATTCGATTGCCAGCTTCAAATAGGTATCTACTACGATCTTGCTTTATAAAATGAAACAATAATGACATAATATGGTTAGGTACATATAAAAAAAAAAAATTTTATAAAAGATCCGCTGATCTCCATTAACCTTATTTTGTCAACTATTATATTATGTACATAGTAATTTTTTGTGGGTATGCTTTAAGTTAAAATTACCATAAATATTTTTGACAGATAAAAAAAATATTTTCCATAGTAGGTACAGGATTATTACAACTCTGTAAATACATAGTAAATACAAAACACTTACTTACGTATACGTAAAAAGAATGAGCAATTAATTACTTATTACGTAACAAAGCATATACATAGGTATAAACAAAGTAGGTAGGTATACTACCTGCCTATATAAAAAGACTTTTGCTATTATTTACTGTTTGCCATTTGGGCTTGTGGTTCGTTTGTTTGTTCAACAAAAAAAAAGACAGCCAATTACTCAATTTTTCTAATACATTTATTAATGCTATGCAATTTGGTTGACTAAAGGTCACACATTTTAGGTTAATAGGTACTTTCGTTTCATAGACGCATTCGAATTTCATATAAAAAACTTTGCATAATGATTTTTTATAATTATGACTAATGAATTTACTAATTTTGAGAAGTAACTTTTTGAAATACATTCTTTTGCGACTAATGAAGTAAGTAACAAAGATGTCTAGAATTGGCAGTTTACCATAAATATCAAACATAAAAAAAACAATCTGTTTTTTTCACGATATAGGTAGGTACTCAAAAACTACTGAATGGATTTTCATACGGTTTCCACTAATAGATATAGAGCGATTCATGAGGAAGGTTTAGGTATATAATTGGTCAAGGTTTTGTGTAAATTGGTTGAAATATAACAATAATCCTTACATACAAAACAAAGTCCTCTACCGTGTCTGCCTGTCAGTCTGTCTGTTCGCGATAAACTCAAAGACTACTTATCGGATTTTCATGCGGTTTTCGCCAACAGAAAGAGTGACTCCAGGGGAAGGTTTATAGGTATAGTATAGAATTTGTTTGGGTATAGTTTACCCTGGGAAGCTAGTACTTGTTAAAAGTGTCGGAAAAAGTTTTTTTTACGCTTTCACGTGTTAATGAGTTCCTGCGGGAATTATAGGATAAATTATAGAATAGAATACTCTTTATTGTAAACCAAAATAATATACCTATAAACCTTTACTCTACCTATTGGTGAAAACCGTATGAAAATCCGTTTCGTAGTTTTTTATTTAATCGCGAACAGACCGACAAACAGATAAACGTGGCGAAGGACTTTGTTTTATAACATAAGTATACCTAAGGATATGACTGAATCTTTTTTAATATTATCACTTATGTATTAGGTATAGATTTTATATGATGACAGGTACCATCTTTAGGTCAAGTAAACATAGATAAAACACTCAATTTCAAACTTTACTCAATCGTAAGTACCTATTTATAATTTTATTATCTGTGGCTATCTTCATGCCTACGCGTATATTTATTGTTATGGTGTACAAATGATGTGCGCGTTTGTACATAAAGATCGTGCGGTCAGCGTACTTTGTCCAAAGCCTATACTTAAGTATAAGTAATATATCAGATACATAACGATATATAATAATACAGACTATATACCGGAAAATGAACATCTTATTTTGTTTGTAGAGCTCAATCGGTGTGATCGGCAATCTTATTTGCTGTGCTCATTTGGCTAAGATCCATTTCTTATCGTACACGTGTGACAGATCGTCAATGCCAGAATATTCGATAGCATATTTTGATGGATAATATAATTATTATATGCCTTAATAGATACTAATTTATTTTTTTATACAGTCACGATACTTTTTCATGATTCACATTCACACATTCATAAAGTGTGTTTATTTCTTTGATAAAATATCAAATCGGTAAGTACGAGTTCTTAACGAATGATTTCTATAAAAAACGATGTAGAAAATGTAGAAACGAAAACGATGTACATGATATGTAGATTTGTTCATATTATACTTAACATATAACATATTATGAGTATGACAGGTATCCTATACTTATTGACATATTGAAAAATTGTTCTTATATTATATTACTAGCTGTGCCCCGCGGTTTCACCCGCGCGAAAGGTTTTTATACAACTTTTTTTCCCGACATCCGATTTCAATGAAACAAAGCCTATATGTAGCTCCAGGCTAAGCTTAATCTACCTGTGAAAACCGCATGACAATCCGTTCAGTAGATTCGGAGATTATCGCGAACAGACAGACAGACAGACAGAAAAGATTTTTAAAAATCCTTTTTTTGTGGTTGGTTACTCTTGGTTTATCATCCTCTGTCAGTTAGTTTTTGTTAAAAATATTCAATGTAAAGAATCTTTTATTATAGTATAGATTTCAAATAAGTAGGTAGGTAGGTACTACATATATTATTATAACACCAGACATTTGATCTCTTTAATTGAACTCTCAAGAATTTTATTATGTACGTAATGTATAATAACAGCAAAACTCGTTCAAAATTCGTATACCTACCTATCATCAATATTCATAAGCAGCATTAAAAACAGATGACATTGAACTTTATTTTTAAAATTCGCAATTATCTAATAAAATATTAAAATGCAGTTTTCATTCGTGAAAGATATATTTTGAAGTTTATTATTATATGTATGTGATACCTACTATACGATAGATAAATAGTTTGGCTGACAATTTAAGTTTCACGGAGTTAATATTCTTGGCTGTATTGAATTTATTATTGCATACTACACGTTGTCAGAGGTACAGAAAAAGACATAGGGTACCTACTTTTTATCCCGGAATTCCCGCGAGATCTCCGACATTAACGCGGGTGAAACCGCGGAGCACAGCAAGTACTTATATAAATGGTAATAAATAAAATTTTTCGTTGTTAAAACACAAATTAAAAAAGTCAAACGTAATGATATACCTACGACATATTAATATATACTACTTAGTAGGTACTTGTACTCGAAATCGTTCTGTTTACCTACTATAATAGTATATGAATAAAAGCAAAATACCTACCACTCACTATTCATTGACTGAATACTTGACCTATTAAGCTGAAAGACAGGTAGATAATAGAATGTCTTTGCGTATTAGGGCTAAAAAATCACATTTCAAATTCTCCGTACCTAATTAAAGAAAACGCATACTTTTATAAAAAGCAATACCAAAACTAGACGCTATCACTGTGTTGCAGTCCGCACGCCCCCGCCCACTCTATATACCAGCCTCAGACGAAATAAAATCTGAGATACCAGCGGAGCTAGGATGCGCAACATGATAAAATTTTATCGAGCCATTTTATCGATTCTCGTCGACATAATATATCGTTTTGTCTACCAGTGGTAAAAAATGTTTAACCGAATCTAGTCTTAACTCAATACCTCACTACTGCACTTTTTTGCTTGGACGCCCACAAATATTTGTCGTGTCGACAATTTTATCTTTCGTTCGATAAACATATCATGTTGCGCATCCTAGCTCCGCAGCTCATGCAATAGGTTTTCTGTTTCACCTAAAAACATACAAATCTTTTTAATTCATCGGCAACGTTTACGAAACAATAAATTATACAGCTACTTAGGTATTATATACATTAGGTATAGGTACATATTTATATAATTTTTTATAACATTGAAAAGACTTGTTTGTAATATTCGATATCCAAACATTTTACATTTGTAGTTTGTTTGTAGGTATATTCGCCTGAATTGATAGAGAGCGACGGTACGCTATGGGTATACCTCTGGCATTTTGTAGAGTTCGTCCGTTTACAAACGGCCGACATTTTGTATATTTCCTTGGGCAGAAAATGCGTTGTGGAAGGTTCTCGTTTAATAAAAATGGTATTCTAAATTTCGACAATCGATCTACCGTTTGACTCTGACTTTGTTAGCATGCCAGCCCGTCGTCGTCGTATTCGAACACATACAGAACACAACACATACACACACAGTCACACACGCACTCGCACACACAAAACACGCGGTTTTAAATATTCTCGCACAAATACATCACTACATATTATAAATGCCCTGCGCCGCGTCTGTCCGTCGGCCTGTTCGCGTTTTCACCAATAGATAGAGTGATTCAAGAAGAAAGTTTACCTTGACCTATAAGTACCTATAGTTTATCCTGGAATTCCCGCGGGAACTTCGAAATAATCGCGGTTGAAACCGCGGGAGACAGCTAGTATACACAATAAATCCAATGTACTTCTAAATATGATTTGGATGAATACAAAAAAAGATTCTTTATACCGAGTTCCCGAGGGAATTCCTTATAAATTCACACAGGTGAAACCGCGGGAAACATCTGCTATTTCGTAAATAATTCATTGGTTATTTTTTTTGCATTTTACGTAGGCACCTACCTGCTCTTAATATGTATGGATTTGTAATTCGATATGAATTTCCGTAATATATTTTTGTGATCACTTTGTTAACAGCCGTGTAGCTATATTTAATCAGGCGCGAGTAATTCGAATGGATTCCAAATCGAATGGATTTTAAATCATCATCGTCACATCAGCCAGGGACTAATTTCTATATGTATTTTTATCTATAAATGTAATAATTCAAACATGCAAAAACGGCTGAACGAATTTGCACACAAAATGGCAAAATGGCAAAGAAACTATTATTACCTGGATTAATACTACTATGCCAGAGCCAGATATTTTTTATGCCAGAATTTTTGAGATTTTATCTCTAGATTCCCGCGGGAACTCCGGAATTGTTGCGGGTAAAACCACAGGGAACAGACTTGCTATTCTTTTTTATACGAGAAATGAAACATGATCCTAGATGGTATTTGCTTCAATGGACGCAAAAACCAGCAAGTGGAAAGTACCTATTGCAAGTGACCTTTGTGGCATTTCATTTATTTTAGTTAAATCCACATGACGTATGGCGCATCGCTTCAAAAATGTTTACTTCGTTTTTTTTTTTCAATAATTTATAGAAGAAACAAATTTGTAGATAAATTACCTATATATCAATGGTTTTAATAGTATAGAATATAATTTATGATCAAACAAACTTACCAAGTGAAGTTCGATCGTTATAATATATCTGAAGAATGAAGCGATGCAGTATAATTATAGATAAAAGAAACATTCGAAATCTTATATTATGTAAAATTACGAGGGACTTGAACGCGATGTTTTTTACGTTTTTTGCCTGACGTTTCGGCTGAGTTGCATCACCGCGCCGTGGTCACAGGCTACCTATAATGTGCTCAAAACGCGAAAATCTAAAAACTTTAATTCGATATCTTTCCATCAATTCTATCGTACCTACATAATTTTTATTTATCTACATTACTGCTTTATCCCGAGGAAACTTATAAGGCGGAAATTATTACATTATGATTATGATTTCATGTACTTACTTGTACATTCATTATTTATACTATTTACATTCATTATATTATGTACGAGCTGGGTACCATTTTGGCTTTAGTAATTTAAATTTAGTAATAGGTATTTTGTAACTGTTTTTTTTTTGTTTATTTAATTTCTCTTTTAATGTACTTACTGTTTTTATTTTAAGCCAAATAAAATTTATTATTATTATTACGATTAAAAAGTACCTAGTACCTACTTACGATAATATTTCGTCATTTTGTTTCAGGTGGAGATCTTAGCTGCCAGCACATCTGCATGGGCGAAGCTAAGCTATTTAGACATTGCGTCACTGACAAGTTTAGCTGTTAGGTTTGTGCCTAGACTATAGTATTAAATATGAACTATCGGTTTACAAATCCAATTGTTCAAAATGTACGAAGGTAGAATGTTCGAGCAAATTGCATTCGTGCCGACATGGTTTCTGGTGGCGTGGTTGGGGGCTTGTATACTGTTCAGTCCTTTCGCCATATTTTTTGTGATGTGTTTACCGCAGCTGCCCCTATTAGTTGTTCGAAGGCTCTGCTATATACCATTTGAGTATATTTGACAAGACGCCGAACACCTATTATGGGCCAATTTTTGTAATTATAAAGTTAAGAAGTAATTTGATTAAGGTTTTGTATAATAATTTTAGATTGTCGAATGTGTAAATATCTAGTTTTATTTTTATCAAAACTTATAATTGTTAATAAAAGTTTCATTAATTCTTTTTTTTATTATTACTGCTAGTGCATGTAGCCTTTATACCCTTTTCAGATTTTTATAGAACAGGTGATCGCCGCGGTTTCATGCGCAGTAATTTCGGAGTTTCCGTGGGAATTTTGTGATACAATAACAATGTGAATGAATGCAAAATTTCATGAGTTTTTACTGGTATTAATTTCGGAGTTCCTGCGGGAATTCCGGCATAAAAGTACTATGTCCTTAATTCTCTGTATCCCTGACAACGTGTATGCAAAATTTCATGATGATCCGTTAGGCCGTTGAGGCGTGAAAGTAAGTATCCTTACTAACGCAATTTAGAGAGACAGTATAATTATATTTATATCTATATTTATACTAATATAAAGAGCAAAAGTTTGTGAGTTTGTGACGTTGTAGGGGGTAATCTCTGGATCTACTGAACCGATTTTGATAATTCTTTCTTATAGAAAGCTACAGTGATCCTGAGTGTCATAGGGTAGGTACTTTTTAATCTGAAATTCCCGCGGGAACTCCGAATTTGCCGCGGGTAAAACCACTGGATCTCTGGATCTACTGAACTGATTTTGAAAATTCTTTCATTTATAGGAAGCTACAGTGATTTTGAGTGACATAGGGTACTTTTATCCTGAAATTCTTGCGGAAATTCCAGAGTTCGTGAGTTCGTGTGCTTGTGAGATTGTAGGGGGAAATATCTGGATCTACTGAACTGATTTTAAAAATTCTTTCACATATAAAAAGTTTCAGTGATCCTGAGTGACATAGGGTACTTTATATCCCGGAATTCCCGCGGGAACTCCAGAGTTTGTGAGGTTATTATCTATGCATCTACTTAATAGATAGAAAGCTAAAGTGATCCTGAGTGACATAGGGTACTTTTTATCCCGGAATTCCCGCGGGAACTCCGAAATTTCCGCGGGTGAAACCGCGGGGGTCAGCTAGTCTATATTTTATAAAATGAATCCATATTTACCTTGGTTACCGCGTGAAGGGCTGGACCAAATTCGCTAATTCTTTTTTTTATTATGTGTGTTATTGTAAGGAGAAGAATAATAACAGAAGTTTAGTGTTTCTGCGGAAATTCCGAAAATTACGTGGGTGAATCTTCAAACCGCGCGGTTGAACCGATTTTAAACGGACTTTCACTGCTAAATAGCTGATGTTATAAGGAGTAAATTAGGCTACTTTGGAGTTCCAGTGGGAATTCCAAAACTCACGAGGGTGAAATCGCGGGCATAGCTAGTACTTAATACTTATACCTACCCAAGAAGCAGTGTGATGTAGGACAATGCAATCCTTGCTAGATGCGAATGTGAGTTGGTTTATTACGCTTTCACACGATAACTAATCCACAAGAAATCATGAATTTTTGCATGAATATTGTACAGAAAAAGGACATAGGATACTTGGTACCCCGTGATTTCTGTGGGAAACAATTTTCACCTTGATTTTGACTCCCTCGCAAATACAAACAAAATTCGTAGGTATCAATAAAATCTCTGATATTCATAACCCCTGATTTTTTTTCTGTGGATAGAGAACTAACAAGTCCTACCCGAGGCTTAGGACTACTATCATAGTTGCTTGTCTCACAATCATTTATAACTTTATTCAATAATTCTTATTCAAATACATTTTATTGCTTGAAAAGAAACACCAATAAAAAAGCCAAAAAAGGACAGAGCAAAAGTCTGTAGTTGATTGAAAATCCTATAAATCCACAGTCCGATGCCCCGATAGCTAAAATATGTCGGTAGCGCCATCTAGACAAAGTGTAATAAAATGTAGAGATCACTAGGAGCTTTACCCGGTAGAGCTTGACTCTTGAGGTATATCAGCTATCTTGTTTTTGTAGACTTGTCAGGCTTTTTGTGTCTTGTTATTATCGTTAGAGGGTGCTTTTTAAAATTTTTCTAGGTTAAAGAAGTGAAAAAATAAATATGGACACGAAAAAAATATAGCTGGATCTCAACATCTGACCAAACTAAAAAAGTAGGTTGCTAAAAATTAATTTTAGTGCTAACATACTTTTTAACACTAAAATAGTAAATACAATAGAATTTTTACTAAATATTAGATATAGTATTTTAGAGTTAAAAAGTAGTTTGGTCGGATGTTGAAATCCGACCATTATGCTTTTCATATCCAGAAATAGCAAGCAGTAGAGCTTAATAGCAAAAAATATTAATACCTACCAACTTATAATATCATTAGAGCTCAGAGTTTCAAGGTGAGTTCTTCTCAGAATGACTTGGTCCAAGTTCTGAGGGTCAAAAAATATTAATACCCGAGTTAATTACAGTCTGCTACAGCTAGTATACTTGTAGCATAATTACCTTAGTACCAAATTAAGTTTTTAAATTTAACTTAGAATAATCCAAATCAACAGTGTTAACTGATTATTCATTCATATTTAGATGAGAGAAATACGTTATAAATTTTAATACAAAAGGACGCAATAATACCTACCGAGCATTATGTCCGATTTTGTCATCACCATTAAGCCTCAATTTGTCCAACATCGGTGCATCTATCATGTCTTTTGTCATTGTGGTACCTAAATTATGAAATCATAACTGACATTATTTACATACCTACGAGTAGGTACTTAGTAAATTTTATGTCGTCACTTTCAACCTCAATATTGTTTTGTTTTTAGTAAAAATGGCATAAAGTGTATGAAAACTTGAAATCTTAACTTTTCATCTTTAGACATGTAATATTTCTTTAAACCAATCCTTGTTTTGCATTTACTTAAAAAATATAAATTGCACATCAAAATAGTGGAAATCAAAAGAAATCGCTAGTACTCATATAGTGGTACTTTTGTAGATATACCCATGTAGCTAAGTACCTACTCCTACCTATACCTACTCGATCGTGAGAAGTAATAACAACACAATACTTTAATATAACAGAATCGGAAATAAGAGGATTGATCTTTTATTTGTCAATGACACCGTTGCGCGTTGGCCTAATGGTTAGTAAATCTGAATGCTGCCAGGTGTTTCACGTTCGATTCCCGCGTCAGGGTAAATATTTACGTTAATTCAGAGTCTGAGTATTTACTATGACGTGTGCATTAACTAACAAAAAAAAAGTAGATAGGTAATAAATCAGTTGTCTGACACCCACAATAGGTAACACTGCACACTATGAAATGTTAAATTGGCCATGTATTAATATCTACGATTTTCTGCAGATAAACTATAAGTAAATCAATTTAAGCAACACAAAAGCAACAGCAAGTCAAAGTGAGAACAACATACACTACAGCTGCATAGGTAATATGCATGTTAACTGAATGGATTCAGTTGTATATATTCTTGCATACCCATATACGTATATAGTTATGAAAGTGACCATAACTAAGAAACTTATCACTATCAGTTATTAGGACAAAGCACTGAGTTGGGCGTGTCAGTGTATTAGACAGCAAGGACACCATTACGCATATAAAATTACATTGCTGGAAGTGCTAGAATCAAACTGTATTAATCCCTAGGAAAGTATTACGCATTTAACGCGTATAGTATAATATAATTAAATGGCTACATTCATTGTTTTTCTTCTTCAATCTCCGGGTAGCTACAATAGACAACGACCTTCTCTCGCATTTGATATGCAATGTCTACTTTTTACCGTTTATGTATATATGAAATTTTACGTTAAACCTACCTACGTAACAACGTCTTGAAACAAACAATTTTTATAAAGATTCTAGATCCTACTAATAATAAAAATGTCTTGACCACGTAATTTATAATGTAACGTCATTCTAAGAAGTTATGTCTGTGTTGCTAAGTGCATAGCTATCAAGCACCAAATTGAAAAATTTATTTTTTCGTGAAACCGCGCTGCACAGCTAGTTAGTAATAAGTAAATTAAATCTTTGAAGAATCCATAATATTATCTACAACATCTAAAATCATCCATGATCATTCTCTAAACATGATGTAAATAAACGAATCTTGATTTTTAATATCTCTGTTCATAGTAATTTTCAATATTGTAAACACCTAATTACATTACTCAATCAAAACTGCAGTATAGCAAAATGCGATTATAGTAATGAGTAGTGAACTTGTGACAGACGCACTTCCAGTAAGGTTTGTGTCAGTAACGGCGGCTGAGGTGCGCGAGAGCAACCACCGCGCCACTCCACTACCCACCACTCGACGAGGCGCGCGCAACATGACGGCCAGGCTTAGTCTGCACGTGAGTATACAGCCTTATTTCAACATCGCATTAACACCCATCCAGTAATAACAATATGACAAACTAACAACGCCTCGCTTTCTTTGGAATAACGCCGTCTTACTCACTGGAATTTCGAATAACACTGCTAAACTTCCTTCGAGCGTATGTACGTGCAACGTTTCTTTGAAGTTGTATCTACACGTAGCGTTCGACTATTGTGGTTCCGATTTTATCCTATTACTGCTGCTGTGAGCATTCTTGTTCATACAAAAAATAAATTCAAATCCAAATGTAAAAACATACCTATATAAGTAACCTATAGGTATTACTGCTTTCTTGGAAACGGCTCTAATGATATTTATCAAATTTTGTATTTTACATAGATAGTCTTTTACTGTTTAAGTTTATCTATAATTCTAGATAGGTATCTAGGTCCAAAGCAAATGGGAGATTTTTTTTATAATTTGTGTTAATATTTTCTAGAAGTGAAAACTTTAAATCGTGTCGAAATAGTTAGTACCTACATATAATTAACTAGCTGTTCCCCGAGGTTTCACCCGTGTTAATTTCAGAGTTTCCGTAGGAATGCCGGATTACAATATAGCCTATGCTGCTCAGGGATAATGTAGCTTTCTAATGGTGAAGGAATTTTTAAAATCGGTCCGGTAGTTTTTAAGTTAAATCGTAACAAACAAACAAACAAACAGACAAAAAATCAAATCTTTCCTCTTTATAATATTAGTAAAGATTATTCGCATTATTTATTTCGATAGATATAGAGACAGACGTCAGACAGGTGTGAGTTCACAAGTACCTATAGGTATATTATATTTGTATATGCTATTGTCGATATAAATGAAGATACAAAAAGGAAGTTACGAGTAGTTACTTATCCCCCAAAAGTGGTGCTTACCTGTATGTTGTAAGGATATTTATTTCTCCGCAATTTGTACACAATTAGAAACTCAGGACGCTCAGTTCCTGGCGTGACTTGGTTAGTGGTACTTTTTTTATTGTTTTGCTAATCAACTGTAAAATTTACATGTCATGTTCAACACTTTGCTAAAACTACTTTGCTCTAGCAGGTTGACTTAACAAGCACTAATGTTACTAAATATTACTAGTAAATAAACTAGTTTATAAATGCTTATTATGAAATCTTTAATATAAGTTGCTAATTTCTGCCAATTATAAGTTTACAACTACTTCTATTACCCATATTATATAATCTACAATAATATAAATAACATAAATCATAATATTTGTTACTCGACCGCCGCGCCGTCGTCGATTAACATGATTTCGTCACTTGACATTATGATCTCCATAGAATACTGGTCAACCATCTCAACCATCAACCATCTGACCGGAGCAGTTTGCAAACGCTGCCACATTTCCTATTTAATAATAACAAAAAAGACAAAATTATTTGTAAAACTCTCAATTTTTCCTCACTTTCACTTTTAACCGTGAACCAAAAATCGGGTATTTACCTCAACCCTGATTCACTACGACCAAAAACATTCGTAGCTTATAATGCGTGTGCCTAAAACGACAACACAATCAAAAACGCTCGCAAAAAATATAATATAAATACTCCATTTCCTATAAGACACGCTGTCTAAATATATTTTAGAAGTGAAATTCCTTTGGGCATGAGAGGAAAAAAAAATTGTGGCTCGCGCGCCGTATTATGGTCATAGTGAATCAGGGCCTTGTGGAGCACTAGAAGTGCAACTAGGTAAAGTTCACAAAGCTCAAAGCCCTTTGTGTGAGACTCTTGCGCACGGTCATTGAACCCCGCGGACTTCACTAGAGAATGCATAGCGATGCGCAGACTGTCCAATTTGAATTTATTTAAAGCAGTTGATGATGAAGATATTATGTTCAGTTCAGAGTACAAACAGCGGTACAGACGCAAGCTAATGTCATTTTTTGCCATAGCTTATTCGGATTATAACTACATGTACGTTACGAGTAGGACTTAAGGTCAAGAAATTCCCTTTTATTTTGCTCAGTCATAAAAATATTATAAAACATCTCATTTCACATTTTGAATCAACCAGCAGCAGCGAATTTTTGGAATTACCTACCCTTAAATATAAGAAATTCACTGACCGTTGACATATATCTATAGGTTCTCTTCAGGCTGAGAGAGGTTAGTAGGTACAGTTTGGCATGTGTCAGAAAACAGTTACTAAAACAACAGAATGTTTCTTGATTGGTTTGAAGTAACAGCGGTTTATTTTTGTGAGGACATTTGTATGGAATCTATGTACAAAGTAATATTTTTTTACATATCTATCTACTTAATTGATTTTTATTAGACCTATATACATACAAAGCCTTTTTCTTACTTTTAATCAAGATAACTACGTATATTTCATATCGTAGGTAATGTGTCGTTCCAAATATTATTTTTAATTTCGGAGTTCCCGCGAGAATTTCAGAGTAAAAAGTACCCTATATCCTTTTCTGTACCCTTGACTACGTGTTTGCAAAATTTCATGATGACCGGTTGAGTAGTTAAGGCGTGAAAGCGTACAAAAAAAACAAACATACTCTTACAATAGTAGGATATGAGCAAAAGTTGTAACTAGTGCGGGTAGTTTTGTCAGTGACAGAGTTTTGAAACCGAAACGTCACAGTGTGGGCACTGGGCAGCCGCGGGCGGCCGGCGCGACACCGACGGAACACCGAGCCTTGACATTTCAATTCGTCATGGACTTGGAACTTGGTTAGGGACTAGTGGAACAGTTGTGTAAGCCTACATAACTACACACGAGCAGTGTTTAATACAGTGGTTAATACACTATATGAAAATACTTACTAAACTAGTGACCCGCCCCGACTTCACACGGAAGCATTTTCGATCAAACCTCTCAGTCGGCTTGAATTTTTCCTACATCTCAAACAATTATCGTAATATTTCAACAAATTAACACAAAAGAATATTAAACTTTACCTACTTACGTAAAAATAAACCTTCTTGGACCTACCCTATCTATTGATGAAAACCGCATCAAAATCCGTTGCGCACTGATGAACAGACGGTGCAAAGCGACTCTGTTTTGTACTATGCAGAGAAGATTCTGTGACAAAAGTATCAAAGAAAAAATCTGTTTTATGCCCGAGTTAGACACTCCGCTTTTCACTTGATTGCGAGAAAATAAATCAATGGTTATTTTTTGTTGGCTAAAAAATGTCATGGCAACAAAAAAACATCATCATCATCACGCAACAATTTCTTGTGTCCACAAAAGCATAAAAAGCTACCTACTAAAGTCCGCCTAAACTCAGTATAAACAAAAACTTTTCGAGTATGAAAATTAGAAAAAATAATAATTTTGTGTTACGATAATATTTTGAACTGACCTGTCTGAACGAAAGATCAAGGACAGAATCTGAAAAAACAAGTACATGCTTTCATTTTTTAATGCTTAAGCAACATGTAACCCATTTGGGTTACGTAAGTAAAAATAAAACAGAGCAATATAAAAAAAAAGACTAACAGAAAACATGATTACATAAATACATACCTATATTATTATTATGTACCCAAATAAGTCGTGACTAGTGTCCAGCTTACTTATATCATTGGGCTATAAGCTATCCGGAAGCAGCATTAGCGCCGGACCACCGCGGCATCAGCGACAATGGGAGACCGCCTTGGCCTCGCCCACTATCGAGGTCCAAGAAATGCAAGGCGAAAAAACAAACGCGCATTTATTAAGGCCACAATTATACCTATTATTATATTAGCATATTGTCTTATGATCTACGAGTAGCTGTTACCAGCTGTTTCACTCTCGTGAATTTCTTCAGGAACCATACTTTTTTGATCATGATACGGAGCTAAAAGGAGCCAAAGTAATTAATATAATTATGTATAATTATTTCACAAAATGTCATGAAACTTCTTTTAATATTTATGGAGATGGCGAAACGGCAATAAACATATTATCTCCCTCGCACAGTGCACGTGCACGTGTAACGCTTTCGCATTTGTAATAATTACTATTATAAACGCGAAAATGAATTTGTTTGTTTGTTACGCTTTTACGCCTCAACGGCTCAAGGAATCATCACGAGATTTTGCATTCACGTTATGAGGGATACAGAGAAAGACATAGGGTAATTGGTATCCCGGAATTCCCGCGGAAACTACGAAACTACTGCGAATGAAACCGCGGGGATCAGCTAGTATGTACCTAATTTTAAAAATTGCAAGGTCGTCCATTCAATCTAACCAAAATCAATCCTAATGGGTACAAGTCTACAAGATCTTTTACAACGATAAAAGGCAATGTCAAAAAGTTCTGAAAAGTCTTATTGTTGGATTATTGTTAAGGCGTAAAAGCGTAACAGACAGACAGAGTTACTTTCGCATTTATAATATTAGTAGGGATCATACGAAAAATTTACTAGTGAACGTATGGTAAGTAGTTAATCTAACAATTAACACTCACACTACAATCTACATACAATCCACAGTTAAGCATCATTAAGTACAGTTATATGACGGACTGTGCAGTCAAGGTAAATCCTAATTGCTCTTTTCCAAGCCACTTAACAAAGTAATTCGAAAAACTGGTTTCTATTACCTACTGTATTTTTAACTTTTACAGAGTTGTAAAGGGTTTTGTAACCAAAATTTGCAGTTTATTTAAGTTTATTGCAGTGCAGCCACTGCAAGTTATAAAAATTTCCTTAGAGAGAGAATCGTGGTCAAAAAATGTTACGAGAATCAAAAACATTGTATGATATAAATAAGGAAATTCCCAACTGATATCATGTTAAACATTAAACTAGCTGTTCCTCACGGATTTACCCGCGTTAATTTCGGAGATCTTTCATAAAATTACCATATTATATCCTTTTTTGTATCCCTGAAAACGTGTATGCAAAGTTCCATGATGATCGACTTAGCAGTTAAAGCGTGAAAGCGTGACAAACAAACAAACAAACTCACTCTCGCATTATAATAGTAAGGATTAACACTCGTTGGTAATTACATGTTTTTCGTACTCAAACCGTCGAGATTATTGAGCCTACTTTTACATTGTTTTGAAAAGTACTTAATACTAATCCTACTAATATTATAAATGTGAAAGTGTGGATATTTAGATGTTTGGATGTTTGTTACTCAATCACGCAAAAATGGCTAAACGGTTTTGGATGAAATGTGGCATGCACGTTGTCAGTTGTACAGAGAAGGACATAGTGTACTTTTTATCCCGGAATTCCCGCGGGAACTTCGAAATTACCGCGGGTGACACCGCGGGGCACAGCTAGTATATAATATTTTTTCTTACTAAACTAATTTTAATAGGTTGTGGTAAAGTATACACTCGATATTACAATGTTGAATATTTTGTTTCATTCTCAAAGCATTCTCACATTTTTACCATCCTTGGATACAGTACGATTTACGACCCGAGAGTTTAAAATAGTACATTGTTATCCTAGGGGTGAAAGTAACTTATTTAGTCCCGAGACGGGGTTTGGCGCCCGAGCGTAGCGAGGGCGCTAATAGATCGAGGGACTAAATAAGTCTTTCTCCCGAGGGTAACACTGTGCTTTTCATTACGAATGCAAGGAAAGTCAAAATAAAAATAGGAATTAGCTAAAGAAAAAATGAGTGAAGATCGGATAGTCGCTTGACACTTTCCCACCTATTTCTTTTTCTTTGGCCGGCTAGCTATTCAGCCAGTATTTTTTATTTACATTGTGGCGACCTAAAAAAAATATAAATAGGAATTAGCTTAAGAAAAAGTGAGTGAATTTTATTTTAATTAATACCTACTTAAACTTTACGTTATTTCAATTTTACATCGCGCTGGCTGTATAGAAAGTTGAAACATGGTTCAATGGAAATGTGAAAATAGACCTAGTTTTTTTTTAATAATTTGACAGTTGTCAGTTGAAAGCGATTCTCCCTAGGGCTGAAAAGGGTTACTTTCAACCCGCTTCTCAGGCAACTTCAGACCTACTTTCCGAGTATGAGTAATGAAAAATGTGTTTAACTTATGTCTCAACCCTTTTTCCAGTTGCTGCTAGTTGTGCTGCCTGGTCTGATAGCGATCCCAGAGCCGGGCAGGATACCAAAGGTGTACAATGCCCTGATCACCTCCAATCAGAACCTGGAACCCAGCAAGGCGTACCCCGTGTACCAGCCAGTTCTTCACGACGCCTTCCCGTTCCCATTCCAACCCCTATTCTATGGAGGAAGCTTCCCTTTCACAACGGTAAGATTTAATTTTTTTAAATGGTCAACATTAGTAATCCAATACAAATCTAAAAAAGCTAAAAATAAAAAGCTAAAAATAACAAAATACCGATTTAAACCAAAAGACAAAAACACACGTAATATTATTATTGGTTTGTGCTACCACTGATCGGTTGGAATTCGGTGACAAGCCCGCTGGTGTCTGCCCACTTGAGTTGTTTTGCTCACGAAGAGCTGGTGGCAGGAGTCGACTTAACCCATCCATATATTTGGCTTGTCACCGACTTCATACCGATCAGTGGTAGCACAAACCAATAATAATATTACGTGTGTTTTTGTCTTTTGGTTTAAATCGGTATTTTGTTATTTTTAGCTTTTTATTTTTAGCTTTTTTAGATTTGTGTTTTTGGAAGTCGGTTTTAATTTTTTTGTTAAAAATTTGTTTATTTCTTGCTTTTTAGTGAGTTGGTTTGTAATTTATCTAAGTTACAATAGCCTACTGTCAACTGCTCATAACCTTTTACAAAATATTGCTTTTCCCGATGCAGGGACGTTAATTTTTGAGGAGTTCTGCTGGTACACCACCATCAGTTCCACTTCACCATATACATTGTGACGAACATAAATTGTTTAGAAACCACATTCAAGTTAACGAATCGGAATCTGTGAAATACCTATTATTTAGTAGTTCCGATGACCATCTGCGGTCTTCATCATCAGTTCCACTTCTTCAAATTTTACTTTCCAAAAGCAAATAAACGATTTACTATAAAAAATACCCAAATCGCCATAGGTGTGCCTATAAATTTTGAAGAGTTCCCTCGATTTCTCCAAGATTCCACCATCAGATCCGACTTGGTGACAATGTGACCAATTCGGAAGTATCCCCTTTCAAACAAAAAAACAATTTTCCAAATCGCTCTAACTAGAACCCCTGAAATACGTATTATTTTTGAGTAGTTCCGATGACCATCTGTGGTCTTCATCATCAGTTCCGCTTCTTCAAATTTTGCTTTTCGAAAGCAAATGAACGATTTACTATAAAAAATACCCAAATCGCTATTGGTGTGCCTATAATTTTTGAAGAGTTCCCTCGATTTCTCCAAGATCCCTTCATCAGATCCCGACTTGGTGGCAATGGGACCTAATTGGGAGTAAACCCTTTCAAACAAAAAAAGAATTTTGGAAATCGGTCCAACCGTCTTCGAGTAATCGGTGAACATACATAAAAAAAAAAAAAAAAAAACATACATACAATCGAACATAGAACCTCCTCCTTTTTGGAAGTCGGTTAAAAACGAATAAATTTTTGTTTTGCAAATAGGCTCTACATATTACGGTACCCACTAATCAAGGGGAATATTCGTTGCATCTCTTCATAAGAAGGAGAAAGATATCGCCAAGTTATATACATATAATTAGGAGAACATATAGACCTAGTTTATTTTTCTTTGTGAATTTTGTGATCTTGGCAAGAAACTTATAATATGACTTTTGAATTTCAAGACATTCTTATATTAAAGTCTCTCTTAGAATCAGTCGTGGAATTATTGATGTAGATTCCTTTTATCTCTATCACAGATAATATGGACATAGATAAGCGATAGTGTGTTAACCCACACTGGAGAAATTTTGAGTGAATCGTGTTTTAAAATTAAAGCGCCATTTTGTGTCAGCATTTTTTTACGTTCAACATTTTGTTACATATTTAAAAAAATGTTATAGGATAAACACATAATTAAAAAACGTTGTCTACCTCTCAATAAAGCGTTCTGTATCAATAACTTAATTTTGTGGGTTAACATGTTAATGCTTATCTGCGTCCATATAATACTATAGTGTTATATGGACGACTCTATTAAAGATGAGTCATGAATCACTTTAAAAGCTAGAAACTTTTATTTATTGTTTTAATATCTATGTAGGTAGGTTATTTATTATTAGGTAGGTTAGTTATTATCTATGTAGATTAGGTGACCCACCACGTTTTAAATAACAATATCGATGACTGCTATTAAACTTAAATGTACTTATTACCTACTCAATAAATTTACGTAGCCGGTTAGATCAGGCGTAAATATTATTATAATATACTTCGTAGCAAAGTTTTTAGTGCCTCGTGGGAAATAAACGTAATATGCCTTTATAATCTGGTATACAACGCAATGTTTGTACCTACTTTTTACGCGAGAGTAATGAATATATACGTATTAAGAAATGAGTAAAACATGAAGTAATGGGCATGTTGACAAATTTTTTTTAGTCCGTCTTGTATATTAATAAAAAATATTGGACACGTATTTTTTCTTTTTTTACGTAATCAAGAAATAACGGCGATACATTAAGTTAAAATTTCATGTGACGTCACTAACCGGTGCAGTTTGTATGGCGGCTTATAGCGGTTAGTGACGTCACGAGCCGGGGGCCCTAAACTTTAATGCGCTTTATCTCTGTATACTTTCATTTATTTGAAAAAGAAAAAAATACGTGTCTATTGTTTTTTTATTTTCTAACTGACGGACAAATTAGAATTTTGATTTTTAAAAGTCGTCAACTTCTCTATTAACAGTATACATTGTTATTGGCTTTAAATGCGATAGATTGAAGATGAAAAAGAAATAATTAAGTCATTTTAATAACATGTTTTCAGGGTCTATTGTCAGCGCCGGCGCTGCTACCAAAAGATCCAACAGCGCACCCTGCCACGGCAGCGCCATCATCCGAAAGTGCGCCTGATGCTAAAGCTCCTTCTACTGAAAACGTGACCCCGGCACCGGAAGAAACGAATCAAGATACTCAAGCAAAGTCGCAATCGACCCCTGTACCTCCGCCACCAGCGACACAATCGCCAATACCACTGAACGAGTTCGGTCTACCGCCACAAGTTTTACCACTGGGCCGCTTCAATCCAGCTTACAGCGGTTTCAACCATATCGGACCATATGCATTGCCATACCCTAATTTCAGATTCTATGACCCTTACGATCCGTTCAACTTAAGCTTTGGCTCTTATCCGAATACACCTTTGGTTTATGGACCTCTAACAAATGTTCTAGGTCAAAGTACCCCGGTGCTGGCGGGTAGAGAGTCTGATTCTACCGGTACTGCTTCCCCCGGAGCTCCCCAGACTCCTCAGACTCCATCGCAAACTCCACCTGCAGAACCCAGTAACCTCAATGTGCTCAACTTCTCGTCGTCAGATCCAAATATTCCCAACGTTCCCCCACCTCCGCTTCCCCAAGGTGGTCTAAAGCCCGACAAAACAGAATAGTTTCAATAAATTTGATCAATATTTTATAGGTAGTGTAGTAAATCAAAATCTCTTTAAAACGGTAGGTATACATTAAGACTTGAAAATAATGCATGAGGCGAAATTAAACGAAGTTCCTGGAAGTTTTATATGAGTTATACCGATTTGTCAAAGTATCAAGTTTTTACGTTGTTTTTACTTAATTTATCTGATTGAAAGTATCGAGTATGTATTGAATATATAATTTTCTATGTAAATATACAAAAATTCTACTAAAAATATATTGAACCTTTCAATCAATCACTGCAAAGAATCTTGCATACCTGTAAAGGTGCGATTCCATAGACTACGCCAGACCGCAGACGGCAGCGACCAAAGATAATATAATAAATTAATCACTGCGCCAGCAGTAGACCTTTGAATCGGTCGAATTAATTTCACACACGGAATCGCGAATTCACATGTGAATGCTCATATATTTTTTAAGCATTCACGAGTGAATCTTGCGATTCCGTGTGCGAAAAGTAATTCGAACGATTCAAAAATACGGCCTCAGTTGCTATTGTATAGATTCCAAAAGGTAGCGAGCACTGCTGTTGCGTCGCCGCATTACTATATAGATATCTTGTGGTTGTCTTCAATAGGTATACGATTTCAGATATTTTCTCAAATACGTCCTTATGATTAAATAAACAAAGAATTTGATACACAAAATTAATGCAATTACGGTTTCTTAGTCTATTAACACATAATGTCGAACATTGACGGCGGTTCTGTTTCCGCAGGAGGTTAGTCTGCCGTAACGCGAAAAAAAGAGAAATTGGAATCGATCTCATAATTATACAAATTAAAAGGTGCACTTACACGAGCAATTAAAATAAGTATCTATTTTCGGATTATTAACGTCATTATACACAAGTTCAAGCAAATTACGGCATTAACAAATAAATTTGCGAAACAATCGTAGTAATAGTAATGATTATTAGGTATACATATAAATCAAGATTGCTAAACCAATTATTGCTCTAGGATACTCTACTATAGGCCCGACAAGAGTCACTCCTAAAGTTACGTAAGTATGTATAAGTAAATGTAGATGTAAGCTCCTGTAAATGTAAGTAAAATCTCATACTTTAGCGATATTATACATTTAAAAAAATTCCGAGCACTTTGTTATTGCCAACCTACAGAAAATAAAAAAGGGTCGGTATGATAGATCCAATGAAACATTAAACTATCGCCTTATCAGTAAATACAATAAACCTTCTGAAAGTGAAATCATGTCATGTTTGCTCAGTTAAAAGCTCTTTTTATTGGCTACTTTAATAAACAAATAAATTGATAAATATCTAGAAATTACAAGTAAGCACAATAACATAATCTTATCTGAATAACTATTTTTTTTTGTTTTATGACTCTTAATAAAAAAAACAACTGTTGTACAAAACCAACCAGTAGGTACCTATTACGAATTCATAAAGTACCTAAAAATGATTTTCAGCAAACATTTCTTCATCCAAAATGATACTGGATCACTAGTTTTAAGCCCGGAACTAAAATAACAATTCGACCAAATAACAATTCTTTCAGCCTTTCTTGATTCTTAATAATATTTTTCTTAAAATTCTTTAGATTATTTCGTGAACTTTTTATTGAAATGTATTAGCACCCACAGATATTGAAAAATGTACGTACAATACCCTTATACATATATAAAACTTTCTATAGATACAGTCCTCGATCAAGGCTCGTGTCAACTGGTTTTACACTTTTGTAACATAATAACACATTAGAGTACGGACAGAGGGACGAATATGACGAAATTTTTAGGTTTCTGTTTTTGTCAATTTTGGTATTAAATCATTGTACGAAATTCTACAAATGAACATCGAATAAAATAATACTCTTTAGACATCTACTCAAATCTAAAATCAAAGCTTATCTAAAGCGTTGTGTGTGGGCGCTGATGTAATCGAAATTGATAAGCTTTTCTACATACTATGTCAACTGATTGATATACAGGCTGATTTTACTATTAAATAATTCAGATGTATCAGATCAGATTTTATTTTTAAACAATATTAAAAACGTTTTTTTCATTGCCAGTCCTCGCTTGAAGGACCGAAAAATATAATATCCCAATCCATACCTCCAACTAAATCTATAGGAATGTACCATTCGTAGTAATAGTATTTAAACCTTTTTTGTGAGTGGCAGTATGTGATGCGCGGAACGCATATTTGAAAATTATAAGCTGTGCTACGAAACAGATCATATTCGTAAGCGGTGGCTCTGAGTATGATGCAAGTCGGGATTCTTTTTATATTCAACCAGCCCTGTAAAATGTAAAATATTTTGTTTGAAATGAACTAGGTACCCATAAAGAATATAAAATAAAATAATGTAAAACACAGAGTTACTATCCTTAAAGTGAATAAAATTTTACAAATCGTTTCGTACCGCGCTGAAAAATATAAACAATTAAGTACTCTTTATGTTTATATAAAAAGAGTTAACTGTTTTTCTTTATTTGCCAAGGCTGATTTCGGAAACTAAGAAGCTAATTTCAAAGTTTATGCACTGTCCCATGCTGGTTAGTGATTATTTCTTTTAATTTATTGAAAATACTTATTAAAAAGTTGTGGGAACTTGTTATAGTTAGGTATGATTACCCGCATTATGACTTTTCCTAGGACTTCTAAGTGACCGACATGAACTTGTGTGTAGTATACTTTGTCTTTTCTCTTGCAGTCGCCGTATACATATTCACTGTGCGTATGTTCTAATCAAAAAAAATAAACAAGACATAAATATAAACGTAAATTTAAAACAAGCTCGCATACACTCTTGACTGATTTCCTTGTCCCAAGATTTTTACTTTCCATAAGTTTATGGATTTTCCGAAAAAATCACGAAACTCCACATATCTACTAGGAAAATAAAGACACTAATCTATCTGTTTCTCTAGTCTATTAGTAAAGTATCGTGACAAAAGCTATATTTTTCTAAGTTGTTTTAAAATAAGAAATTACGTTACCTGGGTCTGGAAAAGAATTTGAAAGTACAATGTCAGATAGTTTTGTGAAATATTGCCAGCAACTCATCGAAAGCACTGAAATTAAAAACTATAATTATTTTTCATGTTTTATAATTACATATTTCAAAAATCTGAAACACTCGTACTTACTTTTATTCAAAATAATATACACAAATACATAAAATAACTTCATTTGTTGCAAATCTAATCATAGATCTTCGGTTTTAAATAAAAAACAAAGTCTAGTCCCCGGAGCTGATCAAGTCTCAAAATACTTATCATCAAGAGTATTACAATACTAGTATCGATCATAAAAAGAACGTATACAATACGTTACTAAACGTGAAACATGAGTTTACAAATTATAATAATCAAAACAAAAACTATTGCTCATTCATTTTCGTTAGGTAACGGTACAATAATAGATAATATTATGTTTACAATCACAATAAATAGACAAAATATTTATAAAAACCTATGTAGTTAATGTATTTTTATAATGAATTTAATTGAATACTAGAAATAAACAATCTTTAAATATCTATGCTTCACAAAAAAACACCATGTAGGTAATTGTTACCGAGCGAAGCGTTTAACGTTAGCCTTTGCGGATTCTCATTTTTGTCATAAACTTCAAAGATTGCGTACACGTGCTGTATTTTTCGGGAAACAATAATAATTGAAAATAGAAGAATTACCGCCATGGTATGGTTGGTGTGCTTTATTTTCACCATTATAACTAAATTTCAATTTAGCTTACAGGCAAGTTATTTCCTTTTTTATCAAATTATTACATAGCCAGAAATATATTAAGGGTGTAATATTCACATAATAATAATAGTTATCGTTAGAATGATATTAATTAACACTTGATAATTATTACAGACATGTCCAGAAGAAGTATTTGATAAGGGCATGAATGTTACTTGGCCCGAAAGTACAAATGCAAACGATGTCGAATCAAGTCCTCTCTGCTATTTTAATGAAAATCTAGTAACAAGAGACTGTAACAACAGTGAGTGGAAGCCTCCACTAAAAGACCTTAAAGCATGCTCAAAAGTGTTTCAGTATTTTAACTTATCTGCTTGTCCACCAGGATTCTATCCAATTTCGCCTGAAAACAACGACTACTGTTTTAAAATTGAATCTTCCTCTAGCTGGGATTTTCCGTGTTTCAAAAGTGGTGGTGCGTCTGTCATAACTGATTTTAACGTGAATGACCTAGAATCTTTATTACATTCCTTAAATAAAACTCAGTCTTCGAAGTACTTTTGGCTACCGGCTAGAAGAACTAAGCATTTTAATCCAGTGATATGGTATATTCCTGGATCATATTGGGGCAGAAATGTTGAAGAGAATAATATACTGAAAATGACCACTTCAATATTCAAAAATTGTCTTTTATTGGATGTTGAGCAAAAAATGATCAAGACAGAAACATGTACCATGGAATATCCAAGTTTGTGTTTTTATATTAACGATTTACACTATCCAGCCAAATGCCTCAATGGATATCATGCTTTCAGATTTTTGCCTGATGAAGGTGTATGTTTAGGCATTGAACAATCTGAATATGGTTTAAATTATAATGATTTCATTGCAACGAAATGCGGTAGCCCTATGAGTAGTAAGAATTATGGAGAATTATCTCGGTTTATTTATAAAAAAATTGCTGAACTGTATGGATTATCTGATAATACCTGGTGTTGGTTGAAATCGTCCAGTACAAATAATAACAACAATTTTATTGAAGGGCAGGAAAATAACAACCAAGCAGGACACCAATTTAGAAGAAAATTGGAAGGTGTTATAAATAATTCGGGTGCTGAAAGTTTACTTGACTCAATGGCAACACTGCACTGTATGGCATGTGAATCTGAAATGATATACGGGGAAACGGAATTGCTGTTCGAATATAGTGAAACAGAAGATAAACTTTATCTGACAATTTATTTCCCATCCGGCTTATGGAAATACGACGGGAGCGATTTGGGCATTCAATGTTTTTCAAATGCTAAGGGTTTCGTAAAAGTAATTGATGTAGAGCATGTGCCGTTTATTGAAGTAATACCCACTGTATTGTCGATGAATTCAACTTATGTGGAGAAATTAGTTTACATAGTGAATACAGTGTCCGATCGATCTGCTCAGTATTGGTGTGAAGGTCACACCAAAAATTTTACACTGATTGAAACAACCAAGGTAATTGTAAACCCTTATGGTAATGAAGAACACGTGTTTTCACTTGTTGTAAAAAGCAATTACCCATTTTATGATAATCAAAATAATATACCTGATATGTCAATACTAATTAGTGACATAACAAAAATATCTGGAGCCAATAAGGTGTTAGTAATGGATATACTTGAATGTACTTTAGATTATATGCTGGTATTGATTCATTTACACAAAGCCATTGATCGTGTCCATGAGGATAAAGGAAGTGATTTGGTAAATACTTTCATTAATTTGAAATCCGTGCTTGAAGCAGGTCTTCTCCAATATAACTACACTTTTATGAACTTGTCTAGTTCTTTATATTGTTTACCTACTACATCCAGAGATATATTTATTTTAGATTGGGAGTTGACTTCCATATCACACATTGCTGCTCCCAAACAATTCTGTTTACAAGCTAATGGATTGCCTGTTAAAAGACACTGCCATGGATCATATCTACTAGGAGGTATCTGGGGAGATGTTGAAGGGTACTGCGATAAAAATTATGAACCTTCAATAACAACCAAGTTGTTATACAAATTTGCGAAAGGTCAAGTGTCTGATAATTTTACCACACGTTTTCTCATAGATGGACTTAATTTTGTACTAAAAGATATAGACTCTTTAATTCCTGCAGATATTTACTACTTATCTATGTCATTGAAGCATATCACTAACATTGTTCAACAAAATTTCTCTTCTGTAGATGTAGGTGACGTTAATAATATAGCTTGGGCAATGGACAGGGTCATGGATGTAGATGGCACTTACTTACGTCTCGCACAAACACTTAACTCGACAAACGTAATTTTAGATTCTATTAACGATATCATTGAAATGTTAGCTCAAAACAGTAAGACGTTTAGAAGACTTCGTTCAGAAAAAGGATCTAATGCCTACCAATTAGCTATAACGCCGCAATTTATTGTACAAATATCCTTTCCACACGTAAATAATATTACTGGAGTGGCTCTATCTAAGAAAACATCATCAAGTAATTTCTCTGATATGATAATAAGACCATTGTATAAAAATTCCACGATGGATGATGTCCTCTCGATAGAAAATTTAGAAATTGCTACGTGGATGGCAGAAGATGTTTTAAATTCTTTGGTAACAAATTTGAACAACAGTAATGATGAGCAAAACAGTAAAGATGATATATGTATTGTTACAAATATTTTTTACAACGACGCAATGTTTCAAGAATTAGACGCTAATAAACATAATATCAACAGTCGTATCGTGGGAGTATCAGTACCAGGTTACATGTCCAACTTAAAAGATTCTATGCCTCTTATATTCAGAGATATAGCTGATCAATCTGGCCATAAAAAATTTTGTGGATTCTGGAATTTTGACGTTCAAAAAGTGGGGGATGTTCCTGGATACTGGTCAAAAAAAGGGTGCTATTTAGTAAGATCAATAAACAATTTAACAGTTTGTGAATGTTATCATTTAACTCATTTTGGGCAATTACTTCAAATGAACAACAATCAAGAGGACGAATCTAGATATTTTAGTAAGCATCACATTAAAGCTTTGAATATAATTACTCTAGTAGGTAGTTTCCTATCTTTATTTGGTGTCGCCGGTATATGGATAACTGCGATAGTTTTTCGTTCCTGGAGAAAAAAAGCAGGAACCAAAATATTATTACAATTGTCGACATCTATTTCATTACCGCTAATATGTCTTATTATTTTTAATTTAGATACCACAATATTTGTTGAAAACGAGGGAAAATATATAGTATCTAAAGACAAGAAAAAGTTATGCATTGCTTTAGGAGTCCTGTTACATTATTCAACTCTTGCAAGTTTTACCTGGATGTTAATAACGGCCATTTTGCAGTTTGTTAGATACGTGCGCGTGCTTGGAGTTACGAGACCATCTAGGTTTATGATTAAGTATACGCTTATCGGATGGGGTGCTCCATTAATTCCAGTTATTCTGATACTAGTCTTAGATATTGAGAATTATATACCAGGGTCTTCTTTTTTTGAACCAAGTCGCATTTGTTACCCAACAGGATTGTACTTTATCTTGTGTGTATTAGTACCTATTTGCATCATACTTATAGTCAATGTGGCTCTATTTGTTATAGTTATATATTCAATTTCACGAAGCCCTGACGGGAAAATGCGAACCACTGACCTCGATTTGCTTAGTTCACAATTAAGACTGTCGGTTATATTATTTTTCTTACTAGGTCTCACTTGGGTGTTTGGAATATTTTCGTTTACATCAAACTTAGTTTGGTCTTACCTGTTTTGTTTGACATCTACTTTACAAGATTTTATTTTGTTCGTATACTTCGTTATCTGTGATCCAGTGACACGAAATTTGTGGGTAAGTTTAATGAAGCAACAAACCCTCTCGTCACCTCGTGTCAGTATCAGTTCAAGCTCAATCAGTAGTGGGTAAAAAATGCTTATCAAGTGTATGGGAATAGTTTTAAGGTACTAAATTAATGATAACTTTTAATACTACTGTCCTCATAATTTTTGTATTTAGATGACAATACGTATATTTAACAACAATTTTACAAATAAATGATATTTCTAATAAATGTTATGGTTATTTATTTTAGTAATATTTCTTACAATTAGCATTGAAATCAGCATCATAATATCACATTATAAACTAAAACGTGAATAGAATAAATGCCTCAAAGCGGATCTATATCCGTTAACACGTACCTATAGGCTGTTGCAGTAAATCGATGTGTTAGTAAATATTCAGTTAAGCAAATTTTAGAATACAGTTCAACTAAGGTATCGCACCAATAAGCGTGTGACTACAATACAGTATTTACTGTTACCATTCATATGATTCTGGTGTAATAATAAGGCTATGGTTAATAAAATCGTACGTACTCTATGGGGCATAGCTGTTATGATGGGTAAGTGGCACTTAACATTGTACGAAATAATTTAACATAAGAATATTATTGTATACTAATTATCCTTAGTGAAATTGCAATTAAGTTAACCAAGGTAATAGTTTTAAAATCATTGAACCAAGGGAATATAACTGTTGATTTAAATATGATCGTTTATATTTTTCCTTGATGATTTTTTGCATACGCTTTATAAGTAATGATTGTATTATATAATCATCATATTTAGTATTCCAACAATATACAATACAATAGTTTACAAACAATAAACACAATCAAACCTGTGTTTCTCTATTACCTTTGATTACGATCAAGCGCCTTTCGAGTACACACGGTTTTTTTTGTTCAGACCTATTTTATTGTTTCCCATTAGTATAACTTCCTGTAAAATCTTCTGCCCCTGGCTGACAGTTCACAGTGGCATCGGATGGAAAGCAGTACCGGCGAATCAAGCAACGTATGCCATACAAAGCAGCCATGCAGGGTCCAACATCCTCAGAGCCAATGAACACGGCAGTATGATTTTATTTTTTAACTTTTTCTAGATACTAATACGTGTATCACATTTGTATTGAGTCTCTGACTGTAGAGCCTTTAGAGATAAATTTAGCATAATGCATATGCTGGAATATCTCGAACTTTGTTAAATAAATATGTGTATGAGTAGCCCGTACAGCTGACAGCCATAAGAAAGAAAAGCACTTTAGTGGTGACCAGTGACCACGCAGACACAGCGTAAGCAGACCGACCAAAAAATTTATCGATGAGATCTGGTGAAGATCACGGAAACCAGGTGGATGAGGTTGACGCGAGAAACCGTCGTCATGGAGATCCTTAGAGGAGACTGTCTGCGATCAGTAAACGTGTGTCTGTTGACAAGACGATAATGAGAAATCAGATGTTATCGACGACTGCTGACTTCCGACGACGAATGACCGATTTTAAAGCAGCGTTGGCTTATACGCGGTGGTAGTAGATTGAGAAAGTAGTACTTTGTTTAAATTTTTGTTTTTCTACCAATTGCAGTTTATCTTCACAGCGTTTTCAAGTTCGGATGGTGCACAAGGGACTCCATAGTTCGGCAGTACTTGCGGAAGACTGTTAACATGACTCTACCAACTTGGCAAGATGCCAACACCCACTATATTTATGTGAGTAAAAATATCATTAGCATTATTTGTGTCTCGTTTAGACATTTTATCTGATTTCATTATTTATTTACGACAACTTAAAAAAAAAAATATCCTGGACATTTAAAAAGAAGAGAAGAGAAGTTCTCAGGCACTTAATTGTTATATTTCTTTGAGAAGTTATTTCAACTTTACAAGTTACTTCGCCTCCGTCCATTAGAATCCCCTGTTTACTGTTTCACAAAAGTTTCTTTTTTTTTTCTTTAGTTACTGACCAATAAGCACACACAGAATTTCTACATGCAATGTGTGGTGATGAAAGTTTACGTGCCGAAGAAGTACCTGTTCAAATTCGGACGCCTTCCAGTGTATTATTGCCAAGGAACCATGCTGATCGTTATGCTGAACACTATACAAAAATTTGAAGTGCATGAGTTCTATTTCCACAGTACTTTGAAGTTGCCAGTACATTTGGTATACGAATTCTATCATCCACCACCATTATAAATAAAATAAAAACAATTATGAGTAAATTGACTTTTTCTGAGGGATGGCGAGTGAAAGCCGTAAAGAGCAAGAGTCACCCGGCTAGGCCCACTTTGTGTTGCCTGAACCAACTAATAAAATAACTCATAATTAGAATTAGAATTCCAGTTAATAATTCGCCTTCCCAGCGCTGTAATTATTATTTATTTATTTAATCCTTTATTGCACATAAAATAACAATATTATAGTACCTACCTAAAAAAGGAGAAAGCAAATGGCAGTCTTATCGCATAGTTGCGATCTCTTCCAGACAACCAATTATGCGAAAGGACAAACAAAAATACATAGACACGGGTGGTATTAGATAAAATTAATTAATTATCCAAAACAAATTTAATTATATTATAGGTATTAATAAGTTAGAACTAATACTCTTTTTACTTAATAATTTTCTTTTAGTCTGATATTTCTCATTAGTAGATATCTACTTCATCTACTTAATACATAAGAACATTCTGTTGTCATTCCGTTCATCTGTCAACAAACAAGATTTTCATTGTTTATAAATAATCGAGGACAATGATAACAATTCAGTTATTTTTTTCTTTTATGCATCGCGAAATGGACGTTCGGTGTATTACGGTATTTGGAATAAGTAAGATTTGTTTTGATACTTTTTCATAAGTATTTCCTTTTTATTGTGTGTTTACAGTGTTGAAACCAGTTCATTACTAATAACATTATTATTATAAACAGTATTTTCGGTGTTACGCTCTGGTTTCTGCATCGTTCGTGACTTCGCTACTTGCCATGACGATTTTGATCTGAAACCCAGTGACGGTGTCCTGAAAGAGCACACGTTTACTTGGCTTGGTTTCGTTCAATATTTACATGGTGAGTTTTATGACAAATATTGTATTTGAATGTGTTGTAATTAGTCAAAAGAAACTGGAGAAATTGGCTTTAACGAACATACAATCCCTAGCTATCCGCGTCTGTTGTGTCCACTTATACTTACTTTCAAACTACGCAACGAATAAAATATAATTATTGCCAACTATAATTTTGGGTTCTTGAAGTGATTTTAAGACCTCTGCACTATTTTCTTTTATTTAAGTATTTTCTTTTACTAGCTGTGCCCCGCGGTTTCACCCGCGGTAATTTCGGAGTTCCCGCGGGAATTTCAGGATAAAAAGTATCCTATGTCCTTCTCTGTACCCCTGATAACGTGCATGCCAAATTTCCTCCAAATCTGTTCAGCCGTTTTTGCGCGCTTGAGTAACAAACATACAAACATCCACACTTTCACATTTATAATATTCAAACATCCACACTTTCACATTTATAATATTCAAACATCCACTCTTTCACATTTATAATATTAGTAGGATTATTTCAATGAACCGACGACGCGCTCCTATTATAGGTACCTATTTACAAATATAATACGGAAGATTCCTTTGCATTAATGAACTAATCTTATAATTCGACAATTATAATATGCCATCAGATACCTATTGTGTATTGTATATTGTTGATATATTCTATTGTATATAACGTGATGGAAACCGTAATAAAAGTTTTGTGAGCTTAGTGTATTTTGTTTCAGTAACGACGGGATTGCCCCATCACAGCAAAGCTCCACGCGTGGTCCTCATTCAAAAGCAATTCGCTGTCGGCACCGCCACGGACTTATTGCATCTACCGAAGAATTACAAACTGTTTGTATCCCATCACCATGAAACATGAATCTACCGCGGTAATATCAAAAATATTATGTCGACATGACTACATTTTCATATCAAATTGTCTCGTTATGTGCTTAAAGAGGGAACATTATCTTCGGCGATTACGAACGTGATGAAGAGGATTGCGGGTTGACCAGGACTCAGGTGAAGATGGGTGTCAGATGCTCGCGAGCTTACATCGAAATGCCACTGATGGATATCACTCCACATCCAGAATATTCACGGTTATGTATCACGAGAATACGCGACATTATTGACACCCCTAACGAATTTATTGAGGACTTGCATTAAGCTAGCGTCTATTTTCACTAAAATTAAAAAAGGCTTTTTATATCATCCTATTTCGTAGAATTCTTTTTATCTCTGTGTCGACTGAACCATTTCTGAAAATTCTTTCTTCCTGTCGAGGAAGCTACAATATTCCTGATTCTGATAGTTTATTTTATTATATCTCAGAATAAAGAGGTTCCGAGGATGTTCCCATATTAAAGTGGATAAAACTGTGGAGAACGTTTTTTTAGTTATTTAAATCTTGGAATAGGACGTATGGTATTTTTTATACCGATACAAAGAGTAAAATGATGTGACTGAAACCATGGTGAAGAATAGCTTGAAAAAAAATTATGAATTGTCTCTGTAATTTTTATCTATATTCTATAGCCGTGATCGGTTGAGTGGTTATCTACGGCGTAACAAATAACCAATCACATTTGCATTTATATTGTTTATTTATTTATTTTGCACTATTCGGAAAGATATATAGATATACAAAAATAGTAGTAGTAGTTATGGATATATATTTTTTACTGATTACATTTATTATAACATAGTGAATTAGGATCATAATTTCAGATTTGGTGTAGGAAACAGTTTAGCTCTTGTGAAGCTTCTCAGGCCGATGAAGTCTAGTAAGTGCAGTGACGTTGTTTTTTCTTTGTTTTTATGTAAGCGATCAACTCATATAAATAATTATTTTTCAGACTATGTACTTCCTATATGTTTGCCATCGTTAATAGAAAGAAAAAAGAAACGTAAAAGCAAATTTGTATTTATGGTGGACTACATTAGCAGTGAGTGAGAGCAAAATTTCATATCAAAACTTCATATAATGTTTAAATTATAAGCGAACTAGACAATGACTATAGTTAAAGTATGCTCTCACGTAGATAGACGTACGAGCAGACGGAAAAAAAAGTATTTTGATGATCAATCTAGTTTAGGACCCAATTTTAAAATTAAATGAAATTTCTAATATAAGAAAAAACATTCCAATTTTATCACTCATCATTTGCAGCGGTGCCCACGGACTTGGATCGGGAGAGAATGGGCAAAAAGACACTGAAACTGTACACGCATAGAGACTGTCGCAGACATCGTATGAAAACGGTAAATGGATAAATACCTAATAATATGTGCATGATAAAACTTGAATCAATTAAGATAAATTCCATCAAAATCTGATAAACTGTTCATAGGTACGTATCTGAGTCACAAACATTCAAAGATATAAATATCCACAAATTATAAAACCCCAAAATCTAAATATCCAAAATCCATGCAATCAAATATAGTCATCTAAATATACTTATTATTCCAACCTTCCTATTTAAACAATAAGTAGTCGATAAGAAAGTGTGTTTGGTTTTCCGGTAAATAAAATAACAATTAATCACCAAGTGCCGTAAAATAAGGTAAAAAGGTGGGTAAGTGTACCCACTCAGCTACTTAACCTTGCCTTATCTTACAGGAATTCCCAAAAAAAAAAAAAATCTCACGATACGATTCAATAACGTTAACGAAAGTTATACCTATACTACTGCTATCAAGATCGTCACTTACCCGGTCACGAAAAACATCCAATTAAAAGTCCAGTCTTGCGTGACCACGTGACAACGATGTTTCTTGGTTTTGTATGTGTTAACGATTAATTATTATTATAGATGTCAACTTAACCACAGATAATATAATACTGACTTAACTAAGGGGGCTGATCTCAGAAGAATAGCTTAGTTATTCTTCTGAGGGGTGATTTAAATCCCGTGGAGAAATGTCACGTGTCATGAAGTGGCAGTCTTTTTTTTAGTTAAATCATGACGTAGAGATGTGAATCGGCCTGTGTCATTCAGTGCGATCAGACCTGATCAGACGGCTCAACGTTGATATCTGTTCCTATTCGCGTAGCGGCTCGGCAGCGAAGGTGTGACGCACGTGCTGTGCAGCTCGGGGTGCGGCGTGCGGCCGGGCGCGCCCATCGTCAGCCACGCGGTCGACGGCGCGTTCGAGTTGATCGGCGTCGCGGCGGGCGGCGGGGTGTGCGCGCGCCGCGGCATGCGCCACCGGCTCAACGTCGAGCCGCCCCTCTACGTCGACGTGTACCCTTACATGACGTGGATCGTGAACGTCGTCACCGCACACGTCATGCCCAAATCATATCCGCAGAACTTTATGCTGGTCGAGGGTGGGTCCAGTGAGTATGACGAGTTTCCTAGACACATCTTTAAGCTACCATGAAGACCCAAACAAACTAGATTTTAGCAAATATGTATACCTACTAATATTATGAAGCTGAAGAGTTTGTTTATTTGGTGGAACACGCTAATCTCAGGAACTATGTAGGTAGGTACGGGTTCGAATTGAAATAGTACATTGTTATCCTAGGGGTGAAAGTAACTTATTTAGTCCCGAGACGGGGTTTGGCGCCCGAGCGTAGCGAGGGCGCTAATAGATCGAGGGACTAAATAAGTATTTCTCCCGAGGATAACACTGTGCTTTTCATTACGAATGCAAGGAAAGTCAAAATAAAAATAGGAATTAGCTAAAGAAAAAATGAGTGAAGATCGGATAGTCGCTTGACACTTTCCCACCTATTTCTTTTTCTTTGGCTGGCTAGCTATTCGGCCAGTATTTTTTATTTACATTGAGGCGACCTAAAAAAAATATTATCTTTAATTATTAAGTATTAATTAAAGAAAATAAAAAAACATAAATAGGAATTAGCTTAAGAAAAAGTGAGTGAATTTTATTTTAATTAATACCTACTTAAACTTTACGTTATTTCAATTTTACATCGCGCTGGCTGTATAGAAAGTTGAAACATGGTTCAATAGAAATGTGAAAATAGACCTAGTTTTGTTTTAATAATTTGACAGTTGTCAGTTGAAAGCGATTCTCCCTAGGGCTGAAAAGGGTTACTTTCAACCCGCTTCTCAGGCAACTTCAGACCTACTTTCCGAGTATGAGTAATGAAAAATATTAAAACAAAACTAGGTCTATTTTCACATTTCTATTGAACCATGTTTCAACTTTCTATACAGCCCTAGTTACTTTCACCCCTAGGATAACAATGTACTATTTTGTGTTGAATATTAAGGCCATTTATCGGGGAAGTGCTACATATAACATCATACTACGACCAAGCGGAACATCAATTAATTAACGAGGGTGAAACCGCGGGGCATAGTAATTTTTTTACTTAAAATATATGGCAACTTAATATTTAAATAGTCATTCAATTAATTTAAGTGCGGATTTGGATAAATTTTACTAATGTGAGAACGGACACACAATACTTGCAATACATAAGCAAAGTCAAAAACTTGATTTGGTTAAAGATTAAACACCAAAAGCTATGCCATATTATATTAGTGTATTCATGCGTGAAAGCAAAACACGATACATCAAAAAAACACCACTACGCGTGAACACGCAACACAAAATGACTTCATACTCTATCCGCTATCGTATACCTAGTACAATAGTCGCTAATATACCTACTTCAGTCTCGAGTTACGGGGTTATTAAGCCACTGCAAACTTTTGATTCGTCATGCGTGACTCGGAGTCCTTATCGAACGTATTCTCCAGGTATGAGCGTCAATAAGGGCATTTACTTCCGCACAAAGAAGAAACAAAGAAGAGAGTGGCGCGGGAGGACTTATGTTGTTGGCAGCATGTGCTTCAAGAGCAAGAAAACGCAGCGGACGACATCCTTCTTCTACACAGAGAAGTTCCAGGTGCACGCAGATCCACCCGCTAAACTTAACGTTTTTATTAAGGTACCTATATGTATACTTTACACTGAGCTGCAGAATTTTTTTGTTAACGCACAACACCATATTACATGAAACGAGGGATTATTACATAATATACAATTCACGCTAATTCATGTTCACAATGTAATGAATAAAAATTTTACTAAAAAAGATTGACATATCACAAATTATTATAAATCCTTAACAAAAAAAGCCTGTTTACATAAGTGAATCTTTAAATCTTTATCTCTAGATAATATTATGATCCATCGGCGGCCGGCGCGTTAGTTTCTCATGCCATATTCAGTTTCCATCAATATTGTATCATAACATAGTGGATTAATATTACCTCAAAAATAAACGTTATATATTTTTTAAGAGCAACTTTGTATTTATCAGCCCGGTTTAATCACACTATCATTGTCTGAAAAGTTTATTTCCTTATATTACTGATAAGTTGCCTCGATGTCCTTTCAATTACCTTTCCATTAAATCGCAAACTTGCTAGTAGTTAATTATCGGTTATTTTAGTAATCCAGCGATTATCAACATTTAAAAAATAATATATCGTAATCTGAACTTAAGTAAAAAAAAAACCTATACACTTAATATATTCGAATGTATTATATTCTAAATTGGGTAATAAAATATCTTTTTCTGAACGCAGATATCAGCGGGCATAGAGTGCACGATCACTTGTGCTCGGCTTCTGCTGCCGAATCGTCTCACTGAACCGGTCGTGGAAGGCGTCGGGGGTTACAACATCAGTGTGGAATTCAACACCGACTGGTTTCCATACTCCTTCTACTTCTCCCTCGGCTTGGCTGGCAAGAACACCACCGACAGAGACTTCATGAATTGGCTCCCCCATAGAAATGTTGGGTTTTGGTGATATTTAGTATTTACTATTCTTTTAAGTATATATGACTAAAGGCTACATAACACATGGTTGCTTTTGTGCATTTGTTAAAATTGTATTATTTTTTTGTTTTATTATATTATTATAATTGTATGTAATTGTTTTTTTATCAACCTATTGATATTTTATATACACCTACTGATATCTTAGCTGCTATTGGTTAAGACTTGTAAATAAAATTTAAATAAAATGTTCGTTTGTTCATTGGGTAATGTAGCCTAATTTTGAGAGGCACGCGTTGATAATGATGTCTTATTTGTCGATTAGCAATGACATTTAAAGTAGATTGACTAAAAAACCCACGCTCTTTCACGTCCATTGTCGTTCATTCCAAAGCCTATCCAATATAAAATTTCCGCCCACCAGAACCTATGACGGTTCGTTTATGCAATGTTGTTTCAGTATGGAAGGGTCGTTAGGTTTGAAGTTGATATTCCTATAGAAATTGGTATTTGGGCACTTCTTTTCAAATAAAGAAGCACATATTTCGTGGTTTGTGGTCATTCAACTCCTGACGTGAAAAGAGTGAAGCGCAAATGGAACAGCTAGACTGCACGACTGCCACAAACAATTACCTGGTGATAGAAAGTTCGTTGCAACTTGAAAACCGGACAAGCACTTCTGTCTGTTATATTAGTCTGTACTTGCATTTATCAGAATGCTTATTCTATGTCTTACACAATAATGTTATAATATGGCATAAAAGGTAAACAATAAATGAAATCTTAAATAAAAACCAACAAATTATTATATAAGTACTATTTAATATGAAAAATTGTAACAATTAGGCGGATTCTACAGCTACTGTATCTTCATCGTTTAAGTTTTGACTGCCATTGCTGCCGGATGGGAAAGACGGAGATGTGGGATTTGATGGCGACTGGGGAAACTGAGGGAAACCTGGATTTGAACCTTGGGGGAACTGTGGGAAACCTAGATTTGAACCTTGGGGGAACTGTGGGAAACCTGGATTTGAACCTTGAGGAAACTGTGGGAAACCTGGATTTGAAGCTTGAGGGAATTGCGGGAATTGTGGAACTTGAGGGAAAGATTGACCATCTTGACCACCCTGTGGGAATTGAGGCAAGAATGGGAAGTTGTCAGCGGGCGGAGATTGTTGAACTGGAGATTCAGTTTGTGGAGCTTCGAATGAAGGCTTTTGCGGCTGTTGTGGTTGCCCAGATGGGAACGCTGAGTCTATAACATCCGTATCGGCATCTCCAGTTGGCTGTAAAGATGGTGGACAGGGAGTGGGTCCAGTTGGGCGCTGTGGGAGATCGGGAACAAGTTGGGACCCAAAGGTGGGGTTAAAGATATTGGTGGGCTGAAGGAACGGGGCTGACGATACTGGATAGAAGAACTGCTGAAAGGTTGAAACCGGACTCAGCTGGGGCAGCTGGTAAGCCAGCTGCGGGCGATAGTTCAGCGGTAATGGTTGTGGTGCCTGCAAAATAAAACAATCTCTTAATATTTTTAGGTTGATATTTAATAAAAGTAAATCTTAGTGGTTCTGATCTTTTTTTATTTCTACTCGTACGTATTAGCAATTTAAATGTGAGTAATGTGACCCAAGTATCAGAGAATTCAATAGTGAGATTACTAGATAATAACACAACATCAGCAAGAAGTAAGAACTGCTTAATGTTAGTAAGTATCCTTTTCTTTACCTATGTAAAATCAAATTGCTGTTCGTTTGTCTCGCTAAAACTCGAGAACGGCTGAACTGATTTGGCTATTTTGGATCTTGAAATATTTGAGAAAGTTCAGGGAAGGTTTGTATTAAAGAGCACAGCAAGTATAAGAATAAAAATAGTTATACAGATCCTTTTTTTTAAGTTTTGTAGTTGTTTAAATAGAAGGTACCTTACCTACTATCTCACATTTAAAGGTACCTACCTACATTATGATTTCAATACGATAAACGACGTTCATTATCATAATCACTCATGTGCGAATGACATAAGGTTAAGATTAAACCTTTTACTCGATGAAAATTCACTCTAGGATAAAATTTCAATCGAAAAAGAATAATCGTTATACCTATTATACATACCTACATAAATAAAACGTATGTGGTCTGTTTGTTTTTCTTTCCACGTATTACCTACTCGGAAATTTTCAGGAGAGGATTTGCATGAATCTTTCTTAGGATACTATCTATATAATGACACAACCAAGCTATCATAGTTTGAGAAATATAAAAAAAAAACCCTTACCGAATTGATATACTGTGTAGTGGAATAAGCGAATCCTTTTGTTTGTGGTGGTATGATGGTTCTCAGGTAGGGTGCGACCACTGGAAAGGCGCGGGCGGCTCCCGGCCACACCAGCCCTCCGCACCACGCCTCGCCCATCAGCGCGCTCACCAGCGATAGTATCAGCAGCTATTTGAGCAATCATAAAATTAATACGATGGCGAAAGAAAGAGAAAGTGGTGGAGATTAAGTAAATGTACATACTTTATTGCACACACAGTAAAAACATATTTTACAAAAACATGTACATAATACGTACAATTTAGGCGGCCTATATAGAGCAATCTTTTCATAGGCAACCTACGGTAGAGAGAGAGAAGGAAAAGAAAGGTCACTCGTTAATTGAAAAATCTTGGATAGTGGCTATTAAATCTTAAAAGTTCTGGAGATATTATGCAATCGACCATTATTTATATTATTTAATTTAGGTAACTCATTCCTTACTAATATTATAAATGCAAAAGTGTATTTGTTTGGTTTTTTGTTACGCCTTAACGGCTCAACCGATCATCATGAAATTTTGCATACACGATGTCAGGGTTACAGAGAAGGATATAGGGTACTTTTATCCCGGAATTCCCGCGGGAACTCCGAAATTACCGCGGGTGAAACCGCTGGGAACAGCTAGTATTTATATAAAAGAGAGAGAGATAGAGAACACTGAAAAGAGCAACGAATTTACTTAAAACTTTAAAGGTAAATGATCTGTTTTAAACAAATAGATAATATCGAGAAAAGCAACTAAGCTTCTATTACACAGATATACATTCTTATATACAGCTACTTATTAGCTAAGTTTTATTATATTTACATATAAAATATTTTGCTCATGTGACAGTAAAAACAAATTCACAGTATATCTAATAATATTTAATTGCGGGGTAATGCTACCTTCATATTGGAGGCACCGCAAGATCTCTGACCGCGTTACGAATTACATATGGTCGGTGCAGTAATAGACCCACGTTTTTATATGCTAGCCACAAACCGCCTACAGGCAACGATAAGAACCAAGATGCAGCGAAGTTTGGAACGTAGCGCGCGTTTTTTTAAACATCAAAAAATATTTCAAGTACAGACAAGATCATTAAACAGATTAAGTACTCGTTAACCCGCGTGGTCAAAGAAAATAAGATCTGCGCTTGGTTCTACGCGCGTGTTTACTTTTCACCCTTAGGTATGGGTAGAATTACATAAACTAGGAAAGTCCTTTTTTTCCTTTATTTGAAAAGTAGACTCCTAATACCGATTTTAATTAGTCTAATTTCATGACGCTACTTCCATACAAACTTTCATCACTTAAGTATTTGAATTTCCAAATATCCTTTCGTATTGTGGTTACATAAATTATAAAAAATGCTTTGTGCCTTTCATGTTTCTAGCTTCGGTAGTGATTCATAAGAGTCTTTATGAGTCTTAATATACCTATTGTTGTTTGTACATATTACATACATATCTATGTATCTATGTGAGTATGTGTATGTATGTTGTATGTATATAAATGTATGTATATGAATGTACGTATTTATGTATCTATATATGTAACGTATTTATTAATATTTATTTTTATTACATTTGCGTGTGCTGCTATTATATTATAATGTAATAACGTTATGTATTTTATACTAGTTGCATTTCTAATTTCCAATATCCTCTCTTCTATAAATCTATCCACTCAAAGGTTGCCTGGGAGAGATCGCTTTAAACGTTATCGCTTAAAGCCTTTAAAGCGATCTCTCGCTTAAAGCGGCGTTATGGCCGCCTTTTGTATACCTACCTATTAAGTTAAATTTAAGAAAATATGTAAAACCTTTTTTGTTTGGTGTACAATACAGAGTTATCTATGTATCTATTGTAGATTAGTAGGCAACTGCAAAAACCGTGTTTCTTGTTTAATACCTAAACGGGCTTACAATATACGGACAGACATAGATAGACACGTCAATGTACAGATTCGACTCTAATTAGTTATAATGATATTATGTATCTATTCGATATTTAATGAGACATATATGTATAAGCATTTTTGTAGATATCGATTGATCGAATGACACTGCAAGTTTTAGCTCTAATACAACAACAACGACAAAAAAGTGTCCGGCGGAAACAGTTAGTATTTAGGTTATTTTATTTTTAAACAATTTACTATCGTAATTCATTAAACCTAATTATAGAAGTGAAAAGATCAAATGTCCGGAATATACATTAAATTTTATTATACCTATCAAAAATGTTCAATACGAAAACAAATAACCGTATGTTATCAATTATGTAATTATTAAGTAAGTAGTCATTTTTTATTTTATCCAACTTCTGGGAACAAGTAGTCTTTTATTCTGCTTTTGAAAATTTTGACAAGCGGCTCTGGAGCATTTTTGTCGAATGGCCCTCTGCCACCAATGGGTGTCGCTGTCCAAAGGTTGCGCACTTGTTCCAGAAACATCCGAAACACTTTTATCTGTGGCATCGACGCTGCTTCAGTGAATTTACCTAAAACGGACCGTTAGACAATCTTGAGCTAACTTTTACTTACCATTAGCCCCCCTAGCCAAATTGACATTGTATACAATCGTTAACGCATAGAAAACTACGTCATGTCACTTGGTCATTCAATCAAAACTCTAGTTGTAGACTGACTGACTGACCAAGTGACATGACGATTCGATACTTAGTTTTCTATGCGTTTACGATTGTAGAATGTCAATTTGGCTAGGGGAGCAGGTGTACCACTCCCCCGTTTGGTATCACCCCTAATCACATAAAAAAATAAGTCAAAATCGTCACCATTCTTTTAAATAAAGACTACTCGTTATCGAGCTAAAATAATAAGTACGTAGTGCTATATCTTTTAATTACTAACCAAAAATCTATCAGTCATTTTAACAATTTTCTTTAATATTATTAAAAAAAATATCCAACTACCTACTATTTCAAATTTATTTTAATGGCGATTTATAGGTTTTACACCAAAACAAAAGATAAAAAAATAAAAAACGCGTTATTAGTTATTGGTGATATTTTTACAAACCCTATAGATTTGTCAACTTAGCCCTGTGTAGGGACTTGATATGAAACAACCTGTTGCTATAAGGTTCTTATCGTCCACGGAGGCCATCCACCGAAGTACCTATAAGTAGTAACATTAGATCCTGCTATAAAATAGTTTTTCAAAAACCCTGACATTGAAAACTTACTGGCTACAGGATTTTGTCGTTTAATCCTAGTTTTATTATTTCCTTCTGCTCTAGTAGTAACTTTTTGATTTTTTTCTGATAAGCGATCAAAAATTTGTAATAAAGTTGCAGACGTATATTCAGTCGAAATGTTTGACTGCGATACAATCTCGTAAAGCTGTAAAATTAAGAATTCATATCTATACTTTAAGTCAAATCTAAAAATGGTACAATTTAAAATCTGATAAAAAGAATTACAAAATGTATATAGTGACATATGACAACATTATAAAAGTTATAGTCATATTTCATTAATAAGGTATTGATACCTGATAAGTATAGTATTATATTATCTGTGCCTGATATATCTGAGTCAAGTATCAATTATATGTACCTACTTACAAGGAATTTACTACTGTCTATCAAATAACTACCTTCATAGAAGTTGTTTTGTTTTCGATTGTAAAAGTGACAGTTAAACTAAAACATCTTAAAAAGATTAGTAAATTAGAAATATGATAAAAACTACACATAATTCACCGAGTTAAAATATACTAATTTTAATATTTTATGAAAATGTGCGTCTCTATACATAGAGTTCGAATTATTTTAATGAATGGATGAGGCCACAATTCTGCAAGATATTTTGTTCAATAATATTTATAAATACTGTGTGATTGTTTAACGTATTTCTATTAGAAAGAGTATTGTTATAAAACAAACAACGATAGTTTATTAAATATAAATGCACATAATTAGCTCACGAGGTATTTAACACAGATCTACTTGATCCCACACCAAGCTTGACGTATCGTGGAAACCAAGCCAACGTGGTATACCTATACTACATATTATTGCATATAACTATATATTATAGATATATAATATATACACGCTCAGACTCAAAACTGAAACTCAGTGTTTATCACACAAAGTCCACCCCCACCGGGAATCGAACCCGGAACCTCTTTATTAGAAGATAGGCATGGTGACTTACTGTGCCACTCGTTGTCAATCGTTATCGTATCGTAATGTGTAGATTCAGATGAGAGATATTATGTTTATTACATACTATGTATTACATATTATGCTGAAATACTAAAATTACCACATATCACTACATAAATGCGATAAACTCAAAAACTACTGAATGGATTTTCATGCGATTTTCAAGAATAGATAGAGTGATTCATAAGGATGGTTTAAATATATTCGTCAAGGTTTTCTTTAAATTGGTTGAAATATAACGATAGTTATTATTGTTGAAAGTGTCGAAAAAAGTGCATTAAATTTTGCATACTACCTACACGTTATCATGGGTACAGAGAAGGATCAGAAGGACATAGAGTACGTTTACTCTTGGAATTCGAAAATAACGTGGGTGAAACCGCGGGCAACAGCTAGTTAACTAGTTATTACTAAAGAAATGTTAGATTTATGTGAAAGAAGTCGAAGCGATATTTTAAGTTTTCAAGTGACTTGCGGTGTGTATAAGGTTTCTCGGCGGGATCCGATACAGATCGCTGACATTTGCTAGGACACAGTGAAGCTGGCCTCCGATCTCATTTGACATTTCGACACCACCAAACTCGTTCAATTACGTGCACAGTTTATTGCTAGCATATTTTTTCTCTGTGATACTGCATTGTATTTGTAACACTTATGAAGGTATGTGATCTATTAGCATAACCATCAATCATACGATAACTGTATAATCTTGTTATAAACCTATATAAGTACTAGCTGTGCCCCGCGGTTTCACACGCGTGAGTTGCGGAATTCCCGCAGGAACTCCAAAGTAGCCTAATGTACCTATTCCTTATAACACCAGCTAATTAGCAATGAAAGTCCCGTCAATATTGGTCCAACCGTTTTGGAGATTCATCCGCATGAGTTTCAGAATTCCCGCAGGAACTCCAAACTTCTTTTGTATAAACCTTGTCCTTACAATAACGAACACAAAAAAAAACAATTATCCAATTTGGTGCAGTCGTTTGGAAGTTATTTAGCAACACATTTGGCGATTCATTTTTATTGAATCGCCAAATGTGTTGCTAAGCGCATAACTTCCAAACGACTGCACCAAATTAATTAATTTTTATTATATAGATTTATACAATGTTTGTATAATCGTAAATACATTAGTTATCTATAGCTAGTTATATAAAAAAATACGTGGTATACAATGATATTTTGCAATGATATTTTCCTTTATTATAGAATGTCTTTGGTGGTATATCAATGTTTGTAGTTGAATAACATATACAAAGTGGAGACGACAATACGACAATAAATGAAAACACCGGCAATATTAGAGTACCTATAATGAAATTGTCAAATAAGTCCTGGGCTGATATCGAAATAGAAAAATAAAATTTTTAGAACAAATTAAATAGAAAAAAATCGAAAAAATAGAACACAGAGCGGCAACATCGCGCGCGCGCTGTGTCATCTGATTGGCGCCGCGCTGAAAGTCGCTGCCAGTTGGCAACGAGGCGTATTTTTACAATATGGAGATTGTTTACCTATCTGTGATAAGGATAACTAGATAGCTGGGAAAAAAAATAGGTACAGAATGAAGAATTTTTTTATAAATGAGAAACCTCGATTTCGCGCGGGATTTCGATATTATGGATTATTTGATAGTTTCTAGTAACTACTGCCGATGTTTTCATTTATTCTTATACTGTCGTCTCCACCCGTTATAGGTTACTTTAAATATGCTTAAATCGACTAGCCATACCAAAAAGTGTACTAGTTTTTATTAAAATTAAAACTTGACACATAGTTTTAAAATGACTGGCTGATGCATTTTAATTTTTTTTTTAATTTTGTCAAATCAATTTAAAGGTTATAAATTGCCAAAAATTCTCAATCAGTTTTAACAAATATATTAGGATATTTTGAACAGAAATGAAACGTTTTAATTCCATTACAAAGATAGCACATATTACATAACAAACTATTTTGTAATGTATCAGAAATGTCAGGTAAAACTTTACATATCTACTTATAACCAAAAAAAACTGTGTTTAATATTAGCATGTGTATTGTGTATAGTTCAGAATTACTTATCTGTAAAAATTATACAAGCTTTTACATTTTAGGTAAATTAAAAACCATCGCCTTTTGTGCTGCAGTGGACTCATCAGCGCAAACACAAGAGGTCACAAAACCGCGGAAAAAATGTAAATATTATTTCATTAGGTATAGTATGCGTACCTATATCGACGTAGAAAAACGTATTTGCTGTAGTTAAGCCTCAAGATATGAAATGTTCAATGTCCAAAAACTTTTCTAAAATTGGAAAAAAAATCATTATACTCATAGACTTTGACATCGTAGGAACATCATTTTAAAAACGTATTATTTTTAGTTTTTCTTCTTTTTCATATAGGACCAATCGACGCGTTATTTTTTTCTGAACAAAATGATATAAAAATCGTTTTCCTACGTCGATTTGAAAACCATAGAAAATACTAGTTAATGCCCCTTGGCTTCACTTGCATTAATTTCGGAATTCCCGTGAGAATTCCGGAATAAAAAGTACCCTATATTATTCAGAAACACTGTAGCATCCTATAAGTGAAAGAATTTTTAAAATCGGTTTAGTAGTTTTTTCATTTATGCATTACAAACAAACATGCAATAAATCTTTTTTTTCTCTCTTCATAATATTAGTATAGATAACTTTAGCAATTCAACAGCTGCTGCCTTCTAAGCTTCCTGTATCAAAATAAAAAAGATCTATCCCAAAAGAAACTTCCCGTAATTATTTTCAATTTATTTGGCTTCCCCCGATTCTACATCGGAACAACGTCACAAATTTAATTTATGAGTTTGGTGCATGGCAAAGACACTTATTAGCGTCGCGTCGCGTCTGCCATCCCTAGCCGAAGCGTACTCAGCGGTTTTCGGAGGTCGCGTAGGTGTCGGCTCAGTCGGCCGCCGGCCGCCGTCGAGCATCGATCTGCGACGTGACGCTCGCACACTTTAAACACTGTTCGATACCCTTGTATACTGTTTTACTACTGTCTCGTTTCAACACTTACACTGTTTCAACAGTCAAGAAAGAAACACAACGTACTCAGCACGTATGTTCCCAAGATTTCCTTCCTACTATGTGTATTCACCTAAATACATTCAGGGTATCAGCCTCAGATCACATTGAGAAGCACATTGTTATGTTTTGGCCTACATTCATGTAGATTCTACTAGTTCTGAAATATCATTTACTCATTTGCGTAATAATAACTAAGCCATGATTTATGCTTTGCTATAGTATTATATTATCTGTGGCTTTGCTTAGCTACTAGATTGATGATAACATCATCATGTTTAACTTTCGTCGTAATTCTTAAGTCGCTCACATTCAAATCCAATTGAAGCCAAAAAGTTTTAATCTGTTATTTTGTGTCTGTTATTTAATTATTTTCAAATATGATTCTGTCTATATCGTTACAAAGCCTACTTTACATTTTTTATCACAAGCCTTCGCGAGTGCGCGTACAACAGTGCGCGTACAAGTGTAATCGTGATCACATGAATGTTTTATGATCGCATAGAAAACGACCTACAAATACAAACAATTTTTTAAACCATAGATTCTACGTTATAGACTGGCTGCAGCTCCCCGTGCAGATTTCACCCGCTTGATGGTCGGGATTACCTCTTGAACTTTTCCTGGATATTAAATAAAAGAAAAAATCCTATGTCCAAAAAACTTATATCCATTTAGCCAGCCATGACGGATAGACCAAAATTGTAAAAATGATTATTCATATTTCACCTCTTAGCATTAAAATAACAAGAAATTATCCTAAAACTAGCTGTGCCCTGCGGTTTCACCCGCAGGAATTCCGGAATAAAAAGTATCCTTTGTCCTTCTCTGTACCCCTGACAACGTGCATGCCAAATTTCATCGAAATCCGTTCCGTACACACGTTGCTTGGTAGATTTCGGTAATCGGTTCTATTCTCAAACAATGTAGTCATTATGTAGCTTTTATTTACGAGAGAAGCTTCCGGTGTTTTTTCTTTGTCATTCACATCACAATTAACGATAACATAAATACATAAAATCGTAAGTATAGCCGATCACGATAAGTCGCGACTTGTGACTTTACGAGCAATTTTTTGCAGTGTGGTGTCATGTTGTGTTTGGGATCAATTTTATTTCTATCATAATAGGTACTTTATTGATAAAGCATTGTTTGTATTTTTTTATCTAGATTATATATCATATTTATTTTTATTTTTCTTTATTTAGGGCAACAAACGACCAATACAATTTATATAATAACAAGAAAATATGTGTACAAATTATTATTATTACAAACAGGAAGATAATACCATTAACTCCCGTTGCGCTACACTAAAGTAAATAATAATGATCATAAATAATAATAATAATGTAATCAATATCTATACTTACTTATAACAAAACTGTAGAGAGGCCAATTCTGCACTACGAATGCACATCCAAAATTAACATTGGAGGATCGACACTGATGCCAAAAATGCAATCAGCAAATTTTTTGTCTGTCTGTCTGTCTGTATATGCACGCGTGGGTCAAAAATTACTGAAGGGATTTTTTATTAGTTGTATTTTAGCCTGCACCCGCCTTGAAATCTTTTCTAATAAACTTTTTCATATCACTCAAAAATATTACATGGAACATAGTCGAATGGTACAGATTTCCGACGCGTAAACACCCACCACAACGTATTTTCTGTCCTCGGCATATTATAGGTATTAGGTACTTACACAATTATTAGTTACCATATATCTACATTTCCAGCACATATCAATAATCGAGGCTTTATTAACCATAACAACCATAAGGAAGGGTATTCTTCCTTATAGTTTTGTCATGTTGGTTGGCCACGAGCCTACCTAGACAAATAATTCTCCCAGAATCATTGTCAAGTTCAAAATGTAGGTATACCTAAAGTCATCTTGATCCCGATTAGGCGCTTAAATGGATTATTTGGCGACTGAGAGTCGGAGGATACGTACACAGAATGGAAAGATGGCTGATATAGTGTTAAAATGACCATTGCCCCAACCTTATATACACGTACTATTTCGTACGTGCGTACGCACAACAGCTATCAAGTCCCGGGAATGCTGAAGTTATCTGTGAAAGATGGTTTAAGTGAGCCAGTTTCCATCCCCATTCCAAGTTGGTAACGCACCTACCTGCCTTCTGGTGTTACAGATGTCTATGGGCGGCGGTAATCACTTACCATCAGGTGTACCACTTGCCCGTTTGCCCCCTATGACATAAAAAAGTAAATCAAACCGATCGGTTTGAAATCATTGTTTTAGTTTTGAACCATTGTGAATCAAGATTGATGATTGAATCGGATACCGAAGTGCAAAATGTATTCGTCCGACTTTTTTTTTCACATTATCAATCCATACAAACCAAATTGAGATACAAAATACTAATATTTGAAATCCGGAAGTTTTTCTGTTACCTTTTATAACTAGGTATATTTTGTGATCGATAGAATTCTTATAATAATAATAATAACAACAATAATAATATCTTATGATCAACTATAGCTATTCCTAGCGGTTTTACACTCGTTATAATTTCTGAGTTTCCGCAGGAATTCCGGGAAAAAGTACACTATGTCCTTTTCTGTACGTCTAATAACGTGTACCATAGATAATATAATACTATCGTGTACCTATGCAAACCAAACCAAACTTTCACATTTATAATCGTTACTATTGTAACGATTCCACATTTTTCAATCGTTACTATTGTAACGATTTCACATTTATAATCGTTACTATTGTAACGATTTTTAGATTATAAATGGTAAGTTTGGTCGAATAGATGGTTTTTGTAACTCAATCACGCCAGGACAGCAGCATGGCATAGAAATAGTCTGGAATAGGATAGGTACAAGGTAATTTTTATGCCGGAATTCCGCGAGAACTCCGAAATTGCGCGGGATCAGTTTGTAGTTGAAGTAAGGATGATAAATTTATCCCCGATGCAGCACATCGTATGGCGAGCGAGGACGCGGCCGACTGCCTGTTCGAGCGGCTGAGGCTGCACCAGCAGCGCGCGCCCGACTCAGCGGAGGTGGCCCGAGCCATCACTGCGCGGATCAACGCCAGGCTCACCTCACAGGGCAAGCACGATTGATCTAAGGGGCCTCCATTAATTACTTAAGGCGTTAAGGGAGGGGAGGGGTCACGTGGGGGGAGGGTAGTCTTGGAAAATATACTAGGAGGAGAGGAGGGGTCGAAAACTCTCCAAAATGACCTCATTTAATTAATAGATGCCCCCTAATTCGTCAAATTACATGTTCTTCATCATCAACCTTAGGACCTTTACCTTCTTTTTGGGCTGGAGTTACAGATCATAAGGAGATAGGTATTTGGGCTCAAATTTTGAAATAAAGAAACACAAGGATTTTTTAACGAGATTTTGGTAATTCTAAGATGAAAAGAGGAGATAAATGGATGAAATGAATTGGAAGTTCCTGCGAGAATACCGAAATTACGCGGCCGCGGGTGAAACCATGGGCACATTAAAGTATGTACCTACTATGCGCAAAAATATGCAACTAGATTTGAAACTGTTTATGACCTTTTTAATAGACACGACAAAAATTTATGGCCTACATCATGGCAAGTTGCCCAAGTAATTTTTGACAGCCTCTTTCACTATCATTTTACTGAAAGCACACAATTTAATAAATATAATACGTAATTATTGAATAAGGTTCTGATTGAGTTGTATTTAAAGATTCTCTTCATCAATTTAAGCTTCGCTATGTAAGTATTTTATTGTGTTACTTTTATTTATTTTTCTAGAATGAACCTACCTATTCGATCTTTGAAAATGTTCGTTGTAACTTTTAAGCATTATTAAAGGATATTTCTATTGAAAATTAAATGGCTCTCAGATATAAAATAAGAAATTTAACAGTAAATTCTATTAGGCATATATTTATCACTGATCTTGACGTCGACACGGAACTCTCAGAGTAGCATCCGGCGAATGTGCTCCTTTCAGAGTTATCGTTAGAGTTTAGACTAATGAGCGTATCAAGTTTGAAGTAGGTACCTAGTTTTTTTATGTTAGCGTTTTCTTCAACATTCCGATAATTTGCATTGGTGTTGCACTTTTTAAACTACTTATTCCGCATAATCCACTGCGGTATCCATTGATAATTAAAGTTAAACCTTTGTGTCAGTAAATGTAATAACTATTTCATAATTTAGTATCTAATCTAAAATTAATATTAGTTTAAAAAATTAATATTAAAGAAGAAAATATTCTACTGGAATTACTGCTGTACTTTTTCTGAAATACTTCTATTGATACAAATCGACAGAATTCCTGAGCAACGTAGGATATTTTCATCCCAATCGCGATACAGAGAGATCCCAAGAGAATCCCTAGATTCAGCTGGGTAAAACTGCAAGGGTTCGTGTGTATTCCACAGAAAACTAGTTTAATTTTCTGTGAAAAATGTCATTTATGGAGTTGAAAACTCCAGCGGTACCAAGGTATCAAACTTATAATAGCGTTACTTTTCTATCGAATGATACATAAATTTCACCTTCAATGGAGTATCGCGTGTTTCGTTGCCATATACTTAATTCGTTTATGGTGCAGTGGGCTCTCGGCCAAAACACCGCCACCAGTCCCATCGTGCTTGGTTCACCAAATGTACAGTAATTTATTCACGATAGCTGTTTTCCAAGTTTCAGCGGGAATTCCGGGTGATAATATAGCCTATGACACTCACAATTGACGTGGCTTTCTATTGGTAAAAGAATTTTCAAAATCGGTTCAATAAATCCAGAGATTACCCTACAACTTCACAAATTCAAACTCACAAACTTTACAATTTTATAATTTTATAGTATAGATTAGCTGTTTGGGATTCTGTTTGAAAACTGTTTACCGAAATAAAAATTGCTCTAGGTACTATATCTGAACCTAAAGTACCATACAAAGTATAAAGTATAAACTACAGAGTACCATACGTACCATGTTTCACAGAAATCCCTTCAGTCGTTCCGAAAATAACTCTAAACGGGCCAAAATAAAAAAAGGGTTAGGTAAGTATTCATGTTTTAATATTATAGCATGCAAATAACTCTGATGCTAATAGCAGGCTAATAATCTTAATAATGCAAACAAAAACGTCTTCATTTACATGTATACTAGCTGTCCCGCGCGGTTTCACCCGCGTTAATTTAGAAGTTCCCGCGGCATTGTTCCATACAAACTTTGCAACTCCTTTTCATAATTTTCAAAAATCCTTTCTTATCGGATGCCTACGTCATACAAAGAGCACACCCTCCAAGTTTCCGGTCTCTACCACCAGCGGTTCAGGCTGTGCGTTGATCTATCAGTCATTGACGACCCGATTGGCGCAATGGTCACCATGCCTGCCCGCTAATCAAGAGGTTCCGGGTTCGATTCCCGGTGGGCGTGGACTTTGTGTGATGAACACAGGGTTACATTTTCCAGTCTGGGTGTTTATATATATATCTATAGTATAATATATATGTAATAATATGTGTAGTATATACCACGTTTGCTTGGTTTCCACAACACAAGCTTATATAGCTTAGTGTGGGATCAAGTAGATCTGTGTGTTGTGAAGTGGATTATTATTATTATTATTATTAATCAGGACAAAGCATTTTATATGTATAGATTGTAAAGAAACGAAGGGGCAGTTACCTACCTGCTTGCTATTTGGTTACGGCCACTGGTACTCGTTGGTACGAGTCAGTAACACTTCCACCCTTTGTAATGTGTTATCGACGTGTTCATTAAGTTTACTTCGGGCTCCCCACTACGTATACATAATCAATACTTTGTTCGTTATTTGATTAGATAGTGCGTATATTACGCAAAAAAGGATGTTATAGGCAGGTGTAGACGTATTTGAATTATGAAGATTGTTTTCTTGTAATCGTCTGCAACCATTCGACATCAGTAACGGAACCCCTGCGATGAGTTAAAAAACCCCATTTACTTGGAGTATGCGATGATTTTGCGCTTTTGATGTTACTAGCGGTAATGAGTTGCACAAAAACATATCTAGTGTATCTTGGACCCGAAGAGATAGTTTAAGGATTGAGAAGAGTGAAATGAAAAGTATTAAGAAGAAGTATTATTATAAACAGATAGATATAGCTCACATTTAGTCTCGTTTATTCATCGCAATGATTTATTCTTCTCATCACAAACTCCACATACTTACATATTTTAATGCTGAAAGAAATACTACTATCCATGTATCATACAATCTTATCTATAATTAAACTTGCCCTCAACTGAATTTGTAAAATGAATTAAATTTGTAAAATTTGTAAATATCTAAAATTTAATCATCTACTATATTGTATGCTAAATTACATTCGCATAATTGCAATGAGTGAAGTTTCTCAAATACATATATTATGCTATTTTTGTCATAAAATTCAATGCAACATGTACATTATAGCTTATATGCATGATAAATAAAGCTGCTTTTAATTTGTCTTTCAAATAAATAAATAAATAAATAAATATAAAAGAGAAAAATTAATTTCTTTTTAAAATGTTTCACATGAAAGGACGTATACGAAATCACAGCAAGCAAATTAATCAAATTAAAAATAGACGTATTTAAACTAACAAGAACTTTAGGTATGATTATTATTGGAATATTGCCAAAATCTATTGAATGTATACAATGAAATCAATGGTGTCGATGCATTACTAGTGGCATTTATTATGCTTTGTTCACATTAGAGATTTATACATCGGCAACTATCTATTTACTTGCCTTAAGTCCAATCATCGCTCTGATCTGATAAAATATTTTCGGATTAGTTCAGTTCGTCACGTATTTAAAAGACAACTTGTTTATTATGAACGTAGAGAAAATATGTTTGTATTAGCACGATATAATTTAGCTGATAGCATTTAAAATGCTTTATCTATAGGTATAGAGATCCCGACTTATGGTATACAGACGAATAGTATGGTAGCTTTACATTGTATAAAAGAAACTCAACTCATTTGGCAGTCAGATTTTTACGGTTCTAATAATGTTAATAATGTTTACAATTTAGTCGTTGGCAACCGACGCCCGCGATGATAAATGGCGGCACTGGACAGCGACCGCGACATCGCGCCATCGCCCATCAGTGACCACTCGCACCCATCTGTCACATTTTAGCTCGACAATTAGTTCCTTATACACAATATTATACGTAACATGTACGTAAGCAACATAATATCACAGTCTAGACGGGACACTACGATTGTCGTACAGACAAGGCCATAGGGCCTGTATGGGGTCGCTTCCTTTTGTTATGCGCGAGTAGAATTGCGCATCAGCAGCTGAAGTACAAATTCAAGCAGATGAACAACGACCACTTCTTCAATTTGAACTGTATTCTAGCACGGAATAAAAAGAGATAAAGTAAATCGACGCCGTTGATCTCGTGGTAAATGTCGACAACATCTATATCGTGGTCGTTGTTTATCTGCTTGTATTTGTACTTCAGCTGCTGATGGGCAATTCTACTCGCGCAAAACCAAAAACCGCAGCACTCCTGCATCTATAAGGATCTCCCTTCATGAAACTCCGTCGAGACCAATGACCAATGACGGGTGGGGCACCCGCCTAGTGGGGCTATACTAGCATCGGTGTATCTGGGAAGACCCTTATCGAGGCGGTAGTGGTGCGCGGAGTTCTCGTAAACGAGCCGCGCGCCGCTGACGCGTGACGTTGATGCGATACAAGGGAAGGGGGGGAGGGGGGTGCGCCTCGCCGCTGGCGCATCGCCAGAAAGCGAATAGCAACTGATCAGCCCGTCCATCATTGTTAATATTGACATTGCTTCCACACTCACTAGGCCGTTTGTAGTATAATTCGACGACACATAAATAACGAAGTATGTTTATTTTGGTACGGTATTACGGTAGTAGTACTTTAAATTTAAAATATTTATATCCTCTTCCGCAATAGTCGTTTCAGTTTAAAGTAATAAATATTTGCATACTCGCCTAATAGGTACCTAATGCTCGTAGAATATAATTATTATAAATAATATAATTGTATTATAATCGTAATAAGTATTTGGATCTGTAGCGGGAGCAGACTGGATGATATGGCCGGGCCGGCGAGGTGGTATGCCCGGGGAACCGCGGCTCCAACAGCTGTAGATCGGTAGATCGTCAGAGGTCGTGTCATATGCAGCGCAGTGTGAAAACTTTTTTAGCGCGATTCAGCACTTCCATATAGCCAGTACTCGTCGCTTCGTTGTAGTTTGTGACTTGTGGCGTAGGGGTCGCCACGGATCATTATTAATATTTCATCTAATCGATAAGAAAACGATATAACATCATCATCATCAAAGGTAAAACATAAATAATTAGGTATATCTTATTTCTACTTTATAATATACTTTCAGTGATGCTAAAGCTGGCCATGTTTCTATATTCTTCAATTTTTCGCCTTGCCCTATCTCAAAGAAAATATATTCGATGATCAATGAAAGACTAACATCCACCATGTAATCTGTCGATGAACAGTTTTGCATTGCAGTGCCGCGGCCATCCAAATTATTTCCACAACGAAATATAAACTTCCTCAATTGCTTGGCGTGATTGAAAGTTATTTATCGGACAATTAGGCGATGTCGTTTTAAACTGAATTATTTCTAGGTAGTCGCATGTAAAGGTCGGTAGCCGACCTCGGAGGTGTTGATCCAATTACATACTAGGCATGGATGGAGCACTAAGTCTCTCCAGTTTCCGTTCTACTTCGATGGTTATTGAGCTTTGTGCAACTTCGCAATAGTGAGGTGCGAGGTCTACATCTCACACAATGCCATTCACGATGGAACCGTACCACTGCGTTCACCATTATGTAGAGGTAGAGTTGAAAATTAAAAAGTGTGACAAGTATTTGTGAATACCGTTCTGTGTTCATACATACATAGTACAACCAGTGAGCTGTATGGACCTTGACATTTACCTATACGTATACAACAGCACTGACAGTAATCATGTTAAACTTTCGAAGTTACAATAGCGCTAATACTGTATACTTGTATTAACTTTTAAATTCAATTGTTACAATTGAAACTATTTAATACTTGTATTTATTTGTTAAACTTACAGATAAACATGTTCGTCAGAGTACCCTGGACAAACTTTGGGACAAACAATCAGGAGCTATTCAAATGTTACTTTCTATGTTGGAAGTAAGTGCTAACTGTTTATTATATTAATTGTTTCTTATATCGATATTAATTATTATTAATTTGATCGTATAACCGCTACGATAGCAAATAAAACTAGATAATGAAACTACATGTAAATTTGTTTCAGAGTACAAGGGACATGGCCACTAGCACTTACATAACAGCTATACTGCGAGAAGCGCTGTGCTTGAAACAAGGAAAGGGCAAAAAGAGTTCAGGTAGGTTAAATAGCTATAATAATTAATAAAAACTGCATAGATGATAAAGATGAAAATTGTGAAATTAAAGTCTAATGTTATTTGTGATCTGGAAATATAGTTTTCAATGATACAACGGGATATAAGAAGAAAGATAGTAGAAAGTCAGACAAAGAGAACAAAGTGCCAGTGTCTGTTTTCAAAAAGGGTATGTTGTGTGAGTCGTGTGAGCAATTTGTTGGCGCTGTTATGTAAAAAATGCCTTTATTAACATTTTATCCGTAAAGCAATTGCAAACTCATTATTATTCCAGACTGCACGCTTGTATCTTAACTAAAACTTTAACGCTTCCTTCCGAAAAATACTTATTATTAATTATCTTATTTACTAAAATATACCTAAACAACTTTTCTTTATTTAGCAGAAAGACACAATAGGCACTGCTTGTGTTTATTATTATTTTTTTATTCTTATCTGTTCTTCAAGTTACAAAACTTGATGCCAAAGGTAGAAACGAAAACGAACGAACTTGAAACTAACACGAGTAACTACAATAAAATATACCTACTTATAAGCGAATCCAATTATTTTTCGGCAACTATGAAAAACGCGTCGAAGCAAATTACAGTGGAAGCAGTTTCTTGATATATTTATACCAAGGATGGCTCGAATTCATTTAGCTCAACCAGTGTCGCCAAATAATAGATTTATCCAAATGATATCCCTTAAACCAGATTCTCTCTCTCAAAAAAGATTTTTTTTTTTATGATTCTCTATAAATTTAATTTTTTTTTTCAAACCTTCACGTAACTAGAAATTTAAACAAATGTGCTTAAATATATATTTGAAATGCAGGCCAATATAACAGAGATATTTTATATGTTGTCTACGTAACTAAACCCTATACATTATACAATATATGCCTATCGATAACAATAAACGAAACCGTCGGATTTCAGCGAACAACATAGCCCGGCAGCTGTGCTCACAGCACGTCATATCGATAAACGGCACGCAGGCAATGCTCCGCACTATCATTGCGACACATTCGAAACGTGACAGCAACGTCAGCACCGAGCTGATACTGCAGGACCTCGTGTGGATCCTCGCGGCACTCGCGCCCAAAGGTACGACACTGACGCGTTTGTGTGGTTGATTACAGCCAACAACGTCGCCCGGCAGCAGTGCGCGCTAGAGTTCATCTCGATAAAGGGCACACAAGTGGTCGTGCGGAGGGTTATATCTACCATACACGACAAACATGAACGCCATGCTGGAACTGAACTTGTGATGCAGGACCTAATATGGATCCTTGCTCCACTTGCGTCGCGAGGTTAAACAACCCATGATTGTAGCTTGTAGAATTAAGTAGTAGATAGTTTTAGATCTGATAAAATAAACGAATGACTGTAGAATTATTCGTAATTATCAAACTAATCAGCTGATAGAGTATTTATCGTTTGTTATTTAGGGACATACCAGTCAGTAACCATAACAAGCGCATGAGACGCTTTGGACACTCTCATGAATTTATATGCAACGGATTACTATGTCAAATCCATCCGGCACGTCATACACTTTTAAGTGCAGTGGCTCGCGATTGCATGTTGTGTTATGACTAGTCTTTTTCGTTATAATAAAAGAGTAAATAAATGATGAGAAAGGACAACTGATCCGTTTCTTCCTCCATGACTTATGTCACAATTTGTGAAATACCACCAAAAAGTTATGAGCGAACTCCGCTCATCATTCTGTACAATTTGTTTACACGATTTCAGAGTTAATCTCCTATCAAAAGTAAATTTATTTTAAAATTAAAGTGTACACTTATATAGAATAGGTGTATAATATGTCGGTATATAATATGGTACATATAGGTATATTTCTTACAAGATTTCAACAGTCTTTTGCATACTACCTAATGAGTGATACATTTGTTTATATTTCAGATCCAAAGTTTGCCATCAAAGTCAGAATGCTGGGATGTGTGAGAACGATGCATCTCATTCTTAAGGGACACTTCACAGATAACAAGCTAATTTTTCCTCTACTTGTTATCATGAAACAGCTTGCAAAAAATGGTAAGACCTGGCTTAAGGATGTCGTGTCATCAAAGGATATCTATGTATATTTTAAAGTTTATCAATAATTAGGACCTAACAAATTTTTCCGTTATGAAATTTCAGCGATGACGGCTTCAATTTTGATTCGTGACGGCGTAATCGGGACGTACGAGCGAGTGCTGGTGAGCCTAGGCTTTATACCAACAGCCCGACTGCGTCTGTGTCTCGATGCCATCGACTACTTCAGCAAAAACAGTTGAGTAGATTAGAATTGTATTCTGTACCCTTAACAATTATCATTTAAATGTTGACTTTGAACACCCAACCACCACCAAATGCACCAGTAATTAAACTATCAATACCTAGTATTCACGTAAACAATGAATGTACTAGTAATTAATGAAAATAATTATAGACAAAAGTTTCCACGAATGTAATGATGTCCACTTATATGTTTATTATTAGGTTTATTTTTGGTCAATGGTGTTTATTTTATTACACCTGACACTTTATAGTATATTTCATTACAAGTGCGGAAAGCCTGTCATTGCAAAGAGTTCCGACAAATGTCTACCCAAGCCGAGGCGCAGCCGAAGGTGAGGGTTGACAGTCGGAACTAGTTGCAATGACGGTTCCGCATGTGTACTGAACAACTATTTTTAATACAGTTACGAAAAAATTAAGCAATTTAATAAAATATCAAAAACACAACAAACTCAACTAAGTTCCAACTGTGATCAAGAGATGGCGCTAGTCGTATTAGTAATGCGAAACCTACGTTTCGCAATGCAAAAAGTGTGTCGTGTCGCCATTTTTGACAGTTGGCAAAGAGAACGCACGAGTTCGGGAAAGGTAAACAAAAAGCTCGAGTATGTAATAGCCCACATCCCGAACGCTAAACGTCCCTGCAATACGCCACTTTTTGAGCAACTGTATTAAAAAGGTTTTTTTTATTAAAATCAGCCACTGTTCCATTTTCGTAACTCAGACTATTACAGTTCTAATAAAGAGAAATGTTTGCATGTTGAACGGGTCATGGTTATGTGTCATTTTTAGTCACTCGTGCATAACTCACACAGAGGTGTGCTGCATGCAGATTGTGAAGACAGGCCTCTGCACCGTCCTCCTCAGGGTGTTCGACCGCTGGGACCGCTACGACGGCCGCATGAGGCTCAAGATATGTGCACACATACTACAGACCCTGCAGCATCTTTGCAACATAAGTATGTATTAATGCTAAAAACTCTACTGGTATTTTTTTACTATGAGTTTCCCAATTTTGGTATTCTCTTGAACACTCCGTTTCTGGATAAAGGTATCCTATGTAACCCGAGTACACTGTAGCTTTTTATCAGAGAAATATTTTTTAGTATCGGTTTCGTGGTTCTAGAGATTAATCCTTACATTCAAATTTATAACCTTAAAAACTTTACGTCTCTGACATTAATGTAAATATGAACCTCACCTTTATGCAGCTGTTCTTTAAAGATTTTACCCACTCAAAAATGTCTAGATAGCCAAGTAGGTACCAGCAGTTTTCGTGACTTAAACTATCTTATCTGTCCTCCATTGTTAAATTAATGAATACTTTATTCCTTTTCTGTTGTCTTTTATTACCTTATAACGACAAGGCCAATTAACATTAATTCTGCTTTTTAGAGGCTGGTCGCCGCGCCCTTTGCACAAAGAAACATGTACAAACGCTTCATCGGTTCTGCTCACACTGTCCGGATGAGCCTGAGTTTGATGGACTCCTCGCTAGAGTGTGCTCTGTAATCACGTTGTGCTTGAAACACCAAACTTTGCACGTTCCTGTCACAAGTCCAGCTACTTTCAATCTCAACCCAATTTTAAAAGGTTACAATCATTTCCTACCTAACAATATTTAATAATATTTTTTTATCTAATGCTAAATACTTAAATAGACTGAGAGCATCTTCATCAAATAGGTTTTTATCTTTTCAGGTACAAGTGCATCGTGGCCGTGTCATGATGATGAAGAAGATGGTGCTAATTCAGATTCGAAAACAATTGACTCAGACATAGAAACTGAAGGTCCCGATACCGGCATTGAAGGTATCATAGATGAGTTTCCTGATATTGACTTCGATGAATCCGAAATTAAAGCAGATAATTTTGAAGATGATAAGGGACAAATGAAAAGCGGTGAAAGTATACAAAGTGCATTATGGAATAGTCCTAATGAGAGAGATTTAGAAGACTTAAAAAAGCAAGTAGCTAGGCGTTAAAATATTTTATGTAGAATGAAAATATATATTTTGCGTCTTACGTAAAACGTAATTTATTATTTTAGGTATTTCGTATATTTCAAAGAATTTGGGTCTTATAACAAGCAAATACGACTTGTTAAAAGTCGGTCTAATTCACGAGGCTCAATTCTTGAAGAATTTTTAATGTCTCAAATTGGTCAAAGTAGCAACAGAAATATGCAATCTTCGTTGAATCTGTCTTTGACCGCTGCTTTGGGTAACACTGATTACGACGTTATGGGTGCATCACAGTCTCCTTCATTCATACAAAGTATAACGTGCAAACTTCATGAAAGTACCTGTAAGTGTAAAAGTAACAAAAAATTTCAGTAAATCAGAAATGTTTATAATTATTTCAAAAAGTCAATATTTCATTTTTCAGCAACTACTTCGTGTTCTTCTTTGAAAATTCACAAGGATATTTCAAAATATAGTCACTTCTCAGCGGTGTATAGTACAATTTCTTCTAGAGTAAAAAGTGTTATACCATTTGTTAAAGTGGCTTACCCTGACATGAATGGCGGTCAAAGTTTTAACATTCCAGAACCGCTGAACAAAATGGAGCGCACTGCTTGCAGGTTTGTTATTTCTTATACCTTCGTCATACGTTATAAATTATTTTAGCCAAATATAGACGTATTCTATGTGTCTCATCTTTGTATGTAAGATGTGACCTATTACCTCTTATGGTAAAAAGAAAGTATAAAGTAGGTACAGTATAAAGTAGTTTTAAATGTAAAACGTTTCATACGCTATAATCCCAGATGCTCTGAATTTAATAAAGTCACTTTATAAAGTTGTTGTAAAAAGTGAAAATATACTTAACTAATTATTTTCAAAATTTATTAACTTTCAGAACAAAATTACTATCTTGTGTAGATAGAGCTATAAATCCAGAATCATACATGAATGAAGTTGTCTTTGATTTAGATGCTTTGTGCAGTATTGGTACCACAGGAACTAGCACCGACTCAACTTCACAAAAAAGGTGATTAATTTTCTTTATAATGACATTAGTTTTGTAATTTTAAGGTAAAGAAAATATTTTACCTGTATTATGCATTTTTGCAGTTTCAGTTCAGAATCAATGTTTCTCAGCAATAACGATGAGCAAGAGCTTAATAAACTCAATAACTTTTCATCTCGATTGAGCTTCGAATCAAGGTTTGAGTCTGGAAACTTAAGGAAAGCTATTCAGGTAACATTCTATTAGCAGTTTAATGTTGGTTTTTACGAATTATTTGTTAAGATCTATTGCTAGTAACACATAACTTTAGATAGGTCCGAGAGAGTACGAGCTGATATTGATGCCGGATGTGAACTCTACCAAAAGACACCAGTGGTTCTACTTTGAGGTTCGCAACATGCAGCAGGGCCGTCCATACATATTCAATATCGTCAACTGTGAGAAATCGGATAGTCAGTTCAATTTTGGTATGAAGCCTGTCATGTACTCCGTGAAGGAAGCTGTTGTAGGCAAACCAGGTATGTTACCAACCCACTGATACAATCCCTTTTTCATGACTACTGAGTAGATACCGATATCCGAAAAACCGACTTTTGAGTTGTAATTTGTAATATCTTAGGTAAGTAACATCTAACATCTTCTTGGTACTATTCTTATTTATGAGCCACTAGAGAAACTTTGCAGCTTGGATTATTTTTCATTACCTATGCAGTAAGCCATACCATGTAGGTACCAGTGTATGCGTATTGTTCAACTACCTACCTGCGCAATGCGTCGATCAGGACTATACCTACTTATACTTGTTCTAAAGGATGGGTGCGTGCTGGTTCGGACATCTGCTACTACCGCAACAGCTATCACTACTCGAACCAGAAGAACCAAAACAAGTGCTACCTGACGGTCACGTTTAACATCGATTTCCCGCACACAAACGATGTCTGCTATCTTGCATATCACTTTCCATTCACCTACTCCATGATGATGGTAAGAATTTTACTGGTTCAGATATTCCTTTACCTAGTCGTAATTTTTACTTAACGAATGAATTTAAATGCTACTTATATCTTTTAAATCAGTTGCCTCATCAGCAAACAATTTTTGGGAGTAGGTAGTTAAGATCTCAGAACCAACATTGATATCCCGTTCATTGTGGTTAAAGGGGACCGAAGGCGTTATCGTTAAGAGTCGGGTGACAAACTGAAGACAAAACGGGAAATAGTACATTTCATTACAAGTTACTATGTACTCATTACTATGAGTTCCGACTTATGTTAAATAAATAAATAAATGTTGACCTGAAAGGAGAGGGTCAGTAGTCGGAACGAGTTGGAATGACAGTCCCGCACGTGTAATATATACGACTGTTTTTAATACAGTTGCGAAAAAATAAATTAAAGAATAAGAATCAAACTTACATGAAAATTAGTTTCTCGGTAATCTTGTTGGTACCTACTTAATATTATAAGTATTTATATCGTTAAATCACCACTAAATACAACACTGAAATTTCAATAGTTTTCAATAGGTGTTTAAATATCGATATTATTGTCGTTACAAACAAAATATACAACGTAAATTTTATCAAAATGGCGCCAAATACTACCGCGAGTTCGTCTGCGTACGGAGAGGCTAGGCAAAATTCGTGCATGCCATACGCGTCATATTTACAGCCGGCTATAGGATTTTTTAAATATTTAAATAAATATTACTTTTGTCTTAAAACACAGGTGATTCTTTTTAAACGTAGAAAGAGTAAAGAGTAAAATTGAAACTAAAAGCTTTTTGATGGATTTTATAGTTGCCAGTTTTTTTTCTATTTATTCATTTATTTTATTTTATTTAACAGTTAATGCACACAAGGGCAATATAAAAAAAGTATAAAAGTACCTACTCACATGAGAGGTACTTTTATACTTTTTTATGTTGTCCTTGTGAAGAAATTCCACATGGAATAAGCATGACTCTTGGACATACAAGAGTCATGCTTATTCCACTTGGACATACAAGCTTACTCTTACTCTTGGACATATAAGAGTCATGCTTATACCATGTGGAATTTCTTCCTGCAGATCAGCAATAGGAAGACAGATTAGAATCTAGAATTCTAATTGGTGAAGTCAAAGCACTAGTGCGTAATCGTCAACTTTCCACGCGCTAAACAGCTAATATAGCACTATTTGAGCAACTGTATTAAAAATAACAACAATAATAATGCATTTATCAAACAAACTACATATTATAAAACTCCAACTAGACGCGGATCTGGCACTGGAGTTTGCAGCTGCCGGCTGGCGCGTACCTCCGCGCTGAACCGCTCTGCTACTCGCTGAATAGCAACGAAGTGCCTTTGTTGACCGTCTCTGCTGAAGATACACCCTCAAATCCTATGGTGGTTTGTAGTTTAAATAATAAATATATACTAGCTGTGCTCCGAGGTTTCACCCTCGTTAATTTGGGGAAAAGACTAACTAAAATCTATTCAACAGTAACTGTTCATGCAGCGTACGCAAAGGGAGCTCTCAAAAAATAATTTTTCGACCGTTTTAGCAACATTTTTTATTGTTGCTCCGCTCCTTTTGATCTAAGCGTGATGATATATAACCTATATAGCCTTTCTCGATAAATGGGCTATCAACGATGAAACAATTTTTCAAATCGGACCAGTAGTTCTTGAGATTAGCGCGTTCAAGCAAACAAACAAACTCGTCATACTATTAGTATAGATTCTAGTTTTGTACTAATTAAAACTAAGGCGTTGTCGCATTACTTTAATATGATTATTTTTATTTCTTACTAGCTGTTCTCTGTGTTTCCGAGATCAAAAGTACCCTATGTCCTTTTCTGTGCCTACCCTTGACGTGTATGCAAACTTTCATGATGATCAGTTGAGTAGTTAAGGCGTAAAAACGTAACAAAAAAATAAACGAAGTCTTATTCACATTTATAATATTCGTTAGGATATCGGAATACACTCAGGGATTTTTTTACGGAATTTCTATTGCCATATAATTTTTTTGTTAAATAAATGTGTACAAGATCACCAATTTGCAACTGTACCAGCAGTCTAAGTTTCCAAAAACTTCTTTTGCTGGCATCCCAAGTATATGTATTTCCCTCAATATTCCCATAACTGGTAAATATGAAAACAGTGAGTAGGTAAAAACGTCACCAAATGAAGTTTAATACATAACGTTACTTTAATGAATGTTTTTGTGCGTGATAAATAGTTTTGGGTGCAAAAAACACCCGGCGACACTAGTTTCCATTTTTTCCGTACTCAACTGATTTGACATCCCTTCTATCTGTTCTGGGGCTAGGACCGCGAGATAGTGTTCCTTACGGCGCGCGTGCACCCCGGCGAGAGTAACGCGTCCTGGGTTATGGACGGCACTCTGGGCTGCCTGCTCGGGCACTCGGAGGCGGCGGCCGCGCTCCGAGCCAAGTACGTGTTCAAGATCGTGCCCATGCTCAATGTTGAGGGCGTCATCAACGGCTGGTGAGTCACTTACCTATATTTTATGAACACCCAAAGTTGATATTTCTATTAATACCTATAACGGAATTGTAATTGGCTATTTGGATAACTACATATAGTTATATGGTATAATGCTTGGACATTATCACCCAGTATCACCAGGTCCTTAGCTTGTACTATGGCTACTAGATAGCTGATATAGTTACATATATACTAACACTTTTTTTATAAATTCCTACATACTAAACACGCAAGGCAAACACAATATGTTCATACAATTATGTGTATACTGTGGCCTTGACACGGAGATCGAACCTGCGACCTCTGGTGTAGCAGTCAAGATCAATAATAACTAGATCAAAGTGCTCTCTAAAAACGAAAAATCTAGTGTACTTATTTCAGTGACTGCTTAGGTAATATGACTGCATTCTGCAGGATTGTTACTTGTTAGTATAATTACTTCATTTCGTTACTCTTCGTAGAAAAAAACGCGTTATAAACTATACGTTACGTAATTAAAGTAGGTAGTATGAAATAAAACAACAAATTAAAAAAAAAAACTATTTTATTTTTAAGAATTTCTGTAAATTACTGTCTCGTCATTTCTTATTTTACGTTTGAACTTATTATACTTACATATTATAAATACTACCTTAAACTGCTATTCTAATTACAGAATGATATGTCCCAGATTTATGTGTCACATCCAATCTATATTTACTAAATAACCATATTTCGTTGTTTTTCCGCATACCACCAGAGATCTATCATACTATACATAAATTTAGATACCTATCGTTGTTTTTCCTGTAGCATGGAATATGAAAGTGGAGGCAAGTTGTCATACACAAGTCGCCAGCACCTTCTTTTTCTTACAACATTGCCCCTAAAAACCTTAAACTATTCACATTAGGTATATTTATTTTATTATGAAAAATACTAATTCAAAATGCTGTAAAATGTTGTACAAAATATCGGCCGTCTACCTCAAAATTGCAAAGTATGCAAGTAGTTTTTATCACGAAAAAACGCAATTTTTTCCAATTGTTTTCACAAGCTGTGGAAGGAATTATCACGTGTAAAATACTTAGTAGTCATGTTTAAGCTGAACTTAATGACGTCAGTCGGACGCTAGTAGGAAGGAGGTGCCAGCATGCCGCTGGCGTGGACGGAGTGCTCCGTAGCGTCCGGCTCGGAGGTGGAGGGGGCATTGTCATCGGCAATAGGCGCCTCACGCGCCTCATGGGCCAAGTACGCGTTTGGATCGTCTCCCACCATTCCGTCGTCCTCATAAGGCCCCTGCGTGGCCTCTTCTTTTGTTTCTTCTTCGTGGTCGTGTGCGTGAGCGTCCGCAGCTCGCGAATAGTGTGAATCGATTTGGGGTGGAGCCTTGAGGACAGCGCCTGTTTTGATATGTGGGGACTGAACGCCGTCGAGGGCGGATGAACGCAGTTTGCCGATGAGGTCGTTGAGGGTGAAGTGTGTGGGCAGGTGTTCGGAGCGCGGCGGTGGCGGCGACGACGACGTGAGCGGGTGCACGGTCGTCGTGGTCGTCATCGACAGGGGTCTCCTGCGGGACAGAAGGCACCGCACGGCGCGTTAGAAGCCTGTAGTTGTACGACAGCTAAAATCATCTACACTGAACACTGATTCGATTGATAATTTTAGTCGAAGTCAGATTTTAGCCGACCCAAAGTTATGGTACATTAAATTATATCAATTTTACACTTAAAATAAGTTAGAGATACCAAGCAAAGCCCCCTTCACCCACCCACCAAATAATTTTGTCAATATTGATTAAAAAATTTAGCCGTAAATCATTATTTGTACATCATTATGTACATTCATTGCCAGAAACAGATTACTGGGTGTAGGGCTCTTGTTTGGTGGTTGGGTTGGCGCAGAGGCCTTATCCCGCGGGCCCACGCACTTTCAGCAGATTTTACGAAAACGTATATAGAAGCAATTTTGTGAATTGATTTGTTAGATTACCGCTGCCGATCTATCGTCTCGTATACCCAGATAAAGTTGTTAGGTCATATTTTGTCGTCCATTTGACAATTTATGGTACCAGTAATATGATATGCAGTGTTCAAGCATAAAAGCTATACCTGGATGGAGGGTTAATTGAGTTTAAGTGCGCAGGGGTGATCGGGGAGCGGGCCTCGGAGGTCGCTGGCATCTCACCTTCCACATTACCCCTGCGCCGATGACACGGGAATTGAGCCGTAGTTGTAGAAGTAGCACCGCGTCTGCTCACAAATGAAGTCTTTGATCTCGCCGCAGTGCTGAGGTTCCCAATGGAAGCCGGGCGCCTTAAGCGCAACGCAGCCGTTGGTCATCACGTGTTCCGTCCTGGAAAACCGACTATTTTTATGCATGAGTATAAACACCAAAAAAATTATTGAAATAAGGGTACCTACAAAAGATGGCGAGGCTATTAATGCATCTGCCACTACGTACCCATGCCTAGCTGTGCGTTGAGGGGCCGTGCTGCCTTGGGGCATGTCCAATGGATCCATGCTGTCATCGTTATGCTGTGTGGCGGCGTCGATCGCAATTCGCCTCATATAGTTAAAGGTAGCGTTAAACGGCAAGCCAGTGCTCATCCAAAGGTACATATCTGTGCCCAGATTGTTACCCGACGTCCAAAAGTCGTATTTGTTGTAACCTAAAACAAAGCAGTTAGAAAATTTAAAAAAGCTGAAGTTAATAAGCTGTTGTTTTTCCAAGCTGCAATAATAATCAAGTATACTTGTTACTGTTAAGTTGTAGGCAAGATGTACATTAAAAATACTATTTTACCTGCATTTATAAGATAAGTTGTAATAGAATCTGCTTTTTCTTTTGTTTCAAATGATGCCAGTTGCAAGCCTAATGATCTAAAACAAAAAGAAAACAAACTCAATAGGTAAACCTTTTTCAAAACACAAAAACGTTACAACACAAAATAATAACAGCAATATTTTTGTAAATGTTCCATATTTATATTTTACTTATATACTAGTATATATTATATTATCTGTGACTTAAATAAATAAATAATTTATACAAGTAACCAAGAAGTTTTTACACTGGATCTATTAGCGCACCTTAACTAAGTAACTCCAGCAAATAGTATTCAACTATTAGAGCGACACAGGCACCTGGACGACGAACCCTGCCCGCCAGGATGCCATCTATTCGCTAAAGACAGGCCGCGTCCTCGAAGTAGAAGGACAACATTCCTGTTTAGTGTTCAGTAAACTCTAGCTTATGAAAAACTTGCACGCCATCTCGCTAGCTAACGATTACCTTAGAGTACATGAATTATATTTCCGATATACCTACCTAATGCCATAGTGTTTGCTCTATATAATGTTGTAAAAGTAATAATTTGTTGCATTATGTATTTTAATACCAATTTTTCACCGCAAGTTTTATTTATTTTACCATAGATTAATAAAACACATCAAGTTTTCCTATCCTGCGAACAGCAAAACCTAAGTGGAAAATGAAAATAAAAAAAAATGTTTTTTTTTTTTTTTAACTTAACATAATATAACTTATTCGTGTCAATGTGATCAGAACAAAAGTAAATAGTATTTTATTATTAAGGTATAATATTAAAATAGAATGGAAGTGTGTCTGTAATACCGAGATACTGCCTCTAATAATCTGAGGATTTTTGCTGGCTTTTAAACAAAAGGCTGGCTTTTTAGCATACCTATAGATAAGTACTTTTAAGTCTAGGGTAGAAGTTCTGAAGATAATCCAAAAACTCGGGTCGGTAAATCTACAGGGTACATCATTAGTAATAAATAAAATCTTCTATACTTATAATATATACTTATAATAAAACTGTAGAGAGGTCAATTCTGTACATTAAATATATATTCAAAATTAATATTGGAGGATGAATGGTGATCGATACTGATGCCAAAAATGCAATCAGTAAATTTTTTGTCTGTCTCTCTGTCTGTATGTGCACGCATGGGTCAAAATCTACTGAAGGGATTTTAAACAAACTTGGTACGATTGCAGCTATATAAGATAACGCTAAGACACATAGGAGCTGAGCAGTGACGATAAATTTAAAGCAAGTCGGATGCAAATGCGCTTTCGAGCTCTTATCCTCGCACATGTTACTCAATCACGCAAAAACGGCTGAACGGATTTGGATGGAATTTGACATGTACGTTGTTCGGGGTACAGAGAAGGACATAGAGTACTTTTTATCCCGGAATTCCCGCGGGAACTCCGAGATTACCGCGGGTGAAACCGCGGGGCACAGCTAGTAATTAATAAGAAGCCATAGTGTGAAAATCGATTTAAATGTATGTAATGTATGTAAATAATGTATCGATTTAATTCGTATTAAATGTAACCGCAATGATCCACCTTAAAACAGTTCACAATAGTCGTTGTTTTTTAGGGTTCCGTACACAAAGGGTAAAACGGGACCCTATTTCTAAGATTTCGCTGTCTGTCCGTCCGTCCGTCTCTACGTCAGTCACCAGGCTGAATCTCATGAACCGTGATAGTTAGAAAGTTAAAATTTTCAAAGATGATGTATTTCTGTTGCCGTTATAACAAAAAATAAATATTTAAGGGGGCTCCCATACAACAAACGTGATTTTTTTTTCGTTTTTGCTCGATATTGATAACGGCAATGGGTAGACGCTTGAAATATTTACAAAATAATTAGTTATGTATTTAATTTAAAAATAAATAATTAAATTAAAATAAAACAAATATATAACGGGGGCTCCCATACAACAGACATGATTTTTTTGCCGTTTTTATAGATAATGGTACGGCACCCTTCGTGCGCGAGTTCGACTCACACTTCTCCGTTTTTTTTGCAACTGTTCTCTTCATCGCGTATTCTGTCCGATACGGGACAAAATGTATTTCTGTCAAAATTCCTCACCAGCAAGTGCACAACTTTTTGCACTGCATAATAATATATTGAAATTTAAATTACTTACTGCAACACCATAAAGGAACGAGGTACCATTAGCTTCTTGTGCACGTAGTTTGTATAAAAAAGCCATAGAAAATTACCAGTGGGTTACCTAATAAATATTTTAAAACTTATGGAAGGAAACTAACTACATATTGATTGGAGAAACTAAACAGAAAGGATTTCTGTGGGGGAATCTAACTGACAGTAAATCATCAAATCAAAGCTAAAACAACTGAAGCTGGAAATAATCAATACGATTGACGATTATGAATAGCATTATTATGCTATTATAGTTTCATATTCCACAGTACTTAGAGACATCAGCAAACTTACTCTTACCTTGATATTTCATACAAGTGGCGATCTGACTCGATAGTCCCTACTACTACTACAGGTGGTTGACTTTTCCGCACATATTTTATGCGTGTGCATTTGTCTCACGGCTTATGTGGAAGCAGAGGAAGAAGTTTGAGTTCCAAATTCAAGTTGATATTTTGCAAACACACACACACAGCAGTAATAACCTATCACCTATGGACTTACTACTATGTTGTGGCGGGGTGTTGGGAGGTACAAAGTAGGGCGCAAAGCGTGTCGCTTCTTTACAGTTAATATTCTTTGCTAGTACACTGAACAAATAAAGTTCGTCCACATGCAGCTCCTGCACCTGCTGTTCTATTTTCCTTCGACATGTCTGTCATCTCAAATGATGAATTGGATTAGTTTTTGCCGTTCCACATTAGCATCCTCGTTTGATACTAAGATTGTGACCTTAATCGATCATCCATGGCAATTTTCAAAAAACATTATCGTACTTAATATTACGGTTTTTGTCAACAAATATGGGAATCGGGTATTCCAAATGGCGTTCCCAGAGGTCATTAAGAATTATTGTTACCGTAAATAGGTCGTGACAACAAGGCATGGACGACATCGTGACCGAGCACACGAGGTCATTGACCTTCGCCAGCTTACACCATTTTATGCATGGAGAGAGAATCTCGATCGAGTTCCGAGGAGTGGAGTTTTCAGTTTTAGAGAATTTATTGTGAACTTCTCTATATTCGCATTATAATTTATTTTGCTGTCGAGGGTTTGAGAAATGGCGTCGCCAATTCTCTTACTCGTTGAGCTTGCAGATATATTCGATAAGAATTTTAGTCACGACATAACAATAATGGTGAAGATTCAGTACAGACTTTCTAAGACATTGTATAAAAATATCTAGATCGTTTGCTCGACAATAGAGCGAAATTTGTTTTCGTTTTGGGTGTTGAGTCGAAGGCACAAGAAACAAAAATAATTTACTTTAGTGTTACACATACCTACATTTTTTTTATAAATGCAAGTTGTCTTAAACAATTGTGCAGCATTCTAAATCCAAAACATTATTTTCATTGAGTGAACAAATGGGATGTTAATGGTTACTCACTGAATAAAATTGACTTTTGCACGTTGAGTGTGCAAAGTTAAGTAACAAAAGGCGCATAATTTGAGCTAGCAATGTTAAATATATTGTACTAACAGATAGATATTTACCTGCAATATTGATATGCTAGAAAATAGTTGAGCTCTGGACTGTAAGGGTTCATACGTGAAATGAAGTACTGCACGCCATCCAACTGTATGGTCGTTATCCTTTGGGCTGTAACAATGAAAATAAATTACAGTATAGTAGGTATTTCTGTACAACGTACTATGTCAACGCCTATACCACACACTCATAATAAAACAAAACACGCAACTTATAGCCGCAGAAAGTATTAACGGCAAACCGCCGCCATAATATAGACTTCCGGTCTTAATAGCTGCAATAAAATCTATACCAATAGGTATTATGAAGAAAAAAGATATGGTTTTTTGTTAGTTTATTTGTTACGATTTAACTCAGAAAGTATTGGACCGAATTCAAAAATTCTTTCACCATTAAGAACGCTTCATTATCCTTGAGTAACATAGGCTATATTGTAACTCGGAATTCCCTCGGGAACTCCGAAACTACCGCGGGTGAACCGCGAGGAACAGCTAATACGTAATATAAATATGTTATATTGTTCGCAGTATTCGAAGTAGAAGTAAATATTATAATACTTATGTATATAAAATTTGTTTTTAGTTCAATGTAGGTAGGTACAATTTGAAATTATAAGAAACATCTCCCGTCTGTATATTTTATAATCCATTGAGAACTCAAGCGCGCTTGTTCATTATCATTCATTTATGTGGAGGAGTGAAGCAGACTGGGAGGGGACGTCATACAATGGGACTTGTCACAAAAATTAATATGACCCTCAAGACTGAGTCGTACGTAAACGCGTCGCTCGTCTATTCGTCTTCATACGAATAATATCAAGACGCCTACATATTATATGACTTTAAAATTGTAAACTTAATATTTATACACTTTAGTCCTAGCGTGGGTCACCAGTTAGGAAAACAAACCAGTACGGTGGTATTATTTATTTCATCATTATAACCACGGAATTATACTTAATCTTAATTTTGTAATGTTTTTTATAACAAATAGGTAGGTATGAGGTTAATATCAAGTAGGTACATGAATAGGCACATGAAGTTACACCTATGTATCTTCCAAACATCCACGTGCACAGGGGGAAAGGGGTCATGGGGGTCAAAGAACACTTTTCATTGGAGGCGCCAAAGTACGTACGTGAAGCGCGCGCGATCTCTATCCACTGAAGTTTCAGTAATAATTTACTTGGTGGACACAGAGTTTCATTTGTAAACAGAAAAGCTCAACATATAAAAATTTCGTAGGTATACCTTATCTACGGTTGCTTGCCATTAAGGAACAGTGACAATAATTATATTGCAGTTTTCAACCAAAGCCGGCGGACGAACGGACGTCAACGACGTGGATTGTTTGCAACAATGCAGAACCGAAGGAGATCAAGATGGCAGGTGCGCTAGCGGTCATTACACCCAGATTAAAAGCGCAGTGTCATCCGTGAATCGTGATCCGCTCATCCGCCCATTGAACCGACAACGTGACGACTACGAGCGCTGCCTATTGAAGACGCAAATGCCGAGATGCCCAGATATTCGTCAAGAAATTTTTAATAAATAGAATAACTTATATAAAATTACTTTTGAGATGTGATACCTACTTAGAATATTATACACTAGCTTTGTCCGGCTACGTTTTTAACCTAAAGTCAATTTATACTAAAGTAAATTTTGGGATTATCTTTGTATCGGGATAAAAGTAGTCTATATCCTTTTCCATAACTAAATTACTCGTAGTTATACTTATACCAAAAAGCTCGTCCCCATGATTCCACTTACGTGAATTTCATGGCTCTCTCGATTATTATAGGATAAAAAGTACCTATTCGGAATACTGTAGCTTAATTTATATGTTAAAGAAACGACAATGACAACGTTCCTTTCAGAACTCTACATGGCACATGCCATATATTTTCGTTAAAATAATTGGTTTCAAACATAATTTTTTATTATATATTTTCGTGCCTTAACTACTTAACTATTTTTGCATAGGTACATTTGGTCATGGGTACAGAAAAAAAAGTACTTATACCGGAATTCCTCAAAACGAACTTAAAAATTAACGCCGGTGAAACCACGGTAAACGACTAGCATAATATAGATCATACGTGATACGATATAAATCATCTATAGTCATAAAGGACGATCTTTAGAAAGTGCACGTCGACATCGAGACGGTTCGTACAGCAACGGCGACGATGCGCGGCGCTCGCGTAGGCCGGTCACGCCGCGTGAAGTGCGCGTGCAACGCATACTGATGGGCCCCCGGCACCGGCACCGGCGTGCCTCGCGAGTAGGGTTGCCACCTATTTCATGGGCAAATATAGTATTTTCTAGCCCAAGCTATAAAAAATATAGTGAATGAAAATATAGTACCTACTTTGTAGTTTTTTTTTTTAAACTAATGTAATTTGTATTATTAAATATAATTCAAATTATTTATTTCTTACTAACGTTCCGCTTGCTATTCCAATTGAACGGGGCAACTATTTGAACTGACAAAAAGCTATTTCACTACTCTAGCTACATTGATGCATAAAATCAGGTCGATATGTTGTTTTATTACGATTTACGATGTAAACGAATTACAAACAAGATAAAAACAAGCTCACTTTCCGTTATTTATTGTTTTAAGTTATATTTTCGTGCATTTTGGGTACTATGCAAGAACAGACCCAAAATATAGGTATAGTATCTAGTGTTTTTGCTTACTATATATTTCTCCAACTGTCCATATACAATATAGTATGATTGGCAACCCTATTCGCATTGGTCCTCCACGGCACGGCAACGCATCACGACCGACCACGTCGACGATCGATGTTATCAGTGATAGCGATAATATTCGTTCTCCAGACAAATAATTCTCTTATACTGTCTTCTATATTCTATATACATTCTTCGACCACACTGTCACCAAATAGTAACTAACACTACGTAAAGAAATGACACTCTCCGACGCCCGCCAACCTATAGTGTCTCCTCACGCCCCGACACCAGGCTACGTGGTGGTAGATACACGTAACTCCAGAGGTGGTAGCGGTGCAGACTATCACTAGGTATACTCTAATATTTATGCATCCTAAATGGACAATAATATCAACTTAAATTTAGAACTCAATCTGTTTCGTTCGCCGCGCCCTTGCGCTAATCCTACGACAGACACACAAATTAAAGGTGCACGGACGGATAGATATGAAATACTAGCAGTTTCCCGCGGTTTCACCCGTGGTAATTTTGGAGATCCCGCGAGAATTCCGGGGCAAAAAGTAGCCTATGTCCTTCTCTGTACCCCTGACAACGTGTATGCAAAATTTCATGATGATCGGTTGCTTTTATATACAAAATTTTTTCCCGACATCCGATTTAAATGAAACAAAGCTTAGGTATATGTAAGTTGCTCCAAGTCAAGCTTTATCTACCTTTTAAAAACGTATGACAATCCGTTCAATAGATTCGGAGATTATCGTAAACAGACAGACAGAAAAGTATTTTAAAAAACAAATTTTTGTATTTGATTAGGTACTCTTCTTTTATCGCCCTCGCCCAATTTTTGGTAAAAATATTCCATGTGCAGAAATGCGAATTCTACTCTTCTTAGTAGGCCTAGATAGAATCACGTTAGTTTAGGTAAGTTAAACTTCACTTAATTTAATTCGCACCTAAAGGTGCCAGATTGCCTAATAAAATAGGTAAAGTTTAGCGCACGAGTTGATTGGATAGCAGCGGCGATGGCAGCGGTAACTTCCGGTTGACTTATCCATCGCCGGAAACACAACTCACGTTAACGGTGCCGTGACCGAAAGCAGTGTGTAGTATAGTAGGTATATTATATTATATTATTTATGGTGCAAAGCAAAAGTTTAAAAAAACTTAACTTTATTGGGTTTACAGATTTACGAACGAATATTATAACAAATTTATAAGGCGTAAAGAGTTTGAAAAAAGTAAAAAAACAATTTAGGTACTGACTTTACTGGCAATTTTAACATCACAATCGTTTATTCTAATTATTAAATGCATAAGTTTATAGGTACTTATCCACGTTAGTACTGTAACTTACTATATTATAATATAAAAAAAAATCCATATAGGTACAACACTTCAATACATACATTATCGCCGTAAGATAATTATAAACGTCAGTCGTGCATGTAATAGAGTCTGAAAAAATCATGCAAGAGCATACTAGGGAAATAAAGAACCTTTGAAGTCGATTAAAAGTATGAAATTGGCAAATACTGTAATCTTGAAACCTATGGATTTAATAGATGTGCTTGTAGGTGTTTTTGTCTTAAATAAACGAAAATAAAAAAATAAAATGAAGTAGGTAAGCAGCGTTATTAATTTTATTCCCAGTGCGTATCGTAAAGTGTCCATGTCGGATATCAGTCAGACAAACTTCAATAAAATATCAGACTGTCGGAAGTGTGTAAGCGCAGTGGCATACGCTACACGCATTCCCTTTGGAAGCTGGAATATATTATTTCAATGAGACCGAATTTTATGGAGATATTTTTATTCATATTTCTAAATACTCACGTACCAGCATTAACCATCGGCAACTTCCTGTCATTCAATGTCAAACGATGACAACAATGGTTATAAAACATGGATATTAATCGATATAATAATGATGTTCACAAAGAATCGTTTAGGTCTCTAGTAAGAAAAATCGTTCATATAACCTTTTTACTAATAAATCATTCTGTATGAGTCTGCAATAGTGAATAATAAATATTTTAATATGAAAACAGCGATATTATAGGAATAGGGACATTTATTTCATCATAATTATTGCGTTGCATCTACAAGGTTTTATCCAAGTGTGTTTTCGTCAAATTGCGATACCTATTTTCAATTTTATATACATTATAACAGTCTGCGGAGCGCACCACTGGAGCTTGGCTGAGAACCGGTATAAATACTGAACACTAACGAGTCTATAAATAGTACCTATATCTCTATACCTACAATAATAATATTATTTCACTCAAGAACATTTATATAGCATTCGCATCTATCAGCAAGAGAGCCTTGTTTCATTGTAACTAAATAATTTAGTCACATACGATACAATTGACGACGAGATGAAAAGACAAAAATAGACAAAAATAAATATACAAATATATAAATATACAACTTATAGATGTTCATGTTGTTCATAGACAATGGTGACTCACTTTACCATTGAGGTTAAGCAACTGTTGCCTACTAGGTACCTACAGCAAATGTTTGATCGAGAAAAAAAACTAATATTTCTACCACAGCCCGTCTATAGAAAAACATCCGTAGCATTAACCTGCTGGCAAGATAAACTCGGCATTTTTCTAGTTCATTTAACGCATAAATGTGCAATTTGAGACTTGAACAAAACATCTCGATCGCCGGCCTCAGTGGGAACGTTGATCGGATTGTTCGCGGTTGGATAACGATCGAAACGCAAAAAAGGGGATCGAGATAATGGATGTGGCGAGCGGACGCGAAGAGACGAACCAAGGACGGCGCGCGCGGATCGCTGCGTCCTCCCCCCGGAATGCACCTGCATAATTATTATTAATAATTAGCTGATACACGTGGTTTCGCCCGCCCCCTACCTATCGGAATTTCCGGAGGAACTCTTTATGTCAGAAAACAACCCACCAAAATTTGCATCACACTCAGATCAAAGGTTGAGGAATGCATATAGAGGACAAATAGACACTCATTTTTAACTACCTATATTTAAAATATTACAGGTGTTCTATGTTTAAGATGACATTTGCACGCCGGTAACGGCAGAATATGCTGAATTAAATTTTAAAGTAACACCATTTTATGTATATCCTACTAATATTATAAATGTGAAAGTGTGGATGTTTGGATGTTTGTTACTCAATCACGCAAAAATGGCTGAACGGATTTGAATGAAATTTGGCATGCACGTTATTAGGGGTACAGAGAAGGACATAGGGTACTTTTTATCCCAGAATTTCCGGGGATACTCCGAAATTACCGCGGGTGAAACCTCTGGGCACAGCTAGTATATTATATATGTGTACCTATATACCATATTCTTGCAAATAAATTAAATTAAACCAATTGAATTAAATTTATTTTTTGCCAAGATCAACAAGACGAGTGAAAAAAACTAAATTTAATGAAAAAGAAAGATGAGTGCATGTATAAAAATGGCATTCACAAAAATGGTTTTTAGAATGCCACAAAAAATTATTAAATAAACCGTAAGGATAACCTCGTATAGTTATAAAATCGCTGCCCCATCGGTTAAGCGGCATGCCTTTAATTAGGTACAAAACACAAGTGTTTTAGATATGATTACTAATATTACCTATATACGTGTTGTACGAGTCATCAAAATATCAAACTTTGCTAGTTTATTAAAAAATGGTCGTAAATAAAGAAATCGGTGTATACTTTTAGGGAATCATTCATGTACTAAAAAGTATTTTTTTAACGTGAAGAAATTTATAGGAATTTTCTTGAACTCGTAGTCACTGGTCACAATTTTAATAAGAAATAGCTTACCCATAAAAGTCGTAAACTTTGTCCCGACTAGAATACGGGGGAGGTACAAAATGCCATTGTAATTTGATACAATCGTAGCTTCTTCTGCTTAAGCACATAATTTTTTAAATATTATAAGTAACCAACCGTTCATCTACAAAAAACTTTAAATTCTTTAAGAACCGTAATAAATAAAGTAAAGCTCCTTTCGGCATCCGATAAATTTCGTAGAGCAAGTAAAAGGCAAAGGCAATACCTTCAGCGTGACTTCAAATCATACCTCTATCATTTAAATAATGTTTACTGGTTTCCTGCCGTGGATTAACATAACATGGATTCTCAATATGTGAGTAATTATGTATATCATTATGAAATCAGCACGGAAGCTATGAGAAACATTCAATAATAACTAACAATTTCACACTTACCTACACTCGTGCCGTGTTTACCTTAGAGTCCGATAATATATAATATTATAAAATACCTATATTAATATGTCTATAATATTACTATAGAATCGGCGCGACTCTACTTTGACTTTTGCCAAAAATTTACATGGAGCGTTAAACGAGTATTAGGTAAAAGAATACAAAAACCCAGTTTTTTAAGTTTTGTCTGTATGCCTGTCTGTTAACGCCAATATTCACGACTACTTAACGAATTATCATGTGAAATTTCACAAATGGGTCAAGCTTTGCTTGTAGCAAAATAATAATATTATGAATTTTTGACACAATAGTAAACGCTGTAAATTTGTGTTCTGTAATCTCTATGCCATGAGACACATTGTCTATGCGTTTTATTCTTTATTTTTTGTGGGTATCTACTTGAGAATTTTTTTTGAGGTATGTTATCATAACGCAGCGTTTTATAATGCTGGTGAATCAAGATCCTAGATGAATATCTTTATCCAGAACATCTAGCAGTGAGACCAAGGTAGTCTAACCATGCACCTGCGTACTGCGTTCCACCGTAGATAACAATTTTTTGTTCATACTCAACTTCCGTTCGATAGTTTTTGCCAACCTGTCAATAACCTGCCATTAATTGTTTGACCCTTTGAGTGCTTCAGTTGACGAGTTGATCCTTCAAATATTTTCGTTCCCCTTATTTCCAAAATTGGTTCTTTTCGACAATCCTAAGATGATTGCTAAAAGCCTAACCTAAACTAAGCGACAATCTAATAGGATTATCTCAAAAATCGGTTATCCTACGACATTAAATTTATAGGACAGAAAACAAAATAGATGTCGATTTATTTTAGAGATAGATATATCACACATGCACACATAGTCTTCTTCTGTAGGATTCTTGATTCGTCTTCAATAATGGCGTCAAGTATATTATTAATTCTATCTATAACACTGTTGTGCAGTAGGTAATAAAAGTAAAAAGGTGAACCGTGAAAGAACAGATTCCCAGCATTGATCCTTCATTTTTACTTGAATCACAAAACGAGAATCGTTTCCGTTGCTGGTGCTTAGTTTGAGTTTTATTTACCAGAAGAGAGGTGTTGCATTGTTTCCTAGTCGCATACCGATGGGCGCGGGTCGTGGGCCGCGGCGTGCGCACTTGAGTCAACAACAGTCCATGCACGCGAAACGCAGCTCTCTGGAGCCGAGCGTCGGGTCGCTCGCTTCTCGCAAGCGGACCCGACCTAGTACTCCGTACTTCCAATCCCATGAACATTGTTGACATTACGTGTGACTTGCATTGCATGCCATTGAACAAGTTCAATGTGCGTATAACATGTGCTCGTGTTGTTCAGCTCGTAATATTTCTCCCATGCATAATAGTTTTCAGCTCTCGTTTCTCTTTTATATACTTGTTGACAAAGCAAAGGCAAATATGAAAAACCATGTTATTGGCTCCGATAAATGCACAATCATTTTATATTAAGTACTGTAGAGCACTTTTTGGCATCAGTATTTTTATTCATATACGCAATGGCAACAGGATTAGGTACGTCATCTTTATCTTTACTGTCAGTATTTATATCCCAAAAAATTGTAAGTATCGTATTTTTGTAATCTGTAAGATCTAATAAGCAAGAAATATATTATTATCAACCCCTCCCACGCATAAGAGCGTATCGAGATTATGTCAAGTTTTCAGTACGGGCATTTAAAGATTATATTTATGTGATTACTAAAAATTAAGTACATATAATTCCTTAGTTCCTGTCTAACTTGAAATTAAAAGTACCGCGTGTAAGTATCCTGATTAGTTAAGCACCATTTACTAAAAATAATTCAATTCTTAAAATTATAAGTACCTCTATTATCTTGATTGTTAAGCACTATTTAAATTCAAAATGTTGTTAGTTTTTGTGAGGATTAAATTAATTTCAGGGATGTATTATAGTGTATATACCTAGAGCTTATGTTCGTAACTACAATGAGATAAAAATCAGATTTTCAGGAAAAATATAGTTAAGACTTTAATGCGTGGGAGGTGTCGATATCAGTACTATGTATAATATATGTTCTGAGAAATACCTGGGATTTTCAGTGACTACATATAAAACGCTGAGAACTCGGAACTTGTAACCAAGTAGGTACCTGGAGGAAGTGGCATGCTATACGTGCATTATTGCAAGGGTGGCGCACGGAGCCAAAGCCATTGTACTCTAATGAATGCTGAACAATGTAGGTCGAAGACCCTTGGGTCACATGCGCTTGCCTACCATACTCCAAGTCAAGAACGTTACGCTATTGCCGCGACCCTTCTGGTTGGCGTTAATAAGTACCTATAGGTATGACTACAAATTTTATAAATTTTTTGATGTATGTATAGGTACCTATTTGCTGTGCAATTTTATCGTGTTCCCTTAGGAAATTGACTTGCATATTACCTATTAATAGGTACTCTCGCGCTATTCTTATGCTCTGGAAAACAGAGATTTCCCTGTTCAGAACAAGTTAAATGCGAACCGACAAAATTTTGAGGGTGGTTTCGGGTTTAAGAGATGAGATTTTAATAAGATATTTTGAGTAATCCATATTTATTTATACGAGACCCAGACTACTGAAACTACTGAATCTAGAGAAATGCGAGTTTTGACTAGAAAACATTTTGTTTTTCGTAAATAAGTTTTTAAAGTTTATTAATTAAGCGGCGGTACACAGGAGTGAAACTAGTGAACTAAAAATAAGCTATTTATTATATCTGCTAAGATTATTCATTTGAAAATAGATAGTAAAATATTTTAGTATAAAAAAATAGTAAAAAAATCATAGAAGTTTTTATGATTCATGCAAATATTTCTAAAAAGAAGTTACTAATCTGTTTCAATATTAGATTTAATGATTTGATTCAATGAGTTAGGTTAGGTTTCATTTTATTTCATCCCATTAAATTTTATTTTCATTTCATATCACAAAAAAAATTCTACTGAAGACTTGGCTGTATGGGCATAGTTCTCTTTGCCTACCCAGAATGGGTGAAGAAAACAAAAAAAAAATCTCTGCTTAAATTCTTTTACGGTTGGCGCCATTTTCCAAAAATGTTCTTAGTTAGTCAAGTTTGTTGTTTTTTTATTATTTTATTAAATTTCTTCATTTTTTCGCAACTGTATTAAAAATAGTTGTTCATACAAATAGTTGTTCCGACAAATGTCAACCCTCACCTTCGGCTGCGCCTCGGCCCGGGTAGACATTTGTCGGAACTCTTTGCAATGACAGGCTTTCCGCACTCGTAATGAAATATACTATTTCACTTTAGTAGCTCAAACATGTAGGTTTTGCTGCCTGAAATCAGTGAGCAAAATGCGATTTTGCTCACTGAGTGAGACAAAGTAACTTTTTAATTTTTGTTTTCAGAAAGCCGCAAATATCTTATTCAGCCTTCAACAATTTCACTCTATCTCTTTTCCGCCATTAGAAAGAGAGAGAGACAAAGACCAGCCCTTTCGAAGTTCCGATTTTGAATTCGACCTCAAAGACAAACACGTTCGGAAATTTGTACTAACTAAAGAAATTTTTAACTTATGGTTGTATTTAAACGAAAATAAGTATTTACTGCAAATAAAACTGATATTTATCCTGTATTTACAGGATAAATATCAGTTTTAGTGTCAGTTACTATTATCTCCTAAAGTGTTCTCGCTGCTGAAGTGAAAAGTTATGTATCTTACATGAGAGCAAAGTTTTTTGCATCTCGTGCCTTTGAATCCCTCGCCACACTCAGGATTCAAAATCAGCACGCAGCAAAAAGCGACTTTGCTCTCTTGTTGCACAAATAACTATTTAAAGACAACTTATCATTATTTCAACATAATGACAAAAAGTGGCACTTTTTGCTATAACTTACACTGTACTGTACTTTACATTGTAAAGATTGCAACTTCTAGTATCTTTATAAGCTATTCCTATGGAAACTCCCTTTAGACCACTTATTTCGATTTTCTGAAGGATTTATATTAGTTATACATACTACTCTTGTTCAAATTGCCTCCATAGCTCTATACTTATCTAATTATTAGTATATATTATTAGTATATATATATTAGTATATATATATATAGTATAAGTAATATATATTCCGCTACACAAAATATTATAAAAAATATAAAAATCTTATATTTTGCCAACCCGCAGAACAGGTTGATATCAAGGAAGCTCTCATCTTTATTTATTGTATGTATATCTATGTATTATAATTAGTTAGATACTTTAAATAAATTAACGTAATAACTAAATACATTGCATTAATTTAGGTAAAATAAATGTAATGTAAATCCTTACTAATATTATAAAAGGTAAATCTGTCTGTTTGTTGCGCTTTCACGCCTTAACGGCTCAACATATCATCATGAAATTTTGCATACCTACACATTGTCAGGGGTACATATGGTAATTTTTGTCCCGTAATTCCCGCAGGAACTCCGAAATTTGGCGTTTGGCCCTATCATTCATTCTGTATAAATTTCGTCATGGGACTAACTCGATTTTTAAAAAAAAGGCAAACACTTTATACATAAACTATTTACTATAAAAAATACAAAAATCGCTATAGGTGTACCTATAATTTTTGAAGAGTTCCCTTGATTACTCCAAGATCCCATCATCAGATCTCGACTTGGTGATAATGGAATCAATGTGGGAGTATCCCCTTTCAAACAGAAAAGCAATTTTCGAAATCGCTCCAATCGGAACCCATGAAATACGTATTATTGTTGAGTAGTTCCGATGACCATCTGTGGTCTTCATCATCAGTTCCACTTCTTCAAATTTTGCTTTCCAAAAGCAAATGAACGATTTACTATAAAAAATACCCAAATCGCTATAGGTGTGCCTATAATTTTTGAAGAGTTCCCTCGATTTCTCCAAGATCCCATCATCAGATCCCGACTTGGTTGCAATGGGACCTAATTGGGAGTATACCCTTTCAAACAAAAAAAGAATTTTTGAAATCGGTCCAACCGTCTTCGAGTAATCGGTGAACATACATAAAAAAAAAAAAACATACATACAATCGAACATAGAACCTCCTCCTTTTTGGAAGTCGGTTAAAAATTGTTTGTTCATACAAACAATAAAATCTATGAAAACTTCATACATTATGATCTAGTTTTAATTCAGTAAAAGATATTTGTATAGAGTTGGTCAAATGTTGTACAAAATGATGGGCATGAGAATGATAGGCAGAGTTACCCAAAAAATTTTTGGCATTTAAAAACGTTTGTCATACAATCTATAGGTACCTCCTTATTATTGCTCACAGGTATATTAAAAATCTTCTTCTTCTTTATAAATAAAAATGAATGTTTGTATGTTTGTCCTCTATGCGTTTCGAAACCATTGGTCCGATTGTGAAGAAACTTTGGCAGGTCGTTCCGCCTGCGTCCGCATAGGTTCCTGATCCCAAAACTCACGCGGGTGAAACCGTGGGACACAGCTAGTATACAATAAACTTTCAAATAATTTTGCATAGTAGATTTACGGATAATATTTGAAGGGTAGTATTTAGGGGAAGTAATAATATAGATACTCTAGTCCTTTTTAAGTGAATATCCTAGCAAATATGATTTTTATGGCGGCTTGTGCTAATCGGAACCTGGTAAGGGCCTTAATGTTCGTATAAAAAATCTAAACAAAAACACATAAACTGTCTATTGAATCACATCTCCGTAGCAGTGATATTATGTATATATCTATATAATATAACCTCCTCCTTTTTGGAAGTCGGTTAAAAATCTCGTATTTGTCGATTTAATTAAATTCGAAAAACGCAAATCTACTGAATAGCTTTTTATAGAACCTAACATACCTATGGTGGTTTATATTATGTGGACCACCTGCTATACCTACCTACCTAATACCATTTATCCATGCATCTGATCAGTTTCCGGTTTTCTTCAATGTTTGAAGTTCTAATTTATTAAACTGATGTTCTGGTTGTCAACATATTTAGGAATGGCACTAGTCCAAATATGATATCTACTGAATGTTGATAGGGCACTTTTATATTAACATTGTTACTATTTACCTACGACACTAGGAGATATGTAGAGTTCTGAAAAATTCATGAATATTGTCTACTTAATTGATTAAAAACGTGATTAAGTTTCAACATACCTGCGACAGGCCCAAGGGTTGCTACCAGCAGACAGGCGCATGTGGCGAGTGCGAACTGCATTTTGTCTCGTTTTTTTGAGTGTTATTCGTGTGTCTGTGGAGAGGTGCGGGCGTGTAGTAGGCACTTGAGAGGGTGCGCTCGCGCAACACGGGACACTCGGACTTACTGAGCGCGCGAAGCTCGGGACCCCCCCTTATAACAGCGGCGCATCCCGCGCCCGCCGCCAACGATCCAACATTATACAACGATTATGGCGATGACATCGGCCGGCGCCCAGTACGTTGCTGTCTTGTTCGCCATCTCCCGACAAACGACCCGTTTCACAGCGGCAATGGTAGTCACCCCGAAGAGTTGAACGGTGTCATCGGGTGCGGACGTCCGGCGAGTGGACGCTCGGCGCCCGCGTTCCTCAACGCGGGAGATATCACAGCGAATCGCGCCGCACAATAGTTTGCGTTTAAATTGTTTTTGTTGCGTTCGACGCGGATTCTTTACTCGTCCAAAGGGTTGTCGTTAGTTTTTATCTCAAGATGCATACTGCCAGCGTGGTTTGAAGGGTGTGCCAAGTAAACCTGGTAACAAGGCAAGACCGTGCATGCGCTGCAATTATTGCATGCTTACGAATTTATTTTTACCAGCCAGAAGCATGAACAAAAAATATTAAGAGTTTTATTTATAGTTTCATAAATCGGTGAACCGCCATAAGGTTGGGTTGTTTATGTAATGGAGGTACTTAAACTCGTATATTAATATTTCTGAATGATTGACATAATGTTTTCAGATCAGGAATAGTAATGAGTAACTTTTGGAAACAATAAAGTTAAACATTTTTGCCCGTATCTACCTACCAATAAAATCAGACTTTTCAACCATTAAACTTGAAACAGCCTGTGTAGCGTGCAAATAACTCAAAAGAAAGCGTTAAACATTCAACATTGTAGGTATAACATCACTAAAAATAAATTTATAAAAGCAGAAAATAAAGACAGAAAGATACACTTTATAAATATCTTTTAATCGCATCCACTCGATATTTTATCAATAGGTTATTGTTTTACCTTGGATGAGTTATGTTTCCGATGGCATTCGATAGAACGAAATTCACGGTTTTATTTCCATGTAAAAAATATGGAGGCGTTATTTTAATTACTACAAAAGGAGCAAAGTGTCGAGATTGTACGATACTTACAATGAACTTTTTTCATTTGAAGATGTTAGCTCGCTTGATAATATTTAATTGAAGTTGTGCATGACTGCGGTGTTTTGAATAACAGATATAAATAATGGGACCGCACATGCCGTCCATACAAAATACCGTCTTTACAAAACTCCTAGTATAGTTTTATGATATCTGTGACTACGAGTTAGAGCTACGGGCGCTTGACGATAACATGTCGATAGACTACCGCGCCGTTGACACCGAGGTCTCAACGATACAGGCGCGATCTAGGATTTGGTTGAGGGCTGGGGACCAATTTTGGTTGCACCACGATTTTTTTTTAATTTAGTAGAGTAATTTACAGGGTCAGAGATTTTTATAAGGTCTGATTAAAGTACCTAATTTAGTTCTCAGGTGGGGGGAAAATGCACCCACTGCCCCTCCGTAGATCCGTGCCTGCAACGATATGCGATTAATCGAAACATTCACATACAACAAGGTTTACAATCGATTATCGTCTCAGGTCCATTTGGTCTATATGTCGGTTAATTGAGATTTGATCTGTCGCATAGTCTTCTTTCTTCGTCTTCTCATTTGTCACTTACTCTCGACTGTTAGCATTGTTCAACATCTATATGTAAATTGTACGTATTTATTGAAACGATAATTATTATTATACTAGCTGACCCCCGTGGATTCACCCGCGGTAATTTCGGAGTTCCTGCGGGAATTCCGGGATAAAAAGTACCCTATGTTCTTTTCTGTACCCCTGATAACGTGCATGCCAAATTTCATCCAAATCCGTTCAGCCATTTTTGCGTGATTGAGTAACAAACATCCAAACATCTAAACATCCAAACATCCACACTTTCACATTTATAATATTAGTAGGATTGAAGACCACATCAGACCTCCAGGGCATGCATGCAGATAAAAATAACATACATCAGCCTGTTTTTATCAGATATTTGTCCTTTCTTTTTTTTTGAGAAGAAGGTCTTTTGAATGATATTCTAGATATTTCAGGGACCTAAGTACTTACTTTCTATTAATAAGAAAAAATATATTATAAGACAATGTGCTTAAAGGAAAATATACCTATTGATTATATCTCTCACAGTAAAATATAGGTAAAAGTTAGGTATGTCAGATGCGACACCGACAAGTCCAATTGGGTTGAAATATCTCCTAAATTTGTATATTGTCTTAAATTTAATTTATTAAAACAAGTATATTTTTAAATAACCATTATATTCACAAAGAAATCACTGATGAGTCTGATGACAACGCGATGTTTCAAAAACTGGTGGTATAGCACATTATGCCTGCCAAGAAAATTGACGGTTTATTACCTGTTGTGTTAAAATTTATCTTCTTCGGCGATTCCAAGTTGATGTTTTTTTTCTCACATTAATTCTCCCGATGGTTCTCGAGATATTATTTTTGATTACAGCGATTACGATTAAAATGCAGCTCGCTAACGTTTCTTTCAAAATAGTCGCACATTGTACCGCAATTTTAAATCGTTTTAAGAATAAAACAGTTCTTCAGGAATTACATAACAATTGTACTTTATTAGATCGTAATTAATGATTTATTTTTATGGTTTTTCACACATATTGAAATTTGGTAAAATGTCCAAAATATCCATAGGTAAGGTAGTGGAATCAGACATGAACTCTTAACCTTTAAGACATCAAAACTATACCTATTTCAAAAATTACATATACTTACTTAAATATCTACACAATATTATATATTATATATCTTTCGAATACCTACATCACCACACAGTTTAAAACACACTTCGCTTCCCGCTGTCTGTCTGTCCCTGTGTATGCTTAGATCTTTAAAACTTTCACAACTTTGCGGTTTTCACCAATAGATAGGATAGAGTGATTCATGAGGAAGGTTTATATCTATATTTTATCCTGGATTTCCTGCGGGAACTCCAAAATTACCGCGGTTGAAACCGCAGGGGACAGCTAGTCTAATTGTATATAGACTAATATTTATGAATTTTTTGGCTGAGAATATAGATCGTAGGCTATTTTTATACCTCATAGGTGACAGGGGATCTCCAGTTTATTTATTTTTGACAAAAGGAGTTTTTTTTTTATGTCATAGGGGGCAAACGGGCAAGTGTTGATGTTGACCTGATGGTAAGTGATTACCGCCGCCCATAGACATCTGCAACACCAGAAGGCATGCAGGTCTGAAACTCACGCGGGTGAAACCGCACCGAAACGACATTATGATGTCAACAAGCTGCGGTTGGGAACTGCAGCACATGGAATTAACATCAATTTGCGCACTTATCTGAGTAAATCGTGCGGTCGGTTGCGGTTGGTCGGTTGGTCTTACGAAATTGTATCAATGCATAAAATAAGCATCTCCTTATGGAACCTGTACTTTTAAGTTATAAAATATCCTTTAAGCCATGAGCCGCATATATGTAAACACATATATTCTACACATTCGTTGAATATAAATTTAATATACTAAGTAGAATGTAGATAAATACTATTCCAAGTAAACAAAATTTTAATTGACTCGTACCTATATAGGCTTTACCCACTATAAGTTACTATAGTTGGTTTTCAACGATCTGGGTGCGCAATCGACAAATAATGAACCAAAAGGAATGACTAAGCGATAAAACGTAATTGAAGTCGTGTTAAGAACAGCTAATCCTTTATAGTTAGATAAAATATACGAGAAAAAGAAAAATAAAACGTAGGGAAAAAGATAAAACTTAATGAGGGCGGGCTAAAGTCTAGAGCACATTCATTCAGAGTAAATTTGACTAAAATATGTAATACGTTATTTGGTGGCGTCTTGATGGAGACTAAACTTGTTTTCATTGGTATTCGATTGGATTCGAGAGATACTGTCAGGCGGCACACAGTCACTGAAACGCGTTGTTTTTACACATATTCACGGTGTTACATCAAGCCACGGTCGTTAACTGACTACCGGTGTAGGATGTAATTTAATTTTTTTTTGGATCGACACTCCCTGAGGAAGGCTATTAACGTCACTACCAGACTTCTCACACGTAATGAGAACAACACATGTGTCGATCGATTTGTGATAAAAACTGCAGCAAACTGCAAAACGTATAGTCCATAATATATTCAATTTCAAAAAATATTTTATTGCTCCAAAATAAACACTAAACATAAGACAGATAAAATAAAAGGACAGTATCTACCTACAAAAGGTCGCCTTATTGCTAAAGGCAATCTTTCAATGCAGGTTGTATTGAAAATATTGCCTCTACAGGAGACATAGAGCTGTATATGTTGAATTGATATAAAGATAGATCAAATAAAAGATATTATTACGTATATTAATGGACCCAGGACCATCCGCAAACTATGCCATAAGACGTTGTTTGAATTCGACAAAAGATCTTTGATAATATACTATAATTACAGGTAGCTCAGTCAAAGTCGATCTTCACGACATCGGTTGTTACGTTTTCAATCTACATCGCGTAGAGATTGGAGCTGCTACGTGTACCTACACTGTACGTAGAGTGTAGTCTATGGTAAGATTGCTCCCCGTTATAATTGGCGTTGTCGGTGGTAGATACGTTGTAACGTGGGGCTAACGCCCATGGAGGTAGTATGTTCTTTTTTTCATCTAAATTCAAAATTTATTTTTCTTGGGCGTCGGCGTTATTGTTTTGTTTCTCTTTCGGATTCTTTCACGCTGCGTAAAGCAACTACGCCGTGATTAAATTATATTCTAAATACATTAAATAAATATATTATATCTAATCTTACAAAAGGAAGCTGTACACTCAACAGGTATTTAATATTTTCGTTTATACATTATATTTTAATATTTGTAAGCCTTGATCCAGGTCTCATGTAATGTTTTTATATCACTCACTGGTCGTTTGTGATGTGGCGTGAGACCTGGATGGCTGTCGGCAGGAATTTCATGTTGACAAATGATTCCAGCTTCCTTCTTTGGATATCGAAACTACTTTCTTCAACCTATCTACAATCTTTACTTGAAAACTATCTTCTGCTGTTCCTGTTCCTTCTTCTTCCTGATCTTCGCATCCTGGCCGACGCCACTGCAGCTTCGGACTCTACGTCTACCACGGATCGCGAAGGCCAGTGATTGTTTTGTATATATTTAAACTTACTCTTAGATTCTGTACTGATTACACAAAATTATAAATTTATGAACCGTGTTTTTCTCACGACCCGTTTCATTGGCGCCCAATTGGTTAGTAATCAGTACAGAAAGACCTGGATTAGGGTATTTTTGTATATATATTTTGTGTGTATATAGATTAGTTAATTATAAGTTTGTAATTAGTTTAGTAGGTTAGTGCCGTTGTCTATAATATTTTGTCGTACCTACTATTTTTTGTATTTTAATTATTATGGATTTTGAAACTTTCAACTCGAATCTTTTAAATAAGCGTGAACTTCAATATGAGGTCACGATCAGGGGTGTGGAACCTGCTGGCACTGTTGTTGAGTTGCGACGTCAGCTTTCTTCTTTAATTAATAATTTTGAATTAGGAGACTTAGTGTCTACTATTGACGTATGCGCGGACTGTGAGGAGGCGGAGAGGTCACTAAACTTTGTTGATAATAAATTAATTTTATTTGAAAGTACTGGTGACAAAAATTTAGTACCTAAAATTCGGACGTTTTTAATTCACCTTTACTATCGCTTACAAAGGATAGATGTATCTGAGTCGGACGATTTTTCAAAACTGTACAGTAATTTAGTTGAAAAATTTAGCGAATTAAAAAAGCGTTTTGATTGTAAATATAATCTATTAGAAAAACCATTGTCAACCTCGAGCTGTATTGACGACCAATCTAATGTGGTTGTTAGCGCATCCGATGGCAACATTATTGTCCATTGTGATAAAAATTTTGTTAGTGAGCTGCGTAAGTTTACTTTTTGTGGCGAGGGTTGCCCGCGTTCTTTTATACAAAAGGTAGAGGAGTTTGCGTTTTCTAGGAACTTAACTACGGTGAAGCTTTACAATCAGGCCTTTGAATTATTTTCAGGCCCTGCTCTACATTGGTTTCGTAGTTATAAAGATTCTTTATTAAACTGGGAAAATCTTAAAGTCAAATTATTTGAAGATTTCGACATTACTGATTATGACTACAAACTATTACGTGAAATACAGGACCGGACTCAGGGCAAAGACGAATCTATTGTAATATACTTAGCTATAATGTCTTGTTTATTTTCTAAATTAACATGTAAGTTGTCTGAAGAAGAACAACTTAAGATTCTTCTTAGAAATATTCGTCCTCAATATGATCTAATTGTTATGCAGAGTAGTATAAAGTGCATTGAAGATTTAAAATCTGTATGTAAAACGTTCGAATTTCATTTAGATCGGTCAAAGAATTTCAAAGAGCCGCCATCAAAAAGTGATTCTTCAATTACTACTGAGTTTATTTACAAATCAAAGAATACTACTCGTACTTTTGTCTCATCTGTAGATAGTAGCGCTGTATTTTGTGTTCGCTGCAGGGTACAGGGCCATTCTTTAAGGCAATGTAAGGAGGAGCGTAGGTTAATTTGTTTTAAATGTGGGCTGGACGGTTATCGTTCTACAGTATGTCCTAATTGTAATAAAAATACTAGTAATGTAAATAATATAGTCTCGAATCAAAAAAACTAATTGGTGAGAATCAAAGTTGTCATGTAAATAATAATAATAAATTTTCTCAAAAAGAATGGAGTGACTGGCTCTCGTTTTTAAAGCTTTATACATCAACCTATAATACTTCTTTGATTCTCAATAATAATAATAATCAGTCGGATAACGAGCGTCCTTATGTAAATATCTGTGTAAATAATTTAATTTTATGCGGTTTATTAGATAGTGGTAGTTCTGTTACTATATTGGGAAATAATTCTCATCATTTATTTCTCAAACAGGGTTACAAATTGGACCAAAAACTTAGGATTAGAGTAAAGACCGCTAGTGGTCAAGATGTTTTTTCTTTAGGTGTTATTGAATTGCCAGTTAATTTTAATGATCTTGTACATAAAATTACTTTCCACATTATTCCGGATATTGAATACTATTTAATTCTTGGTATCGACTTCTGGAAATCTTTTAATCTTTTGCCTTCTTGTATAAAAAATGTAAATTTACTTAAACCTTCTGCCTGTATTTCTTCTCTTAATGATAATTTTAAGCAGATTTTGCCTTTTAAGGATTTAACTTTGGAGAACCAAAATCGGGCTATGTCTATAATATCACAATTTCGTGATATTTCGACAGAGGTACGACCTTTAGGGAGAACTAATTTGGTCACTCATCGTATTGATACTGGGGATCATGAACCGATTAGGCAACGGTGTTATAGGTTGTCACCTGAAAAACAACGTGTTCTAATAGAAGAAGTCGACACTATGCTACAACTAGATGTGATAGAGCCTTGTGAAAGTCCGTGGTTAAGTCCCGTACTTGTCACTCCTAAGAAGGACGGTAAATGGAGGTTTTGTTTAGATAGTAGAAAACTTAATTCTATTACTAAGAAAGACGCATATAAATTACCTTTTATTACTGAAATACTTGATAGCTTACGTGATGCAAAGTTCTTATCTAGTGTTGATATTGCAAAAGCATTTTGGGAAATTCCACTTGCGGAGGAGGATAGAAACAAGACTGCGTTCTACGTACCGGGTCGTGGTATGTTTAGATTTAAAGTCACACCTTTTGGCTTAACAAACGCCCCGGCTACGCAGCAACGTTTCATGGATTTATTGTTTACTCCGGAGTTTGAGAATCGGGTTTTCTGGTATCTTGATGATATTATTGTAATTTCAAATGATTTTGATGATCATATCTCTCTTTTATCGCGGGTTTTAGATAGATTAAAATACGCAAATATAACTATTAATTTTGAAAAGTCGTGTTTCTTCAGACAGGAGCTGAAATACTTAGGCTATATTGTTGATCAGAAGGGTCTTCGTACTGATCCTGATAAGGTCAAAGCCATTCTTGACATTCCAGTACCTACCACTAGGCGAGAACTTAAAAAGTTCTTAGGTACTGCTAGTTGGTACAGACGTTTTGTTCCAAATTTTAGTACTCTTTCTGGCCCTCTGAATGCGCTTACGTCTAATGGTAAAAAAGCTCCCTCTTTTAAATGGACTTCGGAAGCTGATGTCGCATTTACTAAACTTAAGCAGGCCTTAGTAGATACACCGGTCCTGGCGTGTCCTGATTTTTCACGCCCATTTTTCGTCCATTGCGATGCATCAAATTTTGGTATTGGTGCAATGCTAACGCAAGAGATTGATGGCAACGAAAAACCAGTCGCTTATTTTAGTCGTTCTTTATCGAAACAACAGAGAAACTATTCCATTACTGAGCGAGAATTGTTAAGTGTCATCCTTTCTCTAGAGCACTGGCGTTGCTATTTGGATAATGGTTCTCAGTTCACTATTTATACTGACCATGCTGCTTTACAATGGTTCCTAAATCTTGACAATCCATCTGGTAGACTAGCACGGTGGAGTATTCGACTATCAGCATTCAATTTTGTTATTAAGCATAAGAAGGGCAAAGAACATGTGGTACCAGATGTTTTGTCTCGTGCCGTTAATGTAGATGCAATTGATTTTGTATCCAATGATGACTGGTATAATAAAACGTATAAGAGTTGTGAGGAAAACCAAGGCAATTTAGCAAATTTTAAAATTATTAATGGTAACCTGTATAAATTTATATCTACAAAATCTTTACTAACAACTGAATATGATTGGAAATTGGTTATTCCACAGGAAAAACGTGACGATATTATAAAGGCCAATCATTCGGAACCTACAGCTGGTCACTTTGGTGTACATAAAACTTTTAAAAAGATATCTTTACGTTACTTTTGGCCGGGTTTGTATAATAGCATTTGTAAATATATATCTCTTTGTGAAGTTTGTAAATCTTATAAATACCAAAATCACGCGACTTTGGGTGTTATGGGTCAACCAAAAGTTTGCTGTAGACCTTTTCAATGCCTGTCTATTGATTTGGTTGGTCCGTTGCCCATGTCTAGAAAATTAAATAGGTTTATGTTGGTGGTAAACTGTTGTTTTTCTAAATATTGTTTGTTGTTTCCCATAAAACGGGCAACAACAAATATAATTTACAAAATTTTAGAAGAATATGTATTTTTAGTTTACGGTATACCACAAACTTTAATTATGGACAACGGTACCCAATTTATTAGTAACCAACTTCAGGAACTTTTTGATAGGTACAAAATTCCACAGGTCCACTTTGTACCTAAATATTGTCCGCAGGTAAATTCAGTAGAACGATATAATCGTACTATTATAACGGCTGTTTCTACTTTTATAGAAAATGATCATCGATCTTGGGACTTAAACTTGCCTAAAATTCAATTTGCCATCAACTCATCTGTTAATGAGGTGACTGGTTATACACCTGCATTTTTGGTTTTTGGCAGAGAGCTTGTTTCTTGTGGCTCAATATATGGGAATGAGAGTGATGGCATTGATAACTATGATGATGTCGTTTTTGCTCCTCGTGATGAGTATGCTGATAATATTGGTTATCTTGCACCTGTGCTGGATAGTGTTCAAACCAAAATTTGGCATGCTCATAACAAAAATTGTAAATATTATAATTTAAGACGTAAAAGTCATGAGTTTAATGTAGGAGATATTGTTTGGCGTCGTAATTATCAGTTAAGTGATGCTGGTAAATACTTTAGTGCAAAACTAGCTCCAAAGTTTATAAAATGTACAGTTTTAAATAAGTTTTCTCCTTTAGTATATGTGGTGGAGCCGCGGATCTCCCTCGGGAATAGTTCCGGGAGGATATGGTGACGAATTTACGTCAACCGTCCTTGTGTAAGGGCAGTGGACTGTATTTGTATAAGAAATTGGTAATTTTGGATTTAAAATTCACAAGAACCGTGATAAATAGGCGCTGTGCACTGACCTTCTTAATTCGCCGGCGACAACTCCGATCTTCATCAGTTCTGGGCGCTGGAGGTGGACGGCATATATTTGTGAACTCCACTATATTTTGAAGCGGCGAGTGGCGATATCACGCTGATACACGTGAATATCTTGCGTAGGTAATTATTAATTGGCGAAAAGTTAATTGCAGACAATAATGCGAATTAGTTTTATATTAGATTAAGCAAGCGGCGCGGGCGCGGGAAAACTTCTCGAACATGATACTTCATTACGTCAAAGACAATCTTCAGTTGTTTTTTTTTTTTTTTCGGAGCGGCCGTCGCCATGCATCTTTGCCTCTTTGTGTGCACAGCGATGACACGGTTCGCGGAAAGAAAACTTAATCGAAAAAATATAATTGCCAAACGGGCGCCACCATTTCCCCCCGCCCTTAAAGGGTTGCCTTTAGAACAGAACTATCTTATTAAATTACACTTTTTTTTCTTTTCAGTTAAACAAGTTGCGTACAAAATACTAATTAATACTATCAATTACAGAAAGAGCTCAGGAAGATTATGAGCGTTGCGCGTTGCGAGTAATAATCCAATAAAAAAAAAGAAACAAAAAAAAAAAAAACAATACAATACAATAACAAACACAAACTAAAAGGAGAGTGGAGAATTTCGTGACTCGGTTCTATTGGTTCGGCAGCGGACATAAGCGGACAACCGGACGAAGAAATATTCCTCTGGCTGTTTTTACAGTGGCGACGCGCACTATCCCGTCCTTCGACGGACGAACTTCAGCTATCACTCCCAGAGGCCACGCGAGTGCGGGTGCGTTGTCCGTCATGATGACCACTACGGTTCCTACTGTGATTGGATCGGAGGGTTGGTTCCATTTACTACGCTCTTGGAGACCGTGCAAATATTCGACCCTCCATCGCTCCCAAAAACCTTGAACTAACTTATCTAACAGCGAATGTCTGTGAAGTAGACCTAACCTCTCAGTCTCTACTTGCGGTGCGGGCAGCGAACACAACGGGGTGGTGTGTAAGAAATGACTTGGTGTTAACGCGGTTGGCTCCGCGGGGTCTGAACTTAAAACTGTGAGCGGTCGCGAGTTCAGCAGGCATTCGATCTGTGCGAGTACTGTAATAAGCTCTTCGTATGAAAGCAATTGTTGCCCTACAACTCTGAAAAAATGAGCCTTAACTATTTTCACCATGCTCTCCCAGCATCCACCGAAATGGGGAGATGCGGGCGGGATGAATTTCCACTGAATACGACTTTCAGTCAATTCCTCTTGCAATCGCGTGCGGTACTCTTCATTTAAAAATTTATATAATTCGCGTAGATACGAGCTGGCTCCTGTGAAGTTTGTGCCATTATCGGAATACATAATCTGAACGGGACCACGACGAGACAGGAAGCGTTTTAGTGCTGCTAGAAAATTCACTGTACTCAAGTCGGTCGCGACTTCTATATGGACGGCTCGGGTTGTAAGACAGGTAAAAATACACAAGTATGCCTTGCGGCTCTGCGTCCCTCGCCGTCCTATGGGCGTATAAAGTATGGGGCCTGCGTAGTCGCAGCCCGTGTGTGAAAAGGCTTTAATAGCGGGATTAACACGCATGTCGGGGAGATTGGCCATCAATGGATAGGAGGGTCGCGGTTTTAATCTAAAACAGGTATTGCATTTGTGAACGATGTAGCGCACTGTTCGTCGGCCAGCTAGGATCCAGTACTTTTGTCTAAGGAGGGACAGCAGTAGCTCAGGCCCTGCATGCAGATACTTTTTATGGTAATGCTCTATAATTAGCTCAACGATGCGATCGCTACGCGGTAATATAATAGGGTGTTTATGCGCCCAATCTAGATTTGCTGCGCTAAGACGGCCCCCGACACGTATAATGTCCTTTTCTAAAAAGGGACTGAGTTTATTCAAAGGGGGTGAGCAACGTTCGCCTTTCTTTAATTTTATATAGTCACTTTCAAAATACTTGGTTTGTAAAATTCGAAGCAATTTAGCCTCTGCGGAGTCCAAGTCTTCGATAGTGATGGCGGGAGAGGGGCGACGCGGAAATATCTTAATAAATCGGTGAACAAAGACAATTGTGCGCAACAACTTTGTCCACGAAGACACGCGGGTTGCGAGTGTATACAACACTGAATCTTCAGTGGGCGTTAGAACAGGATGTGCCAGAATTTTGCACTCTGGTAGATCCTCAGGAATATCTTTATCACTAATATCGCGGAGCGGCCACTCTGTTTGGTCAAGCGAAAGCCACGGGGGCCCGCAAGGCCAAAGTGGGTGGGTTAAAAGGTTTCGCGGAGTCAACCCGCGGGATAGACAGTCGGCGGGGTTCTGCGAGCCAGCCACATGAAAGAAGTGGTGTGCAGAAATGCTTTCATTAAGCTTTACAACGCGGTTTGCTACGAAGGTCTGCCAACGGTGAGGGGAGCCTTTAATCCAGTATAAAACGACCTCTGAATCCGTAAACGCGAAAACCTTTACGTTTTTACACCTAGCACTGTAGTTATCCAAGACGACACGTAGTAGGCCGGACAGCAACACAGCAGCACAGAGCTCCAGCCGGGCTACGGAAAGCGTTTTCACCGGAGCGACCTTAGACTTTGCACAGACTAATTTAATGGAGACACCGGAGGCAGACTCGGTGCGCAGATACACTACCCCCCCGTATGCCAGCCCGCTGGCGTCAGAGAACCCGATCAGCGTAACTCTCGAATCCTCAAACACCCCGAGATGACGCGGGATCTGGAAACCATTTAATGAAGGTAATTCCTCGCAAAATTGCTTCCAGGATTTTACTGTCTGCGCTGGTGGAGTGTCATCCCAGCCTATTTTTAATATCCAGAGCTGTTTAATAAGCAGCTTCGCGTATATTATTGTCGGTGCTACAAACCCCATTACGTCCCAAAGACGTGCCACAGTGGATAATATGATGCGTTTAGTACAGTCGCCACTGGGCGGTACAATTTTAAAGTAGAACGAATCTGTGTCTTTCGACCAATGCAAACCTAATATTTTCTGGTGCACTGTCTTATCGAATTCCACTTCGGTATCTAATTTATGAGAGGCGGGAATGCTATCTAATATGACCCTGGAATTACTTGTCCATTTGACTAGGTCCCATTGGGCACCCTTGAGTAGATTTATGAGTTCTTTAGCGATTTGAATACCGTCTGTCTCGCGCATTGTTGATAAAACCACATCGTCCATATAGAGCGATGAAGATATGACCTCGCGCGCGAGCGGATACCGGGAACCATCGTCTTCAACTAACTGCCTGACAGTGCGTAATGCGTGATAGGGGCTCGACTTTAAGCCGAAGCAAACTCTGTTAAATTGATATATAGTTAGTGGATCTTGCGGATTAAATCTGTAAATAATTCGTTGATAGCGGCGGTCGCATTCACGCACGGCGATTTGATGAAACATTTGTTTGCAATCCGCCGAAAGGGCGAAAGCAAAGAGTCTAAAATTTAGTATAATTTGAAAGAGGTCACCTTGAAGGTTCGGCCCACCATGTAACACGTCATTCAAAGAAAACTTCGAAGTAGTCTTACAGCTCGCATCGAGAACTATTCGGAGCTTAGTCGTGGCCTTGTCTTCTCGGATCACTCCGTGATGCGGGATGATATATGCGGGAAGCGAAGAATCAGCCGGGCTATCCGGCGGCGACAAAGATATGTAATCATTTTTAATATACTCTTTTATAATTTCGTCGTAGGCTAATCTTAACTTCGGAGAAGCTTCTAATTTTCGTTCGAGGCAATAAAAGCGTTTTCGCGCGACATCTAAAGAGTCGCCTAGCAAGAAAGGATCCTCTTGAAAAGGTAAAGCTACTTCGTACCTACCACTTGCGGGGTCACGAGTTGTGGTGACCTTGTAGAATTCTTCACATTCGTCGTCCGCGTGACTTCGAATGGGCGAGGCGGTGAGCTCTTCAAGCTCCCAAAATTTTTGTAATAACTTATCTACCTGCTGCTCTGGTGCCAGACAGCAGGCGGCGACAGTAGCGTTGCTTACTTGCAGCGCTGGAACCGTACCCATTACCACGTAACCGAGTACGGTTTCTATTGCGTGCGGACCGGACGCACCGCTTCGAACAACGTCAGGTAATAATAAATGCGGAAACAGCGATGCGCCTATCAATATATCTATCGGATTAGGAGTAGCGTATAATTCATCAGCGAGCGGTAGATTTTTAAAATACACAAGTGCCGAAGTATCGGCCAGGGCGGTAGGTAAGCTATCGGTTATATGGTCGACAACTAAAGATGAGATGTCGAATTTAATATTTGATTTAAAGCGGGACGAAAAGGAAAGAGAAACGGAACCTCGTATAATTTTTTCGGAACCACCAATACCCTTTACTATCGCGTGGTTTCCTCGGCGAGGGCGTATATTCAACCGTTTGCAACAATCGACGGTTATAAAGTTACTTTGCGAACCGCTATCTAATAGACAGCGCATGAGATGCCCGTTCCCTTCATTATCGTATACCATTATCTGGGCGGTAGCGAGTAAAACTGTCGCAGATACCGAACGCGATTCTTTCCCACTTATAGTACGACTTGGACAATATTGTGAATCTGCCCCTGACGTGGAGCACAACGCGACGTTCGGCGGCTGCGAGGCAGACTGCGAGGCAGGCTGCGAGGCAGACTGCGAGGCAGGCCGCGGCTGCGGTAGAGAGACCGACGACGGCGTGGCGACGAGCGTATCGCCCATACCTACACCTCGATCTGTGTCCGATGCGGTAAAGTGAAGTAAGGTGTGGTGTCTTAACCGACACATGCGGCAGTTAGAAGGTGAATGGCAGTATGACACTCTGTGTTTGATGCTGAGACAATTTACACACCCATTTCGCTCCCTCACACATTTAAATCGGTCAGCAGGTGACATGGTTTCAAATGCAGGACACTTAAACAAATGATAGTGTAAGAAGTTGTCACACAAGCATTTGTGTCCATTCTCCTTTGCGATAATATTGTTGTCTTGGATATTGGTAGGAGATGTGGCTACTAGTGATTGGTATTTGGGTGCTGATCGATTACTTTGGGTGGTTCTAGTGACTTCTACTGGTTTCTTTGGCATACTGGAAGTTATAGGTGTTCGCTGCAGTAGTTTAGAGTGACTTTTAATAAATTCTACAAGACTCTCAAACTTAGGTACCTCAGAGCCACAATCATTATTCATTTCAAATAGACGAACTGTATTAGGATCTAATTTCTTCAGAGCAATGTGTGTAAATATATAATCAGTTAAATCTTTTAAATTTAACAGTTTTAATGCCTTTACAGCCGATACAAACTGATCCAAAAATGTGTCAAAGTTACTATGTGAGGCTGAGTTAAGAGACTTAAAATCTAATATTTGATTAATGTATGTAGTTGCCAGCATTCGTTTATCCTCATATTTGTCGACAAGAGCTTGCATCAGTAGATGATAATTCTCTGCACATGGTGTTATGCCTGCGCAAGCGTTCAAGGCCCTACCCGTTAGTTTGCCTAAGAGGTAGTGTAACTTCTCTGAATCTGAGAGCGATGGATTGTCATGTACAGTTGACTTAAAGTTGGCGTAGAACAAAGGCCAAGAGCGAATATCACCACTAAAAGAAAGGAGTTCTACTGGAGGTAGACGTGGTCGATTCTTATTATGAGTAGAATCAGAATTATTTTTATTTTGTGAAAGTTGAGATCTAGCATACATAACACGGCCATAGAGATCATCAAAGGAGATCAAAGGACTATAATTTGGAACAGCCTTGGGAGTGACTGCTAACAGACGTTCATTATACTTATCCAAACTGTGTGTAAAATCAGATCGCAGCTGCTCCAAGCACATGACCGAGCCAAGAAAACTCTCTTTTGCACTCTCATCACTAGATGCCTCCTTAGAGGAGTCATACAACTGTTGTAATCTTTGAAATAATACATTTCGCTTAGCTTCCAATAAGACCAATGAAGAATCACTCACATCACGTTTTTCTGCCATGATAATGTAAGTTTTATGTTACTGGTTAAGTTATACACCAATTTATACCTATACCGCAGTGATAATTAACAATATAAGTTACAAATTTTAAACTTTTAAACTATACAATGTTAAATTTCTCTTATAGAAATGTAGGAATATACCTACCTACATCAATTTTTTAAAAATTGAAACAAAGGTTTCCTATCAATCTAATAAGGGCGGGTGGCTTAACTAACTTAATAAATACTTCAAATCCGGCCTCGAAACGGACCAAATAAATATGGTGGAGCCGCGGATCTCCCTCGGGAATAGTTCCGGGAGGATATGGTGACGAATTTACGTCAACCGTCCTTGTGTAAGGGCAGTGGACTGTATTTGTATAAGAAATTGGTAATTTTTGGATTTAAAATTCACAAGAACCGTGATAAATAGGCGCTGTGCACTGACCTTCTTAATTCGCCGGCGACAACTCCGATCTTCATCAGTTCTGGGCGCTGGAGGTGGACGGCATATATTTGTGAACTCCACTATATTTTGAAGCGGCGAGTGGCGATATCACGCTGATACACGTGAATATCTTGCGTAGGTAATTATTAATTGGCGAAAAGTTAATTGCAGACAATAATGCGAATTAGTTTTATATTAGATTAAGCAAGCGGCGCGGGCGCGGGAAAACTTCTCGAACATGATACTTCATTACGTCAAAGACAATCTTCAGTTGTTTTTTTTTTTTTTCGGAGCGGCCGTCGCCATGCATCTTTGCCTCTTTGTGTGCACAGCGATGACACGGTTCGCGGAAAGAAAACTTAATCGAAAAAATATAATTGCCAAACGGGCGCCACCAATATGAATTAGGTGATCTTAATGGCCACTCATTGGGTAGATGGCACATTAAAGATATTAAATTGTAGTTATCTTTTCTGTATATTTTTCTCTATTTTTATATTTCTCTTCTTATTTTGTGCATACTATAAACTTTTGGAATTTTACTTCGCTTCCTCTTGTAAAATTCTTCGGGGCGAGCGGGGTACTGTAACGTGGGGCTAACGCCCATGGAGGTAGTATGTTCTTTTTTTCATCTAAATTCAAAATTTATTTTTCTTGGGCGTCGGCGTTATTGTTTTGTTTCTCTTTCGGATTCTTTCACGCTGCGTAAAGCAACTACGCCGTGATTAAATTATATTCTAAATACATTAAATAAATATATTATATCTAATCTTACAAAAGGAAGCTGTACACTCAACAGGTATTTAATATTTTCGTTTATACATTATATTTTAATATTTGTAAGCCTTGATCCAGGTCTCATGTAATGTTTTTATATCACTCACTGGTCGTTTGTGATGTGGCGTGAGACCTGGATGGCTGTCGGCAGGAATTTCATGTTGACAAATGATTCCAGCTTCCTTCTTTGGATATCGAAACTACTTTCTTCAACCTATCTACAATCTTTACTTGAAAACTATCTTCTGCTGTTCCTGTTCCTTCTTCTTCCTGATCTTCGCATCCTGGCCGACGCCACTGCAGCTTCGGACTCTACGTCTACCACGGATCGCGAAGGCCAGTGATTGTTTTGTATATATTTAAACTTACTCTTAGATTCTGTACTGATTACACAAAATTATAAATTTATGAACCGTGTTTTTCTCACGACCCGTTTCAACGTACTCGGAGTAATACGAAGCGACGGCGCGGGAGTGGCGTCGGACGAACGGTGTGTGAAATTCCCATAGACTTGAACGTTTTCCTATCATTTCCGTAAGCTCATTGCGGCATTCGCTAAGGTTTGAGTAGAAAATTAAATAATTTTATTATTGTGATATTTTAGAGTTTTAGATTTAGGTGATTAGAGAGTTAGATTTTTAATTCAATTGACATAGGTATAACTATCTTTCCGTCCGTTTTTTAGTGTAGCTGAATCAATTATCTAAATCTATATTTATTTATTTTTTCGATGTAATCAGTCCCGAGGTGTGATTTTTCCCATTAATCGAATCAATGTTACAACGTAATTTTTTTAAAGTATGTCTATGCATACACATCTTATGTTTTCATCAAAATCGATCTTGATGTTCTCACGAATCGACCATAACTCATAATTATGCTATTTTGATCCTTATCGTAGTAGATTTAAGGAATTAACTTCCACATCGATAATAGAAAAAAAAACCATGAATTTTTAGGTGTTCTATTTGAGCGCCGTAATATGTATTTAGTGTGTGCGGTTCTTTGTTATCTCGGTTGACTTACACAATATTGACACTGGCTCAACTTTTGTGTGAGGATTGTATACATTACAGTAAATATCATAAATTGGTGGTTTGTGGGATATTATTATAAACACTTTATTCTTCTTCTATAATTATTAGTACTTTTTTTATGACATTCATTCATTCATCATTAAAATCTAGAGTTGCATATAATATATAAGACTAGCATATTTTTAACACAGATGGTGGTGAATCATCTACATATTTATGTACATCTAATATTTTATATATTATATTTTTAACAATAATTATTTATTTATTTAAACTTTATGCACATCATGGTACAAAAGGCGGACTTAATGCCACAGTGGCAGTCTCTGTCAATCAACCTTCAGAGAGACAACGTTGATGGCCCGCCACTGTGGCGGGCCATCAACGTTGTTATTATTTTTAATAAAAAATTTCACCAATAAATGTTCGCCATCTCTGCTGTGAGATTAAACAACGCAATAATAGGTGCACGCGCATTATTCTCATAAGTGGCGCCTGGGCAGCGAATCTAAACCTCGATTGCACAATTAACATTAGGTACAGCCACTGTGCTTCCGGATTGCCTCGGGAGTCCGCAGTCGTGATAATGTCGGCGCACGACGCACTTTGTCAACGCTTTGTCAGAGAGATATTTTTAGTCTGCCTAACAAATCATGTCACTTTAAAATCATGGCAATCCTCGAAATCCTTCATCTGTAAACGTTGATGTTATGCGAAAAAGTAAACTTCTAATTTAATATTAGAAAGACGTAAAACACATAGTTTGTGAGTTGTCGAAGTTAGTTAGATATACCTACTAAACTGATTCTATAAATAGCTGTTCATAGCCAAATTTTCTAAAAATGATTATTTATACACTATGAAAATTAAAAATTAAATGAAAATAATTTAATCATTTCTAATTAATCTAAAGTCTAAACCTTATGGCTTCTCATATAAAATACTATTATATTATATCCATATAAAAATATATTTGTAAAATGTTTTCTTATTAAAACCTTGAATAAAACTAAACAACACGATTCTTTTTTATAAATATTTACATGAATTTTTAGATAAATCTTTATTTACCAAGCTGTTATGTTTTAATAATAATCTCATTTTAATAGTGGTGATAAACTTGTTGACTGTGGAGTTAATAACTGACTGATCTATCTGACAGTTACGATTGAGGTTGGGGCAGCAGTGCTTTGTAATTATAAGTTATGTGGATCTTCCTAGAATTGTATAGCGTCTCGCCGTCCAACTCTGCATTTAAATATAAAGAGTTTCGCGCTAATAAAAATAGGTACGACGTTTTTATTAGTGGTTAGAACTAAACTTCCTTTTTACATCTTCAAAGTATTGAAATTTTACTAGGTATTACTCGTGTAGTTGCGTACTAAACTGGAATCACTGTTACGCTAAGAGCCGTCTTTACTAAAATCATCATTTAATGAATGAGTAAAGGAAAAGAAAACATATTTTCAAAGGATGAGTTTATTGAAAGGCTCGTTGATATTTAATGGTCTGCTCATAAAAATTGCTATCTTAAAAACCATAAGACATAAATAAAGACCGACAACAGTTTTTTACAAGTTGGAGATTAACTGAGAACCTTGACCTCGGTTTTTAATAGACACGTAGTCTAATTATATAGGTACCTACCTACGTATTATACTTTATGTCACTCTAAAACCACAGAAGAAAGTTTCCCCTTTTTATTAATGGACAAAACGTAACATGCTTTGCTAGAGTGGGTTAATTATTTATTTTCACAATTCATGAAATTATAGAATGGTGTAAAGAGCGACGTTACTGGCTACAGGCATGTATGTATTCGGATTCTTGGCCGCCGCCTGCATTTTCAAGGGCATTTAATACGCGATTGACGGCGCAGCGCGGGCAGGCGCCACAGCGAGCGCCAACCGACCGCGCCTGCTCACACTGTGTTCCCGCGAGCGCCTGCGCCGCCGCCGCACCGCGCCGTGCACCGTGTGCCACAGAGAATATAATATACCTATGTATTAACTAGAGAAGCAATGTAGACGTGGCAGGCGCGCCACGGTTGCAAAGTAAGAGTTACAGCAGAAACACTTTCCCAAAAACTTTCTTTGCTTGCTTCCCACATATTATGTATATTTTCTACGATATTTCCAAAACTATGAATTTGGAAAACAGTGGCTCAGTAAAAAAGGAACCAATTGTCGTTTAATACATTTCGCTAGGAAAATAAATGTTTTTGTGCATGATGGATAGTTTTGTGTAGAAAGTCACCCGGTGACACCAGTTTTCGTCTTATTTTTTCATTCATACTAAGCCGAGCGGATGCCCCTTCTATATCTGTTAGGTGCACCGTGCAATAACAGAGATCACCGGGCTCGTGCGAATAGTTCACGGCTCTCTGAATCTTGCATCACTGTAGAGACGAGCCGAGCCGGGCCGAGCGATGTCAACGACACCCGCCTGCAAGTCATCGGCGTCGGCGCTGAACTTGAACTTCCAGGCGTACTATCAATGTGCATCAGCGCACAAAATAACCGCGTAGTTTGGTAGCTCTCGACGATCGAAATACATAAATGTAGCGGTAAAGATAATCGAACTGAAGCGATAACCGATACGATAAGGTCTGGCAATCGATATGATTGTGTAGGTACGTATAAAACAATGTGCACTTCCTTCAATGATTTATAGTAAGAGGAGCGGTATTTCCCCTCATATAAAATTATTCTCTGCTTCCAAAAAAACATCCTACTAATATGTATCCTACTAATAATAAATGTGAAAGTGTGGATGTTTGGATATTTGGATGTTTGTTACTCAATTACGCAAAATCGGCTGAACGGATTTGGATGAAATTTGGCATGCACGTTTTCAATGAATGTCACGGAATTCCTGCGGGAACTTCGAAATTACCGCGGGTGAAACCGCGGGGCACAGCTAGTTTATAATAAAACATTGTCATTATTGCGTATTTTAGGGTTTTAATTAAACCCCTGAGGCAAAAAGGGCCCAAACCACATTTTTGACCATGTTAACTGTCTATTTAGGTCTAGGTCTAGGTATAATAAATACCCTAATACATTTTTTTGTATACTTTATTAAACACAAACAAAGTTTTTACAAAATGATAAAATATGCTGTTAATTTTTCATGTTTTTGAAGACATAACTATTTATTAAATAAAATAGTTTTTCATTTTGAGAAAAGGATAAAGTTTGTCGGGCTACATAGTTGAGAATAGAATATGTATGCAATTTATCTTTATTTATTATTTTTTATGATTTTTTTGCTACCGGCAGATAAATGACTCTACTTATTCTATTCTACAAAATTTGTAACTATGATTTCTATTCTCAACTATGTAGCCCGACAAACTTTATCCTTTTCTAAAAATGAAAAACTTTTCATGGTAAGAGCACACTCAGTTTTCCACGAATTTTCCAATTTTTCGCACAACTTTTCCGAGTTTCTTTCCCTAAAATCTTTATTCAGAGCGGGAAATTTTAAATATTCCGAAACCGACCGTTGATGGCGTTGATGCCGTTACTAAAGAACGGCATTTTATATTTATTTACATACTAGCTGTTCCTCGCGGTTTCACTCGCGTTAATTTCGTAGTTTATGCGGAAATTACGAGATCAAAAGTACCTACCCTACGTCCTTTTCTGTACAATTTTATTTTGATCGATTATGTAAGGATTCAGGATTCGCATAAATTTCTACTGATAACCGGCTATGTATCCGTCAAGATTACGCAACAAAATGTAAGCAGTATCGTTTGATGTACCTATCCCAAGTCACAACCAACCTAATCATACACTCGTAAACAGGAAGCTGTTACTTACTGGATTAGGATAACTCTACAATCTAAGCAGGTTCGCAGCTTAACTACTATGCAATGAAACTAGATCTGTACGGGTACTTATTTGTAAGTTTTTCTGGTGCCATGGATAATTTACATACAGCTTTATTCGATTAAAAAAACCTACAGTTATGATTAACTACTACTACTACTAACTAAAGTGAGTTTACATACAATGCAGTCAACTCCATAGTCTCCAAAGTAATTTTGAACATACGTATGTTTTTATTTTATTGTACCTACAATATTAACAAAACATCTCGAATTACGAAGTTTTCGTTGCTAAAAATCTTTAATTTCTTCTTCTTATCTTCTAATATATATATAAATCACGTGTCACGTTGTTTGTCCGCGATGGACTCCGAAACTACTAAACGGATTTTGATAAAATTTTGCAACCGTTTATAATATGGTCCAACTTAAAAGATAGGATAGTTTTTACCACGGAATTCCCTGGGGAACTGAAGGACAAAGAGTACTTTTTTCCCGCAACCTCCGCGGGAACTCCGAAATTACCGCGGATGAAATCGCGGGGGACAGCTAGTCTTAATATATATAAATCACGTGTCACGTTGTTTGTCCGCCATGGACTCCGAAACTACTGAACGGATTTTGATAAAATTTTGTAACCATTTGTAATAATATGGTCTAAAAGATAGGTATAGAGATAGATCCCGGGATTCCCGCGGGAACTTCGGCACTAATGCGGGGAACAGCTAATCACCGTAAGCTACTGTCAGGAGTACGAAGAACTTTTTCCCCGCAATTACCGCGGGAACTCCGAAATTACCGCGAATGAAATCGCGGGGTACAGCTAGTTACGTATATTTTTGCGCACATAGAATAACGGCCGCACTCAGAGTCGACTTTAATGATTACTTAGTTAAGTATAGATTTTTAAAACAAAACTGCCGCAATCGGTGACGTTTAGTATATTAATGTTGATTGGCATTTAATGAGATGTAACTTAATTAGTTAAATGCCAATTAAAATTAGTTTATTAAAGTTATGTGATTGCGGCAGTTTTGTTTTAAAAATCTATACTTAACTAAGTAGTCATTAAAGTCGACTCTGAGTGCGGCGGTAAGTCTCTTAAAATTTTAAGAAAAATAAAATGGAACTAAAACTATACTTAATTCTTTCACAATTTAAGTGCATTATTATTTCTAAATTTAAGGTGATAGAGCTGATTATTTCGTAAAGATTTTATGAGAAACGACGTTATAAAAACCGCGGTATTTCTCACGCTGCGCCACTCGGAACATTTTGCTCTAGAGGTAGCTACCGAAGACACTTCTATACATTAATAGTACAGCAGCCCCGTACTTGTTTTTTCAGTTCTCGAAACGGGTAGCTAAAATGTTCCGTGGAATCGAAAACTTCAAATACGGGGAAAACGCACCACAAAATTTGTAGGACTATGTGGTCATTTCATTTACCAAGCTAATACAAATATTTAATAAGCTGCACACAAAAATCCAGCCGGTTATTAACCATTTTTATGACCTCGTTATTTGTAAGTATATATTCGGAATGGAAGACTCTCCAGTCAAACCAAGGAGGACAATTATTTTTCCGGGCATACTATCCAATTATCTTAACATTTCAATACTTGATAAATTTTACTTTTACTCATTCAATTTCGACACCTCACCAGTTTCGAGAATTTTCTCAGGGGAAAAGCTTGGGTGTCTCGTCGAACTGAACATACTCAGGATGTTTCGGCCTGTTATTAGTCACTGAGAAAACAGGCGTAGGCTGCCGGACTATTAATTAATTAAATTAAATTAATACCAGGATTAGTATAGATAATAGGTACCTATCTACCATCTAAAAATGCTTATTACTATTTAAGCGAGTGCATAGTAAAATAATTATAACCAGCTGTTCCCCGCGGAAATTTCGGAGATCCCGCAGGAATTCCGGGATAAAAAATACCCTATGTCCTTCTCTGTACCTTTGAAGACGTGTGTACAAAATTTCATGATGATCGGTTGTGCCGTTAAGGCGTGAAAGCGTAACAGACAGACGGACAGATAGACAGACAGACAGAGTTATTTTGGCATTTGTAATATTAGTAGGGATTATCGAAGGTGCATTAATGATAGGTGTACCCACTCATGAGGAACGCGTGTATGAATTCTAATGCTTGGTATTTAATAAAGACAACAGCGCAGCGTCGTGTTATGGTCGCGGTGGCACCGGATAAGCGCACCGCCGCGCCGCGCCGCGCCGCGCCGACCGGTCGATTGTCTCGCGACTATCGTAAATAACCCGCGCCGTGTCCGGTGTGTCGGCCACGAATACAGAGTTACGGAGGGTTAGCGAATCTTGCCCGGGCCGCGCCGCGCCGCGCTCTCCTACCTCCTATATCCGACCATCCGACCCATCTCGGTGGCGCACCCGTCGGTCCGGCCCTGGGTGAAACTACCTAACACTGTATAATACACATTTTTAATGTATATTATGACTGTAATGTATACATACCGTCAACTCAAGATTCGTAGGAAAGCCGCTATAGATATTCTATTATTGCTATTAGACACCGAATGTTTAGAAATGTACCTATACGTATTATTTGATCCGTACTTCCATACTAATATTAAAAATGCGAAAGTAACTCTGTATGTATGTAAGTATGTATGTAAAAAAAAAATATGTCTGATGTCTGTTATCTTTTCTCGCCTCAATTACTCAAACGACAATCATGAAATATTAGTCAGGGGTACAGAAGAGGACACAGGATACTTTTATCCCGGAATTCTCGCGGAAAACTCAGAAGTTAACGCGAGTGAAACCGCGTGGAACAACTAGGCTAGCTGTATTATTCGAGTATTCTACTAAGGTTTTATGAGTAGGTACTCTGGGAGGTGATGGCCACACAAAGACTATAGAAACTATAGAATTGGCGGATGGAAGCGATGATGGGCGCGCGCGTTTAAACGCAGGCTGCAGCTACCGGCTTGCCGCCATTTTGTGTACCTAGTACCTACCCTGAGAAACTTACTGGCTCCCGCGTGAGAACCACTTGTTTCAGCTCTGTGAGCAAACCTCATCATACCTAACACGTTGCCAATCAGTTTTTAGTGTATTTCAACTTGACATTGGTGAAATAATTGCTCTGCAACGCCATACATTTAACACCAATAATAAAATTAAGTGACTGCACAAACGTTTTCACAACAGAAATCAACTTAAATAAATGTCACTACAACGTTATCTGTCCAACATAGAACTAGAAGGACGACGGGAAACCACCACGTCATAATACGTAGACAGACGCATGCGCGATGGAGCCGGGCTCAGCCGCAGGAAGCTGCCTCCGTGGGACGCATACGCATTAGCGCGGATGTGTGCGGCGGTTATCTAAACCGTCGATTTGACATCCATCGATTTAAATATACCCATATAGAGACTTGCATGTTTGCTAGTCCGAGGCTAGTGGTAATGAAGATCGTTATTCAATTTAAGATAAGATAAGATAAGATAAGATAAGATAAACTTTATTTAGCAAGAGCAAATACACCACGCAACAAACACTTTACACTTTAAAAAAAAAAAAATAATAACAATAATATAATATGGTGCAGTGCCTTGCTAAAAGGGACTTTCAATTTCAAAGCCTTTTATTATCGAACATACAGTCTATTATTATTATTATTATTATTTTTATGTGTTTGCAACAACCATCGGCTCGACGTGTCCTTTTGACACAAAGGCCTCCTCCATAGCCTTCCATGCCTCTCTGTCTCTGGCTAGTCGTGTCCATAGTGGACCAGCAGTTTTCTTTAAATCATCTAATGTGTTGTGAAGTGGATTATTATTATGTATCTGACCATCTCTTGTATTTTCTGCCTCTTCTTCTTTTTGTGCTGTAGCGTGGAGTCCACTCAGTCAGTATGTTCGACCACTTCTGCTTTTCCCTGAGCATGTGGCCCGCCCACTTCCATTTTAGAGTTTTGGATTTTAGAGTGACATCTTCTAATTTTGTGACCTCTCTTATTTCCATCGCCCGTTTTCTGTCTCTTCTTGTATACCTACCCTAAAATGCTTCTCTTCATTCCCCTCTGGCACGTTATTAGTTTGTGTGACATTTTTTCTGTTGCGGCCCATGTTTGGCAACCATACGTTAGTATAGGCAATATACACATATTGAAGACTTCTCTTTTTATTGAAATGCGGTAATCTTTATTTTTCATAATAGTTTTTAGAGACCAGAACCTGTTCTATGCATTTGTGACCCTTCTGTTCATTTCTTGTTGCATTTGATCCGACATAGAAATGAGTTGGCCCAAGTAAATGTATGATTTAACCCATTCAATGTCTTCCCCGTCCACTGTGATGGGTACATCCATTCTGTTGGTCATAATTTTAGTTTTAGAAAGAAAGAAAGAAAGAAAATAAATTTATTTGTCAACCAACACATAATATACAACTGCAATAAAAAACAATACAAAAATGTTGACAAAATGGTCCCGGCTCAGCATAATGCTATCTCACACACTTAACAGTGTGAGGCAGCGCTGGTTTTCAGCCGGAACCACGGTAAAAAATAAATAAAATTAAAAGTAAAAAATAAACTATAAAATGAAAATTACAATAAAAAACAAAATGTACCTATATAAAACTAAACAAAAAAATAAAATAAAATAACAATATATATATATATATATATATATATATATATATATATATATATATATATATATAAATACGTGACGTCTCGGATCTGATTATACCTAATACATAAATTACTAAATACAAAAATGACTTAATACGATATACCTATACGATACTGGATACAATACATAATATAAATGATACCATACATAGAATACACAAGGAAAAACCAGTTAATATATAAGCGATGAAATTAATTTTGTATATCTATACAAATATTATAAAGAGGAAAGATTTGACTTTTTGTTTGTATGTTTGTTACGATTCAACTCAAAAACCACTGGACCGATCTAAAACATTATTTCAACATTAGAAAGCCATATATTATATATCCCTGAGCAACATAGGCCACATTGTAATACGGAGTGCCCACAAAAACTCCGAAAGTATCGCGGGTGAAACCGCGCGGTTTACTTTTATTTAGACATAGATAAGCAATAGTGTGTTAACCCACACTGGAGAAATTTTGAGTAAATCGTGTTTTAAAAGTTTAGCGCCATTTTGTGTCAACATTTTTTATATTAAATATTTAGTTACATATTTAAGCAATGTAATACATAATAAAAAATGTTCCCTAACTCTCAATAAATCGTTCTGAATCAATAACTTAAGTTTGTGGGTTAACATATTATTGCTTATCTGCGTTAGGCCAGCCTCTCTGCTCCCGACACCAAATGAAGATCGTTATACTCGTATAAATAACCTAAAACTGTTTTAGAATTTTAAATGAGTTTATTTATTTTTATTTATTGATAGCTGTGCCCCGCGGTTTCACACGCGTGAGTTGCGGAATTCCCGCAGGAACTCCAAAGTAGCCTAATGTATTTCTTATAACACCAGCTAATTAGCAATGAAAGTCCCGTCAATATTGGTCCAACCGTTTTGGAGATTCATCCGCATGACTTTCGGAATTCCCGCAGGAACTCCAAACTTCTATTGTATAAACCTTGTCCTGACAATAACGAACACAAAAAAAAACAATTATCCAATTTGGTGCAGTCGTTTGGAAGTTATGCGCTTAGCAACACATTTGGCGATTCATTTTTATTATATAGATTGAACGTCAAAATATGAAACATATCACAAAGAGAAATCACAGTTGTAGACGAAGACAACATGCAAACAAGACCCTATCCTAGAGGACGATCTTCTTAGAGACCAAAGAAAAAAAGATTTCAGATTTACGGAGTATTTAGTATATCAATGATATAAACCATTGATTCTCAAAGTGGTCCAAGTGGACCCCCAGAGGTCCACGGGAGCCCGACAGGGGTCTACGCTTGCGTGGAAAAAAAATGGGGGTCCACAACTGTTGGATGAAGACGCTTTCTAGACTGGCCTTGAAACTTAGCAAAATGACATCCACTCACAGCATAATCATAGCAATATAAATTCTCACCTTTTTTTCGAAAACTTTTAACTCATAGTTTGATTGAAAAATAGCCACAACACAGATTGCCATAGACATATACTTTTTTCGGGTTTCGGAAGTAAGTTAGTAAATCTAATAGCTGCAGGGGGTCCACCAGATCCAGCAAAATGTTCAAAGTGGTCTATGAGAAAAAAAAGTATGGGAACCTCTGATATAAACAATAGAAATAAATACATGTAGTCTAAATGAAACTACCTACTAAACCGTTTACTATATTACATGCATTTACATGAACAACTTTATTATTAGAACCACTTTGTTGATTATCCAATTTATGAAACTTGCAAAGATTCCGATAGCATCGGTTCGCGACTTGAATCTATAAATAGAGGAGCAGGCAGACCCTTGAACCAGCCGCTCGCTATCCTCAACATACACTTTATAGGGCTGGTATCTACTATAAAGCAACCTTAACATTTTTATATTTTAGTTTTTACTAACTTATATACCTAATATAATTATGTAAGTATATGTAATTGACTGACGAAACCACTCAGTCGGGATTGTTATTACAATATCTCATCTATAAATTATTTTACTATTGAAGGTCATTCAAGTATACTAAACATTCAACTCGTATTAAACATACTGAATCGCTCAAGCTATCAAACTATTCTCCAGACAGCCCTGTAAAGAGAAGTGTGGCACCGCAACGATCCACCATAAAACACGGCGCGCGGGGAACAGCTTCACAGCAGTCGCTTTCATTGGCGCAAGCGGCCAACGTTTATTTTTTTCTCCCTGATTAGAGCAAAAGATGCACAACCGGTCCGCGAGCGAAGGCCGCGGCCAGGGACGCCGAGAGTCAGGGCCGGGCGTGAGACTTCTGTTTGGATAGAGGGGCCGCGCAGCGCGCAGGCATCACGGGCCTTTAATAATGATCTGCCTTCACCGTAGCTACCCTAATTGGACGAGGGCGATATCAAGAAATAACGCACTAAAAGAAAAACGATCTCGAGAACTGGAAATAAAATAATACATAAACAATACAGGTTTAATATTAATGCAATAAGGTATTTGTGACAATTAAAATGGCAATGTAGAGTCGCTCATGCCCGTCGAGCATCGAACTTAATTCCAAAATGCTAATAGATAGTATACGTACGACTATGCATAATAGCATGTCTATTATTTATTACTGTCTCTGGTGGATAAGTATTCCTGACTGCGTTGGCATCCAATCGGGTTTATTACTTGAACAATAACAGGCATAATAGAATAATGCATTTATAAATACAATCGAGTGCTTTGTCCGTTACTCATCTTGGGTAGGTACTGAATGTGCTTATACTAGAAACACATAGGTCGTAGGCATCATAAGAATTGCCCTTTAATAACGGGAGAGCTGCGGAGAATTGTCGTAGATTGCGAGCGCACTGTATTTTCTAGCTGTAAATAATGACACAATAGACTTCCCTTCCGTCTTGATTGATACGGGGTCCGATGCGCGGGCATAGAACATAATATGAAGTGGATTACCGTACGGTGTAATTAAGTTTTAAAGTTATTCAACCTCACGTCTTAGTCGGTATGGTACCTATATAACCTAAACAAAAGAATGCGCATAGAATTTCATAAGTTGGAATAATTTTCTGTGAAATATTACTTGTCGGCTATTGAAGAATTAACAGGGCATATTATAATTACCACCCAAATCCAAAAAGACTACAAAATGTGCAAATCTACTTTTAATGAAAAGATGTACCTATTGAAATCTCATACACAACTTATTTTATTTTATACAAATAAAATTTAATTTTAAATTTAATTTCGAGCGCCCTTATTAGTTAGTATAGCAAGTCATTTGATAAAACCATATTGAACCGACTTTTCATCAGATTCACTATGGTTGATGGAAATAATTAGTTAAAAGCACTTAATTACCGCTTAATAAACGCATTGCAATTTCTTGTTACAGCCATCGTTGCGGCTTGACTAACGAAGATCTAAATCGAAGATGGTGTAAGCCGAGTCCCGTTTTGCATCCTTCCATTTATCATACAAAGGTAAAACGTTGATATTCATGGTTATAATCACCAGGTGGACACAACCATCTACTAATATTTCTTGTAGCAGTATATCTGCACACTAACTGTCCCTCGCGGTTTCACCCGCGGTATTTTTGGAGTTCCCGTAGGAATTTCGAGATAAAAAGTCCTCTATGTCACCCAGGACTACCGTGGTAGCTTCCTATAAGTGAAAGAATTTTCAAAATCAGAGTATTAGATCCAGAGATTCTTTGAGAGTTGGGTCTTTATAATATTAGTATAGATTACCTCGAAACATACCTACTAGAAACTTGAACCTTTACTTTTACCTTAAAGTCGGAATTAGTAATATTAAATTTTGATGTAAATTGAAAAACAGACTGTGAAACTAATCAACTTTATATTTTCGCTAACTATAGCCTATAGGTAATTATTTTCATAGAAACCTACCTTATGAACTAAAACCTATTTTGTATAGATAAAATCTTCAATCAGGATTGAATAAATATTGTAAAAAAACTCACGTTATTAACTAAAAATTAACTATGAAACAAACCTACTTTATTCACAGAAAATCGTACATAATATTAAATGTACATTCGCATTTACTCGTATAGGCATTAGGTTTTTTTATTCTCTTAGAAAAAGACTACGATGAAAATAAAATACCAACTGGCTTTATTATTTTCAGGGGCTCATCGAGTACTTGGTTCGCGTTTGGAAGAAACCACCGCTCGTCTTCTGCGACTACCACGGGCACTCGCGAAAAAAGAATGTTTTCTTCTATGGGTGCGCTAACGCGGAGAGTTGGTGCAGCAACGACCGGCTCCTGCAGGACGAGCCTGTTAAGTACCTGGTGAGTTTCCTATCTCGCCGCTGGTGGAATTCTGCTGTCACTGCATAAACTAAATGAACCTAAACAAATTCAGGAAATCCAAAATTGAGTTCAAATATTTTTACCCAAGGGGTGAAAGTAACTTATTCAGTCCCGAAATGGGATTTGGCGCCCGAGCGTAACCAATAATTCAAGGGACTAAATAATTCTAACCCGAGGTAAACATTGTACGAATACAGGCAAAAATAAAATATATTCTTTAATTAAATGTTTTTTCATTACTCATACTCGGAAAGTAGGTCTGAAGTTGCCTGAGATGCGGGTTGAAAGTAACACTTTTCAGCCCTAGGGAGAAACGCTTTCAACTGACTGCTGGATACTGCAGAAACTCAAGTTTTTTTTTTTATGTCATAGGGGGCATACTTACTGGCCAGTAGCACACCTAATGGTTGATTTATGTAAAATAAAATTCACTCATTTTTTTCTTTAGCTAATTCCTATTTTTATTTTGACTTTCCTTGCATTCGTAATGAAAAGCACAGTGTTATCCTCGGGAGAAAGACTTATTTAGTCCCTCGATCTAGTTACTTTCACCCCTAGGATAACAATGTACTATTACATCGCGTTGTAATTTAGTGGCCGTATAGAAAGTTGGAACATGGTTCAATAGAAAGGTGAAATAGAACAAGTTTTTTTTTAAATTTTGATAGCTGTCAGTTGAAAAAGATTCCCTCTCTAGGGCTGAAAAGTATTACTTTTAACCCGCTCCTCAGGCAATTTCAGACCTACTTACCGAGTATGAGTAATGCAAAAATTTAATTAATTACATACACTATGTCTATAGTGTAAGTAATAATTATGATTTCATTAGTTGAACTAGTTTTTCATGCTAAATTCGAAACTAACTACGACGGATCCGGTCGAAATCGACCCCCGAGATTAATCATTTTTCGCTATTCTTCGTAGTTTCTGGTAATGCAAGGCCACTTGTTTTATCCTGTTTATTCCATCCATGTCCTATATCGATCGGTGCCGCCGCACGCAGATGCTGCCGGCTCTGATGCATCGGCTGTCGCCCGCGTTCGCGCTCGGCTCCTGCTCGTTCCGCGTGGAGCGCGAGCGCGAGAGTACCGCGCGCGTCACAGTGTGGCGCCACCTGGGCGTCACGCGCTCCTACACCATGGAGGCGTCCTTCTGCGGCTTCGACCGTGGACCGTTCAAGGTGATGCGCACGCGCCGCTCTGCAGCCGCAGCTAACTTGACAATGACAATCTTTAATCGTGCCTAAATAAGTTCAGTAGATAGTTCAGTAGATTCAGAGATTATCGCGAACAGACAGACAGACAGAAAAGATTTTTTCATTACTCATGCTCGGAAAGTAGGTCTGAAGTTGCCTGAGAAGCGGGTTGAAAGTAGCTCTTTTCAGCCCTAGGGAGAATCGCTTTCAACTGACAACTGTCAAATTATTAAAAAAAAACTAGGTCTATTTTCACATTTCTATTGAACCATGTTCCAACTTTCTATACAGCCAGCGCCATGTAAAATTGAAATAACGTAAAGTTTAAGTAGGTATTAATTAAAATAAAATTCACTCATTTTTTCTTAAGCTAATTAATTAATTAAAATATAAATAATATTATTTTATTTTCTTTAATTAATACTTAATAATTAAAGAAAATATTTTTTTAGATGACTTTATTATAATTTAGGTCGCCACAATGTAAATAAAAAATACTGGCTGAATAGCTAGCCGGCCAAAGAAAAAGAAATAGGTGGGAAAGCGTCAAGCGACTATCCAATCTTCACTCATTTTTTCTTTAGCTAATTCCTATTTTTATTTTTACTTTCCTTGCATTCGTAATGAAAAGCACAGTGTTACCCTCGGGAGAAAGTAACTTATTTAGTGCCTCGAACTATTGGCGCCCTCGCTACGCTCGGGCGCCAAACCCCCCGTCTCGGCACTAATTGAGTTACTTTCACCCCTTGGATAACAATTTACTATCTAGCGTGTGACGTTCCAAGACCCGCGCGTTCTACTCGTGGCATAATGCCACGACGCTATGTTTAGTCCACTCGCTAGTTATACTTCCGCTTCCGCCCTCTCGCCTCGGTAGCGTTTGAGATTTCCGTTTCCGCCCTCTCGCTTCGAAGCGTCGGGGATTTCAAAACCAGTGTCCGGTTGAGCGGCAGATAGATGAGTCGCACGCGCCTAGCTCGCCTAATCACAGCCATTATTGTAATTTGTGCAATTTCAGTGACTTAATTGTATTACAAACGCTTGTTGCAATGTTGATTAAACCTTTTTGAAGTAAATTCCATCATCTTTTGTGATATAACCAGAACCCCGGGTCACAACTGGCGCCCAACGTGGTTTTTTCTTTAAAGTTTTTCAATGCGTAAAAGTTTTAATGGCTGCCGTGATTCGCGAGTGAGTAAATTTTCTCGTGCAAACTCATTAATGTATAGTACTTTCGATCAGTATTTGTGTTCAGTTTAAGCTACAAGTCGTTTCTATGTGTCGTGGAATATCTACGTACCTAGAACTTACTTCAGCGTCGCACATACCTACTTCATCGAGTACCTACCTACCTACGGCTTACGCTGCCGTTAACCGCCTACAAGTTCAAACTTCAAGTATATGATTCGACATGTCGCGTCGCAATCGAACTTCAGGCGCCGGCATCAATGAAAACGAAAATGTTACGAATACGAACGTAACAATGTCTCAGGAGCACTTCAACGCTCTCCTGTCGTCGCTCCAGCAGTCACAAGCAGAGTTTAACCGTCAACTCCTGCATGAAGTGCGCGCCTCCACACCGGTGCATCATGACGCGACCGCCACTGCTGCGGCTGCGGCAGCCGCCGCCGTCGCTTCGGCCGCATCATCGCAACCGACATCAGTGGGCAACTTCGCCAGGTGTACTGCGCGCTACGGAGGAAAGCCAGATGAATCGTTGGAGAACTTCCTTGACGCCGTCGAGGTCTACAAAACGTGTCTCAATGTCTCTGATGACAGCGCACTTCGAGGTGTATCCATGCTACTCACAGGCTCCGCTGCAGTTTGGTGGCAAGGTGTCAAAAACGCCACCAAGACTTGGACAGAGGCCGTCGATCGGCTTCGCTCTGCATTTGGCGAGCGTCGCCCGCCCTACCGTATCTACAGGGAAATCTTCGATCTCGTCCAAGGTACTGATAACACCGACCTGTTCATAGCCAAGGTACGTGCATTATTAGCTAAGCTGCCTCCAGATGATTTGACTGAGAAAGTCCAATTAGACATGACATTCGGTTTATTAGACCGCCGAATCAGAAAACGTATAGAAAGAGTTTCTATTGTTAGTTTCAACGAGTTGCTAGATAAAGTTCGTGCCATCGAAGATTCATTAAAAGAAACGAATGCCCAATCGCCACGTATCGTCGAGAAACAGCTGATGAATAAGTTCTCTTCTTCGTCCCGTACAAAGGTCGATGAACCCCGCAGTGTTATTACCGATTCGACTCGAACGAAAGTCGCCGACACTTCGAATTCATCGTCGCAGTTTACGATTGGCGAGAAGAATAAACGTATTTACTGTGTCTATTGTAAACGTAGTGGTCATACGAGAGACGATTGTGCGCGTTTAAAAAGCAAAGTTGAAAGTAAAATTATCGAAAGTGAAAATAGAAGTGAAATAAAAAGTTCGGTTTCGTCCGAAATTAAGTGTTATGGGTGCGGTGCCGCGAACGTTATTCGTGCGAAATGTCTGAATTGTAATCCAGTTGCGAATTCGAACAGTGCGTTTTATTCGTTTACATGTAAGCCTCAGTGTTCGTCACCGACCATCGCTTTAAAACGCCCAGGAGGCGTTAGCGCGAGTGAGCGCCCGCTTGCGCGCCCGACGCGCTCGCCGTCGTCTTCGTCTTCGGCTTTCCCGCGCGGTGACAAGGTCACTGCAGTTGGCGATCGCGCTAACTTTTCAACCGCCGACGTCAAACGCGTTAACCGTGCGTCCGCCGGTTTGGTTTCAGGTAACCCTACAAGTGCCGTGGGTAATAATGTTGTTGAACTTTGTAATGCCAAAAATAATTATTCTAATGTATCTTTTAATGATAATTCATATTATTTCGATAATAATTCAAGTTTTTGCGAGAATAAAGTTAATGCCGAAAATTTTTGTATTAAAAATTCGAAATGTTCAAATACAAATTTTAAAAGTTATGATGTTAATTCTATGTGTGATGTAAATGTTCTGTTTCTTCGGGAAAATGTATATGTGTACCTTCTGTTTGTCAATTAAGTGATTTAAACGTTTCTTATAGACGACCAATCTTGAATATAAGTATATTAGGCGAGCGAGGTATCGCGTTAGTAGACTCCGCGGCGAAAAATTGTATCGCCGGTCACACCACGGAGCAGATACAATTGTATCTGCTCCGTGGGTCACACGCTGCACGCTGTCCTAAAACGTAAAGGTCAAACGTTTATGCCGTCAACTAAAATTGTTAAACTTGCGGATGGTGTCAGTAGGGTTATGAAAGTACTTATCACTGTTGTTGAGGTGACACTTAAACATAAAACAATGAAAGTAACGTTTTTTATTTTTCCTGATTCAGAAACAAATGAAACACTTTTAGGTATCGATTTTTTAACAAAATTTAATCTTTCCTTTGATTTTGGAAATTCTAACTGGAATTTTAGTGAGAATAATTGTGAAAAGTTTCAGTTACAATTTGAGGAAGCCCATTCTTCCCCCTATAATATTCACGTTACTTCTTTGAATATTCTTAGGGATGACGAGGCGACCTCTCTTAACCCTTTGCAACGCGAGGAGCTTGCCCGCCTCTTAACGGATAATAAAGATATTTTTGAACCCGTCGGCGAGCCCACTCCTTTCGCGGAGCATAGGATCGAGGTTGGAGATCAGGTTCTTATCAAGTCCCACGTTCTTAGTAGGTAATACTGCCAAAACTTTGTCTGCTAAGTTTGTTCCGAGAAGGGATGGGCCGTATCGTGTCGTTAAGAAGACGAGTCCGACATCATATGTCGTAGCCCGGTTAAATGCTCCAGATGAGGTTCTGGGCAAGTTCCACGTTTCCGAACTTACGCGTTTCCATAATAGGGATGACTCGCCTCCTGATCCCATCATGCTTAAACGAAATAGAGGTAGACCTCGTAAAGATAAGCCTGTTGAAACTGTTAATTTACGAGTTCATGAACGAGGTCGTTCTCTTGAACTCGAGGGGGAGAGTGTAGCGTGTGACGTTCCAAGACCCGCGCGTTCTACTCGTGGCATAATGCCACGACGCTATGTTTAGTCCACTCGCTAGTTATACTTCCGCTTCCGCCCTCTCGCCTCGGTAGCGTTTGAGATTTCCGTTTCCGCCCTCTCGCTTCGAAGCGTCGGGGATTTCAAAACCAGTGTCCGGTTGAGCGGCAGATAGATGAGTCGCACGCGCCTAGCTCGCCTAATCACAGCCAATATTTTGTGCAATTTCAGTGACTTAATTGTATTACAAACGCTTGTTGCAATGTTGATTAAACCTTTTTGAAGTAAATTCCATCATCTTTTGTGATATAACCAGAACCCCGGGTCACAACTATTAAAAACCCTTTTTTTGTGGTTCGTTACTCTTCGTTTATCGTCCCCTGTCAATTTTTGTTAAAAATATTCAATGTACAGAATCGTGGAATTCGTGGATTCTACTCTTTTATTAGGTATAGTATAAGATAGATGTATAGAATATAGATATCACTATTCTTATTCCTCACAATCCAAATGGAAATCAGAGGCGAGCATAAAAGCTAGGTACTCGATTTAAATGGCCATTGCCTTTGTTAGATAGGTAACTGTGCCGGACGATATTGTAATGTTATATACTATATAGTAGTCTCAAATACTTATTGACTAAAAAAATATAGCAATTTTACCTATTTGTTATCAAGGGTACTTTTATAGCTATTCACCTTGTTGGACCCCTTTCCGACTAACCTTAGGTATCTGTTGACGTAGCTTGTACCTAATCTTGCAGGTCATGATAGCTACGGGCGATATTATATTATAATGATTTCATTTCAGCAATTCTCGTTAGGTACTCGTTCCGCAAGGTATAGGCTAACCGATGTTATGCGATATGTTCTTATGTGGGAAGATATACGTAATATATTTGACGAAGATACAATGATCTCATGACATCTTACAGTGCTTACTTGCTTAGGTATTCGGTTTCATGATCATTCACACTGATCATAAAGTACGACTAGATAGGGATAGTATGTCTAAAGGATCCGCTTACTACGATAAGAAATGAAACTGGTTTTTGCTGAGTGTCTAACTAGTCTTCGATCAAGTTGGTCAAAGTAGTAGGTACCTAGTAAAAGATACGTTTCTTACATCGCCAGAAGAGAACCTAGCTATCGATAACAAACTAGAAACATTTTTTTCTAGTACCTAAGGTATCCTATAATTTTATAATTACTTTTTTAAATTAGAGATTGTTGAGTTCATATAGCTTCTTTGCCTATACCTAAGTAGATACATAGATTTCAGATTTAGAACACAGGAGTAGGACCAGTTGATACTGGGTGTCTGTAATATTGAAAAACTGCTTTCTCTTGGGCTCAAATAGTACATTGTTATCCTAGGGGTGAAAGTAACTTAGACTTATTTAGTCCCTCAAACTATTGGCGCCCTCGCTACGCTCGGGCGCCAAACCCCGTCTCGGGGCTAAATAAGTCTTTCTCCCGAGGATAACACTATGCTTTTCATTACGAATGCAAGGAAAGTCAAAATAAAAATAGGAATTAGCTAAAGAAAAAATGAATGAATTTTATTTTACATAAATTATCCATTAGGTGTGCTATACTGGCCAGTTTGCCCCCTATGACATAAAAAAAAACTTGAGTTTCTGCCGTATCCAGCTGTCAGTTGAAAGCGATTCTCCCTAGGGCTGAAAAGTGTTACTTTCAACCCGCTTCTCAGGCAACTTCAGACCTACTTTCCGAGTATGAGTAATGAAAAAGTTATTTACTTGCTATTAAAACATTAAGAACCTAACAGTTTTTTTTCGGAACGGCTGAACGGATTTTCATAAAATTTGGTATACTTATGAATAGTTAGGTAAAAATGCAGGATTATGAGATAGGGAACCTAGTTTCATCTTGAAAAAATCTAATTTCCTGTGGATTCAAATTCTCAATTTCATGAAGGTTTGAAGCTATAGTAATATAATTTAAATATAGGTTTAAAATCGGTTCACGCAGTCGAAAATTATGAGGTAACAAACATTAAAAAAAACACGCGTTGAATTGAGAACCTCCTCCTTTTTTGGAAGTTGGTTAAAAATTGAGAGCTGGGGCGATAAAAGAAGAGCCTGGTAACCAACCACAAAAAAGTTTTTTAAAATTCTTTTCAGTCTCTGAATCTACTGAACTGTTTGTCATGCGGTTTTCACGGGTATTAAGCCTAGAGCAATATACAAGGCTTTGTTTCATTTAAATCTGATATCGGAAAAAAGTTCGCGAGGCACAGCTAGTATTTAATGTAATGTAATACCTACCTACTTGTATATTATAATTTTCATTGGATTGGATCATTATTTTGTTAATATTCGGCACTTGTAATTGATTCATGGTTCATGTGACCATTAGTACTTAGTTATTGTTTATTGCAGGGTTTCCACCTCAACACTCAGCACTTACAGAACGTAGGCAGCGACTTCTGTGAGGCTTTGAACGGCTTAAACGACAGCGCAACCAACGTCGACATACAGCTAACAAAAGATCTCAACGGGTAAGTAATTATTACAATATTATTTTGTACTAGCTGTTCCCCGCGGTTTCACACGGGTTAATTACGGAGTTCCTGCAAGAATTCTTTCTGTTCCCCTATATAAATTGTAAGAATGTAAAGGCAATGTGATGACTTGTCACTTGATCCTCGTATGTGGAGATTTGATTTTTTTGTAAATTTTTCAAAGACAGTCGTAAATTATGAAATGGAATCGAATCTTTTACTTAATTCGATTTAATGCAGAATTTCCACCTCCAAATAAATACCTACCTTTTTAGATCCTCATACTATGATGTCTTTTAACAGAAATATCGTTGAAATCTTTTTAAGAGGGGCAGAAGAGACAAGGCAAGTTGCAAATACTTAAAAAAAATGCTGTTTAAACCTACATGACCATAGCTTATTAACAAATTTCATAGTTCTCACTAATTATACAACACACCATATGCCTTCACAAATTAGGCATTCAATTATTATTAAAAATAATGCAGCATGTATCGAAATAAGTATAGCAGTTGTAATTTTTAACCGACTACCAAAAAAGAGGAGGTTCTGCATTCGGCTGTATCTACCTATGTAGGTATGTTTTTTTAATTGGTTTTAACTATTTGTTAAACTACCTATATTATTTTATCTACGCTTTATTTAAAACAAATCTTGTATAGTTTAACGATTTCCTTCATTTTAATTTCTCTAACGGCCGCACTCAGTCGTTTTAATTAGATATTACCTAATTTTAAGCAACGATTTTAAAAACAAAAGTCCCGCACTCAGTTTGGCAGTTTGGTTTTTAAAATCTTGTAGGTACAACGCAACGCAACGCCCGTTATGCGTGAAAACTGAAAAGTGACAAAAATTCAAAAAAACTCATTTCGAAAGAAATGTAATTTGCTTTGTTTTTCCGTAGAGCAGCCGACTGCTGACGCTTGGTGTTAGCGACTGTTACCTACCTATACCCACTACATCACACCTGTATCTACCTTGTATAGTGTGGTGTAGTAGTAAAGGGAACATTAAAAACGTTGATTATATGCATAGTTTTGGCACAGAATTATTAGGCATAGAACCGTATCCAGCGCACGTACCTATTGATTCAATTTCACCATTTCCGTTTCTCGGCGCGAACGCAATTTCACACCGCTCACGCTCATTCAATTGTTTTTGTTCTTCAATCTCGAACGGAATTTTTAATAGACACTAACGCCTGTATGTTTTTGATATCTATGGGATTCCATTTGTTGGTATGATATAATATTATGTACATTGTACGTACATTTGCAGCGAGATTGCAGTTGACAGCGAGCCGGGTTCTGGCTCCGATAGCGTGCTGCGGACAGACTCCGATGAAGACTTCGACTAGTCGCAATAGTCGCGACTTGGGAGCCTACCACCATCTCTTATTATCATGTATCATCTTTTATTATCATGTAATCTAATCTATACGATTTATGCCAACCAACCATCAACTACTTACTATATCCTTAGCGTGTGTGACCGATCACTGATTTTAATTTTATTATGATAATAATTGAGAGTAAAATCGCCAAAACCCGTGAATATCAATCTCCCGGACTGAGTACTAGTGCCTAGTATGATTTTTTATAGATTCTATCGTGTTTACGTTTTATTTTTTGTACGAATACAAAGAACTGTATTTTCGTTCTCATATTCATGAAAAAACCCGCACTAGGGCACTGTTCAATAAGGATCTGCGTCAATAAACTAAAATATCTATACGTTCCACTACTACTACTACCAATTTATATTTAAGGCCTAGCCACACTAACGCGAACCCCGATCATTTCTTTCACTCTTGCAGCTTGGCTCTTACAAACACATAAACTGGAGAAACTGTATAATTCTAGTACAATGACATTACAACACAGAGATGATAGATGTGTTTAGTACTTACCTATTAATAATACAAAGTCGAGTAAGAACTTACACGCGCGATGATTATTGTCCATTCTTCGACAAATAGCTGCGGAATAGTTGACCAATGGCCCCAAGTTGTTTTATGTTTTAATTAAAAAAAAAAAATATTATTATTATGTGAACGGATTTTAGTCTCATCCTTTTTTTACATTCTACGATTTTTCTTTATGTGAACGTTGCTCTTAAGTTAAGTTCTTTTTAAGTAATCGCCTCGTTTACAAAATTTAACTGTGCATTGTGTGCGCACCTCTTGTTTATTTTAATGTCACTAAAATTACGTGGGTATTTTAACTATTGTTTGGTTTTATTTAAGTTAAATAACGAGTGAATTGTGATCTCAGTTAGAAATAAAGTTTTAAAATCGCCTCTATGTATTATTTTGTCACACAAATTAAAGAAATGGGTTTAAATAATGTACGTACATCTTAAATAGAAGGTAGGTACTATAGGTAAAACAAAGTCGCTACTCTAATCTATCTGTGCGTCTGCTTAATTTCTTTAACCTACACGCAACCGATTTAGATGCAGTTTTCACTTTCATTTACAGTAATCTCATATAGAAGGTTTCTATTATGTTTTACAAAGTACTTGCAAATTTTGAAATTCAATCGAGTGAAAACGAAGAAAACAGTCAATAACAGCATTCATTTGAAAACTCAAATCTGTATATTTTCATTATCAACAATGAATCACATTTTACTTGCACTTATTAAATATAGTATATACAATACAATAAACTTATTTAATTTCATTAGTTTATGTAGATTCGCGAAAAAGACGGATTTGAAACACTTCAAAAACGAACTTTTAAGACCTATAAAATATACTTTTTAATACAGTTGCTCAAAAAGTGGCATATTGCAGGGACGTTTAGCGTTCGGGATGTGGGCTATTACATACTCGAGCTTTTTGTTTACCTTTCCCGAACTCGTGCGTTCTCTTTGCCAACTGTCAAATGGCGACACGACTTTGACACACTTTTTTGCATTGCGAAACATACGTTTCGCATTACTAATACGACTAGCGCCATCTCTTGATCACAGTTGGAACTTAGTTGAGTTTGTTGTGTTTTTGATATTTTATTAAATTTCTTCATTTTTTTCGCAACTGTATTAAAAATAGTTGTTCAGTACACGTGCGGAACCGTCATTGCAACTAGTTCCGACTGTCAACCCTCACCTTCGGCTGCGCCTCGGCTCGGGTAGACATATGTCGGAACTCTTTGCAATGACAGGCTTTCCGCACTTATAATGAAATATACTATATTTGAACAATAGGGTAGGTAAGTACTTACATGAAATTTAAATTGGGTCAATATTTAAAATATAGGGCCTGTGAAAAGCATAGGTATACTCGTGAAAGATCTATTAAAAAAATTAGGTGTCCCGCAACCGCGATAATTTTGGAGTTCCCGCGTGATTGTTCTATACAAATTTTGCAACCACTTTTCACCCCCTTAGGGAACGAATTTTCAAAAATCCTTTCTTAGTGCATACCTAAGTCACTTAAGGTAAGGAATATTTGCGCAAAATTTCAGCTGTGGCCTGTGCGGTAATCGATCAGTCAGTCTATACATACATTATATAGATTAATTATTGTCGATATTTTTCAAAATATTCGACATTTAATTCGGTTCGGATTTATTTCGTCGAAACGGAACGTTGCAACGAATACCAAACACCCATCCATCCACGACTGGACCAAAATTACGTCACTATTTTTTTGAGAAAAATTTATCTTTCCGGAAAGGCCAAAGAAATGAACTGCATACAGCCAACACAATTTTACTTTTTCAGAAGTTTTTACATTAAAATGCGTTAATATGATGCATTTCGATTATTTACTGGAAGTTTTGGAAGTAACGACACGACACAGTTCAACCTTAATTTCGGTTTTGGATATTGAAGTTACTTATCTGTCAGTGTCACACGACTGTCAATACGACAGTGACATCTCTATCACAGATTAATAAGAATGGCGTAATTTAGATCTAGTGACGTCATTCTGCGTTTTGGCGGTAAGGTCAGAAGTAGAAACTTTGAAACGCTCTATTGAATTAATTTATACATATATTTTTCTTGCTTTGATTAAGTAGGCCATTTATCTTTAAAATAGACTGGAAAAAAAATCATGCAAGTACCCCATTTAATGACGTCTGACAAACTGTGGTATATAAGTATACATCGTGTTAATGAATTAACTGAAAACTAGAAATTAGTTTGCTCAATTAGCGAAACGATCGCATTATGTTTTAACATAGTTTATATTTTTTCACTTTTATTAGACAATGTCTAAATATTTATAATACAAAATTTGGCGCGTACGCCGCCCGTACCAAAAAAAATCGAACCGGTAGGCGCGGGCGTAACGCTTGGAATTTCGTAGATAGGTCACATCCAAACTAATGTTGAATAACTTTTAAAGTATTAATTTTTTTACATAAAATATATTTTAATCAATTATTATTATTATTTATTTTTTTAAATGGGGTATATCAGGTTTTCAGTTGATTCGTTAACACGTTGTTTATACCAGATATCTGGTATATAATACTACAGGCACTTTATTTTCAAACTTTACAAATATAACATAACACGAAAATCTAAACCAAAAATAAGTAAATAATTTACTTTTTATACATTAATATTTATAATTCACTTCAATTAGATGGGATCGATAGCGTGAAGGAAATGGATGCCCATAAACCAATATTAAGTCCAACACAAAATGCAAATTTTGAATTTATTATAGCCATTATGCTGATATTACTTGTATAAAGTGAGATTAATGATGAATTACAAAGACCTTATAATATCTAGTTTATAACAATAATGATAAAAATACCTATTAAAATGTCAACGTTATTTAAAAAAAAATACTGATAATAATTCATTAAAAATGTTAACAATATTAAATTTAAATAAAATTTTGTGTATTTCTCTTTATTCGCTTTCTTTACAAATAACTATTTAGAGTATCACAAAAAAAAAAAAACAGAAAATCAGACTGGTTGCCGTTATTTAGTAGATAACATAGTACCTATATTTATTTTTATTTTACTGTTCATTGAACTGTAGGGCAATTATGTAAATTTTGTTGTAATCATATTTGAGTTTCAATTAGAAAAATAGCTATTTTGTGTTTAATTAATCATGTTTAGACAGCTTAAACCTTTGAAGTATGTTTACTTCGGTTGATTGCTAGATATTGTAGGAGTCAAACCGTGCATATTCAAATCGCAACACCGCCAAGTTTTTGATTGCAACCGAAAAATGATAGAAATAAAATTTACGTAATAGCCCCTCTGATCACATTTTAAACCGACTTCCAAAAAAGAGGAGGTTCTGTATTCGACTGTGTGTATGTCTGTATGGTTTTTTTTATGTATATTCACCGACTACTCCAAGACGGTTGGACCGATTTGGAAAATTCTTTTTCTGTTTGAAAGGGCATAATTCCAAGTTGGACCTAGTGTCATCAAGTCTTCTCTTGGGGTATATTTTAGAGTAAATCGTTCATTTGCTTTCGGAAAGCAAATTTAAAGAAGTTTAACTGATGATCTGCTGACCACAGATGCCAGATGGTCATCGGAACTACTTAATAATACGTATTTCACGGGTTTTCACTCGATTACTTTAATATAGTTTCTAAACAATTTTTGCTCTTCACAATGGATATGACGAAGTGGAAGTGATGGTGAAGTACCAGCAGAACTCCTCCACAATTAACGTCACTACATCGGGAAAAGCAGTATTTTGTAAAAGGTGATGAGCAGTTGATATAGGCTATTGTAACTTGGATAAATTTCAAATCGACTCACATAAAAGCGAGAAATAAACAAAATTTTAATAAAAAAATTAAAACCGACTTTCAAAAACACAAAAATGCATTATACCTACTAAAACGTAAAAAATAACAAAATACTGATTTAATAAAAATTATTATTGGTCTGTGCTACCACTAATCGGTTTGAAGTCGGAGACAAGCCAAATAGGGAGTGAGTAGATGGATTAAGTCCACTCCCGCCACATTGCAAGTTTGTGAGCGTGTGTGGAGGAGCTCGTCGTGAGCAAACCAACCCAAGTGGGCAGACACAAGCCGGCTTGGCACCGAATTCAAACCGATCAGTGGTAGCACAGACTAATAATAATATTACGTCTATTTTCGCCTTTTGGATTAAACCAGTATTTTGTTATTTTTAGCTTATTAGCACATATTTGCAAAAGTTGCTTTCTAGATTTTGTTTATCCAAAATTTGTATTATGTTTATAAAAACGAGAAAACCCCTTTTTTGATCCATTTGTTACAGAATATCGTAATAGGACATTGTATAGTAACAACTTGAGTATCCATATGCAATTCATGGTATTGAATCAGGCACAGATAATATAATAATCAGGTTTTCAGTTTAATTGCACATTGACGGTTATAAATTGTAAGTAGAAATACATTATTTTATCATATTTGTTCAGAGTTTATATTTTGCTTAGTTCGCAATATCTGTCAAATCTAAAAAAAATCAAGTTACACAACTGTGTAACAACTATTTTTACACACACACACACAACCATCTCAGTTTGATCATTATCAACTCGATCATGGTTTTTTTTAGTGATTTTTGAAAGATTTATTTACATAAAACATGAGAAGTTAATATTTCTCTGGGTTTTTTGTACTTTGCAATTAAAAAAACAAATTTAAGTTTAAGTACTTTAAATTCTCTATTACAAGTAAGAGTATTGACCACACTTGAGACGAGTGGAAATAAAATCAAACGTGAACAAGCTACTGTCGAATGATAGGCAAGATACAATAAAACTACCGGAGGTAACGTACTTTCATATTCGATATTTACATCGCGTCGCACGGACACGAAGGCGAGAAAATCCAGTCACCACCTCAACTAAATGCAGTCCCTTACTTGCTAAGGCGTACATATTTGTAAACACACACTCACCCACGCACACTACACCTTTGATATAGAGGTAAATAATCGGAACAAAGCTGTTAGCACCGTGGTGGGGAAGCAACCCTACGACGTCGATCCACTCGCTTACTGTTCCACTAATCGACCCATCGGGGGGACAATATGGAATCCTCGAAAACAAAAACCCATTTTCTTCCCCCCGCTACGGGATTACGGCACCGACGGCGGCGTCGCACGCACCGAGAGCGCGGGCGCGGACGGGGGCGGGAGCGGCAGGAGCGCACGTCAGCGGCGGGGTCATTGCGCGGGCGAGGGCTGCGGCGCGGGCGCGGGCGCGGGCGCGGGCGGGGGCGCGGCGGGCGAGGCGGGCGGGCGCGCGCGCGCCGGCTGCCGGCGCTGGCGGGCGAGGAACGAGTGCCCGGCCGACAGCAGCGCGAAGCGGGACTCCACGGCGTCGCGGTGGCAGCGCGCCCCCAGCGCGTACCACGCGGACGCCAGCAGCCGCTGCTCGCTGCCGGCGCCGCCCGCCGCCGCCGCCCCCGCCGCGCCGCCCGGCCCCGCGCTCGCTGCCGTGCCCGCGCCGCCGCCCCCCGCCGGCACCCCGCCGCCCGCCCCGCTCGCGCCGCGCCCTTCTTCGCTGCCGCTGCCGCTGCCGCTCCATCTGCACCCATGATAAAGTCACTAGTTCAGTTTACAAGATAATCTTTAGTGAGATCATTGACCGACATCACGTTAAAAAAGAACTTTTACCTTTTTAACTGGGATGGTATGGGAAAATCTGGTAACATCAAATACAAGGAGACTGTCGTTAGAATCATGCTCGGTAACCACGATACAAGATAATATTATAATAACATAGTGTACTGTGTAGGATCGAGAATAATATTTTGTTGTGAAATGTTATTATTATTACATACTAGTTGTGCTCACGGTTTCACCTGAGTGAGTTGGAAACATGGAAGATTTTATATTTATTTATTATTATTATTTATTTAGATGCGTTCTATAGTAAGTCATTAGGGATTTCATATTTGCTTTTAGTTCCTCCACCGTAACAGTCCAGCTTAAATTAGCTTTAATTCTCACCCATGCGTCGTAATTTAAATGTTTTTTCTTGTGGTTTCGCTCTTGCGGGTCCCATAAAATTGGTTCAGATTCATAATTTTGTCTGAATTCTAATACTCCAATCCATAATTTACAAGTTTAATCAAACACGTTCAAACCGCTCGGCGTCTCGTAGCCAACTAAAACGCGCGAAGTGTAGCCAACCACACGAACTTTGTCCCGACAAAACCCTTTGATGTGCGGCAATTTACTGACAGCGGCGCGAAGCCACCGTGTATTCGCAAAGATGATTCGCGATAGGACGAATTCTGTGAGTACTATGAGTACAGTGAGTACTGTGAGTACAGTGAGCACTGTGAGTACAGTGAGTACTGTGAGTACAGTGAGCACTGTGAGTACAGTGAGTACTGTGAGTGCTATGAGTACTATGAGTACAGTGAGTACTGTGAGTACAGTGAGTACTGTGAGTACAGTGAGTACTGTGAGTGCTATGAGTACTATGAGTACAGTGAGTACTGTGAGTACAGTGAGTACTGTGAGTACAGTGAGTACTGTGAGTGCTATGAGTACAGTGAGTACTGTGAGTACGGTGAGTACAGTGAGTGGTGTGAGTACTACGAGTACTGAGTAGCGCGACTGACTCGTGGCGGTTGGTGGGCGTGGCGGGGTCGCGCGCCGCCGCGCCGCCGCCCGCCGGCCGCGAGTAGCCCAGCGTGATCTCCGTCAGCGACTGCTGCCCTGCACACACAACGACAGGCTACGTCACTCAATTTTAGTTTTCAGACCATCGTCGCGTCGTGTGGATTAATAAAAAATATTGGACACGTATTTTATCTACTTTTTTTCCTAGTAGGTAGTAAAAAAATAATAGTACATTGAGACGAAATGTCGCGAGACGTCATGAATTACAGACACTTTCACGAGCCCTCAATATTGAAATTAAATATTGCATAGGAAAAATTTCCAAGGGTACAGAAAAGGACATAGGATCCTTTTTTATTCTGGAATTCCTGCTGGTATTGTATAAAGTACTGAGAAAAATATTCAGCAACCATAACCATTGCAATAACCAAAATCAAATGTGTTGTGCAAGAATCACCGGCGACACTGGTTTTGTTTCCATACTATTATTGAGTACTAAATTACTACTTCATTTTCTTAGCTTTTTTATTGTAATATTTTGATTTAATTCAATTTAATCTCTTAAATTTAAAGCTGATGATTTAATTTGATAATTTTGCATGTCACCTAATGACAGGACATGATGACAATTTTACTCTTATATTATGTACCATCATTACAAGCTATATCTTACGCAAATAAATAATTCATTATTTATTATATATATTATATTATTATTATTATTATTATTATCTGTCCCGCGACCGTACCGGTGGTCCTGGGGTCGAGCGACTTGATGACCTCCTTGGCCTTCTCCACGCAGCGCTTGTACTTGTCCTCGGTGGCGAGCAGCTCCGCGTCGCGCGCCGCCAGCTCCTCGCGCAGCTTGCCCGCGCGCCGCCGCTCCTCCGCCAGCGCCGCCTGCAGCTCCTCCACTTGCAGCGCTGCCGCACACAATACACTCACTGAGGCGAACCCTTATTACTACATATTTTAAGACAATATGGCTCAAGCTAAGTCACTGGGCTGTATTAAATTGTAAAATTATGTTCAATAAAGAATTTTTAAAAACAAACAAACAAAACTGAGGCGAACCCGCAATGTTTGTTATTATAGTTGTTGTATACGTGTTGTCATTTTTGTGATGTGTCAAATAAAGCTTTTTCAATTTCGATTTCACTGTTGCTGCGTGAAGAAACTCATGCGGGAACTCCGACAGTACCACGGGTGAAACCGCGGAGGACAGCTAGTCTATACTAATATTATAAAGAGCTAAAGTTTGTGACGTTGTAGGGGTTAAAGGAAGCTACAGTGATCCTAAGCGACATATGATACTTTTTATCTTGGGATTCCCGCTGGAACTCCGAAAGTACCGCGGGGGACAGCTAGTTTCTAATATTTTGGCGCCTGAAACGCTTGCGATTTTCAATACATATCATATACTGAACACAATCTCTACTCTGTACTCTGTAACATCCCAAGTAGGGAGTGTCGCTGGTATAGAGCGTACAAGGAGTAAAGCGTGCATATTTACACTTGCGCTGGCTGTCCTCGATGGCGGTGGCGAGGCGCGGGTGCGGCGCCTCGAGCGTGGCCTCGAGCTGCATGATGCGCTTGTTGGCCTCGCGGTTCATGGCGCGCTGCTTCTCGAGCCGCGCCGCGTAGTCTTCCAACAGGGTCTGCGCAAGCGGCACCACGCAACTTAATATAGAGCATGCAAAACAACACGAGAGCACCCGAGAGCTAAATCTCATCATCACCATACCAGCAGAAAGACCTTTACTGCTGGACATAGACCTCCCCCCCAAGGATCGCCACAACGACCGGTCCTACGCTTCCCGCATCCAAGAGCAAGCAAGAACTAAGTCTAAGTTCTGTCAACAGGCATGATGTCGGAGTATGAACATAAAAAGTCAATATTCTATTTAGTCTGGCTGTTAGATAATAAAACAAATAATAGACGCGTTATTTTTTTTTGCTTTTCCATTTTAGTGAAATAATATTTCGTTAGCTTTAGGTGTGGGGCTCGTGACGTAGTAACTAAGTATAAAGTGTACCAAGGCGTGACGTCACACGAGACCAATGTATCGCCGTACCATCCTAACTAAGATTATGAACGGGATGATCAATTTAATTGTAAAACTTTCATATCTTAAATACTCAACGGATCCACACGAAATTTTGCATAGGTACACGTTGTCAAGGGTACTTTTTAGCTCGGAATTCCCGCGGTAACGCCGAAATTACCGCGAGCGAAACCGCGAGGACCAGCTAGTAGTATCATAAAACCAAGGGCAGCTCGCACCTGCACGGAGGCGTGGTCCGCCTGCGCGCCCTGGCTCTGCCGCAGCAGCTTGTTCTCGTGCTCCAGCCGGATGAGCCGCTCGCTCAGCTCGCCGGGGATCAGCTCGCGGGACACGTTCGCCTCGCTGGCGCCTGCAGCCAACACCCAAGCAACCCGTCACTCACACTATACACACTACAGTCAATAATTCGTGCAGCTAAAATGACAAGAGATTATTGTGTACAAACTGTGGTTTCTATCGCTTGCTGTATCTTGGTAACAGTTTATTGCAGCGGAATAAAAATGCCTAAGTTCGGTCCAAATTAGTTGAGTCTTTTTTTGTATTAGCATTTATATACATACCAGGAGACAAATATAAAAAATTCTAAAATACTCGATCTCATAAAGCATATCCCAGTCGTGCAGCAGCGCGTCCCGCTTGTGCAACATCGTGTTCTGCTCGTGCAGCAGCACGTCCCGCTCGTGCAGCAGCGCGTCTCGCTCGCGTAATAAAGCCGGCACCCACCGACGATGACGGTGGGGCATCGCAGCTTATCGACGGTCTCCTGCAGCTCGTCAGCGATCTCCTGCAGCGTGTCCCGCTCGTGCAACAGCGTGCCTCGCTCGTGCAGCAGCACGTCCCGCTCGCGTAATTGAGACATTACTCACCGGTGATGATGGTGGAGCAGCCCAGCTCGTCGATGGTCTCCCGCAGTGTATCCCGATCGTGCAGCAGCGCGTCCCGCTTGCTTTATATAACCGGTACTCACCGGCAGTGATGGTGGAGCAGCGCAGCTCATCGACGGTCTCCCGCAGCGTGTCCCGCTCGTGCAGCAGCGTGTCCCGCTCGCGCTGCAGCGTCACCGCACGACTGCTCAACTTCTTGTTTTCAATCTCCAGCTTGTCCGCCTTTGTGATCTCTGCGTCTAACTTCTCGTTCAAATCTGTCACCTACAATACGTTCACAGTGTGAAACACGAGTTGAGTGGCAAAGGAATTTCATCCTATGCGCCATATTGCAATTTACCGTTATCCTTCTGTTTCACATTACATCACTCACATTAATCATAAGCTTTACATTCGTTTCACCCACGTTAACTTCGAGGTCCCCGCGGGAATTCAGGGATAAAAAGTAGCCTATGTCCTTCTTTGTACACAACTGACAATGTGTATGCAAAATTGAGCCGTTATGGCGTGGCGTGAAAGCGTAACATAACAAACCCACATTCGCATTGATAACAGTGACGATTAGTTTTGAATTTATCAAAAAGTTCTTTCTTTTTTACTTTATCTCAATTTTTTATTGGACAATCAAGTCTCTTCAGGGCGCGGCGGTACCTGTTTCTTGTATATGTCGAGCTGCGCGCGGATGGCGTTGGCGCGCTGCGCCGCCTGCTCGTACTCGATGCCGCGCTGCACGTGCTCCGTGTTTGCGCGCTCCAGCAACTTCACCTGCCAACACACACATTTATTGACCTGGGCGTTTATGGGCTTTCAATAGAGTTTAATTAAACCCGGTGGTCGGGCTTAAACTCGGGTTAATTGCCCATCTATATTTACATTACACTTTTGCCTATCGTTATTTACAAACACGTACTCGGAATACAGAGTGCAGACTTTAAGAGTATCTACCTAACTACCTACTTTTTACTTAACACGGACCCTAGAACCAGTGAAGAGCAGAATAAGCGTTCCGTTCGCGGCGGGCTCGGACCTGTCGTTTGAGGTCCACGTGCTCCTCCATTCGCTTCTTGTATGAGGCGACGGTAGCCTCGAGCGACGCCGCCTTCGCAGCGGTCTCGCGCAGCGCGTCCACCTCGTCCTTCAGCACCACGTTCTCCGACGCCGCTATCTGCAACCGCACAAGTCACAGTGTCCTTTCATACAATGCACACATTACTTTTGCAAGGTTGGTACGTAAATACACGAAAAAATATGCCCGAATTCAAAAATTCGAATTCATTTCGAATTCAAAATTTATTTAAAACTAGCTTTTCCCTGCAGTTTCACCTGCGTTATTAAATGGAGAGTTCCGGTGAAATCCATTCTTAGCTGACGTTTTCTGCCTATAAACTATGTGTTTGGCAAACAGCTTCAATGGTAGTCGTTTTCGAGATTTCGTGTACATACCTACATACCAGATTGAAAAGAAATACAAAATCGAATAGAAGAATCTAACGGAATACTCACGGAAAGTTCGGAATTAACGCGGATGAAACCGCGGGGAACAGCTGGGACAATAATAAACTTCGACGGTCACGATAATTTTTCTTAGTATGTAGGTACTGTGTATAGCGTATAGCATGCAACCGACCTGCAACTCCTCGTTCCTGAGCTTGAGCAGCGCGAGCTCCCGCTCGAGCGCGGCGGCGCGCGCGCGCTGGTCGTCGCGCTGCAGCTCCACTTTGTCGAGTTCGTCCTTGAGCGCGTCGAGCCGCGCGCGCATCGTGCTGTAGCGCAGCGTGCCCGCCAGCGCGGGGCCCAGCGACGCGCCGCCCTCGCCCACGCCCGCCGCCGCGCCGCCCTCGCCCTCGCCCTCGCCGCCCTCCGCCGCGGCCGCGTCGCGCGCCGCCGCCGACAGCCGGCTCACCTCGCCCAGCAGTGTCATCTTCTCCTCTTGCAGGATTCTCACCTGTTACGTACACATTTATACCCAATCACAATGACTAAATCTACACAGTGTTTACAAAGCATATGCATCAAGTAGTGCAAGTATTATAAATCGCCAAAAACATAAATGTAAAAAAGGAGAGCCAAGTTCAATACAAAAATTATGCTTGACTGTGGGCTTCGCCGCAAAAAGAGTGGAGATCTAAATGAGTGCCAAGTTATTTAAAAAAGTAGTTTAGATTTGACTTGGCCAGTTTTCATTACATCAGTCATTTTATAAATTTATTAAACATTTTTAATTCTGATAAAAACTGGCCAAGTCAAATCTAAACTACTTTAAGATCTTACATTTTTAAATAACTTTTTAAAAATGTAAGTAACTAACTAATAACTTTAAAATTTTTGTATTGAACTTGGCTCTCCTTTACATTTATGTTTTTGGCGAGATATCATTACTTTTTGTATAGAATATAACAAATACACGCTGAACAACACACCGTTGGCCGGTTGTTTAGCGCGTATACAAGTTTTTTGTATGGAGACACCACTTATTTTTTGACTTTTTTTTTTATTTCTGGTTTAAGAATCTTTATTATCCTCAAAAGATTAATATAATCACTTACATGAGAATATACGAACATAATTATAACAAAAAGTAGTGAGCGGTAGGTAGAATACTTATAATAACTTATTTTTAGATTTTTTTCTATGCTTACACATAATTACCGAGCTGGATTCCAAATTTCATCCTTCTAGGTCATCTGAAAGTAGGTTAGATTTAGGAACTATATGTCAGTCAATCAGTCAGTGCTAATATTTACGACTTTTTGACCTTCATATCTTTATAACCGTTTGAGCTAGCTTCATGAAAATTTGGTTTCTACATGTCCTTATGGATATAATTAAACACTTAGTTTTATGTGTTTACGTTAAAGAGGTTTTGAGTTATAGAAGGGTTAAAAAGTAGCACCAAGTGGTTCGTGTAATACACTCGGCGCTGGCTAGCCAGTTCCTTTGCTTGAACTTGGCTTGACACGCTGCCGCGTGTCTAGATATGAATATAGTCTGTAGAAAAGTCAAAGTGAGAGCGGAGCGTATCAGGTACATATCGGAGAAAGACAGAGGTATTTTATCGGAACCGAAGTTAAAGAGTCGAAGTTGTTTTTAGGGTTCCGTATCCAAAGGGCAAAACGGGATCATATTAGTAAGACTTCGCTATCCGCCCGTTCATCCGCCCGTCCGTCCGTCCGTCCGTCTGTACATCTGTCACCAGGCTGTATCTCATGAACCGTGATACATACTACAGTTAAAATTTTCATAGATGATGTATTTCTTTTGCCTTTATAAGAACAAATACTAAAAAAACAGAATAAAATAAATATTAAAGGGGACTCCACAACAAACGTGTTTTTTGCTAGTTTTTTTAGATATCACACGCGCCCTTCGATCATCGTAACACTCCATAATATTACCGTAACACTTTATTGAAAAAAGCTAGCATATAGCATTAAGTTTCAAAAACTAGTCAATACCAAATCAAACATATTTTTACTAGCAGTTTAAAAACGCGAGATTTAAGGAACCCCTTGCATAAACGAAAGTCACGAGAACGCAGTCCTGCCGATAAGCGATTTATAAAATGCATAACAAAATGATGAAATAATATGAGTTTTAAATTAATATAGTAAAGGCCGCGTGTGCATTACTTTCAAAGCATGGACAATTGAAAGGATCAAGTAACACATCCGTACCAGGATAATCAACTAGGTAAGTTTATTAAACTTCTCACTCAATGTTTAAAGTTGACCTTGAACACTTTAACGTGCTATGATAACAATACTCTATCGGTCATTAACTAACAACTACTCTGTAATACACTTTTATAATACGTAATATGTCAAAGCAACCTTATACATATAGCTACAGCAGGGGTAGTGTTAATTCAGGAAATTCATAAATATCTCTCGTTTTGTTACTTCAACATAGATCATTAATTTACGAATCTTGTATTTCCATTTTTCATGGCACATACGTTTACGTATAAATTAAAACCGCTCCTTAATCGCGGTTTATGATTGCGGATCAACAACATGGACTGAGAGGAATTTGAAGGTATTTTCACTTATTAAAAAGCAAAATTTCTATTTGGAATTTAAAATAATAATTTTGATCTGTGATAATCCAGAAAAGCTAAGATTCAATTAAATTATAATTGTGGCCCCGTTAAAATCAAACGATCGCGCTTTTTCACTTTTACCATCGTAGTTAGGTATATTAGTATAAATAAACAACGAAAACCACAACACAGAAGGCCTTTCTCTCTGCAGAAAAATTTGGTATGATTAATTTTTTAAATCAATTAGCATAAAATTTCACATTGTTTTTTTTTACTACTAACACGTGTGACCGAGTGTTGTGACTCTTGCTCACCTGCGTATCGAGTTCATGGCACCTCTGCGCGAGGGCCTCCTTCATGTCGGCATCGGTCTGCTCCGCCGCCACCGCCTCCGCCTGCACAGTGCTGCGCGTCTGACCCAGCGTTAGTGTCTCCAGCTCCTTCACACAACAACAACAACAACAACTGACGCCACAACTTCACAATTCTGCCGCGCTATATTCTCCTTCACAACAACGAACCCGCCCGTACACTGCTATGATACGATCAGACCACTATTTACGACCACACCACAATGCAGCGGCTCGTACTCCACAATAGACAAATGTTGACTAACGACTCACATCGCACTAGATATTCTCGTGATCCAAGGATATTAAATAGCGTAACTAAAATATACAGTTACTTTAACGTACCAAGAAATGAGCATAGCACTTCGAAAGCGACGTTGCGTAATAAAATAATACAATATTAGACTTTTTTTTTATACCGCAACTCATACACGTAGTAGTGCATTATAATATTGACCGCCTTGTCTGAGGTCGGTATGTGTAACTCGATTATACATAGTACAGTGTATGAAAGCAGTTGAGCAGATTGAACTGTCTTTCGTAATAACAATGCGTTAGTATGTAACATTTGAACGAAGTTTCGTAAGTCGATCAGTTTATTTAACTCCCTTTTAACCGCAAAAACAATATCGTGTGTTTTCATTAAAAAGAAATCGGTATAGGAGAATAATATGTCAAGTAGGTTAGTACTATAATAATTTTTGATGATAATTCTGCTTCAGCATTTGAACTTGATACCTATCAAACAGTTTAAGCACGTATTCATTACTAGCTGTGCCCCGCGGTTTCACCCGCGTGAAAAGTTTTTATATAACAACTTTTTTTCCCGATATCCGATTTGAATGAAACAAAGCCTATATGTAGCTCCAGGTTAAGCTTAATCTACCCGTGAAAACCGCATGACACTCTGTTCAGTAGATGCGGAGATTATCGCGAACAGACAGACAGACAGACAGAAAAGCAGTTTAAAAACTCTTTTTTGTGGTTGATTACTCTTCTTTTATCGCCCCTGTCAATTTTTCTTAAAAATATTCAATGTACAGAATCGTGAATTCTACTCTTATTATAGTATAGATAGTTAAAGTATAATACGATGTGACACGACGGTTTGATTAGATATAGACATTGCATCTACAAATGCTAAGTGCTTTGCTAATTTTTGGCCTATATTTATATAGTCATAAAAAAATTATACTTGTATGTAAATCGACTCCTTTTTATTTCCGTACTAGCTGTTCCCCACAGTTTCACCCGCGTTATTTTCGGAGATCCCCGGGATTACGAGACACAAGTACTACCCCATATTTTATTCTGTACCTACCCTTCACAACGTGTAGGTAGTATGCAAAATTTAATACAGTTTCACCCGCGTTAATTTCGGAGTTTCCGCGGGAATTCCGGGACAAAAAGTACCCTACGTCCTTCTCTGTATCCCTGACAACGTTTATGCAAAATTTCATAGTGATCCGTTAAGCAGTTGAGGCGTAAAAGCGTAACAAAAAAACAAACCAACTCACTTTCGCATTTATATGTATTATTAGTAAGGATTATAATAATATTATCATTGTAATAAAGGAAAAATCAGACTAGCAAAAATTGTTAACTTTTTGATTTTATTTTTTTAATAATCTACGGGTGTAAAAAATTAAAAAATTTCATCAATAAAACATTAACATTTATCTTTCAATGACTAACGACTTTATTATGAGCTAGCATAATTATATAAACGAAAAGCCTACCTGTATAGCCTGCATTATTGATCGTTGACACGATAACTCCAGGTCCATGATACGAGTGATGTATTCCTCTTTCTGAATACAATTAACGGCACAACCTATTTATTAATAAATAAAACAATAATTTAAATAAACGAAAATAAACATTTTTCAATGTATTTACTTAAGTAACAAAATAAAAAGAACAGTTCGTACTAAACATGCAAAAGTGAATTGGAATACTGTGCCAAAAATAAATTTTAACTACCCACAACCTTGATTTTAATTACATAGTTACTTTTAATCAGTTTAGTCAAGGCTAATGTTGCTTACCCACATGAAATCTTTTTTATAAATAAAACGAACACTTTTATTTTTGAGATTAAAAATGAAATAGAAAGGGTTATTTATACTTTGTAACATGTTACTTACTAAGGACAAGTTGTAACAATCTCCCCAAATCTGAAGGGTCTGCATTTTCAGCTATATTTACAACATCTGGCCTGGAGAACTCTTGTAAACTTAAATTCAGTATATCCTGATGATAATCTGCAAAATAATTGGAAATGAAATGTTCTACAATCAAAATTTCATGGGACCACTGGAACTTGAGGGATTTAATGATAATAATATCTCATTTTTACAAAAGAATTATATTAAGGATATTTTTTCTATGCAACACCAGTGAAGTACTTGGTAATTTTTGTGAACATGCTGCTTATCTAGTTTCATAAGCATTGCAACCAAAGGGGTAAAAATTTACCTATTTTTATAAATTACAACTAAATTACACAGTGGCTTACTCTCAGTAAACTGTCAAGAATGTCCCAGTGTTTCTGATATCTGAGTGCAAATGCGAGTTCAGCCTTATGGGCACGGTGGGCATGCCAGCCACAACCCTAATTGAGGTTTATCAGCTAGGGTTATATTTTATCAAAAATTGATTAAAAAAAATGAATGATGAATTGAGCATGTGGTTTGGAACGCGATATCCCTATTATACTTTCAAGCCATAAGAGTGTCATCTCATCAGTTTAGTAGTTTGGATGTTGTGATATCAAACAAAAACTTTTGTAGTTTGAGCCAACAGACTAGTATTTTAAATATTTATTACTAGCTGTTCCCTGTGGTTTTACCCTCGGTAATTTCGAAGTTGCCGCGAGAATTGCGGGATAAAAATACCCTATGTCCGTCTTGGTACCCCTGACAATATGCTTGCAAAATTTCATGAAGTTAAGGCTTGAAAGTGTAACAAATAAACAAAAGTACACAGGGTACATTTTATGCGGGTATCCCCGTGTCACCTCCGAAATTAATGCGGGCAAAACTGAATTAAATTTTGCATACTACACTTGGTCAGGTGTACAAAATAGGATATAGGGTACTTTTATCCTAGAGCTACAAAATTGATGCTGGTGAATCCGCAGGGAACAGCTAGTATAATGATAATTATTGGAAGTGTCAGAAATAGTATTTTGTTACGCTTTCGCACCTTAACTACTTAACCAATCATCATAAAATTTTGCATACACGTTTTCAGGGGTACAGAGGAGTGAGGACATAGGATGCCTTTTATTCCAGAATTCCCACAGTATCTCCGAAATCAACACGGATTAAACTGGGGGAAATAGCTAGTTATAAATAAAATTAAATAATCATCATCAATCCCATTTCGTCCCACGCCGGTCTAAAGAACTGGTTGTATGGGGAACTATGCAGTTGTAAACTCTCTCTCTGATAGAGGACTCCCTGAGGGATCTGTAATATGTCAGGCCATTCTTGATAACTATGAGTAAGCCGCTGTAGATATTAGTGGTAATAATTTTTCACAAAACTTTAAATTTGTTTAAACTATAATAACAAAAAACCTTTTCACAAAAACCTATTGTTGATATGTTCATCCTGTTACCTGAAGCAAAACAGCTACAACTAACACAATTACAACTACTTACCAACAACACCTTCTAGGATCTTCTTTAAATTGCTAACTTTCAGTCGCCAGTTATTGCCTACGTCTGTCTTAATTTTAGAATTCCACACAGATGTGAAGTATTCAGGAGCAATCTGTGTTAGTGCCTCTGCTATAGCAACACCATCAGATAGTTCTAAAATAAAAATTTTAATTTAATTTTTTTAGAAAATATTATTTTTTATAGCAGATGGCACTAGTTCTACCACTGTAAGGGCTTCATTGCTATTACTAGTCATCCAGATCTTTACTCATCACAGGACCGATAGGTAAAGTACTTACTTTAAGTTTGACCAAACTATTTAGTTTTTTATTTTTCACTAAGGGTTATTCATTTCATTTTCTCATATTTTTAGTGGGAATTATTTTAATATTTGTGTACATTAATTTTTTGCTTTCATATATTTATAAAATCTAGTATCAATTGTGTAACACAATTCTATAAGAGTGAACTACTTATAGCTAAAGAGACATTCATAGTGAAAGGTTCAATTACCAAAGAAATTGACAGTTTACCAATGGTATGACTGGCTAACAGCTTAATAGTCAAATAATTTAACTTCGAAACTCATTACTAAACCAATTATTGGTGATTTATCTTAACTTTTGAGAGATATTTTATTCATATACTGTAATAGCAATACAATAAATAGTTAAAACTTGAACATCAATACGACCTTAGCCTATGCCATGTTTATCCTCTAAATTCAATGATTACTATAAAGTATAGCTACGTCTTAGTCACATTCTTCGACATACCAGATGGATTTCCATGTTTAGCAGTAAGGTTTAAGGTTTGCAGCCACTGAATTAGATTGTCGCATAAAACTACACCATTCGACTCCATCTCGGAAACAAACTAGAGAAGTAGAGAAAGTGATTGAAATAAAAATATTTTTCTCAGTCACGAAATTTATCAAAACTCATTGTAGAGAAATACAATCGTTGTTGCGTTACAAGTTTTGCAACGATAGCCTATAAAAATGAGATGAAACTATAATAACTGTATTAAGTATTTTTCTTAATTAGAAGAACTGCACGACGATTCTTTTGACAAACAACAAAACAAGTCAAAACTAGTAACAGACGATCCAACTTGGTTGGATCCAACCGCCCGATCACGACCAAATCGGAACGTGTATAGGGTAGTCGGTCCAACATTATTATTATTAATACCGGTTGGACGTGGTCGGCTCGCCGACGCACCCGACAGGCCAACCGTCCAACCAAATTGGTACGTGTGGAGGCAAACGATCCAACCGATGTGTCTCAGTCGCATTCGAAACGCCGCCGAGCGCTGACGAAAAGTAGGAAAAAAGTAAATGATAAGTACTACGTACAACTTACAACTACGTAATACTTATTATTTCGATGTTAAAAACAAACTTAATATACACACCGGCAGAATTAGCGGAACATAAAAAGGCAGAGTATAGAAATAATTACGTATATATATTAAAACAAATAATAATTAGACTTGAAGTAATAAATTAATATACATCTTTTAACACTTTAAAAGTTTGTAATTAAATTATTAAATTTTATTTAAAATAATAATAAAAAAAACACTTTTTCTCTAATTTGTGGGCACACAAATAATGTTGCAAATTAAAGATTACTGTGATTTTAACACTAAATAAATGAACGATAAATAACGTGTGTTTCCCCTATGTCATTCAACTTTTATTTGCAACATTGTCTGTGTTCTCACAAACTAGAGATTTTTTTTTTAATTTTGATTACTTTTAATAAAATTTAACTAAAAACTTCTTAAAGTCGATGTTATAAGATGCATATTAGTTTATTACTTCATGCCTGATAATAATTTGTTTTAATATATGTATATACGTAATTATTTCTATACTCTGCCTTTTTATGTTCCGCTAATTCTGCCGGTGTATATATATAAATCACGTGTGACGCTGTTTGTCCGCGATGGACTCCCAAACTGCTGAACTAATTTTGATAAAATTTTGTAACCTTTTATAATATGGTCAAACTTAAAAGGTAGGATAGTTTTTATCCCGGAATTCCCGCGGGAACTCCGGCACTAATGCGGGGAGCAGTTAATCACTGTGAACTACTGTCACGGGTACAAAGAAGGACATAGAGTACCTACTATTTCCCGGAATTCCTGCGGGAACTCCGAAAGTACGGCGGATGAAATCGCGGGGGACAGCTAGTATTATTATAAATAAGTACGACGCGACGACGATGGAGCAAAACTCTGAACGCGACATAACTGTGAAGTTATTAGAACTATATAAAGACTTTCCCTGTTTGTGGGATTTAACAAATAAAGATTACTTGAGAAATCAAGCTTATACAATTTTGTTTGAAAGTTTTAAGAGCAGGCGGCATGACGTCCGTACACTTCTTCAGTGCATAGGCAAATGACGGTTGGATGCCCAACCGTCGGTACGTCTGTAGCAATGTCGGAACGGTTGGCACGACGGCGGTAATTGGGTTGGATCCAACCAAGTTGGAACGTCTGTTACTAGTTAAATTCTCCGTCTACGCTCAAAGCACTTTTTTTGACATTTTTATTATAATTCTTCCTTTCGGAAAAAGCAGCGGTGCCGTAAAACGGGGTGAATAGGGACAACTTATCTTTTTCTGATACACACATAAAATAAATGGGTGTATATCGAGTCTCTTTACTCATATTATACCTACACATCAATCATCAAAAAAGTGTTATTTTCTCTTACAACAGCGAAATATGCATAAACATATTGTGTGATTTCTATTTAACCATGGAATAAAAAAATAATAATAATATATATGTATCAATGCATTTGTGTATCTATATATTTTATATATCGATTTTTATATGTAAACATGTCTGTTTAATAGGGTACTTTCATGAATTTTTTTTCAGCCTATTTTAAAGATATATGGCCTACTTAAACAAAGCAACAAAAAGAAAAAAATATATGCATAAATTAATGAAATAGAGCATTTCAAAGTTCCTACTTTAAACCTTGCCGCCGAAACGCGGAATGACGTCACTTGTTCAAAATTACGCCTTATTAATCTGTGATAGAAATGTCACTGTCGTAATGACAGGGTCATGTGACACTGACAGACAGATAACTTCAATATCCAAAAGCGAAATTAAGGTTGAACTGTGTCGATTTACTTCCAAAAGTTCCAGTAAAGAATCGAAATGCATGTTACCGATGCATTTTAAAGTAAAAACCTTCAGAAAATGGAAAATATGCGTTGACTGTATGCACTTAGTTTCTTTTGCCCTCCCTGAAAGAGGTAAATGTTTCCTAAAAAAATTAAAGTGACGTCATGTGTCAAGCTTGGCTGTGATTGGTGTTTCGTTGCAACGTTCCGTTTCACAAAATTAAAAGTTGAATATTTTGGAAACTATTGAAAAATTTGTAGTAAATCTTTCACGATAACGCTTTTCTAAGGCTCTATTTTTGAAATATTGACACAATTTCTTATTATGAATTTCATGCAAGTACCCTATTTCGTGTGGCCTTCAGGTCCTATAATATTGATATTGATATACCGGGCCGGCTATTTATAGCCGTTTATAGGGTATTAACGTTTTTAACACACTCGTTTCTATTCACTTCGAAATAGGGTACTTCATCATTTTTTTTTTCAGTCTATTTTAAAGCTATATATGGCCTACTTAAACAAAGCAAGAAAAAAAAATTATGCATAAATTAATTAAATAGAGCATTTCAAAGTTACTACTTACCGCCAAAACACAGACTGACATCACTAGATAAAAATTACGCCTTATCTATGATAGAGATGTCAATGTCGTGTTGACAGGATCGTGTGATACTGACTGAAGTTCCGGAAATGCATCTTACCGATGCATTTTAAAGTAAAAAAAATCAGAAAAAGTAAAATATGTGTTGACTGTATGCACTTAGTTTCTTTTTCCTTTCCTTGAAAGGGGTAAATTTTTCCTAAAAAAAATAAAAGTGACGTAACATGTGCGTGTGATTGGTGTTTGCAACGTTCTTTTTCAAAAAATTAAAAGTTGAACATTTTGGAAACTAGGTACTGACAATTTCTTAATAAATCTTTCACGATTATGCTTTTCTCGGGGTCTATTTTTGACATCTTGACATAATTTCTTATTATAAATTTCATGCAAGTACCATATTAAGACATAATGAGGTTGTTACAATTTTCACCTATTTACTTCTATAAAACTATATTTTTTTATTAAAGTTACCTTTAAAATAACAGCAGAATCTCTCAATGTAATTTGATATCAGAATGATGAATGAAACTGGAATTGTTATATATTCTTATAAGAAAGTTAACAGAGCACAAAAAATTCACGCTAACGGTTATTGTTTGCAGCAGTTTATTGCTAGGTTCATATGAATCAAATGTTGTCAGATTCATGCAAATATGCTGCCCTTCGTAAAAAAAACTATCAAAAAAGTAAATTATGCAGTACATTTGAGCTACAGGGCTTATGAGGAATTTTTGAGAATATTTCCATTTGATTTCCATAAACCCGTTATTTCTATTCACCCCTTTTTACGGTATTGTGCCATAAATTTTTTTTGTTTTTACTCCTTGGAGAAGGCAAAGGAATCTAAGCCCATACAGCCAGATCAGATGTCTTTCTTTTCTTAAATTATTAAACATTAAAATATATCGGTAACATACACTTCGATGGTTTACCGGGACTTCTAGAAGGGACTTTAATGGGATGCTCTATAGGAACTAGGAACTAAAACGATAACCTCCCAGCGAACACCCTATTTCATCTTCAGTATCCACACACTGGTCATCACTAGTGGTCCCCTGAGCCGTCCCGTGGCCAGATCTGGCCATTTGAAAAACACCCTCAGGGCGTCTAGTGGCCAGATCTGGCCAAAAAATATCATTTGTTTATTTTTGTTTGAAGCGAAATAATGGAAACTCTGTCATTCTTCCAACTTATTAAAAACATTGTTCGTGAACACATCTACAATTAGAGGAAATTCAAGTTGACAACTTTTATACGAAATTTTAAAGTATTCCCGCCTTACAAATAGTACAGCAATTTGTTTGAGTTTATGGCCACCATTTTGGTTCGTACCTGCGGAGCGCGCCAAAGTATTGTGTGAAAAAAACTAAAATACCACTGTATAGTGATAATAATGACGTGAAAACGTAAGTTAAATATATTATCTTCCTATTTTTATAAAGTTTTTGGGTGTATTTACGTTTAATTTGTGATTTAATTTACGTTGAATTTGTCGAAGTATCTAAATGGTGACAATATCATGTCTGTATCGTAGCTTTGTTGTAATAAATTCTTGTGATTTTTTCATAATGCATTGTTGAATTAACATCAAATTGTGTGGACAATATCATAAACTATCGTTTTTAATCTGGTTTATGTGTGTAAATTTAACCAAAAAGTAAATTTTGTAATTTATATCAAATCATGCCCGATTTTGCCGCTGATAGATGTCATTAGCATGACGTAAGCAGTAGTTTTAGGACGCGGTAAGACAAGTATGGATGCGGCATCGGACTATTTTACAGAATCGCTTTATCAAAAATATTTTGGTTCAAATATTTAAATATTTTGAATTGTAAGTTAATTGAAAGAAATTTTAATGATTATGGAAATACTAATTTAATTTTTTTTTTGTTCTAAATTTTATAAATTTTTTAATGATAACCTTTAATGATAAATGTTCTCGTGATCCCCTAGGTACCTAACCTTTGCCTAATTTTGATTTTTTATTTCGTTTTGTTGGTTTTTTTTTCAATATTTTATCTAACCTTCTCCTGTTTTTGTTAATGCATGTTTGGTTTTTGGATTTGCTTACTACCCGAAAAGTGAAGAAGAGAAGCGAAGAGAAAAAAAATAGAGGTGGGTCGCGCAGGGCACGGGGAGTGCTTTCCCGTGGTGGTGGCCGGATCCGGGGACTCGACGAAGAGTAGCCAGAAGTTTCAACAGTGTATGTATATTAATTTATATATCTATACACATGCACTTATAGATAAAATCGAAGTTTATGTTTGTAATTCCAAAGTAACAGCTTTTCATTAAATGCATATTATGAAAGTATATACATAAAATCCATTTTTTTAAATTTCTCTGTCTGTCTGTGGTTGTCCCGGCTAATCTCTGAAACGGCTGAACCGATTTTGATGGAACTTTCAATGGCATATAGCTGATGTTATGAGGAGTAAATACTTTTATTTTAGAAAAACATTTTGTAGGAAACGGCTCTTAACTACGGTAGATATTTAATTCTATGCTGGGAAATTTTATTTAGATCAAACCACGACGCTTTTTTTCTCATATATTTCACTTTGTTATAGGGAGCGAATATGACAGTGACGAGGAGGACGAAAAGGCGGGTGACGAGGAGGAAAACATCTTCCCGGCGTTTATACCGAGGGTGGACAGAATGTTCTTCGACACAAAAAAAGGAAGTTGTCACCCTCGTTACCGGAGCTAGAGGCTGCCTTTTTTACACTTTGTGTTGAGAATGGAATTTTATTCATACAGAAAAAACATTTTGGTTTTCTGTAATCAATTTAAACCTTTAAAAATGTTAAATAAATTCATAGAGGGAATAATGTAAATAAACACATGCAAATAAACTTTTTTTTTATTTTCGGTGACGCAATTAATTGTGACTCAGTTAATTAAACCAAGTAATAAACATCAATAAAATTATTTTTTTCTTTGAAAATGTAAAAAAAAACAGGATATAAATTCCCAAATTGAAACCAAAAAACTGAATAAAGTATGTAAATTTTGTATTACAAATTTGTGTTCTAAAATGTATTACTATGAAATAGCCAAATGCCGCATCCATACTTGGCTAACACTGTTTCAATTTTGTATGGAAAATTTGGGAAAATTTGATGGAAAATGTAAAGATATTCATGTCGTGATATTTTATTAATAAAAACATAAACCAATGGTCTTGATTATAATTAAAAGGTAATTTATTGTAGTTTCTATTGTGGCATTTGCATTTTAAATCTGTAGACTAGTTTTAAACTTATGACTATTTCTGTGGAACACTACCTTTTTTGTTGAAATTAGAGGGTTTTTTTGTTATGTCTATTACTTTAAAACTATTCATTTCATAGACTTAAATTGACTTTTACTGATTATTATGACTCCTTAAATTAATGAAAATACCTTAGTTTAACCAGTTGCGATGAATAAATAGCTATTACAGAATGGTCGATGAGATTGAAATTGTGACAGATTTTTGTTCAGCGAGCTTGAAACGTGAAAAGTTTGGTCGTCATTACAACACGTTCGTACAAGATAAAATATATTAAATTATATTGGATCGTGTAAATTAACAATTGTAAATGGTAAATAAATGAATTTGTAATATAATATATCTTCTATTTTATTTGAATCCTAACGACTTTTGAATTAAAAAGTACTTAAAAAATAACAACTTTTTTGTCTTCTACAATTTGTTGGTTTAATTTTTATTCAAATTGGATAAAAATACATTGCCAGTTAGGAAATATTTTTTAAATTTCAAAACAGTAACCATTTAATAAAGGTTTCATAGAAAAATACAAATAAATCTTAGATTATATGCAGCAAGGTACGTAGGTAGTGATTTCACAAAATGGCGCCCCACGCACTTGACAGATTATGACGTTTCGGTTGAAACGTCAGAGTAGTTGCAAATTCCACTACGTTTACAAACCACGATAAGTTGCTATTAGGGCAAAATTATGTAAACAAGCCAGCTAATAGGAAGGTATACAGTGAATGATTACTTGCAAGATAAGAATGCTTGGGATTGACTCAATATAATTTATTATTATTGTTATTATTGTATATAGGTATTTATATTTATATGTATATATTTATTATTGTATCTAAATAATTATTTTAATATTACAATATTTAAATCAATTGTATATTTTAATTATATTTATATATTAATTTTTATTTGTATTGCAATTCTATTTTTTTAGTTAGACATCTCAGACGAAATAATTTATTTCGTCTGAGTTAGACATGTCTAAGTAGGTATACACACGTAGTGACTCAGAGTAAATATACTTCTCTCTGGGTCTCTCTTCTGCTCCGTGCTGGGTATACATAATATCTCTTAGTAGTTTGTGTAGGTATTGTATCCAATCTATCTATCTATCTATACTATAATAAATGAGTAGAATCCGCGATTCTGTACATTGAATATTTTTACCAGAAATTGAGAGGGGTGATACAAGAACAGTAACCAAGCTCAAAAAAAAAGTTTTTAAATTCTTTTCTGTCTGTCTGTTCGCGATAATCTCGGAATTTACTGGACAGCTAGTGACAGAATAAGAAAGAAACAGACAGAAATTTTGATTTTGATTTTTTTTTTATAAACTAATTTTTAAAAGAAAGAAATAAAATGCCTCCTAAAGATAATCTCATCGAAATGCATTGGTGAGATGAAATGTTGAAAAATAGTTTATAGTAGGTAATATTAGGTAGTTAATGTTAATACTAATCTCAGCTTTTAATTAGTCTTTTTATTAGGTATAATGAAGTCTCAAATTTCAGTTATTCCCTGAAAATAAGTTACATTCTGTGATAAAAAGCTACCTTTTGCTTCTGCTATGATCGTGCCTTGGCTTTAATTCAAGTTTTTATCACAAGGTCTTTTTGATTTATTGGGTAATATGGAATGTAGAATATCTCTGTTAAATAAAAAGTTACTTAAAACGAATTATCGTTTATTAACAAGAATTTGAGGTTATAATCCATCAGGTAAATCACATCCCATATATTTATCTGCTTTAACCGAATCCGAAATAACTTTCTGCCAAAGCGGATCTCTACACAATAAATGGGGATTACAAAACAATAGAACTGCTACTTGAGCTCTCGTTAGAGCAACATTAAGTCGTTTCGGGTTTTTAACAAAACCTAAAGTATGTTTCTGATCTTCTCCTAAATGAGACTCTGTAGACCTAACTGTTGAAATGAGTACGATTGGTCGCTCTTGTCCCTGAAATTCTTCAACTGTTCCAATCTTTGGCTGGGGCAATCCCATTGCATCAAAGAGTGTTCGTAAATATTTAGTCTGGAAAAAATTACAACAAAATTGAATGCACCTATTGTGTCGGCATGAAGGTAGTTTTGTTAAAAAATAACGTTTCCCGCCGACTAAAAGCGGCTACACACGGCCCTAAAATCAGAGGCAATATCGCGAGTAATGTTGCCAGATTGCAAAACCTAAGGGGCTAACCCCACTGCACGCGGTCAGCGGTCAGAGTTCCGAGTTCTGCGTTCCGCGTTCTATTCCTATTATGTTCCCACATATGTATAACGGCTAATAATAATGAAGTCAGACAGTGACAAACAGAAACGCTTCGTAATGTATTTATCCAATGTATTCAACATAGATTACGGTGGGTTGTGGAATTTTCTCTTACCTGAGCAATATAAGGTGTTATAATCCCGATGTCATCAACACTGATATTTCCCTTGTATAACTTACAGGTTGTGAGTGCCACCATTGATGCTTCTTGAGGATTATACCAAGATGGGCTATCTTCTGCGCGAAGATTACAGCCTTTAATACCATAAGTAAATATGCCGCCAACTGTTTTATCTTCAATATCAAAAATATCACCAATTATATCTACTATTTTCGATATCCATAGTTCGTTCCTGTCAATTTTTGGAATAAGTGAACCGTCATAAAACATTTCACTTGGTAATCTGATAATCTCTTCTAGAGATCTGTAATTATAATTCAATTTCGTGACAAGTCTACTATTAAAACCATTTTCGTATGCGTCATAGTCTCTTTGATATGGGAATGTTTCCAGAATCCTGGACAAGTATGACTCGTCCATTCCAAACTCTATGCAATATTTTGACATGACCACGGGTCCCAATTGCATTGGATCACCTGCAAGTATAATTTGTCCATTTTCTTTGTCAGTAAACGTCAATGGTATCATGATTTCCGGTTCAGTGGCTTGACCGGCTTCGTCGACAATGATGTGTGTAAAATGTCCTTTAGGAAATCCCATCTGAGCTAATGTTCCCAAACAGTAACAAGTTCCAATTATAACACGGTGTCTGCCAATAAAAGATGATCTACAGTGCATATTGATGCCTTCTCGATTTTTTTCATATTTAGACAAAGCAGTGTCTTCTCTAGCTATATCAAGTGTAGCACAATAAGGTTTGATTGCATCAGGTATATTAGGAGAGTCAAGTAAATAGTTTGCAATTAGTCTAATAATAGAGTTTGAACATTCACTCTCATGTTTGATTAGTCTTTCTGTGATTAAATTTGATGCGCTATTAGACGGCGTTGCTACCAAAATACGACTATCTTGATGTAATGTTAATATCTGTAAGATAAGTTCTATAACAGTCACAGTTTTTCCAGTACCAGGCGGGCCATATATGCAATAAGGCATTGGACGACATTCTCCTGATAAAATATTACTAACAGCGGCCTTTTGACAACTATTCAAACTTTCGTTGTACCACTTTATAGATTTCAAGCTATCTGCAGATAATAAAGGCGGACGATTCGTTAATCGACTCGGGAATAATATATCTGGACCTAAGTTAGATAGCGCTAAATTAATCGCTTGATGAGATCTCCGATAAGTCGTTCGGCTGAAATGAAATTCTATCGTCAGATCAGTGCCCGAGTAGCTATTTTGGAAAGAAGGGTTAAACTTTAAGAAGACTAAATCACCCTTAATATCATGAATGTACCCTTCATACTTTGGAGCACGGTCGTTCCATACATCGGTAACAATTACTCTATCACCTTTAATTAAAGATGGCCGACGTTCTGAGAGCTCTTTAATTTCCACACAAAGATATTCTTGACAGTGTGTAAGAAAAACTTTCTGCATATCATATACTCGCATACTTATATTCATTTGAATTTCTTCCATATATAACAAAGTATGCCATTTATCTATGTAATTGTTTATATCCAAATCTCGTAATAGGCAAGGTAAATTGGATGAGATTCTGCAGACTATTTTATCATAATCCGAACTATAAATCGTTTGTTCGGTGTTTCCCAACACTGCAGACCAAATTTTCTCTGGTATGGGATACAATCCAAGTTTGACTGGAATGAAATTAGGAGGCCTCACAGGTCTCACTCCTGGTATGACCGATCTATCACCGTTCTTCCAAATGTTTCTCATACTCTGTATGTTATCGCATCGCGTATTGCCGATGTACTCTGTGTCGGACCTATTAGCAGTTGTAGATAAATTGTCATCAACAATATTTATATCGACATACCTTTTTAACTGAAACCCTTTAAACATTATCACTAGACATTCTTTGGCATTTCCTAAGAATTTAGGGTGGCAGGTTATTTTGAGTGTAAAAGATTCTTTCGGATATAACTTAATTGGTTGATTAATGAATGGTTTAATGTTGATTTGTGAATCTCTCTTTTTACTCAGAACTATCCACTTATTTATTGTATATGTTTGATTACTATTGTTAGTTATTTGTACATCAATCTTGTCGGACATCCGTATATTAACATTAGAAAATTTTACTGGATGTATCATATCAATACTTTTTTCCTTTTCTAACTTAAGGCTTAACTCTTCATCATTGGACTTTTTTTCGATTTCAGTAACATCGACAGATGTGCCAAGTGATATCATTCTAAGCACTCTCCAACTGTATGAACTTTGATTACTTTCGATAGCTTCCACCATAACCTGTGTAATAGGAGATTTTTTTACTAACTTGAATATAATAACACAAAATCCCAAAGAATATGGAACATAGTATTTTTAGATTTGACGGAATAGAACAATGTTTAATTACCGCTAAAAAGGTCGACTCTAGCAGTTTTTTTAATCTGTGGTGAGGTTCCGGCTCGAAGAGGGCCGAAAAATGAGGCCGAGGATTAGGAGGGCGAGAAATATATATGTGATATGGTGAGGATCAGAAGTAAGGATAAATACCTTTGAGAGGTTCTCCTTTCTGATTCTCCTTCGGTTTTTCTTCGCGACGTTTCTATCACACCTAGTTTTTATTACACCATCAGTCAATGTTCAGTAGTATTTTGTTTGAAGCGCGGACGCGGAGCGATTAGTACGCCGAGGTGGATGACGTACTCTCGGCTCGAAGGAACAGTTGGAACTGGGGCGTGTCGAGGGTGGAATAAGGGATACAGATTCCATAGATAAGGTATAGAGGTAGGTCGAGTGTAGACGTGTGTGCGTATGCGGCCTAACCAATCTGTATGATATCAAGTTTAAGTGCTACAGAATTACTATAAAACCTTAATTTACCATCGATTTTTTAAGGCAATATTTTAGAAAACATTATTTTTTACAGCAGGTAGGTGCTAGTTTGACCCCTGTAACCAACCAAATTTTTACTTATTTTATTACCTTTGATCCAACCTTCGGTTCAAAACCATTTTCTAAACATGTTCTATTGAAATAAATCTGCCTATCACACACTCCAAAATCACCCACCCAGTCAGTGACTGTTACATTTTTTAGTTTCCTTCTTATTGGTTTGAAAGATATCACTTGTAACACCTGCAATATGAAAACAAAATACTGTAACAGTAGTAATTCCACACTGAATATGTATTATAAATGCGAAAATAACTCTGGCTATCTGTAACATTTTCACACCTTTATTACTCAATCTATCATCAAGGAATTTAGCATAGGTACGTGTTTACAGAATGTGTACAGAATAAGACTACTTTTTATTGCTGAATTCCCACGAGAACTCAGAAATTAACATAAATAAAACCGCAGGGAACAGCTAGATATAAGTGAGCTAAGTTGGTCACTTAACCCACAGCTAATTGCGGACCAAGCAGAGAATGGAGGCGTTATGAAGCAGTCTTATATCCAATGCTCACACTCGCAATATTTTCAAAATATTTGTGAGGAAAAAATCTAAAACTCTTGATACAATTAGGAATAACCTCTTCTTTTTAAAAAGTCAAAATGCTAAAAATCAAAAGCACTAGTGTAGTAACGAAAAATTGAAATCATGCAAGTTTAATTAACGCACTAGTACGATAAAGTAAAACAAATAAAAAAATTAATCTAAAGCTAGCGCAACACACACACGCACTTTACAAGAAAGTGTGATTATTTTATCATGCAGTAAAAGATTTTATAATAACCTGAGCTACAGATATATCTGCTGGTTTATTCTCATCCCACTGTATGGAGCATTTCATTTCTATCCAGTCACCTATAATGGGTATAAATGTGCCTTTAACGTCATCTAGGTTAAATTTTAAATCACTGTTTTGAATATAAACCATTCTCTCTTCCCTCTGAGCTACTTCTCCAACTATGACATGTTCAATGACATTGAAATTCTCTTCCTCCATAGTATTCATGTCACCCCAGACCATCCCTTGATTCTCTAATATCCTAACAACGACTATTGAATCATTTTTGTCTTTGTAGGCGACATACAAAACTTTGTCATTTTCATACAAATTGAATGAGCAGGCAGACAATTCAAAATAAAGTGCTCCATCAATCAATACATAATTGTGAATATCGTCCTTGAATGTTATAACACCTAAAAATACAATGAAAAATTATAAAATTATTCAAATTGAATGCCCCAAAAACATGCACATAAAAAAACAAGAAGTCTAAGTGAAAGGTAAATTTTGGCTGATGGTATCCTTTAAAGTGAGAGATTTGTACAAATAGGTATCATAGCTAATGATATAAACAAGAAACAATTCATAAAAACAAAATAATTATTATAGGAAGTTAGGTTTAAAATGAGATACATAGTTAGGCAAATATGGTATAACACGTTTACAAAACCTCTGTGGTGCTAGAATATTACAGATTTATAAATCATGCTCATATAAGTGCTCCTTGAATTTAAATCTAAATGCATTTATACTAGTACAAGTTTTTGTGTGGGTGGGTAAATTATTATAAAGCTGTACTCCATCAAATAATACCGTCCTCCTTCCGTAATTGGTACGTGCGCTAGAAAGCAGGAGTTTATAATCATTTCTTAAATTATACGTGTTGATTTTTTTAATAATTTTTATGTTAGATTGAACGGAATTGTTAATTATATTTCTGACTAGGATACATGTATAATATATATACAGTTGTCTTATATTAAGTATTTTTTTTTCCTTGTATAATTGCTTAGTTGGTGTAAAATAGGGATAGTGAAATAAAATTTTGATTAACTTGTTCTGAGTCCTTTGCAACTGGTTTAAATTTGTTACTGTGGCGGACCCCCAGATCTCTATTAAATATTCGAGATGTGTTTTTATTAAGGAATTGTAAATTATAGTTCATACACTGTGAGGAATGCAACTGGTAACCTTCCGTAACACACCCAATGCTAACATTAACTTTGTTCAGACATGCTCAATATGGACTTTAAAATTTAGTTTATCATCTATCCAAAGACCGAGATATTTTTCTTTATTTGATTATTGTAATATTTCATTATTTATGTTAAGTGGTGCGAAGTTCGGATTTTTTTTATTTTTAGCTGAAGAAATCATAAAGGATGTTTTTGTTGTATTAATCGTTAGTAAGTTGTATTTGAACCATTCATTTAGTTTATTGAGATCGTTTTGAGCGTTAGTTATAATATCATGGATACATTTGCCGAAATAGAAGAGACACACACACATATCGTCGGCATATAAGGTTAAGTGTCCTGTAAGTTCCACAGTAATAACATTATTTACGTAAATCAGGAACATTAAAGGTCCAATTATTGAGCCCTGTGGAATTCCACAAACAACATCGTTATACGAGCTGGTGAATTGGCCTATTTTCACAAGTTGACGTCTGTTCTGTAAGTATGAAGCAAACATTTGATGAGCCATGCCTGTAATGCCTATATTTCTTAATTTATGCAATAGTTTCACGTGGCTGACTGTATCAAATGCTTTTTTCAGGTCTATGAAGACACCCCAAGGCCAAATCTTTTTGATCGATATGAGTCTTAATTTTTCTAACCAAGTCTACCGTAGCTATAAGATAGCTAGATTTTGGTCGGAAACCATATTGTTGATCAATAAAGATTTTTTTTTCGATTAGGTACGTGTTAAGGCGATCATGTAAAATCCTTTCAAAAATGTTTGATAGTACTACTGGTAACACTGACACGGGTCTATAATTACTTGGATCTACTTTGGAGCCTGATTTATGTATAGGACTTTTGAGCGTATCAGGAAACACACCGTGCGATATACACTTGTTTATGCAACAAGTTAACTTATCCGCTATAACATCTTTTAAGCTTTTAATAGCTTTGGTACTAATTCCATCCACCCCAGAACTGGTGTTAACATCTAAATTATCAATTATATTTGACACTCTCTTTTAGTACATAGTGACAGCTCATTTAAAGTTAGGTTATGTATGTGCACATTTTTGTACATATAAATGTTATCGTTATCTTCGTTTAGTTAATTTATATTAGAATTAGTTAAGGTACTTCTACTTCCGTAAACTGGAGTGGGATCACTTAGGTCTTAATATAAACGGAGAATTCCTTTCGAACCTAAGATTTGCTGATGACCTTGTTATTTGGGCGACATCGGCGGCCGATTTACAAAAAATGCTGATTGATCTCGATAAAGCAAGCAGAGAGGTGGGGCTTACAATGAATACTCAAAAAACAAAAGCAATGACTAATGGAGACATCAGTACAACAATCAAAGTAAATAACTGTGAAATAGAATATGTATCAGAATACCTATATCTAGGTCAACTTATATCGGTTCAAGACTTGACATCTAAGGAGATAGACCGAAGACTAGGAAATGCTTGGAAAACATATTGGTCATTCAAAGAAGTCATGAAAAACAAGAAAGCTGGTATTAACATAAAAAGCAAGCTATTCAATGTATGTGTACTGCCGATATTAAGTTATGGATGCCAAACTTGGGCCTTAACTAATACACACCATCAAAAATTAGGGGTAGGACAAAGAGCAATGGAAAGAAGTATGATCGGGAAAAGAAGAATGGACAAAGTGAGCAACAAAGACCTGAGAAAGAGAACTAGGGTAGCTGATATAAGTTCCAAAATAAGACATTTGAAATGGAAATGGTCTGGCCAACTGATGAGGGGTCCAGATAAATGGAGCAAGATGATTACTACCTGGTATCCAAGGGACGGAAAAAGGATAAGAGGAAGACCATACAGAAGATGGGAGGATGATATGGTATTAGAGGCAGGAAGAACCTGGCACAGGGACGCACTGAACGCAAGCAAATGGAGACTGATGGGGGAGGCCTTTGCTAATGGGCACACAGAAAATAAAGGGAGCTAACTTGTTACCGTGGTCAAAATAGTTTTAAGCAATTGTTTTTTCTGAATACAGGCTAATAAAACAAAATAAAATAAAAAGGTACTTTATATTAGAATTTCTATATGTCTGTATTTTCGCAAATAGTAACCCAACTCACTTTTTAAGTTACTTACCAGTTCTTTGGAAACAAACAGCTGTTCTAGGTATTTCAAATTTATCATTCGTTATTAGGTCTTGATAACTTTCTGTTGACAGCTCTATATCTAATAGTTCTTCATTTAAAAACTGTTCCTGTTCCACTTCATCAATATCATCCTGATTTATTTTAGGATAGAAATAATTAAAAATAGAAAATATGTATGATAACATTGTCCTTTGCCAACAGAAATAATTGTTAAGTTTAAGACTGTCCAAATCCTTTGTCACATTCAAATTCCCAGTCAGTTGATTTCAAATAATCAAGCTCCTTCCTTAAACCTTGTATTCTTTTTTGATGCAACTCTTTCTGTGCATCTTTGAGTGTTTGCTCAATGCCTTGACCAATATTGCTGTGATTGTGGGATTGATCAAAATTTTGGATTCGACTTGTTGCAGAACCCTGTAAAAAAGGACTGTACTATTATGTAAAGGAAAAAATCAGAAAACAGTGAATTTATAAGATTTGAATTTCTTTTCAATCAATTTTATTAAGTAGGTTTACCAAAATTAATAATAATCTTTGTAAATAAAAATGAATGATTGAATGGCTATCCTCTATGTGTTTCGAAACCATTGGTCCGATTTTGATGAAACTTTGGCAGGTTGTTCTGCCTGCATCCGCAAAGGTTCCTGATCTCAAAACTCACGCGGGTGAAACCGCAGGGCACAGCTAGTATCGTCATAAATAAAGGTGAATAAAAAAAGAGGATAAAGGAAAAAGAAAATATCTTGTTTCAAAAGAAAATATCACAGTGGCGCAGTTAATTACCCACAATATACCCACAACATACAAAAATATTTCTCAATTAGCTGTTCTCTGTAGTTTTACCCGCGTTAATTTCGGAGATCCCACAGGAATTCCGGGATAAATGTATTCTATGTCCTTTTCTGTAGCCTTCACAACGTGTATGCACAATCTTTATTTATAATTCAGGCAAGCAGTTGAAACAACTGATAGGTGCCTGTATCCAGTTATAGATTACAATTTCTTATCTTTTAAGTTTTATATAAGTACTTGTCCAATCTCTTTTTAAATGTGTTAATGTTAGGTCCCAAGACTACTTCTTCATGATCACTTCTTCAGATGATCGGTCAAGCTGTTAGGGCGTGAAATCATAACAAAAAAACTCACTTTCGCATTTATTATAGTTAGGATTATTTAATTGTATACTTTTATTTCATTACTTACTTGAGGTGTCTCTACATCCGATGGTGAATATGTTGACTGCGAAACATTACTTGAAGCGGTAGATGTCGACATAACCTTTTTTAACACGAAAACTTAAGTCAATAAGGCTCTATTTTTTCCAAAGGAAACAACAACGATATTTTCAACATACGAATTTTTAAACATACGAAACCATTAACAAATCGTTAAACGCGATAGGTGTTACTTTAATCGGTATAATCCTAAAATTCCTTAAAAACGGTAGTATCTCTAGTCTTAAAAATAAATAATACAATACAAGTTGAACTATTGGGAACCAGGAATATACAACACGATATTGTACGACACCGGAATGTACAGCACTGGAATGCGCGACACTGGATTGTACGACACTGGAATGTACAGCACGGAATTGGAGTCCTATACACGAATTCCGGTGTTGTGCATTCCGCCCCGTACAAATTGGGCATCGAAATACTGGCCGTGCCGAGAATGTTCAACACCGGAATGTACAGCACCGGAATTGGTGACACCGCTCCTATTGGTCGATGAAACCACGCCTCCTTTTCTTTGTGCTCGTTTACGTTACTTATCTAAATACTGGGTCAAGTTGTTGTCAAATAAGCCATAAATTTTATGTATAATCTGTGTTTTGAAGTAAATACATAGGTTTCAATAAAACTTTAAAACCAAATAAAACTATTTCAGCGGCCTAAAATGGTGCTGTTTAAATTAACATCGTAAAATGGGGGAAGCGAAATACTATTAATTATAATTTGTAGTGCTTAAGTACCCATTACACTATTACACTACTTAATATTCATCGACATTTTATTAAACATCGATTTGGAGAAATAAAAGCAACATAATATTAAGTAGCTAACAAAACTATGCCCTCGCATGGTTGTGTATCAGAAGAAACCAAAGGTTAGTAGATTTACACTTCTCTTTCTGTTCTCAAATACTCAATATTGATCACAAACTACTTAGAGATACTACCGTACCGTATTTTGAGACAGTAATTACTAAACTCCATCTGCATTGTCTATGATTGTATTGAACACTACTAAACGAAGCACCAAATACACGTCATAATTCTTAGCTCATAGCAGGACAGGATTCAAATGTGGGCGTGGTTGGGACTCCAATTCCGGTGTCGTATAATCCGCGGGTTACCGATAATGTACAGCCCGGAATGCACGACACCGGAATGCACAGCACAGGAATTCATAGCCTAGGATTCGAATCCAGGGATTCCAATTACGGCGCTGTACATTCCGGTGGCGTACAATCTCGTGTCGTGCATTCCGGTGTCGCCTTTTCCGGTGCTGTACAATACAGGGCCTCAAGTCTGTGACAAATTTTATTGAACTATATTTATTGAAGAAATAAAGATGTCAAACAAGTGTATTTATAAAGTAAAAAACAACAATGAAGAACCAGATTCCTTGATATCACCATGCTTCGAGATAGGTCCGGATGTAGAACTTAAAGACATACCTACAAATGGTGAAGAGTATCTATTGAAAGTTATAAACGAACGTCAAAATATCCCTGCTGTTGTTAGATGTGATATTGATGTTTCAAAGTTACCTAATAATCAGACCTATTTTGTAGATCAAGTGAGCAATGCCTAATGATGTTTCAAATTTATAGGACTATCCATGGCCTTTTTCTATCAATAGCTTTTGTTTCAGAATTCATTGAAATCTGCTCCAGATAAATTGAAGCCAACAATAGAATGGCAAAATATACAAGTTGCAGATTTCTCAGATATTCGCATTTATGTATCTAGTACAAGAGCAAATAACTCATACGAGGTCTCAAGGCATGTGGGATTTGATCTCACTGATGTCTCTAAATGGAAGAGATTCTTTGAAGACAATGAACCAACACTATCTCATGTTTTGAAATTTCACCAATCTGTCCTTGACCATGCCTTAGAAGCTATTGTTGAGATACTAGATGAAGTAGAACCCAATAACACAATTGATCACAAAATGGGTAAGTTTAATATAATGGATAATGGCCCCTTGTCTAATCCAGCACCCCCTGTAATCTGACATGCCTATCACTGTTGGGTATAGGAACATAAACATTATTGACATCTTCACTAATTTAAGTTAGTAGTGGTAGTTCAGATAGAATCTTATTATTTTGATCTGTAATCTTTTGGATAACAATGTCCTCTTTCTCAAAAAAATCCAGAATCTTCCAATCATCTTAGTAATCTATAATCCAAAAAAATTGATAGTCCGACACTGCCCTACAAAACGTTTTTCGGATTACTAGGTGTCCACTGTATTAGCATTTAACATAACGTATTTATATTAATACAATGATATGATGATCTCAACAGCAGTATGAAACACTCTCAACTTAACAAAAGAATGAACATTTACACACAAGTTTAAAGATATGCTCTCTAGATACACTCTATCCATATTTTACAACAATATTGATTGTGTAAATAAGATTGCATAAAATATAATACATATGTATTTTATATGGATGGGCCGAAATTCGTTAAATGAATTTAGTTCTGTCATTTATTTATCAATGAAGTGAAATGAAATGAAATTAAGATTCTTCCTAACATTGTCAGAGTTTTCGAAACATTGAAATAATTGTCACCAAAAATATTGTTTCTAATTTTTATCAAAGTACAAATGTGCAGATGGTGCAAAAACACCAAGGATTTTACATTTCTGCCAAGGAGTCTGTTAGGTATTTTTTTTGTTCACATTGATTACCTGACTGAGAAAAGACACTCAGAATAAACAGAGCTTCCATGAGGCAATAAAAATATTTGTATTATTGATTGGTTCTAAAAAACTTCATGTAAGGGAACTTTCATGGCCCACCAGCCATACGGGCATTGGTCTTTAGGCCCCAAAACATTATTCAAATGTCTGGAAGATATCATCAGCTGCTGCTTCTAGCCACTGAGCAAATAATCACTACGTTTTAAGAGTCTGCACATTCATACTAATTGCTGAAGCGATCTATGAAAACATTTTGTTCCAACCTTACCAATGTAATGTATGACGCAGGACCATAGGAATTTGGTTAAGGATTCCAAAGTTGGTAAGGGAGTTCGCACTTTGCAAATAGATCCATAGTAAATTTAGCTTCAAGGGATTGTTGGGCTGCTTCTGGCGGGTAAATTAATAATTGAACACTATAATTGAAATATTCAACTGAAAGTCTGTAGTTTATGTCTAAGTCTGAATGTGGTTTTATGAAAATGTTATTTTCAAGAGTAGGTATAAGTTTTGTTTTTACTATAATATTTTTATCACAATTATGAATAAATATATGTCATATCATTTGTAACACCCACAACTATGCCTACATAGTACATACTGACCATGGTCAGTCACACAATATCAGTTTATAGAAAAGTTTGATTTTTACTGTAAGAGCAATATGATACCTCACAGACCACAAGTTTTTATGGCTAGAGCATTTAATTAGTAATAATAATAATATAATAATGATCCACTTCACAACACATAGATCTACTTGATCCCACAGTAAGCTATTATTAACTTGTGTCCTGGAAATAAAGCAAACATGGAAATCAAGCAAACGTGGAAATCAAGCAAACGTGGTATATACTACAAAGAATTACATATTATATTTTATACTATAGATATATAAACACACCCAGACAGTAAAGTATTATATTATCTCTGCCCAGACTAAAAAGTGGAACCCTGTGTTCATCACACAAAGTGCACCCCCACCGGGAATCGAACCCGGAACCTCTGATTAGCGGGCAGGCATGGTGAGTGGTGACCTACTAAGCTGGTCGTCTCGTCTTTGTTTGTAATAAAACATCGAGCTACTCAAATGTGTAGCCTAGCTAGCCGCTGCGTCAATGTTAGAGTGGCTTGATGTTTTCTTACAAGGAAATGCTTCAGTTTCAACTTTCCATGCAAGCATAAGCTAGAACAAGTTCTAAGAAAACAAAACCTAAACTGCTATTTTATGATTCCAGGTCAATGGATATATTCTCTAATGGCGTGCTTAAATCTACCACTTTTATCAGATTCAATTAGTACCCTGAGAGATCTAGCAAGAAAAGTTGCAGAAATTAGGTAAAAAAAAATTGCATTTTATGCAACATTCCAGATATTTGATATAAAAATCTAATTTTAGATATTTCATTTTAGATCCCGGATAGATCCAGAAGATGATAATGCATCATTGGCTGTAGCGCCATTGAATATTTTCATTTGTTTAGTAGCGCGTTATTTCAGACAATATGATCTGGCTGATTAACAAACTAGCCAGTCATCCATGTTAGCGGTATGATTTCATTATTAACTTTAAACTACAATTTAACCAAACAAGTATGATTCTTTTTGTTTAATTTTAAACAAAATTCATTTTAGATTTGTTGACCTTGTTGGCTCAGACGAAATTGGTAGATTTGTTGAAAACAGTAGGTTGCTTATGAAATAAAGATAGTTAAAGATATGAATGAAGATATGATATGTGTGATAATTATTCAAGATATATGCTCTTTTAAATTAATTTGAGGAAATGAGGATTATCTAGGTACATATCGTGGCGCTGATTTAGATCTTTCTAATTCTTTTTTCGGCGAAGTCGACAATAAAGCATATTCTTGAAAGGTACTGGATTTCTATTTAAAACAGAGTAACTACAGACAGAGATACCTACATAGGACTGATTTGAATGTGAAAATTGGCCAAGTTGTATGCCTTCTTTAAATAAAGAGGATTATCTACAAAACTTGGCACCTATTTAGATTTCTTCAATTCTTTTGTCGGCGAAATTGATAACCAAGCATATTCTTGATACTGAACTTGGCTTCGACTTTCACATTTATGTTTTTGATGCTCAGTCGTATTCAAACAATAAATAAATCAAAAAAAAAAGAAAACAACCTGTGAGCCGCTCGCCGACTTGCCCCCTAGCCAAATTGATATTCTAAAATCGTTAATGCATAGTAAACTAAGTAACGAATCATCATGTCACTTGGTCAGTCAATCAAAATTTTAATTTTCCTATGCGTTAACGATTGTAGAATTGTATTCGATCGCGATCGTACTAACAGCTGAAGCTTCGCTCGCTGTGTGCATGGCGCTTGCCTTGTACAATGTACATCCTATACGGCTTAGTGAGTTAGTTACCTACGTGTATTGAGTAGGTACCTTGTGAATGTAGTCGTTAGCTATATGTAAAGGTGATGTTTTTTAAGTGAATTTATTTTCCCCGTACTATTTTGAAAAATTACCAAACTTATGATATTATTTTTTCGCTTATCCTATTCGTTATAACGTAGGTAGGTATACCTTCAGCTCTGTAAATATTTGCAGCAAATTTTGCCACACTTTAATCTATACAAATAATAGTACATTGTTATCCAAGGGGTGAAAGTAACTCATTTAGTGCCGAGACGTGGTTTGGCGACCGAGCGTAGCGAGGGCGCCAATAGTTCGAGGCACTAAATAAGTTACTTTCTCCCGAGGGTAACACTGTGCTTTTCATTACGAATGCAAGGAAAGTCAAAATAAAAATAGGAATTAGCTAAAGAAAAAATGAGTGAAGATCGGATAGTCGCTTGACACTTTCCCACCTATTTCTTTTTCTTTGGCCGGCTAGCTATTCAGCCAGTATTTTTTATTTACATTGTGGCGACCTAAAAAAAATATTTTCTTTAATTATTAAGTATTAATTAAAGAAAATAAAAAATATAAATAGGAATTAGCTTAAGAAAAAGTGAGTGAATTTTATTTTAATTAATACCTACTTAAACTTTACGTTATTTCAATTTTACATTGCGCTGGCTGTATAGAAAGTTGAAACATGGTTCAATAGAAATGTGAAAATAGACCTAGTTTTTTTTAATAATTTGACAGTTGTCAGTTGAAAGCGATTCTCCCTAGGGCTGAAAAGGGCTACTTTCAACCCGCTTCTCAGGCAACTTCAGACCTACTTTCCGAGCATGAGTAATGAAAAAAAAATTGAAGTGTCTGTAGTTTCAAATTTACAGCTTTTCACTAAATGCATACGAAAACATACGGTAGGTACCTACTTACATCAAAAATCAATTTTTAAAATTTTTCTCTGTTTGTTCCTGCTAATCTCATTAGACCGATTTCGATGGGACTTTCACTCGCAGATAGCTAATGTTATAAGGAGTAACTAGGCTACTTTTTATTCTGATTGTTTTTATGTAAGTACCTACTGTAAGTATATAATTATGTATATAGTGAAAAGCTGTTAATTTGGAATTACAAACACACTTCAATTTTATTTATATGTATTGATTGATGTATAGATAGTGACGACTGAGGTGGTATAAATGGTATAATCAATGCCAATGTGGGTGAAATGGATGTTGACAAAAATTCGTAAAACAAAATTCAAGTCATTTAATTTAACAAAACTAAACAACCAAAAAATAGATAGGTATTACATAAGTAGTTTATAACTAGGTACTTAAAAAATAACTATATAACGAATTAAATTCGAAACAAGAGATTATTGTGTATTTTTGCAATAAATAAAATTTAAATCGGCATAAATTAGGAACTAAGAGGAAGAGCAATTAACAGTATTAACCCACCTAACTTCGCTAACAATAAGTACCTACCTATCTTTTTCTCACTAACAATACCAAAATAACCATGAATTTGGACGTTAAATTAATAATACCCATAACAAGATGAGATAGAAAACAGAGTTTTCAATAATAAAATAGTTCTAGTGTAACATTAACATGAACTCGAAAAGATTCTTTAAAACAGTGTCTCCATGACACAGTGCTATTTCCAGCTCTTTTCATAAGGCGATGTAGCCGCCTCACAGTTTGAATAAATGCATTGAGTTAACCGGAAGGTGAACCCTATACAACATACATAGATACCTACGTATTTACTACGTACGAATGTACATAATTATGTTTAAACTTTGTTATACTTGATTGAATAGATATACATGTCGGGTATTTTTATAATTCCTGTAGGAATATATAAATATTTATAATATACAGAACTACTAACACCGTTAACCGTACAGAACTACTTGCTATACAAACTTTGCCTTAACAATAACGACCATATAAAATAATGTAAATAACCACTGAAAAATATAATATTATTAGCTTTTGCCTGTCCGCGGCTTCACTCGATTTAATGTAGATTTTATCAACCAATTTTCTATACCTCGCTAATAGTACTTTTTCTGGGTGAAAGGTACTCTTATGTACTTTTCGTACCCCTGACAACGTTTATATTTATTATTATAATACTAATCAGGATATAAACGTGTAAAAATTAGATCCATTACCTCACCTATCTAACTGAATATTATATTATTGTATAAGATTATAAAGGATAAAAACGATATAATTCCAACGATTAGAAGGCGGCTTTAAAAGCTTGGTCCAAGTCGGCGACGAGATCTTCAGTGTCCTCCAGCCCCACCGAGAGGCGTATGAGAGAGTCCGTGATGCCGAGCTCGGCTCGCTGCTCCGCCGGCACCGACGCGTGCGTCATCACCGAACTGCAACATTTAAACAAGTCCAAGATTAATTTTCGACTAATTTTAATTACCCATACCATCCTGCATATCGAAGGGTGAATGGTCATATGTATACAGGCTGTAAAGTTAAACGGAAAACGTACCTATTTAAACCCTCGATAATTTATTATAATACATTTTCACATAGATTAAAAATAAACAAAAATCACTGATAAATCGCCAAAAAAATTTATTGTTACATTAAAACTTGATTTTGTGCGGGCGAATGACCCTTACATATGATGTGACCTGCCGACGCCAATACAAAGAACAGAGACAGGCGTTGAATGATCCTCAGGGTGTGATCTTTTTTATTTTATGAACATGTTTATAACGGTGCCAGTGTATACTTTCAACCCTGTAAATATTTGCAGCTAATTTTACCACATGTTATATTATAATATATAGGTAAGAGCCGTTAGAGAACTTTTTCACAATATAATTATCTAATGTTCCGTCAAAATTTACGATAGCTATACATATTTTGCTCAGTACCCACCTACTTATTCAATGGGAAACTAGAGAGCTGACTTTCGGGATATATCATGGTTTTTGACTACAAAAAAAGTTTGGGTGATCTTACGGCAACTCTGCGAGACTCTCGTATCCTCCCAAACTTTCAGCTAGAATGAAGATTTTCAAAGAGCTCAAGAATGTTCTAGATTCTTTCATTCCCCCGCTGTGGATGAAACTGAACACTCCCGAGTGTCCGCTAGTTTGCTTCTTGGCCACTGCGTGCTGAGGGTGGGACGGAAGCCCTAGAAAAGACAAGGATAGCGTAGCAAAATGAATTTGAGTGCTGCGAAACAAAAGGGAATGGGGGCTAATTTACATATAAAAGCTTTATTTAACTTCAAAAAAGGTTCTCGTTTTCCTGGTAGGTGTATTTGTGTGTACGTGATTTTTTCATAAAATACACGAGCGATTTTTTATGATTTTATTTCTTGGATAGGTTTTAGTAATATAGATTGGACCCATATAAATTCATAAAGTGTTCATTTTGGCGGTACTTCTTCTTGTAAAGTTAAAATGCTTTAAAAAATATGTAGTAGGTATTTCACTTCGAATGTTGCTCGAGAAAAGTTAAAATTGATGTTCAAGTAGAAAGATGTCAAAAGTAGTTAGTTACCTGGATGTAAAACTTCAACCACTTTGGGGTGATTTTCCAACCATTTGGCTACGACAATGGAAGATTTCTTGTGATGCTCCATACGCAAGGCCAAAGTTTTTAAACTCCTGTTGACGAGGTAGCAGTCGAAAGGCGAAGGCACAGCTCCAAGCGCTAACAAATAGACGCGAATCAATGATTGTCTGCTGGCTGATTAAGGTCAAGTACTATACAAGGTGTTACGGAAAGGTGTCATATTTAAAGATTGTGATCGGGCAATCTTCTATACATATAATAAAATTGTAACAGGTCGATGTAACATGGGAGATAAATAAGAAAAAATAAATTTAGGCGACTCTATGAGTGATATAGAAGCCAAAAATACCGTTTTTAGAATTTGTCTGTCTGTAAGTTTGTATTCGTGCTACGCAAAAACTGCTGCACAAAATTGAATTTTTTTGTTGTATTGCTAAGGGTTTAACTTACTCATGTTTCGATTTTTTCGAAATTCCATCTGGAACCCGAGATATTAAAAAAATGCTGGTCATCCTACTAATATTATAAATGTAAAAGTGTGGATGTTTGGATATTTGTTACTCAATCACGCAAAAACGGCTGAATGGATTTAGATGAAATTTGGCATGTACGTTGTCAGGGGTACAGAGAAGGACATAGGGTACTTGTTATCCCGGAATTCCCGCGGAAACTCCGAAATTACCGCGGGTAAAACCACGGGGCACAGCTAGTATACAATAATTTGACTGGTATTTAGATAGCTCAAAAACTTCATAACCAACTTTTCATAATCAAAAAAAAAAAAATTATCGACCGAAATAATTTTTCCGCAATAAAATAAACATGTCACATCTCTTGGTAGCAGTGGCGAAGGTACTATACAAGCCGATTCCCACCGGCTTCCCTTCAGAAGTTGGGAACACAACCACTCTCTCTACCGTAATTTAGAAATGGCACAATCAGTAATTTTTTGTAGTAAGTATTTCAGTAGAATCTATTGAAATACTACAAAAATTATCTCTACTGAGTAGAAAACATTACAAAACGCCTAAACTATCAACAAAATTTGCTCTTCAACAACAAATTGTTATAAAATAAGCCGCTGGCGCGATCGGCTTTTTGGCAGTTAAACTTCCATACAAAATAATGCCGTGACGTCACATCAAGGTCGCAGGCAGCCGGCTAAAATAGCTACTTTGGTAAGCCGCTACAAATCGAGTTACTCTCTCCATTTCACTCACGCGCACGCATTTTCTATTACTGTCTCAACAAATATCCTTATTGGTCCTAGAAATTCGAAACGAAGCGGACATTCTGAGATGACTGTTGACAGACAACTTGAGTTTATGACGAAAAAATCGAAAATTTGAATTTGTTAGTGTCACGTATTAGAATTTATTTCTTGGTATTAAATTAAATAGTGATTAGTATTGAAGTTGGACTTTTTTCTGTTGTGTGTAGTGATAGTGAAAGCAGTTACGCAGACTTACGTTGAAATTAGGTACCTATTTGCAGTAAGTAGATAGTTTAATAAGTTGAAATTACGTATTTATAGTAGGTACCAAATAGATTTCCGGCTTGCCTCTCTCAATATTTCACCCTTCGCCACTGCTTGGTAGGTTATGAACTGGTTACAGGTGACGGGTTCAAGATCATTTGATGCAATTTATCACTGTTGGGGTGCAGACACAAGCAGGCGCGGTTCGAAAGGGTGGGTGCCTGCGACCGCGCCTGGACACAAGTAAATAACAGCAAACCAAGCAAATAGGCAAGTTTATTTCATGGCACCGACCGGTTTATGTGAAATTATTGCAGAGGATAGCGTGAACACGATCGTCAACACCTTTGTTTTACACCTCGTATAATATTTTTTGTAAGTATCTATGTGTTTTTTATGAATACGTCATAATTCTTTATCAAATTTAATTACTCCAACATAATAATTATTAGACCTATCTTCCCCGCTATTGACGACAAATAGTTCCAAATTAATATTTTCGTTGAGATTATTTTTGTTTTAAGCATGTTTTCATTAGATATTGATGGCATTCCTAAACAAGATTTATTCATCTAAAATGTAGAAGGTGCTATCCCTTTAATACTTACTTATGGTATTATCTATTAAAAACAAAATTTTAACAAAAAAATTAAAACCGACTTCAAAACACAAAAATATACTACAGCATTTGGTCCATGACTACACTAAAAATGCACGTAATATTATTGGTATGTACTACCTACTGATCAGTTTGAAGTCGCAGTCGCGTCGGTACCAAGCTCGCTCGTGTCTGCCCGGGGCGCCGGGCGGCCTAAAGTCTATCTACTAACTGTGCCCCGCGGTTTCACCCGCGTGAAAAGCTTTTATGTAACAACTTTTTTCCCGACAGCCGATTTGAATGAAACAAAGCCTATATGTAGCTCCAGGCAGATTAACCTGGATTATTAAATCCAGGTTAATCTGATTATTAAATCCAGGTTAATCTACCTGTGATAACGGCATGACACTCTGTTCAGTAGATTCAGAGATTATCGCGAACAGACAGACAGACAGAAAAGAATTTTAAAAACTTTTTTTGGGCTTGGTTACTCTTTTATCACCCCTCTCAATATTAGGTAAAAATATTCAATGTACAGAATCGCGGATTCTACTCTTTTATTATAGTACCTATAGATAGATTTGGCTTGGCACCAACTGTATTTCTTAATTTATATTTCCTTTTCCGAGAACAGATTGCGACGAAACTGCGAAAACTCCGTGTAATGGGCTTGTCAACCAAATTTTAGTTTGTAGTCCTTCTTGTAGATTAATAAAAAATGTTTCGAACATTTCGACTACAAATTAAATGTATCTCCGTTATTTTTTTGATTAAGTACCTACGTAAAAAATGAAAAAATACGTGTCTTATATTTTTTTATTAATCTAATAGACGGACTAAATAGAATTTTGATTTTCATACCCCGGAAACAAGCCTATTTCTACCGTTTTGTGGTATTTACGCGTTACACATAGATACATAAAGACAGAAATTCTAATATCGTTATTTCGATTTTATTAATAGCTGTGCCCGGCTGTTTTACCCGCGGTAATTTCGGAGTCGTTATCGTTTCCCACACCCACCTACACCTCACGGGTGCCCTCTAGGCCTCGACCCCATCCATGAAAAAGTTTTCGGTTTGCAACTTCAGGCGTCGGTTTGGGAGATACGGGTGAAATGATAGGGAAATGAGTAGCTAAAACGTTCGATAATGCTTGGGAAGGTTTCCGAATATTCTAGAATTTTCTGTACTAAATGTTCAGAATGTTCTGGAATTTTACTATACGACGACGGTTGGTTTGGAGAAAGAGGTGATGAAAAGGATACCACCACGAGAAAAAAATATTTGAATAGAACAATTTATACTAACTAGCAAAAAGCGGCGCTTTAGGAGCGCTCGCGAAGTTTTCCACCTAGGTACCTATAGTAATAATTTTTAAGTCGTATCTATAAATTATGTACAGAAGTTTTTGATTAAAACTATGTATCTTAAAAATTATTACTAGGTAGAAAACATCGCGAGCCCTCCTAAAGCACCGCTTTTTGCTAGTTTACCTATATTACAGTTTATAAATACATATTCTGAAATTAGAAGTAGTTACCTAAATATAAAAGAATAGTAGGTACTTACAGTTTTGCAAAAACCGTAGTCTCGCTTCCAAATCCTTGTCATTGAGAATTGCAGCTCCCATTATGACATCAGAATGTCCGTTCATGTACTTCGTCAGCGAGTACATGACAATGTCGGCGCCCAAGTCCAGCGGTCTTTGAAAATATGGTGTGAGGAATGTGTTGTCCACCACTACGAATATATCTTTACTAATACTCTTGGCCGCCTTTGATATCGCTTCGATGTCTAGAACCTTCATCAAAGGATTTGTTGGGGATTCCAACCAGATCATCTAATGAGAAAACAGAAGAGCCTTTACAATGTTAAAAAATTAGAAGAAAATTAAAATTAAAGCCATGGTTCTCCACACCCTATTCTCGCGCCGAATAACAAATCATTGATTTTCGGATAGAAAATAACTTTCCATCCCAATAACCTGTATGTTCCCAATACCTATATACCTAGCCAGCGTAACAACTAACAGGCAAAAACACAAAAATTGTCTGCTATTTTGACCACATTCTATAGGTACAATGTTGCAAATAAAATACGACGCCAGGGTTACCAATAGTGACGATGACGGTCAAGTTCAGTGTTGCGGTCGCTACTTTGAATACATTTGTTTTGTAATTTTTTTTATAAACGGCTGATAGCTTGGAATAATACATATTATTATGTATCAACTATAATGTCATCATACCGTACCTATATTTGAACATAGATAAGCAATAGTGTGCTAACCCACACTGGAGAAATTTTGAGTAAATCGTGTTTTAAAAGTTGGTGCGCCATTTGTGTCAACATTTTTTATGTTCAATATTTAGTTACATATTTAAGCAATGTAAAAAGATAAACACGTAATTAAAAAACGTTCCCTAACTCTCAATAAATCGTTCTGAATCAATAACTTAATTTTGTGGGTTAACATGTTATAGCTTATCTGCGTCCATTTATCAATAAATGAACATAAATACCATCTATCAAGACCAGTACAACAACACTTCGATGTAGGCAAAAACAGGTTCGCAACAAAAGATCTTTCTTGACAACATTGGTGCTCATCGCGAATTGTACCTATGCTCTTTATCATGATGATAACGAAACATAACATTAAACATGTACCCATTATCACGTTATCGCGTAGCATGTAGATACTTAGACGAGTTCGAAATCCGAATAACTTTGAAAATGCATTAGCATTAGATTCTTTATTATTTCAGATATCTATCTCTTTGGGCGTGACGAGAGTAAAATTTCAAAATAAAGTTTTAAAATACCTACTACATTTAAATTAAATATAATGTTAGTAATCTGTACAAAAAAAAATCATAAATTCGAATGTGAGTTTGTTTGTTACACTTTCGCGGCATAACTACTCGCAGCCTAATACCGATCATCTTGAAATTTTGCATACACGTTGTCAAGGGTACAAAAAAGGATATAGGGTACTTTTTACCACAAGCCCTCCGCCGCGTCTATCTGTCTGTGCGCGATAAACTCGAAAACCACTGAATGGATTCACATGCGGTTTTCACCAATAGTAAATGATTCATGAGGAAGGTTAAGGTAAGTATATTTTTGTGTAAACTGGTTGAAATAATATAACGATAATAATTGTTGGAAGTGTCGGAAAAGGTGCATTTTTAGCATAATATACTACAATATGTTGTAAGGGTTAGGTACAGAGAAGGACATAGGCTCCTTTTTGTCCCGGAATCCCCTCGGGAACTCCGAATTCAAGCGGGTGAAACCACAATAGTAACAGCTAGTAGGTATGTAGTAATTGGATCACCCCTATTATTTATTGTGGTGTAGTACATTAGCATTAAAGGATTAACGTGGTGGAATATAACGCCTGTCGAATACTACGTAGGTATCTAACTAAACTTACAACTTATATGTTTGTGACAACGTCTACGGACGAGGAACTAAAAGTCACTCAAAAAGAAATTAACAATAATAAATAAGTAGGTACCTATAGTTTAGTCTAAGTCTAACCCTAGCCTACCAACAGAATTTTGTCTAATGCAGTAGTTAGGTTTTACTTTTCTCACCTTGGTGTTCGGCTTGATCGCTTTCTTTACTTTTTCAATGTCCGTAAAGTCAGTAAAAGTAGTCTCAACACCCATTCTCGCTGACACCATTCTGTAAATTCCAATATTAGGTGAGTAGTTAGGGACCTATACGTAAATAAGTTATTCAAATTAGTTAAGTATATTGTTTACCTAATTGAATGTTTAAACTTGAAGTCAATAGACAAAAGTTTTTTTTTAAATCTACCTCTATTCAATGGCACGTTTTGTCATTGATTAACGCATTTCCAATTTGTAATGGTTTAGATTCCTATAAGCGTCTGGTTATTCGATTAATATAATTATTACGAGCACTTATGGGATTTATCTCGAATCCACTAATAATAAGGCAAGCACCCATAGTCGTAATCGTAATCATTTATTACTATGAAGATTTCTGTGGCAGCACCTTATCTATACATCTATACATAAATAAAATTGAAGTGTCTGTTTGTAATTCCAAATTAGCAGCTTTTCACTTGCATATGAAAGTATATACCTACGGTACTTACATAAAAAAAACAATTTTTAAATTTTTCTCTGTCTGTCTGTTTGTTCCGGCTAAATTTTAGTTTTTAGTAGGTACGTCTTGTAGATTAATAAAAAATATTGGATACGTATTTTTCCTTTTTTTACGTACCCACCTACTTAGTCAAAAAATAGCGGCGATACACTGAAATTATTATTATTATTATTATTTTATGACGTCACGAGCTCATCCTCTCTAAACTTCTCCTAAACTTTAATGCGTAGGTAAGTATTTTTTCAATAATTTGAAAAAGTAACAATACGTGTCTATTATTTTTTTTTAAATGCAACTGAAGGAGTAAATAGAATTTTGATTTTTGTACCCCGTCATCATGACTATTGAGCGTGCAAGTGGCTGACACGCTGACGGACCCTAACCGTCATTGAAATCACTTTTCTTTTATACCTACCTTGCCGTTTCATTCAGTCACAACAAATGTTTTTATTTATTTCATTCAGATTTTCTCCGTGATTTAGCAGTGTTTATTTGTATATTTTTACAAATTGAACAAAAAATATTATCGCCCTCTTATCGATGGCTTGAATGAGTCCTTCGTTTAAAACCAATGTGTACCCTCAGGTATTTATTTCGTCTGAGTGTGTACCTACTGTAATACTTACATATGTATAACCTGTACGAGTATACGTAAACCTGGATCGTATACTATTTACCTGAAGAGCCTGTTAGTGCCGCCGTAGACATCGTCACATGACACGATATGGTCGCCCGCGCTCAGCAGTGAGGCGATAGTGGTGGTGGCACCGAGGCCCGAAGCAAACGCCAGCCCGTACAGCCCTCCGTCTAGTGCAGCCAAGCATCGCTCCAACACGTTCCTTGTTGGATTACCCGATCGTCCGTATTCGAAACCCTAAAATTTTTGCCAATAATTAAGTGACAATGCCAAATAATGAAATCTCCATTGCAAATGCAGTCGGTATACTTAACGTAATATGTATGTATATTGTTAGAGTAGGTACTAGGTACCTATTTAAACTCTAAGAGTGTACTGACTTCTTATTTATTTATTTATTTATTTAACAATTAATGCACACAAGGACAACATAAAAAGAAAGAAAGTATAAAAGTAAACATGTACAAGGGTCATGCTTATTCCATACTTCTATTGTTAAATACTCTAACTCAGTCGTTTTAATGATTAGTAATTACTTAATTTTAAGTAAAGATTTTAAAAACAAAACTGCCGCACTCAGAAACGTTCATTAAATTAATATTAATTGGCATTTAACTAATTAAGTTAAACGACTGTGTGCGACCGTCAGAAAATCAATCACTATAGAGTAGCGCTTCGCTTCTCTTCCGTTCCGCCGTAATATTCCTTTCCGCCGCAAAGTAAATTGAGCCTAAGTTGTAGGTATTTAGGTAAGCTTGTTACGTGGAAACCGACGAAGGGTTACTGACTGGAAAGCAAAACCACTTCCGCCAATACAACATTATTATTTATTATGTTGTTTTTCCTAATATCATAAAGGTATTTAATATTTAATCCTCCTAAATGGCTGGATCGATTTTGATGAAATTCTTTGTGTTTTAGTGGGTCCCTAGATGGTTTAGTTAGACTCATAATTGAACCCGGCAGGTGACGCTCGAAAACCTCTCCGTACGAAATTGAAGCACAAAAATAAAACCGATACTATGTGCGTGGATCGACACGAAATTCTGTTCGCGCCAAAAGACGTAGTCACGTGATCTCTAGTTGTATAAACACCTTCAATCCCATCACTGCGTGCGCTGAATGCCATTGCATGCCTATTAATTCTATGATTATACACAAGGAGGATTATAAATTATGTATTACTGCATGTTCAAGTGGAGCGGTTTGTTTGAATGTTGAGGCTGTTACTATGGGCGTCACAACAGCGCCACTCTTTGACTGTTCAGTGTCGTGGCCGGCATGGATTGCCAGGGTGGCGAAGCCGGGCTTCTGAATCAAAAATCCATTTTCGGCCATCTGAGAAATTAAATAATAAATCGTATTAGTCCTAGATCAAAGTAAACCCGAAAATAAAGCTACAAAACAGGTGCTTGACGACTATGCACAGTGAAAGGAATTAAATTTTTTCCATGGATAAATATCAAGTAGTAGATAAATTGACACACACATTTAAAAGGTCCGAAGATGTAAGTCCACCCTGCAGTACACCGCATTTTAGCATATAATCGCTAGAAGTCGCGTCCTAACATTGTTTGTTTGGCCCCCGTACCAGTATCTCAACAGATTCACCACTTTTTCAGGGACCTGAAATCGGCGCAATTTGCTCCAGATAATTTCATAATTAACTAGATCAATTAATGCCCGACTCAGATCCAAAAAACAAGCATAAACAGATGCTTTTCTGTTCGTGTAGTAGTATACTATTTGTTTAAGACTTAAATGGCTGAATCAGTTAACTGTGCGTCATCAATCTTAATGGTTTTCTTCAGCTCGGGCTGCAGTAGGCGCTCATTTGAGTTTTTTAACTTCCCTATAATTGTGCCTAAGGATAGGGCGATAGTTACTAGCCGAACATAGGTCACCAGTCCGGTTTTTAGGGATTGGAACCACTTCTGTTTTCAGTGTTCAAGTTGACATGTATGTATATTCTACACACATGTTGTATAGTACATAATTTCTGACATAAAGCTTTTCCTCCACCGAAAAGAATATGCGCGACACTCAAGCCGCCATGTCCGGGAGATCATCCTCTACTCATATTAGTTACAGCTTTTACTTTAACATTAATTCAAAGACCGTCCCTGAGTGTGGCCGTTTTGGTTTAAATATCGATCACTTCTCATGCTCTGAAACCACATTGCAAGCACTTTTAGTTGAGACATCAATTAATTACGTGAGGCAATTTTGGCGATTTTTCGACCTCCCTCTCCCCTTGGTGAGATTTCGTGAGATTTTACTCGACCTCTTTCCCCCTCCCCTAACCTTATGCGAGTTTTTTCGAATTGCTTACCTATTTTTGATGTAAATAATTTAATCTGTTGTATTTATGAAAAAAAACAATGGCAATTTCGCAATTTTACCCTGTTTTTACGACAAAATAAATTACGTGATATCTGCGAGGTTCGGATCGACCCCCTCCGCCTCTAAACGCCTCACCTAATTAAGTTGTACTCTATAGTTCTATCACCTCAAATTCTTCGGAATTTGTTGCCTCGTAATTAAAAAGTTACATAGGAGTCACCCAGACATACTTTTTACGACTAAGTCCCGCTTATCTCACCAACTTGAATAAAAAAAGGACCCCTTGACTGAAAAGTCAGTAACTATTACATCAAAAATTCTAATCTACAGAAAAGATTATGAAAATTTTTTCACTTATAGAGAGCTACAGTGATCCCGAGTGTCACAGGGTACTTTTTATTCCGGAATTCCCACGGGAACTCCGAATTTCCTGTGGGTAAAACCACGTGGGAACATGTATCTCACTTTCACTTATAGGAAGCTACAGTGATCCTGAGTGTCATAGGGTACCTACTTTTTATTCCAGAATTCTCGAGGGAGCTCCGAATTTCCCGCGGCTAAAACCACGGGGCTATCTCTGGATCTACTGAACCGATTTTAAAAATTCTGCGATTTTAAAAGCGAGGCAGGTGCGCCACGGTTGCAAAGGAAGTTAGAGCAAATGCTCTAATTTGCCCATTTGCTACCAAGTATATTTACAACAATATTCCCAAAAAAGTGAAATTTGAAAATAGTGACTAAGTAAAAACATGACAATAAAGGGTTTAATACATTTCTTTTCGTTAATAAATGTTTTAGTGTGTGATGAATAGTTTTGTGTGCGAACATTACCCGGCGACACTGGTTTTCATCTGTTTTCATACTAGATTAAGAATGTCCCTTCTATGATACTTTCTATTCTGTGAGTAGGTACATACCCAACAAGTAGGTAGGTACGTCTGTTATCCTGATCCTGAATATTGTGTGATCGTTCATTAGTGATAGGTAAATAGGTAAGTACCTACCTACCTATCTCATTTCATCCTTTAAAACTTCGAGTGTTTCCGAAGGAACCGAGAAATTAAAGTAGGTAGGTACCTACCTAGGTGAAATCAAGAGCGTCTGCTAACTACATAGCTTAGGTACCTACCTAGGTAGGTACCTTTAAAGTCGAGGTTACATCAATTGCAAACAATATTACATTATTTTCCTCATCACGGTCGCGGTCATGGAATTAATCCTTTCCATGCTTACTAGTATAGTAGGTATTATATTATGTGCCATGCTTCATCATTTTTTAATATGCATGTGTGTGCAGTGTGCATTGTGGTCTACGTGTGCCTGATGTAAGATGTCAGGCTGTGAAATAAAAAGTATTTCGTCTGACACGTAGTATACTTATTACTCTGACCGCCGCACTCAGAGTCGACTTTAATGATTACTTAGTTAAGTACAGATTTTTAAAACAAAACTGCAACAAAAACTAAAACAAAACAAATCTATACTTAACTAAGTAATCATTAAAGTCGACTCTGAGTGCGGCGGTGAGGTCTGAGGGCTGTGCTACCGGGTGCGATCGACGTGTCGTAAATATGTATATCTAGTTGAATGGAATGAATGTAGGTGCCTACTTAGGTGTTTGTAATAATTTTTACAGGTTTCATCTAACGAAATTGAATTTGGATGAAAAAAAAATACATAGGTAGTCTTTTATGTGATGACAATATGTGCGGATAGCGAAGTGTCCAGTCAGAAAATTTAAATAAAAATTTACAACAAGGTTATACTTGAGCAAAAAACGTGCAAAAATTGCATCATCTTATTTAATTTAATGTCGACCAAAATATAGGTAAAATTTAACTAATATGAAAAAACTTACTTTATGAAGAAAATATTAATTTACGGCAGTGTGTAAAGTTCTTGAAAAATTAAATTTTTTGTTAGACCGGCTACGTAACTACACGATTTGAACTCGTTTACAAAACACGACCACTTCCACACACCCACTATCACCTAATGAGAAATGTTTGGCTTTGGTTTTGGAGTTTGGTTTGGAGTAATGATAATGGTTCCACTACATTATCACCGAGTACAGACGATTGTACGCGATCACGGTAGTGTAGAGGATAATACTCGGCTGTACTCGCCCATCATCGTCTATGATCGCCTGTAACCCGTGATTTGTCGGTTTTTGGGCACGCATCTAAGGGAATCGCCTGTGATCGCGTTGAGGTGTCCACAATCCACATTATCGCCGATCACACGATCGACGATCATCGGCGATAGTGTAGTGCAGGCATAAGAGTTGTCAGTTGAACGATTGTCGAATGAGGCATGAGCAGTGTTACCAACTCTCGAAAATATTTACGCCTAAAGTTTAAGTCAAAAACCCCTAAATGTCTCTTAATTTTTTTGACTGAAATTTTTGTAATTATGAAAATCTTAATTTTAAAATAATGGCTTTCTTATGGATCCTAGTAAAAAATTATAAGAGACATGTTTTTTATAAAAATTAATTTTGAACACCGGTTTTTTTTTTAATGGCAACCAATATTTTCTCCGTAAAACATTGATTTATTCGTAGACGGAGAATGAACTAGACGAGGCATTCGCGTATAGCGTAAGAGAAAGTGATATTCTTCCTATGCACACATGTAAACTACCAGTATTGCCACTAAATAGCATATTCCCAATTTCCAAGGAGTTTTAGTTTGTTTGGTGATGAAAAAGCTATAGGAAGTAAAATGTAGTTTTATAGGATAGGTTGTTTTGTATATAAACTATAAATCATCGATCCCTGATGGTGTCGAAGGGATTTATAATATACTAGCTGACCCGCGCGGTTTCACCCGTGGTAATTTCGGAGTTCCCGCGGGAATTCCAGGATAAAATATAGTTACAAACCTTCCTCATGAATCACTCTATCTATTGGTGAAAACCGCTCAAAATCCGTTGCGTAATTGAAAGATACACAGAGATTATCTATGTATGTAAGCATACATAGAGATATAGGGAAAGAGAAAGCAACTTTATTTTATACTATGTAGTGAAACGGGGCAAGTGAAATGAAAACTATGTAGGTGCAAATAACGTTTTATTGGAACTTAAGTTCCTTGGCGCACGGTACGGATGAGGCAAACCAGCTTATTTCTCGTCAGGGCATCATAAAAGTTGCACGCTTGGCTTATGGTTTTTGAAACGATTATTATTATTGCTTGCTTATTGGTTCGCGCCAGCTGCTCTCATTGTCAGTAAGTTTAGTTTTTCGAAAGAAACTGCTTGGGAAATGCTTGAAACGAATCCTTGAATAGCTATTTGGTTTCCAATTTACACGACCAGTGCTTGCTATCCAGTTAATAAGAGTAACCAATATAAATGGAAATCTGAAAAACAAAAAAAATATAGAATACACATTGTATTAACATGAAAAATGAAAAAATATATGACGTGGACAATGTAGTCATCAGGCCCAATATTCTAAAATTTCTAAATCGAATCGAATATAAAATTGTTTATTTCATACACTACTCATATGAGCAAGAGCAAGAGCATGCAAGTTTTTCAGCTTAGACTCACTTTGCACCAGTCTTACACGCGAAGGGTACAGTAAACGTGATTCTCTTGACGGTCAAATTAAACTTATTCGATTCGATACCGAACTTTTAATACAGCGTCTGAGAGATAGTTGACTAAAATCTTTCAGTATTTTGTCCCACGTTGAAAAAAAAAAACAAATGATAGAAACGACTGGCAGTTGGCACGAAACTTGGTCGAGATAATTTTGTTACACCTCATAGGTACTGAAAAAATGGGAAATTAATCTGGGTAAGTTAGCAAGTAGCAACCTTTGTTGTAGTATAACCAGTTATTCTTATTATTTATTTATTTATTTAATCCTTTATTGCACATAAAATAACAATGATACAGTACCTAAAGAAAAAGGAGAAAGCAAATGGCGGTCTTATCGCATAGTTGCGATCTCTTCCAGACAACCAATTATGCGAAAGGACAAACAAAAATACATAGACACGGGTGGTTGGGTAAAGCTTTTTAAACATTATACTATACATATCATATACCATAATAAATATATACTATGTACTATACAAATACATCAACTACACAATACATGACAATACTTAAACATATAAAATCATTACATACCAACTACCTATACTCATGCAGCACATACATTGACATATACATAAATAAATATAACATATTACTAATTATATATACTTAACCAATGTCAAAATATTAAGATAAGAAGGATTAAAAATATATCAAACCATAAAATACTATAATGTTACTAAGTAATAGGAGCATTGTAGGAAAGGTAATGACGTCGTAGTACGGATTTGAAGGACGCGATGTTTTTCGCGCTTCGGATGTCGAGCGGCAGCGAATTCCACAACAACGTGGCCTTCCCCAGATACGATTTTTTTAAGGATGGTGAAAGAGAAATTCTTCTGAGGTATAACCCGACATATTATACGTGTCTATTGTTTTTTTATTTTCTAACCTCAGAAGAATAACTAAAGCATAGAAGGAAGCTAAATTTAACTAATATAGTCGTCTCTGTTTTCTTATACACTCATAACAGCATTAGAAAGAGACAGATATAGGTTGCTCAAAATGCAAAATGAAGCCAAGCAAACGTCAATTTGGTTACCTTTGCTACCTTTATGATGCTAAATTTAAAAGCTACATAAAGTCGAGGGTTTTCGTCTATAACTTTGTTCATCGCATTTTTTCGTATAATACTTAAGGGCGCATACAATAGTGCTTCCAATAAATACAGTATCGATAGAACTAGCGTCATCTAAATTATTGCATTATTTTTCTAAATAAATTTAAGAGCCTTATTAAACACACTTTGTGCGATAATGCCTATTATAGTGTAAAGGATTACTTAAATGATACAAACGTTTGGTAATGAATTGCTCTTTGCGAGGTTAGATTGTAGATTATTGAATTGATAAACTTTATTTGACATAACACAAAGATTTACAGCATACGTATACAACAACTAAACATATATATAACAAGTATTGAGGGTTCGCTTCTCAACCGACGGACAGACGTCGCCAGCCGAAGATCTGTGGGCGGACTCCATCCGACGGCTGAGAAACAGTTGTTAAAATAATTGGTTAAAAGTTGTGTGCGTGCTGTTTGCCGTTACCGGCCTAAAGTGATTAATGAATAAATTTCATTAATAAAATAGTGGCTTGATATATTATTGTCATGCTCACTCAAATGTACCAATGGTTGTGGCGTGTGAGTCGGGTCGCTCGGTTCCCTCTAGTATGATTGAGTAGGGCGGGGCTTACGAGCACGTCATACTCGTGAACGGGTGCTGTCAGTTGGTACTGGTCATGTCTTCTCTACTATTATAGACAATCCTAGTTTAACTCCTAATGTATCTGTAGTCTGTACCGGATTAGTATGTGTCTATTGCGGGTTCCGGCTTATTGTTCTCACATAGTTAATTGCAAATTGAGTTATTACTAATATTATATTAAAACTTTAAACAGACAGCGTGCTACTGGAGAGTTTGTTGCGCAGCTTCTTCTCTTCAGTCATAGCACTAGGAAGCTGTGAAGGTGGATATTATATGGATGCTGTCATAATAAATGTAACTTTAATGACGTCAAAAAGAGCCACATTATGGGCCAAATCTTAATAAATGATTTTGACTTTTTGACTTTTGATGGTCATCGGAACTACTCAATAATAGGTATTTCACGGGTTCCGATTCATTAACTTTAATATGGTTTCTAAACAATTTATGCGCGTTACAATGTATATCAATTTGTGAATAATTTATCCTGTGTTTATAAATAAATGAGTTGATCAGACCGAAGTGAGTTCTTTATTTCACCTTAGCATATTTTGATTTATTGCCAGATATTTATTCCTATTTCTTTGTCCAATATTTAAGGCATTACGTGCAGGTAAATAGCGCGCCATCTTTGAAAACATAATTTCTCATAAAGCAATTTATCAAAAATATGCTTACATACGATTGAAGAAATATGCTTACATATGATGAAGTTTTTCCCCCCTAATGAACTGATACCATAAAGTATAAACTAAGAAGTCGATATCGGTATTTATTTTATGCATAGTTACATCACTAGCTTTACGCTCTTTAGTCTATGATCGGCTTCACTTCAAATGTCGTAAAGCGCTCTCCACATTCGCGCGTAGTTCGCGCGTGAAGCCGCGAAACACCCGCGAACTATAAGTGTGGAATCATGGTGGAGCGCGCTTGAGGCTCCTTCTATGCTACTGTTATTGTTCTGAGATGGTAACGACATCGACAGTCGCCATTGTTTATGGAATAGCTGCATGGACTAAGTTTCCTTTGCCTTCCCCAAAAGGGGTAAACTTTACAAAAAAAAAAATGTTTATGGAATAAGGACGTTCTCTTATTCGTCTGTGATAAGGGATCTTTTGGCGGGATTTCTAGCAGAGTGGACGTCAGTTTTATTTCTTTATTTTGCAAATTAGTTTATCGTGATTAATATTGTGTGATTATGGTGGATTTTGCATAATAGTGATCCATTAGTGATGAACAGTATGCGGAAACAGTGAAATAAGATGAAATATGGCGTTCATCGGGAGGATTTCGTTTTACTATACAACTTCCCACAGAGCGTCCTATTAAGGTTCAACTGTGAAGATTTGCTGCCAAAAGTTCCAGTAAAGCATCGAAATGCATCTCACCAATGCATTTCGATGTAAATAACTTCAGAAGAAGAAAAATACTAATGAATTGGCTATATGGACTAAGTTTCCTTCTGCCTTCCCCGAGAGGGGTAAACTTCACCAAAAAAAAAAACTGTGATAAGGACTACGTAATTTGGCAAGATTATACATTAAATTAAGAAGGCGAATTAATGTTGATTTTTTGTTATATTTATACAAACGTAGTGATTACCTTCTCTCTGATTTATACCACAAAGCTGTTATTGTGAACATATTTGCTATTTTGCATAAACCAAACACATTTACATGAAAGTAAATCATTACATACCGTAAATGTTACATACTCCGTTTTCCTTTCATTACGGCTCTTACAGCCTAAAATACAACATATCACTATGTCCACAACAAAAACAAACACTTTAAACACGATATGAAAGTCTATTTAGCTTTCAATATTGAAAAAAACAACGTTTTTTCTCAAAATAAACAAAGACTGGGCAAACTATAACTTTGCCCAACAAAAAAAACCTATACACTAGATAAGGACAAAAGATAATTGGAAATCTCTTTCACTCATAAGAACAGCCATAACACTGTCTCGCTCATTATTAGAAAGAGAAAGAAATCGCCTCATCTATTCATTCTCCAATTCTCCATCTACGGATTTATTATAAAACCCGATAAAACCCAAGATACACACTGAGCGTCTCAAAAACGTCCGCCTAAAATGACTGAAAAAGACTAACGGCCGCACTCAGAGTCGACTTTAATGATTACTTAGTTAATTAACATTAATTTACTGAACGTCTCTGATTACGGCAGTTTTGTTTTAAAAATCCATAATTAACTAAGTAATCATTAAAGTAGACTCTGAGTGCGGCGGTAAATCTACTAAAGACTAAAGACTAACCGCCGCACTCAGAGTCGACTTTAATGATTACTTACTTAGTTAAGTATAGATTTTTAAAACAAAACTGCCGCAATCAGACAAGTTTAATAAATTCATGTTAATTGGCATTTAACTAATTACGTTACGTCTCATTAAATGCCAATTAACATTAATTTACTGAACGTCTCTGATTGCGGCAGTTTTGTTTTAAAAATCTATACTTAACTAAGTAATCATTAAAGTCGACTCTGAGTGCGGCCGTAAATCGACTAGATGAATGAAAAAGACTAAATCGTGTGCCGATCTTCAGTAGCGCCCCATCCGAATTGACTCTTTTCTAAGTCTGTGCAGGTTAGAAGGAATAATAGGTAGGTATTTAGGAATTTGAAGAAATAAAGCTGTCAAGTGTAGGTACATGTATTTATAAAGCAAAGAACATAGAAAATAATTATACAAGCTGTGGGTAGTAGGTACCTACATAAATAATAAGTTTTTATGATTAATTAGTAGTGCCTCAAAATTGTTTGTGCAATTATCTACTAGAAGTCCTGATCGTCCACATCGTAGTGCACCCCAAGTTGTTTTCGAACCATATCTTCAAGTTTTGCCAAGACAAGGCTATCGTCATGTGACATACGAGGTGATTCCAACAGTCCTGCAAAATCATATTAGACAAACGTTTTTATGGCAAAATATGATATGAGGTAGGTACCTAAGCGATGTAAAACTTCTATAAGTCATTTATGTGACGGGTATGACAATAAGACGAGTATATGATTTGTTTTTCAATAAACCTTGTGTCCTTAACTATAGTTGTCTCCCGCGGTTTCACCCGTGGTAATTTCGGAGTTCCCGCGGGAATTCCAGGATAAACTATACGCATACACCTTCCTCTTGAATCACTATCTATTTAAAAAAACCGCATCAAAATCCGTTGCGTAGTTTTAAAGATCTAAGCATACATAGGGACAAACAGACAACGGAAAGCGACTTTGTTTTATATGTATTATGTAGTGATATTACAAATGCGAATTTGAGTTCGTTTGTTTATTTTTTACGTATTCATTCTTTAACTACTCAACCACAGATAATATAATACTATAGACTCAACCGAACATCATGTGCATATTTCACGTTATCAGTGGTATACCTACCTACCGTGGTACAGAAAAGGACATGGGGTACCTACTTTTACCCTAGAATTCCCGCGGGACCTCCGAAATGAACGCAGGGGAAACTGGGAACAGCAAGTATTCAATTTATAATTGTAACTACGAATATTTTATTTGTGTCCTATCATCAAAATTGATATCTAGACCACTGTCGCACATGGATACCTCGTTCTTACATAAATGTATCTATTACATAAAATATGTATCTACTACTAGCTGCTTCCCGCGGTTCCGCCCGCGTTACTTTTCGAGATCCTGTGGGAATTTCTGGGCAAAAAGTAGATATTATGTCCTTTCCTGTATCCCTGAAACCGTGTATAAAAAATTTCATGTCGTCGTCGTTATGTTTCAACCAATTTACACAAAACCTTGACAAATTATCATATACCTACCTAAACCTTCCTTATGAATCACTCTATCTCTATATATTAGTGAAAACCGCATGAAAATCTGTTTGGTAGTTTTTTAGTTTATTGCGAACAGACAGAAAGACGCGACGGAGAACTTTGTTTTATAACTAGCTGTCCCCCGCGGTTTCACCCGTGGTAATTTCAGAGTTCCCTTGGGAATCCCAGAATAAACTATAGATATAAACCTCCCTCATGAATCACTCTATCTATTATAGTACTATTATAGTACTAGCTGTGCCCCGCGGTTTCACCCGCATGAAAGGTTTTTATACAATAACTTTTTTCCCGACATCCGATTTCATTGAAACAAAGCCTATATGTAGCTCCAGGCTAAGCTTAATCTACCTGTCAAAACCGCATGACAATCGATTCAGTAGATGCGGAGATTATCGCGAACAGACCGACAGATAGACGAACAGACAGACAGACAGAAAAGAATTTTTAAAACTTTTTTTTGGGCTTGGTTACTTACTCTTCTTTTATCACCTCTCTCAATTTTAGGTAAAAATATTCAATGTACAGAATCGCGGATTCTACTCTTTTATTATAGTATAAATAGATTTTGCCTGTGCGAGGAATCAAGTCATGACTCATGTTTTTGAATAGTGGATAGAAGTACCTATCTAAGGTAGTTACTATACCTAAGTACAAAACTCACCGGTCTTAATGCATCTACAAACTTCGAGAGCCTGGTACACTAGTCCTGCACTATTGTGGAAATTAGTTTTAAACTTTGTCGCATGCAATTGAAATTTTTCAATGCTGCCATCAGCATGGATAAGTCTGTCAGGAAAATGAAAAGAATCCTCCAACTGCAACATAAAAAATTGAAAACATTACATTACATACAAGGAGTTTCAAAAAAGTCCCTACATTAGGTAGGTACGATGGACCGCTCAGAAAAATGCAGAATGTAGCTATAATAGCCAAGTTAGATCATCGAACTACGGGCAGGACTAGATGGAATAAACGACCACTGCCCCTTCGCGTTGTTTAATAAACCGTCTTGTAAAATCAATAGCTTGTTTGCCTGTATAAATGGTTTGTTTCATTTCGTATCGAATTTCTAACTGTACGGTTGTACTTATACCTACTAAATGTGACCAGTGACCACACAGCATACTATTATGTAATTGCCACCCTGGGTATCTCAGAAATGCGAGTTTTGCAATGAATCTTTCACGTTTTATAATTCTATAATAAAAAGCAGGCAGGGGTGGATAGGGTAGATTAAAAGATTTTATCTTGGATGCTGATTAGCCAGATATAAAATTACGTGATTCAGTTCTTTTGTAGCCCCCTGAATCTTTCTAAAGTTTCATATTTGCCTCTTGTAGTCTGTAAGTAGATACTGTGGAAACTTAAAGGTACAACTCATTTGTATCTTTTTTTGGGAGTGGCCAGTCTCTTACCGTTGCCCGTCCTTTGGTTCCAACTACTGTAGCTTTGTTCCAAAGGGTAAGCGTCGTATCAACGTTGAGAACGGCCTTCCTATCTTCACTGTATTCGAGAATAATTGTTTCCGTAATATCAACACCTTCCTTATTCAGTTTTCCAACGGCCGTCACCTTTAACGGTTCATCTTTAAATATGTATTGTGCAAATTGCAGTGCGTAAATTCCAATATCGAGTACAGCACCCCCTCCTAGACTCTTCTTCCTGAAATAATTCAAATGTTTAATGTACCATTTTTCATACTTAATAATATAAATACCTAATCAATATACCTAGCTATTATGATATTATTAACAAATTAGAATGAATGGACCATGTGGCTTAAATCTCCTTGCGTTATGAAGTAGCATTTTCACTCACCAAAGTCTCTCCACAGACACAATTTGCACACCGAAATCGACTTCGACAAATTTTGGGTCTCCTAATTGTCCCGACTGTAATTCTTTCTCTAAAGATTTGCATGCTGGTGAGAATCGCGACCAGACGGCTTCCATTAGAAACAGTTTCTTTTTCTTCGCGATGTTTATCAAACTTTGTGCTTGTTTAAAGTTCATACATAATGGCTTCTCGCAAAGAACGTGTTTACCATTCTCGAGAAAGAGCTTGGCAATTTTGTGATGTTCCGTGTTTACCACACCTATGTAGGCAACATCTGAAAAATATATGAGTCAGAAAAATAACTAAATAGGTAAAGATTTGATCCAAGAGATAAATAGGCATAATATGATCAATGATATTTTAAGCATATAATACTATTGGTATGTGCTATCTCCTGCATCTACTGATCGGTTTGAAGTCGGTGCCAAGCCCGTTTGTGTCTGCCCGCTTGGGTGGTTTTGCCCATGATATGACATGCACGGATCCACTGTTGTGGGCACGGTGGCCATGCCCACAACCCTAATTAAGGTCGACAGGCAGCATTATCCTAGACTATCCTTAGACTGTCTCCAGAGTTCAGAGGCACTTGAACATTCATGGAAGTCGTTGTAGGAGATTCCTTAGTCCAACTTGCATTTGGCCGATTTTCGGATAGCTGTATAACCACAAATATAAGACCTCCATACACGCTCACGCTCACGCTCACACGGACAGACTCGCAATGTGGCGGGAGCTGATTTAGTCTACCCATTTACTATTTGGCTTAGTATCGACTTCGAACCGATATAGCACTTGGATATCTACCATTACTAAAATTACATCTATTTTTTATCTTTTGGATTAAATCTATATTTTATTAACTTTTTTGTAGGTACCTATAGTGTATTTTAGTTTTTTGAAGTCGATGAAAAATTTTTTTTAATTTTTTTTTCCCAATCGAGTAAATAGGTAGGTAGACTATGAAACTTGCACTAATTGTAAGAATAATAGTTGCTAATAGTTAATTACCAATGTCGCTACTTTTAGCTAACGATTCGTAAGAGTCGAACACTTTATTGATGTTGTGTAGATGAGCGAAATCTGTGGCTCTCTTCTTGTCCCGTGCCGCCACCGCTACTATAAGCTGATCTCCTACATCAGGATATGAGTTGAAAGCGGTTACAAAATCGTGGCTGATCAAGCCTGCCGAAGCAATACCCCAGCGAAGTGGCATCTATGAAAATAAAACAAAATCATCAATAATAATGCTTCTGCCACACTCATCAAGTCATCACCCATACCGCAAATATTCGCATCATCCCTGTTTCTTAGAATGAAAGAGATAGGTACTATGCGATATGATATGCGAATATTCGTGCTAGCACACGCATAGATATTACTGCAAGTTGTACCTACACTGAAAAAAATTTGCAGTTTTTCACAACTCTATAAGGGAATAGTGACTCAAACTGTCTGGTATCTGGTATCAACTGTATCAACATTAGGTATATACCTATCCAATCAACTGTGGTATAGATTAACTATCTTTTTTACTGCCTTCTTAAAAATTAGTTGACCATGGTCTCCTTGTCAAGGTGGGCAGACATTCTTGCATCCACCTGCTCCAGAAATGATCTTAAACAGTAAAACTGTCTGTTACTGATTAAATATTATCTACTAATAACGAAAAAATTCAAACCGACTTCCAAAAACACAAAACCAAAAAAGCTAAAAATAACTAATACCGGTTCAATCCAAAAGATAAAAACACGTTATATTATTATTGGTTGGTGCTACCATTGATCGGTGTGAATTCGGTGACAAGCCCGCTGGTGTGGTAGCACAAACCAATAATAATATTACGTGAGTTTTTGTCTTTTGGATTAAATGAATTTTTAGTTTTGTGTTTTTGGAAGTCGGTTTTAATTTTTTTGGTAAAATTTTGTTTATTTCTCGCTTTTAAGTGACTTAGTTCGTAATTTCTCTAAGTTACAATAGCCTAATGTCAACTGCACATCACCTTTTACAAAATATTGCTTTTCCCGACGCAGGGACGTTAATTGTTGAGGAGTTCTCCTGGTACATCACCATTAGTTCAACTTCGCCATATACATTGTGACGAGCATAATTTTTTTAGAAACCATATTAAAGTTTCGGAACCCGTGAAATACCTATTATTGAGTAGTTCCGATGACCATCTGTGGTCTTCATCATCAGTTCCACTTCTACAAATTTTGCTTTCCAAAAGCAAATGAACGATTTACTATAAAAAATACCCAAATCGCTATAGGTGTGCCTATAATTTTTGAAGAGTTCCCTCGATTTCTCCAAGATCCCATCATCAAATCCCGACTTGGTGGCAATGGGACCTAATTGGGAGTATACCCTTTCAAACAAAAAAAGAGTTTTCCAAATCGGTCCAACCGTCTTCGAGTAATCGGTGAACATACATAAAAAAAAAAACATTCTTACAATTGAACATAGAACCTCCTCCTTTTTGGAAGTCGGTTAAAAAACAGTTAAATGATAGACAGTGACGCCTTAACTGTTTTCAGACCCTGTAGCTGTTAGGTACAGTATTAGAAACCAGTGTTATATTGGTCAGTACCTACTATTGTGTAAAGCAGTTTTATTTACTAATCTTTAATGTTATTTAATAAAGAGGCACATTAACCTAAGCAAAATGTAACCTTAACTTAAAAATATTAATGAAAGAAATCAGTTTTACTGACTTAAAAATTCATATAGGAATAAAACTTACGGTTTGTTACAGCACGGTCCCTCTGGCAACTAGCAGTGGGTGACGGAGAGTGTAGACTGTTGTTGATTGTTAATTTTATCTATAGAACGTTAGGTACCTTCAATGCTTATATTCAATATTCATTGGTTAGGTTACGTATCAATTACAGTTTGTTATCAACCGGGGTCTTTGTTGCTATCGCAGTTGTTAAAAAGATTATGTAATTCAACCTTTTGCTGGTAAGTAGGTGAAAAAACAACATACAATCGAATTGAGAACCTCCTCCTTTTTTGGAAGTCTATTAAAAAGGATGGAAAATGGGAACTGGTCAAGCGCGTTTCGGATGTTGACATAGCACATTTCAAAGTCATTTGTAATGCTTTTTGCTTTCATTTCGTGATTATAGGGCCAATCTACCTCTTTCGTTGTACTGCGCGCTACAGTTAACAAAATGAGGAGATAAGACAATTTGTAACTAACATTATTTATGTGCACGACAGTGGCGTCAAGCACACTTTGAAGCACCACACGATCGGACCCGCACCCGTATTAATTTGAAATTCCTCGGGGGAACTGTGTGAAATCCGTTCTTAGCTCAAGTCTCCTGCCCATAAACTATCTACCTGCCACAGCTTTATAGCTTAAGTACCTAGTTTACGAGATATTGTGTTTAGTCAGTGAATGATGTTTCGCTTTTATAATTAGCTAGCTGCGGATACGGTAGTATCTCTAAGTAGTTTGTGGCTAGCTGTGCCCCACAGTTTAACTCACGTTGGTTTTGGAACTCCAAAGTAACCTTCCCTGAACTTCCACAAATATAAATAAATAAATAAATAATAAATAAATAAAGCCTTTATTCTACTACTTCTTCCTTTTACAATTTTAACCTATTATAATAAGATATATGACGAATATAAATAAAATTAATTTCAGCTAGTAACGTGAATTTAAATAGTACCTACCAATAATAATATGAAGTTTATAACAATATGATTAAAATGAATAGTTGGTAATATAATATAGTTGTGTCTTTTTTCAATAGAGTACGTAAATGAATTTATATATTTGGGCCAAATGGTTTCATTTCAAAGTTGCACTAAAAATGAGGTGCAAAGAAGGAAAGCCATCGCTTGGAAAAAATATTGGAGTTTTAAAGAGATAATGAAAAATAAACAAATAAGCATAAACATCAAGAAAAAACTTTACGAAGTAGCTATTCTCCCACGATTGACATACGGTTGTCAAAGCTGGTCTCTGAAAAATGATGATGAAAACAAACTAGCAATCTGCCAAAGGAACATGGAGCGAAACATGTTAGGTATAAAACAAACAAACAAAATTATAAACAAAATCATTAGGAAAAAAAACGGGTATAGTGAGCATTATTAAGAGGATAAGATCTCTGAAGTGGAAGTGGGCCGGACATATTTGTAGGATGGAAAATAACCGTTGGACTAAAAGAGTAACTGAGTGGATACCAAGAGAGGATAAAAGGTGCAAAGGTCGCCCAAAGAAAAGGTGGGAAGATATTTTCATGGAGAAAGCGGGTGCGCAGTGGATGACTAGGGCCAGGGACAGAGCTAAATGGAGAGAGCTGGGGGAGGCCTACGCCAAGGAAGGCGACTACTACTTCACAAATATATCACGATCAAAATTAGCCAAATCGGTCCAGCCATTCTCGAGTTTTAGCGAGACAAACGAACAGCAATTATATTTTTATATAGATATAAGAGATAGGTACCTATAAGTACTAAAAAATGTAAATCGACTTCAAAAAACACGAAAATGCACTATATCTAACAAAAAAACGAAAACCATAATACCGATTTAATCCAAAAGATAAAAGTAGACTATACACTCCCAATAAAAAGGAGTTGCAGAGAAAATGAACCATTCAATAGTGGTGAAACTTGTTGGCGGATGCTGCTCTAGGTAAAGAATATTGGGCAGAAGCAAACAAACTCACTTTTGCATTTATAAGGACTGTTCCCGCGGTTTCACCCGCAATAAAATTCCAGGATAAACTACCTGTATCTATAAACCTTCCTCTGGAACCACTCTATCTATTGGTTAAAAACGCATGAAAATCTTGTCAGTAGTTTTTGAGTTTATCGCGAGAGATAGACAGACGCGGTCACGTCCAGCCACATATTCTGGCTAAGGTGTAGAGTTTGAGAAGTTAGGCCTTGTAGAGTTATAAGCTTGGCTCTACTTTTTAACTTTGCCCCTCAAATGAACTCGTCTTGGCATCATTTTACATGAATGAATATATTTTTGGTGGGATATATACTACTACTACTATTAACAACCATACAAAACCACTTGCCATACAAACATTGCCTAATAATAAAGGCAATGTAAAATAATTTAAATAACTACTGGATAATATATAATATTACTAGCTTTTGCCCGTCCGAGGCTTCGCTCGCTTTAATGTAGATTTTATCAACCAATTTTCTGTCAACTTTCTATCCCTCGGACACAGTAAGTAGGTATAGGTACCTACTTACTTACTTTTTCTGGATGAAAGGTGCTCTATATGTCCTCTATAGTCTATCCATAACCTCGCCTATCTAACTGAAGATATAAAAAAGATTACATAGTACCTATCATATTGTAGTAGTAACATTATAGTAGCGTCATATTACATAATAACAACATGTGTGATCCACATTAGGTAGATATGTCTGTACAAAAACGTATATTTCTAACGATTAGAAGGCGGCTTTAAAAGCTTGGTCCAGGTCGGCGACGAGATCTTCAGTGTCCTCCAGCCCCACCGAGAGGCGTATGAGAGAGTCCGTGATGCCGAGCTCGGCTCGCTGCTCCGCCGGCACCGACGCGTGCGTCATTACCGAACTGCAACATTTAAACAAGTCCAAGATTAATTTTCGACTAATTTTAAGTAGCCATACCACCCTGCATATCGAAGGGTGAATGATTGTATACAGGATGTAAAATTAAACGGGGAACGTATTGAAACCCTCGATAATTCATGTTAAATGGAGCTAAAAATTATAAATAAATAAAAATCACTAATAAATAAGTGAGAAAACTTATTTGCTAAATACAAACTTGATTTTGTGCGGGCGAATGACTCTTACATGTGATGTGACCTGCCAATGGCAATACAAAGAACAAAGGCGTTGAATGATCCTTAGGGTGTGATCCGCAATCGCTTCAGCTATTTGTGCGCTCAATTTTATAGTATATATTTTTCTACGTAAAAAACGAATTTCTTCTTTATCTAGTTGAATTAAGTCTATATATTTATTATTTGGGACGATATTTGAGACGATAATCGAGTAATGAACACCGTCCTTCAATACGTCTTTCATCTAACATTACAACCTGTATAGTGGTATATCACAGTTATCTTCGCCTCGTTTGTCCCATGGATGAAGAATGGCGAATTTTGAACATAGTGGTTATATTCCCATCGGTATGGAAATTGTTCTCTCATTTGTCACCGGTGACGGACACAAAAAGCATTGATCCATGTACCTACCTACCTAAGTTAAAGTCAGCATTCAAATAAAGTTAAACTTTAGTAGTGAGAAAACTTTATAGTATTTAAAAGTAACAGTGGGCCAATTCCGCTCACGCCAAACACAACCTCTTCCATCTATCTCTCGTCTATCTGTCCATCTATCTGTCATTGCCACACCATAGAATTGATACCTATTTCTTTGGACCCTGAGCAGGAAACTGACTTTCAAAAGAGTCATGTTTTAACTTGGGGAACTATCTAACATTGTCATTGGCGATTTGCCATAATTGAAGAAGTAGATGAAGAGATTGTTATTATTAAGAAACATTGTCATTGGCAAATTATAATTATAGACGCCATTATTAAAGAAGAAGAAGAAGTTACTGAAATTTTATATTATCTTGCGAAGTCTGAAAAAGACTTAAAAACTCGGAAAATCTCATTGAACTAATATTACTAGCGTAGAAAAACTCTTCATTTGACTTAAGAAGTCAGACTTTTACCAAGATTTCGGACTCTTCCAGAAGAGTTATTTAGAGTTAATAAAACTTTCTGTTGAAAAATTGTACGGCTACGTAAAAAACACATGATGATGCAACGTGGGTAGGTAGGTAGGTCGGTAGGTAGGTATAGGTACCTACTACCTACCGGGCATTTTAGAGCGTTTTTATTATGGAATGTGTTTGTATGTAACTCGGACGAAATAATGAGGTATGTAGGTAACTTATCGGTTAAAACTCCACTAACAGTATTTGATCCAATTCCGTCATTTACGATAGAAAGAAAGAAAAATGAAAAATGAGTTTATTAGCTATAGCTAAATAGCGATAGCTATATGTATATAACATGATATAACATATTTTATTCTGTATCTCGATATATGACACTCCTTGTCTAGATTTCAAAACTGACGCATCAAAATTAATATTCTACTTAATACCTACCTACTTATTGACTTTCAGGGAGGACGGTTTTTGACTACCTACAACAAAAGTTTGGATTGATCTTACGGTAACACTGCGAGACTCTCGAATCCTCCCAAACTTTCAGCAAGCATGAAGATTTTCAAAGAGCTAAAGAATGTTCTAGACTCTTTCAATCCCCCGCTGTGGATGAAACTGAACACTCCCGAGTGACCGCTACTTTGCTTCTTGGCAACTGCGTGCTGAGGGTGGGACGGAAGCCCTAGAAAATACAAGGATAGTGTAACACAAGTAATATGAGTAGGTACTGCTGGTACAAAGGAAAAGGGGGGCTAATATATAAAAACTTTTTTCATTACTCATGCTCGGAAAGTAGGTCTGAAGTTGCCTGAGAAGCGGGTTGAAAGTAGCCCTTTTCAGCCCTAGGGAGAATCGCTTTCAACTGACAACTGTCAAATTATTAAAAAAAAACTAGGTCTATTTTCACATTTCTATTGAACCATGTTTCAACTTTCTATACAGCCAGCGCGATGTAAAATTGAAATAACGTAAAATTTAAGTAGGTATTAATTAAAATAGAATTCATTCACTTTTTCTTAAGCTAATTCCTATTTATATTTTTTTATTTTCTTTAATTAATACTTAATAATTAAAGAAAATATTTTTTTTAGGTCGCCACAATGTAAATAAAAAATACTGGCTGAATAGCTAGCCGGCCAAAGAAAAAGAAATAGGTGGGAAAGTGTCAAGCGACTATCCGATCTTCACTCATTTTTTCTTTAGCTAATTCCTATTTTTATTTTGACTTTCCTTGCATTCGTAATGAAAAGCACAGTGTTACCCTCGAGAGAAAGTAACTTATTTAGTGCCTCGAACTATCCCCCCTAAACCCCGTCTCGGCACTAAATGAGTTACTTTCTCCCCTTGGATAACAATATACTATTTCAACTTTTAAAAAGAAAGGTTCTCTGTTTCCCCAGTACTAGTATGTATTTGTGTGTATGCAGAGGCGGATTTACCAGCAGGCTGAATAGGATAGAGCCTAGGGCAGCAGATTTTAGGGAGGGCGAAAAAACTATTGTGCAATCCATGGTGCAATCATAAGTAAATATAACGTTAGGTTTACAAAAAATCTAGGAATTGACACATTTATCCACTAGTACCTACAAAATCATTAAGTTACAATTTCATTGATAAAAAATTGCAATTAACATGATTCGGCACAGTTCGGCAACCTTTTCTCAAATAAGGGCCACAAATGTGTTGAGGATATTGGAGTGGGCCATATTTCATCTAATAAACATAATTAGTAGATAAAACGTAATATTTAAATTTTTAACCATATTTATTGTTACTTTTCAATGTTGGTATATAATAGGCACAAAATTAAGGAAGACTTATAAAACTAATGCGATTTTTGAGGTTGTATACTGGACTTGAAAGTATCGCGTCTTCATTGTTGAATCGGTCAAGTAAGGTTGCCAGTGTTGGGTGCCAATTTCCACGGACACAAAACAAAGCAACAAAAACTTATTTCAATTAGAGTTTTTAAAAAATGTGTGAGGTGCGGCGTCGTCGTCGTGTGGAACGGGCTCTTACATGCGCGGGCCGCATCGTAGCGTAGTGGCCGGCCCGCGGGACGCTGGTTGCCGACTCCTCGGCAAAGTTTGAATATCCTACTGGCGGCAAATGTGTAAGTCTGCCACTGTGTGTAGGTAACTATGTGATTTTTTCATAAGATACCCAACCGATTTTAGTGATTCTTTTAGGTACTTGAATAGGTAAATATTCTATGTATATTTCTATAGAACACTTATACGTATAGGTATGTATATAAAAAAAAAAACATACGTACAGCTGAACACAGAACCTGCTCCTTTTTGGAAGTCGGTTAAAAAGGGTTTACCTTCAGGGTGATCCATGTAAATTCAATTAAGGGCTCATGCCCACGGGACGGTTTTAACACGGCCCGGTTTTTTGCCGGCGCCGGGTATAAACCGTCCGAGCTTGCACACAAGACGGTTTGTACACGACCCGGTTTCATGGAGGCGTAGACGCGGCGACCACCGTGCCCGGTGGCGAGCCGGCGCTAGCGCCGGCGTCGTGTGCTTGGCTTCATAGTGTCCCATACAATACTGACGACCGGACGTAGATCCGGTTTGATGCCGGGCTTAGCTCCGGCGAAAAACCGTCCCGTGGGCATGAGCCCTAAGACTGATAAATTTAGTTACCTGGATGCAAAACTTTAACCACTTTAGGATGATTTTCCAACCACTTGGCAATGACAATGGAAGATTTCTTGTGATGCTCCATACGCAAGGCCAAAGTTTTTAAACTCCTGTTGACGAGGTAGCAGTCGAAAGGCGAAGGCACAGCTCCAAGCGCTATCAAATAGACGCGTCACGCGAATTAATGATTGTCTGCTAGCTGATTAAGGTTATTCATCATAATTCATTTAACATATCTATTATTTTGAAAAGGTGTTTTTTTATGGCAATGCCATTATTATCTCTCTTAATTCTTTATAAAAAAATAATTACACCAAAATAATAATTAGGTTTATATTCCCCGCTATTGACCAAAAATAATTCAAATAATTTTTTTTTTGAGAAAATTGATTGTTTTTTTTTAAAGCGTTCACTTGATATTGATCACTAACCATTTACGCAGCGTAGGTAGGTACATACGCAACGGAAGCTCTCAAAGGAAATATTTTATGAACCATCCAATATAATAATTTTTTTTTTAATTCGAACCAGTAGTTCCTGAAATTAGCGCGTTCAACCAAACAAACAAATATAGAGCTGTTGCTTTATTACATTACAGTTTATATGTAAATTACAGTTTATATGTAAATACTAGCTGTCCCCGCGGTTTCACCCGCTTGAGTTTCGGAATTCCCGCAGGAACTATTTTTTTCTAAAATAAAAGTAGCCTGAGTTACTCCTTATAACATCAGCTATCAGCCAGTGAAAGTCCCGTTAAAATCGGTCCCGCCGTTTCAGAGATTATCCGGAACAAACATGCAGACAGACAGAGACAATTTTTATAAATTGATTTTTTAATGTAAGTAAAGTTTGCATTTAGTGAAAAGCTGTTAATTTGAAATTACAAACAGACACTTCAATTTTATTTATACATAGTATGTATAGATGAATAGATATGCTGAGATTAGAAGTAGATATCAAAGAATAGTAGATGCTTACACTTTTGTAAAAGTCGTAGTCTCGTTTCCAAGTCCTTGTCATTGAGAATTGCAGCTCCCATTACTACATCAGAATGTCCGTTCATGTACTTCGTCAGCGAGTACATGACAATGTCGGCGCCCAAGTCCAGCGGTTTTTGGAAATACGGTGTGAGGAATGTGTTGTCCACCACTACGAATATATCTTTACTAATACTCTTGGCCGCCTTTGATATCGCTTCGATGTCTAGAACCTTCATCAAAGGATTTGTTGGGGATTCCAACCAGATCATCTAAAGAGAAAAGAGAAAAGTAGGTAGGTATTTACAATGCTGAAAAAAGTGTGATAAGTTATTGAATTCGAAAAAACCCAAATAAATTTCAAATTAAGTAATGCCATGATTCCGATTACTCGAAGACGGTTGGGACGATTTGAAAAATAGTTTTTGTGTTTGAAATCGTATATCTACTTCTAGGTTCCAAGTTGGTCCCGTCGTTGTCACCAAATCGAGATCTAATGATGGGATCTTGGAGAAATCGAGGGAACTTTTCAAATATTACAGGCACACCTATAGTGATTTGGATATTTTAAATTTTTTTATAGTAAGTACTAAGTAAATCGTTCATTTGCTTTCGGAAAGAAAAATTTGTCAAAAGAGAATGATGAAGACCACAGATGGTCATCGGAGCAACTCAATAATACGTTTAAATTTAATGGTCGTCACAATACATAGATATACAAGTTACATACAAGTGTAACTGACGGTCAAGTACCAGGAGAAGTCTTTTTTATGTTTTTACTAGCTGTCCCCCACGATTTCATCCGCGGTATTTTCGGAGTTTCCGCGGGAATTCCGAGAAAAAATTACTCTATGTCTTTCTTTGTATTACCCCTGACAGTAGTTTACGGTGATTAGCTGTTCCCCGCATTAATTCCGGAGTTCCCGCGGGACAACGGACAAGTCGCTAAACTGAAAGTCGCTCAAAGACAAATTAACATAATAATAATAATTAATACAGTAATCTGTAATTTTTATAAACATAAAAATTACAGAATTTTGCCTACTGCAGTGGTTTATACCTACTTATCTCACCTTGGTGTTCGGCTTGATCGCTTTCTTTACGTATCCAATGTCCGTAAAATCAGTAAAAGTAGTCTCAACACCCATTCTCGCTGACACCGTTCTGTAAATTAAGTAATTATTGTTTAATGTTTAGTAGGGCAGCTGTCCCCCGCGGTTTCACTCGTATTAATTTTGGAGTTGCCTTGGGAATTTCGGCATAAAAAGTGGCCTATATCACTCAGGATTACCTTAGCTTCCTATAAAGGAATTTACAAAACAGTTCAGTAGATCCAGAGATTACCTACCCCCTACAACATCACAAACTCACAATTCACAAACACAAACTTTCTTCATGAAGGGCCAGAAAGTTTATGAAATTTCAGGGGAGGGCCAAAAAAAAGAAATTGTTTTGAAATCAGGCGACTTTCGACTCGTTTCATCCTGCAGAGTTTACCTGCGCCTTTCACGTTACCGCGACTTAACTATAACTCTATCCACGGAGACAAGTTAATATGGAAAACATGACTCTCGTTTGTGATTGGTCAGCGATACGTACAGAGTACGTGTACCCGTACTGGCATTCATGGCATTCAGAATGGTTTACGTCCACTGATTTTTTGTCTTTGTCATTTGTATGAGATTTCGTGACAGAGAGAGCGCTATATTAACTTGTCTCCATAGTCTAGTTGGCTTCTTTATCTACATAATATACCTAGTCAAAATTTAATTATTACCATACATTTCGCAGGACCGCTGCAGGCCGGATTAAATCCTTTCGCGGGCCGGAGTTGGCCCGTGGGCCGTCTACTTTGCCCACCACTGGTATTTATTTATTTATTTATTTTTATATTCAACAAAATTCCACAGCACATGACAGTAATTACAAACAAATTTCATAAATGTATATGGATATAAATTGAACGAGGGAACGGTAGGTATTCAAATTGAGAGTAGGAATGTTGCCGACGCGACGCGCTGACAATGATTATATAGGTAGGTTGAGCGCTATTCATATCACTTTTCCTTTGTGTTACGCGTTAACATACGTTTTTATTTAAGGGTTTTTCCATGATTTGTGTTTGTTTCTATTTTAATTTTAACCGACTCCCAAAAAAGGAGGAGGTTCTCAATTCGACTGTACCTATGTATGTAGTTGTTTTTCTTTTTTATTTATTTACTGAGCATGAATTATCGACTTATCGACTGCTTGAATAAGTCCCTCGTTTAAATTTACAAATGGATACCTACTGTAATATGTATAGGTACCTTTTACTTTATACGTAAACCTGATGGGTCGTGTACTATTTACCTGAAGAGCCTGTTAGTGCCGCCGTAGACATCGTCAGATGACACGATATGGTCGCCCGCGCTCAGCAGCGAGGCGATGGTGGTGATGGCACCGAGGCCCGAAGCAAACGCCAGCCCGTACAGCCCGCCATCTAGTGCAGCCAAGCATCGCTCCAACACGCTCCTTGTTGGATTACCCGATCGTCCGTATACGAAACCCTAAATATTTTTCCAATAATTAAGTAGGTAACTGCATAATATGTCAAATAATAAAACCTCAATTGCATTTACGTTAGGTAAGGTACTCAGAAGAATAAGTTATTCTTCTGAGGTAAGGTACTTGTTAGGTAAGTACAGACTAGGGTAGGTATTCAAACTCTAACAATAAGCGTAGGTACTGACTTGACTGACTGAGTTAAGAGTTAGTCTCGCTCATTGCACTGGAATATGAAAAAGATAAACCACTTTGACAGTGTGTCGAGTAAGTTTTTACTTACATGGGCCTAAGACTAACTGTCTGCCAAACAAGTGTCAGCCCACAGCGTCAGCCGTATCTTGGAATTGGAAGCTCAGAAGAATAACTGTTGGAAGTCAATTCTAAATCGCGTGAGCGGTGTGTTTGGGGGTGGGCGTCAAATTTCGTTATTGCCATTGCCAATTGCCAGTAAATAACTCTATATTTAAAACAACAAGTTTGTACGCGCATTTTGATTATAAGCCAACAGGCTTCATCTTCGACTTCAGTTTCGGTCAATAATCGAGTTCGGTCGGAGACAAACGATACGTGGAGTTTCACACTTGTCAAAAACTTGACCTACATAATAATTATAATAATGCTAAAAGAGTGCCTCAAGTAACATGTGATATTGTATATCTAGTTGATTCCAAATTGAAGATAAGATAATAGCAAAGCTAATTTTTAAAATAAATATGTAACAATTTGAACATTATTATCTTTAAATGATCTCTAAAGAAATATAGGTAGATCCATATATCTATAGCAAAGATACCTACTAATGTAGCTATACCTAATAAATGTATCATATTATGTCGGTTTCCGCAATACAAGCATACCAAGGTATATACCCACAGCTTAGGCTCAATTTACTTTTTTGGAAGTGGACGATACGTCATACTATCGAGACAGGACTGGAAAGCAAAACCCTATGTTCATCACAAAAAGTCGGCCCCCACCAAGAACCCGGATAGATTTGAGGATCGGCGGCATAATTAAATGGCCATTTTCGCCAGTCCAGCAATATATTTTTTTTCTTGATATACTTATATTTTATCTTTAATTCTTATGTAGGTGTGTTTCGTACTCCTAACGTATTTGTAATGTAAATTGTATGTGTTTCGTAAGTTCTTTGTGTTTGAGTGGGTCCATTGAATGGTTTAGATTCACAATAATTGAACCCAGCAGGTGAAGCTGTTGTCGAGATCCAGATCAATATGGGCGTGGAACGGCGCGAAATTCCGATCTCGCCAAAAGACGTAGTCACGTCTAGTCGTTCAACCACACTTTCAGTTCCATGACTCGTGCGCTGAATGCCATTTCATGCCTATTAATTATATTATTATAAATTAATTATTACTGCATGTTCAAGTGGAGCGGTTTGTTGGAATGTTGAGGCTGTTACTATGGGCGCCACAACAGCACCACTCTTTGACTGTTCAGTTTCGTGGCCGGCATGGATTGCCAGGGTGGCGAAGCCGGGCTTCTGAATCAAAAATCCACTTTCGGCCATCTGAGAAATTAAATAATAAATCATATTAGTCCTAGATCAAAGTAAACCAGAAAATAAAGCTACAAAACAGGTACTTGACGACTATGTACAGTGAAAGGAATTATATTTTTTCCATGGATAATATCAAGTAGTAGATAGTATTTAAAAAAACAACTTCATTTAAAAAAAATCGTTTAGTGTCTTTTAAGTTCTACCCTATACTTAGCTTGTAGGTCCCATCTTAAATTTTTCGGAATTTTTGCCCCGTAATAAAATAATTATATTGCCCAAGTCATATTAGACGCACATATTTCACCAACTATTGAATAAAAAAATATCCATTGACTAAAATTCAGTTTGAAATATAGGTACATAGGTGCAGGGTACGTCCCCCGCCAAGACGAGCCAAGCAAAGCGCAAGAGCACTACCTATCTTTTCTCAAAGCGCTTCATCGTTTTTTTAACCCCATATAACTTGGGTTTCACTTATACCAGATAAACAAAATGCTCGGGATATGTTGTTAATAGCAAACTTATTAAACATATAACGTTTTAATTGTATAGCTCTCATACTTTAGATTTTATTGATATCTAAAAAACCCCGATTTCGTCACTGATGATCAACAAAATTCTTAGGGTATTTCCTAATGTCCTAGAAAGCTGAAATTTGGTATGTAAGCTAGTATTAGTACCTACACAAATAACAAAAAAATTATAAAACTTGTAACTTTTATCCCCCAACCTCTTAAACAAGGGGATGGAAGTTTGTAGCTAGTTAGACCTTGTATAGAGTTAGGGCGTGTAGAGTTAGAAGCTTGACTCTACATGAGATCTGTGGGGTTAGTCAAGTTGACACTCTACAATCGTTAACGCGTAGAAAATTTATGTAACGAATCGTCATGTCACTTGGTCAGCCAATCAAAACTCTAGTTTTCACTTGGTCACGCAAAATTAGAGTTTTGATTGACTGACCTGATGATTGTGACATTCGTTACTTATGCTTTTTATGCGTTAACGATTGTACAATGTCAACTTGGCTACCCTGCTGATAACTTTTGAAAGTGTGAGTCATACGGTCTCGTCTTAGCCACATTTTACGAGAAAATGTTTTTGTTGGGACTTGGGATTAAGATTTTTCAAGATTTTTTGTAATGACAGCTGATGTGTATGAATATTTATTTTTCCATCCCACATTATAGACAAAGAATAGTAACTAGGTATATTACCTTATTAAGTAGGTACTATTTAATAATTTTAATAATTTTGCACTATTGTGCAATCTCTATTCTCTTTCTAGTTTAAGCCACCACAAACACTTTTCACTCGCTTTTTATCTTATATACTCAATAATAATCATATTAATGGACTAATTAGAATTTTGATTTTCATACTATGGAGAGTAAAAAAAGCGTTAGAATAGAACAAATGCATTCCCAAATATATTATGTTCACACGCTTTTTTATCGCGCACTGTTCGATTTTCGACGTTGAGCGTTGGACGAATTGATATGAATTGAGCATACGGAACTCCGTGTTTCTTTTTTAATGCGATGTTAAAAAAGCCCTCGTGCAAACGAACGAACTTATTACATGCCTGTGCAGTGTGCCCACTGCCCCACTATAAGTTTTGTAGAAAATACCTACACACTAAACTGGGTACTTTGAGAATTAATAATCTGTTGTTTTAATGGATTGAAAATAGTATTTTCAATATCTAGTAGGTATCTACTATTCCGTAGTTATAAATTACTTTTAACGCTGAAGAAGTAGGATTTTATTAGGTAAACTAGTATTAGTACGTAGTATATTTACTCTGAGCTAGTATTAATTACTAGCGGTTCCCCGCGGATACACCCACGGTAAATTTGGAGTTCCCGCGGGAATTCCGGGATAAATAGTTGCCTATGTCCTTCTCTGTGCATCTGACCAACGTGTATGCAAAATTTCATGGTGATCGGTTGAGCCGTTAAGCCGTGAAAGCGTTATAAACAAACAAACAAAAGACCCACTTTCGCATTTATAATATTAGTTAGGATTCTAAAATAATAGGTATAACCACCTACACCTACATACCTACGTAAAAGGTCGGTAAGACAATGGTTAGAACGGCCAATCCGTACCTATCTAAGTAATATTTTTTTTACCAATGCTCGTACGTACGTTAGTTTTGATTTCACAATAATTATATATTTCCTTTGTCCACAAAATGTAGGTTTCTCCGTGAGCAAAAAATTAATATTAGGTGACAGACTAATACAGCGAAAACCTCAAAAAGTCCGCTATTTAGCATAAATCTTAGGTAGGCTGAAGTTTGGTAAGATACTTTTAGACCAGACTTTACAGGACCTAAATGGGACTGCTGTGCATACTGAAAGGTTTACTATAACCTTAAACCTTTCAGTAAAACCTTATAGTAAAATTGTTAACATGCGGTGTCTACACATTGGAAATGGATGGAAAAAAGATGCAAAACCAGTGACCGACGCTACTCTGTATGTAGTATGCTGTATGTACATACATACATAGGTATGTACATACAGCATACATACATTACTAGGTCTGTAATCGAATGTGTGATCGTTCTTTAGTGATATGGGTAGGTAGGTATCTTATTTCATTTCATATCACATCCTGTAGTCATGGGCGTATCCACATAGGTTGGTACTTGGTACTAGGTAGGTACAATAAAGAGTTTCCGATTAAAGTAGGTACCTATGTGAAATCAAACGCGTCTGCTAGGTAATTCTATTTATACCCATAAAGTCGAGGTTACGTTTGTAAATAATATCGGAATTCCAGCTAAAAATCCGAAATTAACGCGCGGGTGACATCGCTGAAATTTTCCATACGCGTTGCCCTAGGGATAAAGAAAAGGATATCTATAGGGTAGGTACTTTTTAGTCTGAAAGTCCCGCGGGAACTCTGAAATTAACGCGAGTCTCCTTACCTCACGTTAATTTCAGAGATCCCGCGGGAATTCCGGGATAAAAAGTAGCCCAAGTTACGCCTTATAACATCAGCTATCTGCCAGTGAAAGTCCCGTCAAAATCGGTCCAGCCGTTTCAGAGATTACCCGAAACAAACAGACTGACAGAGAAAATTTTTAAAGATACATTTTTTGATGTTAGTACTGTATTATGAATTTGGTTAAAAGCTGTTAATTTGAAATCACAAACAGACACTTCATTTTATTTATACATATGTATACATATATATAGATTTGTAATAATTTTTATACGATTTACCGAACGGAATTGAATTAGGATGAAAAAAAATACATAATTATAGCGTTAATAGACCACAATATAAGCTAAAAACCAAAGTGTCCAGACATAAAATTTAAATATAGATATGTAGGTTAAAAATTTACAATCCCTGAAGTTATAAACATATGTACCTATATAAAATATAATAGATAATAACGTTCAAAATTTCATCATCTGTTTAATGTAAAAATGTAGGTACCTACTTATAATTTAAATAATATCAAAAAACTTACTTTATAGACTTTATGAAGAAAATATTAATTTGCGACGGTGTGTAAAGTTCTTAAAAAAATGGATTTTTTTGAAAGACGCGGCTACATAACTTCACCGTTTGAACTCGTTTGCAAAATACGACCACTTCCACACACCTATCACCTAGAACGTAGTGATTAAATAATTATTATCTTTGCTATCACTCAATGAAAAATGTCTGGAATGAGAAAATTGGACTTATGGAAGTAATGCGAGTAATAATCGAGTGATATCATTCCAAGAGGTGATGCAACATCAACCATTACGAGACATCACACCATTAGATGCCCGACACCTACATGGCTCTCTCAAAGATATCTACTAGTAATCGGTATTACCAAAGGTACAGCTACAGACCTATTACGTAATATCTCATGAAGGATATGACCGCTAGCAGCTACACTAGGTCCATTTTCCTTTAGAACATGTCGAGTAATTTTTGAGTGTTAAGACTAGAGTGATACCTACGTAATGATTTCGTGTGATGTCACCCGACTGGAAAAGTTTCAATATTAGCAATGATTTGCGCTTGTGTAGAGAAAACAGATCACACAACACCAAACCCAGCACCGTGACCACTGACCAGATTTAAATTGACAAACTGCCAGTTGCTGGACTAAAAACTACTTAAACCTGCTAAATATTTCCAAAAAAATATCTAAAATTACTCTAATATATAGAATGTCTTTGCTCTAAAGTCTAAACAATTATATTATTTTGTAAAAAAAATTTGTAAAAAATTATTTTGTAAAAAAAATAATACAATAATAACATGTTTGTAGTTCACACGTGATAGAAGGAAAACCTTTAAAAATGTGATGTCCGAGATAAGGGGGCGTCCATTAATTACGTGAGGCGTTTAGGGGAGGGAGGGGGTCGAGCTGATTACCCTGAGTGATTACCCAATCTTACGTTGGGGAGAGGGGGGCCTCAGGTATCACGTAATTTTTTTTTCATTCTTTTACCTATTTGTGAGTGTCATTATGTCATCACTACATAGTATAAAACAAAGTCGCTTGTAACGAGGCGGCTATATGCCACTCGTTATGATATCCCGCCTCATTTCTAAAACTTTTTATTTTTTTTATAATTTGTTCTACGTAATTTTTTTTTTATAATTTGTTCTACGTTACACGCTTTCTCTGTCCCTATATCCCTATGTATGCTTAAATCTTTAAAACTACACAACGGATTTTGATGCGGTTTTCACCAATAGATAGAGTGATTCATGAGGAAGGATTATATCTATATTTATATCTATATTAACCCGGAATTACCGCGAGAACTCGAGAAATACCTGCGGATGAAACCGCGTGGCAATAGGTAGTCCCTACTCGTATTAAAATAATCTGTGCTACTATTATGAATGCGAAAGTAACTCTGTCTGTCTGTTACGCTTTCACGCCTTAACGGCTCAACCGATCATGATGACATTTTGTACACACGTTGTCAGAGGTCCAGAGATAACAGAGAAGGACATAGGTAGGGTAGGTAATTTGTATCCCGGAATTCCTGCAGGATCTTCGACATTTCCGCGGGTGAAACCGCGGGGAACAGTTAGTATATTGTAAAGGGGAAATATTTAATTTTTGTTTGTTTGTTGCGATTTTACTCAAAAACTACTGGACCAATTTAAAAAATTCTGTCTACAGTAAAATGTTGCATTATCCTTGAGTAACGTAGGCTATATTGTAACCCAAAATTCCCGGGGGTGAAACCGCGGGGAACAGCTAGTAATCAATATAATAAAATATAATAACTAAATCAAAATCAAAAAAATGGGCGCGATCTACAAGCGAGTAAATAATATAGATAGGGCCGCCGCCTGGGCCATCTGTGGGGCAATCCGTAAACTTACTGATAACACGAATTTTATTTTATTTTTAAATTCTCTGTCGGCCCCCTTCTTTGTAGTCACCATTGTCAGTCTCCCACGCCTCTGATATGACTTTACACATTTTATTTCCATTTTTTTTTTTTTTTATAAAATCAACATTAAATGAAACAATTACAAAAATGACAAAAGATCTGTAGATAGTTCTAAAATATCCGTTTAGGGGTGCGAGTATTATATCATCTGTGGTTCTACGTTCAATAAGAGTAACCAATTTAAAAGGAAATCTGAAAACGAAAAAAAATATAGAATACAACACTGTATTAACATGAAAAATTAAAAAATTATAGAAGAAAAGAAAATACATTTATTTCAGCACAACACACAAGAAAAAGAAACAAACATCAAGTGCCTAATCTAAAGAGACATAGATAACTCAGATTAACTAGACATATGTCTAAAGATAATATCTCTTGCGTGCTGCACATTGGGCACATTTTGTAAACGAAATTTTTTTATTTTTTTTGGGGGGGGGATAGTACGGAAGTGTGTGAAGGTGATTTATTTTAAACATTGTACGAGTATAAATATAAGAAACGTAATCAATTTTAAAAATTCAAGATTTATTATAAGTATAATCAAGACGACATAAATACATAATATGACATGGACAATGTAGTCATCAGGCCCAATATTCTAAAATTTCTAAATCGAATCGAATATAAAATTGTTTATTTCATACACTACTCATACAGTCAAGAGCATGCAAGCTTTTCAGCTTAGACTCACTTTGCACCAGTCTTACACGCGAAGGGTACAGTACACGTGATTCTCTTGACGGTCAAATAAAACTTCGATTCGATTCGATACCGAAGTTTTAAAATACAGCGTCTGAGAGATAGTTGGCGAAAATCTTTCAGTATTTTGTCCCACGCTGAAAAAAGGAACAAATGATGGAAACGATTGGCACTTGGCACGAAACTTGGTCGAGATAATTTTGTTACACCTCATAGGTACCTACTAATATTATGAAAAATGGGAAATTAATCTGGGTAAGCTAGCAACCTTTGTTGTAGTATAACACGACATATAACGGAACGCATGGTACCGACCTCAGAAGAATAACTAAATCTTCTGAGGTACCGACATGTCGAGTGATTACCTTCTCTCTGGTCGCGACATAGTCGCCATTATGGGATAAGGACTATGTAATTTGGCAAGATTATACATTAAAATAAGAACTAATAAGAAGGCAAATGAATGTTGATTTTTTTGTTATATTTATACCATAAGCTAAAAAAACACATTTACATGAAAATAAATCATTACACACCGATGAAATATTACATTCTCCGTTTTCCTTTCATTACGGCTCTTACAGCCTAAAATACAACATATCACTATGTCCACAACAAAATGAACACTTTAAACACGATATGAAAGTCTATTTAGCTTTCAATAATAATTGAAAAAAAACAACGTTTTTTATTAAAATAAACAAAGGGCGCTGCGCTTTGTTGGGCAAACTGACTATAACCGTAGTGATTAGCTTCTCTCTGACTATAACTTTGCCCAACAAATAAAACCTATACGCTAGATAAGGACAGAAGATAATTGGAAATCTATTTCACTCTTATGAACTTAGCTATAACACTGTTTCACTTGTTATTCGAAAGAGAAGCAAATCGCCTCGTCTATTCATTCTCCGTCTACGTCTGGCGGTATTGGAGCAAAATAGACGATAGTTATATATATTCTTTGTTTTACAAATTAGTTTATCGTGGTTATTGTTGAGTTCAAACGTGATAAACTTTTGCATAATACTAATCAATTCTGTGAAAACAGTGAAATAAGATGAAATAGGGTGTTCGCTGGAAGGTTACCGTTTTACTATATAACTTCCTATAAACAGCATTCCACTAAGATTTGCTTCGAGAAGTTCCGGTAAAGCATTGAAATGCATCTGCATTGAATGCATAAATAACCAAGATAATATAATCACTACGTGTAAATAACTTCCGAAAATAAAAACATATGAACTGACTTTATAGATTAAGATTCCTTTTCCTTCCCTATGAGGGGGTACCATCAGGTACAATATAATAACAAAAAAAAAAGGAGAATGGAAAAAACATCAGATCAGGCTGTATAGACCTAGAATCCCTTGCCTTTCCCGAAAGGGGAGAATTAAAAATATAAAAAAAAAAATTGCCGCGAATTTGAATTTGACGTTTTAAATTTTAATATTTATTTCCTACCTATCGCCATTCGCCCGGTACCTAAGTAGTTTGTTTCCCTAATTTTTAATTAAGTACCTACAATGTACATAACAAACTTCGATAACAAAATCAAATCGTCGCAAGCAACACAAAAACTCGAAACTGGCAAATCCGCAAGTCCGGGGCCAAAGAAGAAAAAAAAAAAAAAAGTAGTTTGTTTGTGGCCGGTACCTACCTATTATTATTTACAAATTATTTATTTAAATTCGCTTTTCGTAATTATTTGAGTAGGTAGGTAATTTAACTTTTATATTATATTTCACTTTGTTCGAAGATATTTCTATAAAATAATATGAAAATCAAAAACAAACCTCTTAGATATGCTCATGCCGAAGGTCACACTGATGTCTGCTTCTCTGAAGATGGACAGTAAGTAAAAACAAATATTTCTGTATATTCAAACCAAAAAACATAGGTACCTACCTAAAGAATTACAATTGGGTTGCCTATAGAACGATGTTCTACAGGGAATATAACTCTTAATAACCACCATGTAAACCAGGAGACATATGTAACGAAATACAATACAATATACTTTATTACACCAAAGATTTTTTACAGTAGATATATGAGTAGTTTAAATACGTGGCAAAAAGGCGGCCTTATTGCTAGAAGCAATTTCTTAAAGACAACCTTGACGTGATAGAACTTATCAGTTGATTTCGAGGTGCGTGCAGGCTAATATTTAATTATTTTTTTTTGCATTAAATAATAAATGCAATACACCTATAAAATATAATATATAATAAATATAGTGAATAAAAATAAATAGTAACAATACTACATATAATAGTAACATAACTTATGTACAATATAACTAACATAATTATGTATAATCATTTAATAAAAAATTTGAGATTGAACTTTTCTTACAGGCACATAATAACCTGCGGAAATGATGGTGACGTGAGAAGTTGGCTAGACATTGAAGATGACGACCCCAACTCACATTGTGTTGGTGAAAGTGCATTAGCAGTGTGCTTTAAAGACAAGAGGCTTTATGTGGCTACTGACAATCATGCTGTTCAAGCTTACACCTACCCTGCCTTTGATAAAGATGGTATTGTCACTAGATTCACTGCACCTGTCACACAGATACATTCCTCAAGCAAAATTGAAGTAAGAGATAATATTTTATTCATTTTTAGTATCAAACCAGCCAGTTTCCTTATGGTTCCACCCACTTGAATTTCGGGACTCCCTCGGGAACTCTAAGAAGTGTCCTATCACACACAGGAGTAGGGTTGCCACCTTTTATTGGAAAAAAAAAGTATTTTTCCAAAAAAAAGATTGGATTAGGGATAAAAATCTAGTTTTTCATACTATATTTTTCTTTAATCTATTATAATAATACAATTGAGTGAAATATAGTACAATATTATACTATAATAATTATTATAGTATGGGTGGCAACCCTACACAGGAGTACTGTAGTTTCCCTCTGGTGAAAGAATTTTTAGGATCGGTTTATTAGTTCCAGAGACACAAATAATAATAATAATTAAATCTTTATTGAGCACCAATTAAAATAAACATCTTTTTATTAGTATAATAGTGTTTCATTATGTAGGTGTAACTGTTTGCCTGTGACTCCACTCGCGTGGTTTTTAAAAGTGTGTCAGTGTCGCACCCATCTCGTGTCACGTTGTTTGTCCGCGATGGACTCCGAAACTGAACGGATTTGATAAAATTTTGCAACCATTCCTAAAATGGTCCAACTTAAAAGATAGGATAGTTTTTATCCCGGAATTCCCTCGGGAACTGAAGAACATAGAGTACTTTTTTCCCGCAACCTCCGCAGGAACTCCGAAATTACCGCGGATGAAATCGTGGGGGTCAGCTAGTATATTATATAAATAAGTAGAAGCCCATAAAAAGTATATGATTTTTATGACCTTTGTTTACAAATTGTCATTACTCTTTTCTGTGAACAGGGGCCCGAATATTCCAGGAAAAAGTACTTTAAAAACTTTCAGGATATTCCAGATCAATTTCAGAAATTCCAGAATATTTCTGAACATCTGTCCCATAAGAAGTCCTTTGGTGGTGGTATCCCTTCCATCATCCCTATCTCCAAAACCAACCATTGTTGTAAAACTCCAAAACATTTTAGAATACATTTTTGAATGTTCTAGCTTTTTCACCCGTATCTCTAAAACTTATGCCCATGCATAAAGGCATCATAGGGCTACCACACCATACAACTCTTTTGATCGTACTGGGACTCGTTTCTGAATGTAGTGGCCTGCAAATTCTACCCTTTCTTACAGTATATTATATTGACTACCAGCTACCATTATTTAAAAAAATACATTTTATCTAATTTCAGGCCTTAGGGTGCACATCAGAAAACATGGAAGCTAAAATTTGCAGTCCTGAGGGTGGCGCACCCTTATTTGTTATGACTGAACATAAGGGTCCAGTTTTGAGTGTAGCTATATGCCCTAAAATGAAGTTTGTCAGCACAGCATGTGGCGATGGTGGGCTGCGGGTTTGGGATATTGATACACAGAAAATTGTAAAAGAGATATACTGTGTACCCAAAATTAATACATTTTTTTCTGCAAAAGTTTTGTGTAAGCTGCTCCACAATGTTTATGTCAAGTTAACATGATCCAAATAAATGACTAAATGTAAATTTTTTGTCATAACCAGGTCGGATGGATTTTGAGCCATTAGAAGCAAAATATTTGGCATATCCAAGTAACAAGGAAATAGTCTTATTGGAATGTGATAGTTGGAGTCAAAGAATGACTCTCACTCATAGTTTGGTTTGTATTGATATATTTACCTATTATAATTATTATATTTGCCTAAATGAAGGTTTTGATTTTTCAAGAGAAAGAATAATATTACCAATTATTATGTGATTTAACCATAATTTTTTATGGTCATAATATTTTTTTTTTTTAAGATAAAGTGTGCGATATCCCAATGTAAATTTTCACCATGTGGTCGTTACTTGGCTGGAAGCACTGTGGCTGGTCAGATAGCAGTGTGGGAAGTACAGTCAGGAGTGTGTATGGACATTGTTGATCACCCCACTTCACACAATGTCACTTCAATGGCTTGGAACCCAAAAGGTGACAAATATATGTATTTATCTCTTGTAAATAGCTTTTTCTATGTTTGTGATGAATAAACTCAAAAACCACATAACTGATCTCTAAGTGACATAGGATACGTTTTATCCTGGAATTCCCACTGGAACTCCGAAATTAACGTGAGTCACAGTGGGGGGTCAAGTCAACTAGTATATTGTATGTTACTAATTTTTTGTAGGGTGCTTTTTATAGGGTATTTTATGGAGTTAAAGTGAAACAATATGCATTTATATATGCCACATTAATTCTATGTTAAGTAATTATTGTAATTGGTTTTACCATTACAATTAACTATAAAATAAATAAATAAATTTTATCTTATCGACCGTAGGTGCAACCGTAGGCTTATATGCAAATACATAATATATTTTACGTGGTTTTTTATTTATACATCTGTGCCAATGATCACAGCATGGCATAATATAAGAGCCAGCGGACACTATGCGACTCGCGACAGCGACAGCTCGAAGACCAGACGCGACGACAGGCTGCGGCCTACAATTTCCATATATTTTGTTCAAAGCTCCGCGCACTTGGCGCCAGAGTCGCAGAGTCGCAACGGCCAGCTAGGGGAGTCGAAGCGCGCTCGTTCGTTCGCGGTGAAGTCGCGATGACAAGACGCAGAGCGGTCGCTTGCGTCGACGACAAGTCGTTGCGACAAGACGCACTACCTATGTCGGATAGTGTGCGCAGGCACTTATTATAATAGATATTTAAAAGTATTAAATTAGGATTTGTGGGATCGGATTCTATGAGTGTTCATAATATGTGTAGTAAGTTATTACTTAAACCACAGGTAATGGAGTCCTGGCATACTGTGACAACGCTGGGCAGCTGGGCACATTAATGAACTGCTATGGCGAGGACAGTACAAAGGCAGACTCAATTGATGTGGATGAAGGGATTGAAGCTGCAGATGGTAGGACTACATTTCTATATAAACATAGATTAGATTAGATTTATTTATTTCGCTTTAACATCATTAACAGTATATACATGATATACACAGTGTTATTCGTCAAAGGGATCGTCATTAAAATTGAATATAAATAGAAACAACATATATTGTATAAAATGTTAAAAATAGTATTGGTCTGGTATACCGACACTTAAATGTCTATTTACAGATAACGACATAATAGAAAATCTAATAGAGCACTATGAAAGCGATGACGATATCGCAATTTCGTTAGAGAAATTAAAAAATGAGACCCTAGGATTGAACTTAGACCATGACGAGTCTAGACCAGCGTCTCGGCAGCTCACACCAGCGCCCAGTACCGTACCGCCGCAGCCGCCGTTCCAGCCCTCATCCACTCCTGCACATTTGGAGTATAGGTAAGTTCGTAACTGGACCTCAGTAAGCAATGGCGATAGCAAATATTGTAATTTTGGTCTCAATTATGTAAATATGGGACTTAATTGATTGTTTGCACAACAAAAGCAGGATAATAATTTCTAATTTCTCATGCTGTTGTTGCAATCAAAGCCTTATGATAATTTTCAGTATGTTTGATATTATCGAGAATTACTTATCTGTGCAAATGAAGGAACATATTTCTGTGGTCCATATTTGTATAGTGAACTAGGTGTTCCTCGCGGTTTCACCCGCGGTAATTTCGTAGTTCCCGAGGGAATTACGAGTTACAATATAGCCAGTAACATATTACTCAGGGATATCTAATGTAGTATTCTAAAGGTTAAAATAATTTTTCAAATCAGTCCCAGTAGTTTTCAAGCTAAATCGTAACAAACAAACAATAAATCAAATATTTTCCCTAAATAATATTAGTTTAGATGTAAGACGAGGCTTTTTCTGTTTTAGATATTTGTGTTGGAACGATATAGGCATAGTACGGTGTCACACAGCGCAAAACGGAGAATCTAGTATTGATGTGGAATTCCATGACACTAACGTACATCACGGCATCCACTTGAACAACTACTTGAACCACACGATGGCGAGCTTGTCTTCGACGGTGCTGGCGTTAGCTTGTGAAACACCCAGGTAAAGGAACGTTATTATCATATAAAAGCCTAATTTTGTGGGCCTAGCCGGTTTCAAATGGTATTAACTAGAAAAAAATTATTTTAACAAAGTCAAACGGTCGCACGGTAAGTATATCACGCCAACCTATAAACAAGCTGTTGGGGAGGAAGCGCTATTAAGTAATAATAATTGTATATCTACCTATCACCTATGTTATCTAATTAACAACTTGGCTACTTATCTAATTAAATCTTAACAACCTAGAATTAAAAGTATATTAGTGGGCAGTTCTACCCAATACATATATTGAAAAGTATATTACAAGGCTGGCAGTCTCCACAACGTTTTGACAACGTTATCGTATCGATCGTTAACTAGGGACCCAAAAAACATAACGATCAACGTCATTACAGTAACCAACAATACATTAAATGCAAGCCTCAGCTTGAAACTTGCAATCCACGTAATGTTGGTTACTGTAATGAAGTTGAACGTTATGATTTTTGGGTTCCTAATTAACGATCGATACGATAACGTTGTCAAAACGTTGTCGAGACTGCCGGCCCTGGGCAATGGGCATGTTGACTAATTTTTTTTTTAGTCCGTCTTGTAGATTATGAAAAAATATTGGACACGTATTTTTTATTTTTTTACGTAATCAAAAAATAACGGCGATACATTGAGTTGAAATTTCGCGTGACGTCACTATCAGGACAGTTTGTCTGGCGGTTTTAGCGGTTCGTGACGTCACGACCCCCTCACCCTAAACTTAAATGCGCTTTATCTCTGTATATTTTAATTTATTTGAAAAGCAAAAAATACGTGTCTATTGTTTTTTTTATTTTCTAACTGACGGACTAATTCGAATTTTGATTTTCAAAAGTATAGTCGACATCCCCATTCCCCCCAATAATGTACCTACCTAAGTAGTAGTAAGTAAGTGTGTATTTGTTTGCAGCAAACTCGTGTGCATATCGTTGGTGGGCAGCAGCAAGGAGTGGAGCGTGTCGATGCCGGGCACGGAGGAGATCGTGTGCGTGGCGGCGGGCAGCGGCGTCGTCGCGTGCGCGACCGGCGCCCGCCTGCTGCGCCTGTTCACGCCCACGGGCACGCAGAGACAGGTCTCTGTTGTCCGGCAGTCCTACTTGAAAGCCAGTTCCCATTCCCGTTCCAGGTCGGCAACGCACCTGCATGCCCAGAGGTGTTGCACATGTCCATGGGCGGCGGTAATCACTTACCATCAGATGTACCACCTTTTCGTTTGCCCCCTATGACATAAAAAAAAACATGGTGAAATTTTAAACGAGGGACATATTCAAGTCCTCGATAACGCTTACAAAGTATTTTTAATCGCGCGGAGTGTATACAGTATGAAATTTCAAACTAGGGACATATTCAAGCCCTCGATAATTCATGCTTACAAGTACTTAATTCTTACGCTTTGACGCCTTTAACGACTCCACCGATCATCATGAATACACATCGTCAGGGGTAGATACAGAGGACATAGGGTACTTTTATTCCAGAATTCCTGCGGGGACTCCGAAATAATTACGAGTGAAACCGCAGGAAACAGCTAGTAAAACTAAAACAGCTAGTAAATAGTACATTAAAAAAAAACACTGATAAATATCACGGAGAAACCTTTACATTTGATTTGTCGGCGCGTCAGCAGTAGTCCAAAGGACCCGGTATAATATTATGTGAGTGCGCTGGCAATTTAGGCGCTTGATAGAAGCAGCTTCTTTGATAGAATTGAAATAGTGTTCGTGTATCGTTTGCAGGTGATATCGCTGGCGGGCCCGGCGGTGTGCGTGGCGGCCTGGCGCGCCGCCGTGCTGGCCGTGTACCACCGCGCGGCGCCCGGCCCCGCCGACCAGCACCTCGCCATGGACGTCATACACCTCACTGGTATGCAATGGGCCAGTTGACTAATTTTTTTTTTCGTCCGTCGTGTAGATTAAAAACATTAGACACGTAGGTATTTTTTCTTTTTTTACATAATCAAAAAATAACGGTACAGCTTGTACCGGCTTATACCGAATAATGACGTCACGACTCACGAGTCCCCTCCCTAAACTTTGATGCGCTTTAATCTATGTTTATTTTCATTAATTTGAAAAATCAAAAAATACGTGTCTATTGTTTTTTTATTTTCGAACTGACGGACTAATTAGGTTTGTTGACGAGTGAAAGCCGTACCGAAAACACGCGTGTCACGTTGTCTTCGTTATTTCAGTCACTTTTCAGCATCTATTTTGGACCCTGAGCAGAAAACTGGCTTTGAAGAGAGCCATGTTTTAACTTGGGGAACAATCTAACATTGTCATGTCGTTTCGCCATAATTGAAGAAGTAGATGAAGAGATTTTTATTATTAAGAAACATTGTCATCGGCAAATTATAATTATAGACGCCATTATTAAAGAAGAAGAAGAAGAAGACTAATTAGAGTTTTGATTTTCATACCCCGGAAAATACTCAATAGGCTATTTGACAAATATTTTTTTTTAGTCCGTCTTGTAGGTTAATATTTTCTTTTTTTCCGTAATCAAAAAATAACAGTGATACATTGAGTTGAAATTTCGCGTGACGTCACTAACTAGTGCAGTTTGTATGGCGGCTTGTAGCGGTAAGTGACGTCACGAGCCCCCTCCCTAAACTTTAATGCGCTTTATCTATGTGTATTTTCATTTATTTGAAAAGTAAAATAATACGTGTCTATAATGATTTTTAATATTCTGAATTACGGACTAATCAGAATTTTGATTTTCAAATGTTGTCAACATCCCTAATGTGGAGACTACGAAATATCGATATATTTTTACCGTAAACAAGTTGCCCGGGTGGGTGTGGTGGGTGTAGTGATGACCGGTCCGTCCGCGCACAGGGCGGCGGGTCCGCAGCCGCACGTTCCCCGTGCCGCTGTCGGCGGGCGCGCGGCTGAGCTGGCTGGGCGCCAGCGACGCGGGCTCGCCGTGCGCGGCCGACGCGGCGGGCGCGCTGCGGCTGCTGGACGCGGCGGGCGGCGCGTGGCTGCCCGCGTGCGACGCCGCCGCGCACGCCCGCGGCGCCTCCGACACGTGGTTCATCATATCCGTAAGCTATGCCCAGTGCCCACGTTGCACACTTTGATAGCAATGGGCATGTTGACTAATTTTTTTTTAGTCTGTCTTGTAGATTATTAAAAAATATTTTGGACACGTATTTTTTCTTTTCTTACGTAATCAAAAAATAACGGCGATATATTGAGTTGAAATTTCGCGTGACGTCACTATTCTGACAGTTTGTATGGCGGTTTTAGCGGTTAGTGACGTCACGATGCGCTTTATCTCTGTATATTTTAATTTATTTGAAAAAGCAAAAAATACGTGTCTGTTGTTTTTTTAATTTCTAACTGATTGACTAATTAGAATTTTGATTTTCAAAAGTAGTCCACATGCCCATTTTCATGCCGGCAGCGGGCAGATCGAACGTGTTTTTAACCGACTTCGAAAAATAAGAAGTCGTTTCAATTCGGATTATATCTAGACGGATTTTGAAAAATTCTTTGTTTTTTTTTGTTAAAATTTTGCTTAATATGTGGCCGATTTATTGTTTAAGCTCAATCGGAAAACTTTAAATAGGTACAGCCATGTCTACGGGGACGCATTACGCGGATTTTCTCGTTTGTGGAGAGACGGCAGGCTGAGCCTGCGCCGTCACACACACATATACGAATATAATTTATTATGGCAACTAGCTATACCCCGCGGTTTTACCCGCAGTAATTTCGGAGTTCCTGCGGCAACTCCAGGGTAAAATATAGATATAAACCTTCCTCATAAATCACTTTTATCTATTGGTGAAAACCGCACGGAAATCCGTTGCGTAGTTTTAAAGATCTAAGCATATACATAGGGACAGACAGACAGCGGGGAGCGACTTTGTTTTATACTATGTGGTGATGTGTGGTGTCATTTATGAAGACTGGGAGCGTGCACACGTTCCTAACCTAACGTGTGTGTTTACAGGTCAGCGAAACAACGCAAAAGGTGCGTGCCATTCTATGTAGGGGCACGTCGTACCCGCTAACCGTGCCAAAGCCTATCGTGACAGAACTACCCCTTCAGGTTTGTTTATTATATTGGTAGCTTTTGTATTTTTTTTTCCTTATATTTCACAATAAGTTACGAAGTATTTTTTTTAATTCACTCTGTAGATACCGCTATGCGAGCTGGATACAGAGAAAGGTCAGTACGAGGAGCAGCTGGTGCGGTGGGCGCACACCGCCTCGGACGTCGACGTGAAGACCGCCCGGGAGACTGCCCTCAAGTTGTTCGCTGTATGTACATTACACTATTAGTCGGTACAGCTTATCTAAACTAAAATGATGCGCCCCACTACATCAATAGCAGTTATAGATGTGCGGGATCATGTATCAGATAATATCTATTTAATAGTGTGAGTGCGGCGACAGTTTGCGCACTTGTGATGAATAAACAGACCAGATTTATATGTGTTGTATCGATATTTTAACGGTTGTGCGTGTGCGTATACCCGATAGAGGGGCGCGTCATTTTAGCTTACATGATCTCTACCTATGTTACGTTACATATTTAAGCCCACTATAATAGGTGCAAAATAATATAACGTTACTGACGCATTAGGTTTTGGAACTTCCGTTATCGCTCAAATATAAAACAAAGTCTTCCGCCGCGTCTGTCTGTCTGTCTGTTCGCGATAAACTCAAAGACTACTGAACGATTTTCATGTGGTTTTCGCCAATAGAGTGAATTCCCGCGGGAACCCCGTAGTTACTGCGAGTGAAACCGCGGGAGACAGCTAATTTTATATAAACTATTAAGTCTATAAATGATAACATTCACAACACACAGACCTACTTGATTCCACGCTAAGCTTAAGTGGTGAAATGAAATCAAATGTTATAATATACAAATTACCGAGTGGTGATTTTGCGCTAACTCGGTCGTCTTATGATTTTACAATATAAAACTGAACAATTTCAGTTGGCGTGCCGTAGTGAAATAGAGCAGAGGGCGCTGGAGCTAATGGAGCTGTTGAGGGACGAGCGCCTGTTGCCGCTGGCCGCCAAGTACGCGTCGCGCCTCGGCCGCGTGCACCTCGCCGACAGGCTGGGCGGCCTGGCCCACGCGTGGGAGCGGGACGCCCACGCGACTGAGCGGGACGCCCACGCGAGTGAGCGGGACGCCCACGAGCCGGAGCCGGGCGACGACACCGACACGCAGCACGACATGAACGCCAGCCTCATCATACCGCACAAGACGAAGGAGAAGAAACTCGACACGATAAGGCCGGCGGTGAGTTGTCGTGTTGGTGTTTGAGTAGCCGTTGCCTGCTGTTTTCGTAGTACGCGAAGTCGTCAAGATTTTCGGAAACTCTTTGAAATATCAGGATTAAATGCAGCCTATGCGAATAGATATTGATATACTACAGGGAAAAGTTTACCTAGTTCAAAGTGAAAGGATCTCCAAAAACCATTTTGAAAACAAGTTCACTAGTAAACTATTTAAACAACGAATTTGCTACAATGTTTATTGCATGGTGTATAAAAGCCATAGGTCATGGATTAGGCACGCGCCCTCTTACGCCGTAGTTTTCGTCCTATCATCGCCATATTAGTAGTCCATTCACAGGTATAGTATTCAAACGATCTTTTGGCTACTGCCGTTTTGAATGCTATAAGAAGACGCGGCCAAATATTTTTTCAGCCAATAAAATCATCGCCAGGCGGCGCAAGAAACCCATTTAAAAAGCAGCAGGAGACTGCTAAGAATGTGCAGAGTCCACTCAGCCTGACGGAGAGAAACCTAGTGGAACAGCCCACAATCGCTACGGCCGAAAACACTGATGTGAGTTCTTTTAGGGCGGCAACAGGGTTCCGTTTTATTGCCTTGCGACTTGTTGCATTTTATGTACCAATTTGCAATTCTCATTACAGAAGTTAAAACCTGACAACGGTGAAACGTTCGTCGATTGGTTTTCTCGCAACAAATCGACTTTAGAACAGCAGAGTCCAACCCTCACTCCGTCGGAGCTGACCCGCCACTGCGTGAGGATGTTCAAGGGTCTACAGCAAGGCTCCGACAGCAACAAGAGGAAGCTGGACTACGATGCGGGCGGCGAGGACTCGCCCGTCACGAGCGCACCGAAACAGTCCAAACTCAGTGCCTTTGCGTTTTCCAAGTCTTAGTTAGGTAACTACATAGGAAAATTCTATTTCACGAAGTCCGCTCAGCTTGTTTGGAAGGTTCGAAGTGTATTTTTGATAATTTATCTGGCAATACCATTTATATTTCTTACTAGCTGTGCTTGTACTTCTAACTTCCACAAATAGGTATTTCAAGATCAAAATTAGCCAAATCGGTCCAGCCAGCAAGAGAAACGAACAGCAATTAATTTTTATATATTTCTTATTATATCTTGATAATATTGTAGTTGTGACATTCCCTTTAGCGTGTTTGTGTGTATTGTGAGTGTGAGCGAGTGCCGTCTGCATGCAAGACGCTTTTATATTTGTATGGTTTTTATATTCTTACAAAAATAATTCAACTAAACGGATTCCGTGAAATCGTATGTGGCCTTATTAATTTAAAGACGGATCTATCGTAATTTATTTTGAAGTATTGACTTGCGACTTTGTAAATATGAATAGTAAACGTGAATTAAACAGGAATGTGATCAAAACAGTCTTTTATTAAAATAAATGCTGCGATAAAACAAATTACAAGCGTGCATTATGGTCTCGTAATTGCTATAGTTGTTAAGGGTTAAGTAATTCGACCTCGTCCGGCAACGGGAATATGCCTTCCTTGAACATGCGCTGCCATTCGCTGCCATTGGGGTATGCGAACTTTTCCACGGTTCCAGGCAGAAATTCTGTGCTGTAGCCCGGCAACTATGACAAAAACATTAATTCAGTACATCAAAACATTTAAAAGTTGCGTGCATGTAATGTTCAAAAACATTGATTCAACTCCACTCGAGAAATAAATGCTTTTGAAATGTCAGTCACCGTATAAAACTGTAAAAAAACTATTGGTTGGCCATGCAATAGTTATATTCTTTTCGCGCTTGGCTTTGCGAAGGTATTTGTGGGCGCCGCGCCCCTACACGCTAGGTTAGGTCGGAACTGACCTGTGTGTCAAATAGCACTGATATCTCACGTGCGAGCGCCCACAACGAGCTCTGTCCGTCAGCAGTCAGCACTATACATAATTCCCGTTAGTTTACAAATTAACGATTTTTACAATGATACAGTGACATTAAGTACAAATATATAAACAAAACGGAAAGTGGAGCCTGGAGTTTATTTTCAATTCAATCGAACCCGGTGATTAGCGGAGAGGTGAGACGTGACAGCTACGCCAACCCGATCGTATTTTGCACTTGTGCATTGATTACTCTCCGAGAGAGTAAAGGTCCATTTTCAGTGAACGCGGCTCACCTTGGGCGCCTGGTAGTGCGCGTTGGTGACGACGCAGGGGTCGACGAAGTGCTCGTGCTGCTGGTCCACGTACTCCACGAGCCGCCCCTCCATGGAGCCGGACACGCTCACGTAGTCCCAGTACTGCAGGTGCTGCACCATCTCGCACAGGCCCACGCCGCCCGCGTGCGGGCAGACCAGCACTGCGGCAAACAACACTCACTATTACCGGCCCGGTGACACTCCATACAAATGAACCGATTCAAACACTTTCCCACAAGTAGGTACCTAAAGACGGCGGACTTGTACACGTGTTGTGCGTCCATGGCCTGTACGTACATATCGTAAGCTCGACAGCGAGCTGTCAGTCATTTTCGCATATGTATTCATTCATTTTTGGTATGAGGAAGAATGAAATTGATGGGAGGCGGAGAGTGTCGCTTCTTTATATAATCTCTATTACTACAGAAGCAACACTACTGTTAGGTACTCCGTAAAGGGACACTACGCCCCCCGGTAACTTTAACACGCCCACAATGTAGCGGCGAACCTAGAGATGTGTGTAACTGCGCGATAAACATTCGGACAACTTTGGCACCAATATAACTCTAAACACCATAGAAGGGTTGCAACTTCCAATAATTATAACTCCACTAAGACCACCAGAACTGAAGAAATTGCCGGTAAGATGTGTGTGACTGTCACTTTTGCTCAAGCTCTTGGCAACGCTCTTGGTCGAAGGTCTTTATGTAAAGGACATGGGTAGTAGGCGAATAAGCACTTGACCACACTTCCGGAAACGTGAACTCATATATGTATTTATTTACATTTAGGCGTATATTCCAAACACTGCACAATATCCACCCCCATCGGGAATCGAACCTAGAACCTCTCGAGGAACAGCTAGAGACGACAGTCGTCCAACGATAAATTAACTGTCGCGACATAGTGGGAACGCGCCCTAACCTTTCAGCTTCTCAGCCATGAGGTAGACGGAGAGGATCTCGTTGACGCCGCCGATGCGCGCGGAGTCTATCTGGCAGTACTGCATGCCGCCCGACTGCAGGAACTGCTTGAACATCACGCGGTTGGCGCACATCTCGCCCGTCGCCACCGCGATGCCGTACGGTCTGTACACAACAATACACACAAAATGTATCAACATCAGACGGCACCGTTGCGCGTTGGTCCTATTAGCATTCGGGGCAATCTGAAATACAGGGAACTTTTTATTTACATTAAAAATATCCATTTAAAATATTAAATTATTTACTTTAAGGCCTTCGATATCGTCGCGTGCCCCAAGACATCGTCCGGCGAGGTCGGCTCCTCTATCCACAACGGCTTCAAGTGCGCGAGGTTCTTCATCCAGTCGATAGCTTCCTGTACGCTCCACGCTTGATTGGCGTCCACCATCTGTAAACAAAAGGCTTTGCACTTTAAAAAACCTAAAGAATAAGTAGTGCGAAGTTATTTTAATATATTTATTAAGTTTTAGTATAAAAAGAAAACAAAACAAATACGAGGCGACTTTTCGTAGCCGATAATCCCGGTCATTAAGGATAAATTGAGGGTTAAAGGTCGGCGGTAGATAAAGCGGTCGAGGTGATAATGCTCGATATTGGGTTTTTTTGATGCTTCAGCAGCATTTTATTAACAAATCATTTTTATTCATACAAAAAGTAATATACACTATACAAATAATCTTTACAAATAATCATAAACTTATAGGTAGGGTTTTGAGTTTGCTGAACAACGCGTATCTTCTGACAAAAAAAAACATGAGCATGGGTTTATGTTATTTATGTATGAGTACCCACTTATACTGGCAGTGAAACTTATGAAAAAACGCAATGTGAACCGGGCGGCGGCGCCCAAGCGGTTACTCACTAGTCGCATGTCTAACTTTTGGATATAAAAGCATAAATCTTGACGATAAACTTGTAAATAACAGGATAATAATGTAATATTCCTCGTGGAGTTCTTCTACCAAATTAAAACCTATAGAGACACTTTTATTTAAACATAACCATTAATCACGTTAAAAAAATTAGGTAGGATACGTTACCAAAAACTTATCATCGCCAATGTATTTGCGAACGGTGCCGCATCTTCTCAGGTCGTCTTGTAAGTTGAGTCCCACTTTGACCTTGAAGTGTGTGAAGCCGAGTTTTAGGTACTTTTTACACAACTCTTTCAGTAATGCGTCGCTGTAGCCGAGCCATCCTAAAGAAAAACGCAGTTCGACATGAAGCCAGCCAGACCAAAAAATGTTTTTTTTACGTAGATATTGTATACCTACGACGACGAATACTTACTTTCGCATCCTTACTAATACCTATTATAAATGCGAAAGTGAGTTTGTTTGTTTGTTACGCTTTCACGGCTAAACGACTAACCACGAAATTTTGCATAGGTACACGTTGTCAAGGGTGTAAAGAGGGCATAGGCTACTTTTTATCCCGGAATTCCCACGGAAATGAAACAACAATGAATTTTGCATATGTTGGGCTGTGTGGTCGCTTCTATACTTGCCTACACATTGTCAAGGGTAGGTACAGAAAAAAATATAGGATAGTAAGTACTTTTATCTCGGAATACCCGCGGGATCTCCGAAACTAACGCCGGTAAAACCGCGGAGAACATCTAGTTTATAATGTTATAGTAAGGATTATACATTCGGTGACACATACACAAGTCTGACTTGAAATGGTTTCTCTTTGCTTGCGCTCACTCAACCTGTTTACCATAAGATCAGTAAAAAAGTGTTCAAACAGGTCTCCACTGACCCTAATTAAAAGATAAAAACGACTGCACTAGACCACTCCGTAGGAATTGCGTTGCTTTATTTTAAATAGTAATTTTTTAGCTCTATCCTATATTGAACTTGCGTATAATTTTCTATAAAAACCATAGATTGTCATTATTGTAATTTTTATCGATTTTTCAAAATAAAAAAAAAACAGAAAAAACAATAATATATGAGCGATTAGGAAATTAATGTACAGACCAACTTGGGTAGTATAAGCCGGATATCCCTTTTCCATCAACGTCTTGATTCTCTGCTCTCTGCCGGCTTTCTTAGCCTTTAGCATCTGCACTGCCTCCTCTTTGGTCACAACGTCCGTAATGTAGCGGAAGTCAATGGTCGAGACCAATTCCTGTAGTGATGAATACCAAAAAGGCCGTGTTTTTAATTTTCGCATAATGTAATGGGTGTCTATGGAAAACAAAACTTAATAAGGCATCGAATTTAGACGCACGAACATAAGGTACCTTCTCGTTAACTCACCTCTGGTTCCATATCAATGAGCAGCCTCCACAACGGTTTGTTCTCAAGCCGGGCCCACAGATCCCACAGCGAGTTTAGTATAGCTGCTACCGCTAAATGGGCCACGCCTTTCTCTGGACCTATCTATATTAGGAGTGTCATAGTTTTCTTTACTAGATAATATTATAAAGAGGAAAGATTTGATTTTTCGTTTGTTTGTTACGATTTAACTCAAAAAATTCTCGACCGATTTCAAAAATTATTTCACCATTAGAAAGCTACATTATCTATCTGTAAGAAAGGTAGGCTTTTAGTGTAATCTGGAATTCCCGCGGGAACTCCGAAATTAACGCGGGTGAAACCGCGGGGAACAGCTAGTAAATTAATATAAAGGGCTCTCGTTATCATTGTTTCATGTCATCATGTGTGTGTAATGTCAGTAATTCGAAATGGGTTCATACGTGAATGCAACCCAATTTCGTGCCCATATAGGCTGATTCTGCCCACTTGATAGGATGCAAATTTTTTTACCCATCTCATCTGCGAGTCGTTTGTAATGGCTCGCCAGAAGCCGGCGAAGTCGGCGAAGATGTCGGCGGCGTTCTTGCCCAGCACGAACCTCTTCATGGCGCGCACGGCGAGCGCCACGAGCTCGGTGCCGCGGCCGCACGTGAACGTCAGCCCGTAGCCCGCGGCGCCGCGCTCGGTGCGCGTCGTCACGTACGCACACGAGTAGTTCGGATCCGTGTGCTAGGGGTGCAGTTCCATCATGTAGCCAAAATATATTGCCTTAGGTACCTACTGAGATATATTGCAAAGGAACATTCTCAGGCTTGGACTAAAAACTAAAACTTGGTGAGTAAATTTTAGTTTTTAGTCCGTTATGAAAAATAGAAAAAAATATTGGACACGTACTTATTTCTTTCTTTTTTAATGTAGGTAATCAAAAAAATATGACGAGACATGAGTCGAAATTCTGCGTGACGTCACGATCCGGTAAAGTTTGTACACACACTTTCAAAGTAAAAAATACGTTCTATCATTTTTTTGTTATCTGATGGATAAAATAGAATTTAGATTTTCATCACCATGGCTATTTTGTGTCTCCTCACGCCCCGCCACGAGGTAGCGGCAGGGATGATAGCGGCGCGGTGTAGGATATTAGTGATATTACTGCTGTGTGTTAGACCTAACTGGAACTCAAACTTCGTCGCTCGTCGCGTCTCGTCTCGTCGATGACAAAAAATAACTTTCGCTGTTGGCGTATTGGATGATGATTGGATGGCCTCTATTTTGAGTACTTACCCTGAGTAGGTAAGCAACGGATCCTTGCAAGGGAACCGTGTTTAAACACTTTTTATACTTAGAAACTTTGAATAAAATACGACATTCTAATCACTAATGAATATCACAGTCATGTTGCGTAGTTTGATAAATATTTCCATAAACATTTAAAATATATATATAGATACTAACATAATAAGTAGGTAAGACATCATCATAATAAGTATATATATAATAGACAATATTAGTACGTAATATATTTACTCTGAGATATTATCATATTATGATAATCACCGCAGCTTACAGAACGTTGGGTACATACCAGGGCGTCAGAGCCGTGCCCTCCCAGCGAGGTGGGGAACCTCACATCCCTGACGTCCAACTCGACTATCTTCAAGCCGTCTCTCTTGGGTATCGGCATGGCGGGGCCGCGGACGTGCTTTGCTCGCCGACACTCGCGACCAACTGACGCGCTCAATTAATACACTTTTAAATATTTGACTTATCAACGTCACACGTTTTCTTCCCACTAAAATATATTTTATTACCTACATGATAAATCATATTTCAAATTTATGTGTTCAGCATATTAGTCAATGTTTTACCGCCGCACTCAGAGTCGACTTTAATGATTACTTACTTAAGTATAGATTTTTAAAACAAAACTGCCGCAATCAGACAAGTTTAATAAATTAATGTTAAATGACATTTAACTAATTAAGTTACATATCGTTAAATATCAATTAACATTAATTTACTGAACGTCTCTGATTGCGGCAGTTTTGTTTTAAAAATCTATACTTAACTAAGTAATCATTAAAGTCGACTCTGAGTGCGGCGGTTAGAGTTTAGTAAGTAGTAGTAGAGGCGTGGTAGAGGTATGCAGAGATTTAATGACTAAATTATTCAGGTACAAGCTGTTCCCCGCGGTTTCACCCGTGGAAATTTCGGAGATCCCGCAGGAATTCCGGGAAACAAAGTACCCTATGACCTTTTCTGTGACAACGTGTAACTATGCACATGAGATTTCACCGGCGTTAATTTCGGAGTTCCCACAGGAATTCCGGGATAAAAAGTACCCTATATAGTAAGTCCCACTCTGTACCTCTGACGTGTGTACCTACACATCATGATTGGTTGAGTCGTTAAGGTGTGAAAGCGTAACAGAGTTACTTTCGCATTTATAATATTAGGTAGTAGGGATTATAAAGAAATAAAAATAAACAACATTTTTCTTCGATAACTTTTATTTAATATAATATCGGTACAATAATAAAGATATATCAAAAATATTGTGTTAAAATTTAAACTTAATCTAATATTGTCAAAACTTGGGTATTTTTATTCTTAATTACACAAAATGCGCGATAAAATATCGCAGTTTGAAAAAATGTGGAATGTATCAAATATCACGAGACTTTTAGGATATGTAGTGTAGGTATCAGGATATATATTTTATAGTATACCTATTATAAGTACCACAAAACATTTAAAAAATCCCGTGAATTTGTTTACGACATTTAACAATAGGTACCGACTAAAAATATCACAATCGAAAAATTTTAATGGCCATTACGAGCTGGAGGGCGATCGCGTTATTTTATAACGACACATTACCAAAACAAAACCAAACGTCACACGTTTTAACGTCAAATTTTAAATTAATATTTTAAGCGTATTTCGTATCGCGCTGATTACTTTTAAAGATGGCGATAAAATAATATAAAATAATAAATAATTTATATATAATATCTTTAAAAGTAATCAGCGCGATACGAAATACGCTTAAAATATTAATTTATAAAATTTGACGTTCAAACGTGTGACGTTTGGTTTTGTTTTGGTAATGGGGCATTTCACGTGAAGCGGGCAGGCCAAAACAGGTTCACACTTCCGATTTCAGTTATATTTGAGAATGTTATACCTGTACATGTTCTCAACACAGATACAAAATATTTTTAAAGTGGCGAACCTAGTTTACGAGATATCGGTCTTTGAAGATTTCAGTTACGGTGAGTTATGGACTACTTCAAATGCCATTATGCGGCTTAAAAAAGATGCAGAAAAATATTTTTGCCACTGGATTCTATACTTTGTTATATGACTTTTTAAACCTTATAATTGAATTTACAATATTTTTATTAAATAGCTGAAAAAAAAAGAAAATAATTTTTATTTTTTATTTTTTACAATCTCGGCATTTTTTTATATTTTTTTTAGTATATTAGAAATAAAGCTTATATCATATTCATAATCCATGCCAAGTTTCATAATGGGCCGCGCAGTCGTTTAGGAGCTATTTGTGTTTAAAACCGAAAGGAGGCGGCGGCGGCTCCTTACTCGCGTGTAGTCAGTCTATAATAAAGTGGCTGTATCGTGTTTTAAGTCATCTGATATGATTACCATACTTCCATGTTTTATATCTTGTCCTTGGCGATAATAATAAACCGACGTCAGAAGAGTAGCCTGGTCATTGTTCCAGTGGAAAGACTGAGCAGCATCTTGTATTACAAAGCTGTAGTTCTCAGCAAATATCTCGTGAGTCCCACCCTTGTCTCAGGGTATTCTAATTTGAACTGTCGGTACAACTCATCGATGTTGCACATTAAGAGCTTATATTAAGAACAGAAGCAGAAATCCATTTCCATGCTACTTCTCACGGAAAAGGGCCTTGTGATGGTCTTGGTGGCAATATAAAACGCTTGGCGACACGAGCTAGTTTACAGTCAGGTCCAGATAAAGCGATTATTACACCAAAAGGTTTATATGATTGGGCAAAAGCATCATTGCCACACACTGCAATTTATTATGCTGATATAAATGAAATCGATCAATACAGAAACAAACTCAAGAGCCGTTTTGATTCTGCAATAACTATACCTGGCACAAAAAAAATCCACGCTTTCATTCCAAGCACTGACGCGTGACGGTATCATCATCAAACGAACAAGTGACTCTTCCACTCATAAAACTGTAAAGATTTTCAAATAAACCGATGAATTACCTATAATTCTTTGTTATAATTATTAGATACCCTAAGATCTCTATCAAACCAAAAAAAAAAAACCATTTATATGACCTACCATGTAAGTAGCGGTGACTGACTACACGCGAGTAAGGAGCCGCCGCCGCCTCCTTTCGGTTTTAAACACAAATAGCTCCTAAACGACTGCGCGGCCCATTATGAAACTTGGCATGGATTATGAATATGATATAAGCTTTATTTCTAATATACTAAAAAAAATATAAAAAAATGCCGAGATTGTAAAAAATAAAAAATAAAAATTATTTTCTTTTTTTTTCAGCTATTTAATAAAAATATTGTAAATTCAATTATAAGGTTTAAAAAGTCATATAACAAAGTATAGAATCCAGTGGCAAAAATATTTTTCTGCATCTTTTTTAAGCCGCATAATGGCATTTGAAGTAGTCCATAACTCACCGTAACTGAAATCTTCAAAGACCGATATCTCGTAAACTAGGTTCGCCACTTTAAAAATATTTTGTATCTGTGTTGAGAACATGTACAGGTATAACATTCTCAAATATAACTGAAATCGGAAGTGTGAACCTGTTTTGGCCTGCCCGCTTCACGTGAAATGCCCCTAATGTCGTTATCCCAGCAAAAACATAAATGTAAAAAAGGAGAGCCAAGTTCAATACCAACATTATGCTTGGCTGTGGGCTTCGCCGCAAAAAGAATGGAGATCTAAATGAGTGCCAAGTTCTATGCAAAATCTTCTATGTATTTATAGGAACAAAATAACATTATGAACAAGTATTAAAATATATTTCTTTGCTTTATTGAATACCTATAACAATTGCTGTAATTTAAAAATGTGAGATTAAATTGAGATTGTGGTTATAGTATGACAATCATTTAATTCATCATTGAGAAAGAAGCTGGATGAACATTTTATTTTATCTTATTTTATTTTATAGTCGCCGACGACACACCGTTGGCCGGTTGTTTGGCGCGTACATTACAAGTTTTTGTATGGGGACACCACTTATTTTTTACTTTTTTTATTTTTAGTCTTTTTTCCTTCGCTTACACACAATTACCGAGCTGGATTCCAAATTTCATCTTTCTAGGTCATCTGGAAGTAGGTTAGATTTAGGTACTATATGTCAGTCAGTCAGTCAGTGCTAAAATTTACGACTTTTCGACCTTCATATCTTTATAACTGTTTGAGCTAGCTTCATGAAATTTGGGCTCCGACATGTCCTCATGGATATAATTAAACACACGCAGTTTTATGTGTTTACGTTAAAGAGGTTTTGAGTTATAGAAGGGTCAAAAGTGGCACCAAGTGGTTCGTGTAATATTACACTCGGCGCTGGCTAAACAGTTCCTTTGCTTGAACTTGGCTTGACACGCTGCCGCGTGTCTAGATAAAATAGCGCGATCGGCCTCCTGGTTAACAACAGAAATAAGAGGTTTTGGTAGATAAAATCTATTATACTGTACACCATGTTTATAATATTTATTAATTTGTGTTAAAATTTCAATGACACGACTAGAATTATTGCGGAAATAATTACTTACTTACATAATATCCTAAAAACACAGGATTGTAGGAAAATAAAAAAGAGCACTTTGTTTCTATTTAATTTCAATAATTTCAATCCGTATTTTATATTTAGGTTTAATTTCCATTTCATCTGCCCAATTATTTTCCATTTCCTGTATGCTATAGTAGTAGTTATATAATCTGCTACATTACTAACAAGCCTTCAAGAATGTATTATTATTATTGTTACATAAGAGACTCCTAAATATAATTATTATCACAATAATAATTTTATTATTACTGTAATCAAATACAATGGTCACAATGTTTGAACTGTGTACACACAATGTGTGTACTGCCGATAAGGTTTAGTATAAACAAGCATAAAAATCAATTAAACGATCAAAATATTATTTATGAAAGTGACGATAAATAATTAAATAGCCTAGAGCAGTGTTTTTTTAACCTTTTTCACAACACGACCCCTTTAGTATGAAATAATATCTCGCGACCCCCGCTTTTTTCATTATGTTACAAATATTCGATCCATACAATCTATATTTGGAAATAGATAAGCAATAGTGTGTTAACCCACATTGGAGAAATTTTAAGTAAATCGTGTTTCAAAAGTATAGCGCCATTTAGTGTCAACATTTTTTATGTTCAATATTTAGTTACATATTTAAGCAGTATAATAAGGCAAACACATAATTAAAAAACGTTCCCCAACTCTCAATAAATCGTTCTGAATCAATAACTTATTTTTGTGGGTTAACATGTTATTGCTTATCTGCGTCCATTTTTGAACTTTATAGCTTTTTTTATCAATGTAGTTTTTGCGACCCCTCAAGGGGTCGCCACTCACACGTTGAGAAACACTGGGCCTAGACTCTAGCTAGAGTAATAGACTCGATTACAAGGAGTATAGATCTATTTAGCCTTTAAATTCTTATTGCTAGCTTTTGCCCGCGGTTTCGCTTGCGGTAATTTCGGAGTTCCCGCGGCAGTTACGGGCTAAACTTTAGTATTTTTCTATATCCTTGACAACATGTATGCAAAATTTAATGATGACCGGTTGAGTAATTATGACGTAACAAAGAAATAAACCCACATTCGCATTTATTATTATACCTATTCAATGTATTTATTTACAGCATACAACAAATCTCATAATCCCTTTACATTTTTGTTGCAACTAATCAAATTGATTCTAGTTTTAAAATGTATCACTTTTACAAAAGACTAGCCACCACGCGGTTTCACCCGCTGTTATTTCGAAGTTCCCACGGGAATACCGGCTTACAATATAGCCTATGTAGTATTATATTATCTGTGCTCAGGGATAATGTAGCATTCTAATGGTGAAAGAATTTTTGAAATCAGCCCAATAGTTTTTGAGTTAAATTATGAGAAACAAAAAAATCAAATCTTTCCTCTTTATAATATTAGTACCTAAAGATAATCCGAGTGCATACGCCAAAGTCACTGACTTCGGGCAACATAAAGAAAGGGATGTACTCGTGATGTTGTCAGTAAGTACCTGTCGAATAGTAGTGGTTAACTGGCCTCACTCCTATGTCAGGTGTCGCCGGTTCGTTTCCCGCATCAGGGCTTCGCTTTATATGATGAAAATTTGTGTTTACCCATGTTTACCCTAAGTCTGCGAGTTCGATATGTGGTATATTTATCACATGGCTAGCACCTAAGTTTGGGAACAGGTGGTGCTGTATGATAATGCCATTGTTCTAACTAATAGAGATTATTTAAAGATGCGACACTCTCCGACCCCCACCAATTTCATGCTTCCTCATACCCCGCGAAAATGACCTTCGTAAAGACAGAATGCAGACAATATGCAGAATCTACATCACGTGACGATGATAATTATTCACTGACAGGAGACACTTACTGTCAGCTCGCTGTCAACTTCACGATACGCACACACGCGTAACACGTGTACCAGCCGGCCGTCTTGTGGGAAAGTAGGTACTATAAGTCCATTTATATGGACTATGGAGTGTCACCCGGGTGATACTACTTTCCCTAATGCATAGGATGCAATATAAGCTATAACAAACATCCTTTTTTTCAATTACTTATTCTATGTGCACTTTTGTAAATGGCCGTACATTTAGTGATGCAGTTGAACTGATTTTCAGGCTTAATGTTTAAATAGGCACCAACAGTAATATTGTGTAGTAGTTAGTTTTAACTATGTTTTAACAAGATTCCAGGAATTTATATTATTTATTTATTTATTTATTATGTATATAATACAAATTTGTGACTGTTTTAAAACCTTAATATAATTAGATGCATTGAGCAAATTGATAACTATAGGTACTTAGTTAAAGTGTATTTGTATCAAGCAACATTACGCCTTGTTTCATAAATTATTGCTAAATCCCTTACCATTTCCCGCTCCCCCACATCCCACAGAGTTGTAGCAAGGTGACCAAGTGAGGTATTTTCAAAATTACGAACCCACTCCAGCAGCAACTTGTAACGGACCTAGAATTTAACATTAATTTTTAACAGGTATTTAATATTAATAAATTGCATTTGCCTAACTTCTGAGTATTAAAATATTAATGTTATTTATTATAGTTAGTTTAGTTAGTTTATTTTATTTCGTACTATCAGTGTTAACAAAATGTCAAGATAAAATGTCACAGAGAATAGTACAATTGTCAAATAATAATAATAATATGATGATACAATACAAAAATAATAATATTACAAAATAGTAATAAAATAGAAATGTCAAGTAAATTTAATATCTAAAAATATGAATAAATTCTATTATATAGTTTTTACATAAAATTCATTTATGGAGTAATATGCTTTATCCAATAAATAGGCTTTCAATCGGCGATAAAAAGTTTTGTCATCATTTTCTTTCCGTAAATCTGCGGGTAGCTGCTCGTAATATGTAGGTCCAATTACTCGCGGGTTTTTACTTGCTAATTTTGTTCTACGTGATACAGTCTCATATAGTATATTAATTTACATTCTCTTACACAACTGCAAGTTAACAATTTTTAATGAAAAAAAATATATAATATAATAAACCATATATTTTATTGCATGTAAGCAATTTCAGCACTCTATTAAAGTCTCCCATAAGGAACTCCATCTGGTAACATTAGCGCCACTCGCTAAAAAACCACTTTTGTCGCTTTTGCTGTGAAGTCTATATTATACTTTTTGATTAGAAAATCTTAGAACATTTCTTTTGATCAATGGGCTTGTCAACCAAATTTTAGTTTTTAGTCTGTCTTGTAGATTAATAAAAAATATTGGATACATTTTTTTTTTTTACATACTTTATGAAAAAACAATAGAATGATATACATTAAGTCAAAATGTGCTACAGTTTGTGGGCACGTTATGAGGTCAAAAGCCCCCGCTCCTAAACTTTGATGCGTTTTATCTTAGTATTTTTTCAATAATTTGAAAAAGTAATAAATACGGGTCTATTGTTTTTTTATTATCTAACTGACAAACGAAATAGAATTTTGATTTTCATACCCTGGAAACTACCCTATTGGCATGACATATGACTAGATGTAGTCCCTTATAGAGCAATCATTTTGTTCATAACACTCTTTTAACCATGACTGGCAGTTCAGTCAGAACAATGCTCAATAAAATATTATATCAAATAAAATCACACTATCTTATACATTACTATTTTTATCACTAGTAATACAGGAGTCTAAAATGTGCAAAAAGTCAACATTTACAAACCTCAGAAACACCATTTTTCATCTCATCATATTCCACAGTTTCAATTCGTCCTTTTTTGAAGCCTAGCCTCCTAAAGAAACTGTGCCAATTCTTGCCCAGATTTTTTGATATATAATCCAAGTATGTGAAATCAGCCTGTAGAAGGAATAAGAAATGTCTGTATATATAAAATAATTATTCTAGTTAGTAGCAGTCTGGCTTCTATCTCTAGATCTTCAATCACAGCAATAGTTAAGATGGATTTAGCACTTTGACTAATATTGAAAAATGCAATGTCACACTTTTGAATTTGGAAAAATCAAAGACAATAGATTTACATTACACTGCATCATACACAATGGGTGTCTGTGTAGTGTTACACTTCTTGTCATAACAATAGGTAGGTAGGTACATGATACAAGTGATCTTAGTTAGTAATTAAAAGTGGTGTGATAAAAGCCACTTTATAAGCAAGTTGACAAGTTATTTCAACCAAATATACATGAAACAAATTACTTGTATATCTGCTTCCAATAGAAGGACAATAATGTTACTCTTTTCAATAAATTCCTCTTGTTCTGATGTCTCATCTTGAGCTTTATTGACAGGACCAGTGTAGTAGGTGATAGTGTCTCCACAATGCACTTTCTTTGAATTTACAATGTTGATGACAGGTGCATTTGCTGAGAAACAAATCAAAGATTTTTATTAAAACTATACTAGGTGTTGAATTGGTGTTGAAAAATTACAACATCTACATCATATTGTACCTATTATAAAAATGTGACGACTTATGTTAACACAATTGTTTCAAAATCAGTTTTTGATTGACCCTGGCCGCTGAGGCACAAGCCTTAAGCCTATCGGTTAAGGTACACCATATTCCATTCTATGGGCCCTATTATGAATTAACTATACAATTTACATATAGTTAACGTATTTCTGAGCAGTTTTACCTTGTGTGTTTACAGTACTACTGGCATAGTAGTCATCGTCTTTGTTCAAAGGTTTATTTTTTTTCTTCTTTGGTATAAAGAAAGGTATCTTAGACTTTGCCTTTTTGAAATTTTCTTTAATATTGTCTGAATTAATTATGACTTCTTCGTAATCGTTAGATGAATTAACATTTTCATTATTTTCTTCCGGGACTTCACCAGTTTCAGACGTTGTTTCAGGGCGCGGAGGTCGTGGCACGGCATCTGATTTTAAGTTGCGTAGTATTTCAAAAATTTTGGCACTTAACTGAGTCATTTCTAAACAAAAGTTAAATTTCTGTTGATAAAGAAAGAGATTACACCTAATCTGACTGAATTGACTTTTTCTATATTGCACAAACTACTTACGTACGCAAAAGTAGTCATATTTTAGGAATGTGAAAAAAAATAATCGATTTTTATATTGTTCGATTATTTTTGTAAAATAATCGGTTTTGTTGGTAATTACAATCGTTTTTAATAAATCTATACATACAAAGTGGAGACGACAATACAAAAATAAGTAAAAACACCAGAAATACTAATATAATAAGAGTGTAATAAAATTATCAAATAAGTCCAATATCGAAATAAAAAAATAAAATTTTTCGAACAAACTAAATAGGACAAAAAATTAAAACCGACTTCCAAAAACAAAACAAAAGCTAAAAATAACAAAATACCGATTTAATCCAATAGACAAAAATACTATTATTGGTTTGTGCTACCACTTTTCAATTTAAATTCGGTGCCATAGATAAGCAATAGTGTGTTAACCCACGCTGGAGAAATTTTGAGTAAATCGTGTTTTAAAAGTATAGCGCCATTTTGTGTCAACATTTTTTATGTTAAATATTTAGTTACATATTAAAACAATGTAATAAGGTAAACGCATAATTAAAAAACGTTTCCTAACTCTCAATAAATCGTTCTGAATCAATAACTTTGTGAGTTAACATGTTATTGCTTATCTGCATCCAGATATAATCCAGATATAAGTATTGCTGGTGTTTACATTTTTTGTCGTGTTGTTATCCTCACCCGTTATAAATAAAATTGAAGTGTCTGTTTGTAATTCCAAATTAACAGGTTTAACTAAGTGCATATGAAAGTATATGAGGTATTCAGATAAAAAAAATCATTTTTTTTAGTTTTTCTGTCTGTCTGTTTGTTCTGGCAAACTCTGAAACGGTTGGATCGATTTTAACGGGACTTTCACTGGCAGAAAGCTGATGTTATAAGGAGTAACTTAGGCTACTTTTAATTTAGAAAAAAATAGTTCCTGTGGAAATTCCGAAACATGCGGTTGAAACTGCCGGGCACAGCTAGTAAAAATTATTATGGGTACATTTGGTGGAAACCCAATATAAAATATTAATACAATACTATATTTTTTGAAAAATCGATTTTGTTTACTCACTGCCACATCCCTATTATTTTCTTTTTTTTTGGTTAGCCCTTTCGGGACAGGCAAAGGAAACAGTCCATACAGCCAATTCAGGTGTTTTTTCTTTTTCTGAAGTTATTGACATTGAAATGCATTATTGCGATGCATTTCGATGCTTTACTGAAACTTTTAGCAGCAAATCTTCACAGTTTGAACTTCAATAGGACTCTTTGTGAGAATTGGTATAGTTAAACGACAACCTACCGACGAACGCCCCATTTCATCTTATTTTCACTGTTTTCGCAAACCTTCTCTCTATCCACATACTGTTCATTACTAATGGATCACTATTATGAAAAATCCACGGGGACGGGAACTCCGAAATTAACGGAAATTAAACCCCGAGCACGCTTATAAAAATAATAATAAAAATGAATCTATTCAAGAAGCATTTATCTGTACCTAGGTACCTACAGGATAGGCATCTCTATTCTCTACCGACTTGTTTAATAATATATCCAAACAAATACTTTTAAGCCTATTTGAATACATATTTCGGTCTATCACCTAATTATTAACATCAAATTTCATTTTGTCTAAGACATAGGACTCTTGGGACCAATTTAGGACTATACTATTTCCATTTCTTTAATAGGGTACTTGCATGAAATTTTTTTTTTCAGTCTATTTTAATTTTAAAGATATATGGCCTACTTAGACAAAGCAAGAAAAAGAAAAAAATATATGCATAAATTAATTAAATAGAGCGTTTCAAAGTTCCTACTTTAGACTTTACCGCCGAAACGCGGAATGACGTCACTAGTTCAAAATTACGCCTTATTAATCTGTGATAGAAATGTCACTGTCGTATTGACAAGGTCATGTGACACTGACAGACAGATAACTTCAATATCCAAAAGCGAAATTAAGGTTGAAATGTGTCGAGTTACTTCCAAAAGTTCCAGTAAAGAATCGAAATGCATCTTACCGGTGCATTTTAAAGTAAAAAACTTCAGAAAATGGAAAATATGCGTTGACTGTATGCACTTAGTTTCTTTTGCCTTCTCTGAAGAGGTAAATCTTTCCTAAAAAATAAAAGTGACGTCATGTGTTAAGCGTGGCTGTGATTGGTGTTTCGTTGCAACGTTCCGTTTTACAAAATTAAAAGTTGAATATTTCGGAAACTATTGAATTTTTTTTAGTAAATCTTTCACGATAACGCTTTTCAAAGGCTCTATTTTTGAAATATTAACACAATTTCTTATTATAAATTTCATGCAAGTACCCTATTATCTTAAGAATTAAGTAAGATAAGAATTAATAAAAAATTTAAGAATGCTTTGATGTGCATGATTAAATTCTCTTTGGGGCCTGAATAATATTCTCTTTTTAAAAAAAATACGCAAATTAATCTTAAAGTTCTTTTTATTTGACATTTATTAATAAAAATAAAATATTCCCACATCTCTTTAGAATTACGATTATCTGATATTATTTTATTATCTTGCTATTGCTATCTTGTTTTTTTAACTATATTAATAGGTGCCCACTAAAAAAAAAATGAGCAATAGTGATACAATTAATAAGTCATCTATTTTGCTTTCACTATCGAGTTTACTAAAATTGGCTATGTTTGAAACCATTTATGCGAAAGGTCACTCGAACCCGGGGTCTCATACCAATTCTCCTAGAAAAGACACGACTTGCCCTGTCGATAAATTTGGTGGGGGTGACGCTCCGCCTGCCAAGAAGTGTACATGCAATGTCCCCGAAGGCACAAAATGTACAGCTGGTGACAGGGGAAAGACCGGTGCAGGAGTGACAGGATCTCGCACCGGTCGCGTGTGTGAGAAAGACCATGATGAACTGCCGGCGGGCGCGACCAACCCTGGCCTGCTGAGGTACATACACAACGCGGCACGCTACAGGATACCGCAATGCTTCGAAGGTGGTTGTGTGTCCGTCAAACAGAACTCCACGAACAACTGGGTGTTGGGACATTCCATGGCATTCAGTTCTGTTTCACCCGGCGGCTACAAGTTACTATTGTCATACGTCGATAAGAAAAAACCAACGGGGTTACCTTATTTCGTGATGGAAGCCGCGCCGGGTGGACAGATCAGTTGTGAGATGCGCGTGGGCCCATCACAAGGAACGAGGGCCACCGTCATAGCTCAGATGGCAAATGCGGAGTTGTACAGCTTCGAAAGTATCTTTGACGCATACTTTAATAGTTTCACGGCTTCTGTGATTGCCGTTAATCGCGAGTTCATTGCACTTCATTATTTACAGGTGGGTATTAGGTATGCGTTCGATTTCTTTTTAACTAAAACACATTTTATAGTACCTAATCCTGTTATTATAAATGCGAATGTGATGTTGTTTATTCGTTTGTTACGTTTTCACACCCTAACCCTAGGCAGAGGTATAAACCTACTTGCAGAAAAGGATATGGGGTACTTTTATCCCGGAATTGCCGCGAGAACTCCAAAATTAACGCGTATGAAACCACTGGCACTAACGGAACAGGTACATAGGTAGTAATACAATAATAATAGCACGTCTCAACACTGTCAACACAAAGATTTACTTGATTTCAATTAAAACAAGCTTATATGTTGTGGAAACTAAGCAAAAGTAGCATACTTATACCTACTAAGCAAATGTAGTGTATACTACACATAGGTTACGAAATATCCTACTTCCTACTAATATTATAAACGCGAAAGTTTGTAAGAATGTATGGATGGATGGATAATAATAATAATAATCCACTTCACAACACACAGATCTACTTGATCCCAAACTAAGCTGTAAGCTTGTGTCGTTGAAACCAAGCAAACGTGGTATATAATACACATATTATGACATATATATTATACTATAGATATATATATATATACACCCAGACTGGAAAATGGAACCCTGTGTTCATCACACAAAGTCCACCCCCACCGGGAATCGAACCCGGAACCCCTTGATTAGGGAGCAGGCATGGTGACCATTGCGCCAATCGGGTCGTCGTCGGGATGGATGTTTGTTACTCTTTCACGCAAAAACTACTGGATGGATTTAAATAAAACTTTACAATAATTTAGTATATACATCAGATTAACACATAGGGTACTTTTTATCCCGGAATTCCCGCGGGAACTCGGAAATCAACGCGGGTGAAACCGCGGGGCACAACTAGTATACTTTAGACACGCCCAGGCTGGAAAGCGTTCATCACACAAAATCCACAATCCCCAGCGGGAATCGAATCCGGAACGTCTTGATTAGATACCCCAGAGGCATTGTGATCCCTGCGCCCAACTGCGCCAATTCGGTCGTCACGCGTCATTTCCGACCTAGCTGAACAGTCAAAGTATAAATATAATAAATAAGTACCTATATACTATAAAGGTGCAAACACGAGGTTTGCTGGTCAGGCAGGGCCCAAAGCTCCCTGAGCTTGAGGGCCCCGGTGCACGGCACCGTTTAGCACTCCGATAGCTACGCCACTGGCAACAGAATATATACAAAAACATGGCAGGTGCAAATATCAAAAGTATGTAGGTACCTCTAGCACAACTACTTGTGTATTTTTGAATGTAGTTGATCAATGGGTCCGACGGATTATAATCGCTATACCTACATATTTCTAGACTAATCAAGCTCTTATTACCCAAAACCTCATTTTCCTATCCCTAGTCGATAACCGAGCAGATATCTTTGGGAGCGGAGGTGGTGGCCCGCGGTCACGCCACGGAGCTGAGCTCGGTGTCGGGCGCCGCGCGCTGGGCCAACGAAGACCAGTCCGTCAGCACCACACTCGGCAACCGCGGCCTGGATCTCTGCTACGCGAGAGCACTCAAACCGTACCTTACGGTTGCTGCTATGCTTGAGGTTCACTTGTGTTCTAATAACTCCTGCCTGATTCTTCGTTAAATTACCTACAGGACAAGCGAAACAGCTAATAATACGATTAGTTTTTACTCGTTAGGTAAGTATTTTACTGTAGGGGATTTCGGCTTCCTTGACTCTAAAGCCAGATAAAGCCCTCTCTGCATCATGGACTTAGTAGAGTACCTAATATAAACAAAGTACCTACCTATAATAAATTGATCCTTGGAGACCGTCGTGTTCAATGTCAAGCGTTTTAGCGGTTTAATCGTAAATAGCCAGTGATCTCCTACATTATATCCGTTAAGTTACCTACAGTAGATATGTTAGGTAGGTAATGTAACGTGGAATTCTGCCGCTCTAAGCATAGACAAAATTTTCCGCCTCTTATTTAAATAAAACCTAAGAAGACTTCAAGTATTTCCCTACTCATTATTTATGTTTAGGTACCTAATTCCAATATTTTGAATGCAAAGTGCATTATATTTGCATTGAAATTGTGCATAATATCTATGTAGTCTCGATAATAATATCACAGTAGGCGCGCCTATAGTTATCTGATCTAATAATCATGGGGTGATTCTGTAGTTAGGGTTATATTCTGTTAATCCTTCTGCCCCACACGAAGCGATGATCCGTTTGCTCCCTGAGTTACACCAATGGTTGTACAATGTAGGTATCTACATTCCATTGGGTCATTTTGATCTACATTTTGTCCAGGTGGGTTTCGCGATCCGCCGCGCGGTGGCGACACTGGCGTACGAGTGGCGCACCGACGAGTGGACGGTGCGCGGTTCAGCCGACTCGGACGGGCTGGTGGGCGCCACGCTGCAGCGAGCCCTCGGCGGCAAGCGGGCCAAGCTTGCCTGCGCTGTCTCGGCCCTCCTGAACCATCCCAACGACAAGTTCCGACTGGGATTCAGTGTCACTGCCGCTATCATTTAATCTACATGATGTTTGGAACAAATTACAGCAGAAATGGAGCAACTAGGTTACTTTTTATGAAAAACTGCAATCCAACTGCAATGTGACGCGCAAAAAGTGAATCACGCAAACATTCGAGGTAGATGTAAAATCTTATCTAATGTTACCTAACTTATTTAATTTTACTAAAGTAATTACCAATTTAGATCATTGTACTTACCTATTAGTTTACTATTTATATCTACAATTTAATTAGGTGGTTTTGAAACTAACGATTTGTAATTTATCAGATGTCTATTGAAATTATAATTATATAACGAATACTTTGTTTAGTTATTGAACAATAATCCACAAACCTAACAAACTGCACTTCACATCGCTTAATATTATACACTGATTGGTAAGGAGATATAGCACATTCACCAGCACCATAAGAATTAGGCACTCGCACATTGATGGTGTCCCCTGTCGTTTGAATCACGACAAATACCGACAAGATCCGTTTTAAATATTCATCAACGACATAACGATAATGTAGGCGTGTATTATTCGCCGTCGGCAGCACAGTGCCCAGCCTGGCTGTCGGGCGCCGCGCGCTGGGCGGGCGCGTGCGCGAACTTTGGGCGGAGTTTGCAACGCCACCCTTACAGTGAACTCGTTTAAAAACCACCCTTACGCATGTGCCGTAAAGACAGTTTCCGAATGAGATACAATAAGAAGGAGACGTGTAGGCGTAGACACCGCCTTCCGTCGCCGTCCATGGCGTCGAGCATGGCGAGTGTACACCAGCGCGCGGAGTCGCGTGCCCGCGGCAGTAATGGTGATGGAGCGGTTGGCGGATTTCGTCAGCAAATCGTTGGAGGGTGGCGAAGCGCCCGCGCCTCCGCCGGAGCCCGGGGAGCCGGAGGAGTCGGACGACGTGGAGGTGGACATCACGGCATTGGAGGAAAAGTTGCCGCCGGCGAAGAGGCCTCGCAACTGGCTCGTCTCGCCCGTGCCGGCGCACACCTGCAAGCGGGAGGCCGCCGCTGACGAGGACGATGATCACAAACACGGTGAGTTTGGAGGTTAATTGTTACCTAAGTAATCCTGCCTTTGAGATAATCATGTGTTGAATTTTACTTGTGTTGTATTTTCCTGTGACGATATAGCCATTGTTTTTTTATTATAAAGAGGAAAAATTTGATTTTTTGTTTGTTTGTTACGATTTAACTCAAAAACTACTGGAGCGGTGTAAAAAATTTTTTCACCATTAGGATGCTACATTATTCTTGAGTAACATAAGCTATATTGTAACCCGGAATTCCCGCGCGAACTCCGAAATTACCGCGGATGGAAACGAGGGGAACAGCTAGTTTACTACAACATATATAGTTTTGGTGTTTGTGCACAAAACTACTCTACATTCCATTAATCCCTTCGGCCGCCTACGGAACAAGTTCTACGTAACTGGTTTCATAGAAAGAATAAATTTTCTTTTTAACATGATTATAGTTATGTTACTATAATCACATTTTTTCGTAACCTTTTTCTTTCTAGTATTTTAGGAAGTTATCGTATGATATCTACCAATTACCATACTCATGAACCAATATAAATACTATATTTTAATCCTAGGAATAACTGCGTAAAACCTAGGCAGATTAGGTATGACGGTGATAGACCATTTCCACAGCTGAATTAAATTACATCCCAACCCACCCCCACCCAAAATTTTCACTTCCCAACTGTAAGTAGGTACAGGGCCGGTCCTGCCATTAGTGCAGGGTGTGCGGCGCACACGGACGCCCCGCGGCGACCCTGGAAGTCCACGACAAACCGAATTCGGCTGAGAATCGGACGAATGCTGGGTTACCGGTGCCTCCCCCCCCACGCTCGAGGTGCTTTGCATGTCGTGATGTCGTCTTCCTTTCTACCTAAACTCTCCCTCCCCTGTGAGGTACGGTAGTAAAATTAACGTATCTGATAATGTTGGTGGTTTCATTCCTTTTTTTTTTGTGTTTAATGGGGAGTTCGCAGGCATTTTATTACATCCGCGATATGGGGGAGGGCGCCTGGTTCAGATCGGACACGGGCGCATCGGTAGCTAGGACCAGCGCTGAGTACCTACCTAGGTAGGTAGTAGGTAGGTTAGTTTTCACTGGTAGGTAGGTACCTACCAGTGAAAACTAAAGACTAACACTATCAAAGAAATATTCTATTATTATTTTTTACTTAACAGCAGATGTTTTTTTCCGCTGTTCATGAAGTGCAACACTGATTACCAAAACGTGTAGGTACGTTAAAGTGATACTACTGAAAAACATCTTAATTTTATTTCAAAATAGGCAGAAGGTAGATATAATCAGCGTTTTCTTCATTTATGGTAAAACAAAACAGTGACATCAAAATCATTATTATCTTTGTTAGGTTAGGTTAGGTAATTTTATGAACATCCGGCTAGCTCCAATAAATCAAAATAGAATGATAGAGTTTTGAAGCAGTAATAATTTAGATGCGTTAGGCACCTACGCTAAAAATCAATCCAGGAGTGTTAAAATATAAAATAAAGTATTTTGAATTTTAATCTGAAATAAAGAGTCATAGATTAAAATACAAAATACAAAAGGTTTTTAAAAATAAAAAAGTAATAGAAATGAGGCAGTATATCTATCATAACGAGTGGCATCGACACGGCCGGCCGCCTCTCTAGTCTCTACATCCTCATAACTAAAGACTCTACTCGAGGTTAAGCTTACTAGTATACAGTCGATTTACTTACATTTAAAACATACAACAACATAATATATTGTTAATTCTAAACCGGCACCCACGACACAGGATTTTCCTAGTGTGGGCACCAACGGATATATCTTACATTGTAATTTTCTTTTTGGTAATAAATATTTTTCATTTTTCATTATTTTTTTCATTGTACCTAGTACTTACCTATATAAAGAATACCTATGTATGAAAATTTTATCTACGTTAGTTTATCCTTATTAATATTAATGTGAGTTTGTTACGCTTTAACGATCACCCCGAAATTTTACATACTTACACGTTGTCAGGGGTACAGAGAAGGACATAGGGTACTTTTATCCCGGAATTCCCGCGGAAACTCCGAAATTACCGCGGGTGAAACCGCGGGGCACAGCTAGTTATATATAAAATAGAAATCCAGATTAATGAATCATTGCGATACTTAGAGCAATGGAAGCGAAATAAATTAATAGAAGGTAATCATTGGATATCCGAAAAAGACATTTCAATCAAATAAATCACAGACACTTTGGGAGTTTATCGAGGGTATTCTGTGCACTGTTCGACAATTAATCACGTCTGTTCGCAGGTCGTTAAGCGTCTGAGGAGTCCGGGTGCCCTCGAGGCCCGAGACGAAAGGGGAAAGCGGGTGTGGCGCGAAGCACCACCCGCCAGTCGGATAATCCCTCCATTTACATAATTGCCGCATAAAAAGGAGAGCTTCCCAATTTGCCAAATTGCTCTAAATGATACTTTTAAACACTAATACCGATTGCCATAGTTCGTCACCTACGTGCCTATCTACGTACGTCTTAGTTTAGCACGAGTCCTCACAAGTTTGGGGATCTCTCTTCTGCTGATATTGACGTGAATTAATTGATTTATCTTCTAAGTGTATTGAATAAATTTGTTTACCAACTAGCTGTTCCCCCGCGGTTTCACTCGTCGTAATTTCGTAGTTCCCACGGGAATTCCAGGATAAAAAGTACCCTATGACACTCAAAAACACTGTAGCATTCTATTGGTAAAAGAATTTTCAAAATCGGTTCAGTAGATCCAGAGATTACCTACCCCCTACAACCTCACAACCTCACAAACTCACTAACTTTACCTCTTTATAATATTAGAAGAAAAAAAACTTATTTGAACTGACAACTCGTATTATAGCTGTTCATTATTCTTCTATACTATAATAAAAGAGTAGAATCTGCGATTCTGTACATTGAATATTTTTAAGAAAAATTGACAGGGGGCGATAAAAGAAGAGTAACCAACCTCAAAAAAAGAGTTTTAGAATTATTTTCTGTCTGTCTGTCTATCTGTCTGTCTGTTCGCGATAATCTCCGAATCTACTGAACGGAGTGTCATGTGGCTTTCACAGGTAGATTAAGCTTAGCCTGGAGCTACATAATATAAGCTTTGTTCCATTCAAATCGGATGTCAGGAAAAAATGATGTTACACAAAAACTTTTCACGCGGGTGAAACTGCAGGGCACAGCTAGTTTAACAATAATTTTGGTTTTAAGCGAATACTGAATGTTAATTATTTTTTATATACCTACCTATATAAAGAAAAGAATTGAATTCCAGAATTCCATCAATGAACTTTGTTGGCCTGGCCTATGATGAAAATTGCTAAAGAACAATAAAACCATAAGCATCAAAAAATATTTAACAATACAGCCTAGCCCCTAAATAAAATGTTAACTTTGGAAGAATCGCATTTATTTTCCAGCTGTATTCAAGAATATAATCTTATTTTACTCAGGTTTTATTCTAATACACTGTCCTTGAAATTTATTTTCCTACACACACACACTCACTATGAACGACTTACATCCACTCCACTTTGTACCCAAGGGAGTCGGGAAGCAGAACCATCTCATATGAAATGATGATTTAAAAGCTATGTTCCCTAATAATGTTACATTCACTTTATTGAGTGTAAGCAATTTATTACTCAGCTACTTAACGTTTGTAAAATTATGACACCATACTTCTTTAATACCTACCTATATAGTGAGATTTGTTTGAAAATTCAATGCAGAAAGTCGGTATATACTTACTAAGTTTTTCTTGTTTATCCTTTTATTAAAACACTGCCGTTGGCTTCCGATGTACGCCTTTTTTAATCCATCATCATCATCTCTAGATGTTGACAAGTCGTCTAACGGCGTGGCGGGAGGCGGCGGTGGTGGCAGCAAACAACGCCGCTCGCGCACCAACTTCACGCTGGAACAGCTGGGCGAGCTGGAGCGGTTGTTCGACGAGACACACTACCCTGACGCGTTCATGCGCGAGGAGCTCAGTCAGCGGCTCGGCTTGAGCGAGGCCAGAGTGCAGGTATATATACCTAGTGCATAACTAGACAGACTAGGGGTACTGCCAGTGAAAAACTCAATATAACTAGTGAGGATTAGTAAGAAAAGGATTAGCCAATGACATGGACCAATCCATGGCCAATGACGACTAAATAACTATTTGCATATTTTTTTTTTCCAAAAGTCGAGTTTACTGTTTTTTATTTTTATTTCAAACTTTTGACAAATTAAGTTTTGTGCAAGCCCTTCTAATCCACGTGAGCGGAGTCGATGACAACAGCACCAGTAGCCAAATCTGTACCTAATGTTAAAAAGAAAGCAAATTTTAGAAAACTGATGTTAGATCGATTTCTGATTCGGCGAGTCATTGAGCTTGCTACGAGCGACGGGTTAGATACATTAGAAGCGAAATCATAATCTAGAATGACATATACATACATAGTATGTGTGTTGTGTATTTCAAATCTTTATACCGAATACTCGTAAGTAGGTACGAATACATAATATTATGTCGTTCTCTTCGTTGCAACTTGCAAGTAGGTATTGTTGCCGTAGCAGATTGCTACGAAAGGCGTAGCGCCTATATAAACACGTTTTCACGTGTTCACAAAAATTTTGTTTTGTTTTTGCCCCGCAGAAATCCTACTAATATTATAAATGTGAAAGTGTGGATGTTTGGATGTTTGTTACTCAATCACGCAAAAACAGCTGAACAGATTTTGATGAAATTTGGCATGCACGTTGTCAGGGGTACAGAGAAGGACAAAGGGTACTTTTTATTCCGGAATTCCCGCGGGAACTCCGAAATTACCGCGGGTGAAACCACGGGGCACAGCTAGTATTAATATTGTTTAGAGTTTTTTATTTCAAACTTGACAAATAAAGTTTTGTGCAAGCTCTTCTAATCCACGTGAGCAGAGTCGATGACAACAGCGCCATAGCCAAATCTAATGTCAAAAAGAAAGTCTTTTTCTTCTTCTTTAATAATGGCGTCTATAACTAAATAAAAGAAAGTCTGTTTGCTCATTCGTTTGTCTTCTATGCTTCCATTCCTTGACCGAAATGATACTTTTGTAATGTGACGTCCGGGCGGCCGCGAAGGTTGCAACAGCAATGGTAGTGTCGACACGGTCATCATTATCGAAAACTCATAATATACCTACTACGAGTATTTAAAACTTTAATCTCAAATCCATGCTGGCAACACCACACGGTCACGAGTTGGTTGCGCAGTGTGCTAATGAAATAAACTCCCTCGTCTATTTTTGCTCTGATAAATCCGTTCGGAATATTTATTTTAGGGGTTGCTATTGCAACACATTGTGTTCTATTTTATAAAGTCATCTACATATTATATCTTTGTTTTTTTGAGATTATTTTTTATTAATATCTACTAAATAATATTTGGGTTTAATTTTTCTCAGTTTTTTAACTTCTAGAGACAACATTTATCTCGACTGATAAGAAATAGTGCGTGAAATGTTTTGGGTCCATTGAACCTGTTTAAATCGGATCGACTCTCTTGATCCTCTATTTACACATTAAATGTCATGCATGATGCAAGTCCAAATTTTTGCTAAAATGGACCACTTGCAGAACAGATTACTGCACCATTCGGAGTCAATATATAGATCACCAGATACTCCAGATAGGCACCAACTTCGTACAAATATTTCCCTCGAAAGCAACAAACTCAACTGGCGTACCTATAAGTACCTACAACAGACACAAGATTCGTGGAAGAATAGAAATTGACATTAATGAGCTGGCCTCGTACCTTCTAATGTTTATTGGCCGGTAAAAGAAAGAATTTTCAAGTTAATACTTCTTTCTACATACAGTTAATAACAGTTCTTTTATCCAACTAGTCCATAGAAAACCCTCAAGAAAGGTCATATACAACGTTTAATGATTGACACTGGATAAGCATTTTATATTATTTTATACATGGATCAATGTAAATGTTAACTAATCCATCAGTAATGTTTCATTAGAGGAGCGTGTAGGTTAACATGAGCGCAGTTCACAAGTACCGCATCTTGGTAATTGCCGTTCGCTTAACATTCCCGACCCCGCTCATTACTAATGCACGTAATTAGCTGTGAGCGGCCAACGAGCGTCGGTTTATCGGCCATATATTGCTATTAGTGCCCGATCGGCGTTAAGTGCACTTGTGTATTTTTGTGGGGGACGTGATGTACACCAAATAAATAGCGTCGAACTGGACACTACGTCTTCACTAGTGTCATGTTACACATTAATAGGATCCTGATTTATAATTTATGTTTGTTCTTATTTATTCATTTATTTATTTCTTGCTCTATTAAAATTTTAGATTTAATTTTGAGGGTAAAATTCAATACCTACCTATTTGTCACGCACCTACTTATATATTACATCATCTACCCATCCTAGTACGGAAAAGACGAAAACATTGTTGTTTTTGTTTGTGTGGGTAATCTCTGGAACTACTGAAAGGATTAAAAAAATCTTTCACTGATAAACTAATAATATCTCTGAGAAACATAGGATCCTTGAGCAAAGAGTCCAGAAGTTACACTGATGGAAAACCATGTGAAAAAGCTTCTCGTTTGACGTCAATCAAATGTTAATAATTATTATGATGAGTTATTTAGATTTTGGAATAGAACATAAAACACTTTTCATCTGGACACAAAGAGTTCCTGAGGTAACCCTGAAATTATAACTCTAAACTTTTGTCAAAAGCAAATAAATGTTATAAAACTGATGTTAGAAGGATTTCTGATTCGGCGTGTCCTATCACTACGAGCTTTGCTACGAGCGACGGGTTACATTGGAAGTGAAATCATAATCTAGAATGACATATTATACATAGTAAGTACGTGTGTAGTCTCCTATTGTTGTGTATCTCAATTCTTCAGATCAAGTACACGTAAGTAGGTACGAATACAAATTCTGTCGTTCTCTGTTAATCTGCCGTAGCAGATTGCTACGAAAGGTGTAGCGCCTATACAACGTGTTAATGAATTAACTGAAAACCTGATACAGCCCATTTAAAAAAAAAACAATAGTGTGATAAAAATATATTTTATGTAAAAAAAATGTATACTTTAAAAGTCATTCAACATTAGTTTCGAGGTGACCTATCTACGAAATTCCAAGCGCTACGCCCGCGCCAAGCGGTTCGAATCATTTTGCTGCGGGCGGCGTACGCGCCATATTGTATTATAAATAATTTAGACATGGGCTAGTAAAAATGAAAAAATATGACCTATATTAGAATATGGTGCGATCGATTCGGAAGTCGATTCTGAGCAAACTACTTTCCAGTTTTCAGTTAATTCATTAACACGTTGTATAATCACAGTTCACGTGTTCACAAAAATTTTGTTTTGTTTTTGCCCCGCAGAAATTAGTAATATTTTGATTAGTAAAAATTGGTAGCATAATTTCATACTCATATTAATATATAGACACATCATTTAGCATAGATCACACCGTGTAGGTATGCTGGCGTAACGTGTAGCCAGCCCCGGTACATCAGAGAAGTGATATAACACACACCTATATGCTTTTTTCTATACTATTATTATTATAAAGAGATAAAGTTTTGAGTTGATGAGTTTGTAAGTTAGTGTCGTTGTATAAGGGGTAATCTCTAGATCTACTGACCCGATTTTGTCTGGTATTTAGCATATAATTGTAAACCCTTATACGAGGTTCGAACCCGCGACACGTGGCGTAGCAGTCAAGTTATCTTACCACTACACCAAAGGTAAACTAACTAACTACCTCAACACCTAATGTTACTTAATGGATGTCCAATAAATAAATAAATTAATTAATTAATTAATAAATAAATAAAATTCTCGTGTCACAGTATTTGTCATCGAACTCCTCCGAAACACCTTGACCGACTTTTATGAATCTTCTGTGTATATAAACTAGGTAGGTCTGAGAATAGGTCGTAGGCTATTTTTTAAACTCCTAGGTGATAAGGGTGGCTAACCAGAATTTTTTTCCGGACAAAATTTTACTTTGTAGCTCCTGCGGGAATTCCGAAACTTACGTAGGTGAAACCGCGGGGCACAGCTACCTAGTAATATATGAAATATACACTATACAGTAACAGTTAGGATGTTTCGGCTTTCGTGTACTATACTAAACAATGATATTATAAGTAGGTATTATTGATTCTAAAAAATGACTTAGTAGTTTGTATATAAGATTTATTTAGACCTGACAATCGCATGTCTATGTTATTATTTGTATAATATATTGATGAAATATTTAAAGCCGGGTAGGTATTTTGCATACAATGGGCGAGGGGTGTTTGTGTGTTTGTTGTTTAGTCGTAGGTATAATATAATCAGTGTTAATGAATTCGACCCCAGTCGGAACGTATCGCTGTCACTCGTCTGTACTCTGTTGCGATTCTAGCGACAGTTGTTGTTTGTGTGGCTCTATTTATAGTAATATCATAGACTAAATAGTATTTTGGTAACATCCCTACTGGCTCTATTTATAGTAATGTCATAAACTAAATAGTATTTTGGTAACATCCCTACTAATATTAGAAATGCGAAAGTGACTCTGTCTGTCTGTCTGTTACGCTTACACGCCTTAACGGCTCAACCGATCATTATGAAATTTTGCATACACGTTGTCAGGTGTACAGAGAAGGACATAGGCTACTTTTTATTCCGTAATTTCCACGGGAACTCTGAAATTAACGCAGGTGAAACCGCGGGGAACAGCTAGTAATTAATAGATATTTGCTTGGCAGATATTCGTTAGAGGTTCGTTATGATGATGGAGACTTATAAGCTTACATTTTTTAAAGCGTAAATTTTACTCAGTTGTTACGTAGTACTAAATAAAAATTGGCTAGTAAAATATGCAACCACGTTTCCTTTCACTGTCAGCAATTTCTCCTAGGACTCAACAGAGACGTGTCTCTTACGGCGTAACGTATTCCTTGTAGATAACGTTACAAAAATATTTGTTCAGTAAATTAAACGAAGTGCTAAATAATAGTTTCTAAAACATACATCTATTATCTTTCTATCTACGAGCAATTCTTGCATATGTATATAATATATAATATGTATACTAGCTGTCCCGTGCGGTTTCACCCGCGATAATTTCGAAGTTCCCGCGGAATTGTTCCATACACACTTTTCAACCCCTTTTCATCCCCTTACTGGTTGAATTTTCAAAAATCCTCTTATCGGATGACTACGTCATACAAAGAATATACCCTCCAAGTTTCAGGTCTCTACGATCAGCGGTTTAGGCTGTGCGTTGATCCATCAGTCATTCAGGACAAAGGATTTTATATATATATATATATATATATAAAGATAGATTGTATCTACTATCTCTAAACGAGCAATCCTTGTATACATATATATGTATATACTATATATGTATATATGTAGGTATATAATCTGAATCTCGGAAACGACTCCAATGATTTTCATGAAATTTAGTACGCAGGGTGTGTCGGGAGCGATTAATCGATCTATCTAGGTTTCATTTTTAGAAAAAGTCGTTTTATCCGTGTCATCCGTTTCAGGCAATGAAAAATAAGTGTTTGTTTTTCTACTTAACAACAGATGGCGCTATACCTACACAACGAGAAAAGCTCGGTGACCCAGATATTATTAGTAAAATTGATAACCTTGCAATTTGCATCGTTTATACATTACGTCAATTAACTAAGAGACTGCTACCCTCAACATGCAGCGCAATCAGCGTTGGAACGCATCTCTAATTCTTGTTTGTCCTTCAGAATGTAGACATAAGAATGTACCCTAAGTCATATAGGCATTAGGTACCTAGGCGCAGTACAGAGTATAGCTTTATGTAGATTTGAACACATAGTTTGTCAATATAGAGAATGAAATCGGTAAAAGAACGAACTCTAATTATGTTGCCCAAATATCATTTAAAAATTATGATAATATCACTTCAACAACTATAATATTACGTAATCGTAACGAATACAAATAATTAGGCACTTAGCTCAGTTTGCTTTTGTAATAAAATTGTCATTGCGACTTGTTTATAATTTTTTATACACTGTTGCATTCCGGTATATTTGCGGTTGTAGTCTTTTAAAATATCATGCAGTCACGCACAAATTAAAAGAGGTACCTAACCTTATTAGTTATGTTAGCCGGCAGCAAAGTTCAGCCGTTCAGAAATTGACGTTCTCATAATATCACGTGGTTTAGGTCAAACCTCGAATCTTATACAATATGCATTTTCTTTAATCTTAGTTGAAATTACTGTCAGTTCGGAACCCACCCACTACTGAGAAGAACTGACAAGAAACTCAGCAGGGTTGTCTTTTTTACGATTGTAATTATAAAATACTAGATGTCCCTCGCGGTTTTACCCGCGGTAAGTTCGGAATTCCCGCGGGAATTTCAGGATAAAAAGTATCCTATATACGTCACTCAGGACTACAGTAGTTTCCTATAAGTGAAAGAATTTTCAAAATCGGTTCAGGAGATCCAGAGATTACCCCCTACAACGCGACGTCACAAAGTAACAAACTCACAAACTTTACTTTTTTTTCAATATTAGTATACAAACAAGAGTACCAATAATAATGATAATAATTAATTGATAGAGATTGAAAGAATGAATTCATTTCCAAACGTTTATATCATTTAAATAATCTACTACGCTATAATAAGTTTTATCGCATAATTTGTGTTTTTAATAAAGTTCTTAAATTTGTTAATTAAGAAATTAACTTCGTCTTTTGGTAGTTTTAGGGTTCCTTACCCAAAGGGTAAAACGGGACCCTATTGCTAAAACTTCGCTGTCCGTCCGTCCGTCCGTCTGTACGTCTGTCACCAGGCTGTATCTTATGAACCGTGATAGACAGTTGAAATTTTCACAGATGATGTATTTCTGTTTGCTGCTATAATAACAAGTACTAAAAAACAAAATAAAATAAAAATCCCATACAACAAACGTGATTTCTTGCTCGTTTTTGCGCGTGCGCGTTTGTGTGTTTGTGTGTGTGGGTGTGCACGTATGTGTGAGTAGATGTATGTTGAGCGCAGTAACGTGATTATACGGTAACCATCCGTTTGCCGCTGCCCGATTACAGCCTTTATTTGTTTAGTCGATCACGTAACAGGAGTTGACATAATATTTACAGTTAATTTTAGTTGCCAGCATTTTTATTCTTGCGTATCTATACCTACCTTTTATTGAAAATCATCATGTGAGTAAGTACTTCTGATTCTCTCAGAATGAAAAAGTTTTATTAATAGAAATTATTTACAGCGTCAACAAGGGTGTAACAATAGTGGTGCTCGTAGCCGGTTGCTACGAAAAGTGTAGCGCACAGCTCAAAAGACTTCAACGATCAATAAAAACTATGAAAATTGTGTTATTTTGTTACACGAACATTGATATACTTAATACCCGTAATTTTGTACACAAACATTTAAACACTGCCAAACTATATTTTATGATTAGCTTAAATAACATACAAATAATGTCCGCAACCTAATATTGAATGAATTAAATATTTTACAGGTGTGGTTTCAAAATCGACGAGCAAAATGCCGCAAACACGAAAGCCAAATGCACAAAGGTAATATTATTTTCTTATACTATAATTTTTGACGTGACGCACAAGTTATTAAAGAATGTTTTTAAATACATTTATGTAATACATTTAATTCTACATCGACGATAGCTCAGTGGTTCATCGAACGACGCAAGGCGTAGGTTCAAACCCTAATAAGAGCTTTAGCTGTCGGTGAAAGAAAACATCGCGAAGAAACCATAGTATTGGTGGTAGGGCACTTTCCAGTGCCCGGCTGGCTAGCTAAACTTTTAAGTTGACAATCTGTCGCCAAGCACCTAACGGTGTGTTCCGGCAGCCCCACTTGAAAGCGATTTCCCATTCCAGGTCAGCAACGCACCTGCATGCCTTCTGGTTTTGTAGATGTCTATGGGCGGCGGTAATCACTAACCATCAGGTGTGCCATTTGCCCGTAGCATAAAAAAAACCTATAATAAAAATAATTTATAAAAAGGACCGTAGTACCTATACCTATACATTTAATAAACTGTACTAGATTATTCAAATCTAATTGCTAAATGCATTTAAAACTACAAATTGCAAATGATTTTGGCAAACAACGTCGACTCGCCGGACTGCACCGCCGGGCAGTGTAAATTAATTATTTCCGTTCCGTTAAATAAGTATACGTAATATATCGCTTCACTTGTTTATTTTAAGTTCATCCAGAGAAATACAGTGTAGCGAGATGTCAGTGGTACGGCATTATGTATTCTCCATGGCTTCGTCTAACTCGATTACCGCTCCCGCCGGCGCCGCCGGTCCGACTCAGTAACAGTTTTTTAATTCGACCATAACTCAAGCGAATGAATAATTAAAATGGCGGGTCGAGGCGGAATCCGCGCAAACGCGGGAAAAAACGTGGATAACGTAACGCGCGAGGCAATAAATTTCAGAGTATTGCTCCAACCACTTAGCAATCGAAAATTGAGTGACCTCGCATTCCCTCAGCTAGATGGAACTGTGCTGTTTCAGTTAGTTTTGATGGTAGGCAGATTTAATATTAAACCCAATAAGTCTAAATCAAAAGCTAACAGCACTTCTTTGCATCAAGATTTATATGTATGAATTTTTTCAATAAACAAAGTCTATTTATTTTATTTGGACTTTCGTCTTAGGTGAAGATAAACAGGAGCTGCTGCTGCTGAAGTGTCATTCATCACCATTGTCTTTATCTTTTATGATCCCAATGATCCCACGTAGATTTTGGGATTCTCTCAGGGACTCTTTATTCCGCGTAAAAAAATACTGATTTTATGTTTTTCAGGGGATTCTGTAACAATGTCTAACATCATTGCAAGGATTTTTAGAATCAGTTCCTCAGTTTCAAGAATTAATCGTAAAAGAAACTATACTAAATACTTATTCTCTTTTCTTTCTTTCTGAATCGATAGCAAAAATTGATTAAATCCCAAACGCGCGTTGTCCTACTTCCCTAGAAACACATATTACATATACTTAGATGTATCAAAAGGCTACATCCGTCAAACACAAATTAGGTTATTGTTACACATCGTGTGGTATTTCTATTTTCTGTCTGCGCTCGTAACATCACCTCGACTGATGCGAGGTGACTGCAGCCGCCTTCCCGCGACACCGCCGAAGCACGGAACCCGAGCGTGATTGCGAAAGCGTCAAAGTAGCGCCTAACGGAGCGCAAAACGGAAAAAAGTCGTGCGCCGGAATCGAATAAAATGATTCCCCACGGGAGCCATTCGGACGCAATCCCGCCGTCCCCTGCTAAATGTCTTATTAACTTATGTGCCCCCGCGCCCCGGCCTCCCCCAGCTAACACGAGAACAATCATGTAAAGTGAAATGAAACGGTTATTTGTTATGTTATGCCCCTTTGAGTGAGCCGCGTCGAGGTTCAGTGCTATTATTGTGCTGAACGCGATCATTTGCGGCTGCGTTCAGTTGCTCTATATTATCTGTGGTTGCTCGATAGTCATAATATCAATATTCTATACGGCTTATCTGCCTGCTTTACCTACTCGTACCTGACTATACTTAATTAAATTACATAACCTCAGTACCTACTCGTGCATGATTCAGATACTTACTGTCATTGACTGACATATTTATAATTTTTTTACCTAGTATCCTAAATCCTAATACATACGAGTAGGTGTATATCTACTAACAAAGCATATGAAAACTTTATTAGGTATTTAACTTTTAAAAGGTAGGTAGGTAGGTAGGTACCTACTACTAGTAATAGATAAGAGTATTTTACGCCAACAAAATTATGTGATATCTACATGACTTTATTTCTACACTATATGTCCCTAACAACGCCATCGTTAATGTACTTAGTTATAATATTTATATCGTTTTTGTGTTATAAATCATAAAAGCCAGCTATACTAAATCTTCATAAAATTAAGAATTCATTTCTAACGAAGACATGAATCTCGCTATAAAAAATAATCGCAGCCGCCGTGAAATTCAAGAATAAAAGAATACACTGAACGCCTAATTGTTCCCCTGTTCATAAAAGTGTAAAGTAATTCAAGCGCGATACGGCGCGGCGCGGCGAGGGTGGCGATATTTTATTGTGCAGAAACCACTGTAAAGATGTTCGAAACGCTTTAAAATAAGCAAGAGCTCTAAAACAAGGCGACCTCTCCCCGCGGCCGCCGACGTACCTCTTAATTCGATTAAATTAAACAACTCAGAGTTAATCAAATAAATGCATAGCAAGGGGTGAGCGGTGGGGCGAAGCGGGGTCGGGGAGAGGGTGCACGGCAGGAGCGGGGGCGAGTGCTGGACTACACCCACACCCGCTCGTATTTATGTCGGCACTTCTCGAAAGTAATTCGGTGTCAAATATGGAAATAACTCATACGCGCCGGGAGCATCTATTTTGATAACGTCGACGGCGCGCGGCGATCGGAGTCGGCTTTGATTTACAGCCAGCTCCGCACCCGCTCCGCTCGCCCCTTTTGCCCTCTCATTGCTCAAGAGTCAGGCGGGACCATACGCTATTACATTACGGCATAGCTTTTCATAATAATTCTACAATAATATATATTTGCCTACTGTAAAATTTCTTCTGAACTGTCATATTTTATTAAATTTGAAAAATCGAATATCATCAGAATTCAGAATCATTGTGTTATAATCTAAAAACAAGGTGTAAGTAATTAAATTAATAAATCCTTTACACCGAGCACCGTTACCTCCTTAAGTCGGGCAGATCCCCGTTAATTTATTAATTGGTGCTTCGTTGGGAGCCCGGGGGCGGGCGGCGCGCGGCGCGGCGGTGACGGGAGGCGGCCGCGACCTACCTATAAACAACGAATCTTACTTAATTTACGAGCAAATTATACTTTACTTAAATATCAATTTAATTAAGTGGAGCTTAGGAACGGATCTCTAAGGATTTGAGCTGTGCGCCGGAACGTTGGATTCCTCGTTTGTCACTGTCAATCTACACTGCTTTTATTTCTATGATCTCATAAATTGTATTTATGTAAAATTATATGGACGTTTTATGGACGTTTTAGAAAGTTTTCGAAGAGGGTCGACAAAAAATTTTAGAGTCATGTTAGTAGTACCTAGTAAATCTTTAACAACAGTTGTCCGTGACAACCGCTTACGATCGCCTACGCATACCTACCTATATCTAGACTTATCGTTTCAAGGCAGTTGTCTCTTTATTGTTCTTGACCAAATAAAAAAATATAGTAAGTAAGTATTCAATATATTTAACAAGTTCATCGTTAAAGCTTATTGCAACGGTAACAATATTCAATGACTTACTATCAACTAAAAGTTTTTTTAGGCCAACAGAACAGCCCCCTAGGCTAAGTTGACATCTATACCTAATCGTTAACACGTATGGTCACGTAAAATCGTCGGATCAAAAGTATTTTTTTTCATAACCACGTGACATGACGATACTTTCTCTAAGAGTATTATCAAAAATAGGTCTTTTTAGCCGCTAGGATGTTTTGTGACGTGTGTATCATCCGTGGTGCCGCCGCACGGCTCGCGCGCAGTCATGTAATACAAGCGCCGCATCACGGATATGCACATCGTAGATATCTACGCATCTAGCGGGCAACGTTGCTAATATCGGCAGTCTGTTTATGGAATACCGATTTCATAAACGTCAACGTTTTAAAAAAGTCGAAACAACAACATTGTTGTCAGTTAATCTCACTTCGTGAATAGGGACCGGATTGCTTTCTCGCCTATGTTTCGACGATTACCTAAGTTATAATAGTCGTAAGGATGTTTGCGCTTAGAGAATAGGCATGATGCCGAAGTATGAAAATCAAAATTCTATTTAGTCCATCAGATAATAAAAAAGTAATAGACATATTATATATTTCGCTTTTTTTAAATTATTGAAGAAATACTTAGATAAAACGCATTAAAGTTTAGGAATGGGGGCTCGTGGCGTTATAACTACGTATAAAGTGTATACCTACCTAGGCGTGACGTCACACCAAATATCGTAGGTAGGTATGTATATTTTTTGAATTACCTACGTAAAAAAAGCGACGTGCCGACCAATATTTTTTACGTAGGTATTCATCCACACGACGGACTAAAAACTGAAATTTAGTCACCAAGCCCATTGCGCTTCAGGGCTGCTGGTCGGCGGCGGCGGCACCCCGCTGGAGCCGTGCCGCGTGGCGCCGTACGTGTCCGTCCCGCGGCTGACGGCGGCGGGGCAGCGCGCGCCCGGCCCGCCTCCGCACCCGCCTCCGCACCCGCCGCCGCTGGCGCTGGCGCCGCACCCGACCCCGCCCGCCGCCTTCGCGCCCTTCGACTCGGCGTTACTATCGGCTGCTGCTCATCAGGTAAGTCTAGGTACACACTAAAAACTACTAAAAACTACTCGTATCTATCTACAGGTATGGGGCCCTATTTTTGAATCGCTCGAATTACTTTCACGCGAATTCACGTACGTATCCTCATACATTTTTTAAGCATTCACGCATGAATCTTGCAATTTCGTGTGCGAATAGTAATTCGAGCGATTCAAAAATCGACCCCCATGGTCGTCGTCTTGTGCGCCAGAAATCGAGAATCCAACTCACTAAGCATGAACCTCGCGCATTTGAAAGTTACAAAACAAAATATGTAACATGCTTATACGATTTGGTTAATCATGTTCCCTTGATCACGAAAGATTTTACGAATTGGCCAAGAACCTCCTCAAAATCCTATTATAGTATAAATCTGGATGACAATTTATAATTACGATAATTCCCACTGTACTCCACTGTACTGAGGAAACCATAGCATGGTGGTAGGGCGCTCTCTAGTGCCCGGCTAGCTAGCTATACCACCTTCAAGTTGCAAATCTGTCGTCAGCACCTAACGCGTGTGTTCCGGCAGCCCCACTTGAAAGCCAGTTCCCATCCCCATTCCAGGTCGGCAACGCACTTGCATGCCTTCTGGTGTTGCAGATGTCCATGGGCGGCGCTAATCACTTACCATCAGGTGTACCACTTGCCCGTTTGCCCCCTATGACATTAAAAAAAAACTCGTAATAATATGCTGATGGATATGTAATTTGGTACACCTATGTAGATGCTGTAGTGGGATAGCGTGTGATTATAATATATTATATAACTTTATTTGTATCATGTAATAAAATATAAATTTTACATTAAAATTTGCACGTCCAATAGGGCAAAATCATACTGGACTAATAAGCGAAGCTCGGCTAGACACGGGTAGCGCAGGACAAATCGTTGCGTTCTGGAAATTGGTCAAACAGTGGATGTCCATCGGATGGTTTCATGATCTTCTATTGTAGGTATATAGCTAGTTAAGCTGACTCCCGCGGTTTCACCCGCGGTAATTTCGGAGTACTCGCAGGAATTAAGGGAAAACCCTATGTCACTCAGGATCATTTAAGCTACCTTTAAGTGAAAGAATTTTTAAAATCGGTTCAGTAGATCCAGAGATTATGAAATCACTAACTCCGGAGTTCCCGCGGGAATCCCGGGACAAAAAGTACCCTATGTCACTCAGGGTCACTGCAGCTTCCTATAAGTGAAAGAATTTTCAAAATCGGTTCAGTGAATCCAGAGATTACCCCCTACAACGTCACAAACTCACAAACTCACAGACTCACAAACCCACAAACTCACAAACCCACAAACCCACAAACTCACAAACTTTTGCTCTTTATTATATTATAGTATAGATAGGTATATTGTTGTGTGCCAGTACGCGAGCGCGGCGGCGGCGGCGGCGGCGGCGGCGCTGTGCCCGCCGTACGCGGGGCTGGCGGCGCTGGCGGCGCGCTGTCGCTCCTCCTCCATAGCGGACCTGCGGCTGAAGGCGCGGCGACACGCGGCGGCGCTGGCGGCGGCGCGCGCGCCCTCCCCGCCAGCACCCGCTACGCCCGCGCGCGCGTACGCTTCGCCCGACACATAGCCCAAGGTCGAACCGATTGAAACGGATGTAAGTGATCGTCAAATCGCAACTTTACTATTGGACAATTATCGCAAATGATTTTTCGTGCTATATGCGTACTTAGGTACCAACGTATTTTTAGACGCGATGACGATTATTGTTTTCCACTTGACGCGTTTGTAGAAATCGATTATCGAATGGGGATGTTGACTACTTTTGAAAATCAAAATTGTAATTAGTGCGTCAGTTATAAAATAAAAAAACAATAAACACGTATTTTTTTCTTTTTCAAATAAATTAAAATATACAGATAGATAAAGCGCAATAAAGTTTAGGGTGAGAGGGTCGTGACGTCACTTACCGCTAAAACCGCCATACAAACTGTTAGAATAGTGACGTCACGCGAAATTTCAACTCAATATATCGCCGTTATTTTTTGATTACGTAAAAAAAGAAAAAGAAACGTGTCCAATATTTTTTAATAATCTACAAGACTAGACGGACTAAAAAAAAATTAGTCAACATGCCCATTATTCACATCGCGCTACCCATGAAGTGTTTGTTCTTTTTAACTGTGATAAGTGAAATGAAGAAAGTTTAATATCCTCTTCTTTGTAATAAAATTGGACCTAAGACCTAATATAAGTACCTACCTAGAGGTAATAAAAGATTGAGTAGACCTTACTTGATAAACTTTAATGCCATTGTTTATTGTAATAATTTTAATAAAAATAAGTGGTGTAGATAATAAAATTATTACCCATATACCTACCTATTTCATATTCCAATTACAGCTATTAAGTCAATGTAAATATGTAGATTGTAGGTACTTACTTAAGAAGAAATTTACGTACTAGATTTAACTCTTAGATTTTAAGATTTACTTACCTACCTACTTATTAGGTACCGAATAATTCAGAAATAAAAGGTTTCAAATAACTTATTAAATAAATTATTAAACCTAAAAATAATTAAAATATCGGAACAAACAAACAAATACAATACACTGATTTCCATTCTGAAGATGTATGTAGGTACATAAAGTAATTTGCTTGTTAATCTACATACGCAAGTACCTACCTAAGTAGGTCCTCATTACTATATCTACGTATAGACAAACTTTGTTAGGTATGTCTAACAAAATAGGGGTTCGACCAACTCACCTGGTGATAAGTATAACAATGATTGTATAAACACATTATACTTACCTAACCTGCAGTGGGAAGTGGGAACTGGCTTACAAGGGAGACTACCGGAATGAATACACTGTTAGAAGCTAGGCAACAGATTTCCTTACGCCACAGCTTACGCTAAGGCCACACTACAAAGAGCTTCGTTTACTGCTAAGAGCCAAGCTACTCGCTGTGGGACTGATCTTAGTGAACAGACATAATTTGCATAATAACGCATCTCGTCACACTACAAGTGACGCGCCTAGGTAGGTGCCTAGTTTGTCACCACGTGAGTCGCGTAGCGAACGAACGTGTTGATTATTTTTGTAAGTCCCCTAGTGAATTTACAATAGAAGAAGTTTTAATTGCTGCCGTTTTCAAAATTCTTTTGAGCCCAAACCAAACCACTTTGGAGCCCATCAAAAACTCAAACTTATCATTCGCTTAACTTGTCGTCTATCTAAATTCATCGTACCTACAAATGTTCAAATTCTTCATGTCCGAGATCTTGAAAGGTTTTTAACAGGTCCAACACCTTTGATTTTGAATTTGAGTTTTGGATCAACAGTAATTTCTTTAGTTTGGAGAGTGACATTTGTTTTGTTGTCATCAACAGACGGCGCGAAAGTGGATTATGTGTCACTGAGCTAGTAACCTTGTATATGAGCACTGTGTATCTTGCACACAAGCATAGCTTCTAGTTTATTTCTAAGCTTGTCATCTATAGTGTGCCCTTAGCCTTAGTAAAATCGAATTCCAGACTCCGAAAAATTTTTCTATCTACTTATTGTATATTATTACCACAGATAATATAATAGATATCTAGGTACCTACTATTTTACTATAGATACCAAAGATAGTAAAATCACTACTATAGGTAGATCATACGTGTAGGTACAATATTACAATTTTTTTTGGACTTGTACTGTTGGTGTGGTGTTCAATAAAGTGTTTTTCATTCATTCATTCATAATTTAAACTAAAAATAATAATATCACTGGGCGACCGCGTGAGTTTTATAAATGATGCTAAATCATACTTACACTTTGTGTCAATAGCAAAGACATTCTATAATAAAGGATGAGGGAAGGAATTCAGGGAATTCAACGGGGCCCGCACGGGAGAAATATTTCTCCGTGTTCTGTGTCTACAGATGTTCAATGTGGTTTTCTTTGGTAGATTTTTTTGATATATCTTTAAAACACACAGGTACCTACATACATAATACCAGCTACTATGTCACAACTCACATCATGCAGCCTGCAGGTGAAAAGATCGACGTCTGTATCATTATTTCCCAACCTTTAAAATGATTATGTTTAGTAGATACTAATTAGTTACTATTTTTATGAGAATTTAACTTCTGTTATACCTACTTTTTGCCTCTTTTAAAATAAAAATTAAGCATTAATCATTAGGTGCTACTACTATAAATAACTATATAAAAAACTTTTTATGAAATCTAACCTACACTAATCTAAGAATATACGGCCGCACTCATCGTTTTATTGATTACTTAATTTTAAGTACAGATTTTAAAAACAAAACTGCCGCGTGTCGGATTCAGAGACGTTCATTAAATTAATAATTGAATTAATGATCATTATAATTTAATGATTGGCATTCGGGTTCTGGAGTGGAGACCGCGAATAGGCATAAGCAGTGTAGGACGCCCACAGGTGAGTGATGATCTTCGCAGGATGACTGGTGGTGGCTGGATGCGGGAGGCTAAGAGACGTGCTAAGTGGCGGGCAATTTGAGAGGCCTATGTCCAGCAGCATTCCAGCAGTGGACTACTATAGGCTGGTGATGATGATGAATTGATGATGATAATGATCAACTAAATTTAACTTAATTAGGTAGTTAAATGCGGCAGTTTTGTGTTTCTTTCTTTTTTCTTTTCTTCTTTCTTTCTTTCTTTCTTAAAATTAAATAATCATTAAAACGACTCTGTGTGCAGCCGTTAGGGTTGCCAGATGTATTGAAAAAAAAAACCGGACATGTTTTTAATTTTCTTTATTAACATTACTAAAAAGTAATTTAAAAAGTAAAAAGTAGCTAAATTTTTTGATCTATTAAAAAATAAGAGTCAATCTACTTTTTCATATATTTAGTACTCGATGTGACTGCTTTTAACAAGGTTTTATTGCCAGAGATGGCATCTTTGAATTCAGTACAATTAGCAGTTATATTAAAGAAAACGCATAATTCACTTTTTACTGTATTTACGGCGAGGCGATTTCTTTCGTCTGTCCATACATTTCCCATAACGCTAAAGATTCTTTCCACAAAAGCATTAGATATGGGAATACTACACACATACTGCACGATTTTCAATAAATTTGGTGCTTCTTCATTGTTAAAAAATTTGCACCACATATCAATAGAGTTTCCTTCAAGTGAAGAGAAAACACTTTGGATTGCGGCCAGTTCTTCATAAATTTTTTCAGGGGGAGTTTCCTGCTTCCATGGAGATAATGACCATAACTCAATCAATTGATCAAGCGTAGGCAATTTGCCGCATTCGAGATCTAAACAACTAAAAGACTTATAATTGTTATTTTCAAAGTCATACCATTTCTCTATATAATCTAGGGCTCTTTTGTAAACATTGAGAGCGTTTTTAGTAAATTCTTTTAATTGGTTATCTGTGAGATAGCCTTTTCTTAATGCCATATGGACTTTCATGCCGAAATGTTCGTCACTTATTTTCTTTGCAATAGTGTCCCGAAATTTCACCATTATATTATGAAAATTAAATGCTGCTGTGGTATGTTTCTCTAACAACAGCAAAATTTCTTGAAAAGAAGCCATAAAATTATGAGTAAAATACAAATATAACTCATTGTAAGTAGGAGTTGTTTCACTTGCAATTTCGTCTTCTTGATCTGATAAGATAGCCCAAAGAGCCCTAGGGCAGTTGTCTGAACCTTGTTCTAAGAAGTACCTTTTCAATGGCCCCCACGACGAAAGTATCCTATCAAGAGCTTTGAACAAACTTAGCCATCTTGTAGGAACGTGTCGTATGACTTCTCTGTATTCACTCTCAAAGAAATTAAAGCACTCTTTCAACTCTTCTCGTTTTTTTGCGGAACAAGAAAACTCTGCAAATACTTTCATCACTATGTTTTCAACGTCAATAGGCATTAATTTCAAAGCGTTTTTTGCACAGTTATGAAATATGTGGTCATTGCAGTGAGCAGCTATTATTTCATTATTTTCTTCAGTCTTTAACTTTTGAAATACGGAATTATTAACTCCAAAGTTGACAGAGGCATTGTCTGCTCCATATGCAGTTACTCTACTCCATAGGAGCCGTGAATTATTTTAGACTTGACATAGTTTTTCCTTAATAGATCTTGAATCTTCGAACGAGTCTTCGTAAAAGTCCAAAATTTTATGAGAAATACCGTTTTTAGGTGAAAAATATTGAATTGCAACAGGAAAGAACTTTCTGTTTCCTTTATTAGAAGCATCGGTAGCGATGGAGAATGGTACTTCATTCTTTAAATCGTCCTGCACAAGTTCCATTGAATAAGGGTATAAAACCTGGTTTACGATAGCAGTACATTTAGTGCGTCCTCCTGTCATTTGTTTTACGATATCTGAATCTGTAATTATTTGTTTTAATACTTTTAATGAGCAATCTTGAGCAACATATGAAATGTGGTGCTTGATACTGTGATAAACCTCAGTCAATTCGGCAATGCTAACTTTTTCACTTTGTGCGCTGCCTTTTGATGTGAAGAAAGAACTCATTCGCTGAGACATGACTGCTGCACTTTGTAAATCTTTGTGTTTTTTTGACGCAGCGTGATGTGTTATTGCTTTTAAGCCATCATACGCCACAGTGAACGTATTTTTACACACTTTGCAGTAGCCTTTTGTGTTGTCTTCGCCGCATTTATTTAACCACGAAAACCGCGATTCCCAGTCAACATTATAGTGGCAAACTCTTCTCACTTTCTTAGGCGGAGTTCCTTTACTAGTAGAAGTAGGTTCATCCTCGTCTTCCATTTTGATTATCAATCAAAACCACACACAAACAAAATAGCAATGTAATGGAACACAGGAAACTTATAAACAAAGAAATGGCGTCTCTATAATTGAAAGCGCGTCTACTCTCTCTTGTAATGAAATAGCCACTGAGTGAGACTCACGGACAATCGCGCAGCACGGTGCGGAAGCGGGAGGGGCAACACCTGTCGCTTCTCCCGCTCCCGCACCGTGCCGCCCGCCGCAACATGCAAAGATCGACTCGAAAGCAGCGTTCGGGGTGAGCGTTTGACGCGCCAGATAACGAACTATTCGTAATTTTCACCAAAACCGGACAATCGTTTGTCCGGTTTACGAAGATTTTCTTAACCGGACAAGCTTAAATAAAACCGGACTGTCCGGTCGAAAACCGGACATCTGGCAACCCTAGCAGCCGTAAGGGTAACGTCCATACAACTACAATGCGATACACAAACACCGACCGCTATTCGCACTTTGTTCCTACATTTGCGGTTTGATTGATGACGGTCTCTGTTCCCCCTATTTTATCATAACTGCTGTGGTGTATTTACAGTTCTGCGGGCGAAACCTAAATTCAATTATACCTAATGTTATTTGGGAAAAATGCTATTCGTCACATCTACCTACTTTTGACACAACCAAATCTTTAAATATCTTGAATCTGCATTAAAATTCAACTAATAGTGAGTACAGGTACCTACTAAAAATGCAAATGTGTTTGTTACGCTTTCACGTCTTAACTTTTCAAGTGATATTTTGCATATCTACACTAGGGTTGCCACCCGCACTATATATTATATGTATATTATCGTACTATATTTCAGTCAATTGTACTTACTATACAAAAATTATATAGTACGAAAAATAATATATTTTTATCCCTAATTCAACTGACGCGCTTTTTTATATTAACTGTGGCTGGTCTGGAACACCCCGCAGCGCAGCACGGGGAATTTTAGAATGAAATGCATTCAGGAATATTTTTTATTCAGTGCGCAATCTTTTACAAATTAAACTTAAAGGAGTTTTAAAAACACTTCTTTTTATTTTGATAAGTCTTAGTGCAAAAAAATAAAGATATCGTGAACGAAAGATGTATACATTGCAATTGATTTATTGGCTACTCTATCCGCCGCCGCCACCGCTGCGCGCAAAGCGCTCGTTCGGCTAGGTATTTACGTGGGTTACAATGTACCGACAGCTGATTGAGGTCGTTCACCCCGCTGCAACACCCCCGCGTACGCCCCATGGCGCGCGTGCCCATTGACATTATTACGAATAGATAGTGTACATATTTTGCTAATTTAAAGCCGGATAAAAAAATATAAAAAAGTTTTGAACAAATAATGGAAATATGTTCTATTACTGATACTGAAACACCAAAATTTTTTTGCACATTGCTTAAAAAATATTCCTGTATAGGTACGCAGCAAAAAAACGACAACTGCCGAAAATGCTGCCCGATACATAATGATTAAAAAATAGGTACTATTTTTTTCCCTGCATTTCCCAAAAGTACTATATTTTTGCACATTACTATATTTACTATATTTTTTTTATATTTATCTACACGTTATCAGGTACCTAATCAGGTTCACAGAAAAACATAGGGTAGATAGGTACTTTTATTCCGGGATTCCCGCGGGAACTTCGAAATTAAGGCTAGTTGGTACTACAAAAACCTTATGGATATTTGTGACAACAATAAAATAGTGCATCTTTTATCTTTATTTGAAGACAACTTTGTGCATATTTGCACAGGCTGTTAAAAAAAAACGCCCGCCCTCGCATCGGGTGCGCCCAATTAGGGCGGCGTCGTCGCTGATTGGGCGTAATCATGTTAGTATCGGCGACAAACACCCCGCTCGCCTCGCGCCTGTAGCTTTGTGGGGTACAAAGCGGCCCTGTCTCCTCACCGTTGCTTGAGTTGCATACAGAATGTGCGGATAGGGGCCGTATTCTTGAATCGCTTGAATTACTTTTCGCATACGGAATAGGGATGTGGACTACTTTTGAAAATCAAAATTGTAATTAGTCCGTCAGTTAGAAAATTAAAAAAACAATAGACACGTATTTTTTGCTTTTTCAAATAAATTAAAATATACAGAGATAAAGCGCAACAAAGTTTAGGGTGAGGGGGTCGTGACGTCACTAACCGCTAAAACCGCCATACAAATTGTCAGAATAGTGACGTCACGCGAAATTTCAACTCAATATATCGCCGTTATTTTTTGATTACGTAAAAAAAGAAAAAATATGTGTCCAATATTTTTTAATAATCTACAAGACGGACTAAAAAATAAAAATTAGTCAACATGCCCTTTGCAAGATTCACGTGTGAATGCTTAAAAAACGTATGAGCATTCGCATGTGAAATCGCGATTCCGTGTGCGGAGGTAAGTAATTCGGACGATTCAAAAATACGGCCCCTGCACGGTTCAATTTGACACCCAATAGGTTATCGTTATAGCTATAGAAAATAGTCCAATCTTTCGTTCAAGTTTTCGTGACCACGGGACATGATGAAAAATTTCTTAGTTTTCTATAGCGACAACGATTTATAGACTGTCCATTTGGCTAAGAGGGCATCAGGCAACGGGCATAAATAGATAGGTACATTTACTAAGTACGTAGGATACAGATAGTTTCTACGACGTAGGTCTTCGTTCCCTCAATATTCTAAAGACGAAGGCCATTGGATCCCAGCTTTTCTCTTGACCTGTTAAGCGCGCTCTAAGTAGTTTGTGAGCGCGCTCCACATTCGCACACATGCTCCTGTTAAGCCGCGAAACACCAGCGAACTTTATGTGTTGATACCACACATAAAGTTCGCGGGTGTTTCGCGGCTTCGCGCGCGAACCACGCGCGAGTGTGGAGAGTGCTTTAGGCTAAATAGATACTTAATATTATGTAACTTTTGTTTCTATAATTTTTCGGTTGCAATCAAAATCGTGGCAGTTTTGCGATCACAATATGCACGTTTTGACACCTACAATATCTAGCAATCAACTAAAATCAACATACCTATTTCCAAAGTCGAAGCTATCTAAACATGATTAAGTTATTACAAAATCGCTATTTTTCTGATTGAAACTGAAATATAATGACAACAAAAGTTACATACCTACCTAATTAATTGCCTTTCTGTAATCAACGTAGGTACATACCTAGTATCTCAGACGAAATAAATTATTTCGTCTGAGCCTAGTATTAAATTCAGGCTCGTCTGAGCCTACGGGTATATGCTGTAAAGTTCATTCTTATACGAAGGTATACCTACCTACGTACTGAGCGTACACGTAGGTCGTAGCGTTGACTAATGATAGATAGATGTACCTACCTAATATAATAGGTACGAATTACAAATTATCTACTTTGATTTAAGTACCTACTTTATTTTAAAGTGGAAACATATTATGTTATGTACCTCGTAGACGGACAATGAAATAGACGAGGTGATTTGCTTCTCTGTCGAATAATAAGCGAGACAGTATTATGGCTAAGTTCATAAGAGTGAAAGAGATTTCCAATTATCTTTTGTCCTTATCCTTATACAACGTGTTATTGAATTAACTGAAAACTAGAAAGTAGTTAGAGTGCGAATCGATCGCACTACGTTTTAATATCTAATATATATAATCTAATATATATAAATCACGTGTCACGTTGTTTGTCCGCGATGGACTCCGAAACTACTGAACGGATTTTGATAAAATTTTGTAACCATTCATAAAATGGTCCAACTTAAAAGATAGGATAGTTTTTATCCCGGAATTCCCTCGGGAACTGAAGGACATAGAGTACTTTTTTCCCGCAACCTCCGCGGGAACTCCGAAATTACCGCGGATGAAATCGCGGGGGACAGCTAGTAGGTTATATTTTTTCATTTTTATTAGCCCATGTCTAAATTTGAAGAGTAGGGGGGGGGGGACTTTTGGCAGGATCCTCAGAAGAATAACATGATCTCAGAATAATGGCAGGATTCACGTAATGATTACCTCAGAAGAATAACTTCAGAACAATATTCTTCTGAAAGAATAACTAAGCTTTAGCTAGGGAGCTGGTGGCAATTGAGGTATATGATTTCATCGTCGTTGATACCAAGTCGTAATGTAGTCTGGACTTATATTAACTCGAAAAAATTGGTGGCGAGTTCAGGTAGCTCTGATTTTTTTTATAAATAATTTTGAAATTTTAATTAGTGAAATTAAAGCTGGCATAAGTCAGGCTGGTGGGAGTATTTATATAAATAACTGTAAGAAAAATAAGCTGAGATGCTGAATTAAGAAAAACTCCCACCATCCCGACTTCTGCCAGCTTTAATTTCACTATCTATGATATGAAATGAAACGTATTTAATAAGATATAATTGATGGCAGAAACGATGGTATAATTTAATATGTATATATTTTTTTAATTACAATTTCAAAATTATTTATTAAAAAAAAATCAGAGCTACCTGAGCTCGCCACCTATTTTTTCTAGCTAATATAAGTCCAGACTACATTACGTCTTGGTATCAACGACGATGAAATCATATACCTAAATTGCCGCCAGCTCTCTAGCTACGATTTTAAATGCGTGAAACAGAAATGACGCGTGACGACCGAATTGACGCAGTTGGGCGGAGTGATCACAATGCCTCTGCGGTAATCAAGACGTTCCGGATTCGATTCCCGCTGGGGATTGTGGATTTTGTGTGATGAACGCTTTCCAGCCTGGGCGTGTTGTATTGTAATTAAAAAAAATAATAATAAATAATTGATATTTTATGTGCAATAAAGGATTAAATAAATAAATAAATAAATATATCACTGAATTGGCTATATGGACTAAGTTTCCTTCGCTAATCGATTTTTAATAAAAAATCGATTTTTTTATAATAAAAATCTGCATGCTTTTAGTAATAAAACTCTGAGAATAATATTAACAATTTATGAAAATAGAAATCAAATAAAAATTTAAATATGAATACAAACTGTTTAAAAGCTTCAATCGACTAAAATATAAAATTATTCTGATCATTAAGTCCTAACCTGATTATAAATAGGCCGTTTCCAGGGTTCCTGTGAAGTATACCCATACAATAAAAAAAAAATTTCCAAATCGGTTTACAAATAACGGAGTTTTAAATTTAAAAAAAAAAACACGGACATTCGGACGGACGTGACATTCTACATAAAAATCGATTTTTAACCGTTTAACCTCCACGTTTTTGTTACCTAAATTTACCCCTAGCACCACATGCTTTAGGCATGATTTTTCTTAGTGCCGGGAATATTATTAATATCAATAAATAATTCAATCTTAATTTTAAAAGTCAGTGCAGTGTTTTGTTCGTGTATACCGCTAATCGAAAATATTATGAAATGTTTGAAAATTATCTGGAATATTCCGAAACGTTATAAAATCGTCTTGAGATTCTGGTGTGTTCAAGCTGTTGTTCAGGAAATAAGGAGATATGACAGTTTGTAACTAAAATAATTTACTATTATAGGTACAAATTGTTCCCTGTGGTTTCACCCGCGTTAATTTCGGAGATCCCGCAGGAATTCTGGGATATAAAATACCTAAAATTATATAAAAAAAAAAGTATAGTATGCAAATTCAATGCAAATTCACCCGCGTTAATTTCGGACTTCCCATGGGAATAACGGGATAAAAATCGATTAAACGATTATAAAAATATTCGATTATTAATCGATTATTCACAAAAAAAAATCATTTATTTAAATCGATTTTTTAAAAATAAAAATCGATTAATCGATTATTTTTTCTCATCCCTACTCTAATTCTTTCTCTTTAGTTTTCTGGTTTTAACAATGTTCATCAAAAGCGCGGGAAACCTCGAATTAGGCGGGTGTTTTTTTCGAGATAATTTTTTCAATAATACTTTTTGTAAAGTTATAAGTGTTTAGAGGAGTATATTTAGTTGCTCATTGTATTTATATTGTTAATTATTTATTTATAGTATAGTTTCATCATAGTGGTAAGTCACAAATTTTATATATAAAAATTTTTCATTGTCATGGATGATCCCCCAGATCCTGGGGGATCCATCCCTTTTATTGGAGCAAATGTAACAGTAGCACAAATGTCTGAATCTAATGACTCCTCAGTAGACACTGATGGAGGTTGTAAAAGCTCGCGAAAACGCAGCAGACTGCACAGGATTTGTAAAGGTTGCAACAAAAAAAAAAGAACACACAAAAGTATAATCAAACCTAATAGTTGCAACTGTACAGAGACCTTAATAGAAAATCCAATTACTAATTCTGCAGCTAACGTATCTGAAAATATCCTTTTAAAATCACCATCTATTCCTGCTTCCCTGCAAGAACAGACAAATGCAAGCATAGGTCGAACCGTTTATGAACCAACAGACTCATCTCCATACATCTTACATATCCAACGGGATCAGTCATCCCCAAATGATGGTACCACACTCCATCCTGTAACTTTGGGCAGAATTCTGTATAGAAACTCATTTAATAACATAATTAATGGTAGTTTAAAAAAAATAGGCCGTAATAAAATCTCAATAAGTTTTTCAAACTATGCTGATGCCAATCTTTTTATAAATAATAAAATATTTTTGGATTCCCACAAATTAAAAGCATTTATACCCTCTTTCAACATAACTCGTTTAGGTATTGTGCGCGGAGTGCCCCCAGAGTGGTCCCCGGAGGAAGTAAAAGATAACATGACAGTTCCGATTGGGTGTGGAGACATTATTAAAGTTAGGCGTCTGAATTATAAAGTTATTATTGATGGTTCTCCTGTGTGGAAGCCATCTCAGTCGGTTGTCGTCACCTTCGACAGTCGGGTACTTCCCAAACGCATTTTCATGTGCTTTAATGCATTACCAGTCGACTTATACATTTATCCAACAATCCAATGCTTTAATTGTTGTAGGTTTGGACACACTAAAGTTCTCTGCAGATCTAAACCGCGATGTTATAAATGTGGACAAGATCATTCTGGTGATTCTTGTACCACAAGTGATGAGGCATCATTTTGCTGTTTGTGCTCTGGCATGCACCATGCCATTAGTAAGTTCTGCCCTGAATACTCCCGCCAAAAAAACATAAAGACATACATGGCAAACAATTGTGTTTCTTATTCCGAAGCATCTAAATTACATCCTGCTGTCACAAAATCTTTTGCTGATATAGTAGCAAGCCCTCAGACAAACCAAGCTCAAAAAACAACTGTCCCTACCTCGCATCCTTCAACGAAATCATACAAAAAGACTGTTTTTTTAAAACCTAGATCCCCATTCAGTCCAACAAAAGGGACAATCAATCAGCTCATGCAGCTTTAATTACAAACTATAATAATATGTCTCCTATGTCAGCTAATGGATGTGCCCTTAATAGTGAAAATAGTGCACCTTGTAACTTTAGTCCTTTGACTGATATTATTGTTTCATTAGTAAATTTTTTATCTCAATCCAAATTAATACCACCGACCAACGTTGCTAATATATTGGAAACACTAAATCAAAATAGTCACAGGGCCTAGCCAAGATTGTTCAGTGGAACAGTCGAAGTATAATCAATAAAAAAACTGATCTTTCCTATCTAATTAATAAATACAACCCATTTTTAGTAGCTCTCTCTGAAACATGGTTAAAACCAAATTTTTCCTTTAAAATTCCAGGTTATGTTAGTTTTCGAGATGACAGATTAGATGGGTATGGCGGTGTTGCCATACTCGTTAAAAATTATATGCTTTTTTCCCAAGTTATTATCCCTACACATTCCGATAATATTTCAATAGTTGCTATTAAAGTAAAAAATATTTGTTATGTATCCGTTTATATTCCCCGTCCATCGTCTAGTATATTTGACGAACTTAATGATATTTTTACAAAACTTCCAAAACCTTTTGTGGTTCTGGGAGACTTTAATTCTCACCACCGATCACAGGGGCGGATCCAGGGGGGGGGGGGGGGGCACTGGGGGCAATTGCCCCCCCTGAAGACCTAAATAGGTACCTACTTTAATTAGACCTTAGAAAAATCTTCGCAAGGTTGTGGCTTTTCACCAAAGTTCATCGTAATTTGAATAGAAATATACGAATGAACCTGAATAAACGAACAAATATTCATTTTTAAAACTCTATAAATTATTAGTTCGTAACGAACCCCTATGGAAGTTTGTATCTATTATTGTAAAACAAACACAAAATCTGTCAATTCTTTCTCGTTAAAACAAATTTTCTGTTTTGAAACTACGTGCCGTATGGTATATTTCTCATTTAAAAGGAGAAGTTTCTGTGTTTGGCTGTATATATGTTTTTACAATTATCCTTATATACCGTCGAACGAGGTGACTATGTGCCTCGCAGGTGACAATATGCAATGAAGCAGTTAATTTGAATTTTGACAAATTCCCGTTTTATCTGTGGTTATCTTCACATTTTTATGGCCTAAATATGTTTTTTAATGTTTTAACGATATTTTGGGACATTTGTTATTAGTAACTGGTAACACCAAACATGAACTAGTTGAACAAAAGTTTTGAAGTGACAAGTCGAGTTTTGTTGTGTGGGGTAAACTTTTGCCTGTATAATAAAAACTATCGCAGATGGCGTTATCAAGGTATGTTTGAGTAATAGTACAGTTAATTGTTATCTAAATGCACTAAATATCAAAAGAAAAAGTCTAGGTATGGTGGCACAAATCGTAGGAAAAAAAAAAGAGTAAAGTACGCAGGTGAAAATGTGCCATCTCCATACTGATAGTGTTGTCACATATTTTTTCTGTATTTCTACTATTGGTACTTACCTAATGTATTTTTATTTTATTTTAGCACTACCTAAAAAAATGCCGCGGGATTATATAAGAAAGCCAGGAACAAGAGCGTATAAAAATTATACAGACGAAACTCTTCAAGCTATATTAGCAGAAATTAAAGCGGGGCGTATTTCAGTCATAACAATATGTTATGGATAAATATATTTTTCTTTAATTCTTAAGTTCGTATTATTAATAAACCTAATTTTCTTTAATTTACTTAAATTTTTCTAGTCATAACAATATGTTATGGGTAAATTTGATTTTCTTTTATTTACTACACGTTTCATTTCACCTACATATTTATATTAGTTAGGTATTATAAGCAAGTTAACAAAATTACACCATAAATTAGGCATTTAATCTAATAAAAAGTAATGCGAAAAAGTACTAAAATTTCTACCACTGATATTTTAATTTTTTCCCTGGCAACTCTATTTTTTTTCTTTCTCCCACGAACCGTACTGGACTAATTTTTAAATACAAATAGGTGACTTTGTGCTATATTTATTATTTTTAGAGATATTGAAGGAATTGTAAGCTGGCACATTTTCACCCCAACAAGGTAGGCGAGAATGTGCCATTAATATTATTTATTTTCGCCATAATTATAATAATTCAGTGATATTTAACAAAATAATCTTAAACCTAAATTGTTAGAGAGCTAGAACATTTTTTTTATTTTGGCGTAGGGTTCATATATTTTTATTTATGATAGAAAAACCTTGAAAAGTGGCACATAGTCACCACGTTCGACGGTATGTAGTTTCTCTATCCCTTTTCTTTAACTTCATCCAACATCCTTGAGACTTGGAAGTAAGCTATTGTAATTTCACTTCCCAAAACTAGTTGGTACCTAACTCTTCTACTTTTTTCCACGTTCAAAGCAAATCTATCCATATTATTTATTTATATTATGTAACTGACGAACTAAATGGAATTAATAGAATTTCGATTTTTATTCCCCGTCATATTGTAGATACCTCTGTGCTCAAAAAATAGTCGACGACTTTTATCACGTGCGGTGCGCGATGAATTCGGATTTGGAAAAAAATTTGGGCAAATTTCCAAAATTTATCAAATTTTTCTTCTGTTGACTGTAAATTTTAAAATCTATTGTCAAAAACATCTTTTTTTTCAATAGTACCTATTTTTCCGTAATCTCGTCATATGGACGAAAATTATTCACTTCTCTGAGTTTTCTGCGTTATTTCCCAAATTTTCTCCTCATTTTACTAATCCAAGGAGTAACCTTCTCCTTTTTGTTTACGCCGATGTGTGCTGTATGAATCTGACAGAAGAGTAATTGAAATTGAAAATTGAAATTGAAAAAACTTTATTTGACACAACACAAAGATTTACAGCATACGTATACAACAACTAGATATAGTAACGCGATAAGTTGGAGCGGCTGCAAAATGTATGTGCTTTACATATTCGCCAGGCGCACTACACATATATTCTTTGTACCATCTTTAAAGTGCTGAGGGATCCCAAATCACCGACTTACTTCAAAGAAAGTTTCAGATTGCTTTATGTCGGTCGTGAAGCTACGTCAGGTAGTTAGGTAGTTCTTTGTTCTTCTGATCACGAAACACGTTTTTATCACATCACATGTGCACCTCTGATGGTATTTTTTCTCAGTTTAGTAAAAAAATCGCTATTAACCATAACACTTCCCATTATTTTCCTATCACTTTATAGATACAAACCTACAAAATTTTAATTTAAAGTTGTTATTCAGGTCAGATTCGCTGGCTGGAACGTAAATTTTTCATTTTTTACTTTTATCTGTTGTAGCTTCCATGTAGATTATTTTATGCATGAAAGTACAAGTTGAAAATAATGAAATACTAAAAAAACTTTGATTTTACAGAGAATCGTACTCAAAAACCGCTATACCTACCTAAGCTCTATCGTTTTCGACACCACATTTTTTTTAAATATGAGAAACATAAAACTAAAAAGCTAAAAATAACAAAATACCGACTTAATCCATCAGACAAAAATACATGTAATACTATTGTTGGTTTGTGCTACCACTTTTTGATTTAAATTCGGTGCCAAGCCCGCTTACGTCTACCCACTTGGGTTGTTCAGCTTATAACGAACTCGTGGCGGGACTGGACTTAGCCCATGTACCTACGCCATATTTGGCTTGTCACCGATTTCAAATAATAATAGTAGTCAAGTGGTAGAATAAACCAATAATAACTACTGGTACTGGTATAATAACTACTGGTAATAACTACCAAAAATAAACTTACATGTATTTTTGTCTGTTGGATAAAATCGACATTTTGTTATTTTTAGCTTTTTAGTTTTGTGTTGTTGGAAGTCGGTTTTAATTTTTTTGTTAAAATTTTGTTTATTTCTTGCTTTCAAGTGAGTCCGTTTGTAAATTTATCTAAGTTACAATAGCCTAATGTCAATTGCTCATCGCCTTTCACAAAATACTGCTTTTACCGACGGGACGACAGGGACGTTGATTGTTGAGGAGTTCTCCTGGTACGTCATCATCAGTTCCACTTTACCATATACATTGTGACGAGCATAAATTATTTAGGAACCATATTAAAGTTAACGAATCGGAACTCGTGAAATACCTTTTATTGAGTAGTTCCGATGACCATCTGTGGTCTTCATCATCAGTTTCACTTCTTCAAATTTTGCTTTCCAAAAGCAAATAAACGATTTACTATAAAAAATACAAAAATCGCTATAGGTGTGTCTGTAATTTTTGAAGAGTTCTCTTGATTTCTCCATGATTCCATCATCAGGTTCTCGATTTGGTGACAATGGGACCAACTTGGGAGTATTTTCTCCCTTTCAAACAACAAAATCAATTTTCTAAATCGGTCCAATCGAAACCCGTGAAATACGTATTATTGTTGAGTAGTTCCGATGAACACTTGTGGTCTTCATGATCAGTTCCACTTCTTCAAATTTTGCTTTCTGAAAGCAAATGAACGATTTACTATAAAATATACCCAAATCGCTATAGGTGTGCCTATTATTTTTGAAGAGTTCCCACGATTTCCCCAAGATCTTTTGAGGATAATAAAGATTCTTAAACCATAAGATCCCATCATCAGATCCCAATTGGTGGCAATAGGACCTAATTGGGAGTATACGCTTTCAAACAAAAAATGAATTTTCGAAATCGTTCCAACCCTAGCTTCGAGTAATATAAAAAAAAAAAACATACAGCCGAATGCGTAACCTCCTCCTTTTTGGAAGTCGGTTAAAAAATCGTGAAACATACACACAGATAATATAATACATACATAAGCTCAATTCAGATGTTCTCAATATGAAGCACTTAAATTTTATTAATGGACTTTTTTGTCTATCCTGTTAATTCAAAAAATTTCATGGTGCAACCAAATTGCCCCCACCTCAACCAAATCCTGGATCCGCCCCTGACCGATCATGGGGTAGTGGAACTACAAATCATGATGGTGAAAGACTTTTAGATATTTTTGACTCCCATAACATATGTATTTTAAATACTGGTGAACCCACACGTCGCACTGATCCACAGGAAAATGTCAGTGCAATCGATCTGTCTGTTTGCACCCCAAATCTTGCCTCATCACTAACTTGGTCCGTTACTTCATCAACACTTGGCAGCGACCATTTTCCTATTATAATTACATTTCCTTTTCGTACTCCTTCAAAACAAAATAAAAGTCCACGTTTACGATACAGGTTAGACGAAAAAGGGTGGACACGTTTTAGAAGTATTGTTCATGATAAAGTATCGACACTTCCTATTATATCATCTGGATCTGAAGCTGTATGTAATAATGCGTTAGGTGTAGTTTTAGCTGGAGCTGCAGATGCAACGTTCCCTACAAAAAATCCTACTTCTGGTAAAATTGCATCTCCACCTTGGTGGGATAACGAATGTACACAAGCCATCACTAAGAGGAAACGAGCGGAGAAAGACTATTGCAATGAAATGACTTCAGAAAACTTTGCGATTTATACACTAGTGCTAAATGAAACCCGAAAACTACTCAGAAAAAAGAAGTCCGAGGGCTGGAAAAGTTTTTGTAGTACACTGTCACCGAATACACAACCTTCTGTTGTATGGCGAAATATTAGAAGATTTAAGTATGGTTTTAATGATGCTTCACATGTAATAATGCCCCCTTCTTTATCTGAAAGTTTTATAGATCGTTTAGCTCCCCCTTTTGTTCCAGAAGAAAATTTGTTAGCAAATAGCGATAAATTACATTCAATTACAGCAGATGACCCTACCGGATTAAATTCACTTTTTTCACTATCAGAATTAAAAGCTGTTTTAGCCAAGGTTAAAGACTCTGCTCCTGGTAATGATGGTATTCCGTATTCTTTCCTTGCACATCTTACCGATTCCGCTCTTTCATATTACTTAAACCTAATTAACACTATTATGATAACAGGTAATGTTCCTGGCCCTTGGAAGTACCAAATTGTAATACCCATTTTAAAACCAAATAAAAATCCGTCTGATTCTTCCTCATACCGCCCTATAGCACTATCCTCGGTCATGGCGAAAGTTGCAGAGCATCTAGTTAAGAATCGTTTGGAATGGTTCATTGAGAGTAACAAACTTCTAGCTGATAGTCAGTTTGGATTTAGGAAGGGTAAAGGCACATTGGATAGCATCAGCATTTTTACTACAGACATCCGTCTTGCTTTCTCTCAAAACAAAATAGTTGTTTCTGCTTTTCTAGATATCAATGCAGCTTATGACAATGTGCTTCTCACTGTCCTTATACAAAAGCTGTCTTTACTTAAGGTACCAGCTATGCTGCTTAAATTTATAAAAAATATTTTATCGGATAGAATCATAACTCTGGATGGTACTCCTACTTCTAGACACATTTGGAAAGGTCTACCCCAAGGGTCCGTGTTAAGTCCTTTACTATATAATATCTACACTTACGATTTAGAATCATCTCTGGAAGGTACTGTTCAAACCCTACAGTACGCTGACGACCTACTCCTTTACATTTCAGATCAATCGATCCAAACAGCTTGTAATTCATTATCCCACTCTCTATCCCTTTTGAAAATCTGGTTAGATAAAAATGGCCTAGACTTATCTGCAAGTAAAAGCTCTGTTGTTTTGTTCTCGCGTAAGCGTAATCCTCCTCCAATTTTAATGTGTTTTAATAACGATCCAATTCCGGTAAAAACTTATGTTAAGTTTTTAGGAATCATATTAGATTCAAAACTAACGGGTCTTCAACATTGCGACTACTTATACACAAAATGTGAACGAAATTTAAATCTGTTAAGATGTATAGCGGGCGTCTGGTGGGGTGCCCATCCATATTGCTTAAAATTGGTTTATAACGCTTTAATAAGAAGTGTTATTGATTATGGCACGTTTTTGTTGGAACCGGGTAGTGTAGCGGGATTCAAAAAGTTAGATGGTATCCAATCGAAAGCTTTAAGGATAATTTCTGGAGCCATGAAATCGAGTCCGATCAATGCTTTACAGGTTGAGTGTGGAGATCCTCCCTTGTCCCTAAGACGACAATTTCTTTCTGATAAATATTTATTTCGTAGTTTGCAGTTTTTGTATCATCCTATTTTTTATAAACTTCATAGTCTCTCTGATCTCACAACCTCCTCCCGTTATTCGTCACATAAAAGTCCTCCATGTCTGCTTAAAAGTTATTACAAATTTTCTTCATTTAAAGCTCCTACTTTCCGTACTCCAGTTTTACCCATATTTCTGTCCCCATTTAGATCGCTGTTCATTTTACCAGAAATAAAGTATAATTTGGGTATTGATAGAAATGACGGTAATTCCAACAAAGTATTTAAATATAAAGTCGATATAAACTGGCATGACTGGCATTATATTTACAGTGACGCTTCAAAGCATTCTCTAAATGGATTTGTGGGTGTTGGCGTTTACCACAGTCAATATAATATTGTAGAAAAAATTAAGTTACCGCCTGAGACATCTGTTTATACCGGTGAGTGCTTTGGAGTTCTCAAGGCTGTCGAATATATACTTGTTATGAAACTAAATAGATCAGTCATATTCACAGATGCCCTCAGTGTATTGAATGCGCTGGAGAAACCTCCCTTTTCTTACAAAATCCAGTATCCCGTAATTTTGGAAATAAGGAAGCTACTTTATGATTGTGAAATGAGAGGATACACAGTACATTTTTGTTGGATTCCAGGACATTGTATAAATGGAAATATAAGGGCAGATCAAATTGCTAATGAAGCAGTGGAGTGTGGTGACCTTCACCCCTTCAATAATTACTGCCATGACTTAACCAATATCCCTAAAGTTCATCTTCAAAAAGCTTGGATGGAACAATGGAAAATTAGTGCCACTACAAAAGGTAGACATTACTACAGTTTACAACCATGTGTTCCAACTAAGCCTTGGTTTTTTAAGACAAAACTGGAAAAAATTGCAACCTCAATTATCATCCGTATGCGGCTCGGCCATGTCTGCTCTCCTGCACATCTAGCTAAACTTGGCATTGTGGCCAGTGAGATGTGTTCTTGCGGGGAGGATGTTGGTGATTTGAATCATATTATTTTCTCATGTACCTCCTATAATTGTTCTACCTTTTATGACTCTTTGACTTCCATCAGTGTTCCACTCCCTACATCCATATCATCACTTCTTTCATCCAATAATCCTGATATATATAGAATATTATCTTCACATATTATGTCTAATAACATTAAAATATAAACTATTCGTATGTATATTTTTCTTCTACTAATTAACAATTACATTTTTATTTATATTTTATTTGTATATTTAGTATCCTATTTTGGTGTATTATAAGTATTGAATTTTATTTACTCCCCTGAACCTTTTCCTGGTCTCCTTTTCCAAATTCCGTGCACAAATTAATTAGACTTATGCCGTGTTCAAATCTTTTTTTTCTTCACAAGTTTCTCCGTTTTTAATAAAAACGAAAAACACGACACTGGCAAATGCACTAAGTGCGAAGTCCATTAAGGACTAAATAGTTTGTGATTAAGGAAGAAAAAAAAAAAAAAAACAATGTTCATTGTTTACGTGTTGTTTGACAAAGAGAAGAGGGTATGGAAGTAGACTTCACAAGAATGCCAGTATTTTCACTGCTGAGGCCTATGCAATTCTTAGTGCCCTGATATACATAGAGAAGCAAACGGAGGATAAATGGCTAATCATCACTGACAGTCTAAGTGTCTTGGAAGCTTTGAATAACCCAAAGTACAGTACTGGTGTCAACTTTATTATCTACAGCATACGAGAGAAGTATTATGAATTATGTCACAGCCAAAACAAAGACATAGTTCTCTTTTGGACACCCTCTCACATAGGCGTTACAGGCAATGATAGAGTTGACTTTCTTGCTAGAACCATCACAAAAAGCACCCGATTTGTAATACATGACTTACAGTTACCCGATACTGATATTTTGACTGTTTTGAAATCCATGCTACTTCAAAAATTTATGAATTCCTGGGAAGAAACAACCCAAGTGAAGGGTAAGTGGTATGCCGACATCAAAAATGGAATAGGACGGCCTTGGTTTACCAAAGGTCAAACATTCACTAACAGGAAATTTTATACCACCATCTGTCGCCTGCGAATCGGACACTGTCGTTTCAATGCACATCTACATAGAATCAACATTATTTCATCACCCACCTGTAACTTCTGCAACAGTGAAACCCAAACATTACATCACATATTTTTTGACTGCAATAATTTCAGCGTCCAAAGACACATTTTAATGGACTGTCTTAGCAACATCTATAAAAACGCTGAAGATGTCCCGCGCTCCCTTCAGCAATTATTGAAAAATATTCAATGTTACAAACCATTGTATGAATTTATTTTAACAACGGTTGAAGATATTTAAAAAGACGTTAAATGTCAAAGAGAACAAAGAGTTAAGAGAACACAAGACACGAAGACACACCACAAGGAATCAAACAAAGAATAAAATTAAATGAGTTTTACAACAAGAAAATGACATAAGAAGAGAAAGACGAGAATAAAAGAAGTGAAAGAAGAAAATAAAAGAAGATAAAATGAAAAAAGAAATGGCTTAGGCCTTATTGTATAATATCTATTGTTAAATAATACACATCAGAATTGGCAGTATGGGCCCTGTACTCTTAGCCTTTCCTATATAGGATAAATAAACGAAAAAAAAAAAAAAAAAAAAAAATGTTTACGTGTTGTTTACTGTTTTTTTATTCGTGTGACTGTGATTTAAAAAAGAGTACTCGTGCTAGATATTGATGCTGTGCCTGTTCTTAGTAAGAGTAGCAAGTTAACCAACCTAAGAAGATTTGTTTTGATGAACTACCTATTCGGTAAAACATGAATGAAAATAATAAGTAAATGAATGAATTATGTCGATGAACTACGCTTTTGGATGCTCCTTGTTTCTACTAATTCTTGTAGCACTCAACCTTTACTTTTTCTATATTTTGACTAGGTCAACGTCACCTAAACCCAATTTCATTGAATCCAGTATCAACAAATTGGACCCAAGATCAAATATACAACGAGATATTTATGAACATCTTAGTTATTTGCCTGATCAATACAAAAATAAAAACTCGCGATTTTCGTCAATTCAGCGAAAACTCATTAGTTTATTTAATACTACAAATCTTGGTAATGCATTTAATAATGGAAAGGTAAAAGTTTGTGATAAAAGAAATAGACATTGTTTTGTGTTTCTATCGTGCTTGAGCATAGTATTCCTAACAGTTTAACAACTATCTTTTTCAGTGGACTAGTCAGAACTTTTTGTATCCACTTGAATATGGAACTCCTAGACAGATATTAAATACCATGCAAACATCACCAGTAGTTTTAGTCAACAATGCACCAAAGGGCACACAACTAAAACTTCTCCTTCTACTTGAGGTAATTTATGTTCAACACACAAAAAGTAGACTTGTGTCTACTCAAGTAATATCACTCTACGAAGTGATGCAACATCAACCACTGCGCGAGAGAGACAATCATCACACTATCACACTGTAATATCTCGGATTGTTGATGATTATGAAGGGTATGACCACTACACAAGGTTAATTCTTCTTTAAAACGTGTTGAGTAATGCGATGAGTGATACATAGTGTTTGTTTGATTTTGAACACTATGACTGCTACATTAAGATCATTTTTCTTTACAACACATCAAGTAATGTTTGAGTGATAGTAATAACTGAGTGATAACTGATTTGTAATGTTTGAGTGATAAGTAATGTTTTCGAGTGATATCACTCAACTGGAAAAGTAATGCCTTATTACATCACACTGAAAGGTGATGTTTTGCGCATGTCTACAAAAAAGTGCAGCGACAACTCTGAATACATATATACATTTGGATACATACAATACATACATTTTACATACATACATTTGGATGAACTGTTTACTCAGCATACACCATGAGACATGTTTTATAAATTATTGTTTGGCTATGTTGTCACAAGTTATTTGCACTGACATTACAGTCACTTTACAAAACCTCTTGAGACCACACCAAAAAGACACAAATAACAGCACACCTTGATAGTTTGGAATTGTTGCAATTACAAATCATGTGTGGTGGTCTGTATATTTATCAAACTGTGAGAAATGCTAATTCTTTTTATTTAATTCTAAAGGGTCAACAGAAACTTTTCTTCAAACCAAGAAGATATAGATTGAATGACATTATAAGAGGCAGCATTTATGCTGGCTTTGATAGGCACAACTCTGAAGTATTTGCATATTATCTGTCTATGATATTGAACTATACATGGATTGCACCTTCAACTATAAGAAGACTCAACATTAATAAAGAGGTCATCCCAGTTGCTACATTAGGTTTGAAGAAAACCATGATAAGTAACAGTAAGTTTTAATAATTCTAAATGAAAATTAAAAATGTTTAGTACCAGAAAAACAACAATGCAAAAAAAATGATCAAAAATCATTCATTGAATTTTTTAAATAAACGTCTTATTTTTCAGGGAGTGGTTCTGTTTGTATTTATGGAAAATGTTTTTACTGTAAGAAGAATGAAACTGTGTGTCCTGATGATAAGGGTGAAATCGAAGGTGCATCTATTTTGTACATAGAAAAACCATTCAAAGTGTACAAATCTCCCTGGAGACGGTCATATAGTAACAGAAAAATGGACTGGGAGAAAGATGATGAGTTCTGTAAGTAAGTAAACATATTTAATAGATATGATAATTCTCAATGCATGCTGGTTTCAAAGTATGTAGTTATTAGGTACATTATAATTTTTTGCATTTATTCAAGTACTTACCACTGATTCTCAATTAAAGGAAAGTTCATGGAATATTGAATATAAAAAGAATATTAAATTTAATAGATGTGTCTATATTTGATTTTCTCATACAAAATGGAGATCGACACAGATATGAAGTCTATGAAGAAAAGATAGTACTTTTAGACAATGGAAAAGGACTAGGCAATCCAACCATGGACGAACTGGATATTTTAGCACCACTGTATCAGTGCTGCATGTAAGTTTATTGTGATGTTAACTAAATTTCTTTGCCAATGGATAAATTATTATAAACTAGCTATTCCCCTCGGTCTCACCCGCGTTAATTTCGGAGTTCCCGCAGGAATTCCGGGATAAAAAGTACCCTATGTCCTTTGCTGTACCCCTGACAAAGTGTATGCAAAATTTCGTGATGATCGGATGAGCCGTTAAGGCGTGAAAGCGTAACAGACAGACCAACAGAGTTACTTTCGCATTTATAATATTAGTAGGGATGCACGGATGTACAGAATCTACCTATTGTATGTATGTATTATAAAAAGTTAGTGAGGGTGCAAAGCATAAATTGTAGAAGTTATAAATAACATTTCCTCAGAATTTTTCACACAAAACAATTGGTTAGCAACTAGATTATGACTAGATTGGTTAATTAGACTGCAGAAGCTTTGATTATTTTTTAACCGACTTCCAAAAAGGAGGAGGTTCTATGTTCAATTGTATGTATTTTTTTTTTAATGTATGTTCACCGATTACTTGAAGACGGTTGGACCGATTTGAAAAATTCTTTTTTTGTTTGAAAGGGTATACTCCCAATTAGGTCCCATTGCCACCAAGTCGGGATCTGATGATGGGATCTTGGAGAAATCGAGGGAACTCTTCAAAAATTATAGGCACACCTATAGCGATTTGGGTATTTTTTATAGTAAATCGTTCATTTGCTTTTGAAAAGCAAAATTTGAAGAAGTGGAACTGATGATGAAGACCACAGATGGTCATCGGAACTACTCAACAATAATACGTATTTCACATTTTACGTATGAAACAAAGCCTATATGTTGCTCCAGACTTAGCTAAATCTACTACTGAAAACTGCATGACAACCCGTTCAGTAGATGCGGAGATTATCGCGAACAGACAGACAAAAAAGAATTTTAAAAACTTTTCTTTTGGGCTTGGTTACTCTTCTTATATCACCCCTCTCAATTTTAGGTAAAAATATTCAATGTACAGAATCGCGGATTCTACTGTTTTATTATTGTATAGATAGATAGATAGATAGATGTGACAGTTGTTTGTTTGTTACGCTTTCACGGCTAAACGGCTCAACCAATCACCACAAAATGCATACACGTTGTCAGGGGTACAGAGAAGGGCATTAAAATGTCGGGGCACGATATTATGTTCCACCTTGATAATATATTGTCGCGGTCGAGCTAGATTGATAGCGCGCAATGTATGCAAAACGCGCAATGCATACAAAACACGCAATGTAAAGCAAACACATTGGAGTAGCGAATTCGATAGAAGTTCTATTCTAGAAACGTTCGGCCGAGTGGCTAGTAAAACACATCGGACTCGAACATTCTAGAGCCCCGTTCGGTTGGGTATATAAACGGCGCAACCAAACCGGACGGGCAGTTCAGTTTGAGCTTTCGAAGCGATAACTACGAGTGAATCTTGAGCGATACCTGCGACTACCTGCGACCTTGGCGAGACTATTGGACTTCGAGATCAGTCGTTTAGTGTTTCAGTGTTGCGATACCTATACCTAGGAACCCTAGACCTAGTGTTTTTGTAAAGTTAGTGTTAATCTCCGAATAAAGAACCCTAGCACGTAACAATTTGGTGTCGGAAGTGAAATTTGGAGATGCCACTAACTCCGAGGGAAGATATCACCGAGGAAGGCGTCAGGACGAGGGCACAACGTGCTGCGGGGGCTACGCCTGCAACCCGCCAGGCCACGCCCACTGGCCATCGGGCCACGCCTACTGGCCCCGCCCACCAGGGCCCATCCACCATAGAGGCCCCGCCTACCGACCTGACCACGCCCACTGGCCCCGCCCGACTGACCCCGCCCATCACTGAGGCCCCGCCCACTGGCCCACATGTCCTGGCCCTCGGCCCCGCCCACTTGACCACGCCCATCCCAAGCCCCACCCACTTGACCACGCCCACCATCGAAGCCCCGCCCACTAGCCCCGCCTACTCAACCACGCCCACTGAGCACGTCCGGGCTACGACTACTACACGAACGGCGGACGCGTCTGCTCTGGATATATGTGGCTTGGTGAAGATGATGGAGAGCATGAACAAGGGTATGCACCAGAGACTAAACGTCATGCGTGAAGAACAAAAGGAGTGTGCCGAACTACATCTCCAAACCGTTTTGGCGGCCGTTGATAAGGTCAGCAATGTGGTGAAGCAACTCCGTGAAGACGTCGATTCGGTAGAGGAGCGGGTCACGGGACTGGAGACTGGTTTCTCTGGACTACAAAAAGAAGTACTGCGTCTTAAAACTGAAGGAATCACATCAAGTGGAGCCGTCGCCGTAGTCCAGGGACCAAGAGTTAAGGTGCCACCTTACGACGGAACTACATCCTGGCCCGCATACCGGCAGCAGTTCCAGACCGTCGCTACCGCAAATGGGTGGACGGATGAGCAGTGTCTAACGGCTCTCACCGTGGCGCTCAGGGGCTCGGCTTTGTCTTTGTTGGAGGCACTGCCTAGCTCAGGAAGTGGATTCAAGGAGCTGATGGAGGCCCTCGAATCCAGATATGGGGAGCGCCACCTTGAACACGTGTTCCGGGCCCAGTTACGCGATCGAGTCCAGCGTCCAGGAGAAGGACTACAGCAGTGGGCACTGGAGATCGAGAAGCTTGTCCGCAAGGCTCATCCGACAGCTGACACGAAGACGTTGGACACGAACATTCTGCAAGCCTTCGTGGATGGCATCCGGGACATGGAGATAAGGGCTGCAGTGGGGCTTCGTCATCACACCTCTTTAAAGGATGCCCTGGCACACGCCTTGGAAGTTGAGGCAGTACGGCGAGAGGTGCGTGCGCATAAGCTGCGGGAGATCACCGAGGAAGTTAAGGTGGTTAAGGCCCCCCTAAAGAAGACTGGATTCATGTGCTACAAATGCGGTGAACGAGGCCACATGCAGTTCTCCTGCCCAAAGAAGAACGAGGTGACAGAAAAAATCCTTAAGCTGCAGAAACAAGTTGATGACCTGACAAAGAGGCAGGAGACTCTGTCCCCTGTCGGGAATCAGGGAAAAGGTGTGACAGCCAGGACTAAAGGACAGGTACTGGCTGGTGTAAAAAAAGCCCCAGCAACGGTCATCGCACAGGTGCGTAGTGGGAAGGCCCATGGCAACGCTGACGCCCTCTCAAGAAGACCATGCCCGGAAGATTGTAAGCATTGTGTCAAACAGGAGTCGAAGGAACTGACCGTTAAGCTTACGAGAACGAGCCCTCCGGGACTGTGGCAAGATGAGACCATGAGAGAAGCTCAGGAGGATGATGAAGACGTTCGACTCATCATGGCTTGGAAAAAACGTAGTGCGGACAAACCAAAATGGGTTGAGGTCGCACCCACTAGCCCTATCACTAAAGCCTATTGGGCCCAATGGGACAGCTTTGTTCTGCAGAACGGAATACTTTACCGAAAATGGGAGAAACCTAACGGCAGAGAGTTCCACCTTCAGTTAGTTGTTCCAAGGACCAGGGTGAAAGACGTTCTTCGTGAAGTACATGATGGGGTTTCAGGCGGACATCTTGGCGTGAAGAGAACATTAACAAAAGTAAGGGAAAGATTCTACTGGCTTCATTGTCGAGAGGATGTGCAGGAATGGTGCCGCAAATGTACCACTTGTGCTGCAGTCAAAGGTCCGTCAACTAGGACCCGCGGAAACCTCCAACTCTATAATGTTGGTGCGCCCTGGGAAAGAATTGCTGTTGACGTGGCTGGACCTTTTCCGGTGACCGAGTCAGGGAACAAGTACTTCTTGGTCGTCATGGATTATTTCACCAAGTGGCCGGAAGTGTTCGCCATACCTAATCAGGAAGCCGCGACAGTAGCCTCAAAGTTGGTTGAGGAAGTGATATGTCGATTCGGTGTTCCCTTGGAAATCCACTCAGATCAAGGAAGGAACTTCGAATCCCAGCTATTTCAGGAAATGTGCAAAATCTTGGGAATGCACAAGACGAGGACCACGCCATATCACCCTCAGTCCGACGGCATGGTGGAGAGGTTTAACCAGACGCTAGAAAGGAATTTGGCGAAACTGGTTGATAAACACCAGAGAGATTGGGACAAATTCATACCGCTGTTCCTACTCGCCTACAGAACATCTGAGCATGAGAGCACGAAGGCGACCCCAGCGTATGTGAATTTCGGTAGAGAACTACGGCTACCAGTGGATCTACTGACAGGCGGACCTCCAGATGACCCCCAATCGATGCAGGACTACGTCTCCGATCTACGGGAGAAGATGCAAGACGTCTATGCTTTGGTTCGGGAGCATGGTTTGCAGTCAAGCGAGAACATGAAGACGAGATATGACCGGAGGGCGAATACAAGTGGTTTTGAGGAGGGATCACTTGTATGGCTAGACAATCCTATCCGTCGAAAAGGAAAATCTCCGAAATTACAGACTCGATGGGAAGGTCCGTACAAGGTTGTTACCCGGATGAATGACGTGACGTACCGGATTCAACGTCAACCAAGGGGAGCTTTCAAAATAGTGCACATCGACCGCTTAGCACGTTATCAAGGCAGCAATAGTGACGCTCGGGACGAGCATCTCTAAGAAGGGGGCAGTGTCGCGGTCGAGCTAGATTGATAGCGCGCAATGTATGCAAAACGCGCAATGCATACAAAACACGCAATGTAAAGCAAACACATTGGAGTAGCGAATTCGATAGAAGTTCTATTCTAGAAACGTTCGGCCGAGTGGCTAGTAAAACACATCGGACTCGAACATTCTAGAGCCCCGTTCGGTTGGGTATATAAACGGCGCAACCAAACCGGACGGGCAGTTCAGTTTGAGCTTTCGAAGCGATAACTACGAGTGAATCTTGAGCGATACCTGCGACTACCTGCGACCTTGGCGAGACTATTGGACTTCGAGATCAGTCGTTTAGTGTTTCAGTGTTGCGATACCTATACCTAGGAACCCTAGACCTAGTGTTTTTGTAAAGTTAGTGTTAATCTCCGAATAAAGAACCCTAGCACGTAACAATATTATCTAATAAATTTATTCTTTATTTCAGACTAAGTACGTCTACATGGCGACACTTAGAACTGCTGTCAGGTGGAGTTCTCACAGACACCATAAAATTGCTTTCCGGATATGAAAAGGCAACTTTAGCTACAGAAGAACAATTCAAAGCGGTGGAACGTAGATTACTAAAAGTGTATGCGACTGTGCGTTATTGCATCAGAAAATATGGGAGTTCTAGAGTGTTTAAAACGTTAATTTGAATATTTTCAATCTAAAATTTATTTATAACACAAAAACGTTCACAGTATTACAGTAAAACTAAGGCACTGTGAAGTTAATAATACAAATATGCTAAGACTACTAATAAACTACAACAAGATTAAAACCTAAAACGCTAAATTAGAATATTATCATCATCATAGGTACAGTACCAGTAGGTATGTATAAGTTGTGAGAGTGTTAGATTACATGTTATTTAGAATAAAATAAAATCTTATAATGCCCAGGCAGTTGAAGTACCTACGTAATGAAAGAAAGAAATAAAATATATCAAATTATTACAACCTAACTGTTGAACTGTATGAAAGCATATTGTGCCAACCATACCAATGCAATGTATGTCGCGGTCATAGAAATTTCGTTAAGTATTCCAAAGTTTGTAAATAAGTTTACCCATAAATAAAGTAACTTTTGGTACAAGGGAGTGTCACGCGCTGGTCTGATGAAAATGAGCGCTGACCACTTGACTGACTATAAGGATAACAAAGACAATCGTTAAAAGTATTTTGAGGGTACCTAGGTGAATTCTACCTATTATTTTTATTTTCTACTAGCTGTTACCCGCGGTTTCACCCGTGATAAGTTAAAGTTCCCGCGGGAATTCCGGGATGAAAAGTACCCTATGTCTTGTCTTTCCCTGTACCCCTGACAACGTGTACATGCAAAATTTCGTGATGATCGATTGAGCCGTTAAGGCGTGAAAGCGTAACAAACAAACAATACAAACTCACTTTCGCAATTTTGTATAGGTTTTTTAGCGGGAATCAAAGATGGCGGTTTGGTGATATATTTTCTTGTCGATAAAAAATGGTTAAAAATGGATTTTGTTGTGTAATAAATAAGGTGCTGTATTGAACAATAATTTTCACAGTGACGGTTTTTTTTTTCTTCTTTTTGGACTCAACACTGAGTGTTAATTGCCACTTTCATTTTTGGTTTAAGACGATAGGAAGCAAAGGTTAGGAAGCATTGTTAAAAAAAATAAAGGAATTTTGACAGAACAGTGAAATAAGATGAAATGGGGCGTTCATCGGGAGGTTGTCGTTTTACTATACAACTTGCCACAGAGCGTCCTATTAAGGTTCAACTGTGAAGAGTTGCTTCTGAAGTTTTTTACTAACTTCAGAAGAAGAAAAATACCACTGAATTGGCTGTATGGACTTAGCTTCCTTTGCCTTCTCCTGCCTTCCCCATTTACCATTGGATTAACTTTAACAAAAAAAAAACTTTTTTTTTTCTCTTCTTTTTGGACTCAACACTGAGTGTTATTTGCCATTTTCATAAAAGTTTGAGTGCCAACACGATGGGTCTGCAACTCGTAGTTTTCGAGATATAAGTTTACGAAATTTTACCATGTGATCACATACATCTCTGATCACATAGACATCACGAAAACAAGAAGTTTGAGTACCAACGTGCTGATGGTTCACAACATCGTAGTTAAATTTTATTATAAAATACTTTTTTATATTTTGATCTACGATCAAATATATTCACACTATAGTCTAGATATATAGTCACCCTAAATATATTCCTCATTTAAAAATTAATCTGTTTCTTTAATCAACTCTTATTTCAATGACCACCTCGTCGCTTCCACTTTCATACGTCATTTACACTCGCGTACGAGCAACGAGGCGAACCACGCGGCGAGCCCCGAGCGACTGTTTACATTCGCGCTTCGTCGCTCGCCGCGTGGTTTGCCTCGTCGCTCGTGCCGCTCGCGTCCCCCGGAGCGGCTTTTTTGTCACGAGTCAAAGGGACGAAAAAGGAGCAAGGGGCGCGCGGCGAGGGACGAGGCGCGAGTGTGAACAGGCGCTAGGGGCTCGCCGCGTGGTTCGCCTCGTTACTCGCACCGCTCGCTTCCGGAGCGGTTTTTTGGTCACGAGTCAAAGGACCTCGCGTCAAAGCGAGCGTGGTGTTTACACTCGCGTTCTCGCTTCAGTCGGGTTTCAACTTTGGGCCGCGATGGTTGTGTGCTTTTAAACTGCATAATTGGATTGGTTGTAACTTGCAACAAGAAACGTTTTGGTTTCTAGAATTATTTTAAAAGAAACCGATAATTTGGGATCCCAAACATAGATTCCACAAAAATAACCAAAAAGTAAACGTTATATGGACTAGATTTTATTAAGAAACTAGCTGTGCCCCGCGGTTTCACCCGCGTGAAAAGTTTTTATGTAACAACTTTTTTTTCTTGACATCCGATTTGAATGAAACAAAGCCTATATGTAGATCCAGGCTAAGCTTAATCTACCTGCGAAAACCGCATGACAATCCGTTCAGTAGATTCAGAGATTATCGCGAACTGAGAGACAGACAGACAGAAAAGATTTTTTAAAACCCCTTTTTTTATAGTTGGTTACTCTTCGTTTATCGTCCCCTGTCAATTTTTGTTAAAAATATTCAATGTACAGAATCGCGGATTCTACTCTTTTATTATATTAGTACTAGCTGTGCCCCGCGGTTTCACCCGCGCGAAAAGTTTCTATACAACAACTTCTTTTTATACAACAACTTCTTTTCCCGACATCCGATTTCAATGAAACAAAGCCTATGTAACTCCAGGTTAAGCTTAATCCTAAACCGCATGACAATCCGTTCAGTAGATTCGGAGATTATCGTGAACAGACAGAAAGACAGAAAAGATTTTTAAAAACCCTTTTTTTGTGCTTGGTTACTCTTCCCCCCCCCCCCCCCCGTCCGTCCGCTCCGTTCCGTCCCCTGTCAGTTTTTGTTAAAAATATTCAATGTACAGAATCGCGGATTCTTTCTATCTTTTATAGATAGATAGATAGATATGTAGACCTCCAACCGCACTAAACAATAAACCTTTCGACAGCATCTCCTGCGCAAAAAACAGTCGATGACACCCGGCGCAGAAGAAGATGATATTGACAATTTTATTTATTTTATTTTTTTAAATTATTTATTTAAAGTTTAATTATTTATTTAATTTATTTATTTTACTAGCTATTATATTCTAGCGTGTCCCCGCGGTGTCATCCGCGTTAATTTCAAAGATCCTGCGGGAATTCCGGGATAAAAGTGTTAAGGTTGGATAACAATGCCATGGAGTGTAGACATTAGTGAAGAGACATAAAGTGTAGTGTTCTAATTCTAAACGGTTGCTAGCCAACCACCTGTTGATTACTTCTTGTCAAAAAGTATAAAACAAAACTGTTGTGAAATTCTGCTCTAAATATATCTGCCTTCTATATCTATATCTAACTATTGAACTATAACGTTTTAAAGTGAGTGATAGTGTTTACCAGTGTGTGTTCAAAGACTTCTCTTAATATTTCGTAAATATAACAAGAACCTTTAATCCGACGTGACGTAATATTCTCCTTCTAAGCTTCTCTACTTACTTGGTAAGCAGTCGCATTCTCTAATAGGTTATGGGCCCAGAAGATTGAAGTTATTCGTTCAAAAAAAATAATGGATTATTCTACGAAAATAGAGATAGGAAAATTAAATGGAAAGGATAACTGGAGTACCTGGAAATACAAAGTTACTGCCCTACTAGATGGTACACCTGGTGCCCTAGAAGCGGTAGAAGGGACACTCCAAAAACCTACTCCACCTGACACTGGTGCAGGAGATGCCGAAGTAACCGCTTATAATAAGGTGTTGGCCAATTATAAGAAGAGTGAATCTGGTGCATTACTGATGTTGACTACCAACATGACAGAAGAAACTCTCAAAAAGGTAATGAGATATAGAACTGCGAAAGAAGTCTGGCAGGAACTACATAGGCTATTCGACGGAGAGACAGAGACTAAGGTGTATAGCTTATGTCTAGAGTTTTTCGGGTTAAAATATCACAAAAGTGATGATATTCCCACCCATATCTCTAGACTTAAGAACATCTGGAATGAAATGAGCTCTGAAGTCTCAAAGGTTGATAATACTGCCAAGTTACCTGAGATTCTACTCGTTTGTAAGGCTTTAGATACATTAGACGACAGATTCTTCAATTTTAGGTCAAGCTGGCTAATGCTAAAGCAGACTGAGAAGACAATCGACAGTTTGACAAGTCACTTATGCGCATTCGAAAGAAACTTGGGAACTAGTCAAGGGAGCTTAATAAGAGAAGAAGCACTAGTGACAACGCCCACTCAGCGTCAAGTGAAACAATGCAAGGATGAGCAGCTGACATGCAACTACTGTTCGGGTAAAGGACATAGGGTACGCAAGTGCAAAAAGTGGATTAAGGATGGGAGGCCACCTAAACCTACTCCAAGCACATCAGCATCGGGCTCTAAATCCAGGCAAGTACAACATACAACTATAATGAGCTCACTGTTGGTAAATGTATGTTCCAGTGGACAAATACAAGACCGCGAGAGCTGGTATGTTGATAATGGTGCAACAACCCACATAGCAGTTCGAAGTGATATTTTCAATGAGTTTCATGAATTCGATTCAGACCAAGCTGTATCAACAGCTGACGGAACCATCGTTCCTGCATTAGGACAAGGAACCGTAGTGGTAGAAACGAATGTCAATGGCAATAAAGAGAAATTTCAACTCCGAAATGTGTGGTTAGTACCAACGCTAACAAAAAATCTTTTCTCCACATTAGCAACACAAGATTTGTTGGAAAATAGCGTTTTCACGTCGACAACTAGAGAGTGTAAGCTTGATATAGCAGGTACAACTAAAGTTGTTGGCAGGAGAGTCCCTGGAGGAGGACTTTACAAGTTGGACATGAAGACAGTCATGCCGACAAAGCAAAGGACTATAGAAGTCAATGCTATAACAGGTTCAAATTTGCTGCAACTCTATCATGAACGTTTTGCACATCAAGACAAAAAACAAGTAATTCGCGTGGCAAAACGTGAGTTAGGTGTTCGTCTCAGTTTTGATAAAGTAAAATGTGAGGGCTGTATTTTCGGGAAGTCACACCGAAAGCCATTTGGAACAAGGGAAAGAGCATCAGCTATAGGAGAGCTGATACACACTGATGTCTGTGGTCCCTTCGTCAACAGTATCTCGAAATTCAGGTATTTCGTACTATTTAAGGATGATTACTCAAGTTACCGATTAGTTTACTTCATCAAGCAGAAGTCAGAAGTAAAAGAAAAACTTCTTCAAATGCTTTCAGAGGCTAAGAACGCTGGGCACGTTGTCAAGACGATACTTAGTGATAATGGCGGTGAGTTTGATAATCAGGATGTACGAAAAATACTGCAAAGACACGGTATTCAGCAACGACTCACTATGCCTTATACGCCGGAGCAGAACGGCTGTAGTGAGAGGGAAAACCGAACTCTTGTTGAATCTGCGAGATCCATGATGTACGCTAGAGGAGAGTTACCAAAAGTGCTCTGGGCAGAACTCATCAACACAGCAGCTTACGTTCTGAACAGAACAGGACCAAGTAGAGTGGACAACAAGGTACCATATGAGCTGTGGCACGGAAGAAAGCCCAAGATAAGTCACTTACGAATCATCGGAAGTAAATGTTTTGCGCATGTTCCACAACAATGCCGTAAGAAGATGGATAAGAAAGCAGTTAAAGGCATGCTGATAGGCTACGAAAACGACGATGGTTATCGAATCTGGGATGGAAAGAAAACAGTTAGGTCAAGGGACATAACTTTTGAGAGCGATGTTGAGTTCCGAATTTCCACCAGAACCCCTATTAATTCAGAGGGAGCCGATATCGATACTAGACACGAACGCGTTTTCGAGCAAGAGCAAGAACCTGAAGGATTTGTTAATGAACATGCTCTAGAGGGAGATGGAGTAATAGATCAAGTTCATGAGAGTGAAGATCATGACGAAGCAGTCGATGGAGTAATAGATCAAGTTCATGAGAGTGAAGATCATGACGAAGCAGTTCGTTACCATGATGATCACGACACAAGCGTTGAGAACGAGGGTCTAGATAAAGTTCATATCGAGAGACTTAGTGACGATAGTGGTGATTGTTTCCTCGAAGCTGATAGAGAGCAACTAGAAGTAGTAGAGCCTCTTCAAGAAATGGAGCCTCGATATAATTTGAGAGACAGATCAACCATCAAACGTCCAAAGAAGTTGGATGACTATGTTTGTTTCGTAGGCATCGAGAGCTTTCCAAACACTTACAAAGAAGCTATAGAGAGAGAGGACAGTGTTGAATGGAAGAAAGCCATGTCAAGTGAACTGAAATCTCTAGCTGACTACAAGGTTTGGACGCTATGTGATTTACCACCCAACCGAAAGGCACTGCCGTGCAAGTGGGTGTTCACAATCAAACGAAACCAAGATGGTACTATTGACAAATATAAAGCGCGACTGGTAGTTAAGGGGTTCAAGCAACGAAAAGGGGTTGACTATGAACAGACTTTTAGTCCGGTGGCCCGGATGGCTACGATAAGAGCTTTATTAAGTGTCAGTGCCAAAGAGAAGCTGTACCTGACACAATTTGATGTGTCGACAGCCTTCCTCAATGGCATGCTAAAAGAGGAAATTTATATGAAGCAACCTGATGGTTTTAGCGATGGCACATCAAGAGTTTGTCTGCTCAAGAAAAGTTTATACGGTCTAAAGCAAGCACCGAGATGCTGGAACTCGTGCTTTGAAGAGATCCTTATAAATAAAGGATTTGTGCAGAATGCAGCTGATTGTTGTCTTTTCACAAAGAAAGTAGGAGATAAAAAGATCCTCATCACTTTATATGTTGATGACGGATTAGTAGCTACTACGGATGAAGATCTAGCGAACCAGTTCTTGAGAGAACTAAAGGATACGCTTAAGATTACAAACAAACCAGCTTCCTTTTACCTTGGTTTGGAAATTTGTCAGACTAAAGATAGTTCCATATTTATAAAACAGGAATGTTACACAAAGAAAATTTTGGAACGCTTCGGGATGATGGATTGTAATTCAGTATCAACACCCATAGAAAGGGATCAGACTCCTGAAGCAGGGAAAGTTGATAACCCTCAGGTAAAAGAGAAATTTCCGTACCGAGAAGCTGTGGGAGCACTAGCTTACTTAATGACGGGTACACGTCCTGATATTGCTTACGCGGTCGGAGTAGTATCAAGAAAACTTGAGAATCCAACCCAAGCTGATTGGCTTAAAGTCAAAAGGATATTTAGATATCTTAAGGGTACAATGTCCTACGGCATCAGATACAGTTCCAATGCCACAAGAGCCTACATTGAAGGCTACAGTGATGCGGATCATGGTGGTGATGAGCAAACCGGACGCTCAACAACAGGAGTGGCGTGCCTATTTGCTGGAGGGATTGTTTCCTGGCTAAGTCAACGTCAAGCATCGGTTGCGATATCGACGACTGAAGCTGAGATTGTTGCAGCGAGCGAGGGCGCACGTGAGCTTGTGTGGCTTCAAAGAATCTACAGCCAACTCACAAGCTTAGAAGGCATTCCCACCCTGAATGTGGATAATGAAGCAGCCATACGCCTTGCACACAATCCTGAATTTCACAAAAGAACTAAACATATTCGTATACGACATTTCTTTGTACGAGAAAAAGTACAAGAAGGTTTAGTTCATGTGATTAAAACTAGTTCAGAGGAACAACTGGCTGACCTTATGACCAAGGCAGTTCCGAAGCCAAGGCTCATAAAAATTAGAGAGGAATTAGGCTTACAAAGCCTCTTCAACTAATGAACATGCTCTAGAGGGAGATGGAGTAATAGATCAAGTTCATGAGAGTGAAGATCATGACGAAGCAGTTCGTTACCATGATGATCACGACACAAGCGTTGAGAACGAGGGTCTAGATAAAGTTCATATCGAGAGACTTAGTGACGATAGTGGTGATTGTTTCCTCGAAGCTGATAGAGAGCAACTAGAAGTAGTAGAGCCTCTTCAAGAAATGGAGCCTCGATATAATTTGAGAGACAGATCAACCATCAAACGTCCAAAGAAGTTGGATGACTATGTTTGTTTCGTAGGCATCGAGAGCTTTCCAAACACTTACAAAGAAGCTATAGAGAGAGAGGACAGTGTTGAATGGAAGAAAGCCATGTCAAGTGAACTGAAATCTCTAGCTGACTACCAGGGGCGGATCCAGGGGGGGCACTGGGGGCAATTGCCCCCCCCTGAAGACCTAAATAGGTACCTACTTTAATTAGACCTTAGAAAAATCTTCGCAAGGTTGTGGCTTTCACCAAAGTTTCATCGTAATTTGAATAGAAATATACGAATGAACCTGAATGAACGAACAAATATTCATTTTTAAAACTCTATAAATTATTAGTTCGTAACGAACCCCTATGGAAGTTTGTATCTATTATTGTAAAACAAACACAAAATCTGTCAATTCTTTCTCGTTAAAACAAATTTTCTGTTTTGAAACTACGTGCCGTATGGTATATTTCTCATTTAAAAGGAGAAGTTTCTGTGTTTGGCTGTATGTATGTTTTTACAATTATCCTTATATATGTAGTTTCTCTATCCCTTTTTTTTAACTTCATCCAACATCCTTGAGACTTGGAAGTAAGCTATTGTGATTTCACTTCCCAAAACTAGTTGGTACCTAACTCTTCTACTTTTTCCACGTTCAAAGCAAATCTATCCATATTATTTATTTATATTATGTTATATGTAACTGACGAACTAAATGGAATTAATAGAATTTCGATTTTTATTCCCCGTCATATTGTACCTCTGGGACCCAATTCTCGCCTCCTTCGAAAAAATCTCGAACTCGAGATTGCTGTTCGATCCCTATGTCGACCACAAAATCTCGATACTCGAACCTGTTTCTTCGTATCTCCTATTCTCAACACAAATCGAACTAGACTTCGAGTTTATAGTGTAAAATGTTGCCAGTAAAAGCTTATTCGAAAGCCGTATCCATTCCATTCCACATGATTCATCTGGAGCTAAAAAGGCAGCAGCTTTTTAAAGTTTTTAAATAGTGTGCATCGTTTTATATCAAGAACTAACATATTTTACAATATATTTGTACCAAAAAAAAGAAAAGTTCTTACTTTTATCACTTTTACAACATCACTTTAATTTTGTTTAAATTAGTTTGCGTAGTACGGATCGTGATGCATAATATTAGTTTTTGTTTTTACCCGTTTTTGGGGAAGGCAAAGGGATCGTAGTTCATACAGCCTGAATTGGCTGTGTAGAATACGATTCCCTTGTTTTTTTTTTCTGAAGTTATATTTACATCCAATTGGGTTGCTGATATGCATTTCGATGCTTAATCGGAACTTTAAACTATGAAGTTGCAGTTAATTACCACCATAACACTTAATACGGAGTATATTTACTAATACATAATAAACTTCTAAAACTGTAACATATGACTTGGCTGTATGGCTCAACGTCCCTTGCCTGTCCCAGATGGGGATAGATAAAAAACAACAACAACTTCTGAAACTGTCACGCACGACACCGCTATTGGACATTTATCAAGATTCGAATTCGAAATTTACGTCTCGACCGCTTCCGACCAGTCGAAGCAGTTCGAACGGCTTTCATTCGAGAAATGTCGAAGTCGACATGTCGAGAATTGCTCAACTTGACTTCATCTCGATTTAATGTTCGAATTCGAACTTTATCTCGAGTCCGAGTCTACTTCGAATGTGCGAGAATTGCCCCCCTGTGCTCAAAAAATAGTCGGCGACTTTTATCACGTGCGGTGCGGGATGAATTCGGATTTGGAAAAAATTTTGGGCAAATTTCCAAAATTTATCAAATTTTTCTTCTGTTGACTGTAAATTTTAAAATCTTCTATGGTCAAAAACATCTTTTTGTTTCAATAGTACCTATTTTTCCGTATCTCGTCATATGGACGAAAATTATTCACTTCTCTGAGTTTTCTGCGTTATTTCCCAAATTTTCTCCTCATTTTACTAATCCAAGGAGTAACCTTCTCCTTTTTGTTTACGCCGATGTGTGCTGTATGAATCTGACAGAAGAGTAATTGAAATTGAAAATTGAAATTGAAAAAACTTTATTTGACACAACACAAAGATTTACAGCATACGTATACAACAACTAGACATAGTAACGCGATAAGTTGGAGCGGCTGCAAAATGTGTGTGCTTTACATATTCGCCAGGCGCACTACACATATTCTTTGTACCATCTTTAAAGTGCTGAGGGATCCCAAATCACCGACTTACTTCAAAGAAAGTTTCAGATTGCTTTTTGTCGGTCGTGAAGCTACGTCAGGTAGTTAGGTAGTTCTTTGTTCTTCTGATCACGAAACACGTTTTTATCCCATCACATGTGCACCTCTGATGGTATTTTTTCTCAGTTTAGTAAAAAAATCGCTATTAACCATAACACTTCCCATTATTTTCCTATCACTTTATAGATACAAACCTACAAAATTTTAATTTAAAGTTGTTAATTCAGGTCAGATTCGCTGGAACGTAAATTTTTCATTTTTTACTTTTATCTGTTGTAGCTTCCATGTAGATTATTTTATGCATGAAAGTACAAGTTGCAAATAATGAAATACTAAAAAAACTTTGATTTTACAGAGAATCGTACTCAAAAACCGCTATACCTACCTAAGCTCTATCGTTATCGACACCACATTTTTTTTTAAATATGAAAAACATAAAACTAAAAAGCTAAAAATAACAAAATACCGACTTAATCCATCAGACAAAAATACATGTAATACTATTGTTGGTTTGTGCTACCACTTTTTGATTTAAATTCGGAGCCAAGCCCGCTTACGTCTACCCACTTGGGTTGTTCAGCTCACAACGAACTCGTGGCGGGACTGGACTTAGCCCATGTACCTACGCCATATTTGGCTTGTCACCGACTTCAAATAATAATAGTAGTCAAGTGGTAGAATAAACCAATAATAACTACTGGTACTGGTATAATAACTACTGGTAATAACTACCAAAAATAAACTTACGTGTATTTTTGTCTGTTTGATAAAATCGATATTTTGTTATTTTTAGCTTTTTAGTTTTGTGTTGTTGGAAGTCGGTTTTAATTTTTTTGTTAAAATTTTGTTTATTTCTTGCTTTCAAGGGAGTCCGTTTGTAAATTTATCTAAGTTCAATAGCCTAATGTCAATTGCTCATCGCCTTTTACAAAATACTACTTTTACCGACGGGACGACAGGGACGTTGATTGTTGAGGAGTTCTCCTGGTACGTCATCATCAGTTCCACTTTACCATATACATTGTGACGAGCATAAATTATTTAGGAACCATATTAAAGTTAACGAATCGGAACTCGTGAAATACCTTTTATTGAGTAGTTCCGATGACCATCTGTGGTCTTCATCATCAGTTTCACTTCTTCAAATTTTGCTTTCCAAAAGCAAATAAACGATTTACTATAAAAAATACAAAAATCGCTATAGGTGTTTCTGTAATTTTTGAAGAGTTCTCTTGATTTCTCCATGATTCCACCATCAGGTTCTCGATTTGGTGACAATGGGACCAACTTGGGAGTATACCCTTTCAAACAACAAAATCTATTTTCTAAATCGGTCCAATCGAAACCCGTGAAATACGTATTATTGTTGAGTAGTTCCGATGAACACTTGTGGTCTTCATGATCAATTCCACTTCTTCAAATTTTGCTTTCCGAAAGCAAATGAACGATTTACTATAAAATATACCCAAATCGCTATAGGTGTGCCTATTATTTTTGAAGAGTTCCCACGATTTCCCCAAGATCTTTTGAGGATAATAAAGATTCTTAAACCATAAGATCCCATCATCAGATCCCACTTGGTGGCAATAGGACCTAATTGGGAGTATACGCTTTCAAACAAAAAATGAATTTTCGAAATCGTTCCAACCCTAGCTTCGAGTAATATAAAAAAAAAAACATACAGCCGAATGCGTAACCTCCTCCTTTTTGGAAGTCGGTTAAAAAATCGCGAAACATACACACAGATAATATAATACATACATAAGCTCAATTCAGATGCTCTCAATATGAGGCACTTAAATTTTATTAATGGACTTTTTTGTCTATCCTGTTAATTCTAAAAATTTCATGGTGCAACCAAATTGCCCCTCCCTCAACCAAATCCTGGATCCGCCCCTGCTGACTACAAGGTTTGGACGCTATGTGATTTACCACCCAACCGAAAGGCACTGCCGTGCAAGTGGGTGTTCACAATCAAACGAAACCAAGATGGTACTATTGACAAATATAAAGCGCGACTGGTAGTTAAGGGGTTCAAGCAACGAAAAGGGGTTGACTATGAACAGACTTTTAGTCCGGTGGCCCGGATGGCTACGATAAGAGCTTTATTAAGTGTCAGTGCCAAAGAGAAGCTGTACCTGACACAATTTGATGTGTCGACAGCCTTCCTCAATGGCATGCTAAAAGAGGAAATTTATATGAAGCAACCTGATGGTTTTAGCGATGGCACATCAAGAGTTTGTCTGCTCAAGAAAATTTTATACGGTCTAAAGCAAGCACCGAGATGCTGGAACTCGTGCTTTGAAGAGATCCTTATAAATAAAGGATTTGTGCAGAATGCAGCTGATTGTTGTCTTTTCACAAAGAAAGTAGGAGATAAAAAGATCCTCATCACTTTATATGTTGATGACGGATTAGTAGCTACTACGGATGAAGATCTAGCGAACCAGTTCTTGAGAGAACTAAAGGATACGCTTAAGATTACAAACAAACCAGCTTCCTTTTACCTTGGTTTGGAAATTTGTCAGACTAAAGATAGTTCCATATTTATAAAACAGGAATGTTACACAAAGAAAATTTTGGAACGCTTCGGGATGATGGATTGTAATTCAGTATCAACACCCATAGAAAGGGATCAGACTCCTGAAGCAGGGAAAGTTGATAACCCTCAGGTAAAAGAGAAATTTCCGTACCGAGAAGCTGTGGGAGCACTAGCTTACTTAATGACGGGTACACGTCCTGATATTGCTTACGCGGTCGGAGTAGTATCAAGAAAACTTGAGAATCCAACCCAAGCTGATTGGCTTAAAGTCAAAAGGATATTTAGATATCTTAAGGGTACAATGTCCTACGGCATCAGATACAGTTCCAATGCCACAAGAGCCTACATTGAAGGCTACAGTGATGCGGATCATGGTGGTGATGAGCAAACCGGACGCTCAACAACAGGAGTGGCGTGCCTATTTGCTGGAGGGATTGTTTCCTGGCTAAGTCAACGTCAAGCATCGGTTGCGATATCGACGACTGAAGCTGAGATTGTTGCAGCGAGCGAGGGCGCACGTGAGCTTGTGTGGCTTCAAAGAATCTACAGCCAACTCACAAGCTTAGAAGGCATTCCCACCCTGAATGTGGATAATGAAGCAGCCATACGCCTTGCACACAATCCTGAATTTCACAAAAGAACTAAACATATTCGTATACGACATTTCTTTGTACGAGAAAAAGTACAAGAAGGTTTAGTTCATGTGATTAAAACTAGTTCAGAGGAACAACTGGCTGACCTTATGACCAAGGCAGTTCCGAAGCCAAGGCTCATAAAAATTAGAGAGGAATTAGGCTTACAAAGCCTCTTCAACTAATGAGGGAAAGTGTTAAGGTTGGATAACAATGCCATGGAGTGTAGACATTAGTGAAGAGACATAAAGTGTAGTGTTCTAATTCTAAACGGTTGCTAGCCAACCACCTGTTGATTACTTCTTGTCAAAAAGTATAAAACAAAACTGTTGTGAAATTCTGCTCTAAATATATCTGCCTTCTATATCTATATCTAACTATTGAACTATAACGTTTTAAAGTGAGTGATAGTGTTTACCAGTGTGTGTTCAAAGACTTCTCTTAATATTTCGTAAATATAACAAGAACCTTTAATCCGACGTGACGTAATATTCTCCTTCTAAGCTTCTCTACTTACTTGGTAAGCAGTCGCATTCTCTAATAAAAAGTACCCTATCTGTTATTCTGAATTACTTCTACTTGAAGCAAGATCAAAATATTAGCCTATACATGCATTTAATTTTCGACGTTTACAAAATAATGGTTAACGACATCTCTTGATTATTTCAGGAATAAATGAAATTTTAACCGTCGAGAACCTGTATCACGCACATACAGGCACAGGACAGTTCAAATTTCAAAAAACTTTTGTTAGCAATACATAGATGGCGCAATATTAATACAATAATTATTAGCCAAGCTTGGTAAAAAATCCTATAGAGCAGATAGCAGACAGTAGATATATAATTATGATAATAGGAATCTATAGCTATTATTATTATTTTTTGATATTTTTATAGCTGTTTTATTGTAAAGTTTCAAATATTGTTTCAAATATTGTAAAGTTGAAATCCATTCAGTAGTTTTTGCGTGAAAACGTAACAAACATCCATACAATCCATACAAACTTTATAATATAAAGATTTTTAGAATAATAAGTAAGGATTTCATTTATTAAAATTAATCGAGTAGTAGTAAAAGCTCAGTAAGCAAAGTCGTCTTGTTGCCGCTAACACTTCGACATCCTCCCTTGTTGCTAGCTCAAAGACAACTGAACTGAACGCACTGCAGGCCGCAGCTCTTTTGTCTCTTTTCCATCGATCGTGCGGTCGCGGTCGCACGCACGAGCGACGGGACGAGGTAGCGTTTACACTCGCACCTCGTACCCCACCACGAAACGAAGCACAAGACGAGGAACGAGGTGCGAGTGTAAACGCCGATAAAACAGCGTTTACACTCGCGCCTCGTACCTGGCCACAAGACGAACCACGAGGCGAGGAACGAGGCGCGAGTGTAAATCCCGTATCAAAGTTCAAACTTTCTATTATAATTAATTACCAATGAAATCATTCGAGATATTCTGACTCGGGCTAGTCTATACTTCTATACTAATATTATAAAGAGCAAAAGTTTGTGAGTTTGTGACGTAGGGGGCAATCTCTGGATCTACTGAACCGATTTTGAAAATTCTTTCACATATAGGAAGCTACAGTGGTCCTGAGTGTCATAGGATACTTTTTATTTCGGAATTCCCTCGGGAACTCCGAATTTCCCGCGGGTAAATCTATAGAGATAGCTATCTCTAGATCTACTGAACCGATTTTAAAAATTCTTTCAGTTATAGGAAGATTCAGTGATCCTGAGTGACATAGGGTACTTTTATCCCGGAATTCCCGCGGGAACTCCGGAGTTCGTCAGTTCGTGTGTTTGTGAAATTGTAGGGGGTATTATCTGGATCTACTGAACCGATTTTAAAAATTCTTTCACTTATAAGAAGCTACAGTGATCCTGAGTGACATAGGGTTCCCGCGGGAACTCCGGAGCTTCTGAATTTGTGAGGTTGTATGGGTAATCTCAGGATCTACTGTACATATTTTGAACATTATTTCACTTATAGAAAGCTACAGTGATCCTGAGTGACTTAAGGTACCTACTTTTTATCGCGGGATTGTGAGTTTGTGAGGTTGTAGGGGGTAATCTCTGAAACTACTGAACCGATTTAAAAAATTCTTTGACTTATAAGAAGCTACAGTGATTCTAAGTGACATAGGGCTTTATATCCTGGAATACCCGCGGGAACTCCGGAGTTTGTGAGGTTGTTATCTATGGATCTACTTATTAGAGATGCCGCAGGTGAAACCGTGGGGGCAGCTAGTCGTATGTAACTGGATAACTATCGAAACTACCGATAGTTATCGAGATAATCTGACTCGTAGTAGTCGTAAGTCGTAACTCGCTACATTTGAATTTGAGATAATCCCCTCATGGCCGAGTCGGACTATCGCACTATCGATAACTATCGATTGTTATCGAGATATTTAAACTATCGAGATTGATGTCTAGTTAGAGTCGGCCAGTATCTCTAAGTCTCTACATATGTCTCTACGTATGTTTAGACATATGTCTAGTTAATTTGTGCATATGTCTAGTTAATTTGTGTTCGCCAGTTATATAATATATACTCTTTGGCCATCGCTAAAAAACAAGTTAGGGCTTATTAGTTTTAAAATGCAGAATAAAACATTTCTTTATTTTGCCTACGGCAGTAACTTATTAAAGAATCGAATTCGTATTAATAACCCTTCTGCTGAATTTGTAGGAATTGGAAGACTCGACGTAAGTAGAGAGTTTTTCATATACCTACAACATCTGAAATCTAGCTTATATGAACTTTATCTGAAGGTGTGAATATTTTCTTTGCTCTGGACAGCACAAATAATAATCCATGAGTAGGTATCTTAAACCTGATGCAGTTATGATACAGTTCTGATTTATGATACCAATTTGCAATATCTGTAGATTTATGAGACGTCATCAACAGCCCTACCACCCAAGTCACAACTCACAACTAATTGATGTAAATTAAATTCTGAAATTTTTATTGGTTTTAAATAATATAAATTCGATTTGAGTTTAATGGTGCAAGCAATTTATTGTTGATCTTTTAGGATCATCAGTTGGATTTTATGAAATATACAAATCACTGGCGAGGAACGTCTGCTACTATCGTTCCTAATAAGGATGTTCATGTATGGGGGGCAGTTTGGAAAGTAAATATGCAGGATATGCCTGCGTTAGACAAGTAATATTATGTTTTATTATGTACCTTAAAAATCTTTTTTTCCATAGTGAAACTGTTAAATCATATTTTTTTAGGCAGGAAGGAGTCCATAGTAACTGGTATTTCCCTAAAACTGTGGATATAATCACACCTGAAGGAAAAACAATTCAATGTAGGACTTACCAACAGACAAAGAATCCTGACATAGAATTAGAAATACCTATTGAAAGAAGACCCTCTATTACATATTTGAATGTAATTCTGAAAGGTGCTGAAGAATGCAAACTGCCACCTGAATACATTGAAAAGTTAAAAAAAATACCACATAATGGACAAGAAGCAGCCCCTGAGATGTTGGAAAAATTGAAGCAATTTGACTGATCAAAAAATATATAAGTAAATAATTATATTTTATACCTATTACTAATATTTTATTTTAAATTTCTACAATGTTAATGCGAAAATATATCCGTCTGTTATGCTTTCAATTTTTAAATGCTCAACCGAATGAAATTTTGCATACACATTGTCAGAGTAGGTACAAACATAGTACAGAGTAGGACATGGGTACTTTTGTTCCAGAATTCCCGCGAGAACTCCAAAATTATTGTGGAGAATTGCCAATCACCGTGTCTGTTGGAACCATTACTACAGGACTTTCACTGCACGATTGGCACTATTAAATAACTTTGATCATGATTTAAAATCAAATTATTTAAAAGTTAAAAATCAATGATGTTTAATTTCACTTTCTTTCATAGAAATCAAAGTGTAAACATTTAAAATTATAATTAAGTCAATTACAAGGGTCGTTTAAATCTGAAAAATCAATATCACTATATTTAAATAAAATAAACTAGTTTTCCAGCCTTTTCAATTTCCGGTCAGTTTTGCTTCGAACAATTGGCTACTTGACAAAATTTGTTTTAGTATACGTCGTGTAGATTAGTAAAAAATATTGGACACGAATTTTTTTCTTTTTTTACGTAATCAAAAAATAATGGCGATATGTTGCGTTGTAATAGGCTTGTTTCCACTAAGAATAAATCGGATGGCTTTGAATTTCTAATGATTAACCATGTTAATAAGTAAACAAAAAAACAACTTTTCTATTAAAATAATGTGAATAGTGATTTAGGTATTCTGTACTAATATATTAAAATTGATTAATATTATTATGATTCTTAAGCTATGTATTGTGATTCTTAATTTAAATAATTATACCAATGTTTATTAAAGTGATTTAAATTGCATTTCCATGGCCAATTCATATTTAATAACTGGCAACATTGTGAATTCATAGACTGTAGAGTAAATAAAATGTTATTTGAGATAGCGGGAAAAACGCGCGGGAGAACATGTTTACATAATGGCAGCAACAAATGGTGATTTCCTAGATGGAAGACATCATAACATCGAAAGTTAAGTATTGGTAGACAGTTTTGGCTCTATTTAATAATTGTAATAATAATAGTGATAACTGTATTGTTCTCATAAAATATACTGTTCAAGCTCAACTTTAGCTTCAGAGATTTGATTACTTTGTGCGTAACATGTTTTGAGATTCCTATTGCTATCTATACTGGCTTTGATTATTATATAATTTGATACAAATTATATCAAAGAGTTTTTATTATAATTGGTAATACAGACACAAAGGAATAGTTTTGTTAAAATCAGGCTTTGTTTTATTTACTAGGTATCGTTACTAATGCTAATAATTTAACAATAATAAAAGATTAATAATATTTTTGGAAAATAAAATCGACAAAATGAGGCGTTTAATCACGCGACATTAAACACCAATCAGAGAAGCGCCTGGAAGCGTGACGTCACGCCCCTCGGAACGAGCGTTTCGTTTCGTGTTGTAGCTGTCATTTTCGTATAAATTTCGAGTTTTCAACAATTATTGTTAAATTAAAATACAGTTCATTTTTAGTTTAATCTTGAGAGATAGGTATAATTTGCAATGGAATCAGGATTTAACAAAGCAAACAGCAATAATTTGCCCAAAATTGACGCCTTTCTGCTTGGCAATTTTTTGCATTGAACATCGTCATAATGAACACCGGCTTTTGTCTATCGGAATTCCGCAACGTTAAAACTTCTATGTAAGTATTATGTGAAGAAAACACAATGTCTTATTTAATTATAATTAATGATATCGTTTGGCAACTAAAAAAATAAGAAGAGTATGAATTATGTATCACATTTTATAAAACGAAAATAATATTTTAATTCAAATAAATCATAAAACCCTATTCAAGTCATAACATTTTATAGGTTATACTAGCTGTCCCGCGTGGTTTCACCCGCAATAATTTCGAAGTTCCCGCAGAATTGTTTCACAAACTTTGCAACCCCTTTTCATCCTCTTAGGGGTAAATTTTCAAAAATCCTTTCTTATCGGATGCCTACGTCTTAAAAAGAACACACCCTCTCAGGTCTCTACGATCAACGGTTTAGGCTGTGCGTTGATCCACCAGTCATTCTGGACAAAGCATTTTATATGTATAGACGTATGGTATATTATGGTAGATTTTGCCAAATTCATATCTTACATCATACAGTTGTGTTTAATACTTACATCAAAATGATCTTTACAGAAATAAATTGTGGAATCAGTTGATAAAGTAAGAGCGTCTTGTCTCCTTGCCATTTTTAACCACTTTTTTCGTATTTGTTTATTGTTCGGAACGTATATGAATAATTTGTTTGGCGTTTTTATCGTTGTACTTTTACATTGGGGCACCATACAGTATTTATAATACGAGTAATTCATTATTTATTAAAAAACACAATTGACTGTCATAAACAAACATGGCTGTTTTGTGAGACGTGACGTCATTCAAGACGCCATGACAGTCTTGGCCTTTTCGCGGTTAATTTCAAGTTCATTTCTAAAAACCCAAAATACTAATATAAAAGACCTGTTTTTCTTAAAATAACATATTTTTGGGGTAAAATAGATGCTAAGCTATAGTTTTAAACTAATTTCCAAATTTTGTCCGGTGTAGTTTGTATGGCGCACGTCAAGAGTCCCCCCTAAACTTTAATGCGCTTTATCTATGTTTATTTTTACGTGTCTATTATTTTTTTTCTTTCTAACTGACTGACTAATTAGAATTTTGATTTTCATATCTACCCTGGAAAATACCCAATTCCAAAGGTGGAAAACTCTTTGTATGGATGTTTGTGACTCTTTTACACAAAAACTACTAAATGGATTTTAATGAAACTATACAATTATAATATAGCTTATACATTGGAATAACATATAGGGTACTGTTTATAACGGAATTCCCGCGGGAGTTTCGAAATTAACGCGGATGAAACCGCGGGGAACAGCTAGTTAGATAATAAAATTAAAAAAATCGCGATTAATCATGTTTTTTTTTTTAAATCGTGCTTTATTCGATTTTTTCAAAAAATCATGATTTTTTCCAACCCTGAATGATACTGCATGAAATTTATATTACGAAATTGTGTCAATCCCTATTAATATTATAAATGCGAAAGTAACTCTGTCGTCTTTCTGTCTGTTACGCTTTCACGCCTTAACGACTTAACTGATCATAATGAAATTTTGCATACATGTTTTCAGGGGTACACAGAAGGACATAGGGTACTTTTTATCCCGGAATCCCCTCGGGAACTCCTAAATTAACGCGGGGAACAGCTAGTATTTAATAAATAAATTTTAACAAAAAATTAAAACCGACTTCAAACACAATAATGCACTACACTAAAAAGTTAAAAATAACCTACATATTATGTGCTACCTACTGATCCTACTGATTGTTTCGAATCGAAGTCTTTGCCAAGCCTGCTCGTGTTCGCAATGTGGTGGGAGCGGACAGTCTATCTATTACCTATTTGGCTTGGCAGTCTGTTAATTTTTTTTTGTTAAAATTTTATTTCTTTTTCGTTTTTAAGTGAGTTGGTCTATAATAGGCTTGTATCCGGGGTATCAAAATTAAAATTCTGTTTAGTCCGTCTCGTAGATTCATAAAAAATAATAGACTCGTATTTTTTCGCTTTTTCAAATTGAAAAAATACTAAGATAAAACGCATTAAAGTTCACAACGTGCTATAAACTGTAGCACGGCGTGACGTCACACGACATTTCAACATAATGTATCTGCGTTATTTTTTTATTAGATACGTAAAAAAAAAAAAATACGTGTCCTATATTTTTTATTAATATACAAGACTGACTAAAAATTAAAATATGGTTTACAACTTTACAAAACTATTTATAAAGTGACGAATGAAAATTTATCTACCCAAATCGCTATAGGTGTGCCTATGAAATTTTTGAAGAGGTTCCTTTATTTCTCCATGATCTCCATCAAATCCTGACTTCTTTACAATGGGACCACCTTGAAAGTAGGTATACGTATACAACGTAAGCGTAACGTATACCCAAATCGGTCCAGCAGTCTTAGAGTAGATAATCGCGTAACAAAGTTATAAAAAAAACAGTCGAATTGAAACCTCCTCCTTTTTTGGAAGTCAGTTAAAAATAGGGTTCGAGAAAAGCATACCTACTCGTGAAAGATTTATTTTTCCAAAATATTAAACTTTCAATTCTGTGAATCAGAACGTTGCACAACGAAACCCCAATCACAGCCACGACTAAACCAATTACCTACGTCATCATAATTTTTTAGGAAAAACTTACCCGTTTTTATATCATCACTAGCTGTTCCCCACGTACCCACGTTAATTGCGGAAATCCCGCGGGTATTCCGAGATAAAAGTACTACCTTATAGTTTTTTCTGTACCTACCCTTAACAATGGTAGTTTCACCTCCATTAATTTCGGAGTTCCCGCGGGAATTCCGAGACAAAAGTACCCCTTTGTCCTTCTCTGTATCCCTAACGTGTATAGTATGCAAAATTTCTTGATGATCCGTTGCGCCGTTGAGGCGTGAAAGCGTAAAGAACAAACAAACTCACTTTCGCATTTATATTAGCATGTCTGGTCAATCACATACATTTTAAAATTAGTATAAAAGCGAAACCAAGAGATGTCACTACATACATCGTTCAGAAGAAGTACGTAGTCTCAGAAGAATAACTAAAGCATATTCTTCTGAGTACGTAGTATATTTATTACTCTGAGATATTAGTAAAGGATTGCCCGTTACCTACCCCTTTCAAGGAAGGCCAAAGAAACTAACTCCATACAGCTATATATATATATATATATTTTTTTTTAATACAATTCGTTAGTAAGATGCATTTACTGAAACCTTTGGAAGGAACGACACATCAACGACACAGTTCAAGCTTGATTTCGCGATTTTGGATAGTTACCTATTGAAGACGTATTGAAGCTACATAACTATCAATGTCCCATGACCTTTCCATCAGATTCATTCAGATGTTGATCGCCCGGCCCAACTGGCGCCCGGATGCGGCCGCACCCAGCGCTCCTATGGGAAAGACGCCCCTGGGTCCATGATTTTAATACATTGATCGGTGAGATGCATTTCGATGCTTTACCGGGACTTCCGGAGGCAATTCTTCACAATTGAACCTTAACGGGATGCTCTGTAGGAAGATAAAATTAATAGTAAAACGATAACCTCCCAGCGAACACCGCCATTTCATCTTATTACTGTTTCCACACATTGATCATCACTATTATGCAAATTTCACCACGTTTACACATAGTTTGTAAAGCAAAAAAATAAAACTGGCGTCCATTTTGCTCAAATGCCGCCAAAAGACTTTAGACACGCCAGTGACATCTTTAACAGAGAATATTATTGGCCGTGTAATGGCGTAATTTTTATCTAGTGACGTCATTCTGCGTTTTTGCAGTAGATGTGCATCATACATTTTTTCTTTTTCTTGTAGGCCATATATCTTTAAAATAGGCTCTAAAAACATACAAATACCCCATTAGCTGATGTTTTAAAGGAGTAAATTAGGCTACTTCGGACTTCCTTCGGGAATTCAGAAACTCACGCGGGTGAATCTCTTAGCGGGGAGCTGGCTGCTGGTGGCAGCAATTTTTATATGATTTCATCGTCTGACAGCTAGGTTGATAATATTAGAGTACTAAGTAAAATTATCATTTTAAACAATTTCTGCCATTCATTAATTGCTGCAATATCATATTAAAAAATTATGAAAAAAATAGTCGTCTTAAACGATATTAGGTATGCTGTATTGGACAATAATTTTCACAGTGACAGTTTTTTCTGTGCTCAAGAAGATATGACATTTCGAGCTTTCTTCGGTATCCTCCAAGAGCTCCGAGAAAGTTCTTGTAGTCTATTCAGTACCATGGCCTATACAAGTTCAAACCGTACAACGATGCTAAACGTTAATTTGAACGCATTTAACTAACTTATTTTACTTGAAACTGGCTAAATGCATTATATGTGAAAGCCAATAAGAAGAAGAAAGAAAAAAAAAATCGTGATAGATTGCCATAATTGTAATAGTGATTACCTTCTCTCTGCATAATTGAAGAAGAAGAAGAAGCAATGTGGAAGCAATTCATGACGAACTAAATTTGCAAGTTTTTTTTCTACTTATCTGAACTTACCAAGCAAATAACTACCTAAATGAACTTTACCATGTTAAAGATAGAAAAACAGTTGCCTGAAACATTTTTGTATTTCAGTTACGGAACAAACATATGGACATTTAGAATTAAAATGATCGTCCCTTTTGCAGAGTTTGTTTCTATAGCCCGATTAGATGTAAGCATGTACTTACTATTAAATATGATAGTTTACTTGTAGTACCTACCGAGCTACCTATTGCTTGTATTAGGGTCACCGGTCGCATTAAAGTACTAGTAACATGCTCAATGCTCATAAATAGGCATGCTTAGGTACCTATATGCAAACTTAAAATAAGCATGCATCGCAGTTGTTCACATTTGCCAGCAATACCTAAGCATGCTAGTTTTAAGCTTATAAATAAGCGTTCTCAAAGCAAATAAATTGGACACTAGGCTCTACTAAAATGGAAGCTTTGCCAGAAAATACAAACCAAAACAGGGCCCTTATTCACTATGACCAACAACATTTCTTGCCCATAACGCGCGTCCCAAAAAAGCATTTCCAAACGTTCTAGATGCCAAGATATTAGAACTTATTATTCTTTATGCCTTATGAAACGTTGTACATGTATTTTTTTGCAGTAATAATTTGATTACGAGGGAAAGACAGTTTTTGCGGCGTCTTATCTTAGGGCGGCGGCGTGTTATGGTCATAGTCGATAAGGGCCCAGTACACTTACAAAGACATAATTATCAGTGTCAGTGTGCTCTCCGCGCATAAAATAATATAATCATATTACTTGCAATGCAGTTACATTTTGTTGAAAAATAAAAAGAATTAAATACTCGCTCAAAGTTTCGACACATGTGCTACTAAGTAGGTACTAATTAACAGTGGCATCAGGTATGCATGCCTTCGTGCTCATTAAAGCCTATAGGGCTAATTAAGTTTCGGGACTCTGTCTTCTTAGAGCCTGTCCAGATGACGCGTTTTACGCGCGTGTCGAGAACGCGCGAGTCGAGAGTCCCGAGTCCGACGCGTTGCAAGCGTTTTACGCCCGAGAGCATCTCGACGGGATCTATGTGGCTCTAGTATCTCGGGATACCTATACTTATTTTTCTCACTTCATAAGCACGTCCAAAAATAATAATGACCACTCCGTTAGCATGTCTTTTATGCCTTTATTTTTTATACCTCCGGGCATAAGATTGAACAAGCGACTTATTCAAACTCTCGGTAACTCATGTTTAGTTACATATTACAACTAAAGCAATACCTAATTAATAAAAAATACTTAAAAAATAACAGGATACCTTAAATAATGGCGTAGATTTACACGGATGAACAGCCGTTGAGTACATTAAATTAGTGGGCGCCCCAGCAGCAATGCAGAGTAGGTAGCTCTAACCTCAGATTAACTAGACATAATGTCTGTTCTAACCTTAAGAGTAACTTGCGCGCTCAATTTTTTTAATAATTTTTCTATGGCCATAAGTTTCTTTAGATAGGTATTCGAAACGAGAATCAGATACGTCTAACGCCCGCCCTCCTTCAATAAGTTTAACGTAACACCCTGTATTTGCCTAAAGTGCCAGTATTTACTTTGTGGCGTCGCACAATTCGTAGTTTAGTTATAATTTGTAGGTATTTATTTATTTTTACAGAACTACAGACTAGACTTTATTAAATATTCCAAATTCTGGGGTGGTCCCACCGCCACAATGGTGCCAACGGCTAATGCTCACTTATGGGGTGTAATATGGCGGTTACATATCGACGATATTGCAGTTCTGGACAGGTGAGACGTTAATATCTGCTCCATGCTCGACTTGTCTCCACTCCACAACACACAATACTTACTATAAAATATTTGAGTTTTAAATAGATAAGGAACTTCTCAAGAAAACTAAGTTAGCGGATAATACCTATTAATTAAAAAAATATACTTTCGTCTCATGTAGATATATGTAGTTTCCTCGAAGTTAGTTTAAAACGCAGTGTGGCCTGTCACTCTGAAAAGTACCTACAAACCGTCTTCTTATTGTTAGTAGATAGTACCTACTAACGATAAGAAGAAGCCGATTTATTACCACCTAATTATCTCTCTCAAATATTTTCAGTTACAAAGGAGTAGAAGTAAAGAAATATTACATTAGATACGTTGAAGTCCTCACTCCGTATTTGGGAACGTTTCTATGTCGGGCTTACAAACAAAAAGTTATTCCTTTGCCGAGAGCTGACAGCGACGTAGTCCCTGTGGAACGGTGGCCTTCGAAGTCATACAAAAAGGTCCTCCTACTCGGAGCTATAGAACATCATCTCCCCGAACATTACGTACGAGATTTGATAAAGCTTAAACATAACGGCGAGGAAGGTTGCTTTAGGATGGTTTGCCTTCTGCGGCGTTACGCGAAAGATGTACCATGTGAGTGTAGAGTGCCGGGACGTATTCCCAGGAAACCGCTGAAACTTGACTTAAGGAAAATGTTAGAGGAAAGGAAAGAAAAATAGGTTCCTAATTTCCTAACTTCGTATAGACACGTAAACGGTCTTTGTGAATAAAATAACGAATGTCATGTACTTTTAGTAACTTTTATTAATATAAATATTAAAATTATTACTCATTAAATTAAATTGAAAATTGTACACATCTCAATCGTTTGGTGACATTGTATCTTAATTGAGCTTAGAGCAAAACACATCCTTGACACGTTACATAGGTACTTCGCACACACGCACACACCAATCACACGAGGAACACATCATTTGGAAAATTATTATATCAGTCAATAATAAATAATAATTTATGTATAATAATAACAATAATTAGTTTAAAAATGAGGTAATTATTAGCAGCTGACAATAACAGGTGGAAATCACAATGAAAATAAATACTGATAAAAACAAGAACGTATGTACATAACGTGTCAGATTTAATTTATTAAAGATTCTAAAGTTTTAACTTGGCAGAAATTCCTAGATATTTTATAAAAAACATCACTATGTTATTTATAAAGTATTGCAGAACTACTGAGTCTGTATAATGTACGGAGGTGTTTTACAAAGTGCACAACAAAATGAAACATTGCAAAACATTTACATGTCAGAAAACAGTTTTTATTGATAGAAGATCAAAAGTCCGCCTTTATGCATTTTATGATGGTATATTATTCTATATAAATGACATCCGCCTTTAAACTCTGGCAACATTATACAAAATTAACCAATCAAATCAATTAACTACTCTGCGCATAGCTACCAGACACGGTCCGCCTCGTTCTCTAAACGCCTTTGTTCTTCGCGAGAAGTCGAATGCCACACGCTCATATTGGATCACAATCTGAGGGTCATACGCATGAAGCCAAATTGTATACGATTACCCTAAATATACATAATTATATGTAAACAATTAAATATAGATCAAATTGTTTTTAGCTTATCTATTGGTAAACAATTTTTGTAACTAATTGTGTTGACTTGAATTAGTACAATATGCACCTATGATTTTTTAAGAAATCATTACAATATTTTTGTGTTTGACCACGTGATTGAAAATGCGCGGATGGCTGAATCTGGAGTGGTGTCACCTAAAACGTAGTGATTATAATATTATCTTTGATGTCACCAGCTTGTTTGTTTATAATAAATGTCTGTCGAAGTTGCATGCGTGACATTACGTGATCGCATATACATATCTACGTATGGCGTCTTTAGCTTATGCCAATTTTTATATTTAAACTTTGCTGGCTATTTTTAATAGAAAATATAGAAATTAATGAAGAATTAATCAAATTATAATGCTGTAATGAATAATTTGAGATTATTTTCCTAAAACCTGTCAAATACCCCATTGGGATTTCAAATTCAACTTTTTATTAATCGCGAGCGATTTGATGTCTTCCGGTGAGGAGTTCCGTTCTCAAGCTTAGCAGGTTCCAACACGTTTAAGACGGCCAGGGGATGTAGACCATTCATGACGGGCATACAAAAAATCTGGTTATGGTATCAAAACGTTTTTGTTTTTTTTTTAAACCCAATTTTTAAAATGAAGAAATATCATATTATCATGTTATCTTACTGGTTAAGTAGGTAACGTAAACGAACCGTGACACAAAGCAATTTTGTAACTGCACCGAAGGAACACATGCTTATAAGTTAGACTATTGCCATATTATTATCATTACAATAGAGTATAAGTAGTATAGGTAAATGAACGCCAAAGGAACTTGAAAATGGCACAGTAAATTTAAGATAATTCGCTCCGCTTTGTGAAAAGTAGGTATTGTCAGAGTCTTCCATAGACTCACTATTTCTATTACAGAAATCATATCTGAGAACCATGTTGGCTTTCGAAATCGATCTGTGTCGTTAACTGCCGTAGTAGATAATGACATAATACAACATGCTTAAAAGTTATTTTTAAAATTGCACTAGCCACTCTAAACTAAGAACACCGAAGGCTCGATTTCGAAACGTCACCCAACAACGTAATAACTATTAACATTATCAATTGTACCTAATATTACGTACCATTTCAGTATTTGCACAAATAGAGCAAAAGGCACTATGCAATATCTAAAGTGAAAAAATATATAAAAATTTATATTTTTACAATAATTTTAAAATTAAGAGTTGCCTTCTGTCTGAGCCATTAAGAAAAATAGTACTTACATTGCATGCAACGTGCCTTAAGCCCTCCCGTGTAAAGACGTAACTATGCCCCATGTCCAATATGCTCGAACATAAATGTTAAATATAATATTACTTTCCAAACTCTCGCGCTCCAAACGACGACGTTCCCAATTAGAAAATATATGTTTCACTATCCACAATAAGTTGCCTCACGCCCAGCCAACTTGTTAGTTTTTCCTGTTGCACGGTTCTTTATCGAGTTTTCAATAACTATAAGTTATAACCATGTGTTGTAATTAACATGTATTGTATTATATTGTAATATCAGCATAGGTCTCAATACTCCAGGAGGGCATAATTATTATTATTGAGGCATTGATATTTTTGAAAAAATATTGCCACAAAGCTTAAAGTTTAAAATCTCTCCATTTTTTTTTTCTAAATCATACTTTCTCATGTTTCTCAACCTTAATAGTTTCGCGACCCACTAATTTGAAAAAATTAAGTAAAACCTTTACGACCCCTCATTAAAATACATCAATTTGTGCTTTCCACATTGTGCAATGAAATGAGTGCTAATTATACAACTTAGATACAGCTATTTCCTTCTATAGTGAAGTGGTAGTCGCGAGGAAAAGTTCCAAAGTTTTTTTAATTGCGATATGAATGTAATTTATGAAAAAACTTTATTACTGTTTAATTAGGTACATGAACATGAGTGTTTTTTTTAAACATTGAAATTATAGGTACGAGTAGACATTAAACAAAACATTTTACCAAATAAATGTCTTTTTATCGAGAACTTTGGTATTTCAATATCAATATCAATGCTGCTGAGTCATCTATTCATATTCACAGGTTATTGATTAACATAATATTATCGCCAGACGAAAGTCTGCAATGGGCATGATGACAAGGTATGAAAATCGAAATTCTATTTAGTCCGTCAGACAGTAAAAAATAATAGACACGTATTTTTAGTTTTTTCGAATTATTGAAAAAACACTTAGATAAAACGTATCAAAGTTTAGGAGTGAGAGGTCGCGTCAGAGTCGGACGTCAACTCAGTGTATCGCCGTTATTTTTTTATTACTTACAAGAGGAAATATACGTGTCCAATATTATTTATTCATCTACAAGACGGACTAAAAAATAAAATTTAGTCATCATGCCCATTAGAGAGAGCTCTTGACTGAAGTTTTAGATGAGTGCTAACCCACACGATGCAGCGCGGCGCACAACGCATATTTGTATGTAATATACCGCAGCGGCGCCGCTCAGGCGCCGTACCTGAGCCGCGCCGCACCGTGTGGGTTGGCTCTGAGTTTTGGCTTTCAAGATGATCAATGTGTGCGCGGAAGCCTAGTAACAGACATTTTGAATTTATTGATCCCCTTCGTTGCCGCTTACGCAAAACAGCATTTCGTCTATGTGACGTCAATATAGAAATAGTCTGTTATTTTCAATGGAAAATAATTTGCTACAGGCGTTTACAATAATGATTCACGGATATAAAAACTTTAAAGTGAATAACCCAAATCAACCGTCCTATTAAATTATAATATTATTACAAACAACTATAACTATTATTTTATTATCTATGTATATAATAAAATTTGGTTATTGCCTACTTCTGTGAATTACAATAATTTTGTACCAATTAACCCGTTTTAAAATATTCCCGTACGAGACCTCAAGGTTGAGAAACGATGGTCTTTGAATGAAATCATGCATGTAAAACCTTAGAACCGCACTACAGTCGTATACTAACGGATTGTGTCATGCGTCACACACGATCAGCAACCCTGTGCTCTGTGAAGGCTGGATGAATGAAGGCACTCGTTTGCGCCCGGGCTGGCCTCACGCGCCCGACGCGCCAGTCCAGGGCCCTTATTCACTATGATCATAACACGTCGCGATAAGATAAGACGTCACAAAAACTGTCTTTCCCTCGTAAACAAAGAAGTTTTACTGCAAAAAAATACATTTACAACGTTTGTTATGGCATAAATAATAATAATTTCGAATATCTTGGCATCTAGTACGTTTGGGAATGCGTTTTTGGGACGCGCGTTATGGACAAGGGATGTAGTTGGTCATAGTGAATAAGTGCCCAGGGCTTCTTTGTCATAGGTTTATTGGAATTTGAATTTCTATTTTGATATTTTTTACTAGCTGCTACCCACGGTTTCAACCGCGTCAATTTCGGGATTCCCTTATGAACTCTAGAGTGGTCTGAGTTCTTCCAGGGTCTCCATGCCAAATTGCACCAAAACGGTTCAACGGTTTAGCTAATAATAACATAACAGACACTTTCGCATTATTTTATAATAAGTAAGTATAGATTCTAAAATATCATATTATAATTATATATTATGTATAATTAAGTAACGTATAATTTACATACAATTTGTAATTATTTAAGTATATAAGTAGGTAATAATATACATTTTGATTAAGAAAGAGCGCTACATAGAGAAAATCTGTGTAATTTTTCTATTTGTTTTATATAACTTAGATGCTCGTAAAACGAATGGTTGTATAATGTTTTAGTTTATTTTTTTAATCTATACGATAAAATTATTTTGTTAACAACAGTAATTATTTCTTTCTCAAAAACTATTTTCTGAACGATAAATAAGTAAAAATATCACGATAATAGTTGCACTGTAATATCAACAGATCAATAATAAAACGTGCAGGTCACTAACCGCCGCACTCAGAGTCGACTTTAATGATTACTTAGTTAAGTATAGATTTTTAAAACAAAACTGCCGCAATCAGAGACGTTCAGTAAATTAATGTTAATTGGCATTTAATGAGATGTAACTTAATTAGTTAAATGCCAATTAACATTAATTTATTAAACTTGTCTGATTGCGGCAGTTTTGTTTTAAAAATCTATACTTAACTAAGTAATCATTAAAGTCGACTCTGAGTGCGGCGGTAAGACTTGAATCTAGCTGAGGAGCCGCACAGGAGTAATAAATGGCATACTCTTTGTATACTAAATCGACGCGGTTCGCGTTACATTTTAGTTAGAGGGCCTAGAGGCTAAACTAATGTTAGCTATGATCTATTGTAATTGATAAGGAACACATTGATTTCAGCTCGCGTCTATCTAAGCAACAAAACGTCATCGCTTATGCCCCGATTAATTGATTAAAATTTGCATTTCGTCGTAACACAAAACATATTTGACGAACAGTAAAAAAATAAAAATCATGATACATAGTAATATGTTTGGAATTTTCTCATGGGTTTCCGTTAAATATATTCCTTTGATTGTTCACAGGTAGCGTAGTAACACACACACCTGTCTTTGCATTTTGTTTATTGTTTGTGTGATAACCGTCAATACAATATAAAAATATACAAATTAAAGAATCTTGAATACATTATGAGTATTACAATAACAGGCGTCAATAGTCCACATATTATAACAGATATTCGGGCATTTCTTTACGAGTAACAAACAAACAGACAAGCGTGACACTCGTATTAAGGTTCACTTTCAACCCAAGCACTATGTATGTAGTAACAACAACGTCAACTCTGCTCTATTAACAATGTTCACTGTTTAACATTATACAAGGTAAAAAGGGATTAATGGTGATTACTTTCAAGTTTATAAAACTTCCTTCTTAATTTTCTAGTTTAATTTAAAGTTAAACATGTTTTAGGTTCGGTAGGAGAAACTATAGGTGCGTTCCGTATAACGGGTAACAACGAATTATGTGAGTGTGGATAGGTAGGTATATTCTTTGTAAAAACTTATCATATACCTACTTATACATTTCTATAAAAGTTTACTTGTGTGCACACACTGACACACGCAGCCGCTTTGTTTTTTTTAAACATCTTTTGCCTTATCGAAAAGGCAAAATTACGATGTGCGAAAGCTTTAATTCATACCAAATATGATGGAATTATGCCATTACACGTTATACCTACAAAGATTTTAATATTTTTTTTTTCTCCAATTTATCGCTGTAATGTCCTTAAAAACCTACATAGTTCAATCATATTATAAAGTTCTATATCGCACACCTATTGGTTAAAAAGCCAATTTTTTTTTGGAAATAATTTAAACTTGACAACTGAGAATGAAGTTTCATCGGAGTGAAAAGTATCACCTCAACTGATTGTATTATATATCAGGAAATCAATAAAAATGATAATTTGTACACGTACTTAACTACTAATATTTACATTTTACACACTAAGTTTACATTAATAGGCTTTGTCAAAAATGACACTGATACAACTATAGTATGAGGTAAACTATATAGGATTTCGCGTCGAAGCGAGTTATCAACTCGCGGTATGACTCCGAGAGATGTATTAATTTCCTGATATGGAAACAAATCGTCGGACGAAACAAACACCGTCGTGGTAATCGACCTACACTTAGGTACAGTCCCCCTCAATAATAGCTTGACACTTCTGGCTAGTGTAACCCAAGTCACCATTGCAACACTATTCAACCGTCAAAACTGTTAAGCTAGTTTTGAGTCTAACTGTAAACACGATATAATTAGCTATAATAATAATTATCTTAAAAAAATAACCGCCTCTGCACGTTAAGCACACTCGCTGTGCCATCAATTAATGTAGTAAATGCAGAGAGGATTCAAAAATATACGCTACAAATATAAAAATCTACGTGTACGAGTTTTAAAATCTGCGGTCGCGAGTTCCGAACGCGACGCTACCCGTGGCGCGGCTGGCACAGGTCAATACGAATATAAATACATACAACGACGTTTTTACACCGCGGCGAGGCGCGACGCGACGCGACGGCCGCGTGGGCGCGCCATTCCAGCACACGCAATAAAAACGTGGGTACGTGAAAAACAAACCATGATCGTACACACGACACGTCTCAACTGGGAACCAAGTGAAATGGTATCTCTTCTCGTATTGAAAGAGACGAAACACCATTTTACTTAACGAAATGCGAAAATTTGTCAGTTGGCAACTTGTTGTCCTACCCTAGTAACTATGAAGGCACCAGGTACCGAATGTTGCGTTCATTACCGACGCGCTACTTGCCGATGGCGATGTCAAGTAGCTAAGAATAGTTTATTATTAGGTATTGATTGTTTTCGGTTCGCTAGTTATTCTTACCATGTTTTTACTTATTTACGTCCAAGAAGTTTATCTTCTTATGTGCACGTACCTAAGTGCACGTGCAATTACACTTTTTTATGAACCGCGGGAGTTATTATAACTCCGCCATTCAGAATCCGGACATGTGAACGATCAAAGTGAGCGAGTAGACAGCGCTGCGCGTGCGAGCGGCGCACATCGCAGCGCGTCGATACAGACTACAATAAGAATTATCTATCTACGCTTACGTCTAGGATTCGAAGAGCGGGTCGGCTCGAGGTAGATTCGGTATGCGCGGGCGCGTGCGGGCCGCGGGCGGGGGCTCGGCCGCTAGCAGGCGGGCGCGTGCGGGCCGCGGGCGGGGGCTCGGCCGCTAGCAGGCGGGCGCGTGCGGGCCGCGGGCGGGGGCTCGGCCGCTAGCAGGCGGGCGCGTGCGGGCCGCGGGCGGGGGCTCGGCCGCTAGCAGGCGGGCGCGTGCGGGCTGCGGGCGGCGGGCGGCGCGGCGAGCGGCACGCCGTTGGAGCCCGGCTTGAGCGGCTGCAGCGGCTCGGCGGCGGCGTCGTCGGGCGAGCCGCGCGACCGCAGCGACGACAGCTCGCGCACCCACGACGCGAGCCGCCCCGACACGCCGAACAGGTTCGAGCCAGAGCCGGTCGCCACCGCGCCCACGCTCACCTCCGGCATCTCCTGCTCCTCATCTGTCATACATACATACATACATATATACGCGTACAGATATGTGAATTAATAATAGTACGGACCGCCAAGAGGGGATTTGTGGATTAGCTAAAGCGCGTCAGATGAACATAAGGGGGGTACCTTGCACCATGTTGAGTACCTCCACCAAATATAGGCCCTCTACATTGGTGGGTGCGTCTAGAATAACCGATCAGATTAGTAAAAAAAAATTGATAACTCGACATACTCGAGCGCGTCAGATTAAGATATGGTGGGTTAATTACATAGTGAGAAGTATGTATATGAATAATCTGACCATTTGAACGTGACGTAAGGGAGTTAGAGGATCACAAACTTGCAAAAAAAAAACGCAACTTCGACATTCTCGAGCGCAGTTGATTTATTTTTTATTTTAAAGTAAATAACTCAAGGATAGCGGGAAAAATATAATCTGCCGATTTTCATAAGCCGAAGAAACAAAAATCGTCTTCGAATCGAACGAGCAGCTGCAGTGAAATATGTACCTATTCATATCTCTGTCTTTCTTTCTCTTTTACTTTTTCTCTATCTCTCACTCTCTCGCACCGTCCTCACACTACTTTCCGTCGCCATAATGTCATCACAGTATATCACGGCGCTAAACGTGTCAAATTATAACTTTTTTTGGTCGGTTAAAATACATATTAAAATAAGTTAAGGTAAGTATTACATCAAACTATAGGTTCACCTATAACCTTTCACTTTAATGTAATTATATATATTTTATAATAAAGCTCATCACAAAACAACGCGTTCATGTTATTATATGTAAAACGCTCTGGCTTGTTTGTGCTTTAAAGTTAGTTTTGTGAATAATATTTTGTGAGCTTTTACATATTTCATAGAAATATAAAGTTTGTTTTTTGTGAACAAGAAATAGCTCATAAAGTTATTAAACTTACACGTCAGAAAGAAAAAAAAATCTTAAAAATAAATCATAATTTTTGTTTCTAGCAGTCAGATTAATAATACCCCTCAAAATTATTGTCAGATTTTAAGCCAACATAACTTGGAGTGCAAGCTGAACCTTCTGTAAAATAATCTGACACGCTCGAGTATTTCAAAATTGAGATTTTTTTTTGCATTTTCAAAAATTCGCTACTACCTTGCGTCACCTCCAAATTGGCAGATTTTCGAAGGGGTGCATTTTTAGGGCTCACTTAACATCCCCTTTGAATATCTGACGCGCTCGAGTAAATGTTTTTTTTTTTTTCATTTTCTCCACTTCCGGATGGCCACCCCCACCACGCAAATCGGCAGATGAATATATTTTCGATATCAGAGACACCTTGGAGTATCTAAACTATAATATCTGACGCGCTCGAGTATTTCCATTTTAATATTTTTTTTTACATTTTTAAAAGCCTGTAGAAGCTAAACCCACCGGTGAATGAAAAAATATCATATGACCTTATTTTGTTTATATCTCCTAATCTTCAAAACCCAATAGGTCCCAACGACGCTCGAGTCGCTCCCGAATTAGCATCGGTATCTCCCGTACTATAAGCGATTGTAATGAGAGACAGTTCCCGGGTGTTCGTGACGGCGACGATCTATCACTACTGTTTATCGGCTTGTCACCAGCATTCCCGTCTGTGTTATGAAAAAGTCTACATCCGGTCTTATTTTGTAATCGCTGAATTTTTTTTATATAATGTAAACGTATTCAGCAGTTCAGTTTAGCACTGTCTCCACAATATTTCGTTCGTAAATGACGTTTAATCGGATTGTGCCACATATCAACAATTTCATTTAAATATACTAGCCTTGACTTTTTACACAGGGCAATTAACCCGTCAAGTGTGTTCCATGATACGTCATACGTCTGTGCACGAGTGCCCCATACTAGCAAAAAAGGTTGGATTTCTGTGGGTATATGGAAATATCCACCTACCTTAAGAAAAATTATATTTGATGTGTTATACATCAAAATTTTCGTTTTTACATACGCCTTCTAAAAAATAGCAACTTAAAACTACTACTTACCTGTGATTTTGAAGATATTTTTTTTTTTCCGAAGATGGTGTTCTTTTTTCAAATCCGTGAAAATTCATTCACGATTCGATCACGATTTGCACTAAATTTATAGCCACATATCACATTTCACATACACTAAAATGTAACTGGCCAGTATAGGCGTCGATTTTATGTAATTACACCATCACAAAACTAATAATCACTTCATAAAAACTATTTATTGACGAAATTCTTGCCGGCCAGTAATAAAACTGCCATGGCGGATCGTTTCCCGGGTTGGAAAAAAATGAAAATTTAGTTAATTCACAAGATTTAACACCAATAAAATATGTGAAATGATATCTTGAGTAAATTTGCTACATAACAATTGATTCTTCGTAAAGTTTTAAACAAATTAATATTAGAAAAAAAAGATAAATATTTAATATTTTTTTTGTTTTACGGCCATTATCCAAATTATTACATCATCAAAAGTTACGGACTTTTTTTTACTGAAAATTATGTTGTGCTGCTAAAATAAACATAAAAAACAAAAACCTTATTTAATTTCCAGTAATTTGATATATAATACACGATATAAACTCTAAGCGATTAAACTATTACGACGTTAATATGCCAGACGCGCCCGGTCACTTACTGACAGAACACTACTGAGTATGCAAAATGGCGGAGTAAAACTCGCCCATACCAACTTATTTTTTCTATTTCCGGGCCGTGTTTGCGATTTTGATTGGTTAAAAATGTAATTTGTATTCTCTATGAGTGTCTCCAGCCAATAAAACTTCTACAGTACTGCCAACTTAAATAGTTCGCCGTAGAAAAAATAAAGAAAACCGCCAAAATTCCTAGTGACTACTGTAGTGCCTAGGACGTTTCAGCGTCAAAATTCCTAGTGACTACTGTAGTGCCTAGGACATTCAAGAGGTCACGACACCATGGGATCTCGCCGTAAACTGCATCGCGACGACAACAGTTTATCGTTGAACGATCGATGTCAAACTTTTAAAATCTTGTGAACTACCGCCGCACTCAGAGTCGACTTTAATGGTTACTTAGTTAAGTGTAGATTTTTAAAACAAAATTACCGCAATCAGACAAGTTTAATAAATTAATGTTAATTGGCATTTAACTAATTAAGTTACATCTCATTAAATGCCAATTAAAATTAATTTACTGAACGTCTCTGATTGCGGCAATTTTGTTTTGAAAATCTATACTTAACTAAGTAATCATTAAAGTCGACTCTGAGTGCGGCCGTAAGACAGTAGCCCGTTTATCACTACAAAATATGAAAGTTCTAATTACTCAGAAAATGATAACAAAAATACAAGTTCTCGTTTTGTTTTTATTTCAACATGCAGAAGCTACTCACTTACTTAGCACACTGCCGTCAGCTCAGCACAAGCTTCTTATGACGGCATGATAAAGGAAAAAAATTGGCTCTTTACTCGTTCATAAATTATTACGTACTCGAACACAATTAATATCGACTACAAACATCATGCCTAGAGATAAAATGTTATCATTTACTGATAATTAAATGCTTAAAAACATATTAATAACTATCGGGCATTTTACCGTTTGCTGCATAGCTAAGATGCACGAGTTAAAGACTAGATTTGGTTAAACATTTTTGATAGAAAAAACGATATAATATGTCGACGAGAATCGTTAAAATGGCTCGATAAAATTTTATCGTGTTGCGCATCTTAGCTCCGCAGGAAAAGGTTTAGGATCCAGTTTTACATTATCATATTGTAATCACAATACATCATTATGAATTTTACATCATAATATCAATCATATTTTACATATCCGCTCTGTAGTGGGTAAATCTATTCCCTCCAACCAACCAACCAACCAACCAACCAACTGACCACCCCACCAGGTGAGCGGCTGGGCGCTGGCTCACCTGGCGCGACGTTCTGCATGGCATAGAACTCCTGGCCCTGCGGCGTGTGGAAGAAGGACCGGTGGCGGAAGTAGGGCGCGGCGGTGGGCGCCAGGTCGGCCACGAGCCGCAGGAAGGTGGGCCGCGCGTCGGGCCGGTGCGCCCAGCACGCGCGCATCAGCTCGTACAGCCGGTCGGGGCAGTGCTCCGGCCGCTCCATCACGCCGCCCTCGCCCACGTAGCGGACCACTTGCTCGTTCGACAGACCCTGACGGGGGAGTGGTTACAGGTACAACAGATACAGAGTACTCACATTTACACGTTTCACAATGTATTTCGTATTATCTGTGTTGTAAAGTGTTAACATTATTAACTGTGTCCCATTAGTAACATATCGTTACAAATTTTTAGGGCTACGGCGTCGCGTCGCCTTTGAATAATATTATTTATTTATTAATTACACCTATTGAATACAGGCAAGACATAAAAGTATTATTAATCGATATTACGCAAAATTCAATTATGTTAAAACAGTCGGGAGAGCATTGTTGTAAACTAAATTGGCTGTAATTGTTCTATTGCACAACATACAGAACATACAGAACAACAAAAATGAAAATAATCAAAGGATAACAACAATAAAACTAAACATATGAAACAGTAGACATCATGCGCTCACCTGGTATGGCTGCATAGCGAGCGTGGCCATCTCCCATAAGACGACACCGTAACTCCATACATCAGTATGACTGGAAAATACCTGAAAGAAAAGTTTTATTAGTTTATAAACAATAAATTTATGGAAGTTTCCTTTCCGTTCAACTTCAAGAACAAATATCAGTTCAACTGTTTTTTTATACGGAAATCTGAAGTTTCCACCATTTCAATGATCGTTTCTACTTAAAAGACATTAAATTAGGCTGTACTTTTTATTGAAAAGAACGGCTTACGAGAAAACCTCATCGTATTTACAATGTCGCGATGCCTTATAGTTTCAAAACTATTTAACACGACCATGGCGAAATTATTGCGATGCCACGTTCTTTCGAAAACACAGATATTGTTAATGCTTACCCCATCTTTTAAGCTCTCGGGGCTCATCCATCGTACTGGTAATAGGCCTTTTGTGCCTTTTCTATAATAATCAGTCTCATAAATGTCTCTGGTCATGCCGAAGTCGCCCACTTTGACAGTGAGGTCGCCGGCGACCATGCAGTTGCGCGCCGCCAGGTCGCGGTGCACGAACTTCTTGGCGGACAAGTACGCCATGCCGTCCGCTATCTCGATAGCCATCTGCAACAGTCAGGGCGGACGTTGTTTTAGGACACCTGTGGGATACCTATCTGTTGTTTTTAAAAGCAGACGTTCGCAAGATTTTTGAAAAATGCGCTTGCGCCACTGTCACATCTGTGCGACGACCAGTAGGCTCACTCAGACTAGAGGTGCTAGAATCTAGATTCGATTACCAGTGAGGGTGGAGTTTGTGTTGGTGAACAGAGAGTTCCACTTTCCAATCTTGTATAATGAAGGATAAATTGAAGGGATCGGTTTAAATATCTAAAAAAACATAACAGCAATGTACCGCGCCGACAAATTAAGTATTTCACCACCGCGTAAACCTGCATATTTGTTAATTTTATTTTTGCTATTTATCAGTGATTTGTGTAAGTAAAAATTATCGAGCTCTTAAATATGTCCCTCGTTTAAAATTACATCTTGTACCAAACATACATCATTTTCAACAGGACAACATTGTGTTTCATGTAATATGTATTTTTAAGAGCTCTGGATACTACAACAAATACAGATGGGCGATTGCCCGGGCTGGGCTTGAACCTGCTAAAAGCTTGCCTTTTACGGTCTTTTATTGGGTTTAAACCTGTAAATGACGGGGTTTTATCGGGTTTAAACTCAAGCACCGGGTTGATTGCTCATCAACAAATACCTGCAATATATTTTGCAGCGTGGGCGGCGGATTGTCGGGGTTGCCCTTGGGCGGCAGCGAGGAGTCCGCGTCGGGGCGGTGCGAGCGCAGGTACGTCTTGAGGTCGCCGCACTCCATGAGCTCCATGACGACGAGCGTGGGCTGGCCGCGCGACACCACGCCCAGCAGCCGCACCACGTGGTGCGTGTCGAACGCCTTCATCACCGACGCCTCCTTCAGGAACTCGATGCGCTCCCTGGCGGCACGCGGCGGGCCGGCGAGCCAAGGTTAGAAAAAGAATAAATTTATTACCACAAGTTTTGCTAATACCGCACTTGAGTTTTGGATCCCGTAATAAGTCAAGCCTGAATCTGGGTGACGGCCACGTGACAACCACAAGGTCAAGGCCACGCCACGAGCAGCTGCGCTTACTGCTAAGAGCTGAGCTATTCACCGAGTGACTGATGTTAGTAAACAGGCATATTGCATACTATCGCAGCTGGCCACACTGCGAGCGACGCCCCTAGGTAGTTGATAGTGTGGACACTTGCGATAATACGCATACGTCTGTTCACTAGAACCAGTCAGTCAGTAGCTTGACTAACAGCGAGCGAAGATGTTTGTTGTGTGGCCTTAGCCTAACGGAAGCGAAGCTACTGAACGACCCACTACTATTACTGACTAGTTCCGTTGTTTCACTAGCGTTAATTTCGAAGGAACACCTGGCCAAAACTACTCTACTACCTTTTCTGAACCCCCTTGTATAATATATAATGTATTATATAAATATTATTGCTTTACCTGTCAGTGGCATGTTCATTGACAGTTTTCACAGCACATCGAGTTTCCGATTTGCCTTTCTCAATATTTTTCCCAAGACCTTCATACACCTGAAATATGAACAGAACAAGTAAATAAAGTATAAGCTCATAGCGCTATCCTAAAATTGGATAAACCTGACTACACACTGGTAAAATACACGTCTATCTCGAAAATGGCGACTCGTAAGTTTGTTTTTGCACAAGGAGAGGCAATACTTCAAAGTTACAAAACATTACTATAAATATTCAACAGATCATATTTTGTAAGTTCATAGACTACTTTAAACTTACAAATAAACTAGTTTGTTAAATGTGGGCGTCCAAACAAAAAGAGTCCAGTTCTCGGGATTTAGTTTCCGAGATGCTTATATGAAGTTTTGTAAAGTTGGGTGAATAAATTGCTTTCGCGATTTTAGTGGATTATTAAAAATGCTCAATTATTTACAATTTCCTAGAATTATATCTTTAAAACTTCGCAACGGATTTTCATACGGTTTTCAACAATAGATAGAGGGATTCGAGAGGAAGGTTTTATACTGGAATTCTCGCGGGAACTCCGAAATGATCGCGGGTGAAGCCGCGAGGGACAGCTAATTTATGATATTTCATATTACTACCACGGTTGCCCATCATGTCGCTAACCATGCGTATCACCTATACATTAAGATACCGGCATCAACAGTTGCGTACCATTCCGAAGGAGCCCTGTCCTAGTTCCTTGATGAACTTGATGTTCTCCCTGGGCACCTCCCACTCGTCGGGCACGTACAGCGAGGACACGTACTCGGGGTTGACGCTCGCGATCAGCTTGCTGCCCTCGGGTGGCGGCAGCAGCTCGCGGCGCGCGCACCACACGCCGCCCAGCACCAGCAGCAGCACCGCCACGCACCCGCCCACCACGCCGTACACCCACTCGGTGCCGGCGCCGGCGGGCCGCTCCTGCGCACGTCGCAGTAGTATTGACATCGGTTTTCGTTTGTTTCCATACTAAACTGAGTTGATGTCACTTCTATCTGTTCTGTGGCCGTACCGGTATGAGCACGTACACGTCTGCGGACACGTTGCCCGCGCCGCTGACGGTGACGGGCGTGACGCGGATGCTGTAGTTGCCGGGCGTCAGCTTGCGCAGCAGGAACCCGTGCCCGCTCGCCTCGAAGTCGTCCGCTGTTATGCAACTCTGCATACCCATTTCCTGACCCTGCATGAGATAATAAATAATATTAGTTTACTATTGCAACGTATATTTTAAATGTATACTTTCTTTTGTTTTTAGCCAGTTTCACAGTTCCACGCAAATGTCATTTTAAAAATTGGCATCGAAACCAACTGTGAGAAATTTTGATTTTTGACCTATGAAATAAAATTGCCTTTTAAAGAATTATTACCTACTGTAAAAATCATTTATCAGATATTTTTTTCGGTTTTTTTCATTAGGTGTATATCAAGGTCAACATACAGTATCCGTTTAAGTGCTCTATGGGGTAAGAATTAATTAATGTGACATAATTACACGCCACGTCGAAGCGTTATTCATATTACGTGAGACAAAAGTCTCGTATATCGTCATCGTACTTCTGAAGCAGCAGAACATTTTGTTCAAAACTGTGAATCACCTTACTCTTCTGTATTTTGACACTTTTTATAAGTTTATGAACCGAGTTTTTCTACGACCTGTTTCAACAGGTAAATGCACTTTTCGTATCTAAGGATATCATATTTTATATTATACTACGCGCTACGCTCTGCTACTATTTACTAGAAATAGTAATTATATCATTTGAAGTTGAACTTTGAAACAAGCTTTATTTATTATCTGACATTGAACGAACATAATTTTCAATACAATTGAGTTTTGTCACTTCAAATGGTATTTCCAACAAGAGTTGTAGAGATAAAAATGTTTGTTCATATTGTGTACTAGCTGTCCCGCGCGATTTCACCCGCGATAACTAAGTTCCCGCGGAATCGTTCCATACAAGCTTTGAAATCCCTTTTCATCGCCTCAGGGGTTGAATTTTCAAAAATTCTTTCTTATCGGATGCCTACGTCACCCTCCAAGTTTCAGGTCTTTATTCAGTAGTTTAGGCTGTGCGTTGATCCGCCAGTCAGTCGTTCGACAAAGCATTTGATATTATGTATAGATAAAAGATTAGAGGTGCCGCACCTGATTGTTGTCCTCGACGCGCGCGTGGTGCACGTTGTAGGCGACGACGAACCCGTTGGGGTTCTTGGGCGGCGTCCACGTCACGTTCACCTCGGGCGAGGTCTTGTTGGACGGCAGCAGCGTGGCGCGCACCCCGCTCACCCGGTCCACGTCCACTGGGCACCGAGCGACACATTAAGGGAACATACCCATAATACGTGACCCATTTGTACAATTTTTACCCCCCCCCCCCCCCTTTACGTAGGTACCTAATCAAAAAATAACGACGATACATTGAGTTGAAATTCCGTGTGACGTCACACCTAGGTACACTTTATAGTTACGAACTCTTAAACTTTAATGCGTTTTGTTTTATCTAAGTATTTTTTCAATATTTCGAAAAAGCAAAAAATACGTGTCTATTTATTGTTTTGCTATCTAACTGAATAAATAGATTTTTTATTTTTATACTCCGTCATCATGGCCATCCTACCAGTAGAACTACCTACTTGGAGGAGGACATCCACTCTTTTCGCGCCCGCAGCGCGCCCGCCACGGGCCGGGGGGACTCACTCAGTTCCGGCGTCCGGAAGTTGTTGTACGCGCGGTCGGAGCACCAGGTCTCGTTGTAGTCGCTGTGGGTCTCGTTCTCGGAGCGCGCGCGGCACGCCCACACGCTCACCGTGTACCACGTGAAGTGGCGCATGTTGTCCACCGACAGCGAGCGCGTCGCGCCGTCCAGCTCGTAGTACAGGGTCTTCACGTACCCTACAATACACACGAGGTAATTGTAGCCGAGGGGAGCATTGAGGACTGATTTTTAAGTGAAAGAGCTATTTTAAAAATATCATCAAAATTTAGTGAGATAATAAGTATCACAGTAGGTTGACAAGGGGGCTGGCTGATACAGAAACGTAACTTATAAAATATGACATTCTTTACATAAAATTAAATCATTTAAAAATCTAAAAAGCCAGTATGATTGGCAACAGTAATAATAATAACACGTCTTCACAACACACAGATCCACTTGAACCCACACTTGTTATGGAAATAAAAAAATAAGCTGTAACAGAGGTGGCAAGAAGTCGATGGTCGACCAACAGTTGGTTGCCAGTGATGGCGATTTAGATAGCCTCCGAATATATTTAATTATAGACGTCCTAACTATTATGAAAGTTGTTGAACTTTATAAATTACTAGCTGTGCCCCGCGATTTCACCTGCGTGAGTTTTGGAATTCCCGCAGGAACTACAAAGTAAAATATTCTCCAGAAAATAAAAATAAAAAATTCTGGAGGGCCTAGGAGGATAACCTAGGAGTATAAAAATAACCTCCGACCTACCAAATATACACAAAAAATTTCATAAAAATCGATCAAGGCGTTTCGGAGAAAGAGGAGGAGGCTTTCGGTAGCAAGCATATTTTTATAATTATTTTTATTGTTGATTACCCAACCAACCAAGATTAACTTGGGTACATACAAATCGCCCCGTAGTAGTGGAATTTGAGAACAAGAGTATGATATTCCTACTCGGATTATTGTTTACTAAGCTGTGTAACAAGTTTTTTCCCGAGTTTTTGCTGCAAGTCATGTTTAATCTGCCTGTACAAACCGCATGATAGTCCGTACAGTAGTTCCGAAGATTAGCGTGAACCATGGACCAATTTAATTGGTCCATGGCGTGAACAGACACGTGGATTCTACTCTGTTACTATAGTAAAGATAACATACTTATACATTAATTTAAATTCATGCCCTCGATATTCCATAAAAAACACAGTTAAATTACAGAGAAAAACCTTGTCAAACGCGTGGGTTTACGCGCATAAACAACTATTATGATTCATTGATTTTATTTTAGTTGCAACATATTTAATATTATAATTTGATATTTTTTTAGATATTGGAGACGAGAGTCAAATACTGAATACTCCCTCAATATGTCTTTTGTTTACCTTACCTACATCCTGTAGAATTGTAGACTTCCTTAATATATTTATATGTATTTTCAATAAGTTGCAAATACATATGTTTTTTTAATTTGTGTTAATTACCAACAGTTACAACATGATGTGCTTTAGCAACTTAACATTGAAATTTTCATCAAACGTATTCATGCATTTACACAAGGTAGTGGTGCGAAACTACACTTCCGGATACCTATTGAGCCGAATCGGTGTTTAAGAGTCTGTTACTTAAAAAAAATACGAATTTAAAAAAAAAATTATGTCTTTCATTGTAATTATTACATTTCAATCCAATTTTGTATATTACTGAAAACAAATTTAAAACAAGCTATATCAGTTACTGTAAAACTTTAGTTGTTAAAATTTAAAAATGCGCGTTAGCTCTATTCCGGTGCCTGGGAGTGCGTACGGCGAACCAACAACAACAATAGTATAACAATAGGTAACTATACTTCGATCGCGTCGATAGTTGTTATTGATTTCCCGAAGTTTGATAGGTTCGCACCGGGCTGGGCCACCCACCACTCGCGCTAACTAGGTGAGCCTTATCCACTGTTCACTATACAACACACTACAAACTCCATGCATATAAAGAACGACCGACATAACATTATGACGATTTTTCTGTTTACGTGATACGGTTGCTTTCGGTCTTCCGATTGAAAACCTTCATCTAAAATACGACCAGTCAACTGTGAATCGAGGTAGTTACTGCATGCGGCGACCGTTCACCCGATAAAATAATAAAATTCGATGATAGTAAAAAAAAAAATGTATATAAATTTGTTCTATCATAACCTGTAGCAATGTCCTTTATCACGCAAACGTTTGGGCCGAGGCGGCTGCACTTCGCTGTAACGAGAATGTTCACATGGACGTGGTGAGGTTTGCGCGGATGAGATGACAAGCACAGACAAGATGAAGGCACAGGGGGGGCTTAAAAAGTTAAGCGGAGAAAAAAAACATGTTAAGTAATGGATGTGAGCGAGATGATAACGGATGTCAACGGCTCGGGCGGGGGCGTACCGTCCTCGGTGGAGTTGGTGTAGTTGTCGCCCGGCTTGGGGTTGTCGTTCCGGCTCACTATCACCAGCATGCTGTTCAGCGTGTTGTCCACGGACCGCTTCACTCGCAGCTGGGCCACCGTTTTTGTTGTTGGCCGCTTGTTTTTTTTCGTCCTACTCTGATAGATCTAAGTGAGACGATAACATATGCATGAAAGTCACAATATTAGGTTTCTTGTTTTTATTTAGGAAATAATCAACTTAAGCGAGAGATCGATAGACATGGTTAATTCTCGTACGAATTTTGACATTTTCTCACACTAGGACCGCTTTTTATTTTACTAGTCGAACGCGGTTGCACTCGTGTCAATTTCGGAGTTCCCATGGAAATTCCGGAATAAAACTCTCACTCAGGAACACGGTAGTTTCTTGTTAGATACTTTTTAAAACCGCTTTAGTAGTTTTTGAGTAAAAACAAACAAACATCCAAAAACTCCAATTGTCTCTCTTTATAATATTATCTAGTATAGATAGAAGATTAATAAAATACTACTACGCTTTTTCCGGTATCGCCGATGCAAATTTTATATTTTGTGCATAGATTTTTTTGATAATTATTGAGATTTTCGTAAAAATAAGCTTATTTACCGACACATAGCCGTTATTCGAGATATGCATAATGCGCTCATGATCTAAAGCTGGCGGCGTGCGATACGCCCTCAATGCGTGTTTTGGAACGCAGCTAGAATCAATTCAACAGAACGAGTGTAAAAATGCTTTAGTGCAATGTGAACATACAACGTTCTGGAGGCCGTTCTCGAAGGCGATGCTCTCGGCGCGCTGCACCTCGTCGAGCGTGTTGAAGCGCACGGGCGCGCGCGGCTCGGGCGCGTCGCACGCGCACGTGCCGTTGCGCACGTCGCCCGTCGCCGCCTCCTCGGGCGCCGCCTCGCGCGCCTCCGAGCGCACCGGGATCATGTTCGACAGCGCACTCGCTGCGTTCACCAACATACGACATACGTCACACTTTAATCCCACTAATATCATAAACTAGCTGTGCCCCGCGGTTTCACCCGCGGTAATTTCGGAGTTCCCGCGGGAATTCCGGGATAAAAAGTACCCTATGTCCTTCTCTGTACCCCTGACAACGTGCATGCCAAATTTAATCCAAATCCGTTCAGCCGTTTTTGCGTGATTGAGTAACAAACATCCAAACATCCAAACTTTCACATTTATAATATTGATAGGACGTGGATGTGATGTTATATAAATGCCAAAGTGAGTTTGTTTGTTTGTTACGCTTTCACGCCTTAATGACTGAACGGATCATGATAAATTTTTGCATACACGTTGTCAGGGGTACAGAGAAGGATATTGGGTACTTTTTATCCCGGAATCCCAGCGGGAACTCCGAAATTACCGCGGGTGAAACCGCGGGGCACAGCTAGTTCAAGACAAATTCGAAACATTGTCATAGGCAAAATTATTAGGTATATTAAACCGGGAATACGCTATAATTAAAGAAGTTAAAAAATAATTACTGACTAAATCAATTAATAATGATGGGATATAACCCCCGGGTAAAGAAATCGGTGATGCAGTTTCTGAAAAAATCATTCATTCGAAATATTTGAGGTTTATTGTATCCTCTTTGGCTTATCCTTACTACAGTGAAACCTGGTTAAGTGAGACATCAAGGGACCTGCAATGTCGTTTCACTTGTAGAGGTATTCCACTTACCCAGTGTCTCAGATATACAGGTATAAATAAATATCTGTCTCATTTACAGAGGGTTCCATTAATAGGGCACATTAAATTCGGCACAAACTTCTTCGCGTGTCTTCCCACTTTCATAAACGGATATTAACTTCAGTTTTTCACGTAATGATAACGATTGTAGCTTTCGTTTTGACATTTTTCAAATAAACATCTGTATGATAGTAAAGCGAAACTAAAACTGAAGGTAATTGAAGCTCAAAATTTACTTATGTACTTGGAATTACGTGTGGAATTTGTGGGTAGAATAAGAATGAGTAAACAAACAATGTTATCTATGATGATAAATCGAAAGAACAAATCCCAGATATAGAGGTTTACCTCGTCCCACTAACAGAGGTAATTCAGTGCCAAAGTGTTGGGACCTCAGCATGAGTTCCAGTTATGGAGGTTTCTCACTTATCCAGGTCCCACTTAACCAAGTTTCACTGTATATGAAAAATGCGAAAGTGATTATGTTTGTTTGTTACGCTTAACGCCTTAACGGCTAAACCGATAATCATGAGATTTTGCATACACATTTTCAGGACATAATTTATCCCGGAATTCCCGCGGGATCTTCGAAATTTTCGCGAATGAAATCGCGGGGAACAGCTAGTACTATTAGGTATACATCCGAAGAGAATATGATTAGAGTATTTTATACAATCGGTGAATCTTTCGATTGGGAGCTGGCTCACTACGATCACTACGACCGATGATATTATAAGTATTAGATACACGCACCCCTTTCTTGTTTGTATCCAGCTTACTCTGATAGATGTGTTGTGAATACGAAAAACATACGTCTTCCACAGTAGTCGATATTGGCGGAGAGTATCTTGGGCTTGTTGTAGCTGTTCGCTTGTATGACGACGTGGTACAGGACGATGGTGCCGTTGGACATCGCCGGCGGCGACCACTTAACGACCATAGAGTGAGGGTTCACCGTCTCCACCGATAACGCCAGCGGCGGACTCGGCTCTGAAGAGGGAACAATTCGACGTCTATCACCGACGTATTCATACACCAACAATACAAAGTATTCATTGTGTAACATATTATATCTATCACTCAATGCAAAAAAATATGATTTTCTGTCTTGGAATAGCAGATAGGGTATTTTCCAAAGACATTCTATACAACGTGTTAATGAATTAACTGAAAACCAGAAAGTAGTTTGCTCAGAATCGACTAGCGAATCGATCGCACTATGTTTTAATATAGGTTAAATTTTTTAATTTTTATTAGGCCATGTCTAAATTATTTATAATACAATATTTGGCGCGTACGCCGCCCGCAGCAAAAAATTCGAGCCGTGAGGCCCGGGCGTAGCGCTTGGAATTTCGTGGATTGGTCACCTCCAAACTAATGTTGAATAACTTTTAAAGTATACATTTTTTCGACATAAAATATATTTTAATCATAATATTGTTTATTTTTTTAAATGGGGTGTATAAGGTTTTCAGTTAATTCATTAACACGTTGTATAAAAAAAACATCATTGATATTTTCATCCTGATAGAAAGAATTCCTAAGGGAATCCCGAAATTGAAGCGGGAGGATCAGCTATGTGGCATTGAATATATTGACCATTTTTTATTTGTATGTACATTCTGAAGAGTTAAAATGTCCTACCTATGCGATTAAGAAATAACAATGTTAACTAACTTCCCGGCAGAGTCCTGAAGTACAGTATGGGGCTGACGGCCCCCTTCTTGTCCTGCAGCGTGGTGTATGTCTTCACGTAGAACGCGTAGCGCGTGAACGGCGTCAGCTGCGAGATCATCCGGAACACCGGCTGGTACTGGTCACACTCGCCCTTCAGAATGTCGTCCACGTTCGTCTTTGAGTCCGTCTGATTCTTTACCACGTCGTTCGCTGGCACATCTATCACGTTCCACCTGCAGGACGACCGACGTGATTAGAGAAACTTTTTTTTTTAATGTCAGAGGGGGCAAACGGGCAATTTGTACACCTGATGGCAAGTGATTACCGCCGCCCGTAGACATCTGCAACACCAGAAGGCATACAGGTGCGTGGCCGACCTGGAATGGGGATGGGAACTGGCTTTCAAGTGGGGCTGCCGGAACACACCGTTAGGTGCTTGGCGACAGATTTGCAACTTGAAGGTGGTAGCTAGCCAGCCGGGCACTAGAGAGCTACCACCATGCTACTTATCAATATCTGACACAATCACACCACGAACCGGCAGACGGAGCCTGGCAGGTCCGCTACAAAGGTAGTAGGGCGAGGGTAGCGCATGACCGATAGTTGTGGCGGTCCTTGAGCGAGGCCTATGTCCAGAAGTGGACGTCAAAATTCAAAATTCGAAAGCTATTTATTACTTAGGATTGGTTACAACCACATGTAATCGTCAGCAGGTTCGTAGAACTATAAATTACCGTCAGTTCGGAATACGTCCTCTGCTGAGAAGAACTGACAAGAAACTCAGCAGCGCTGTCTTTTAATGATCTTCCTTATAAACTAGGAGAACAAAAAAATAGTAATTGGATAGAGCAATTCAGCGTCTTTCGGCTGATACGATGATGATAAACACCATAAGAGACTTCACTCTCAAAAACGAAATCGTATCTTCTAAGTTAAATTTTCTTTGACACAATAGGTACCTACTGGTAGTCGCGGTGTGCATCAGGTGTGTGCGCGACATGAGCGCGTCTACAGTCGCGTGCAAGAAATAGCAAGACGTACGACATGTAATTTTTAATTATGATAATAATTTTTCGGTTGCAATCAAAAATATGGCGGTTTTGCAATTACAATATGCACGTTTTGACACCTACAATATTTAGCAATCAACCAAAATAAACATACCTACTATAAAAGTAGAAGATGTCTAAAGATGATTAATTAATCACAAAATTGCTAGTTTTCTGATTGAAACTGAAATATGATGGCAACAAAAGTTGCTGGTGCACCTTAATAATACGCATGTAATAGGTAACCGGAAGTACGTATACTCTTTTGAATGCTCCAAGGTTCGTGTAATGACGAATCTGAACATGGAATTACGAGTCGAAACATGAACTTACGAATCTGAACAAGCGTCCCGCTGTCCGTAAAGAGTGACGTTTTGTTCCGTCGCGATGTAGTATATAGAGTAGCCGAGGAGTTTGCGGATGTCGTCCATGCAGTACATGTCCCATTTCAACACCACCAGGTCCCGTTTGACCGTCTGCACCTCCACCTTAAGTGTGTCTGGATAACCTATCATAAACAACAGCTAATAAAAATTGTGCTCACTAGCTGTTACACGCGGCTCCGTCGTACTTATTTGTGTGACGTGGTTACCACCAAGCAGCTCCGCAAATCAAGAGATCCCGGTTTCGATTCCCGATCGGGATGAACTTTGCGTTACTTTGTTTGAACACCGGGTTTTCCTTTCCAGTTTAGACGTATTTATTTATCGAAAAACAACTTATAAGTTATTTAATTATTTATAGGTATGCTAATTACGTTAGACGACCTATTCGCCTTACACTATTTCAATATTTTCAATGTTCTAACACGCTTCTAGTTAGTTTAATTATGTAATTATTTTTTCGTGATGTTTACCTGTAAATTATTGTACAATTTTGATAGTAGCAATATTTTTTTACTGTACGATGGTTGGTAACTTTATCTATACTATAATAAAAGAGTAGAATCCGCGATTCTGTACATTGAATATTTTTATCTAAAATTGAGGGGGGTGATAAAAGAAGAGTAACCAAATAAAAAAAAAAGTTTTTAAAATTTGTTTCTGTCTGTCTGTTTGTTCGCGATAATCTCCGAATCTACGGAACAGATTGTCATGCGGTTTTCATAGGTAGATTAAGCTTAGCCTGGAGCTACATATACGCTTTGTTTCATTGAAATCGGATGTCGGAAAAAAAAGTTGTTGTATAAAAATCTTTCGCGCGGGTGAAACCGCGGGGAACAGCTAGTAAATTAATAAAGTAATTAAATATGTACCTCGAGGAACAATCCTCGAGGTTTCACCCGCATGAATTTCGGATTTCTCTCTGGAACTCCTAACATAGCTAAAACCTTCTTTACATGAATATTTTTCACGTTGAACTTTTTGTCCCGGAGTTCCCGAGGAAACTCAGAAATAGTAGCTTTAACAGCTATAGTTTCTCTATAAATCAACCAAATTAAAAGTGTGCGACTTACAAGACGCCTGGTCTCCATTGTTGTCCTTGGAGATGTCGTTTTCGGTGAAGGTGCCGTTGGGCGTCATGTCCTTGAGCGACAGCAGCTTGTTGTAGCACAGCTTGGGGTTGAAGTGTATGAACAGTCTGCCCGACGTTATCGTTATGTTGTCGTGGGACGACCAGTCCCACAGCAGCTCCAGATTTGGATTGTTGAATACGTACAGTGACCACGGTTTGCTGAAATTAAACTTCAGTATCAGTTATAATTAATTTACTTCTATTACCTATCTTCTAGATTTTTTATACGTTTCACAGTTTTGCTTTTCTTCTTCAATTAAACGATTATACCTAAATAGTTTACTTTACTTTACTAGTTGTTCCCTCCGGTTTTACCCGCGTTAATTTCAGAATAAATTAAGGCATTGAGTTCGTCATTTGTACACACTGTGCAATAAAGAATTTATTTATAAACATACATTTTTTTATTTATAAATAAATAAATGTTGACCATTGTTCAATAATATAAAACAAAATCGCTATCCGCGTCCGCTTGTGTATCCGCTTAGTTCTTCTGTCCACACAATGAATGCGATTTTCAATATCACATAAAATACTACTACTACTACTAATTATATATAATATCTTCCGATGTACGAGTTTCCACAGATAATCCTGAAATACACGCGGGTGAAACTGCAGAGAAAAACTACATGTGTATTGAACTGTTAGTTGGATTCGGTACACACAAACTTTAGAACAAAAAAATTGGATTTTCAAAACTAAATAGTAACTATGTTCGGGAACCAATAGCTCCCCGTGTTCCTATCGAATAAATACATTCCAAGCTTCGACAAAATAATAAAAAAAATGTAAGCAATTTGCTACTGAATTTGAAATTCCTACGCAGTCACACGAGCACGTTGCACCGGTTCGCGAACATTCAACGACAGCCAGCTTGACGGCGTGAAACTAATACATACTCACTTTTCGTCATTGGTATTCCCAGTGATAACCCTCAAGTTCTTCAGGAACATCAGCGACACGAGCGGGTACGATCGAGTCACCTTGAGCGAGCCCTCGATCTGGCGGATGTCACCCAAAGATCTCTCTAAAGTAGCGATGCCTGAGAACAATATTACTATAATAACCAAATGCCTTTTGTTTGGGCTGTCCACAAACAGAAAAACAATATCATAATTGTTAAAAGTTGTTTCTATAAATAATGGACACTGAAGACACAAAAATGATACGATGCATGTTAGAGTGTAGATGTTATTATTTGGGTTCGAAATCAGTCAGGGGTCGATTTTTGAATCGCTCGAATTACTTTCACGCACGGAATCGCGAATTCACGTGCGAATCCTCATACATTTTTTAAGCATTCACGCGTGAATCTTGCAATTCCGTGTGCGAATAGTAATTCGAGCGATTCAAAAATCGACCCCCTGGTCCACAAGCTCGTCTTTGCGTTGACTCCAACGTTAACGAATAATTAATTCTACGTCGGAAAATTAATAATTTTGTCTTGTACAAACCATTATAATATTTTGTTACTCGTTACGACCGAGCAAACATGCAAAGTGAACATAACCACTGCGTTTTTGCTATCGTCGTGTTGACTATTCCGAAGATTTATTGCGCTATTTAATAAGGTGTTTCCTTTTAAATATAGTAGTAGGTATTTTTTTTTCCTTTATTATGGCGTCTATCGCGGTTTTTTTCGCAATAATTTGGCTAATAGCCGCTACACATATCAGTGAAGCCACAGTTTCGGCAACGTATCCGCTCAGTGCTACAGTGATGCGTCAGTGATTGAATTCACACATATCAGTACCTACTCAGTTCACGGAGCTTCAGTGATAACGTGTCCAAGTATTGCCAAGTATCGTGATTGTTGCTATGGCTCCGTTAAATATTACGGAGCTAGTAACGGTAGCTATTGCTCTAGAAGTCTAGACGAAGAAGAAGATTATTTTGTTAATTTTTTTTTTATTTCTGATCCATGTAGATTGTATGATGAGGCAAATCCTACAGAACCCTATTTACACGAACCGATTCTATCAATCGCTCTTCCTACATTCCGTTTTTGATGCCGGCACTGTCACTGAGACTTAAAAGCACTGTGTCGTCACTGACGCTGACAAGTGGGGATACGTTCATAGAGAATGTATGAAGAATATTTCGCAATGTGCCGGGTACTGCGTTGGAACTGTGGCTTCACTTATATGTGTGAACCGGCCATAATCATAATGTTTTATAATAACGTAAGTTAAGTAAGTAAGAAAAGACAACGGTGTACGGTTGAATTATTACCCAAAGAAAAAACACGGTTCTCTCTCGAAAACCAGTAACTTGCTCAGTAGAAACAAAATTGCTGCCGAATGGTGGTTGAAATAACTAACGCGACACGCGTGCACAACGCGGTACGACTTCCACCAGGCACCCAACAGACACTTGAGTTGAGATACTTGCCGCCCAATGCTCGCAGTGAGATGACCAGATCCCCTTTGACATTAGTGCAGCCCTGGTACTGCTCGGCGGCGGTCAGCGAGTCGATCACGCCGCCGACGCACTCGCGCATGCACCCCTCCTTCGGGCACGGCTTGCACAGAGAATTGTCGCCTTCTTCCACCTTAATAACCAATCGAAGTCGTTATGAACATGGGGTGTCTTGGTTTATCAACAATGCCCCGATGCTCAGCTCCCGAGAGTCGTATTTTTTACTACAGCATTATTAATTACTAGCCGTTCCCCGTGCTAATTTTGGAGTTCCCGCACAAATTCTGGGACAAAAAGTACCCTACGTCTCCATACCCCTGACAAGGCAAAATATGTAAGATTAACATTTTAGTCTCTTCTCAAAGTTCTCAACAACATTTTCATTTTTATTTCGCGCAAAATTTCAAATTTAATACTCTTGCATGTCGTCGTAATTTGAATGCACGTTTTGGATATGGCTCATCCAAAACCAGAGGACTCTGGATTCCTATTTTACACACAAATTTTGCCGTCGAGGTTTTTACAAAAGATCCTTAAAGCCGAAGTACTGAGGCCAAATTTTACCCATTGTATAAGTTATTTATTTATTTGCCCATTCGGCTGATTTTACTTTGTAAATTCTGAAAATACTCCGCAATTTTACCATGGGCCCTATTTTGCGTCTAGATTTCTAATTAGCATAGAAGGCACATAAATAGTTTTACTAACATAGGTATTAAGTATAATTTACTAACAAGCAATGTTTTTATATTTCTATATAATATGTTAGTTTGTATCTATGTTACCTGAAAACAAACAATAAATAAAATAAAATAATCCTACTAATATTATAAATGTGAAAGTGTGGATGTTTGTATGTTTAGATGGTTGGATGTTTGGATGTTTGTTACTCAATCACCCAAAAGCGACTGAATGAATTTGGATGAATTGAATGAATGAATGAATGAATGATTTTTGGAAACTATTGAAATTTTTTTAGTAAATCTTTCACGATAACGCTTTTCCAAGGCTCTATTTTTGAAATATTGAGACAATCTCTTATTATAAATTTCATGCAAGTACCCTATTGTGTGTTACCTCCGTGTATCCGCTGGGGCACCTATAGATGCAGGCGCCGTTTAGTATCTTGTACTTCTTGGGCGCCGGGGTGATGTGAACCACATTGAGGTTATTGTTGTCATACGGCACGGGAGGCTTCATCATCCGACACTCCTGCTCACTTACGCAGCGCCGGAACAACTGTGCGAATCAAAATACATGCATGTAATAGGTCTGCAAGGATTTTAAACTGTTTTGTACTTGAGCGGTTTCACACCTACCAGCATCCAATCTCTCAAGGATTTATTTTTCATTTTTTACCTACTTAGTGCTTGAGAGATTGGTAAAATGCACTGATAACTAATTGTCATAATAGGTAATGAAGTCTCCTGGTCAATTGTACAAAACGGCAATTTCACCGATCAACCGATCTATAAGTCGGTCAAACATTCAGCTTCTCTCAAACTCTTTGTACCAAGATAATATAAATTAATCCAGAGAATATCCCGTCATTGTACTTGGCTTTAGTTTCACATGTATGTTATTTGAGATATATTATGACGTCACACCTGGGCTTACCTTTTATGACGTTTCATATTTAAATTTGCAGATTGAAATATTACCGTTTACCTTATACGTGCCGACGGGGCATCGTTCGACGCACGTTCGCTCCGCGCCGTAGCCCGCGGAGAAGTTCCGGCAGACGTGGCAGTTCTTCGGGTTCTGTTCGCACCCGCCCAGGCAGGACTTGTGGCAGCAGGTGCCGTTGCTCAGGCAACCGGAATCGGAGCATTTTTGCGCGCATACTGTCGTATTCATACGAAGATCGTTAGCTTATTCGACACAGTGCCGATAGGAGGAATCTTACCAAAAACATTAATTTCAATGAAAGGAAATTTTGATCATTATCAGTGGTTCAATTAACAGTTCAACTGATTGTACTACATACTGCAGCTACTGCAACTTTTGAGTGTTCATTATTTTTTATCCGAATTCCGAAATTGCTTCACAAATAATATAAACTATCACGACAGTGCAGCATACGAATCACAGTGATTATATTCTCTTTAGTACAAATTACCTACATGTGAGTTGTGACATCTTCCTACTTACGTAGTGGTTATAATATACTCTTTGTTATGGCTGTTGGAATTGCTCTGCGCACATCCGTGCTCTTTGAAATACGGCGAATGGAAGAATTCACAACCAATTGCCAACGGCATAGTGATTTAGTGAGATATAATCTTTGGATTACATTATCTTGACGCAACGGTATATGAAACATTCACCGTTACACTGTGTTCATTAAACAATAATTATTCTAATTAATTAATCAACGAACGAGTTCGACAATGCTGGCATCTGATATCGATGTTTTCAACATTTTCGTACCATTTTGGCAATTGTTGTCATCCCAACAATGTATGCGGCCTTTGTTATCAGCGGGACACTGCGCGTTCGAATGGCGCCGCAATTCCTCCTTGCGATTCTTCGCGTTGAGGCACCCGCCACACAATCGAGTGTCGTAGTTGTTCTAATAGAAAATAAACATTATTAATATCAGCATTTTAACTATGTAAAAATTTGCTTCTAGCACAGTCATAGTAAAAAAATAACATTAACATTTTTCGGTGTTCACTTACGGACAAGGACGCTTGTTATCTTTGTATGGATGTATTATTTTTGTATGAAAGCCCTAAAGCTTATTCTTTGTAGACACCTACTCATTGTAAATATATATAAATAAAGTAATATAATAACATATACCTGAAAAGGTTACATCATATGCGACACCAACAAGGCAGTTTTTGTATCGTACTTACTGGTCCCACCGCGATTCAACTTTGGAATTCCTGCAGGAACTCTCTATATCAGGATGAATGTACCCTATTTCCTATTCCAAGAACTAAATTACTAGTAACTATACACTACACCAAATAACTGTTGACCCGCATGAATTTCAGTATTCTGGCGGGTACTCTCTCGGGGATATTGCCCCTCGGGGATACGGTTTTTTTTAGTATCGGTTCAGTAATTCTAGAGATTACCCCCTGTAGGAGTTGAAACTGCCACTTTTTAATAAGTATATGAAGTAAAAATATCTTCAGGCTTCTGCGCGCAAATATTTACCCGTATAACATTGCTTTCAGGGTCATCGTTCATGATGCGGCTCCAATCGACGGTGTCTGTGTAGCAGAGCTGATCGTTGTTCTGAATGCGAACCGCTCCCCGCTCTATCTTGGACAACGAGTAGAAACTCAGCGACTGCGTACAAAAGTACAAACATTGCGTACATCTCGTAATATTTTACTTCGTCAAGGCAATGGGGATGTTGACGACTTTTGAAAATCAAAATTCTAATTAGTCCGTCAGTTAGAAAAAATAAATAAATAGACACGTATTTTTTGCTTTTTCAAATTAATAAAAAATATAGAAATAAGCGCATTAAAGTTTAGGGTACGAACACCATACAAACTGCACCGGTTAGTGACATCACGCGAAATTTCAACTCAATGTATCACCGTTATTTTTTGATTACGTAAAAAAAGAAAAAATAGGTGTCCAATGTTTTTTATTAATCTACAAGACGGACTTAAAAAAAATAATTGTCAACTAGCCCATTAACAGCTGGGAAATGTTAGAAGAGGTGTCAAGAGTAAGAACTGGACCAAAGCAGTTTTAACTTCACCGGTGCGTTTGATTCCTGTTTCTTCAAAATATTTGTTTAATGATTATCTGTAAACTGCCAATAAGTAAATAGTACAATGAATCGCAGAGTTCAATCCAAATCAAATCCAAAGTTTCAATTGAGGCGATATAACTTCAATGAGTAGTGAAATTTCAGGGAAAACGGAGAAATTGACAATATATTTTTCAATCCTTACGAGACTTGAGCAAGTTGTATTGATTTTTATACAATAAAAAATATGTAGTAAACGTTTTAAACGTACCCTAAGGTTTTCGTTATCGAAAACGATAAGAGCAAAATCCTTAAAAAGCTCTATTCCTCGCACCACAGCTAGATTCGGGAACATATCGCCTAGGTTTAATATACCTTTTATTCTGAAAACAAAAATATTATGTAATTATTTTCAATAATATTATTTTGCTTTTTAAATGTATCTGAGGACGCGTTCCCACTATGTCGATGTCGTGACGACAAATTATCGTGTCGTTTAAAGCGCGCGTCGTGACTTGTGTATTTGAATGGAGGTGTTCACATATTAGACGACACGATTAACTGTCGTCCAAGACTTTTTTGCAGTGACTACAAATTTTCAAGACAACGGGATCGGCTACAATTTGCCGTCACGACTCACGACATAGATCGCGACGTCAAATCGGGTGCCATTCTTGCAACTATCCATCATAGTAATGATAAAAATATCGTCTCGTCGTTTACGTGTTTTCCTCTCGCCTCACGTAAGTACCGTGAACCGTAAAAATGTCGTCACGAACCAATGATAACATCTAGATACAAGAGTCGTTCAAAGATAAAATATTTCGACGACACAGTGACGATAAACAGTCCATATAATGTGAACAGTCTATCGTCCAATGATAAATTAATCGTCACGACATAGTGGGAACACGCTCTAACTTTTATAGTGTATAAATAATTATTCTAAACATTATATCGTTTCTCATTTGGACGCAGATAAGCAATAACATGTTAACCCACAATATTAAGTTATTGATTCAGAACGCTTTATTGAGCGTTATAAAACGTTTTATAATTATGTGTTTACCTTATTACATTGTTTCAATACCAACAAAATGTTAAACATAAAAAAATATTGAAACAAAATGACGCTAGGATTTTAAAACACGATTTACTCAAAATTTCTCCATTTGACTCTTCGATATCGCACCCTTGCGTTTAAACGCAAACGATTTATCCATAAGTTTAGAACACGGTATCTTTTATTACCAGACATTAAATATTCCACTCAGTTTCAAGTGAGGGGCAAGGTTTAATTTTCCTTTAAGCGTCGCGCTAATTGTTTCATAATAATATAGTATGCGTATAATTCAGGATTCTCTCGGCAACTCTTTGTTCCGGAATAAATAGCATCTTAATCCCAAACATTATATATTATGTGCGTCAAACATCTAGATCCTTTCAGCTGTTTTCTAAGTATAGGTGGCTAAGCAACAAATATTCGAAATCCAAAAATCATCACAAATTTTTACATATTTTATAAAATTTATAAAATTAGTAAGACAAGTAGGATAGACTCACATATCATAGACCCTATTTAAATAAATATGTATTTATTTAACATTTGCTAAAACCATCGTTCAGTCTCTCTTACTTTAAATTGTACAGTTTCTGATTAACATAAATAATTCAGTCATTTGGTGCGAAAAAATGGGGTTACCTGGAAAGTTTTCCGGGAGTTTTGAAAATGGGTAATTTTATAGATTTCGATGTGTTCTTTCCGAATTTCAACTTTATATGTATAGATAAAATTTTTTTCGTTACTCCATACCTATAGATAATAACAAAGCCGGTGACCTCCCTAAGCTCGGGGAAGCTCACGTGCTTGAAGGACGACGCGTTGGTCCACTCGAAAAGCACGATGTTGAGGTTGCCCTCGATGATGCGACAGCCCCGCAGCTGCATCAGCTGGTCGGGTGTGTTGCGTATATCCAACGATGGGCATACTAGAACAAACGTCACAACCACATTAGTTATCAGCGAAAATATACCTACTAGCCATTATTATTATCTGTGCCCGGTCCACCCGAGTGGATATACAGATTCCCTCGGGAACTTTTGAAACTATGAATTTTTCTATTTTTTTTTATATAGTGCCTAAATACAGAATATGTCTCTAGATTTATGTGTTTATCCCAAGTTAATCCAGAACATATTCTATCTGTGGTCAAATTTCATCCAAATTTGTTTAAGAGTGCTTAAGTCAAACGTCAAACACTAATTCGCGAAAAGTGTTTATGCCCTACCCTACTGTAGCCAACTGTAACTATAACTGATGAAATAAATGTTTATTTTGTTTATTTGGGCGTAGTTTTATATTTTGAAGACAACAATCATTCTTCCAAACCGGATGAATTTTCTTTAGGTACTCGTTAGTGTTTATTTAATTCAAATTAGTGAACGTGAACAAATCTCATTAGAAGCCATAAAAAGCATTTGATTTCGGAAAGACTAACATACAGACACAGAAACATCGAAAAATTTAAACTGAGATATTCTTAAATCACAAACATTTTATTGATGGACTAGCTGTCCCCCGCGGTTTCACCTGCTGCGTGATTTTCTGAATTTCCGCATGAACTTTTTTTTTCTAAAATTAAAGTACCTCGCCTAAGTTACTCCTTATAACATAAGCTATCTACTAGCGATAGTCCCGTTAAAATCGGTCCAGCCGTTTCAGATATTATCCGGAATAAACAGACAGACAGACAAAAATTTTAATTTTTTTTTATGTAAGTACTTACTTTATATAGATATACTTTCATAAATTCATATACATTTAGTGAAAAGCTGTTAATTTGGAATTACAAACAGACACTTCAATTTTATTTCTATGCATAGAGTTAAATACAGATGTATAGATATAGATTGATACTCAGAAGAATAAGTTATTCTTCTGAGGATTGATACGAAAGTGTTTGCTTGTCCGACTTTCACGTCGCAATCGAGCAACGGGTCGACAGCATCTTTGCGCGACTATGACTATAAAATACTTTTATCCCAGCAAGTTTCCGAAATAATCCCTAAATTCATGCGCATGAAACCGCGGACAACAGCAAATACATAATTATGTAGTCTGTATATACACATAAATTTAGAATAAATACACGTTTTTTAAATTCTACAATACCTTGGTGTTTCGGAAACGGATCTAACGTTAGTGACGTTAGTAACGTAGGTGTCAGTTATTGTCAACAACAGACGACTCTAAGCAACTTTCCCAAAGGAAGTTTCATACCAGTCGCCCAGATATTTTATTTAATATAGGGGTAAAAATAGAATTACAATCGAGAGGAACGCGGGACAATAATATACGACATCAACTTCACTTATTATTGTTTCGCTTGATTTCATCACACTCCCTCCTCGAGCCAGTCTTAATTGGCTGCCATTAATTTGTTATTGTTTCCGTGGACAGCGGTGGTCGGCGCCAAACAATTATTTCTGCTAACGATCTCCTGTGGTGTGGCATGGTATAGCGTTCTTGTTATGATGGTCTGGCTGAACTGACTTTCCATACGTCAACCTATCTACAAAGTACTTAAATATTATACATAAATAAAATTGAAGTGTCTGTTTGTAATTCCAAATTAACAGCTTTTCACTAAATCCATAATATGAAAGTTGAAAGTTTACTTGGTTTCCACGACACAAGCTTAAAGCTTAGTGTGGGATCAAGTAGATCTGTGTGTTGTGAAGTGGGTTGTTATTTTATTATTATTATTAAGTATACATATACGGTACTTACATAAAAAATCAACTTTTTAAATTTTTGTCTGCCTGTCTGTTTATTCCGGCTAATCTCTGAAACAGCTGGACCGATTTTAACGGACTTTCACTGGCAGATTGCTGATGTTATAAGGAGTAAGTTAGGCTACTTTAATTTTAGAAAAAAATACTTCCTGCGGGAATTCCGAAACTCACTCGGATGAAACCTCGGGGCACAGCTAGTTGTAAACGAACTTGTGACCCCGTTGTTTCACTCACTTCTTCACTCGCATGAATTACGATATCCCCGCGGGAACTCTCTGTGCCAAAATTAAAAACATCCTATGTCACTCCTACTCCTACGTTTAGCTTCCTATATTAAGTGAGATAATGTTTAGAATCGGTTTAGTAGTTCCGAAGTTTACCCCCTACATCCAATCTTACAAACGTTTACCTGTTTATAATATTAAATTATAGTTCTAAACAAAATAAAAACGTTTTAAATATAAAAATATACACTACACTAATCATTGATTTGTAATTTTTTTCCTCATGCTTATGCCAACTAAAGTTTATTAAAAGTACCTAAGTAGTTTCCCACTGTTATTTCGACGTTTTCGGAGAAACTTACAAAAAGACAATATTTTTACCTGTAGTAAATATTAATGTCTATAAGAATAAGTATAAAGCGGTCTGCGGGTCTGTAATACCAAGAATTAAATGTGATCGATTTTATTTTCGAGTATCACCGTGTATTTTGAATAGAATTCCTTCTCGTTCCGTAACTGTCCATTGATCACGATCGAACAGGTGTTACCAACTCTCTCCTGCAGCGTGAGTCGTGACTCAGTAGGTGCATACTTTACTTTCACCACGACTGAAACTTGAAAGCCTTTCGGTAATCCCAAGCAACATAATTCCTACAGTCAGGTCAAAAATGTAAATAGTTTTATCAAAAAAAACTATAACTGTAAATTTTTATGACAATCAGTTAAGCCGCTTCAAAAAACATGGTGACAATACACACAACCTATAAACCTAAATGACCTAAATTCGTTGGGTCGTTTGTAAAAATACTAAACGAATAGCCAGAAACTGTTCCAACATCTACAACCAACCAAACCAACAGAGCCTGACTTAAACATTTCAATAAATAGCTAAATTCAACTATAGAATAATTTAAATATGTGTGTACATACTTAGAACCATAATTAACCAAAATGCCGTCTCCGAAGAGTAAATTGTTAGATCCACGGAACAGCTCTGCAAAAATGCCAACAGTGCCTAATTAAGAAATTTTGGTGTCCAATAATGCCCTATCAGTCCCGACAAATACTTAAAATCTTTATACTTATATAAAAATTATTTGCTGTTTGTTTGTCCCGCTAAAACTCGAGAGTGGCTCGACCGATGTGAATACCTAAAGTAGGTGACCAATTAGGGACATTCTATATTATATTATGTAATCTCTAGTTTAATGTGGTTTAATGTCACAACATAAGCCAACAAAGCGGTTTTCAAATGTTGTTATTTTTACAGTGCTAGTATCACATCATTAGCAGTGTTTTTGACTTCGTCTCCGCCATTTCGAATAAGATATATATACCAAAAAATTCGTCTATTTTTCGTAATTAACCCATTTAAATCTTAGCCTTCATTACAATGGCCAAATGTGTCATTAGCTTTTCGTATTTTTGCGCAATTGAATATTGTGTTTTTCCACATTTCTCGGGATTTATCATTGTTGTTTTAGATGGCACATACGTTTATGTGCAAAAAAGCTCAAATTATAAGTACCAAAAAGTAAAAACAGACATAGTTTGCATAAATATAAAAATGGTAAGTGGGCCTTGTCTAACTATTAAAACCTAACCTTACCTTAAATGTGTTTACATTTAAGGTAATGTTTAAATTTTTTACATTGTTTGATTTTACCAATTTGGCCATTGCTGGAGGACCTGAAAATTGAGCTCGTGAAACCTTCCTAAATATTCCAACTAATGGCCAAATTCCAGCCTTGTAACGTCAGGTCCAAGTTTCTATGGAGTTTGGGTTTCTCCTTTTAGTTTTTACAGTTCATAGCACGTTGTGACGTCACGCGACATTTCGACTAATACTTATCTCCGTTATTTTTTGATTACGTAAAAAAATAAGAAATAGGTAAGTACGTGTCAATATTTTTTATTAATCTTCAAGACGGAGTAAATAGAATTTTGATTTTTATAGGTACCCCGGAAACAAGCCTATCTACTGAATTGATTAGTAGTGAATGTCTGATAGTAGTTCCCGAGTGAAACCACCGGGAACGGCTAGTGAAATATATTATTTATGTTTATTCCCCGTTTTGTCGAATGCCAACGTTGTGTTAAACTTCACACTTATTTCTAAGCCTTTGTTTCAAATTCAACATAATAATTACCTGACACTTAAAAACGTGGTTGTAAACTGTTATTATTGCAAATATAGCTCATAAAACCTTACGTAAACAAAAAGATTATAGACAAAGTAAATCTACGCACATATTATTTCGTTTTTAGTTGCTTTTTCTGGGACTGAAATTATTATCATGTTCAAAATATTTTTATTGCAAGCAGTAGTTATATTTTATAACAGATCAAGGATCTTTGAAATTCTAATTTGTAGAATTTAATAAGTCGGCCACTAGAGCATAACAAATAAATTTTAAACTTAATTGGCTAACTTTGCTTCTTGGGGAGCGATAAATACAATTAATTGTTGTGGCGACTAGGTAAGCTAGATATATACATAGGAGGAACGCAAAGCGGCAAAATCCCAGGCACGTAAAAACTAATGTTAGTACTTAGCGCGACACGGCACACACACTACGTTCATTCCGTTGATTTATGTTTCCGGTGTGTGAATGAAGATATCAATGGTGTACGTAGAGCCGAGTGCGACCGCCGCGCCGCCGGTTAGGTATTGTTGTAATTCATTCACAATGCACTCGAGGGAAAAAAATGTTAATAACGCGATTCTCGGAAGTCAAGATAATGACGTTAAATTCTTTTAAAAACGCTTAATAGGTACCGACTAATTAAGAATTATGATGACCTTCTACTTTTAAAGTAGGTATGTTCTTACGAATTTTTTGATTACTTACCTACTTATATCGAAATATAAATATACACCAAAAATTCCGAAGCTACGTTCTTTATTTTGATAAAAATAATTTTACTGTCGGATAACTATTTTTAGTTTGTATGTACATAGTTAAATTTTAAGAAAATAACGTGAATAAACATAATTTTAACAAAAAAAAATTTATACCGACTACAAGACACACAAAAATGCACTACACTAAAAAGTTAAAAATAACCTAAGTATGTGCTACCTACTGATCGTTTCGAAGTCGGGATTCGGGAATCACCCTTTTTAAGGGAATCAAAATAGGCAGGTAGTTGAAAAACAGTAGGTATATGAATACACCTAAATGCGTAGTATTAAGTACTCCACTAAATAATCGTATCGAAGTTTATATGTAGTTATGTACTTACTACTAACTGCGTAGTGTGGTGCGGTGCTGGGCGTGAAGGGCGCACACGTCACCATGTTTACCAAACACCGATCGTGTTATATTCAATTTGATAATTGGCTGTCGGTCGTAACAGCGAGCGATCGTAAAAAATATATTTTATGTGTCCCATCACACGCATCGTCGCAAGTAGACAAGCATAGGAACCTCGCTCGATGGAATGTGTATATTCGCAATTTGGGGAGCATGTTAGCATTAATCTTCGTGCTTTTGATGCAATTTTTCAGATCTCAAAGTTGAAATAAAAATTTAGTAAAAAAAAATTACAGGTTTTTTCTTTGAATATATGTAGTTAAAATTTTACAAACCCCTTACAATTCAGTGCACTACTAAGGTTCTACTCATTAGGTTTTACATTCACACAAGTATTATTATATTGTTTGCAGTCAAAATGCAGTCAAACCTAATGAGATGGCTTGTTGTACATAGTGTCGTGACTCGTGGGGGCTACGCGAGGTCACCGTCATTTTCTATTCTTATTTCCATGTGAAATATGAACCGAACATCAAGTCAAGACGCAGGGTAACGACTGCATTAACATAATATTTATATAATTACACAGCAGAATACTCACCACCTCACCTACTATCTATATGAGAGCTAGTAATAATTGTCAAAAACACATTTATTTTGAATAAAAACGTTTTGCGCGAGGATCATATATTTTTGGGTGTCATAAAGTCGCCGAGGCTTCGCGCTCGGACCTGATTAGACCATGGCTTTCATGGCCTAATCCGCGAAATTTTTACATTTATATATCAAGTTTGTTTGGATAGTTTAATTGTTGCTCGAAGTGGTCTGTGGTCTGACGGGTAGTTAAGGTTCAAAGTCTCTATGTTCTGAAATATCCCTGGTCGATTAGATAGAACAAAGTCAATTTCATTTTTATGTTGTCCATTTGGCGATCGCCAGGTCCACCTGCGGTTGGGCTTTTTCTTGAAACATGTATTGATAATAGTTAGTTTATTTTCTAGTGCGAAGTCTATTAATGTCTGCCCTCTACCGTTTCTTTTGCCGTATCCGTATTGATTCATTACTAAATACTCTTCTCGTCGTGGGGTTCCAATTTTCGCATTGAAATCACCCATTAGTATTATATTTTTATGTGCTGAATCCATTGACTTGTTAACTGTCGCATAGAAGTCATTTATCTCCTCTTCGCTTGCTGCTTCCGTTGGTGCGTAGGCTTGAATGAGCGTTACTTTGTAACCTTCGATATTTAAATTCAGTGACGCTACCCGTTCTGTAGCTCCTACAAAGCACTCTATGTATTTTTTTAGAAATTTATTTATGATAAAGCCTACGCCGTATTTTCCTGGAGTGCTTCCTACATAGCATAGAATAAATGGTTCGTATTCTTCAATTTTGGTGCCTTGTCTTCTCATTTCCGATATCCCTATTATATCATATTTTATTGATTTTATTGCTTGTTCAAGTTCAATTAGCCGTTCATGAGATGATAAAGTTCGGACGTTATATGTTACAATATATAGCTGGTTAATATGTTTTTCTGGTATGTTGCTGTCTGGGGATGTTATTTTCTTTGGAGGGTTATGGTCATGATCTTCCACGGTGACCAACCGGCTTGGAAGATAAGTATCGTGGGTTACTTTAGGCTTGCTTTTGTAAGTCGTTTTGAGGGGGGGCCGCGCTGCTCGTTGCTATTGCGTATCGTCACTTGTCGTAGGCTGAATAATTAGTTGTGATGGGCGTAGGTAATTTGTTATCTCTTGAGTTTTGGTCTTCTTAGGTAGTTGCTTCGATTTTTTCTCGTGAGATGTGTCGATAATTACCTCTGAATCCTCAATGGCTTCAGGAGATTCGGAAAGAAATCGTTTGCTAGAGCTTTTTTCGGTAGGGGTTTGGTTTTCCGGCTTTTTTGTTTTTAATTGTATTATTTTATCGTTATGTAGAGCTACCCTTTTTCCTGACTCCCACTCTCGTTTCAGTTCATTTTGCATTTCTTTTCTTTTTTCTAGAATGGTTGGTGAATAATCCTGTTTTATGTAAATTCCCGTGTTTTCCAACCTCTTTTTATTTCTCAGGAGCTCTAGTTTGCGGCCCATCGTTGAAATAGTTACGACTACTGGTCTTATCTTGCCATTATTTTTTCCTAGCCTGTAAACGTTTTCAATTTCCCACACCTGGCACATAATTCTCATTTTGTTTTTTATAATATCGTGTATTATTTTTAAAAGCCCATCATAATTGCGCTCAGTTTCCTCGACTCCAAAGTATAGTATATTTTTCTGCCTTAATTTTTTGTCAAAATAGTCAATTGTTTTTTGCTGTTTTTCGACTTTTTCTTCAAGCTGCTTTGTCCTGGTTTCAATGCCGCTCAATTTCTCGTCTATAGTAGGGCCAAATTCAATAATAACCGCAAAAGCACACTAAACAGCGAAGAGGAGATAACCAAGTACAAAGAGAAACTTTCGTACTTACTAAATGATGTCTCCGATCTACAAGAACCCACATCAGTACAGTCTTACTACGACAATATAATAAATGCCATCGACCAAAGTACTCGTCATGCCAAAGGAACTAAACAAAACTATAATACTCATAAAATACTGTCAACACGCACCGCGAAGCTCTTACAAAGAAGGAGTGATCTGCAAAAAACTAAAAACAAAACCCGTTCTATGAGGAACGAAATCTCGGCACTCTACAAACTTGTCAACAAATATATAAAAAACGACTACGCAAAATACAGACTAAATATAATAGAAAGGTATGTAGAGAAATCAGGAGGTATAAAAAAGGCCTACAAACAACTTAGCACCAAAAAATCGTGGATTGAAGGATTGAAGTCTACTGGCAAAGAACTCTACCACCGCGAAGACCTAATTAACGTGGCAACTGAATTCTACAACAGCCTATACTGTGATAAAGTTGACACTACTTCTACACCGACTCTTACCGACGAGACTGCCTGCCTAAGTCCCATTACCCCAATCGACGAGAGAGAAGTTATAGAGGCCATAAAAAAATTGAAGCTAGATAAAAGCCCGAGTTCAGATAACATCACGAACGAGGCCTTAAAATCGGCTCACATGATTTTGGCTGGACCACTAAGCAAACTGTTTAACCTGATTTTACAAACTACCGTTACCCCACTGCAATGGTCACAATCAAACATCATACTCATCTATAAAAAAGGCGAGCCAAAAGATATTACCAACTATCGGCCAATAAGCCTGCTTCCGAGCCTCTACAAATTATTCTCCTCCATTGTTAATAAGAGAATAAGCAGTGTATTGGAATCAAGACAACCCACAGAGCAAGCAGGTTTCAGAAAAGGCTTCTCTACAATTGACCACATCCACACGCTGGAATTGATAATAGAAAAATACCAAGAACAGCAGAGACATCTTTACATAGCCTTCATTGACTACCAGAAAGCTTTCGACACGGTCTCACATAAGCGTTTATGGGAAGTCCTAATAGATCAAGGAGTAGAACACAATTACATAAATACAATAAAAAATATATATAAAACCAGCACCAGCCGAATAAAGCTCGAATCACTTGGGCCAAGCTTCCCTATTAAAAGGGGAGTAAGACAAGGCGATCCGTTATCACCAATATTATTTATCGCTATCCTCGAATCTATCTTCAGCAAACTTGATTGGCAAGGCCTGGGACTAGATATAAACGGCACGCGTCTAAGTCATTTGAGATTTGCAGACGACCTGGTGTTACTGTCAGAGACAAGCTCGCAGTTGAATCTCATGATCGAATCCCTCCATTTATCAAGTATGCAAGTAGGATTGAAAATGAACCTAAGCAAGACTATGGCTATGACAAACGCCCTGAAAAGACCAATAAAATTAGACGATAACCAACTAGAATATACAGACAGCTATATCTATCTCGGCAAAAGAATTAGTTTTGATAAACAAAATAACGAATTAGAAATAGACCGGAGAATACAAACAACCTGGAATAAGTACTGGAGTTTAAAAGAAATATTTAAAAGCCGCCTACCAGTATCAATAAAAACTAAAGTTTTTAATTCCAGCCTCTTACCGTGCCTAACATATGGCTGCCAAACGTGGAAATTCACATCCAAAATAAAGCATAAAATTAACATCTGCCAACGAGGAATAGAGCGCAGTATGCTCAACATAAAGAAAGTGGACAAAATACGACATACTAAAATAAGAGCCATAACAAAGGCAAAAAACGCTCTCATCCATGCCCAAAAATTAAAGTGGAAATGGGCTGGCCACGTAGCGAGACTGGAAGATCAGAGATGGACATTAAGAGCGACTCTATGGCCCGGCCCTTCAGGCAACAGAAATAGGGGTAGACCTACGACACGTTGGGCTGACGAAATAAAGAGGACTGCCGGACCGAACTGGATCGACGTGGCACAGGACAGGGAAACATGGTCATCTTTGGAGGAGGCCTTTACCCGCCCAGGGGTTCTTACAGACCAGACTATTAATAATTAAGTATTATAAGAATTAACAATAGTATGTAAGTTAAACTAAGTTTTCTTTTTTATACTAACCAGCTTTAATGTTTTACTCTTTTCTATGTAAGAAATAAAAGGCTTTTTTATTTATTATATCAAGTTTGCACCACACCATATAACTCTGTTCGGTAAAAATCTGTCACAAGTCACAACGATGCAGGCAACATTAAACACGTAACTACTTACTTGCTCGTACGTCTAGTTATCTATCTAATGCGCAGTAACTCAATGAAAATATAACGGCGAACCATTTAATGCGGAAGCATGCAATACAAAGCTTCAATGGATTGCAAGATAAATTTATTCTACGAGGTCAACTTTATTTTTGGATTTGATCGAATTAAATTTGGAAATTATAGTGAAAGCGAAAATTCGTAAGATTTTGTTTGTTAATATTTTTATACAAGAAACCAGAAGCTTTTTGGGTTTTTAACATAGTTTTTTTTTTCTTTATTTAAAGAGCTCGGTCGCACCAGCGATCATGTCGCTCTATACAGACACAAAATGATGTACCCACCTACTTACTACTTACCTAAATACTTATCTTAGCCGAGTCCTAACCGAAACAGATGATCCCACCAAAAACATTTTCACGTAAAATGATGCCAACACGAGTCCATAATATGACGGGCACTGTCAAAAGTTATCAGATCTCATGTAGAGCAAAGCTTAGAACCCACACCCTAACTCTACAAGGCCTATCTATCCTAACTGTAATAAGCTATCTGTGAGTATGTGGGTGGATTTTCCTTTTCCGTTTCGTTTTCAATGTTTTCTTTAACACAGCTTATTATGGCGTAGGTTGCTGCTTGAGACTGTTGCAAATCTTCCCATGCTCTGGGTAGATTTGTAGTGTTCAGCCTATACACCTGTCCCTGTGCCCGTGCTCGTTTTTGAGCCATCTGTATACCAGATGAGGTTTCCCAAATCTGGTTTCCTAGATCCTACCTACCTTTTTACTATAGCATAGCACTGAAGAACGAGAAAGTCTTAGTCTAGTCTTGTTTTATGTTGCAATGTTGACGTGTTATATAAGTTACCTAACAAGTTATCTAACATTTTACATAGTCTGTACGCACCGTTAGCGCCGCGTACGCCGTACATGCCGTGAAGATGGGAGAGCGCGCGGGCGGTGCGGGGATGCGGGGCGCGGGAGGGCAAGGGCGCAGTGCGACGCGGCGGCGTGGCGCGCCATCGTGTGCGGTGGCCTCACGGGGCAGACGAGTGCTACAACTCGTTGTTTACATCGTGATTCGTGATAGGTACCCGCACCACGTAACGAACCACGTTGAGTAACCCTTCCTGCGTATCCGCTTAGCGGCTATTTTCTATAACATTTAGACGTAAATGCATTATAACAACTGTATATCCATTGTTTGCTTTAACGAAGTAGGTATTATAACAATTTCTATTATCTATCAATGATAAAAGGTTTAGTAGGTAATTAGTTTCCATAGCTAAATCGATTACGTCCTTGGTTGCCATGATACAAGTTTCAAGCTACGTATAAGTAGGTACCTAGCTAGTTATATGGTATTGATTTTCATTTTCTGAGAAATGTTTTAATAATAGCAAACTAGAACTGTTGCTCGCAGTTTATCCTACGCAGTTTAGAAATTGCCTGAAAGAAGAAGAACCTCTTTACCGAGATAGAAAAAACCCTGTAGTCTCTCATTGTCTCTAAGCAAAAAAACACCTGTAAAAAACGGACACTTATTAATGTCTACAGGTACCTACTTGAGTTACCAACTTTACAACTTTACAAATAAGGGATACGTATTTTATAGAGTTTTTTCAAACAAAATTATTTGGTGGATCAAAAAAACAACTGTTGTCAATCATAATTATGATCGAAATAACAAGAAAGAAATAATAGAGTAGATTTTTTTTTATTTGTCTGAAATATAATAAGACTCTTTGGTATATATATGGACATTCAGGGATTTGGACATTTTGGGATATGGACAATCTGGGAAATGGACAATTTTCAACCTCTGGACATTTTTGGATTTGGACATTATGAACCTAAACCATTATGATAAATCACTTGTCGGCTGTCGCTGGCTGTCGCCCAACGAATAGTGGAAAACTCATGAAAGAAATTTAATGTAACGTCGCGGATTTTTTTCTTACTCTGCCCAATAAATTTTCCCTACAAAGTGACCATTGTCAATGATTAAGAACAAATTCGTCAAGTATAAATAAAGATGGCCTGACAAGTTCCTAGAAGAAGCCAAGCCATTGACCAGCGATCGAAGTCTCGTACCTACACAAAAGTGCGAGTAATAGATAAGTTGGAATAATCTAGCTCGGTAGTCGGTATACCTAGTATGTTCATGTATGTAGGTAACTACGTAGGTTACGATCTAGTAAAATATAAACAAAAGCACCATTTACTTGATAATAAGTTTATCTAATCAATAAAACGCAGGATTTCACGAACTATAACGCAATGGCGCCCTCACTGTGCAGGTAATCACGATTGCTAAGTGGGCCCCCTACTCGATATCAATTACCTTTCACGTCACCCAATAAGTCCCGAGCCTCATATAATATTATATCGCTACATATTTAAAAAAGCTATTACAAAGTACTGTGATGATTATTTCCGGCCGTTTTCGCAACCACATTCCGTAACTAGCCGACGACGGTAGACAAATAGAACGAAATTGTTTACCTATTTTGAAACTACAAGACTAATTTGCTAATAGTTCCCGACGCGACGTAATATTTTTTTGTTAAAATTTTGTTTATTTTCCGCTTTTAAGTGGGCTGATTTATAATTTATGCCTGACGTCAACAACTCGTAACCTTTTACGAAAAATTGCTTTTTCCGATGCAGGGACGTTAATAGTTGAGGAGTTTCTCCTGCTACTTCACCACCAGCTTCACTTCAGCATACGCATTGTAACATATAGGTAAATTGCTTAGCAAGCATTTTAGACAATCGCAAACTGTGAAATACTTATTATTCAGTAGTTCCGGTGGCCATCCATGGTCTTTATCATCAGTTCCACTACATCAATTGGTGATTGTCAAAAGCAAATGAACGATTTTCTATAAAAAAAATACCCAAATCACAATAGGTGTGCCTATAATTTTTTAAGAGTTCACCGATTTCTTCAAGATCCCATCATCAGATCCTGATTTCATGACAATGGGACCACAAGGGAAGCATCAGCTTTCAAATAAAAAAAGAATAATCAAAATCGGTTCGCCCAGTCCAAAGTTCTGAGGTAACAAACATAAAAAAATACAGTCGAATTGAGAACCTTCTCCTTATTGAAGCTTTTTACGATGCATGGGACGTTAATTGTTGAAGAGTTATATGGTACTCGGTACCTGGTACTCCACTATCAGCTCCACTTCATTATATGCATTGTGACTTGCATAAATTGCTTAGCAATAATTTTTAACCGACTTCCAAAAAGGAGGAGGTTCTATGTTCGATTGTAAATGTATTTTTTTTTTTTGGAGTAATGGAATCAAGCTATCAAGAGAATCCCAAAATTCAAGTACCCTAAGTATAAGTAGAGGGTAGGAAGACTACGTCCCATCCCATACACGCGTTGGTATGAACTAATACCAATGAGAGATGAATAAAATCATTAGGTAAGTTTCCTTCTTTTAATTAGGCAAAGATAAAAGAAAAGATATTTTTTGGCTTATCAATAAAAAAATTAAGCAAGAAAATAACTACTTAGGTAATTAAAAAATCTCAAGTAACTACCTATAGTTATCTTATAAATAACATACCATTTAAAATCTATTTGCCGTTGAATAATTACAGTAAATATCAAAGTGGATTTTAAATTTACATCTTCACAAATAAAATAATGTACTAATTACTTGTGTTAATTTTGTCTAACATTAAATTTGTGGCACCTGAACCAAGACGAATTAAAATAAAATGTACTTTGTGTAGCAATCCGGTTCAGATAAGTAGGTACTTACTGTTTCTATATTTTATCATAGCCAAAACTTCGAATGCAAAACATTGTAGATAGATTCGAAGATGTCAACAACTTCTTAGTGTGTATGTGTGTTGATTATTATTTATTACAGATTTAAGCAATAAGCCTGACCATACGCATACTTAAGGTGCAGCAGAGGTGAAACTAGCGCCAAGTATCTTATGATGAGATATTTAATTTAATAAGTAATCGACAAGAGCCCTTCGGCCGCCTTCGGCAAATACAAAGAACTCATTTCAAAAGAAATAAATCTATTGTATATCTATTGTATACGTAACATAGGGTTACGGGGCATACAGTAACTTGAATATCAAAAAGTTTATTTTGATACTCGCCTAAATAGTTTAAATGCTGCCGAATTATCATCAAAGTAACATAGGGTTACTAAACCCTATGTTACATAATTATTCTACAACTGATTTCTTTTGAAATGAAATATTTAATACGATACTAGCTATGCCCCGCGGTTTCACCCGCGTGAGTTTCGGAGTTCCCACGCGAAATCCAAAGTAGCCTAATTTACTTCTTATAACATCAGCCACTTTTATTTTTATTTTATTTATTTATTTATTTAACGAAAACAAAAAAGGAACATGGTGTTGATGCACAAGTTAGGTAGGTATTATTAATTAGGTACTAAACTAAATGCTTATTCAGATTTCTTATGCAATTAGCAGTAACCCACCCAGAAACCCACGCGGGTGAATCTGCGGGGCACAGCTAGTCACTACATAATCCTACTAATATTATAAATGTTAAAGTGTGCGGATGTTTGGATGTTCGTTACTCAATCACGCAAAAACGGCTGAACGGATTTGGATGAAATTTGGCATGCACGTTGTCAGGGGTACAGAGAAGGACATAGGGTACTTTTTATCCCGGAATTCCCGCAGGAACTCCGAATTTACCGCGGGTGAAACCGCGGGGCACAGCTAATGTATGATAATTATGTTCAGCGGGCGGCGGCGCGGCGTGGCGCTAGTTTTACTGCTATGCATTTTAAACAGCTACTATAGTCTGCGAGGTAAGAGATGCATCGTTGACTTATAACGACCATATAGGCGCATGCATATTAATCGTGAATTGTCGAGCTCGCACCGTGTACCGCACCGCGGGTATGAATAGTTCGTTCGCAGCGGTCGGTTGCGGAATGCGTTCGGAATGCAAGCCGCCGCCGTGTCAGTGCAGATTACAAGTCGCCTCTCACCATTCCGCGGCCCGCCAGCCAATGCCGCCAGCCGAGTCCAAACGGCCCCGTGGTGTACCCACGCCGCGTAAGCAACCGGTCCTTGAGCCATGTACCGCTTTGAAGAAATAGCTGATGTCGGCGATTTCAAGCGCGAATTTCGCGATTACCTGCATCCTATACAATCTATAATCGTTATCGCTATAGAAAACTAAGGAACATGGTCATGTCACATGGTAAGAAAAATCTTAAAAACAAAAGTACAATTTTTCGTGACCCTGACATGTCGATACATTCCTTAGTTTTCTAGAGCGATAATGATAATAGAGATCGTCAACTTGGCTAAGGGGACTGAGGAGTTACGCCGCTATAATACACATTATTATGTTCACTATCATGTCATGCTATATTCAAATCCATCGAGGATAGTTATCGTGTAGCCTAATACTTTGGATTAATAAATATACGAATAGCAAGTTTTTGAAAACTAAATTATGCACTGCACCTGTACAAAAAATTGAAAACCCCTAAGTCATAGATGAGAAGAGCAATATTCCCGCATCTCCTACTATGTATTTGTCAAAAATTAATAAATAATAAATCATTCCGATAAATCCACTATTAGATAATTATATCTAATAGTGCATAATTAATAAAATGAATCCCTATTTGCAGCATCATGCGTGAACGGCTAAACCAATTTCGCTAATTCTTTTTTTATTATGTTTGTTTTTGTAAGGAGACAATGAGATTATATGTACTTAAAATATTATTGTAAGGAGAAGAATAAAATAAGTTTGGAGTTCCTGCGGGAATTCCAAAACTCACGCGGGTGAAACCGCGGGCACACCTAGTACCTAATAATAATAAACAGAACATAATAATAATAAATAAACAGGTATACTGAGTTGTATAAAGCAACCGGTCGGTAAGTTCAAAAGATTTGATTGGCACATAATAGGCATGTTGACAGTATCAAAGAATCAAAGAAATAATGGTTTTAGAGAAAAATATATGTCAAAAGAACTCTTAAAAGTCACTCAGTTTTCATCTAAACATTGTGATTAATAAGATTTTCATTAAAATAAAAGTATAAAATACTGCAATCGGCCATGTTTACTGAAACACCAATCACAGCGAATGACGTCACACTCCAGTTAACGCAGGAGTAATAGTGTTCTGTGCCGTGTATTTTGCTTGAGTCATAAGTCGAGATATTATCTGTACGCGTTTCTAGTAATTCCTGCATCATTTAATAAGTAGATTTTGTGTTGAAATACAATATCCAAATATAATCAACGATGGAACAAGGATTTATTAAGGCTAACAGCGCTAATTTACCCAGAGTTGATCTGTTGATGTTGGGAGAATTTCTCGCATCAAATAAAGACTTTTGTTCATCGGAGTTTCGAAATGTGAAAACTTCCGTGTAAGTACAATATTATTATTAATCTATAATGCTAAGTGAAATAGTAGGTATTTTGTGATGAAATTTAACATAATAAGCATATTAAACTTGCAAGATACAGAAGTTATTATAATTTAACACTCAGGTATGTCATAGGATATTTTTGAGGTTAGTTAATTTCCAGTTCAAGAAAATAATATAATACTTTTTTTTACTAGGTACTAGGTTTGTAGGTACCTTTTCTCAAAACTCCACAAGTATGTACAACTTCAATAATAATAATTAATAAATATATCAACTTAAAAATATATGAGTTTGCCTGATTATAACTATTTTGGTCAAAGAACCAGAAAATATTTAATCCCAAAATTTTTGAATGACATATCTTTAAAATTAAGAAACAATAGTTTTAGTGAGGCCTCATTCCAAAATTTTTTTTTTTTTGTTAAAAACCTGTAAGAGATTTAAATTAGGTGAAAAAATATGTGGTACAGTATAGTATATTATTGTATTGTGTTGTAAGTACTTGAAACTTGCTTGTTCAGTACATATTAAAACAAGTATAAAGGCAGTGATTTGTCTGCCAATAAACTGTTATGCAGTTTCGCAGGTTTCATTTAGAAATAACGCTAAATTGTTTTAATTTAATAAAAAGTTTTAATAATATTCAAACCTATCTTTCAAACAAGTATAAACCATTGCTCTCCACACCCATAAATTCAATATCTAATGTCTGCTAGGTAATTTACCTATTTGCAAAGATAGAACAGAAGAAGAAACACTTGTTACTTTATGTATTTATATAATAATAAATTTTATTTATTTCAGGTCCTCACAACCATCATATGGGGATGATGCTATAAGTTATGTGAAACTTAAAAGTGAAGGAAAATTTTTACAGTAAAATGTAGAAATTTTATGTGTTACATTTGATGAAGAATATGTATCAGATTTTCTTGAGGCCATAATAAAATTCTGGAAACCTTATATATATCCATTGTTATATAAAAATATAGAGTATTAAATAAAAATGCACATGTTTTTGTTTTTATCACGCTTATATTAGCTTCACCTGTATCACTAGTATTATATTATGTATACCTACAGTAAAAGACTAGTATTATATAACTTTAAACTGACAGCGTGCTACTGGTGAGTTTGTTGCGCAGCTTCTCTTCGGCCATAGCACTAGGAAGCTGTGTGGATATTTTATGGGTGCTGTCATAATACTAATTGTAATTTTATTGACGTCAAAAAGAGCCACATTATGGACCAACGTTGAATAAAATTCTTTGACTTTAACTGAGACTTTCATCTATCTAACCAAATTTCTAGAACAACCCTACTTGGGGTGCTGAAGCACCCCAAAAGGTTTTGTTTTTCAGTTTATTTTACTGGTTTATAATAGTAGGGATGTTGAAGACTTTTGAAAATCAAAATCCTAATTAGTCCGTCATCAAAGTGGTCTTCACAAAAATAAATTGCCGAATTTGTAACTACACCTACTGAGTTTCGCCTTGCAAGCTTTAACCACTTATCTCTCACTTTTTTCTTGTTAGGAACATGAGCAAACTATTTATTAGGTAAGGTTTTTATGTGTTTTTAGATACAGAGAGGGACCGCACACCACTTGTACACTTTGGAATTAATTTTTAATAAATATATTGTTGACTTTGTTCGTCGAGCATACACACAATGCTACGTGAACTTAGGTGTGACGTCACAAGTGGCGCCATGACACTCACGAGTGTTTTCGAGCACAATTCAAATTAGACAAAATAAAATGCAGTAATTTGCGTTAAAACTATAAACTAATGCTGAAATAATGAGTTTTTCTGAAATAGTAGACGTGTACCTGCATTATAAAAGGGGATTTCAAAATTAGTCAACATGCCTATTGCCATACAAACAATCAATTTACAAAATCCATTTTCCATTTCTTCTTTTCTTAAGAACTAGTTATAATTTTACGATTAAAACGTTAAAAAAGTGCCTTTTAGCAGGGCACTGGACCACATAGTTTTATTTTACTTAAAATTGTTAAGTAGTTCGTGCATGGTGTATGTGTTTATTTTACTAAATAAAATTTATCTTATCTAAATCGGTCCAGTCGGTTACAAGTTTTTATTTATATTGATAACCAGCTGTTACCCACAGTTTCACTCGAGTTAATTTCAGAGTTACGGCGGCGGGAATCTCGGGATCAAAAGTACCTCTGAAAACGTGCAGGTATGTAAAATTTCATAATTACAATATTAGTATGGATTAGGCTTTTAGTGGGGTCAAACAAGCATCACCCGTTATAAATAAAATAATTTATCTTTTAAGATTTATCGGAATATCTTAGAAGATAATTATAATTTTGTTACCAACGAGCACTTATAGTCTCACAGGATAGAGCCCTTAAAGTGAGCCGATGTCCGACTACATAATATAATGGATTTAAACATAAATAATGAACAAGTTTCTAGCTAGATTCTAGGTAGTTCTCAAGATGAATAACATTTCTTATCCGACACAAAATTGAATCATAAATGAAATGCTATAAAAATTTACGTTGAATAAAATAGCAGCGAAGTCCGCCGTCAGCCGTGTCATAAAGGTCAATCGCATTCAAACGTTCTTGTGAATACTATAAAAAGAACAAAACTAAGACTCAAAAACAAGATCTCATTGTCATAGAGTAGACCGTACCGAATTTTTACGTTTTAACGAAACAAAATATAGATTATGTATTCAGGACTTGTGTCAGAACGAAGATCTTCCAAGAAAAACTATTATTATATACATATAAACTTATTAGTTGTGTTAGTTACTTAAAATGCTGTCAAACCAAAACACTGTTTAGTATCGGCTAATTTTATAACTGTGATCATAGTTAGATTTTAATTCGTTCGAAATTGTAAGAAAATACCTTACAAGGCTGAAAGAGATTTTTTTGTAGAGTTAACTTCGCTCATTTACAACAACAAAAAACCCTGTGTTGTTTCCCGCTGCGCAGTTTCACCCGCGATAATTTCGGTGTTCCCGTGGGAATTCCGAGATAAAAATTATCTTATGTCCGTATACTGTATCCGTTTAAATAGCTTTCCAATTAGGGCATTTTTCGATGCTTCCATGCGGCTTGACTTTTTCCGACACTTCCTACAATTATCGTTATATTTCAACCAATTTACACAAAACATAATATTTGGACATAGATAAGCAATAGTGTGTTAACCCACATTGGAGAAATTTTGAGTAGGTAAATCGTGTTTTAAAATCCTAGCGTCATTTTGTTTCAATATTTTTTTATGTTTCACATTTTGTTGGTATTTAAACAATGTAATAAGGTAAACAAATAATTATAAAACGTTTTATAACGCTCAATAAAGCGTTCTGAATCAATAACTTAATATTGTGGGTTAACATGTTATTGCTTATCTGCGTCCATTTAAACCTACCTCATGAATCACTCTATCTGTAGGTGAAAACCACATGAAAATCCGATCAGTTTTTGAGTTTATCGCTAACAGACATACAAAAAGACGCGGTGGAGGACTTTGTTTTATCTCTAGTGTAGAAATAAATTGGAGTGTCTGATTGTAGGTAATTCCAAATTAACAGCTTTTCACTAAATGCATATGAAAGTATACCTACATATAATTATGGTAGGCTTACATAAAAAAATCAATGTTTAAAATTTTTCTTTGTCTGTCTGCATTCAGTCTGTCTGTTTATTCCGGCTAATCTCTGAAACGGCTGATGTTATAAGGAGTAACTTAGGCTACTTTTATTTTTGAAAAAATTGTTCCTGCGGGAATTCCGATTTCCGAAACTCATGAAACTACTCTAAAACTCGTGAAACCGCGGGGCACAGCTATAATAAAAAAAATATATTATTATGTCGTGATATTTTACTAATGAACACACAATTTTTTAAGGAGAAAAAACAAAATTTTAAGAAATAAATTAAACCGATTTAACCGATTTAAAACGCAAAAATGCGTTAGGTACACTAAAAAGTTAAAAATAACAAAATACCGCTTTAATCCGAAAGACAAAAATGCACGTAATATCTATTGGCATGTGCTACCTATTGATCGTTCCTACCACATTGCAAGCGTGTGAGGGTGTCGTCGTGAACAAAACAACCCAAGTGACTTCGAAACGATCAATATGTAGCACACATTATACATAAACAAACATGTTGTTACCTACATAATATCTATACTCTTAAAGTGCGTACCGACATCCGTATGCAAATTACAATCCATGTTTTTCGAATGTAGTATCGTGGTGTGGATGGAATTCAACGGTTTCCGGATATGGTTGTCACCGCTCACATGCCACGCAACCGTACATATTATATGTATTAATAACGATATGTGTGCCGTTATAAGACTAAATGATTAGATATTAATTATATATAGAGAATTGTATCGCGAATTAACTCGTAAACATTTGTGAGAGTCCATATTTTCTGCAAGCGCTAGCCGGTGCCGCGGCCAATCGGCTCGGTGTTGTTGGTTGCTGACGAGGCGTGTCGGGCGCTGCGTCCCGCCCGTCACCCGTGCGCCCGGCTGCCTCGGCACGGCGCCGCGCACCGCTCGCCCGCTCGGGCCTCTCTCCGCAAAACAACACTTGTTGCGGAAATAGCGACGAAAAGCGTGTAGGTACTCGTAATGTTTTGCGTGACGCGGACGCTGCGCTCGGCGCGTTCACCTCGGGCGGCTGCTTTTCATCTTCATCGTGCACCGCGCCCCGCCGCCGGAACAAGCGATACGAGTTCCAATTACAAATTATTTTCAAAACAAATGGTTTCAGAAGCTTCGCTTGTTTCAAATTAATCGTTGGTAAAAATATTGCATTTTTTTACATCAATCGTAGGTATCAGAAATATGCCTAACATAACCTACCAACATGTTATTTTGTGTAAAACTGAACTACAAAACATTGTTTTACGTGTCAAACAAGTAGATAAGAAGCGTGCTCGCAGCGCGAGAAAATTAGCTGATACGCACGCGTGTCGCGTACTGATACTCAACGTAAAAACAGATTTTATGCGTAATTTTGTAAGGCAATAAATATAGGAGCCCTTGCAGAGATTAACCACCGCCACTATTCTTCTATCACTATACTACATATGTATTATAAAGTCCTCCTCCCCATCTGTCTGTTTGTTCGCGATAAACTAATGAACGAATTTTCATGCGGTTTCCACTTTTTAACAATAGATAGAGTGATTTAAGAGGAAGATTTATACGAATAGTTTATCCTCTAATTCTCGCGGGAAATCCGAACTTACCGCGGCTGAAACCGCGGGGGACAGCTAGTTTTATATATTTTAAGATATTTTATGAAATGTAGGGGAAAGGGTTCGTCGCCGTAGCTTGCGGAGCGACTGACTTGAAGAATTATCATTACAAATACATATATCTTCCAATCAATTTATTTTAATAGCAGATGATGCTAGTTTTACCTAGTAAAGGCGATTAAAACAAAAAAAATATATATCGGCGTTTCTACTGTATTCGATCATTTCGTCATACTGTCAATGCAGTCACGCATTTTTTTGAAATCTAGGAATGCGAAATCACAAATCTTATTTTAAAGTTAGGTAAACCGTAAAGGTAATACAAAAAACAACAAGTAAAACTCGGTGAAGTGTAGCATCGTCGTCTTAGGTTGGTATTGTTGATCGAAGTCTTAGCTATAAGGATATTTAAAAAATCTGACTTAAGTAACTAAGTACCTACGTATTTCCTGTTTAGAATTTGTATACCTACTTACTACAAATGAACAATTGTACAAAAAATTTGCCAAAAAGTTGCGAGGATTCGAGGCCAGTTGGAGAGTTTGTTTACGTTACTTGATGTATCTGGTTGAAGTCAGGGACTCGTTTGCTCACTGAATAATAAAGTTCAAAATGAGTAGATTTGAAAATGACTAACGACGGTCAACGACCGAAGTTCCAATGTATTACTAAGAAAACAAGCATGCATAAGAAACATAAATCGATTAGTATAAGATATAATATATATAGGTGTGCGAAGCAGCATCAAAACGGTCGCCAGGTAGGCGTATTAGGTTATATTTAAAATCACGTCTTTGTAATAGAATCAAATTAATTTTTTGAAGACTATACCTACCTATAGATAGGTACCTATCTATCTTGTTTATTCGTACTTAGTATGAATATGTAAAATCAAAGTCCGGCTTTTGTTAGGCTTGTCTAGCTGCCGCGCGAGTCGAAAGTCGGGTTGTTGTGTACGACTGTACGTGGTTAATGTGTAAATAATAAAAAAAAATCAATAAGTAAGTTTGTTTTTTTACCTATATTAAGAAATACTGTCCGGCTTTTAGAACATATTGTGTCAGACTTTAACAAAACTATTATTAGCTATTAAAAAAGGTATGTCCGGCTTTTAGGGTGAAATGTCTGGACAAATTAAGCGCCGATAGTCCGACTTTTGTGTTTTTGGATCTGGCAACCCTAGGCGCGCATCCGAAGTCAAGATACAAAATTCGCCAAGTTCTTGTCGGGATTTTTTGAGCGACGCTAAATCAACTGCCTCGGATTCTCTTCTCACGGACAGCAGCGTTGTTTACGGCAGATACTTATTGCGTTTCGTCGACGTACGGGTGTTGGTTGATTGTTTATTGAACTGAACTCAAATTTATCCACCACACTGCGAATAGTCATCTCGGTAGGACGATTATGGCGGTCGTAAAATGGGCGAAGCGCACGGAACGTTGCAACCGTTGCCCAAACAGAACCCATTTTGATAAAACAATATTATCATTTCGACGGCCCCAGGGAATAAACCGGTAATGTCAAAATTCGAATTTTACAGGATAAATAAAAAAGAAATAATTTTTCATTCATAACTTTTCTCAAAACAAGTTTAGGGGGTTAAGCCCCGTTTTTGTGATATATATAACGAGATGAATATATAACGAATAATATATGGTTCTGAGATGAAATAACAATTATGACTTAAAATGAATATACCTATTACCTACTTGTGGTTTTAGAAAAAAATCTGACCGATCTTGACTCGATCTTTCGTAATTTCAATAGAAAAATTCTAGAAAAAACTTACAAAGTGTATTTAGGCTCTAGACATCGAATCTGAAATGACATGAAGAACCCCGTTTATTCCCTGGGGGCGTCGATTTGCACGTGTTGTTGAATTACGCTATTATATCCGACTATGGTGATTTGGCAAAACAGTTTGAATAAATGATAGTCAATTTGACAGATGTACATAGCTTCAACGAGATGGCCGCTACCAACTGTCGAAGTTCGGAAGTCCATATTGGAAGACCCGATATTCGATAATAACAATCTTTATAATATTATATTATACTTAAAAATGACTTGCTCTTCGTTTGTCTCACTAAAACTCGAGAATGGCTGGACCGATTTGGCTAATTTTGATCTTGAAATATTTGTGGAACTCCAGTGGAGCTAGGATGCGCAATGTGATAAAATTTTATCGAGCCATTTTATCGATTCTCGTCGACATAATATATCGTTTTGTCTACCAGTGGTAAAAATGTTTAACCGAATCTAGTCTTAACTCAATACCCCACTACAGCACTTTTTTGCTTGGACGCCCACAAATATTTGTCGTGTCGACAATTTTATCTTTCGTTCGATAAACATATCATGTTGCGCATCCTAGCTCCGCAGGTAAGGTTAAACAAGTAAATTAGGCTACTTTGGAGTTCCTGCGAGAATTCCGAAACTCTAGTGACTCTAGACAGCTAGTGGATAATAAAATCAACTTACAAATAAGGTATGAAAGTTTAGAATGGTAATAATATTCTTCTAAATCTCTTATATGTATAATCACAGGAAAATTCGCTTTAAATTTACACGAATTATTATGTACTACCGATGGAATTCTACATAGGGTTACGAAAGGAAGGGGCTAAACGTGAAAACAACCCTGTGACACACTTCACACGGCTATTTAGAAATTAGGGCGTGGTATATTTAAACTCGAGCTGTGCGTCTATTTATTTCGTGGTATGAAATTAGAAGTGTAAACAGCTATAGGTAGTTACTATGCCACGTGTAGGTATGTAAATTTACTGTACCTACGCATCGCTCCACAGCGTGTCAGTTTGATCGTTATATCGATTGCATTAAATCTGTATTGTCAATTTTAGATAACAAGGGATAAAGTTCTATAATAATGTAAATAAAGCCTGTTGAACGTAATGAAAGTATTATTGCACTTATGAAACTGACAAATGTCACATAAATAATCTACGGATATCAAGTTTGTTTTGGATGAAATTTTTATAACTACAGAACCGATTCTAAAAATTCTTTAACTGATGAAGTTACCATTCTCGACAAACATTTAGTTAGAACTTATTTTTTTTTATTTCGTGAATCCATAGCAGCAATAATGCAAAATACTGTGTATTAGTAATATTATGTAATTAGTGAGTACAAATTTCATCTAAGAATATTTTATGTTGAATAATGTTTAGTGATTAAACTTTATCCTTAAAAATTGTTGATTTAACTAAGTTTAAAATATTACAGCAATGATTCTTAACATTTCACCAGGCATCTGTATAAATTAACCGAAAAAAAAAATCTAAATAAAATACGAACATTTTGTCTAGATACGTACTTTGGTTTGCTATCTTTAATATTTGGCACTGTATCGGAGCAGTGCAGCAAAAATATTTTCTTTTTAATCTATTAATTTAGACAGAACGCAATACAATGGCATTACGCGAGTATAGACGGCAGTGAGTTATTTTTATTCCTAGCCCCCTTTTTTCGATTTTTCCTCAATTAAAGCGTTAATTTTGATGAATACCATATTATTCGTATATCTAAAGTGGTAATTCTTAACGATACAACAATACAGACAATACAGTATGGCATTTATTATGTATGTGTAATGAATGGACGGATATTATATTGCGAATTGCGATAGGCAACACGGATCGACGCGTGAGCGCGATAGGTACAGATAACACAGCACAACAAGGCTATTTTTTATAAACTAATTTTTCACATGATCGAGACCTTGAAATAGCTTTTCGGCAATATTGGAATAACAAATCAAAAGAATAATAAATACTTAACGAGCGCAGCTGTTGGGTAACAATTCAAATGTTCTTCAGCGCGCGTTTTCATGAAGGAACCAGTTCTTTATCTCAATGCTGCTAAAGAATATAACGAAGAACTTTTTAAACTATACCTACTTTATAGGGTTTGCGGAACCGATCCTATTTCTAAGAACCGGGATTTTCGTTACTAGCCTTCAACGGAACCGGAAATTCCCGGTTTTTACGATACTTTCGGTACTTACTACCGAGTTTTAATACCACTGGGGCAGGATGAATTCAGTAAGTAACAGTGAGTTTATTCCCAATAGTCAGCGCTCCAGCGGGTGTAGAAAAATGTCCCAGTTGTCACCGCTGCACGCTGCACTGGAGATGTCCAGATTGTCCAGTCAATATAAATATCAGTAATTTTATAAGGAAAAAATAAGTTTATTCCCTGTAGTCACGGCCCCTTACGTCTCCAGTGGTTTAAAAATAAGAATTTTCGTAGAAATATCTCCCATGCTCCTTGTATAACTTGTAAAAGTCCCGTTAAAATTGGTCCATCCAGGACTGATGAAAATTTAAATAATGGTTTCTTTTTTATGTATGTACGTACCGTATCTACTATCTTTAAACGAACAATTCTTGTATATATATATATACTAGCTGTCCCCCGCGGTTTCACCCGCGGTAGTTTCGGAGTTCCCGCGGGAATTCCAAGATAAAAACTATCCTATCTTTTAAGTTGGACCATATTATAAATGGTTACAAAATTTTATCAAAATCCGTTCAGTAGTTTCGGAGTCCATCGCGGACAAACAACGTGACACGTGATTTATATATATTAAGATAAGATAAGATATATATATTCCGAGATTCAGATTCTTTTTTAACGGCTCTCACGATTTTCACGAAATTTAGTATGGAGGGGGTTTCGGGGGCGATTAATCGATCTAGCTAGGTTTCATTTTTAGAAAACGTCGTTTTATCCGTGTTTTCAGGCAATGAAAAATGAGTGTTTGTTTTTCTACTTAACAACAGATGGCGCTATACACAACGAGCGAAGCACGGTGACCCAGATATTATACTTTTATATGCATTTAGGGAAAAGCTGTTAATTTGTAATCACGGACACTTCAATTTTATTTATCTATAGGTATAGATGACAGACGATACGTCGAGAAATCATGATTCGCGCTTGACTGTGCTTTTAATGCGATGTGCGGTAGGTCGTGCTCTATCATGACTGCCGATTGTATGCGCCGCGCGTGCATACTCCGCGCAGCGCGCCAGTCGCGGTCGCGGCCGCTTCATTGTCACTCACGTACAAGTAGGTATTATTGCATCGCACATAGGGTTGCCAGGTCCAAAAACACAAAAGCCTGATATGAAGATTAATTTGGCCGGATATACCGTATATCCGGCCAAATTAATCTTCCTGTATATTACATTATTACATGTTATATCATACAGTGATACAAATGGATAATAGAAATAACAGAGAGAAATTTAATACTTATAATATCATTGACCCAGGTAATAAAAGCCGAACAGGCCGGACAGGCCGGACGAGAAAATATTTGGGCGGACGCGTCTGTAAAAACCCGAGCATGTCCGGCTAAAGATGAACACCTGGCAGCCCTAATCGCACATCGCATATCGCGTCGTATGCGTAACGCCGAGCAAAGAGCTCTCCAATCTCCATCCATTCGACTTCGAACGTTCGCTAATTTATTGAAGATAATTTTTTTGTAAATCTTTCACGATAATGCTTTTCTAAGACTCTATTTTTGGAATATTGACACAATTTCTTATTATAAATTTCATGCAAGTAGGTACCCTATTGAGTGCAGTTTTGTGTGCAGTGGAATCGTTGAATAAGGTAGATAGTACACAGTTCAACTGCGGCGTATCGGCGAGCTTACACGAGTCACGATTGAATTGTAGCGCTGATACCGCTGGCGCTCTACCACGTGTGGTAGGTCGCGGTTGGGTCGCGGCGGGCTACCTTATATTTTACCTATTAGTCCCCGAATGCTAGCTATGCCAGAAATGTGTCGATCATTTAATTTAATTGTTTTCCACCAACTCACTCAAAAATCTTCTTGTAAAAAAAGAAAACTTACAAATGGCACATCTTTATACTACACAACAAGACAGATATCAAAAAATATCAAGGTATCATAAAAAAAACCTATTAGGTATCATTATTTTGATTTTGTCTTCAAATGCGAAACATGAAATAAAACTGACTGACTAACGAATATGGCAAATAACTTAGTATAATAGTAGGCAAATATATGCACCCCCATACACCGACGCCAAGTGCGAAGTACTTGTGAGTCCCAGTTCGTAGTCCTATAAAAAAATTTTGACCACGATACCACGATCGAACTGTACTTATCTGTATTTAAATATCTGTGAAAGTAAAGATGTTTTCATTACTCATACTCGGAAAGTAGGTCTGAAGTTGCCTGAGAAGCGGGTTGAAAGTAACCCTTTTCAGCCCTAGGGAGAATCGCTTTCAACTGACAACTGTCAAATTATTAAAAAAAAACTAGGTCTATTTTCACATTTCTATTGAACCATCTTTCAACTTTCTATACAGCCAGCGCGATGTAAAATTGAAATAACGTAAAGTTTAAGTAGGTATTAATTAAAATAAAATTCACTCACTTTTTCTTAAGCTAATTCCTATTTATATTTTTTTTATTTTCTTTAATTAATACTTAATAATTAAAGAAAATATTTTTTTTAGGTCGCCACAATGTAAATAAAAAATACTGGCTGAATAGCTAGCCGGCCAAAGAAAAAGAAATAGGTGGGAAAGCGTCAAGCGACTATCCGATCTTCACTCATTTTTTCTTTAGCTAATTCCTATTTTTATTTTGACTTTCCTTTCATTCGTAATGAAAAGCACAGTGTTACCCTCGGGAGAAAGACTTATTTAGTCCCTCGATCTATTAGCGCCCTCGCTACGCTCGGGCGCCAAACCCCGTCTCGGGACTAAATAAGTTACTTTCACCCCTAGGATAACAATGTACTATTACGTGTGTACTTCAACCAGGGTACATATTTTTTTTAATCATTATGTATCGGGCAGCATTTTTGACAGTTGACGTTTTTTTGCCGTGTACCAGGTACCTATATGCATTTCGTTCTAAAATTCCCCGTGCTGCGCTGCAGGTGCGTTCCAGACCAGCGACAGTTTATATAAAAAAGCGCGACGGTTAAATTAGGGCTTATTAACTTAAAATATAGTATTTCTCGTACTATATAATTTTTCTATAATATATAGTACAATTGACTGAAATAGTACGATACTATATAATATAGTACGGGTGGCAACCCTAACTTCAACCCACCCTTAGGTTTAAACCCGATAAAAGCCTGTAAACGTCCAACCCAAGCACCGGGTTAAAACCGGGTTGATTGCCCACCTTATTTCTTTCCAGAAATCGGTGGATTTTTGTTGTATTGATCTTGACTATTCCTGTTATTTGTTGTGTTGTTTTAAATTCTCTTATAATAATAATGATCGATAAACAACGATGAGTATAAAATACACATATTACGTTATCGAAAGTAATCAAGATAAAATACTATCGATCGAATACCACTTTTATTAGGAGATGAAACTAGCGCCATTCGCTATAAAAAAATCTTCTAGGATATTTTATTTAATAAACAAAATTTTAACAAAAAAATTAAAACCGACTTCCAAAAACAAAACTAAAAAAGCTAAAAATAACAAAATACCGATTTAATCCAAAAGACAAAAACACACGTAATATTATTATTGGTTTGTGCTACCACTGCTCGGTTTAAATTCGGTGACAAGCCCGCTGCCGCGCTGGTGTCTGCCCACTTAGGTTGTTTTGCTCACGAAGAGCTGGTGGCGGGAGTCGACTTAGCCTATCTACGCCCTCCATATTTGGCTTGTCACCGACTTCATACCGATCAGCGCTAATTAATTTACATTACGTAGATGTGGCCAACATTTTAACGGGTTAACTTACTAACGGCATTACTGATGACGTTAAACGTTATGCGATAGCTCGGGTGTCGGTTTTTTGTACACATCAAAGGGTATTAGCGCGTTATTTAGCGCACTAAGCGGTGTTGGCTACATAACGCCTTCTCATTCTGCGTGGCGCACGCGCGGAGCAAGACCGTATTTACTTTGTTTTGGCGGGAACAATAAAAATACGACAATGGAATGGTATAACGAAAAAGCGTTGCAGTTTTTAGATTTGCTACAAATAAAAAAAAACAGCTGTTTGAAGCTTCGACCTCCATTTTGTGTTAACTCATTATTTCACTAGAAATTAACGCTTAACGGCACGTTGCAAACTAAATGTAGCCAACACGTATTTTAATGCCTTAATTAACGCGTAGTTGGACATTGACATCAACGTTAACGTTAACGCAGGTGGAGCAGTAGCATAATACTAACTAGCTAATGCCATCACACAGTGCATTAAGTTCATTTTTATGACATCAGCGTAAGACTGTCTATATGATATTGATAGTGAATTATCGAAAAATAATGCATTAAATTGTTCACAATCGCGTGATTTTTATATTATGAACTGGTGATATTCACAATATAATATAGGTAATGAGAATTCAAATATACTTTATTGCCTAATAAAACACACACTAATAAAATTAGACAAATAAGAGAAGATATTATTACTGTCCCGTGGTTTCACCCGCGTGAAACGTTTTTACATAATTATGTAACAACTTTTTTCCCGACATCCGATTTGAATGAAGCAAAGCCTATAAATATGTAGCTCTAGGCTAAACTTAATCTACATGTGAAAACCGCATGACAATCCGTTCAGTAGATTCCGAGAATTCCGAAATTATCGTGAACAGACAGACAGACAGAAAATAATTTTAAAAACTCTTTTATTGTGGTTGGTTACTCTTCTTTTATTGCCCCCTGTCAATTTTTGTTAAAAATATTTAATGTACAAAATCGCGGATTCTACTGTTTTATTATATATTATAGAAGATAATGACTGTACTTTCTGTGACACAGCTTATAAAATCGGTAACACCGCGTACGTGTACCTGTTCATACAGAAGAGTGTAAAAAGATATTTTTAGCAGCAAAGTGTAACAACTTATATAAATATTGGTACTGATAATGATAACAGAGCCAAAAGTCAAAGAGACCCGTAGGTGTCGTGGAGATAGTTCGAAGAAGTCGTCAACATCGCATGTGAAGGTCATCAATGCGTTTACACTTTTATTTTCTGGTTTTTAAATAGGTACCTACTTATTATATTTTACAGGGTGGCCGGAGAAGTCACGTCCGAAAGTAAATTTGAGACGTCTATAAATTAAAGGGTATCCAAATCATCCCTATGTATGAGCTGCATTTTTTTACAATATTAGGGTTCAATTCAATTTACAGAATACAGAAGATCAATATTAGTGACACCGACGAGTCATCAATTTTTGTAGTACACCCGCACTTACGATAGTGAGTCAGTACTCAGCTAAAAAATACTCTGATTGTTCGGTATCGTTGGTGTTTATGATTCGATGCACGTGTAAATAAAATCCATAATTACTATCTAAGGTAGGTCATCATATTATTACGAATGTATGGAAACTAAAAATATTGCAAACGAGGGCGCGATAACCTTTTTGAATGCGAAACAAAATATCGCTGTTTGTTTCAGAAATCAATGGCGGTCGCGCGCTTGTAAATAAATTTTCAAATGCCTGTAAAACTAGCAATAATATACTAGTCGGTGGGTAACCTATATCAAGACTCTTGGAAGAGAATATATGTCTACGTATTCTGATCGTGATTTTAATAAATTCTTGGTCCATGAAAACAATCTGAAGACAGATACGAAAAACAGTGTAAATACTTGCTTCCGTGTAAACCGTACCGTGTAAAAAATTGCTTCTAGCAATAAGGCCGGTTTTTTACAATGTTTATATAATGAATATATATTTATATAACATATGTATATAAATATGTGCTGCGCTGTGCCCCGCGGTTTCACCCGCGTGAGTTTCAGAAGCTCCAACATCAGCTAATTAGCGGTTAAAGTCACGTCAAAATTGGTGGAACTGTGTCAGAGATTCGCCCGAGTGATTTTCGGAATTCCCGCAGGAACTCCAAACTTCTTTTATTCTTCTTCTCCATACAATAACAAACACAAAAAAATTGTTAGCGAAATTGGTCCAGCCGTTCACGCGTGATGCCGTGACCAAGGGAAATAGGGATTCATTTTTATATGTATACATAGCTGTGCCCCGCGGTTTCACCCGCGGTAATTTCGGGTTCCCGCGGGAATTCCGGGATAACAATACCCTATGTCCTTATCTGTACTCTTGACAATTATCACTTACTACTAAGTTTACAAAAACCGGTGACTCCCAACACGGGCGTAAGCTTACTGGGAGCTCCTGCCACTAGTTTTTAAGCAAACATGAAAGAAAAAATAAATCCGAAAAGAAATCCGTTCAGCCGTTTTTGCATGATTGAGTAACAAACATCCACACTTTCACATAAATAATATTACTTAGTAGGATTATCAGAGTGTGTAAAAAATGTTTGGTGCAATAAAGTATAATATATTGTATTGTAAAAATACATCTTTGCACCTTTAGGCTAAGCACACACGAGTGGTTAAACAGGCGCCTCGATGCCTCATACGGCGATGTAAGTACTTATATTATGAGCGTGCATATTTTGCAGCAGTTTGCCATAAGATAAATGGAGGCAGCTATTTGACCACCCGCACACACCGATCTAAGGGTTTCTTTTTAAACTTGGTATTTAATCCTATAAGTTGGCTAACCTGTTCAATGCAAACAAAACATTATTTACATAATATTTGCTTCCGCTTGTTCTTGTGACTTGTCTAGAAGTATATAGATGAGTTTTGTAATAAAAATGAATACCTATTTCCCTTGGTCAAGGCATCACGCGCGTAATTTAGCTAATTATTTTTTTGTTGTGTTTGATATTGTAAGGAGGTTCTTCTGAAAGAAGTTATTTGGAGTTCCTACAGGAATTCCAAAACTCACGCGGGTGAATCAGAATCAGAAATTTATTTTATTTCGTAGGTTACTTGATAACTCTTGAAATAAATATGTCACAAATTACAATAAGAATTAAAATTTATCAATGTGTAATATTCTACAAATTGTACATTTACAATAAAATTATAAAATATTGGAATATAACTACATAAATCGATATAACTACATAAATAATTAAAGGCAGCTCAATCCCATGGGAATTTGTCATCTATATACATATATTCGGATACTGTATAGTTAGGGTTGCCACCTTTTTTTGGAAAAAATATAGTATTTTTCCGAAAATAGGTGCAAAATATAATACTTTTGGGAAATGCAGGGAAAAAAATAGTACATCTTATTTATTTTTAATCATTAGGTATGTATCGGGCAGCATTCGTCTGTAAATTATTGCCAGTTTGACAGTTGACGTTTTGTTGTCGCGTATGCGTTTCGTTCTGAAATTCCCCCCGTGCTGCGCTGCGGGTGCGTTCCAGACCAGTCACATGCAGTTAATATAAAAAGGGTGAAAGTTGAATTAGGGATAAAAATATAGTATTTTTCGTACTATATTACTGTTCTATAATATATAGTACAATTGACTGAAATATAGTACGATACTATATAATATAGTACAGGTGGCAGCCCTATGTATAGTAAGCTTTATTGCAGTTTTTGCTTTATCATAGTTTTAAATTTTTTCATCGTTAAATTTCCGAAACATGCATCTTCGAAACGGTTGGACTCATTTGACCGGACTTTCACTGCTAATTAGCTGATGTTATAAAAAATAAATTAGGCTACTTTGGAGTTCCTGCGGGCATTCCGAAATTCACGCGGTTGAAACTGCGGGGTACAGCTAGTTTTTAGATCAATGCCAATGTCAGGAATGTGTGAAGTTGACCCTCTTCATCTTGACCTTTTGATATAAAATACAGACTTTCAACAAGGTTCCATTATTTATTATGTTTAATATAACTTGCACTTGTGGGGCACAGCTCACTAGCTTATTATACACTTATAATAGCTTTGGAAAGAAAAGTTCATTCTAAAGTCACTGAGAAAAAAGTCTTCAAATAAGTTCGCAGGTCTTAAGTAATCTTTCACGTTTTAGGGTTCCTTACCCAAAGGGTAAAACGTCCGTCCGTCCGTCTGTTGTCCGTCTGTCACCATGAACTGCGATAGTTAGTTGAAATTTTCACAGATGATGTATTTCTGTTGCCGCTATAAGTTGTTATATAAATTCTACAAAACAGAATAAAAGAAATATTTAAGGGGGCTCCCGTACAACAAGCGTGATTCTTTTTCCGATTTTATAGAGAACCCTTCGTGCGCGAGTTCGACTCGCACTTGGCCGGTCTTACGCTCTAGGTATTTTCTTTTCCGTATTTATAGGTGTTTACCATCATAGTTCAATATAAGCTTATCGATAAAACAATTGGACAAGGTTTTGTAATCAAATGAAAAGTGATGTTTAATAACTGCATGTTGTATAGTAAACTGTTTAGTACCTACTTTGTTTAAACGATGCCGCGATGCATAAAACTTTGTGTTGGTTACTTACTTTTATCTTTTTATTGACTACAACATAAAAATTACTTGCATTACAAAAATAAGTAAAAAAAATATCAAAACATTTAACACAAAACTAAAAAGCTAAAAATAACAAAATACCGATTTAATCCAAAAGACAAAAACACACGTAATATTATTATTGGTTTGTGCTACCACCGATCGGTTTGAATTCGGTGACAAGCCCGCTGGTGTCTGCCCACTTGGGTTGTTCTGCTCACGAAGAGCTGGTGGCGGGAATGGACTTAGCCCATTTACCCCCTCCATATTTAGCTTGTCACCTACTTGATACCGTTCAGTGGTAGCACAAACCAATAATAATATTACGTGTGTTTTTGTCTTTTGGATTAAATCGGTATTTTGTTATTTTTAGCTTTTTAGTTGTGTTTTTGGAAGTAGATTTTAATTTTTTTGTTAATTTTTTTTTTTATTTCTCGCTTTTAAGTGACTTCAGTTCGTAATTTCTTTTTTTTTAATTTTGTTTATTTATTGCGTGACTTAGTTCGTAATTTCTCTATGTTGCAATCGCCTAATGTCAACTGCTCATCACCTTTTACAAAATATTGCTTTTCCCGACGCAGAGACGTTAATTTTTGAGGAGTTTTCCTAGTACATCACCATCATTTCCACTTCACCATATACATTGTGACGAGCATAAATTGTTTAGAAACCATATTAAAGTTAACGAATCGGAAACCGTGAAATACCTATTATTGAGTAGTTCCGATGACCATCAGTGGTCTTTATCATCAGTTCCACTTCTTCAAATTTTGCTTTCCGAAAGCAAATAAACGATTTATTATAAAAAATACAAAAATCGCTACAGGTGTACTTATAATTTTTGAAGAGTTCCCTCGATTACACCAAGATCCCATCATCAGATCCCGACTTGGTGGCAATGGGACCTAATTGGGAGTAGGTATACCCTTTCAAACAGAAAAAGACTTTTCCAAATCGGTTCAACCCTCTTCAAGTAATCGGTGAACATTTAACCTTTTGTTGTCCCTTGGCAACATGTTCTCCCAACTTTTTTTTGCCGTTTTAATTAATACAAATTACTTAATCTATACTTTAATATTATAAAGAGTTAAAGTTTGTGAGTTTGTGACTTTGTAGGGGCAATCTGTGGATCTATCTACTGAACCGATTTTGAAAATTATTTCACTTATTGGCAGCTACGGTAGTCCTGAGTGACATAGGGTACTTTTTATCCCGAAATTCCCACGGGAACTCCGGAATTACCGCGGGTGAAACCGCAGGTTACAGCTAGTACGTAATTTTTTTTAAACATCAATACGGAGAATGTTGATAATTTTCAAGGAATATCTCAGAAGATTTTGAAGTTTCGAAGGGTATCGAAATCGTACTGGAATAATAATATTATAATCTGGATTAACAAATCTATAGACTACTTGTTATAGCGGAAAAATAATAAATACCTTATTCCCACGATAAACAGCGTGCGAAGTGGGGCGGAAAACTAGTCATATAAACATATTTAATTTTTCATCACTAGTTTATTGTAATTATTATTATGGGAAATGTTTAAACCATGAGAACAGAATTCTTTATTTAATTCGCACCTAATATTATTTAAAGAAAAGTCTAATTACATACTATCTCTACTATCACATAGGTATCTATGTAATTTAACGACTAATTATATCGATAATTCACCCGCAAGTCGCAACTTTGGCGGTTGTGTTTTCGACGATAGCTCAAAACAACAACAAGGTCAACAAACGTTACGTCACGTGTTTATCAACCGAGCGCGGTGTCGGTTTTGTTGTGGAAAATCGCAAAAATTGCTCTTCACTGATAACGTAAGTTACAAATAGGTAGGCAAATGCTTCAATATGTTTAATTTCTCTCATAATAATTTCTTTCATATTTTATTGCGTAGCGTAGGTACCTAAACTACCATAGAATTAAAAAGTCCCACAAAAACCGAACAAACAAAATATATTTTCCACCTCGCATCTATAAAAGAACTGTGAAATATTAAACCGGTGTAATAGTTTCACAGAAATCAACAAGAGCGATAACATTTTGTTGACATAGTACGCGTACAAAATTAGATATCGGCACACATTACACGGGCGAGTGAATTTCGACTCCGTTCACAAGATAGCGCGGGCCGCCTCTCCTGACGCGGCCTCACCGCCCGCGCCCCGCGCCGCCCCCGCCGAGCCGCAGCCAGCACCACAAACAAACATGTTCATATCGGAGGAGTCGACGCGCAATCTAAGGCCTCCACCACACTCATTTGCAAAAAACAAACCATCAGTATAACGGTTTTAAACACCTAATAATCGCGCTGTTCGCAAAAGAAAACAAAGAGATTGATAAATTGCAACCGGTTCGAAAAGAATATTATTCGAATAGAGTAGGTATTGTATATTATGTATACTTTATTTAAGATAAATGTATACACCTGTCACGTCACGCCGAAACCCCGTAGAGCCCCACGGCAGCGGGTGTCTTACGCGTGTATCTCACTCAGGTTCACTATGACCATAACTCGACTGTTTTCCCTTGTGCTCATAGAATTTTCACTTTAACAAAATACATTTACAACCTGTCTTATGGTATACAGAATCTTTACTAATGTTATAAATGCGAAAGTGAGTTTGTTTGTTTGTTACGCTTTCACGCCTCAACGGATCATCAAGACATTTTTCATAAACGTTATCAGGGGTACAGAGAAGGACATAGAGTACTTTTTATCCTGAAATTCCCAAGGGAACTCTGAAATTACCGCAGGTAAAACCACGGGAAACACCTGGTTTTAATATTTTGGCACCTGGAGCGTTTCAGATTATAGAGCGTTTTAGATTAGTCATAGTGAATAATGATCATAGATGGATAGGGACGTCGAAGCCCTACGGCCCAGGGCAGTGGCTACCAAGAGCAACGGCCTCGCCAGTTTCCAACAACGTACAACGGCACTATTAGATCGTACAGTTCACACGTGAACCCTTGAATTGTGAGACGCGTCGCGTCGTCTAGGTTAATTATAAAAACGTACACTCATAACAAATTGAAGAGGGTACGTAGGTAGGTACAAAAATATTTCACGCAACACAACAACATTGATCAAAGCGCACGTAATATTATATAAACGTGCATTAAAAAAATTTAATTCCTATACTAATATTATAAATGCGAAAGTAACTCTGTCTGTCTGTCTGTTACGCTTTCACGCCCGGTCAACCGATCATCACGAAATTTTGCATGCACTTTGTCAGGAGTACAGAAAAGGATATAAGGTACATTTTATCCCGGAATTCCCGCGGGAAATCTACAATTAACGCAAGTGAAACTGGATTAAATTTTGAATACTAACACGTTTTCAGGGGTACAGAAAGGATATATGGGGAACTTTTATTCCGGAATTTCCGCCTTTTAAATTAACGCGAGTGAAACCGCTGGGAACCGTTAGTATACAATAGATCAAGTATGATTTTACACAGTCAGTGTGATGAAAATTTTTGATAGTTACTTTTTATTTTAAACTACCTAGCTGTCCCGCGCGGTTTCACCCGCGATGATTTCGCAGTTCCCGCTGAATTGTTCCATACAAACTTTGCCTCTTTTTTCACGTAGAATTTCGGAAAATCCTTTCTTATCGGACCTACGTCATACCTTTGTCCTTTGACACACCCTCCAAGTTTCAGGTCTACGATCAGCGGTTTAGGCTGTGCGTTGATCCATCAGTCATGTCATTCAGGACAAAGCATTATATGTATAGACTAGCTGTCCCGCGCGGTTTCACTCGCGATAATTCCGAAGTTCTCGCGGAATTGCTCCGTACAAAATTTGCAACCCCTTTTCATCCCCTTAGGGGTTGAATTTTCAAAAATCCTTTCTTATCGGATGCCTAAGTCATACAAAGAACAAACCCACCAAGTTTCAGGTCTCTACGATCAGCGGTTTAGGCTGTGCGTTGATCCATCAGTCATTCAGGACAAAGCATTTTATATGTATAGATTATTATTTATTAATTATTTATGTATGATAATAATAGTATATTTTTGCAACTTTCGGAATAATAACGGCTTGCACTTTGTGATTATCACAGATGGCCTGATAGTCCTGTTCGCCGACGACACGACTGTCGTTGTATGCGTTCCAAGCCTCCAACGTATGTTATGTACTCAACGAGAAAATTGAAAAGTTGCGCTTGCAATTGCAGCAGTGGTTCACATGTAATGGCCTTATATTCAATTTAACAAAATCAAACGTAATACTTTTTTTCTGGAAGACTAGTGCCACGATCTATTTGCATAAAATAGCTTCATTCCGGTATCAAACTATTGTAAATTTCTTGGATTTACGCTGGACAACAATTTAAATTGGATGTTACACGCTCAGACCTTATGTGACAGCCTAAGTAGTGCAGCCTATGCAATGCGAAAACTTAGGCCACTATCTTGGACAGTGTGCGCTAAAATAGACATATTTCGCACATTTTCATTTCCTGCATTCGTTCGTACGGCGCAATCCTTTGGGGTAACTCAACGGATTCGAAACGTGTGTTCGTGTAACAAAAGTGAGCAATAAGAATACTCTCCTCGGTTAAACCAGGACATTCGTGTAAAACCCGCATAAAATAATGACATTATATTCGTTGTACTTGTTTCAAATTATTATGTACGTATGACAAAATCTCCAATGTTTTCATCGTGCATCGCAGGCAAGGTAACGAAGGACGACTTAAGGTATTGCCGCGTCGCAATAAACTCGCTACAAAAAACCCTCGCGTTATCGGTCCCACGTATTACGAACACCTCCCTGCGGCGGATATCCGTGATGAAAACAATGATGAAACATTTAGTCTCCGACTGAAAAACGATTTGTTGGATAACGTACTTGTACTCTGTTGACGATTTTCTGAAAATGAAGTTTGGTTAGTTACATTGTGTATACTTTTATTTATTGTTTTTTATATTACGTAATTCTCTAATCTAAATTTTTTGACATGTACCTATTATTTGAATTGACATACCTATTGTTTCTATGTTTATTCAATTGTAAATATAAAACGAAGTGATTACCTTCTCTCTGTGTAAATGAAGATCCTTTTCACGAATAACACTGTGTATATAATGTATATACTGTTATTAATGTTAAAGCGAAAAAAATCTAATCTACCTATTTATAGAATCTTGATAAATAACAAGCATTCTGTGTTAAAAATAGAGGCTATTTTGGATATTTTTTCTAACGAGAAAATTTATTGCAATCGTATACGCTATATTAACATAATGTCCGAAAATATAAATGTTAGAGATTATTTATAAATAAAAAATTATACTACCTAGTTAAGAAATGTCCAAACATGAAAATATATATTTGTCATAAATACACACAATTTATAAATTTTCTACGAATATTTTAGTCCGAAATCTACAAAAGCCTGTGCCCTAATTTATGGGGCTTTTAAGAACTGATTTTAATACGAAGCCTTTCAGAACTAGTTTTAACTTAATGCTTATTGAATTCCACAGAAAAAGAACTACAGATAATTTCCAATGGTCACAATATCATAGGCATAAGAAATAAGGCGTACTTTCGTAAATACTTGTACAATTTTTGCCTCTCAGCGTGACTGTCTATCATAAAATATCTAACATAAAATTGGAAATTTCAACAATTTTAACCCCTAGATGTGACACTAAAACCGACTCCAAAAAAGGTTTCTTTTCAAACAAAGAAACAAATATTCTTTATTGTCACCAAAAACATAAATATAAAAAAATACATGGTGGGAAATACATTCAACAAAGGGCGGCCTTATTGCTTAAAAGCAATTTCCTCCAGGCAACGTCCTTACGCATTATTTTTTTCAGTAACTACTCTCAACCATTTCGTCCTTACGCATTATTTTTTTCAGTAACTACTCACAACCAATTTTACGATTCTTAAACTAAAATAAATTTAAGTTTTTATTTTATTCATAACTTCAGTTCATAACGTATTGAATACGGTTTAACTGATGACCGATGGTTGGTATGCAAAATCCCTTAATCCTTAATATTATAAATGCGAATGTGAGTATGTTTGTTTGTTTGTAACGCTTCCACGTTTTATTTACCACCGATCATCCCCGCAGGAACTTCGAATTTCGCGGGTGAAGCCGCGGAGACCAGCTAGCGCATTATAATAATATCACTTCAAAAACATCTTGATCTCACACTAAGCTTTACGCTTATTTCGTGGAAACCAAGCCACGCTACTAATATATATCATAACATATATTAGACTACCTGTCCCCGCGGTTTCACCCGCGGTAATTTCGGAGTTCCCGGTAGAATTCCGAAATAAACTGTACGTCTAAACGTTCCTCTTGAATCTCTCTGACGAAAACCGCATTAAAATCAATTGCGTAGTTTAAAAGATCTAAGCGTCCAGACGGCGGGCAGCATGCAAGATAACTAGGGTTTTGATTAGGCACTTCTTTAATATTTGTTTATTATTTTTGTGTGTTGTGCAGAAATAAATGTTATTCTATTCTATTCTAAAACATGCCTAGACTGGAAAGTGGAATAATAACTAACTTCCAGGCGCCACCTCGAGTCTTTCGACGGGCGGCGAAAGGGCGGCGTGTGCGCAGGTCGCCAGCACCAGCAGCGCAAGCGCCGGCCCCGTGCCGCGCGCGAAACCCATCACACCGCGCCGTGCACAGCACACACTGTCCGCATGACCACCGCTACTGTAACAATCGATAAATCCTTAATATTATAAATGCAAATTTTATACATCAATTAGGATCTGTTTGTTTGTTATACTTTCACACAAATGAATCGCCGAAATGTATACGTGATCGCCTATCTTCCAAACGACTGCACCGATAATTCTTTTTTTAATACAGTTGCTCAAAAAGTAGCGTATTGCAGGGACGTATAGCGTTCGGGATGTGGACTATTACATACTTGAGCTTTTTCTTTACCTTTTCCGAACTCGTGCGTTCTCTTTCTCAACTGTCAAAATAATGTCTATTAAAAAGAAAAAACCAACCACGAAGTTTTTACTAAAAACAATTCATAGAGGTTTTTATGATTCAAGCAAATATTTCTAAAAAATAGTTACTAATTTGTTTCAATATCAGATTTAGTGATTTGATTCAATGAGTTAGGTTAGGTTTCATTTCATTTCATCTCATTAAATTTCATTTTCATTTCATATCAATAAAAAAATTCTACTGAAGACTTGACTGTATGAGCATAGTTCCCTTTGCCTACGCGGAATGGGTGACGAAAACAAAAAAAATCTCTGCTTATATTCTTCTACGTTTGGCGCCATTTTCCAAAAATGTTTTTAGTTAGTTAGTTGAGTTTATTGTGTTTATATTATTTTATTACTTAAATTGCTTAATTTTTTCGTAACTGTATTAAATACTTGTTCAGTACACGTATGGAACCGTCATTGCAAAGAGTCTGTCCGAGTCAGACTGTCAGTGTCAACCCTCACCTTCGGCTGCGCCTCGACTGGGGTAGACATTTGTCGGAACTCTTTGCAATGACAGGCTTTCCGCACTCATAATGAAATATACTATATTTTTGTGTTCATTATTGTCACAAGGTTTCTACAAAACTTGATATAAAAGCAGTTTGGAGTTCCTGCGGAAATTCCGGAACTAACACGGGTTAAACTCCGAAACGGTTGGACCAATTTCGACGGGACTTTCACTGCTAATTAGCTTATGTTAGTTATAAAGAGTAAATTAGGCTACTTTGGAGTGTCTGCGGGAATTTCGAAACTCACGCGGGTGAAACAGCGGTGGGCACAGCTGGTTTAATATATTTATCCCACAATTCTCGCAGGAACTCCGAATTTAACATGAGTGAACCCCCAAGCGGGTTCACCCAGCTAGCTACACAACAGCTAGTAAATAATAAATAAGGGCAACAACAATGGACACAAAAGTGTTGCCTGCAAGATAGTAAGTGTACATTATCATAAAAGGATAATACCTATTATGTAATTTCAAACGAGGGAATGCCCAAGAAATGAAATTTTGCACACTTGCGCAAAGTATTCACGTATATCACGAGAAAACTACAATAGGGTACTTGCATGAATTTTTTTTTTCAGTCTATTTTACAGATATATGGCGTACTTAAACAAAGCAAGAAAAAGAAAAAATATATATGCATAAATTAATTAAATAGAGCGTTTCAAAGTTCGTACTTTAGACCTTACCGCCGAAACGCGGAATGACGTCACTTGTTCAAAATTACGCCTTATTAATCTGTGATAGAAATGTCACTGTCGTTTTGACAGGGTCATGTGACACTGACAGACAGATAACTTCAATATTCAAAAACGAAATTAAGGTTGAACTGTGTCGATTTACTTCCAAAAGTTCCAGTAAAGAATCGAAATGCATCTTACCGATGCATTTTAAAGTAAAAAACTTCAGAAAATGGAAAATATGCGTTGTCTGTATGCAGTGCACTTAGTTTCTTTTGCGAAGTTAAGGTTAAACTGTTTTGAGTAACTTCCGATGCATTTTAAAGTAAAAACTTCAGAAAAAGGAAAATATGTTTTGACTGAATGCACCTAGTTTCTTTGCCTTCCCTGAAAGAGGTAAATGTTTCCTAAAAAAATAAAAGTGACGATATGTGCCAAGCTTGGTTGTGATTGGTGTTTCGTTGCAACGTTCCGTTTCACAAAATTAAAAGTGGAATATTTTGGAAACTATTGAATTTTTTTTAGTAAATCTTTCACGATAACGCTTTTCTAAGGCTCTATTTTTGAAATATTGACATAATTTCTTATTATAAATTTCATGCAAGTACCCTATTGTAAGTAGATTTGGAATTTTGAAGTTTTCACACTAATCTGTTCACGGATAAAAAAGGTATGACAATTAAACTGAAAAGTTTATTTATTAGTAACTATTTACGTATAATATTTCAAAATTATTTATTTAGTTAATCCTAAATTTATATTTATGGAAACTATAAGTAGGTAAGTACCTACATTTAACTATGACTAAACTACGATATAAAAATAAAATCAATCAGCTACATCGTTTCTCTTTGTGAGTTTTGTGACATGGAAAAGTGACGTTTTTAATCCGTTTAAAATTAGATAAGTTCTGCCTCTGGGCCATATTGTTATTTGTAGTGGTTATTGTCGGTTGGAAGTGGCCCGGCGCACGCGTTCGCATCTACGGCCATCCCGTTTTATCATAGGGAGGTTTAACCGTAAACCTTACTAACTATAGTTATTTTGTCTTTCCTGTCCCCTTAGCCAATTTGACAATCTATAATCGTCAACATTGTGGTAACAGTCATAGTGTTGTTCCATAACAGCCGAAGTATGGTCCTTCAATGTATCATGTACTGTGGAATATTGTTGAATAAATAAAAAATTAAAGAACTATTATTTATGTTACTTTCGTTTATTATTATAAATATATCTACGCCAAATACTATTACGAAAAAGGAAAAGTTTGCTTGTTTGTTCGTAGAGTAGGAGTATCTTTGTAACCACTAAATCGATTCAAAAAAAACACTGATTAGGAAGCTACCGTATCCCTGAGTATCATAGGATAATTTTGTCCCGGAACCAAGAGTTCTATAACTAGCTTTCCCCGCGGTTTTGACTGGCATGAGTTTCAGGATTCCCTTCAGAAACTATTCGTGACACCGGGATGAAAAGTAACCTAAATGTTATATGTATACGTAAATCAGGACAAGCTACTTACTTCCTACTTGAGTCTTAACTCATTCATTCAAATCAGGGGCGGGCGCGGGCGCAGTCTCACACAGACATACTTAACGATCGATATGATCTACTATCGATCATTCAGTTTGACGAAAAAAAAACCGCTTGCCGTGCCTCCCCCCCCCCCCCCCCCCCCCCCACAGTCCGGGAACTATACTTTTCCGTGCTGAAAGTATTATATTATATATCCTATTCTGGGATAGGTATATAGCAGCATTATATAGTTATGTACCTATAACAAATGTCTTTAAAATCCGTTCGACCGTTTCGGAGCTGAATGGTAACAAAAAACGCACCACCCACGGTTTGCATTTATAATTAAATTGTATGTCTTATCGCAGTTGATATGAAGCTTTAAAATCGATCATCAGTAAAATGTTGTTATTGACTCGTACAGTATAATACAAACACGGCAAGCCATGGGCATGGCGATCACGACGGCCGGGTCGGCGACCGCGTGACGCAGCACGCCATAGTATTTTGATAATAAATAATACAACAGCGCAACACAACGCGATCGATCATCCCCGGGCGAGTGCGGCGGCGCGCGCCGCCACCACCGGCGCGGCGCGCGGCGCCTCCGACGCAGACTAGACCGCTCCGCTCACTCCTCGCTACCCATAACATTCCACCCCCAAGGCTACGATTAATTATGACGTAGTATCATGCAAGACGAAAAAATATGTCGCAGTTTACATCTTCCTTAATTGTAATGAAATCGCAAAGGAGCAACGGATCAAGGTATACTCGTATGTGGGGCCCGTAGCATTACCCCGGCTACAATAATTTCCACGTGCTAACGCCTAATTGTAATGAAATCGCAAAGAAATTACGGATCAATTTGAATTTTTACTTTGCCATCCCAGGGGAAGTGTCAAAGGATATCTTAATCCCGGTACATGGTTTTTGAAGAAATTTTGAAATACGTTCGTGATGCGAAAATCCGCGGGCGCGTCTGAGTAAACGCTAAGAAAATAGTGTAGTAGACTATTTAAATGATACAGACGTTTGGAAATGAATTGTTCTATCCAATTACTATTTTTTGTTCTTCTAATTTATAAGTACGATCATTAAAAGACAGGCCTGCTTAGTTTCTTGTCAGTTCTTCTCAGCAGAGGACGTATTCCGAACTGACGGTAATTTATAGTTCTAAGAACCTGCTGACGATTATGTAACAACTAATCATAAGTAATAAATAACTTTTGAATTTAGAATTTTTGTCCACAAAAGTAACTCTTTTAGCATTTACAGGTTAGTGCTTAAAAATCTATGTTATTTTAAAAGGAACCCTTCTAGACTTCTTCAAAATCTATGCTATGCTTTCATCAGATTCTATGGACATCAGCGACAAACTGGTTAATCTCTCTTGAAGCATTGTACTTCTCAATTCATTTTTAATTCTTTTTAATTTGGAGAAGGAGCGTTCCCCACTACAGTTAGTTACCAAAAAAAGATTCTCAATGCGATTTCTACATACAAGCCTAACTTTTGAGGGCGAGTAGAATAGCTTCGCGCTTGTAAAAGCTAGTAAGTTGGTATTGTAGTCAGTAATTTAGGTTCGATTTCTTCGAATTATATAAGTTTTTTGGTAATAAATATTGGTTATCGTTTGGTGATCTGACAGGAACTAGGGGCTTTGTATTTGATCTGAAGGGCCCCTATCGATAGCGGGGCCCTAGCCGATTGCCCAAAGTGCCCACCGGGAAAAAGGGGTCAGTCTGTCGCGACATCACACGACACGACACGTTTCCGCCTTAAGTACGTGTCTGTCACCTTCCCCCAAACCTCTTCGAATATAATGCTACCTATTTTATTTAAAATCTTGTATTCCCGTTAACTTTCTTATAATTTTTATATTGGTCGAAACTGTTATAATTAGACAATTTTAGTACCTACCTACTTAATTTTAGAAAGTTCCTAATTTTTATAGATAATAATAATAATTCACTTATGAAAAAAAACATACATTGTAGCCTGGCAGTGGTAGAGATTGATTTTATGGAAAAACTAGCTGTTCCCCGCGGTTTCACCCGCGTTAATTTCGGAGATTCTGCGGGTATTCCGAGATAAAATAATTACTACCCTATTTTTTTCTCTGTCCCTTGACAACGTGTAGTATGCAAAATTTAATGCAGTTTCACCCGCGTCAATTTCGGAGTTTCCGTTGGAATTCCGAGATAAAAACTACCGTCTTTCTCTGTAGGTACCTCTGAAAACGTGTATTGCAAAATTTCATGATTGGCTCATCTAGATTTATTTTCAGGAGGGCCTGGCCCCGGACATGCCATGGCCGATACGAAATTCTGTAGTTACTAACATTAAGCTTCTTTGAAAAATAAATAATAATACTTGCGGGGGTCGCGGGTGCAGATTTTAAATATTAAGTCTATTTTGAATAGTCGTTTGAAGTTAGTTATCAGTATTATAGAATTTCGAATCAGTAGCCCAACAACCTGGGGTGGGGGCATTAGACCATCCTGGGGCATATTATATCAATGTAGTTAGTGCATAAAATCAGGTCGATTCATTGCTTAGCTTCGTTACCATTAACGATGTAAATTGTAAAGGCAAACAAGACAGTTCACAGTTTAACTTTATTGACGTCAAAAAGAGCATAATGTGGCTTACATTATGGGCCAAGTTTGAATAAAATATGATTTGACTTTGAGACAAAAATAAGCTTAATTAATACATTTCTTTACTGACTGTTTAGTTATATTTTCGTACACTTTGTGCATTGTGTAAAGACTGACAGAAGTATAGTATTTTTGCGTTCTATAGCGTAACTGCACCGTTTGCCGACCGGCCTACTCTATCCGACCATTTTGGTTTTTATTAGCTAAAACCTTTAAAATTTCGCGTGAAGGTTGTGTGACGATCACATTCAATTCAATAAGTCATCACACGTCAACCTGTCGAAACTTGTACAACATTCCGAATTCCGACCATTTTGGTCGTAAACAGGATTTTTGCACTTTGTAAATGAAGCTAATTACTTTTGTATAGATTGTTTTGTGAGTGGTTCGTATTCAGTTATTCATTCTATACACTATCCTTACATAATACACCTGTATGCGACCTATGCCAACTTTAATGGATTCTTTGTTATAAAAGCTTTATTTCACTAATATAGGGTTGGTCGGAATCAGGAGACACGATTTTTTCTCCATGTTCCTGTTTCCGTCCAACTCGAGTGCTTTTGGTTTTAGAGTGCTTGAGATGCATGTGTTTATTTCAGGTGCATCATCATGAATAAAAAAGAAATTAAAGTATTTGCAGAACATAGAAAAGCGCTTTGTAGCGTATTTATGCTCATCTTCTTCCCCCGTATGTCTTGTGACATCAGTGCATCAGCCTGTTAAATTATACAACATTCAAATAAATAAATATAGTTAGTTACGAAACTAATTAATGGTTCCTTAATAGTACGGACCGCCAAGAGGGGATTTGTGGATTAGCTAAAGCGCGTCAGATGAACATAAGGGGGGTACCTTGCACCATGTTGAGTACCTCCACCAAATATAGGCCCTCTACACTGGTGGGTGCATCTAGAATAACCGATCAGATTAGTAAAAAAAAATCGATAACTCGAAATACTCGAGCACGTCAGATTAAGATATGGTGGGTTAATTACATAGTGAGAAGTATGTATATGAATAATCTGACCATTTGAACGTGACGCAAGGGAGTTAGAGGATCACAAACTTGCAAAAAAAAAACGCAACTTCGACATTCTCGAGCGCAGTTGATTTATTTTTTATTTTAAAGTAAATAACTCAAGGATAGCGGGAAAAATATAATCTGCCGATTTTCATAAGCCGAAGAAACAAAAATCGTCTTCGAATCGAACGAGCAGCTGCAGTGAAACATGTACCTATTCATATCTCTGTCTTTCTTTCCCTTTTACTTTTTCTCTATCTCTCACTCTCTCGCACCGTCCTCACACTACTTTCCGTCGCCATAACGTCATCACAGTATATCACGGCGCTAAACGTGTCAAATTATAACTTTTTTTGGTCGGTTAAAATACATATTAAAATAAGTTAAGGTAAGTATTAATCAAAATCAAACTATAGGTTCACTTTTCACTTTAATGTAATTATATATATATTATATAATAAAGCTCATCACAAAACAACGCGTTCATGTTATTATATGTAAAACGCTCTGGCTTGTTTGTGCTTTAAAGTTAGTTTTGTGAATAATATTTTGTGAGCTTTTACATATTTCATAGAAATATAAAGTGTGTTTTTTGTGAACAAGAAATAGCTCATAAAGTTATTAAACTTACGTCAGAAATTAAAAAAAAAACATAATTTTTGTTTCTAGCAGTCAGATTAATAATATCCCTCAAAATTATTGTCAGATTTTAAGCCAACATAACTTGGACTGCAAGCTGAACCTTCTGTAAAATAATCTGACACGCTCGAGTATTTCAAAATTGAGATTTTTTTTTGCATTTTCAAAAATTCGCTACTACCTTGCGTCACCTCCAAATCGGCAGATTTTCGAAGGGGTGCATTTTTAAGGCTCACTTAACATCCCCTTTGAATATCTGACGCGCTCGAGTAATTTTTTTTTTCATTTTCTCCCCTTCCGGATGGCCACCCCCACCACGCAAATCGGCAGATGAATATATATTCGATATCAGAGACACCTTGGAGTATCTAAACTACAATATCTGACGCGCTCGAGTATTTCCATTTTACTATTTTTTTTTTACATTTTTGAAAGCCTGTAGAAGCTAAACCCACCGGTGAATGAAAAAATATCATATAACCTTATTTTGTTTATATCTCCTAATCTTCAAAACCCAATAGGTCCCAACGACGCTCGAGTGACTCCCGAATTAGCATCGGTATCTCCCGTACTATAATGATCTCATGAAAAACATTATTTATTTTTTTGTTATAGAGGATTTTTAAAAAGTCTAAGATCGTAGAGAAAAGAAAAACTGCTGAGTTCATAGAAAAGTGAACAGATTTTTTATAAATGTTTTTTTGAAATTGCAATTTCCTTTAGTAAATAGGGACATACTGTTAGAATTAGATACTTTTGTTATATCTGTGCCGATTTTATTTAATTGTTCGTCAAATGTCGACAATACTATTTCATATTCCTAATAAATCCTAACCATTATATAAAATGGTTGTTTTTTATACGAATTTCCACCATATTTTTAAGCCATAAGATTAGTTTTAGTAGGTGAGATATGGCTGGTCGGAATCTAGCTACCCAGTGGTCGGATACAAGGATGTTTGTAGTCAGTCGGTCGGAAAACGGTGCTTTCGGCTTATTTTCAGCCGTTACAGTATAATACCAAATATAGGAATAAAACAGTCATTATAAGCTACAATTATGTTTATTATTTAAAATTAAAGTAGGTATGTGATCTTTCAGAAAAGCTATATTTTTTATGAATACTTGAGTATTTTTTTTATATTTGGATGGATTTATTTTGCCATATCCATCAGTGGTCGGAATTCGGTGCCTTTGCGTTAGTTATAAATATATATGAAGAAATATTCAAAATATAGTATATCGTACGGTAGGAAACCCTACCGAGACCACTGTGAATCGACGACTTCTAAGTTTTGTTATTTTTTACATTATTAGTTTTAAAATTTAAATTGACACTTTCGTAAACTATCTGTATTGTTTCTTCAGCTTCGGGACTAGGTAGGTATTTGAGCGTCGCGTCGCATCGTGTTTAACTATCGAGTGGCTATCTGGTACCTACCTATCTACCACATAGTTGTTTACGCCAAGTCGCGGCCCACCAGGCGCCCCTCGCTCACTCGCTCTCCTACCACGTGGTAGACGAATGCGGGGCGGCGCCCCGCTGCGACCGATTGATATTTACGCGTGGTCACGTGGCTCTGTTATTACCTCGTACACTACCTCACCTGTCTCTACCTATGAGAAGATTACAACTACTTCAACTATGCTCAAAAATCTAAACTCAATTGTTTAACGATATCTTATTGGTATTTATTTGGTATTATTATATGAATGACCCGCTAAGAAGGTAGATACCTGAACTCGGCGCTTGCCGTGACTGAACGTTCCTCGCAATCCACACTTAAATACGCAATTATTAAAAATATAACACTTGAGTACAATGATTCACTTTGTCACAGCACTGAAAGATACCTATATTTTGGTAGGTACCTAATAATAACAACACTGTATTGTAAACACAACACGCGATAGAGAGCGAGACCGCAAATACGGCGCGCCGGACGACTACTATTAAGCAACGCATGCGATCTACTAAAGCACGCAGTGTGACCAACTTAAAAATAAAATTCCTACCAACTACGCTTTCATTGAAATACTCGAATAAAATGTTATTTCTATAATAAGTAAATAATAACTATCTTATTATTCTTTTTGCCATGAAATTAATTTATATTAATATTGTACAAACTCTTTGGCATAGGCGTATAAAGGAGGGGAGCTTAGGGGAGCAGCTGTATTCTATAATACTGATAACTAATTTCAGACGGCTCTTCCAAATAGACTTCTTATTTAAAAATTCGCACCCGCGACCCCCCGAGTATTATTATTTATTTTTCAACGAAGCTTGTTGTTGTTAGTACCTACAGAATTTTGCATCGGCCATAACATGTCAGGGGCCAGGTCCCCCTGAAAAATAACCCTAGATACGCCAATGTATTGCAATAAATTATTATTATTGTATTGTATTCTTTTGCTATTAAAAATAGTTGTTTCTGATATTATACTTATATCAGGAAAAAAGGGAATGCTTAACGATATAAAAACACGAGCGAAGTGACTGTTCTATGTCTACGACTTAGAATTGCCTTCTCGCACGTATAATATACAACGTTTAAGAAAGAATTGTGAGAGGAATTAATAAATTCAGATATACTAATTTCATTCAGGCGAAAAAAAAAATGGTTTCTCGCCATCACAGATAGACTCTCTGTGATGGCGAGAAACCAATGCAACACACAATATACGTGCGTAAGTCGGTAGTAGTTGTTGGTGTAACTGGTAACAGTTAACACGCAAAGGTGTAGATAACTGAAATAACCATAGGATTTGGATTTCAGCTAACAATTATTACAAACCAAGAAACAAGAATGGTCAATGAGCTGCTTAAAATTTGTGAGAGATAGTATGAGGTACAAAATGTGCAAAAGTACACACACTAAACTAAGTTTTCTAAAAGCTACCAGCTCGAGCTCCTAAATAATACGTGCAACTCAATGTATAACAAAATTGAAACCTTTTTGAGTCTTCTGAAGTTCCTAAATTTCTTTCTTCTTCTCTTCAATTATGGCAATCTATCGCGATTTATCGCATTTAATTCTGCCAATGTACGTACTTTTAGCAATCTATACTATCTATACTAATATTATAAAGAGCAAAAGTTTGTGAGTTTGTGTTGAACTCCGAATTTCCCGCGGGTAAAACCACGGGGGAACAGCTACCTCTGGATCTACTAAGCCGATTTTAAAAATCCTTTCACTTATAAGAAGCTACAGTGATCCTGAGTGACATAGGGTACTTTATATCCCGAGATTCCCGCGGGAACTCCGAAATTACCGCGGGGGTCAGCTTGTAAAATAATAAAAGTATTTACGCCAATGACAGTGTTAGATTGTTCTCCAAGATAAAACACGGTTCTCTCGAAAATCAGCTTGGAAAACAAAATGATTGCTATACGGCACTGAAAATATCGAATAAATAACGCGACAGTCCTCCACTCGCTACGACCTCCACCGGTCAACAACCCTAAATTTCTTTGATTTGATCTCGAAAGTTTATTCGTGTTATTACTTTAAATAATGTGATCTCTCTTTTTTTTTTAACTTGTAGAAAGTAGTTGGCAATACTGGAATGAGTCGAGCGAGTGACGAGTGGCGCGGCCGGCCGGCGCACGGCACGCGGCGTTCCCGCGTTGCTCTGCCCGCTGCCGACCGCCAGCCAGTGTATCGGCAGGCGAGAGGTGCCGTAGGGAGAATAACGATGCGTACGTAGGTAGCCATTTTTGGATCTCAAAATGCGACATACCACCCGTTTGAAAGATAGGTTCGAAAATCGAAACTAATGAATTTATGTGGAAATTAGAAACCCCAGTCATTTTTTTTAATATGCTTTGTAGTTTGTACCCATGACGCTACGCTATCTGCTGCTGTCTAAACGTCACTTGCTAAAAATATGGATAGAGTGATCTAGGAGGAAGGTTTATCTTTATACGTATAGTTTATCCTGAAAATTTCCGCAGGAACTCTGAAATTATCGCGAGTGAAACCGCGCGCGGGGGACAGCTAGTAGGTAGTTACTCCTACCTATTACCCTTTCCAATTCCATGTTTCATTCGATAGGTGGGTAAGTGTGATTCATTATTCTTATCGGTATCTCAGACGAAATAAAAATTCGTCTGAGATCGGTATTAGATTTTTTTTTTATAGTAAAATAAAAATAATTGATAGGTACCTACTTACCTAGTAAGAAATGTAAATAAAATAGGGTAAAAACTGTAAAAAGGTAGGTACTATGTTTTGCTTCTGCAGCTTTATTACCTAGTAGGTACCTAGTCTTGAGTAGGTAGGTATAGTTTTAAATTTAATATGGAACTTGATAAACGATCCTTTTATGCAGGTATCTCAGACCAAATAAAAACTAAAGACGGAACGCGTAGAACAAACAAGTGAAGCCCGGAAAAAGACACCACGCCGTGCACGTACACAGAAACACGCACACACTTACAAGAAAAAGACACCATACCTTAGTTTGAGCTTCTCCCGCTAATGGAGGTGACGCAACAATTAAGTTAGAAAAAATGCCATATTGTGTCGTCAACGGTCAAAAAATAAAAAACAGCATGGAATCACTAATCACTTATCAGGAGTAAGTAAATTTAGTATATCCATACACTTTCCTAATCACCACATGCACTTCGTTGTTCGAGACGTTCCGTCTTTTATACAGGGACTTTAATAAAAGGGACTTTTACAAAGGGACTTTAATTAATTTTGTTAATAATAATTAAGTGGACTATTTTTCTTAAAAATATTTTTTATTATCTTTTTTAATGTAATATTTTGATTTAATGCAATTTAATTTCTTAAAGCTGATTTAATTTGATAATTTTGCATGTCACCTAATGACAGGACATGAGGACAATTTTACTCTTATATTATGTACCATCATTACAAGCTATGTCTTATGCAAATAAAGAATTTATTATTATTATTATTTATTACATATAGTTTTTATTTGATCTGAAGCAGGTACTTACTATAATTAATTGAAACAAACAAAAAATAAACACTTTTTATCGGTGTTAAAGTCAATGGGTACAAAAATAGTTTCATAAATAGACTGTAGGTATGTAAGTACCTACCTAATATCTATATAATTACAGATCTGTGGAATTCTCTGGAACTTTTGTGAATAGTCGTGTTATGATCAGACAATTTAGCCCTTCGATTGATGGCGATTGGGGTTAACTGGGCACCGAAGAGGCGAGCTGCGAGTCACAGCACTCACACATGCCAGGCTGCTTACCATTAATCATGATGTCATGCCAATTAACTCTCATGAGTGAACTTCACATGGCGTAAAAGAATCTGGCACTGCGCAGTTCGAAAGTTTATTAGAAGTCGTTTAACTCTCCGACTGCATTTACGATTCCTTAAGGAGAAAAGATCGAAGAGATTTAGAAGATTTTTTCAGTTATAATTACTGAGGTAGGGGAGACTGGGCGAGTCGATCCCTAGGGGAAACTTGGTAAATCTTGATTTAAAGTTTTACCAAAAACGATACATTGTTTAAACAGGCAACATTGATTTATTCATTCCTAACTTCACTTTCTATTAAAGCACACTTTGACAAAACTGTTAGTGGTTTACAATTGGCGGACGGTGAAGTATTCGCGTCGGGTGATATTTTATTTAATATACTTCACCGTCCGTCCGTCGCCACCGTCTTCATTTAATAAATGTGAAGTAAGTGCTATTAGTGACTGTTTTTAATTTGTTAGTCGTTTGAGTTTACAATAGCTTTGATTAACTTGAAATACGTCATTACTAATTTTGATTACGGCACGTTTTATCACTTCAGTATGTATGGGGACTTGGGGAGACTTGGTCCATTTCTTTGGGGTGACATGATCCCGGGATCATGTGTCCCTGTAGTCAAATAGTCTACCTTGAAGTCAAATAATCAGACGATTCATAGAGCTGTCATAGTTAATTATATATATTTTTATTTAAGGAAACTATGCCGCGAAAATATATCTAAAACCAAGAAAGGCTTAAAAAAGAAATTAGAAAACCAATAGATAAGAATAAATTGAAAAATGCTGTAGCTGCAGTAATAACTAGAAATACATTAAAAGTAAATACTTCAAATAAATATTGTGTACCTCTAATGACGTTGAAAATATACATATTATACGTATATTTAACCCTTTCACCGCCACGTTTTTGTAGCCTTAATAAGGCCACACATACATGGCCATTACCTCCATACCACACCCTTTAGCCATGATTTCTTCTAGTGTTGGGAATGCTTAGGTAAAATTTGATCTAATAAATATAAAAGTCAGTGCAGTGGTTTGTTAGTATAATACGTATCTGATGCCAGGAGTACGTATATCGTTGATGTGATATTTCAGTTCCCGCGTGAATTTTGGAATATGGAGTACTACTTAATCTCTTTCTACTATACTTTCTAATAATATGAAGAGTGAGAACAAGTGTGATCAAGTCGGCTGCTTTCCGAATAACTTGTCTGGAGTAAAGTTGAAAATAACACGATATGGAAAACGAGCATAACTACACACATTATTACAAAATTCTTTGTCCATCAGGCAGTATACATAGCTTAGGTACTATTACTACGCCCGCGCTGCTCATCAACGTATCCGCATACCTGGAAAAACTAGTCATGATGAACATTTAGCGCTACCTGATATTATAGTAATAATATGAACGTGAACCTGCGAGTCAGTCTAGGCACGGTATAGCCTATACCGACCTATACCGTATAGGTACCTGGTCTACGTAATTACCGCCAAGGTCGACCCACAAGGAGGTAAGTGCCTGCTTATGGCGGCGAACCCCCTATTTCATTGCTAATTGACCCGGCGCGGCGACGCGATGCAACCGCTGCTTCGAGCATTGATGTTAAGTGATTGAATACCATTTACATACCATCATGATAATTATTGAGAGTTGTTTTAAATTTAAATAAGTGGTACTCAATTGGTGACCTACATAAAAGGTCACAACTGCAGACACCAAAAACCAATTATGTGAAGATTTTCGAAAATATCCTTTACTAGGTATGAGCTGTTCCCCGCGGTTCGAGCAGCACTAATTTCGGAGATCCCACGGATATTCCGTGATGAAAGTACCTACTATACTACCCATTTGCCATTGATGTATTAAAAGGAGTTACTATATACCTACCCTATATTTTTTTCTGTACCTACTAGTCCGGAAGGTAGCGTGGCAAAAAAAGTCATAGTATGCCGGTTGATATTAATATCGATAGTTGATATTATAAATGACTAATAAGTAAACCGACCAAGCAAATTGTTAATTTAAATTAGTATTACTGCCATAGATTGTTACCTAAAGTAAGTAAAAAGTAAGACAACAATCAGCTGCTTGCGTAGCGATGAAAAGACCGTTAGCTGACGCAGTAAAGATTTCATACGAGCAGCTGACGCCTAATCCCCCCTTCACGATGCAGCTGACAATTTTTTTTGAGCTCAGTATGACGTCAAATATTTATAAAAAAAGTTTCAGCCGGCATACTATTACAGAACAGCAATAACAATAATAATTTAGCATAGTATAATATTATCATACTGTATATATTGGGATAATTAAAAGAAGGTAGATAAGTATTCTACAACCGATAAGTGTATTCGATCTATGAGTAAAGTATATTTAAAAAAAAAAAACCGAATTAGACAGCATTGCCTGTGTTGACATTCAAATAGTAAAAAGCTGGATCATCAATATCGTATACATCCTTCAGCGTTTGCAAAACCAGGGCTTGAATTAATTCCACCTGAAAGTATTAAATACTTGAAGCATGTAGAAGTCCTAGGCTGTCTACTGTTGTGTAGACAGATAATACAATATGAACTTCCAATAGCTACGATCGTTTGTACATATTAATGGACATTACTCCATGACTATGTGGAAAAGTCTACAATCTTCAGTCTTTATAAATTCCAGTTGGAAATTTGATAAATTGGTTGGAAATTCCAGATTCCAGTTTCCTCAATCTGATCGTTGTAAGTCCTTATTAGACGATGTCATTTCCTAACCACGAAACAAACAAACGCCGTCGAAACGTCTTTTAATGCATCCGTTCCACACGACTGAAAAATCTAAGCATTTCTTTCTCTCTTTTATTCACAAGATTATCTTTCGTCCATAAATAACAATGACATAAAATTTTACTATGCAGTATTCGCGATCTAAATATGTATATAGATACCTGATCAGGTGGACAGTATCCGTCATCTGTAGATCTAGCAACTGTAACCAGAACTGGCGGTGGGAGACATTTTAACAATGGTTTGAGAGATTTATTAACAAGACTTCGCACTTCATCCTCGGAACTAATATGGTAGGGAAGACCTCCCTGATCTCTGGTACAGCCGCCAGCGAATATTGCCCACCAATCTGGAGATTCACCGACACGCACTGCCTCTGCCGTCACGATCTCTGCAAGGTCAGAAACCTATAACAAATCGATATAGACAACATAAATACAAAACAATATAGAAGAAAAAATGCACATATTGAATACCTAATTGATAGTCCTAGAATACCTAACCATATTATAGACAAGTTGTGAATTTATATATGGATTTTTTTTTATTTTATATAGAAAAATCATAGGTTTTTATGTTTTTAACAAAAAAACATTAAATATCTAGATACTTAATAACAATAACAAATGGACGCTTCCAAACGCTAATGGCTAAAGGATTTTTTTTTAATTGTGAACACCGCTAAATCACACACGAATCCGAACAGCGAAGTGGGTAAAAACATGGTTATGTCTAACCTTATGAAAGAGTTCCGATTTCTCCCCTTCATAATTACTAAAGTCACCGTGTTGTTCTAAATGCTGGAACAATGTTTCAAGCTCCTCAAGTTGTTTTGCTCGTGACTCTACAAATTTTTCCATAGATTCGGCATCATCGTGTTCAGGTAATTTGAAGTTAAAAAGGGGTTCTAAGCGATCATATAAACCAACACTTTCATATAGCGATAAAAAAGGGTTTCCTGTGCTAAAAAAATCTAAATCTATATCAAGCACATACGGTTCAATAATTGTGAGATTTGATGAAAATTTTTGCATATTTTCGCCAGTACACACAGCATCAGTAAGTTCTGCTACGGTCAGCTCAAATTTTCTTTGGTTAATCAGGCGTGATGAGTACAGTCCGTCAGAGAGATAGTAAGGCTCTTTGCTATCAACGCGCAAAAGGCCTGTTTCCGGGTGATCTCCCACAGTAATGCTGCGTGTTCCATCGGTAAATTGTTCCGCCCAGGGAGGGCGGAGCCACACTACTCGGTTTATATGTCCAGCAGCTGCTGCAGGCACGATCCAATTTTCTATTTGTAATAACGGAAGAAGTTTCTTCCCAGCACGCGCTTCTTCCCCTTTTAATTTTCGATCTATAAGCAAATCTGGGTGTGCATCTAAATGCAATAATGTATTGCCTTCCAACGGCAATTTTTTCCCCCCAATAGCGGAATAAATAAACTGTAGAGCCTCGTTATGTTCTTCAACGACGTACACGGGAATCTTTTTGAATCTTTTGTATGATAGAGAATTACTTTTACTTGAAATTATGCTCATCGTGCAGGCAATGGCCCTTAACACATAGCTGAATAAATAAGTATATTTTTAACTTTCGATCAACTCCTGTAAAATCAAACATCTGTGATTAGAAGTCATGAATTCATCATCAATTATTTTAAACTAAAAAAATATTCATGGGATGGTGAAACTATCATCTAGTATACCAATGGCGGGCAAACTTTTTTCATGAAGGGCCAGAAAGTTTATATTTCGGAGGAGGGCCATAATTATAGAAAAAAATGCATTTTGTTTTGAATATTAACTTGTCTAGCTGGCTCCTTTACCTATATATGACCGTAAAAATTAAATACATTTCTAAGGACCGCCGCGGGCTGGATAAAACCCTTTCGCGGGCCCGAGTTGGCCCGCGGGCCATACATTGCCCATTACTGTAGGTAAATTAGAATCGGCGTACCTATTAACGCTAATATTCGAAACGCAATTAAGCTTAGCTTTGAGCCACATCGGTACCTATAGGCTTTGTTTCATTTCATCTATGTAAATCATTTAGGGAAAAAGTTTTACGTAGGTGAAACTGCGGGCATCAGCTAGTAGGTATAAAAAAATAATATCAACTGGGTACCTACCTACGACGTAATCTTCACAGTAACGTGTCGTGGCGGGGGTCGGATTTCACCTACTTACAAAATGTTTGTGTGATATGAAGCAAAGCAAAGCAATTATTGTCTGAACTAAATCATAGATGTTTTGAAATCGAAGGCCGAGTCCGGGTCCGATCCCGGGTTAGGTCCGGATACGGCTGCGAACTCAACTCTACTCGGAAGTCGACACATAGATAGTCCTCCTGAGGAAATTTATGTGGACAGCGACTCGCGAACGGAATGAAATGCTTCGTAGTGGTTCACGAATCGTAGTGATTATATACCTTGGACCAATTAAACTAACCTACCTACTCTTTGCACGCAGTTATGTATATTCTCTTTGGCTTTAGTAGGTATGTATTTAAAAAAAAAGAATAATAAAAAAGGGGTATCAAAATTTTAAACTTTCGTATTTAAGTTTGAGATTCCTATTGACATTTAAAATTTTGGCAGAACCATTTATTCACGGGTAGTCTCACGCAGGTCTCACGTTGTGGTTATTTCTCTTTAGTTGAACTCATTGATACATTATAACGTAGGTACCTATTGATTATTACATTTTTCGCTTTAGAGCCATAAAATAAGACCAAATTGCAATTGGATTATAAAAAAAGTGAAGTGTCTTTTTATTGCGAAAATCTTTCAATATGATTATCATAAGTGTAATGTTGATCTGTGCAGCAGTACTTGCTGTAATATATATAGTTTTCTAATTATATACCTAGATAAATTGGATCGCACATTTACTGGAGAAAGGTATACACCGGGCATTTTATCGGATCCTTGCCCTCAGTCTTACTTAAGCTATGTCGATTGGGTTTAAGTACCATTAATTTCTACTTCATAATTATATGGACTTGATAAAGTCGTAAAATTTGTTATGTCACGTTCGAAGTTAATAATGAAGCATAGACCAAGGTGTGGATCTCATTAACGTAAGGCGAAATTATTATTAGCCGAGTACAAAACTTGTAGAGGTGGTAATGGTGGAACGGTCTGGTGTGAAGCATCGATGCGCGAAAGGGTCTGAGTGGTGGCGCGGCCGGGCCTCGCGGGCGAGCGGCAGGTGGGGTGTTGTGACGGCTGCCAGGGTCGATACCGCGGCGCGTCGCTGACGTCACTACGCTACAGTAGTACGGCCCACCCAAACACTCCCCGCTACTTCCGCCACCCCCCACATGAGCGCGCACCTCTCCCCTGTGACCTATTGCGTCGTAGAATCCACCTGGGTCAAGGTGCGGTGACGGCGCTGAAATCTGGATGCGACCGGTTCTAATTTTAGATCATCACTAATACGCAAAAAACTGCTTTAATGCATATTATTAAAAAAAAATTGTATGGATGAGCATTATAATTTAGTTAATTATTTTGGGAGTGTACCTTTCGACTATAATAAAACAATGGATCAGATTGTTTTTATCTTCACTGTATTAGAAGTTGTCTATTCTGTTTCCTTTATATGTAGGTATTCATGTTAACCTGGTAAAAAATAATCTTAAAAAAAATTCATGAATTTATTTCATTGAATATAATAAAACAACTTTCTGTTAAACAAACAAAATATAAATACAGAGTAAAGCTAAATTTGATTAAAAAAATCCACACTGAAAGCTTAATATAGTAGGTTTTAAGCAGCCCTAGTAAGTAGTTGTAATCAAACTGTCTCAACTAAATTTTGCAGTTATCTGTACTAATATTATAAAGAGGTAAAGTTTGTGAATTGTGAGTTTGTGACATTATAGGGGGTAATCTCTGGATCTACTGAATCAATTTTAAAAATTCTTTCAATTATAAGTATTTAGCTACGGTGGTCCTGAGTGACATAGGGTACTTTTATCTCGAAATTCCCACCTAAACTCTGAAATTACTGCGAGGATGGCTAGTCTAAACTATAATAAAAAGATTAGAATCTACGATTCTGTATATTCAATATTTTAACAAAAATTTACAGGGGGTGATAAGAGTAACCAACCACAAAAAATTAATCTTTTCTGTCTGTCTGTTGCACAGACTGTCATGCGGTTTTCACAAGTAGATTGAGCTTAGTCTGGAGCTACATATAGGCTTTGTTCCCTTTAAAACAGATGTCAGGAAAAAAGGTGTTATATAAAAAACATTCACGGGGGTGAAACCACAGTGCCCAACTATTACATATCCAAACACTTAACTAAAAAAGGTGTAAACATTACTGTAGGTAAATACTTCTAAGATAAATGGCAAAGAAGTGTACACCATGGTCCAAAGCATGGGTCTCCAAACTTCTAAGCCTAAGGGCCATACTGACTCCTCTACGAAGTCCCAAGGGCCAGGACCTAGCTGGCACATAGTACCAACATAATATTGTAATTTAAAATTACATATTATGTACAGGTAAATTATTGTTTCGGGCGGGCGGATTTTGCTTTAAAGCCTTAAAGAAGAGATTGCTTTTTTAGCAATAAGGCTACCTGTTGTAATTGATTTCAAAACATTATTTTGTTAATATAATTTTATATAGTACAATAAAGTATGAAGTATATAACACAATAAAGTAGAGTACCTTTCTTTAGTGGCTTACTTAAAATTTTACAATATATTTAAAACAGTTTATGGCGGGCCAAAAATTGAGTAATCCCAGCCCGCTTCTGTGGACTGGATTGTTGGTCCTTGCGGGCCTGGCCTAGCCTGCGAGCTGTAGTTTGGAAACCCCTGGTCCAAGGGATAGTATAGTACATACTTACTTTAATAGGTTTCTATAATATTCTATTCATTCACTGTTTTTCTAATACTATTGGTTTCTATGTCTTTAATCCTAATACGTATGTATAATGAATGCTAATGTAAAAATTTTTTTGTTACACTTTCCAGTCTTAATTTCTCAATTGATAATGAAGTTTTGTATACGGTATACCTACCCCATAATTCAGGGGTACACATTAAATAAACTGCGAAATGACGCGCGTGGAATCGCAGAAAACAGCTAATTTAAAAATACTTTTCCCGAATGTTAAAACTATAAGTCAATAAAACTGTAAAACCACTAACCAACTTCGAAAACTCCGGCTATTGAAAATTGCAATGAAATTACATTTTCTTCAGAGTAATACACACACAGGCTCTACTACTTTATTTTATTGCTTACCTACGTACTCAGACGAAATAAAACGTACAAATCAAATACAAATGTAAAACAGAGTAAATGGAATTATCTTTGAATTTACTCAGACGAAATAAAAAGTCTTATTTCGTCTGAGTGAATTTAAGGTTTAAATTAAAATTGTACCTACTTGTAGTTTACAAACTAACTCATATTCACAAATTGACTCTCAGATTAACTAGAGTAACTCTCAGATTAACTATACTTATGAGTACTTAACTAGACTTAAATTAACTGTTCATAACACTAACAACAATAATTTTTATAATATTTTTTATAATTGTTGTTAGGTTAGGGTAGGGCAGAGCTTGGCTGTTGATAAAATATTGATATTATTAGAAATATCGATATTTATTACTAATACTTTTTGGACGATATATCGATAGTCCGAAATAGAACTATAGATATCGATCGCGACGGTCGGTATTTTTTTTCTCGCCAAATATTCAAAATACAACATCATCGTAAACTTAACTCTTTTGGACCCGGAGCGCCAATGCTAGCCAAAATGCAGTGATTTACTAATTTTGATCACGGATGAATTAATGGAAGCTCTGTCATTCTTCCAACTTATTAAAAAACATTCTTCTGAAACACTTTTACTATAAATACAAGTCAACTCACCAATTTATAAACGAAAATAAATAGTATTTCCACCTTAAATCGATAGGGCAGTTTTTCAGACTCGTTTTAAAGACTAATTAATTTTAAGAAAGATTTTAAAAACAAAACTTCCGTACTCAGTACTAAATTACCGTACTAAATTACCTCACTTTAATTTTTTTTAGGAAACATTTACCTCTTTCAGGGAAGGCAAAAGAAACTAAGTGCATACAGTCAACGCAAATTTTCCATTTTATGAAGTTTTTTACTTTAAAATGCATCGGTAAGATGCATTTCGATTCTTTACTGGAACTTTTGGAAGTAAATCGACATAGTTCAACCTTAATTTCGCTTTTGAATATTGAAGTTATCTGTCTGTCAGTGTCACATGACCCTGTCAATACGACAGTGACATTTCTATCACAGATTAATAAGGCGTAATTTTGAACAAGTGACGTCATTCCGCGTTTCGGCGGTAAGGTCTAAAGTAGGAACTTTGAAACGCTCTATTTAATTAATTTATGCATATATATTTTTTCTTTTTCTTGCTGCCATATATCTGTAAAATAGACTGGAAAAAAAAATCATGCAAGTACCCTATTGTTAATTAAATATAATGAACTAGCTGTTCCCCGTGGTTTTCACCTGAAGAAATTTCGGAGATCTCGGGACACGAGTCACAACCCACAAGGTACCTACCCTATGTACTTCTCTGTACCTTTAACAACTTAGGACAACATTTCTTGTTGATCGGTTTAGCCGTTAGGAGTTAGGACATGAAAGCGTTACAGACAGACAGTTACTTTCGCATATTTATAATATGGCAGTGCCTCCGCAGCCGGCGCCGGCCGCCGATTTGGCAGCCGGCGCCGGCCGCCGACTTGGCAGCCGGCGCCGGCGGATTTGGTTCATAAGCGTGAGTGTTTTCTCCACTTGCTAGGACTGTCCGTACTTGGGAAGGACTGTACATTAAGCACCCTCGATTTTTAATAGTTACAATTTTTTTTTGGATAGAATAGTGTGTTTATAGTGTATTTCTCAAATCCGCAAATTACGGAAATTCATAATTTTCGAGAAAAAAAAATAATAAAAACCTTACTCAATTTACGATAATATTTTGACTATGGCGCTTCGCCGGCCGCTACCGCGGCACGCTCGCTGCGCTCGCTCGGCTCGCGCGACTTCGTCAACAGTGCAAACCTAACCTAACCAACTCAAGTTTAACAAATTTTCATTTTCATTAGCAAATTATATACTCGGCGAGAACTTCTTCAAATTGTTTATACGTTGAAAATCTATCATTTACTTTTATTTTCACATTATTCGCACAAGCCATGGTGTTTTTTTCGCGAGATACGGTGCGAGTAAATCACACAACCACAAACTCATGAATGAAATGACAAATGACAATACCATGACATGACATTCTGACAGTGCTGCCAACATACCCATGTGTGCACCGCCGGCTCCCAATCACTTAAATTTTGGAAGCCGGCGCCGGCTGCGGAGGCACTACCTTATAATATTGGTAAAATAAAGCCGAAAAATATATCGATAGTTTTTTTCGATATATCAAACTCCGATGTTGATCTTAAAGTATTTAATAATATCGATATGGTATCGACACCCGATATTTTAAAAAATATCAACAATCCTAAATAAGTGGTCTTTTGGCAGGATTTTAGCAGTGACGGACGTCAGTTTTATTACTTTGTTTTGCAAATTAGTTTATGGTGATTTATATTGTGTGATTGTGGTGGATTTTGCATAATAGTGATCCATTAGTGATGAACAGTGGTCAGTGTGTGGAAACATTGAAATAAGATGAAATGGGGCGTTCATCGGAATGTTGTAGTTTTACTAAACAACTTCCCACAGAGTGTTCTATTAAGGTTCAACCATTCTCTCTGGGTTCAACTGTGAAGCATTGCTGCCAAAAGTTCCAGTAAAGCATCGAAACGCGTCTCGCCGATGCATTTCGATGTAATTAAAAGAGGAAAAATACAACTTAATTGGCTGTATGGACATAGCTTCCTTTGCCTAAAAAAAAAGGGGTTAGGTAAGGATGCAGCTTGGCAGGATCGGGATGTAAGATATATTATAATGGAAAACCTCTTTAAATATCGATAGGTATATCGACGCCTCAGAACAATAACAGTCTAAAAATGTCGAGATTTATCGATGTCGACTATGCGCCGATATCGATATTTCATTGTTACTGCTCCACCTGCGTCACAGAGTACTTTTCGTTAACGTTGATTTTAATGTCCATGGCAGTATGGGCCCTGTACTCTTAGCCTTTCCTATATAGGATAAATAAACGAAAAAAAAAAAATAACGTTGATTTTAATGTCCAACTACGCGTTAATTAAGGCATTAAAATATGTGTTGGCTACATTTAGTTTGTAACGTGCCGTTAATCGTTAATTTCTAGTGAAATAACGCGTTAACACAAAATGGCGGTCGAAGCTTCAAATAGCTGTTTTTTTGCAATGGCGGTAGAAGCAGCTGTAATTTTAGACCAATCAAATGTCGTATTTTTATTGTTCCCGCGAAAACAAAGTAAATACGGTCTTGCTCCGCGCGTGCACCACGCAGAATGAGAAGGCGCTAATGTAGCCAACACCGCTTAGTGCGCTAAAACCCTTTGATGTGTCCAAAAAACCGACACCCGAGCTATCGTTTAACGATGCCGTTAACCCGTTAAAATGTTGGCCTCATCTACGTAATGCCTTATTTAGCGCACTAATTTACGCGTTAACACGCAGGTGGAGCAGTAGCATTATAATTAATGATTTCTATACTTACTAGCTGTTCGCGGTGTTACCCGCGGTAATTTCGGAGTTCCCGCGGGAATTCCGGGACAAAAGTACCCTAATGATGATCGTTTGAGCGGGAACTCCAAAATTAACGCGGGTGAAACCATCAAAGGTTTTTACTTTTTAGATATGATATCAATCAAATCTAAAGTATAAGAGCTATGCAATTGAAACTTTATAATTAATAAGTCCGCTATGGAGTATGGACAGCATATCCGGAAAATTTTGTTTATATCTGGTATATATAAAGGTTATAAGGATCCAAAAATGAAAAACCATTGGACTAAACAATAAACATATCGAGCAACCAGGCTTCTTGACATAATGTTTCTCATAAAATAACAACCATGTTTTAAATTTTTGTTGGACTTAAAAAGAAAAAAAAAATATAATATTATACTTTATTGTAATTGGTATCAATATTATTACATTAACATGGAAGTACTATACTAGGTTGAGTGTAAAAAATTATACAGATGATTTATTTGAGGGATAACAGATTGGAATTAAAAAATCTCATGGGTGATGAAAAAAAATATAATCAGATTCAATCCTCAGTAGACAAAAAATTTACTTTGCTATTCTTACATGATATTAGAATTTGTTTAATAATGGAATAATATATGAAATAACTAATACTCATAGTTCACAATTTTTTATTTCTCTGCAATTAAAATCATTGAATGATAAATGCACTTAAAGTTAAGCAAATTCCATTTGAGACTTTGCACCTGTTTTATAAACCATATTATTTATTATTAAGATACTTTATTTTAAAATTACCATTAGAAATTAGTCACTGTCAACCAATACTTAACCCTATAGGTGGTTTACCACGACAAGCGACAAGTGAGACTATCGCCGCGCCGTGGCCCGTGGAAACACTCTTTTAATCTTTTAAAATGAAAATGTGAAACTATCGACCGTGACCCGTGACATTAGCCCCCCTAGCCAAATTGACATTCTACAATCGTTAACGCATAGAAAACAAAGTAACGAATCATCATAATGTCATTTGGTCAGCCGATCACAACTTAAGTTTCGCGTGATCACGTGAAAAATATAGATTGGCTGACCAAGTGACATCACGATTCGTCACAGTTTTCTATGCCTTAATGATTGTAGAATGTGAATTTGGCTAGGGGGGCTGATATATTAGAAAATCGCTTCTTGGAGACGTAAGCGCGTTCTTAGAAACATATGGATGGCATATGCAATTGTAAAACGATTTGCCTTTTAGAACTTTTGACAACTCTCAATTCACCTTGACACTCAACTTGATTTCGCCACGATTGTAAAGAAAGAGAGCATAATATTATGCTCACTTCTTTTTTGGCATACTACCTTACCATAAGTATAGGTATTTAAAACGACATTCCCAAAATTGTGAATTTGAAAAACAGCAAGTAAAAGGTAAAGTTGGCGTTTAATACATTTCGTTACGTTTTTGTGTGAGAAAATCACTAGGCGACACGCGACGCTACCATAGTTATTATTTGCTTTCATACTAAACTGAATTGATGCGGGATGCCCCTTTTTTATTATGTGGCTCGGACCAACGATAGGCGCGACTCATGTTGTCTCACGCCGCGCGCTGTGGGAAGCCACCTTGTAATGAACAATTAATATTTATTATAACTAACGACAGAAGCCCGTGACATATTGGCGATTCGAATAGAGCGGCATTACTCCAAGATGCCGGTGACAATACGACTCAACGAATTGTGAATTACCCCCTAAAGTTTATAATTACGATTCACTATGACTCGCTTCGCGCCTGTACAATCTGAAAAGCTAGTTTTAGAAAAAAAAAAAAATTCAAGATTAATAAATGCGGCGTGTAATGTGTATGGTCATAGTGGATCAGGGCCCCGTACATATTTCCGACAGTGTCACGCCAAAGCGACGTGTACCTTCTGACAAGGGAATATTTTAACATCTGTGTCGTGTATTCCCTTGCCGTTTTACACATGTATTGGTATCTCCGTACTTGTTTTTACTTGCCAATAGGTCAGGTGCTTACAGTTACTCTAACAGTATATTACCTACTATGTGCTTCAAAATCTTAAATATGATATATTATTCTTAGTAACTTAATCTAGTCTAGGGCGTAAGTAGAATTATAATCTATTTATATTCTATCAAACAATTTTATCTTAATTTTTTTTTATGTGTCGCAAGTGTTAACTACAAAAAAGCCTCCTGCTTCAACAACTTAAATTATTCAGTAAAATTATTTTTACTTCACTAACTCAAGAAGCGTACCTTTGTTGTTTAAAAGTAAAACCACTGATCAATCACAAAACAAGTTATTTTTTGGATTTTTAATTTAGTACGTTGCAAATTGGTACAAAATTGTTTTAAACACATCTTGCATGTTCTTGATAGTGAGGTGAAAAAAATTGTACGCGTAATACGACAGCAAAATATTTTTTGTTTCTTATGTCATAGAGTCACTTGCTACGCTCGTGATTCCATAGTAAAATCCTCCGCTTGCTCGGGATTCAAACTCACAACACTCGCAACGAAAATGATTCTTGCTTCTATTCTTAAAAGAAAAATAATAATTTCTAAACACTTCCATTAGTCAGATGCAGAAAGATACAATAGTTTAAAAAAAGAAATTCGCAACAACTCCAGTAATTAAAAAAATACTCTTAGTGTGTACTAAAGCGTTCTGTCTATCGAGCAACAGTGAATGCAATACTGGGCTGGTTTTACGTGTAGCTACGACTCTTGTATCTTCCCTTACGTTAAAAATAATAATTGAGTCTATAGAAAAGGTTTTTATCATGGCGGACGCGTTTCATTCTCACGGTTCAAATGGTTCGTGCGCAATACTAAGCACGGCCTGTCATGTTACAAACATACCTTCCCATAAGAATCGAAATTAAATTTACGATAACAGCTAGAATAATATCGCTAGAGAAAACTATAAAATTAAAATAATAACATTTTTATTAAAGTCGTTTTCAAATTTTACTTACCATACTCACAAGGTGAGTGAACGTGAAATAATTTGTACTTTGTTCACTGAATGATAACGGATATTTTAGGATAGCTATGGCACAGCAAAGAGAGGCACCGAATCCGATAACAAGTTTCGTAGGTATATAAATTATACCTCCATTCAGTATTTAATTTATAGGTATATAAATTAAATACTGAATGGAGCTCGCGAGACGGAGTCGGCCACTACAGTTCTAGCATACTAGTCTCAAACATAAGTCCTCTTTCCACTGTGGATATATGATATATTATTATAATATAGTGGTTACATTTATTGTTCGAATAACAGAAAATTGGAACAGTTACGTCAATGCGTTTGTATACAGTAGTTAATTTATTTATTTTCGTGGTATATTTAACACTCGTGTTCACAATATTGAACCAATTGTTCCCTATACTAGTAACAACGTTGATATGAATGATAATGGAGGAAACAAAACGATGCTTTGGAATAATAATCGAAAGTAAATTAAGATCAATAATTAATTTGATCGTTCAGCACATCGTCTAACATTCGAATAAAAAAAGTTGCAATCGCTCCGTGAATCCGCAAAGTGAGTTCTCGGATAATAGCGTCACAAAACAGACGAGCACAGAGGGTCCGCTGAGTGCGAGTGCGAAGTATTTAATTGCGCTTACTCGCATAAAACAAACGAAACTTTCCATATAATAAGCACTATACTACATTACTAGTGATTTATTTTAATGGTCACTAAGGCACTGGCATTTCCCTCGAACGTTAGGTTAGGTACGTGATTGTGTCTATTATCGCTTGATCGGACATCGCCCGTAAAACCGTGGAATCTGTGTGCCTGCGCAAATTGATATACAAAAGTTCAAGATGCATAGTGAGATGCACGCTGTATCGGACCGACGATAAACTCAAACTAGAGGTTGATTAGTGAAACACCAATTCATTCTTGCATAGATATACCACATAAAACTGCTTTTTTTAAACGCAACGCGCTTAAAATATACGCTCAATTTCATTTTTAGCGTGCTCTTTGCGTGACTGAATCTACATTTTGTATAATCGGAAATATGAAAAAAATGCGCATCTTTGTTTTGTATTGAACCCATGTTCTGTGCCTGTCTATTTAGTGATAGCGTGGCTGTGGTGTGGGATGTGGGAGTGGGTGGGAGTGGGGGCGGGGAGCTGTCCCACGCCGGGCGCCGCCTTACATGATGCGGCAGTTCTCGTCGCCCTCGCGCACCTCGCCACCGATCTGACAACAAACATTCTCGGGTCGGTAATCAATCGATCGTAACAATTTTTAGCTACATTAATTCCTTGCTACGTCATTGCTAATTCCTTGCTACGTCATTGCTGTCTTTGAATAAAATATTTTTTTTCATTTAAAATAGAATTTGATTGCATCGCTAATAGTTTACAATGTACAAGGACTAAGTTTAAGCAAGAGAAGGAATATTCCTACCAAATTTCAAGTCTCTAGGCCTTATGGTTTATGGCCTTATGGTAGAGATTATGAGTTTGTGAATTGTAGGGGGTAATCTCTGGATCTACTGAAACGAGTATGAAAATTCTTTCACCTGTAGGAAGCTAGAGTAGTCCTGAGTGACATATGGTAGGTACTTTTTATTCTAGAATTCCCGCGAGAATTCCGAAATTAGTGCGGGTGTAACCGCAGGGGACAGCTATAAAATAAAGCTATATGTAAAGACTAACTGTGCCCCGCGGTTTCACCTGCGGTAATTTCGGAGTTCCCGCGGGAATTCCGGGATAAGAAGTACCCCATATCCTTCTCTGTACCCCTGACAACGTGCATGCCAAATTTCATCCAAATCCGTTCAGCCGTTTTTGCGTGATTGAGTAACAAACATCCAAACATCCAAATATCCACACTTTCACATTTTAGTAGGATCACAAACCTGTTCGCGGCGCGGGAACTTGTGCGCCAGCTCGCGGTGCCGCTGCGCGCTCGTGCTGACCTGGCGCCGCTGCCGCTCCGACACCGCCACCTCCTGCGCACACGACACACAATCTGAGCATTGTAACTATAGGCTAGTTGACTCAATTGGCTACTTGACTAATTTTTTTTTTAATCCGTCGTGTAGATTAGTAAAAAATATTGGACACGTATGTTACGTAATCAAAAAATAACGGCGATAAATTGAGTTGAAATCGGGGCTTATACTGAATAATGACGTCACGAGTCCCCCACCCTTAACTTTAATTCGCTTTATCTATATTTAATTTCATTAATTTGAAAAAACAAAAAATACGTGTCTATTATTTTTTTATTTTCTGACGGACTAATTAGAATTTTGAATTTCATACCCTGGAGAATACCCAATTTTAGTTGTTAGTCCGTCGCGTCGTGTAGATTAATAAAAAATATTGGAGACGTATATTTCCTTTTTTACATAATCAAAAAATAATGGCGATTGGCGATACATTGAGTCGAAATTTCGCGTGACGTCACGGCTTATACACTATAAACATAGTTATGACGCGAACGTCACGAGTCCCCCACTCCTAAACTTTAAAGCGTTTTATCAAAAGTTTTTTTTTTTATTAATTTGAAAAAGCAAAAAAATACGTGTCTATTATTTGTTTCATTGTCTAACCGACGGAGGACCAAATATAATTTTGATTTTCACACCCCGGCGATGTCATGTATTTTACGATTGTGGTGTGCATGGGTGTGTGTGTGTTTGTGCGTGTGTGTGTGTGTGTGTGTGTGTTACCTCCTGTTCGGTGTTGAGCAGCGTGGTGGTGAAGGTGTCCGCGACGAACCACTTCTGGCCCTTCATGACGATGTCGCGCGGCGGCTCGTGGGCGGCGCCCGCGTCCGCCGCCCACACCGTGCTCACGCCGCCCGGCTCCAGCTTTACGGTGCGGTGGAACTTGAACACCGTCTCCTGGTCGCCCGCCTTGCGCACTATCTGGTAGCCGCCCAGGCTCAGCTCCTGGCGGTGGAGAAGTTCAAAAATACACTCTCATTTGGCGCTACACAGCGAAGGTATACAATTAAAATAATAATTCTTGGACATTATCACATAGCGCCAATTGGTTTCTTACTGAGCAGTGTGCTAAGCAGAGCTTGTACTATGGGTAACAGACATATGATAATATATCTACTTTACATACTTATGATAAATTTACAGTGGTCTAAGATTGATGCATTTTTGCGAATATGCACTGTAATTTTGTATACAACCATGTCATATAATTAAGCTTCCATCAATAATTACTGGTCATACTTATTGTTTGCAGTTACAGTACAGTTAATAAATCAGAAAAAAAAATACAATTTATCCAAACAAATTTCCAATGAAAAAACGCCATCCGATCTGCCTTACACGAACTAACCTTCTTGCCCTTGTTGCGTATCTTGACGTACTTGCCGTCGGGGCAGACCTCGGCGACCTCGAGGTCCCCCTTGGCGCTGGCGACGACGCTGTAGTCCTGCAGGCTGCGCTCCTCGCTCTCGTCGAGCAGCGTGCGCTTGCGCGCCGCGCGCAGCGGCGTGCCGCGCCGCCCGCGCCCCGGCGTCGCGCGCAGCCCGCCCGCCTCGCCCGCACCCGACGCGCGCGACTCGCGCCCCGGCGACTGGCCCGTCAGGTTCAGCCTGCGAGGCGCACACACATTTATTTATTGGGAAGACCAACAGCACGTAAATTATGTATACGTATACCTATATAAAATGTATATGAAACAAGATTGCTAATTATATGTCTTTTACGTCATGTAGAATCAATTTACTTTATTAGGATAGCATATAGCATCGAACAGTTCACACCGAATATCGCCCAATCACAACATAATATCTAACATTTACCGAGTGAAACAATATTAATATTTTTTATTAATTAATCAAATAATTAAGAGAGGAAGAAATCATCGCCGAACATCTGTCTCGCCGCCACCACGCCAGTATTGAAGAGATCTAAGTGGTTATACATCACAGATAAGCCATTGTGTTATATTATATTGCAAATCTGTATCATTTTAATATCCGAGTCTCAGGAGTTAACATAGTATCGTTACACCCCATATACGAATTATACTTCTCTTGTGTAGCAAAATTAAGGTAAGATACACCCCAAATAATCCAAATCTAATACAGTTATAAATAAAAAAAAAAAACTCACTGCATACATAGCATCAGCAAAATATATGGATACGTTACTCAATACAATTCTGTACATACGTACCATCTTATTATATTGACAGGTAAGTTCTGCCACACTTACGATTAAAATCTACTGTAACATCGGAATGCATCACATGCACATGTTACTATAGCTTATTATTAGAGCAAAAGATACTCTATGCCATTGCCATATCTCTATAGTTTTGAATGTGTAAGCTAGTGTGTTTTTGTTTGCTCAATAAATAAATAAATTGGATCATTTTCGATCCTTTGAGTTTTTCTCAGAAAGAGGATGCCGATCAATAAGGGGGAAAATTGTGCATAGCGTAGGACCTACGTATGCAACACTGTGAAGGTACAATGTCGGCAGTGTCGTACTGGTCGGTGTGCACTATGCGCACACTGCACGTACCTGTCCTCCTCGCCCTCGATGAGCGCGCGGTACGTGGCGATCTCGTGGTCGAGCGAGATCTTGATGTCCATGAGCGTGGCGTACTCGCGCAGCTGCGCGGCCATCTCGTCGCGCAGCCGCGCCAGCTCCTGCTCCAGCGACGCCAGGTCCTCGGCGTGCCGCGCGCGCTCCGACTCCAGCTGCCGCTCCAGCTCGCGGCAGCGGTTCTACAACCGACCACGACAACAACATCACCATCATCGCTTGATGATCCCAAGTTGGATCTTAAAGAATTTTTGAATTTTGATTAATGCGTGTATAGGCATTCGCATTTATTATAATAATATGTATTATGTAGTTCAAATAGACAATGCCTATTTAGTGTAAAGGGAAATAAAAACTTTTGTTAATGTAATTTTTCACTAAAAGAGTGATAGCACCTTGGAATGGGCTACCAGAAAATGTAATCTCGGCACCTAACATCAACAACTTTAAAAACAGATTGGAATAATGGATAACTGGATACAGGCATTTATAAATTAATAAATAATTAGGTGTGTATCTCTGGGATCTTGGACATTTGCATGTGGCACATATTTAGCCAGTGTTATGATGAAAATATAATATGTATTTTATTTACTAGCCTCATTTTACAATGTGAAACTGGAGCTTAAGGTGCTATAGATTGCAAAATCTTTGTCAAAGCTCTTGGTGAACCCTAAAGGAATCTGAAATCTTGAGGCATGAATCTGTCAATTAATCTTTGGATGTTACTGTCCAGAACAGCTTACAGTGTGAACCACCTTTTCAATTTTTTTATCAGCATGAAAAAAATGAAATAAAATATAGTTGTGTGTAAAATTTCAGCTCAATCCTATAACAGGAACTAGCAGACAAAAATTATTTTGAATTAGAAAGTGTACATATAATTATGTAAAAAATGCAATTAAAAAGCTAGTAGTTTCTAATAATAATATCAACCCATCACTTACGCTCAGGGCCGCGTTCTTGTTCTCCAACTCGTTGAGCTGCGAGTTGAGTGTGTCGATGCGCGTGCGCATAGTGCGCAGTTCCTCCACAGCGACCGTGGCGGCGTTGCTGTTTCGGTTCGCCGCCGATTGGAGGTTCTTCATCTATTAAAATAAATTAGGAGCTAATTTTTTAAATGAACTGACCACTCAATATTTTATACATGCATACACACAGAACTCTTTGTCTCTTTTCACTCTTGAACAACAATGGTTTTCTTTGTTAAAGATTCGAATTGTAGTATTTGATCTAACCCATAAAGTACGTCGCACGCTAAGGGGGGGAGGGAGTCCTAAGTTTTGTGACGCTACATTTCAAATTCTTATGCATAAAACTTTAACTACTGGAAATTTAATTAATTTTGTATGTACGAATAACTTACTAAAAAAAAACTAAAGTTTAAATGTTTTGTCGGAACTGCTGTTTTGCAAAATATGTGACGTCACACTGGGAAAGGGGGGTCTCACAAATGTACCGACTGTGACAAAAAAATTACGAAATTTTTGTGAATAAGTAATTGGCTTGCCTTATTCTCATAGAGAGCTTCGATTTCATCCCGATTGGCCTTAATGTTAGCCTCCTGTTGCTCACGTAGTTCCTGCAGACTCTGCTGCAGCTTGGCTTCGTACTGCTGCGCCAGGCGTCCGTCTAAACATTCAAGAAAGAAATAAAAAATATAAGGAATTTATTTGGAAATGGAGAACACAATGAAATTTAATTTAACCATACATTGAAATACGATTTATTCAACAAAAATAAACAAGAATCACAGGAATTTCTCCATGATAAAACGCATTCCCATTATTCATTAACACACTGGGCCGAATTTGATAAAAACTACAAATACTATATTCGGTTTGTACAAATCCAATTTTTCTAGCCAGAAATCAACCCCGTTGAATTAGGTTATATCCTGTGTTATCGGAATAGCCTATAGCGTCGCCTATTAACGACACTACTTTTTCAAACATCTAGACGTACAAACAAAAAAGTGGACTACAAGGAATGGAACCCTCTTAATTTGCAGAGCGACCTATCCTCAATCCGGTCGTGAAAAAGAAAAAAAGACCTATTTGTGAGATTTACTATCTCTTTTGGGGCAATAAAGTATATTTGAATTTTAATTTTATGTACACAGAGACTCGAGACTTTACTGATTAGTCTTTACCATAGAGATTAATATCACAAAGAGCGCTAATTTCATTCAAATTTTCCATTTCAAACTGAAGCACAAAAACAATCGATGTGTGTGTGAGTGGCTCGTAATTACGTCCCACCCAAAGAAGAGTTTGTTAAACTCGATTTCCATGAATCGTTGCACGCCGAACGTCTTTTTATGCCTATTAATTCAATGGCCCTTACAAACTACACAAATACTATCACATCACTACAAAAATGTTTAGTATTATTCTTTTCTTTCAAACTGTCGCCCTGTTCTCTAATCCTTACCGATTTCCGAGATTTCCACTTGTCGTCTGGTGCGTGTCTCCTGCAGCTCTTGCTGGAACACTTGATCCTTGAAGGAGAGCTCCTCGCGCAGACTTTGCACCGTGTTCTCCATATCGATGCGGCACAACATCTCCTCTTCGAGCGTCTTGCGCGTGTCAGCGTACACTTTGCGTAACTTCTCCAACTCCTTGGCCAGTTCCTGGGGATTGGCAACGTTGTCAAATATTAAAAGTGTGTATAAGGCGTACTTAAATACGGCTTACTACGTAGGTAGGTACTCATTATTTAAAACTATTCACTGTAGACAAGCAAGACAGAAAAGTGATGAACAGACGGTCTGATGAAGAGGAAATAATATTATCAGATTATTACTAGTTAAAATATTTTTTTCGCTTAGTTGGATCATGGATGCCATGAACGAAGTGAAAACAAAATCACTGTCTGTCACGCGTTACCTACCCTTGCTTCATCTTGAGCCTTCTTCTTGTCAGCGAGAGCTGTGTTGTACTTGTTACTCTCCTCGGTGTAGCGATTTTCGTAGTGACGCGCCAAGTTCTCTGCTTGCGTACAATCCTTGGTTTTCTTGTCCAAACTGAAGATTAAAAAAAGAGTAGGTAACTAAGGTTTTAAAAAAAAAAATGTTAAACTAGTACTAAGATTTTTACCAAAATAAACTTTTTTATTATTATTATTAGTCATGTAATGCAATCAACTGCAAATGAGTCTAATACTGCACACTATTGTCTCAGACCAAATAAGAAGACTATTGTGATGGAGTGTGTCAGTTCGCTTCCACATCCGGCCGGATAGAGAATGTATTATAGATTTATTAACCAACTAGTATTTTTAAGCCTTTTAATTCAATTTGAAAATGTTCAACGTGACAATTGATCAGCGAGCCGCCGATTGTCGAAATTGGGAGAATATTATGTACTTCGATAAAATTATTATTTATAAGGTTTTTTTGAATGGCGGTGAAGTTTTGTGGTTATGAGTCATTGATACTAATAATCGTCGTTGTTTCAATGAAAAACTAACATGGAAAAACTACAATTACGACATCTCATTATGTGTATGTGGATAGGATGGTATGCGAGATCGCCCGCGGTTGTTACCGGCTGTTACGCAATTTGAAATGGTAGGCAGGTATGTTATTTTTGTAAACACGCTGCGCGTCTTTATTGTCGTAAAGTTTCGCGCGCATTTTGTTCAAAGATAAAATATAGTTGTTCTAATTCTTATTTCCTAAACCTTGACCTAATACCTAGTTGGTAGATATATGCGTGTTTAAAAATAATAAAGAGAAAGTAGGAGGAACATCGCGTATTAAAACGACCTTGAAGTAAAATTTATTTCTTTTTACCTATCTATCTATCTACTATCTGGGAAACGACTCCAACGATTTTCCTGAAATTTAGTATGCAGGGAGGGGTTTCGGGGGCGATTAATCGATCAAGCTAGGTTTCAGTTTTAGAAAACGTCGTTTTATAATAATAATAATAATTTATTTATTTATTTAGAACCAACTTGGATCATTTTGTTAGTAACATGATTGCTTAACCTATTGTTTATCCGCAGAGCAAATAAATTAACTAGAGAGGACATGTAGACGGGGCAGGCGCGATACCGCTGCAAAGGAAGTTAGAGCAAATACTTTAACTTGCCCAAAACTTCTTTTGCTGCCATCCCAAGTATACTTACCACAATATTCCCAAAACTGTGAATTTTGAAAACTAAGTAAAAACGTAACCAAAAAGCGTTTAATATATTTCTTTACGTTAATGAATGTTTTAGTGCGTAATGAATAGTTTTGTGTGCGAAAATCACCCGGCGACGCTGGTTTTCATTAGTTTTCATACTAAACTAAACTAAGTTGATATCCCTTATCTGATCTGTTATTTTCTATTCTGTGGTTTTATCCGTGTTTATAGGCAATGAAAAATTAGTGCTGCTTTCTACTTAACAACAGATGGCGCTACGACCGAAGCTCGGTGGCCCAGATATTATTCATTATCCATACACGATAATAAACACTGGAAAAGAAAAGCCATGATTTTAGGTTTATGATTTTAGTTTCTGGTTCACAAAAAATGCAATAGGCTAGTTGAATAAATTTTAGTTTTTTGTCTTTTGTGTAGACTGTAGATCAGAGGTTCCCATACTTTTTTTTCTAATGGACCACTTTAAACATTTTGCTGGATCTGGTGAACCCCCTGCAGCTATTACGTTTACTAACTTACTTGCTATATGTCTATGGCAATCTGTGTTGTGGCTATTTTTCAATCAACAAAAACAATTGCTGAGCTTCTTATAATATTGTCTGCCTATATTCATAGGAGAAGTCAAGCTTCTTATAATATTGTCTGCCTATATTCATAGAAGTCAAGTTGGGTCACCTAATACATTTTTATAGACCCCCGTTAAAGAGTTGTGGACCCCATTTTTTTTCCACCCAAGCGTAGACCCCTGTTGGACTCCCGTGGACCTCTGGGGATCCACCTGGACCACTTTGGGAATCAATGCTTTAGATTAATAAAAAAAAATATTGAACACATATTACTTTCCTCTTTTTACGTAGATACAAAAAATAATGATGAATTGACAGTACATTAGTTGAAATGATTCGGTACAGTTTCACGAGCCCCCACACTCAAACTGTATTGCGCTTTATCTATATGTATATATGTTTTCATTAATTTAAAATATCAAATTAACATGTCTATTATTTTTTTTATTTTCTAAGAAGAATTTTGATTTTCATTAGCAGGCAACATGCCTATTGCTTGACACTATTTTCAAAAGAGATCTCTTATACCTTTACCTAGCTGCCTAGACAAGACCTAGCCAAATTGCCATTAGACAAAAATCGTGGGGCTTCAGTCACCCATGTAAACCCCACATTACTTTCTATAGTTTATCAGTAATACATATACCTACCATATAAACAAAATTAGTACATAGAAACCATTTTATAAGCTTAGAACTGAATAATATTATAAATACACTAATTTTTATCTATGGTACCTACTTGGAATAATGGTGACGTCCCAAGACATGACAACTGACACAACACAAGGCAATACATTGTTTACTAGTAGGTATACCATATATACCATGTTATTCTATACAAATCGACAGTTCCTAGTCCCTCCCTACATATAAAGCGCGCCGATATTATGTCAAAAAGGCACTTAATAATTTTTTTACTCTCATAATCGATTTGTAGAAATAATATAATATAATAATTAAAAAATCCAATTAAAAAAAAATTTTATGTGGGTCCAAATGCTCATTGACAATATAAAGTCATAGTATTTATGTTCTATTATTATATAGTTACATCATTGATATAGTTACATTGAATAAAATGACCATTTTTGACAAGCAACATTGCTTTATGCAACTGGGGCTGTCAAAATGGTATTGTCACTCGTCACGTAGTCATTATGCTCTAGGGAAATCTTGCGATTTTACGAGCTATATTTAAATATGTTTTTTTTTATTCAGTATGCACTCATTCTTGGCATCACACGGTAATGATAATAATCTCTCTCTGATAATGCCAGCAATTTTATTATAAGATCAGCCCCCCTAGCCAAATTGACAATCTACAACCGTTAACACCTAGAAAAATAAATAGAATTTTTATTTTCATACCCGCAAATAAGCCGATTATATTATAGCCTATTATATGAGCAGAATTAAGAATGACAATTTGGCTAGGGTGGAAGATCAAACAACAGCACACAAGCAAGCAGTAATGAGTTATATAGTCACCAACTTGTAATGTGGAAGTCACTCTTATTAAGTATATTATATTTTTTCATTTGCATACATATTTTTCTCAGATTTCTAGATTTTTAAAATCTATTAGTGAAAATAGTTTTAAACCTTTACTTATCTTTTAGTCTCCTATCCACAAATCTATAGGCCTATGTTTCAAAGTGAAAAACATAAGTTAATGTTTCATATTATGGTACCAGTATTTATTTTATTTATTTTTTGGTAGGTATTAAATAAACTTTTTTCTATTCTATTCTATATTTTCAACAGAATAGACATGTGGAAATCATGAGAAGAATTAAAAGCAACAAATAATGTAATTCACAAATAAATGACTGTTTAAAAGACTTTATATAGGTAAGAAGTTCACCTTGACACAGTGAGATAGTAAACTAGGCCATTGCCATAATTCTATTGACTTTACCTTTTTAGATAATGTCATTAATATTTTTTGACTGCAGTTACAAGTTGGTACATTTGAACATAGATAACTAAAATTGAGAAATAACTTTAGATGTAGAAAAATATTATCAGATGAAGAATAAACATGTATCAATAAACATGTTGAAATTAATTTGTTTTCAGTAGGTACCTACTTGTAAAGTGAATCTATTTTAAATCAAACGTTTCTATAGATTGATCTACTTGGCATTCTTTCGGTTAATTCTAGCTATGATGTCACTGTCTCGTAGAAGCGAGGTCGCGCGCACTCGTCACCATGCCCGCTAACTTAATGTCGATGACGTAAACTACGAGCTTATGTTACCAATGTCACAAAAATTCCTTAAAAACACCTGCTTTTTACTTGTGAATAAATCTAGGCACCTATCAAGTTTCAGGTTCGCTAGCATAGATCACTTACCGCTTTTTTAGATCATCGTTCTCCTCATATAACCTCTTCAAATCTATTTCTAGCTTAGCTTTCTCTCGAGATGTATCGTCCAAAAGTTTCCTAGCATCTTGGAGCTCGTGCTCATACATGCCCTTTATACTGGAAACCTCGCGGGTGACCACCTCCTGTGTAGTTTGAATCTCGCGACGTAACCCGGAATTCTCACTTTCCAGTTGGCGCACTTTGTCAATATAAGCCGCCAGGCGATCGTTGAGATTTTGGAGAGCATCTTTTTCTTGCAAGCGACTGTGTCTTGTAGGACTCAATGGGCTGCTAGGCCGGCCTGCCGAACTAGAAGGGCGGCTTCCAACAGGAGTACTCGCAAGACTTGGGTTTTGCACAGATGATACAACATTTATATTTGACGTTGTAGTCACAGTTTTTTTCGTTTTAGACGACATCTTCAGGTATTATTTGTGTCACGATTACAGTAATAAATAAAACAAAACTTGACGCCAGAAAAACGCACGAGCTAAGCGCGAGAAATGCGATTGGAGGCTCAGTCAAAAGTCGTCACTTGTGACTTGACGCCTGACGGAACAAACAGTCAAACTAAGAGTCAAAGAGTCAAACCAACCAAACACGAACCCTCTGCACGAACCGAACCCAAGCTTTTGCGATCACGTGACTGACTTGGATTAGTCATGAAAATGTGTTGCCCACTTTTTGTTTGCAATAAATGTTGTTTGAAAAGTTTTTATATGAATTTAGAAAATTTTAGATTTTAGGCGGGATTTTAGATTTTAGTGACAGACGTCAGTTTCCCCATTGCGTTAAAAACAAAAAAAATGAACCCTTTGTTTCCCTGTAAACTTTTGAGTTTTGACCAAAGTGGTAGTATCTCTAGTCTATCAAAGATGGCGGTTCGGTCATTTCTAAAGCGTGTACCAGACTGTTGTAAACAAGCCCAAAACGGAAGTTTCCAACAGTTGTTTATTTATTTATTTATTTATTTAAAACAAGAAAGGCTTACAGTGTTCGCCAAATCGCCTCTCTTGTTACATTGTTGTTGAGAACAAACATCTACACTATGGCATATACAATCTTAATGTTAATATTAATGTTAATGTTTAAAACAGTGCGGACGGTTGTTTAAAACGAAATTTCTGTTTCTTTTCCACGACCTTGGTTTGTGGGTGCGCGTTGGAAACTTGCTGCGATCTCACCGGCGGCCCACTGTGTGGACGTTTGTTGTAAACCACGCAAGCGCAGTTGAGTGGCAGTCACGGGGAGCGCTCGCGCGTAGAGTAATTTATTTATTCGCGCGCGAACGTATGGAAATGACGCAAGAAAAAAAAATTCTTATCGAGTTTACTGACCTCTATAGGGATCTGCCGTATCTCTGGGACCTCTCAATCCCAAAAAAAAATTGTGTGGGAATATTTTATTTTATATTTTCTCTTTTTTTTCCTCAATTGCACTCAAAAGAGCAAAAGCCACATCAACTGTTTGAATTTTTGAAAGGCAAGGAGCAGTATGTTCTCTTATTCGTCTGTGCAAGGAGCCATTGCAAAGATGTTTCCGATGCGAGGGACAAAAGCACACTGAAGTTGGAGCCTTGTTTAGGTACAACAAGTGTGGACGGAAACACCAACGGCGGTTAAAACCAACCTCCCGCCAAGGTGACTTTGCGGAGAGACTTGTTTACAACAGTCTGGTACACGCTTTATGTCGATAAAAATAATAAATAAATAGTTAAATTGTGTTATGAGGTGCTGTATTGGATAATAACCTTCTCAGGGTTTTTTTGCGTGGCGCACGAGCCGAGCAAGACCGTATTCACTTTGTTTTGGCGGGAACAATAAAAATACGACAATGGAATGGTCTAAAATTACAGCTGCTTCCGCCTCCATTGCAAAAAAACAGCTGTTTGAAGCTTCGACCTCCATTTTGTGTTAACGCATTATTTCACTAGAAAAATTATCGCTTTAAACAGCACGTTGCAAACTAAATGTAGCCAACACGTATTTGAATGCCTTAATTAACGCGTAGTTGGACATTAACATCAACGTTAACGCTAACGTAGGTGGAGCAGTAGCATAATAGAAAATACTTTGATCCAGAGAGAAGGTAAGGTTACCTCAGAGGAAGAATAATTCTTCTGAGGTAATCACTATGCTTTGATCTAACTAACATTACTTACTTAAAACTGGCTAAATGCATTATATGCGAAAGTCCATAGAAAAGAAGAAAGAAAAGAAAGAAAGAGTATTTATCCACTGCTTTTGACGTTGTCTATACTAATATTAAAAAAAAAATTGTTCGTTTGTTTGTTATGATTTAACTCAAAAACTATTGGACCGATTTCAAAAATTCTTTCACCATTAGAAAGCTACTTAATCCCTGAGTAACATAGGCTATATTGTAATCCGGAATTCCCACGGGAACTCCGAAATTAACGTGGGTGATACCGTGGGGAACAGCTAGTCGGAATTGGATGAAATTTGGCATGCTCGTTGTCAGGGGTACAGAGAAGAACATAGGGTACTTTTATCCCGGAATTCCCGCGGGAACTCCGAAATTACTGCGGGTGAAACATCGGGGCACAGCTGGTAAAATCATAAAATTTCTTCTGAGTTCTGACTAGTTGTATCGATTTCTTAAAGGCAATGCCTGAGTAACATAGGCTATATTGTAATCCGGAATTCCCGCGGGAACTCTGAAATTAACGCGGCTGAAACCGCAGGGAACAACTAGTCTATACTAATATTATAAAGAGCAAAAGTTTGTTTGAGTTTGTGACGTTGTAGGGGTAATCTTTGGATCTACTGAACCGATTTTGAAAATCCTTACTTAGGTATAGGAAGCTACAGTGATCCTGAGTGTCATAGGGTACTTTTTATTCCGGAATTCCTACTCCGAATTTCCCGCAGGTAAAACCACGGGGCGGGGAATCGCTATTTCTGGATCTATTGAACCGATTTAAAAAATTCTTTCACTTATAGGGAGCTACAATGATCTTAAGTGACCAATAGTACATTGTTATCCTAGGGGTGAAAGTAACTTCTCAGGCAACTTCAGACCTACTTTCCGAGTATGAGTAATGAAAAGGTACTAGTAGTAGGAGAAGCGGGTTGAAAGTAACCCTTTTCAGCCCTAGGGAGAATCGCTTTCAACTGACAGCTGGATACTGCAGAAACTCAAGTTTTTTTTTATGTCATAGGGGGCATACTTACTGGCCAGTAGCACACCTAATGGTTGATTTATGTAAAATAAAATTCACTCATTTTTTTCTTTAGCTAATTTCTATTTTTATTTTGACTTTCCTTGCATTCGTAATGAAAAGCACAGTGTTATCCTCGGGAGAATAGTATATTTCATTATAAGTGCGGAAAGCCTGTCATTGCAAAGAGTTCCGACAAATGTCGACCCGAGCCGAGGCGCAGCCGAAGGTGAGGGTTGACAGTCGGAACTCTTTGCAATGACGGTTCCGCACGTGTACTGAACAACTATTTTTAATACAGTTACGAAAAAATTAAGCAATTTAATAAAATATCAAAAACACACACAACAAACTCAACTAAGTTCCAACTGTGATCAAGAGATGGCGCTAGTCGTATTAGTAATGCGAACGAAACCTACGTTTCGCAATGCAAAAAGTGTGTCAAAGTCGTGTCGCCATTTTTGACAGTTGGCAAAGAGAACGCACGAGTTCGGGAAAGGTAAACAAAAAGCTCGAGTATGTAATAGCCCACATCCTTTAGCTAGGGGGGCTGTTTCATTAACTTCGTATTGTTTCTTGATTTATTTTTATACGGATCAGAGCGGTGTCTTTGTGTAAAAAAATATTCTTGTGAAAGATTATTGTTACTGTGTATTATTATCACTTTTATTTTTCATTTAAGTGAAAGAGCTCAATTTAAATGTAATCATGTCAAAAAGAAAGTCTCGTGTATTATTAACCGACCGATTATTAACCGACTTCCAAAAACTGAGGAGGTTATGCATTCGGTTTTATGTATGTTTTTTTTTTTTTTTAATGTCTATTTACCGATTACTCGATAACGGTTGGATCGATTTTGAAAATTCTTTTTTGTTTGAAAGGGGAGTCCCATTGCCACTAAGTCGGGATCTGATGTTGGGATCTTGGAGAATCGAGGAAACTCTTCAAAAATTATAGGCCTAAAACCTATAGCGATTCGGGTGTTTTTTATAGTAAATCGTTCATTTGCTTTCGAAAAGCAAAATTTGAAGAAGTGGAACTGATGATGAAGACCACAAATGGTCATTGGAACTACTAAATAATAGGTATTTCACAGATTTCAATTCGTTAACTTTAATGTGGTTTCTAAACAATTTATGTTCGCCACAATGTATATGGTGAAGTGGAACTGATGGTGATGTAGAATAGATGTACCAGGAGAACTCAAAAATTAACGTGCCTGCATCGGGAAAAGCAATATTTTGTAAAAGGTTATGAGCAGTTGACATTAGGCTATTATAACTTACATAAATTACAAACCGACTCATTAAAAAGCAAGAAATAAACAAATTTTTAACAAAAAAATTAAAACCGACTTCCAAAAACACAAAACTAAAAATAACAAAATACCGATTTAATCCAATAGATTGAGAGGTATTGGTTTGTGCTACCACTTTTCGATATGAAGTCGGTGACAGGCCAAGTATGCAGTAGGTAGATGGGCTAAGTCGGAAGTCCACTCACAAATTAATTAGACTTATGTCTAAAGTCCACTCCCGCCACGAGCTCGTCGTGAGTTGTACAACACGAGTGGGCAGACGTAAGCGGGCTTGGCACCGAATTCAAATCGAAAAGTGGTAGCACAAACCAATACCATATAGTATTACGTGTATTTTTGTCTGTGGGATTAAATCGGTATTTTGTTATTTTTAGCTTTTTAGTTTTGTTTTTTTTTGATAAATTGGACAATGATTCCCGTAATTATTACAAAATTATTTAATGAAATCCTCCCTACATACATTTTATTAAGAAATAAATACAAAGAAACCGGATAGTCGGCACTTTTTGCTGAATAGTTGCAGACTAGTCGCTGACACGTAGTGATTACCTTCTCTCTGGTCGCTGAATAAAATAGTGGCCGGATAATCGGCTTTACCGAGTTTAACGACTAGTCGGAACATCTCTAAGTTTTTTTTTGGAGACTAAACAGCTCAGACGAAATAAAACGTCTTTATTTCGTCTGAGCTAAACAGATTAAAAATCAAGCTGCTTTGGCTGATGAGATCTCAGAGAATATGCTTAGTTATTCTTCTGAGGATGAGATGGAGGAAGAAAAAAATTAAACTATTAGGTAGATGGCAAAACAAGAACTAGCTGAATTAAAAAAAAGACTGGACTAACATAAAAATAAAATTATTATTTATTTTAAATGAACAAGTTTTATAATACCTTACCTTAAAAAACAACAATTACAATCTGAGTAGGTATACCCAACTCTTTTTTTTATTAATTTATAGTTTTTAATCTATAGGTACGTATAACTAAAATTCAAGTGTCTGTTTGTAATAGGTACCTACTAAATTAACAACTTTTCAATAAATGCATAATATTACAGTCTAGACAATATGTACTTGTCGGCGAGAGGGTAGTTTCGTTATTAATGTTTCCCGCCGACGCGACGTATAGCGGTCGTAATTCGTTCGTTCCCCCGCTTCACTCCGCTGCCCGACTCGTCTTTGTTAGAACTAGATATAAATGAGGGTATGCGTTGGCTACGTGTCATTTGTGGTTATATACTCTTTGTTTGTTACTTTGTCTTCGGTTCAGAGCAGTTCACGGTGTCGTATCGATCTATGGTGACTATATTATCTAGTTATTACATGTACAGTACTGTGTCATTTAATTAATTAAAGGTTGTTTCCAGAGATTTGGATTTGCCAGGGGCACGGGCAGTGGAGGTGAGCGTTCATGTATTGTAAAGGGGCCCCTTTAAACCCACACCTGGGTCGCAAGTCCCAGACACTGCTCAGTGTTCCCTACGGATATCTGGTTTGCTGTATTATCTATAACTATGTTGGTGCAATTGCTTATTATAGTTCTTTGTTCATTCTAAATGTGTCACTCAGCTAATAGTCTCGGTCATACCTATAACTTTGCCTGCCTGTCTGTTATATCTTATCTCCATTCAGTCAGCTAACAGTTTTAATCCTATTATTGCTCCTATTTCCCTACATACTTACATTTTTTTTTCTGTTTCTGCGCCATCTAATCTCTGAAAAGGCTGGACCGATTTTAACAGGACTTTCACTGGCAGATAGCTGATGTTATACATAACTTAGGCTACTTTTATTTAAGAAAAAAAAAATCGTTCCTGCAGGAATTCCGAAACTCATGTGGTTGAAAAAGCTATTCACAAAAAGTTATCTATATTTACTAGTTATCACTAAAAAATCTCTCAACTAAGGATTGTCTGAGCATAAACCCATTATTATTGGGATTTTCTTGAATATTTACATCACTTATGTTACTGGAGATTTCATCAGAATCATCTTCACCATCATCATTATAAAGAAGGAGTTCGTCTGATGCTAATGAGATATTGTATAATGTAGCACACGCACAAATTACAGCCACAACTGTGTCTAATTTCATACTCATACCCACTTGAAGACAGGGAAACTTTTTTTTCCAAATACTGAAAACTCTCTCAACAGTATTTCTTGTTTTGATATGGCTTTTATTGTACTTTTCTTGACTGATTGAATTAGGTGACAAGAATGGTGTTAAAAGCACATCACTTACTGCATAACTACTGTCACCAAGCAGTATACCTTGCAATACACCTGAATTAAGGTGTTGTTTCAGTGCACTACTATTGTAAATAAAACTATCATGAGTGCTGCCAGGCCACTGAGCTACAACATCAAAAAATTCCAAATTTGGACCTGTTACTGCCTGAACATTAATAGAAAACCATCCTTTTCTATTTCTATACACTTCTGATGATATTCCACCAGGACTTCTTATTTTAATATGTATACAGTCTATACATCCAATGACACCAGGAAATCCAGCAATTTCATAAAACCTTTGTTTCACCTTATTGATATCTGTGTCACTAATGGGGAATTTAACAAATTCCTTCATTTTTCTAGCCAATAGGGTGGATACTTTGGTGATAATTCTAGATACTGACTGTTGGCAAACACGCATGACATCATCATCTAGTTTCTGGAAATTTTAAAAGGCAAATAGGTAAATACAAAAGAAATAATATTGTAGAACTACTAGATTTAAAAAGGCAAATAAATAGTAGGCACAAAATAAATATAGTACAGTTGTAAAATTTACCTAATTACCTGAAAACTACCAGTAGCGAGGTACCGCAATGTTATCAATAACATTACTTCAGGAGCAAACGGCAGTCCTCTTCTATTTTGATGCCTTAAATCAGGTTCTATCAATGGCAGTATAGCATTTTTTACAGCATTAGGTGTAAATCTGTACTTAACATAAAATTCACGTACAGAATATTTTGTGAAAGGATCAGAATAGTCACGTAAGTACAACCTCGGTCTTGTTTCTCTGATCCTTCTTACATAATTCGTAAACTCAATAAAATCTTCCAGGTCAGACATGCTTGATCGACGCCAAAATCGAGATCAACCATCAACGCCCTGAAAATCCTGAAATGAAAGTTTCTAAAATCCAACTTTGTTTTCAATAGAACCCAGGAACCAAAGATACACAAACTACTTAGAGATAATACCGTATAAATAAGTAATACTTTCTGCCAGTCTCAGAACAATAACACTGTTAATCAAGTAAGTAAGTAAGTAAGTGTAGTACGTGTAGTAGTAACTAAAACGTAGTGATTACCTTCTCTCTGGTAGTAACTAGCAGAGAGAAGGTAATCACTACGTTTTAAGAGACGGGACTTCCTTACTTGGTTTTGGAATCCATTTAGCAGACCCAGCAATACCAACACAGCGAAAATTTAAATGTCAAAATACTTCATAACTCATGGGTACCAACATTAACGAGAACAATAAGGATGGCCACATGTAGTTCCTGATTAAATCGATATCGATAAATTATTATTAGAGCATCGTGAGCTTCATACCAGGTGAATTAAATCTACAACGGGGGAAAACATTTGTCGTAAAATTGAAACAATAAATTATTATTTTTATTCATTTATTATTATTCCAATATTTTAGTTTGTCATGATGATGATGTTATTAGATAGATAGATATTTATTTTCTCTTTAAAAATTACATTTACATTTTATGTCAAAATTAAATAACCTATTTGGGAAAGTAAATGATTTACTTCGCAGTGCCTCCTTGTTGAGCCTTGTTTAAATTATCGGTAGAAATATCCTCCGAAAGCGAAAAACTTTCGTTTATCTTCCGACATTCGTTCCTTACATCTCCACAGACATATTTTATATCGTGAAGTTTTTCGATTGGAATGTAAGCTAAGTCATCATTTCCAATATTTTTTACCCATTGTCGACATCTGAAATTAAAATATCTATCAATCATGCAAGTAGGTACACTTAGAAACAAGATAGAGTATAATATAGTTCTTTATACAGAAGACGAGGTTCACTTTATTACAATATGATCATAATACTTAATGAAAACTGCAGTAAGTATTGCAAAAGGATACGCAGCAGCAGTTATACAAAATTATTCCAAAATATTTACTATAACAGCATCATTCATTAAAGTTTATCGACTCACTTTATCGATAGTGAAGATTTACATCACTATGGTTTACAAACATGCAAATTTTCTCATTTCAAAAAGATAGTGTATTATTTTAGTCTTGCTGATAGCTGAAGAGAACAAAATACTTTATTATTTTACGCAAGCTGTACTTACCGGTCTTCATCTATAGGAAATTTCGTGATAAATTTCCTTTTATTTAAATTTTGTCGACTCTATCTTTTTCTACAAATTACATACGTACTACACCGTCTAATCGGTGCTATTTCACTACCCAATCACAAGAAAATAGTTTTTAATAGTCACACTGCACTTTTCAAAGCGTAAATCACACAAAATTTTTAAAAATCACACAATTATTTTCCCAAATAACAACATGCGTCGCCATGACAAACAGATGACAGATTGTAAGAAAGATTCAGAGACAAAAGACTGAAATAGCATGTGAGGCCATCTTTGATGCCATGGAAAAAAAAAATTAAAAAAAAAAGAGTGCTAAACACGAACAAAATTTAATTTGTTCCTAGTTGCGTTAGACTAGTAAGTAGATCTGTGTGTTGTGATGTGGATTATTATTATTATTGTTCTGAGCTGCCAGTAGTAACCATAGATAAGACAATATAATACGTAATAACCCACGAAAAGGCTTGGCTCTGACCTCTCTGACTGGTGATTCGTTGCAACGTTCCGTTTCACAAAATTAAAAGTTGAATATTTTGGTAACTAATGATAATTTTTTAGTAAATCTTTCACGATAATGCTTTTCTAAGGCTCTATTTTTGGAATATTGACACAATTATTATAAATTTCATGCAAGTACCCTATTGGAGGTAAAACAGTCTTATTCGCAATGTGAGTTGAGAGAAAACAAATGGCGCCTGTCAAATATTTTAAGGTTATAAAAACAACTTAATCGTTCTGTCATTTGTGGCTCACTGGCTCGGTTGTAATATTGTATTATCTATGGTTGTAATACAAACCCACGGAACGCACACCAGACTACAGAGTAGGTACCGTAGGTACATGCTTATTGCTTACCTTCTCTCTGGGTACATGGTAGGTACTTTTTGTGACGACCACGCCCAGTAATCTTCAAGGAAAAATTTTGGTCCGTAGAGCAAAATGTTGCATGAAGTTTACCTCCCCGCCCGAACCCGTGTGTCTCCCCTCAAACACCATTGTCAAGTGTCAACCCAATATCCAAAGAGAATATAAATCTTTGAACTCTATGTAGTTTGTGGTTAACCCGTTTCTACCGTTTATAGGATATGTTCCAAAATGGACTGATACCACAGGCCCAGTGCTCCCAGTGCCCTGAATAACTTTCAGCATACTGCCGCAGTGCCCGCAGTAGGCGGTATGACGTCATAATCGTCGCCATTTTTGTACTGGTAAGGTGCTCTCAATGGTTTGATCACATGGTCAACCTGTGGATTTTAAAGCGTGACGTGACAATGACATGCAGAGCTCAGATGCGCAACACGATAAAATTTCATCTAGCCAATTTTTATCGATTCTCGTCGACGTAAATTATTTTGTCTACCAGTAGTAACTATTAGTCATCCATTAGTGATAAACAGTGTGCGGAAACAGTAAGATAACATAAAATGTTGCGTTCATCGGGAGGTTGTCGTTTTACTAATACAACTTCCCACAGAGCGTCCTAAGTTGCTATTAAGGCTCAACTGTGAAGAGTTGCTACCAAAAGTTCCGGTAAAGCATCAAAATGCATCCCACCAATAACTTCAGAAGAAGAAAAGTACAACTGAATTGGCTGTATGGACTCAGATTCCTGTGCCTTCTCCAAAGGAGTAAATTTAAACAAATAAAAATTTAGGGGAAAATTTGTTAATCGTACTTTAATATATTAATGCCGCAATTTTTAAGTATAAATTATTAACTGTATAGAAATTTTGATATTAAAAATGTTTCTTAAAAAAAATCTAGACATTTTTGCTTTTGATCAATTTTTTTTTATGAAAACCAATATTTTCGCCCTAATAATTTAGAAACTAAGGCAAAAATTTTGACGCTATGTATTTTTTATAAACTTAATAATATGATTTTATTTTGGGAGATTAAGGGAAATTTGACTTAACCTTTAGGGCTAAATGTTATCTTTAGGGGTAAATGTTTTCGAGAGTTGGTAACACTGAAAAAAAATCATGAAAAGATTTAATTTTGGATTTAAAATTTATCACAAGTTTTCACAAGAAAAAGACGTTTTTAATTTACGAAAAGGACTATCTAGTGTTAATTGACGATCTAACGAACATCAGAGAAATGTGGCTCAAACGTTTAAGGGGAAAAGGATTTTAACCGTTGACAAGTTTTGCCTAACTAAATCTGGCGAACTGCCTATCCAACCCTCTTTTCTGCAAAGGAAATTGAAGATGGCATTCACCTTCAAATCGGTGGAGCCATAAAACCACAAATTGGAATTGGAAGATGGCATTTCATTCAGATCATTGGACGACAAAGGTTAGGTTAGGTTAGTTCTTAGTTTGTACAAAAATAGTTGCTATCTGCATCTCTTTGTACCTGCATAGTTCTTCTGAACAAAAAATAGAACAGATTTGAATGCAGTTTTCACTATCTTGTACCTACTTACTGTCAAGTTTTTGGAAAAGTTTATTCACATACCTAAACGGAATCTATGGATGAAACCGTGGGGAACAGCTATTGTACAGTAATTTACTCAAATCTGGGTAGATCCTGTTCAGTCTAGTTAGTAGAGTACCTAGTATTTCAGGGTCCAATTTTTGTCTCAGATTGTGGAGTAGATGATATTATGCTTTAAGGTACAAAAATATGATTTTATTAGTACCTACTTACATATTTATAGCATATTCATAGCTTATATTTTTCTATTACATTTCAGATAAGCTTGATGATCACACCTGTAATACCTGTCATGACCATACCTAGCAAGCCATCAAAGCCACTGCTGGTAATTAGTTGCTAAATTATATTTTAAATTACTTTTTAGTTCAATATACTATTAAGAAAGTATTTAGACTTTTATTAATCAATAAAAAATGTATTGTTACATAAGTTTTGTAATTTACAGATCAGCTGGATAAATTAAGTTCATATTTATAGCAATACCCATTATCCATTCATAAACGGTAGGTATGCCCATTGATTTTTTTTTACAATTTTCTGTTTACAGATTGAATCAAGATGGGGCTTAACATCCACAAGTGAAATTCCATATGACCCACCTGGTAATTTGTTTTTAGTATTCCGTTTATATCTCTTCTCTCGTTCTGAGAACGTTTTAGTGTTGTAACAGCTATATAAATAACTAGTTGTGCCTCGTGATTTCACCCGCGTTAATTTCAGAGTCCCCACGGTCTAATGTATAAACTATATATTGTAAAGTTTCATTTAAATGGATCCAGTAGTTTTTGCGTGAAAGAGTAACAAACATCCATCCATACAAACTTTCGTATGTATAATATTAGTAAGGATATCCTAACATAATAATAAATAAAGTCCTCCACCGTGTCTGTCTGTCTGTTCGCGATAAATTCAAAAACTACCGAACAGACTCATACGGCTGTCACCAATAGATAGAGTGATGAGAAAGATTAGGCATATAATTTGTCAGTGTTTTGTGTATATTGGTTGAAATATAACAATATTTTTGAAAGTGTCGTAATAAATACTTTGTTATGCTTTCACACGTTAACGACTCTACCAATCACCACGAAATTTTGCATACACGTCAAGGCTAAAGAGATCTTCGAAATTACCGCCGGTGCAACCGGGGAAACAGGTAGTAAATCCTTCCTATTATAAATGCAAAAGTGAGTTTGATTGTTTGTTTGTAACACTTTCACGCCTTAACGGCTGAACCGATCATCACGAAATGTATGAAACATGTTGTCAGGTGTAGAGAAGGACATAGGGTACTTTTCATCCCGGAATTCCCATGGGTACTCCAAAATTTCCGTGGGTAAAACTGCGAGGAACAGCTAGTTATATAATGACTACCTATATGTCTTAAATATGCATAGACAGCTAACTTATTAATAAGAAATCAGTTTTTTCATGTATGTATTTTTAGACATAATTGTTTCTTCACCAACTTTGAGTGCAACTAATAAAGATGCATTTGCTATTAGTATTTTGTTTAAAGCACGATAGCAAGAATTAAATTTTAATAAAAATTATAATGAGCTTTTTTTGTTTAGGTAAAGTGACCCGAACACCTAAAAGAACTGCACAGGAGGAGGCTCATTGAAAAATTGGGAAAGCTTTTGGCCAAATCCAAGCTACTGTTTACAGAATATAAAAATCTACTGAATACAGAAATTAAAAAATAAATGTTTCAATAAATAAAAATATATGTATTTTATTTCTTAGACAAAAACCAATAATTTTATAATGTAGAAAAGGGCTAGGTCCAGGAATTTGTATGGGCTGTGTGACTATGTTTCCTTCGCCTACTATTTTTCTAGTTTTATAATTTAAAAAAAAGGTCCGGGAATTTGTTTTGGCTGTGTGACTATGTTTCCTCCGCTTACTATTTTTCTAGTTTTATAATTTAAAAAAAAACGAACTGTCGTGTTCTAAATTGCAAATACTGTCAGTTGTATAAGGACCAAAACGAATGTAGGGGAGATGTCCGTCTGATACGGTAGTATACGGTAGTATCTCTAAGTAGTTTGTGGTGACGACTGACTTTATTACTATTTTTTTGACCGTCTAATTAATTTGTGATTTTGACTATTTTGTGTAGTAGGTATTTTGGTATTTATTCTGTCTACACTATAGACATAAGTCTAATTAATTTGTGCTATATCTCTAAGTAGTTTGTGACTACAAGACATAATATATTATGTACTATTTAATGTGCTGCAATATTTGCCTTAATTTTTTTAGAATAACTGAGGCCGCCGTAAATTTAAATCACCTACATAGGTACTAAATAAATACAGAGTTAACATGGATATTGACTCAATGTTTTCTTGCTTCGAGGTTCCAACACGGGATGAAGCAGCAAATAAGTTTCCTAATAGTAAAGATAAAGTGTATGTAGCTTACCTATTTTTTATTTACAATGCTGATTGTGTTCCACGCCTTCAACTCACAATTCATTTTCCAGAGATGTAAATACAGAAAATGATGCTGAAATTGCAAAACGTCCCTATGAACAAGTCGAATATGCTGACACTGTCAAAAAACAAAAACTTGATGAAGACGATCCTGACCTAATTGATGATATAAAGTAGAAACATAAGTATTTTTAGTTACTTAATTACCTTATTATCTTAACAGTTCACATTTTTTTCATTTTGCCTATTTGTTATATAAGTAGCTGGTGAGTTGCGGCAGGCTACGGGTAAAATTCTCAGCTCTCATTCGGCAAGGGTTTTAATACCATGATTGTAACCATTGTATAAATCAAATCAAATTGAAAACCACAGGTTATATTGTAAAGGAAAAAATTGCATTAGAAACTATTTTAAAGTGTGTGAAGTCTACTGGTTCACAATGAGCTGGGTGTGCATGGTTGTCTATAGCACACACACCCACAGTGTAGAAGTTAGTTCTGAGTACCAGCCATTGTCATCTTAAAAAAACAATCATGTTAGATACAAATAGTACAAAGCAGATTTATATTATACTAGCTGTCCCCTGTGATTTCGGAGTCGGATCTGTCGTAATTTCGGAGTTCCCGCGGGAATTCTGGGATAAAAACTATCCTATCTTTTAAGTTGGACCATATTATGAATCGTTACAAAATTTTATCAAAATCCGTTCAGTAGTTTTGGAGTTCATGGAGAGTCATGTGACACGTGATTTATATATATTAAGATATCAGAGTAGAAAGATTTAAATTATTAGAATAAACAGAAACAGGAGTTTCATTATTGATTGTATTGATAAAGAAGTATTTATATTATCCTGACATCTTTATTGAAATCTTACCATGTTTTTTGTTATTAAACTTTTGGTTTCAGCTTAGATGTTCTTAACACACGCATTGTAATTCACACCTTGGAAACTCACGAAGGCTGCACACATGAAGTGGCTATACCTCCAAATCATGACTATGTTCCACTCATGCAAATGACGTCAGAGCCAGCTAAGCAATACAGTTTCATTCTAGACCCATTTCAAAAGGAAGCTATTATGTGCATTGACAACTTACAATCAGTTCTGGTATCAGCTCACACATCTGCTGGGAAAACTGTTGTGGCAGAGTATGTTTTTTTTAATTAATTATAAGTTTGTTTGTTAATATTATTGTATTAAAAACCTCTGAATATTTCTCATAGATATGCCATTGCTTTGGCATTAAAAAACAAACAGAGGGTGGTTTACACAACACCTATTAAAGCCCTCTCCAATCAGAAGTATAGAGAGTTTTCTGAGGAATTCCATGATGTGGGACTAATCACTGGTGATGTTACCATCAACCCATCAGCATCATGCCTGATTATGACTACTGAGGTAAAAAATAATGTGAATTTGTAGGTATTAAACTGTATATAAAAAAAAAATGTTTTGTGAATGAATAATGTCTGTAAGAACTTTATGATGTTTTGAAATAAATAAATAAATGATTAGTTACCTTAGACCAAATAAAAACTATACACGGAACATCTCGAACAATGAAGTGAAGCCGGTTGTGTATGCATGTGGTGCTTAGGAAAGTGCCACAACAATTCCTAGGTATGGTGTCTTTTTCTTGGAAGTGTGTGCATGTTTCTGAGTAGGTACGTGCACGGCGTGGTATCTTTTTCCTGGCTTCCCTTATTTGTTCTATGTGTTCCGTCTTTAGTTTTTATTTGGTCTGAGTTAGTTACATGTAATTTTTCAGATTCTCAGAAATATGTTGTACAGAGGATCTTCTATCATGCGGGAAGTGGGTTGGGTTGTGTTTGATGAAATTCATTACATGAGGGACAAAGAGAGAGGTGTTGTTTGGGAAGGTAAAGTATGTTTTTTAATTTTGGGCTTGTCTTTTTTAGTTAAAATTTGTTGAAGTTTAAAGGAATTTAACTCATAGAAACGCTGATCCTGCTGCCGGACACGGTCCGCTACGTGTTCCTGTCGGCCACCATCCCCAACGCGCGCCAGTTCGCCGAGTGGGTGTGCCGCCTGCACGCGCAGCCCTGCCACGTGGTCTACACCGAGTACCGCCCCACGCCGCTGCAGCACTACGTGTTCCCCGCCGGCGGGGACGGCATACATCTCGTCGTCGACGAAAAAGTAAACAAGCTAAATTGCAACATTAAAATAATTATGCTGTCCCACTGAAATTGCTACATTGCATGAATAACCGCACAATCCAAAATTTTGAAACCACGGATTTTAAATCCTTATTTCCTGGTCGATAACACTCACATTCACATCGGCAAAAAATTGTAGTGAATGTAAAAATGATGTGATTGTTTTAGTATAGTTGCAAGAACATTTTGTTTTATTTTTAAAGTAAACGGCTTTTTTGCATTGCGTGATTACTAATGTAAAGCAGCGACATATTTTCTATTTTATACCTTTTCCAGGGACAGTGACATTCTTAAATTCTATGTGTATTATACCCTTTTCAGGGACAATTTAAAGATGACAATTTCAATACAGCTATGGCTGTGTTGACTAACGCGGGCGATGCTGATAAAGGGGAGCAGCGCGGGCGACGCGGTGGTTCGCGAGGGAATAACCAAATCAACATATTCAACATTGTCAAGATGATAATGGAGCGAAACTTTGCACCGGTTATCATATTTTCCTTTAGCAAAAAAGATTGTGAAGCTTATGCAATGCAAATGGCTAAATTAGATTTTAACACAAGTGAGTAAGCTAAGCATCTTGTTTCGTTTGCGTGGAATTTGTATTTTCACATAATGCCATTTTCTTGTACTACTTGAAAACTTTTACGTAGGTGATTATGGTCACTAAATCTCTAGCACTATGTGCTGTAGCAGTGGATTCTATCGGCACTCGGCTGAGCGTCTCTGCTGGGGGTAGCCTTAAACACGGTAAAAATAAGTAAGCAGTATTATAGCTCGGCCGGCCTTGAAATAAATGCCTACAGCCGCGCGATACGTAAACATGCGATAGGGCTGCCCGCCTCCAGCATTTTAATAACATTTGCCTACTTTGTGTTTCCATTTCGTTTTGTGATTGTAAATATACTTTTTTTATATAAAAAAATTAAATACTTTGTGAATTGAATAGGAAGTGTTCAATAAAAATGCGCGTTTGTTTTTTTGATTGGTAGATTTAAGCACAATATATCCTACTCATCATATTAAATATGTACTTGAACTTACTTTTAGTGAAAAAATTGCGCGGTTATTGTTAAAAAAACAAAACACCGCTCGTTCGTCACTGCGGCCACGCGGCACAGTCACGACTGTCTGCATCCGGAGTGCACGCAGAGATCAAGGCGCGTAGGTATAGCTCGCGCTTCGTCCGTTTGTATGAAGTTGGAATACTGTTTACTTATTTTTACCGTGCCTTAAATGAAAAAGTAATTTGTATTCTTTGATAGCTTATATAGATTTGACTCGTAATTGATAAAATGTGTAATAAATATGTATTATCAATTAGAAATAGGAGATATTAGATGCATTGAACAGTTGGAATTTTAGTAATCTACATTGAAATTTTTTTTTAATAATAGTTGAAGAAAAGCAATTGGTGGATGAAGTATTCAACAATGCAATGGATGTTCTGACAGAGGAAGATCGAAAGTTGCCTCAAGTTGAAAACGTGATCCCACTTCTGAGACGAGGGATCGGCATCCACCACGGTGGGCTGCTGCCCATACTGAAGGAGACCATTGAGATATTGTTTGGTTTAGGCCTTATTAAGGTAATATTATAAACGCGAAAGTTTGTATGTATGGATGGATGTATGGATATTTGTTACTCTTTCATGCAAAAACTACCGAATGTATTTTAATGAAATTTTAAAATGATATAGACATAAGCTATATAATTATAGGTATTGTAATCCGGAACAACCGTGGGAACTCCGAAATTTCACAGCGTCAATTTCGAAATTTCCTCGAGAGTTCTCTGTACCAATACGAAGAGTACATTATGTGCTATTCCATTATTTATTGTTAAATAAAATAACTGCGTCTCTACCCGAGTGAATTTTAAAATTTCCTCAGACACTGTTCTGAGTTATGTCCCTTAAGGATAGTGTAACAGTTTTATGAATTGACTCATTGTCAGTAGGTACCTAGTTCCAGAAGTTATGCATACACACAAACAAAAAAACAAACTTTACCTTTTAAAAATATTAGTATAGATAACGTGATTCGTGATCGTTTCGTAGATCAAACGTAGTTTTGAGGATAGACTGTTTTTATGGTGTTAATAAAAAGGCACAATCAATCAAAAATGTAATTGACTCCTTATAACATAATCTAATTAGCAGTTCCGTCCAAATCAGTCCAACCGTTTCGAATATTCACTTACTCGCCGCTGCTACACGTTTCGTCATTACTCTCGTTAACCAACTTCTCTAGTTTTGTGCTGAAATGTAGCTAAATGTATGGAGCATTAAGTAATAATAAGTAGCTAAAATGTATGAAACCATGATCAATTCAAGTAGCTAAATACGTTCAAAATCCGCTAGATCTAGCTACAAAGTAGCTAAAACGGCAACACTGGTCTCTTCCCGTACCCCTAAACTTAAGCCCACGTGCAGTTACAAAACTTTTTTACCTGAAATGCAATAAAATGTACCCTAAACATTCACCGCGCCTTTGTTCATTAAATACCATACTTTGAAGGCCTTCTTTGACACTTCATAAAAAATGTTGTGATTAAGTTATAAACGTAAAATTTTTACCATTTGAAAGCTAGTATGATGTAGAATAATTGTAAGCCTTAAAAAATGTATGTTAATACCACATTTTATTAAGCAATTTTAAAATTACTGAAAAAACTGTGCAAAAAAATACTTTTGTTTGTTAAATAAACGCCATTATTTTGAATTGTAAATAATTTTGATTAAAATTTTTGATTTTATTAAGACGCCCCATAAGCTCTGATCATAATTCAGTTTTTATCTTGACAATCTACCGTTTATTTTAAAAGTTATAGTGTTTTGTTTACGAGGGGAACCCTAACGCGAACCAAAATTTTAAAAAAATCGTCAAAAATTCAAAAAAAAATTTTTAATTTTTTTATTATTTTTTTCGTCGATAAAATTGAACATAGTATCCCTCATTTTCATTTGTACACTTTATCCAGACTCACACTGTATATTAGATTAGATTACTAGCTGTGCCCCGCGTGAGTTTCGGAATTCCCGCAAGAACTCCAAACTTATTTGATTTATTCTTCTTACAAAAATAAACAACAAAAAAAGAATTGGCGAAATTGGTTCACGCGTGATGCCGTGACCAAGGGAAATAGGCATTCATTTTAACCGACTTTCAAAAAGGTGGAGGTTATGCATTCGATTTTATGTATGTTTTTATATTTATTTTTTTATATATTAGATTATTACATTATTACATACATTTATTATATAGATTACGATTGAACGAGTACAGGGCCCTTATCACTATGACCATAACACGCCGCGTTAAGATAAGACGCCGCAAAAACTGTCTTTCCCTCGTAATCAAAGAAATTTTACTCCAAAAAAATACATTTACTACGTTTCTTATGGCATAAAGAATAATAATTTCTAATATTTTGGCATCTAGAACGTTTGGAAATACGTTTTTGGGACGCGCGTTATGGGCAAGGAATGTTGGTCATAGCACAGATAATATATAGTGAATAAGGGCCCAGGCTGTTGCAATACACAATATTGTTTCAGGCACTGTTTGCCACCGAAACATTCGCAATGGGTCTTAACATGCCTGCTAGGACTGTCGTGTTTACAAGTTGTCAGAAATTTGACGGAAAGGATTTCCGATTTGTGAGTATCAGCGCTTTCTTATTTGAATATTTATAAAGTCTCAAGTAACTCACATTTTACAAGTACATATTATGACCGGCTGTATTATGAAATCTGAAAACGAGCAAATCTTATCGGTTGGTGTCGTAGGTCTTGTTAAAAGTTCATTAGTTTTGATTAGACACTATAAAATGTGATTTCCTATATTATGCACTGATGGTACCATAATTTTGTGATTGTTTAATTCCAGCTATCATCAGGAGAGTATATACAAATGTCGGGAAGGGCTGGCCGGCGTGGTATCGATGACAAAGGCGTAGTTATACTTATGATTGACCAAAAAGTTACCCCGTCCGTTGTGAAAAATATGATACAGGGCAAGGCGGACCCCATAAACTCGGCGTTCCATCTTACTTATAACATGGTTAGTTATTACGTTCGATGCGTTTTGAGTAGCTTTTTACAGAGTATTAGGATATTAAATAATAATTATAATAGAGGGACCTATTCCAGCCCAAAATAGTTCATGTTGCCTAAATGTTACCAATGAAAACTGATAAATTGTGTCGAAATAAAATTTTATAATACCCTTTTTATTTATTTGGTACTAGAATAATTGAGTTTCGCCTTTCACTCAATATAAATGTGAGGTGTAATTTATTATTTAACAATTTTAAATGGCTTAGTATACATTTTTCTTTTTCCAGATATTAAATTTAATGAGAGTAGAAGGAATTAACCCTGAATACATGTTGGAAAGAAGCTTCTTCCAATTTCAAAATCAAGCAGCAATACCGGATCTAATTGACAGTTAGTCGATGGGTTATTCTCGTTACTCGTTTCTAATGTGTTGTAGAATACAACTATTTTGATATAAAACACTTTTTTTTCTATTCGTTTTTGTAACAGAAGTGAAAGAGAAGCAGGCAGAGTATGACGCTGTGGCCGTGGAGCGGGAGCATTCCATATCTTCCTACTGCAACATTAGGTCGCAGCTGGATTTGCTCGGCGCTCAGTTCCGCGGGTTTATTACGCGACCAGAGTATCTGAAGCCGTTCTTACAGCCTGGACGACTTGTTAAGGTAGCTCACATCACCGCCCGGTTTGTTTGTTTGTCACGTTTGTCTTGAAAAACTGCCTAAATTTACATATTTTTATTTTGTTATGAATGCAAAGTACTTTATAATAATTTATCTTAAACATATACTACTCAGCAATTTCAAGAGTAGTTGGCTTTGATTCAATATGACCAACAACATTTCTAAAGGGCACAAAATCCCAAATGTGGATTCTGTATGCCATAAACACGTTTTCCATTTATTTATTTGTTAAGTATAATCCCTCTGGGCATTGAATAAAATAATTTTTAGGCGCGTCATGGTAACGCGTCGTTTTATGGTCATAGCGAATCAGGACCATGGCCTGGAACTTGGCAACACAGATTATTATTTATGAATAAAAGTCATGTAACCGATTTCCTGAACTTGTAACGTTTATAGTACCTTTTTATTTTTTATTATTTATTCATTCATTTTTACAAAGCAAATAAGCAAGATAGTGTGAATAAACTTTCATAAGTTTCTCGGTAGGTAACGATTTAATTAAATTTAATAAAGGTAGGTTTTAATTAAATATACAAGTTCTACTACAATGAACGCAGATTGACCAATCCGCTGGTGCACGACAACAAGCCAATGTAGATATCAACATTAATTAATAAACACTCTAATCTGATTTATGGACCAAAATTTTCTCGCTGCAGGTCAAAACAGAGAAATACGAGTACGACTGGGGAATAATAGTGAACTTTAGACATAAGATGGGCAAAGGGAAGAACGATAAAGAAGAGAACCCACTGTCAGCGGAGGCCACAATCATTGTTGATATATTGTTACATGTCAAAAAGAACTCTACAGATAATTCGGAAAGCAATGTGCCGTGTCCGCCTGGCGAGGTAGTTGATAACAAATGTTTAAACTTAAAATAAAAAAAAACAAACTCAGTCATATTTGGACGCAGATAAGCAATAACATGTTAACCCACAAAATTAAGTTAGTAATTCCGAACGATTTATTGAGAGTTAGGGAACGTGTTTACCTTATTACATTGCTTAAATATGTAACTAAATATTGAACATAAAAAATGTTGATACAAAATGGCGTTCCTACTTTTAAAAGACGATTTACTCAAAATTTCTCCAGTGTGGGTTAACACACTTGCTTATCTATGTCCATTTAGGCTTAATATGATTTAAATATTTGATATAATTATTTTTTAAAGTATGTATTGACTGTATTTATTTTTGCAGGTAGGTGATGTGGAAGTGGTACCGGTGCTTCACACACTAATATACCAGATTAGTTCACTTCGAGTGTACTATCCTAAAGATTTACGTCCCGCAGAGAGTCGCAAGTCCGTGCTCAAAACCATAGGGCAGGTGAAGAAACGATTCCCTGATAATATTCCATTATTAAATCCAATAACGGATATGAAAATAGATGATCCCATTTTCAAAGAATGTGTTGATAAAATTAAAACTTTAGAGGAAAGGTGAGAACACATTTGATTCAAATGTGCTAGTAACTTTTGACTCTTTTTGTATAATGTTTGCTTTGTACATAATTACAGACTATATGCTCATACGCTCCATAAAGATAAAAACCGCGGTGCTCTCACGGCTGCCTATGAAAGAAAGCAGGAAATATATGCAGAACTTAAACAAGCTAAGGAAGAATTGAAGAAAGCCAAAAGCATACTTCAGATGGACGAACTTAAGAAGCGGAAACGCGTGTTGAAGAGGCTCGGGTACTGCACGGCGAGTGACGTGATAGAGCTGAAGGGCAGGATCGCCTGCGAGCTGAGCAGGTGAGTGAGGGGGCGGTCGGGGGGCGGTCGGGGGGGGGCGTGGAGTGACGTCACGTGACTGACGCGGGCGTGCGGTTGCAGCGCGGACGAGCTGCTGCTGACGGAGCTGATGTTCAACGGCGTGTTCTGCGCGCTGAGCGCGGAGCAGAGCGCGGCGCTGGTGAGCTGCTTCGTGTGCGACGAGAACAGCGCGCAGGCCTCCGCCACCGGCGAGGAGCTGCGCGGCGTGCTAAGGCAGCTGCAGGTGAGCGCGACCCCACACCGCCGCGACCCGCGCTCACTGCGCGCGCACACTCTGACCGAACCGTTGCGCCCTCGCAGGAGTACGCGCGCCGCATCGCCAAGGTGAGCGTGGACGCCAAGCTGGAGCTGGACGAGGACGAGTACGTGGGCAAGTTCAAGTGCACGCTCATGGACGTGGTGCTCGCCTGGGCCAAGGGCGCCTCCTTCTTGCAGATATGCAAGATGACCGACGTCTTCGAAGGTAACACATTTTGTTATTTACGGCTGTTACCCGCATTACCCTAGGGAACTGAATGTTACAGTTCCTTTGATAAATATACCTATGATTGCTCACTGCTCTCAAAATTGAATGAAATGAAACAAATAACAAATGATAAATACATTTTGTTGTGTCTAGGTTCAATAATCAGATGTATAAGAAGATTAGAAGAAGTGTTGCGACAACTCTGTCAAGCCGGTAAAAACATGGGAAATACCGATCTTGAAAATAAGTTCGGGGAAGCCATTAAACTTCTGAAGCGCGACATCGTTTTCGCAGCTAGTCTCTATATGTAAAATTATAACGAGAAAGCTTTCTAGAACAAACTGTTTGTAAGTACTTAAATAAGTAGTAGGTAAATAAACTTCTGTAAAATATTTTTGTTTCTAGTTTTTTTTTTGTGAATTTTCAACTGTTGCTACATACATCAATCACATACATGTTAGATATGACTCATACAAAATAAATATATTATTGCATGCATAGTTTGGCTTTTTATCTATACTCTGATTAAAAGGTCCAGTCCAAAGATCTTTTGGTGTTTTCTTAGGTAAAATGTACCCTATGTCAAAATTGAAAATTCATCGCTACCATAGCGCCACCACAATTTGGTGCTTCTCGACGAACACTTTTTATACACAGGAAAAAACAACAACAATCATAGTAGAGATCGTAGACGGACAATGAAAGTGGCAAATAACACTCAGTGTTGAGTCCAAAAGAAGAGAAAAAAAAATGAACGAGATAGTTGTTGTTTTTTATCTTCGCCCCTTCTGGAACTGGCAAGGGCTGTTTATTTATTTATTTATTTGTTTATTCTTCTTGCACAAAATAGTACAAATGGCGAACTTAATGCCTTGCGGCATTCTCTGACAGTTAACCATTGGGTTGACAGAGAGATAAAAGGGACAGCCAGCCAGACAGCCAAATACAGAGATGGTTCTCCATGGGTTCTCTTTATCTCTTCCCTCCATACTCGAAAGCTTCAGTCAGTGTGACCAGACAATTTGAGATTTAGGAGATTGTCGCAGACAGAGAGAAGGTAATCACTACGGTCGCAGATCTGAAAAGATAGCAGTTTTTGGCAGAATCTTATAAAAACATCCGCAGGAAATTAGCAGTGTTAGACATTGATAAATTACCTATGTTTCATTTGGGTACCTATCTTTAAAATTCAACTTTTGCTACCGCCTAGGGTTGCCACCCGCAGAGAGAAGGTAATCACGCCACCCGTACTATACTATATAATATCGAAATATATTTCAGTCATCTGTACTATATATTATAGAAAAATAATATAGTACGAAAAATACTATATCGTTACCGAATTCAACGGTCGCGCTTTTTTATATTAACTGTGACTGGTCTGGAGCGCATCCTCAGTGCAGCACGGGGAATTTCAGAACGGCACAGAGAGAAGGTAATCACTACGTTGAACGGCATACCCGGCAACAAAACGTCAACTGTCAAACTAGCAATAATTTGTAATTTGTAGATGAATGCTGCCCAAAATATTTTTTTTTATACTATTTTTTCCCTGCATTTCCCAAAAGTACGATATTTTTGCACATTTTTTCGGAAAAATGCTATATTTTTTCCAAAACAAGGTAGTTATGACCTATGAAACGTAGTGATTATATGATCTTTGCAATATACCATTTCTTTTTCTTTCCCTAATCTAATCCAATTCTGTTCAATAATCCCGTTCTGTCGAAATTCCTTTTTTTTAACAATGCTTCCTAAGTTAGGAAGGTTAGGAATCCTAACCTTTGCTTCCTATCGTCTTAATACCAAAAATGAAAGTGGCAAATAACACTCAGTGTTGAATCCAAAAAGAAGAGAAAAAAAAAGAGTGGCAGTAGCAATAAGGCCCGCCGCCGATTGTGACTTTTTGTCGACGTGACTTTCTGTCACTCAAGTGCAATGAAAACTATACTGAGTCACCGTCACCATAATGAGCGCACTCAGTATAGTTTTCATTGCACTTGACTAAGGCCCGCCGCCCATTGTGACTTTTTGTCGACGTGACTTTCTGTCACTTAGTCAAGTGCAATGAAAACTATACTGAGTGCGCTCATTATGGTGACGTGACAATACGGTGACCTCAGTATAGTTTTCATAGTCGTGACGTGATTCTGACGTGACAAGGTCGTTTTGCTTTGCTCCTGTTTGATTATATTTTTATGTGTGATAGTTGTATAATTTTGCGTTAATGGGTGTGAAATTGAGGATTTATTATATCTATGGACATAATTGTGTTATTTTTGTGGCTAAAGTTAAGTGATATAGATACATTTTCGTAATATAAAATAATTAAAATTTTATCATATTTTAACTGACATTGACATTTGATATTTATTTCTTCTTAAAAAGTTTTCTTCCTAAAAGTGATGGAAAGCGGTTGCGATGATGAGGACGGTAGCAGCCGTCATTCTAGTGTCGTGACTTTGCGTGCTTTGGTACATAATAATGATATTTCTGATTTGGATTGGGATGAAAATGATAGTTCGTTGAGAAATTCCTATAAAAGGGCTAGGAACGAGTCTAGTCCAGATGATGATATAGAGGACGGCAATTTTACTAAGGTTGATAAGCGAGGTAAGAAGGCTAAAATTATGACCCCACCATCTGGACACCCTCAAGCTCTAGGAAAGACATATACGATTGATTCAGAATATGTAGAGGTGTCCATTACTGCAAAAGAGATCCTTCCAAAACAGATTGCTCTTGCAAAACTTTTGCATAACGAGAAAATTCCACATATTGTAAAGGTAGTTTACAAAAGTCCTTTTAAAATTTTAATAAGGTTTAAAACCAATGATTCTGCGGATAGAATGTTGTCGTGTGAAGCTTTTAGAAAAAAAGGTTGGTTCTGTAAGAAAACAAATGAAGTAAACGTTTCTTATGGTTTAGTCAAAGACGTGGACCTCGATTTGGATGATGAGAATATTAAGAATATCTTAGAATGTGATTTGGAGATTTTGTCTGTCAAGCGTTTGAGCAGAAGGGATGTTGAAGGCAAATGGATTAAGAGTGGAAGTATTCGCATATGTTTTAAAGGTCCTGTTATACCTCCATATGTTTATACATATGGCATACGAATGAAGGTATTACCGTTTAATTTTCCCGTCACTCAATGTTCAAATTGTTGGAGATTTGGACATATTAAAGCTTTTTGTCCAATTAAGAAACATATATGTCCGAAATGTGGCGGCGAACATGAAAATTGCGAGACAGTTCAATTTAAATGTATAAATTGTAAAGGAGATCATATGTCTATGATTAAGAGCAAGTGTCCTGCATTTTTACGTGAAAAAGAAATAAGAGATATGATGAGTAAGCATAATTGCACATATAAAATTGCTCTAGCTAAAATTAGAGAGAGTAAAAATGCTGTGGTGAGTCCGAATTTATTCACTATTGACGAATCAGTTAAGGCCAATACAATTGCAGCGAGAAGTTATTCAGATGTGGTCAAAAATAATTTATGGTTGAATGAGTGTTCGAATAGCGAGGAAGATAAGTGTGAAGATAGAATGTCACCAATTTTGAATTCACACAAAGTTTCAGTGCTTACGAAGAAACCAAAAAGTAAGTTCAAAACTATAAAGAGTAAACGAAAGAAGGCTGGTCGTGAAATTCAGGAGGAGGTTACATCTGAATTTTTACAGAAAAATAAGGACGAGTTTGTGAGTAAGTCGGCTGGAAATAAATCTTCAAAAATTGAAAATTTTAGTTTCAGGAAGTTGTTGGGCAAACTGAAAGAAGTTTTCATTTCGAATAACGATATTGGGGACAAATTTACATTTATTTTGAAATACGTGGTTTCGGAAATAAAGAATTTTATCAAGAGTTTTTTGAACATGGATGTTTTGATGGAGGTACTTGGATACATTAAGGATGGCTCGTAATTTTAATAAGCAAACTAGAATAACGAATATTTTACAGTGGAATGCAAATAGCTTATGTCCTAAAATTAATGAATTTCAATTATTGTATTAGTAGTTTTATATTAAAAAATGTAACACATTACGAGGCTGGCTTGGCGCATGAGCGTAAAAAGCCTCACTAAAATAAATGATTTAAAAAAAAAAAGTGACAGAAAGTCACGTCGACAAAAAGTCACAATGGGCGGCGGGCCTTAGTGACAGAAAGTCACGTCGACAAAAAGTCACAATCGGCGGCGGGAACAGTAGCAGGTGTGCGTTTCGTGGGTTTGGGCCTCAGAAAAATAAGGTGTGCGTTCCGTGGCTTCGCACGAATGCACTCGAACGCGCTTGAGCGCGCTCTGAACCCGGGCGCAGCTGTTCGGTAAAATTTCACTCCTTTGAGTTTGTCAAACCTGTCAGTCTATCACCACTGTCACTGTCATAACTTAGACGTCACTCGTCATTTGAAGTTACAACCCACGTGTATTTTATTGGTGCTTTTAGGTTTTATAGCGCATTTGTGGCATGTAATATGTATTTCCTGTCGATCTCGATCTATAGAAAAATAATTTTATTTAAAATAAAATCGTTTAGGACTGAACTTTAATTAACAATTATTGATTTCAAGTGTTTTTGGTGTTTGTTCTTTCTTCTTCTTCTTGATGGTATGTGCCGTTCATAGTTGTTAGCATTACGAATAAAAGTTAAATAAATAAAATTATTGTGCTGTTTAATATAGAAGTAAGTATAAAGGTACCAGTGTAAAATTCCAAATCCTTTTATCAGTTACAGGCTACAGCTACCTTCAGGCTTCAATTATTACATCACAATTATTATTGCATACAAATGTTGTTGTACCTATTTAGGTAAACTCTTTTTGGTAGTTTTTAATAAAGACATAATAAATTGTGTTAGTAAATATTATAGAAAATTGCAATTTTTGACATTCAAATTAACTCTTGAAATTTTTTTTTAGTATAAATATTATTTGCAATAACGATAATTATTATATATATATTTATAAATTTAATAATTATATTTATTTAAATACCAAAACTTTGTTTATATTATGTACTACTGAATCACAAAGTGGCATTTTATTGTTATTGACCTGGGATATTGAGCTGGTTAAAGCAAGTTGGAGTGTTTTGTAGACCATCAGGGTGGCAAGTCATACAAAGCAATTTTCACCAATAGTTAAATTTAGTTAAGTTTAAACACATTTGAGTGTAATATACGATTGTATGAATTACATTTTGGATGCATAATACATCCAAATATGTAATTAATACAACTTTTACATTTTTTATTTTGACAGGATTAATATAAATTAGGCTGTTTTAGTTTCTAATGCTGGATACTAGTGGGGACACTGAAAATAATACCTAAATTTGGTCATTGACATCAACAGAAGTGAAAAAGCAGTTTCCCTTTAATTACATACAAAGTACAGCCCTCAAAAATGGATATAGATGCTATGTTCAGTTGTTTCCAAGTAGTTGATGCAAATATAAATAAACAATATGAAACTGTTGCAAAGTTTCCCTCAACTAAAATTGAACAGTAAGTTGATTTTTTTGGATTTATATTTGTTTTATGCAAAATGCATAATTAATTTTCTATCAAGTAGATGTGTAGTGTTGAACATATATTCGTATAAGTTCACACTGAGGAGACTATGGATCTTCATTTGTTATAATCCTACTAATGTGAAAGTGTGGATGTTTGGATGTTTGTTACTGAATTGTGCAAAAATGGCTGAACGGATTTGGATGATATTTGGTATGCACATTGTCAGGGGTAAAGAGAACAACATAGGGTACTTTTTATCCTGGAATTCCTGCGGGAACTCTGAAATTACCGCAGCTGAAACCGCTGGGCACAGCTAGTAAGATCATATATTGCACACTTCCTTGACCTCATTCACTTTTATAATATTTCGCAAACACGCCCATTGTTTCCTTTTGCTCTTGGTATTTGACATTCTGAAGATGTCCTCTATCTGTCATAGAATGTATTCTTAATTTTGTTATAATATTTCAGGGCTGACCCTATCAAAAATGTGGAAGAAAATAATAAGCGGCCTCATGAAGGAACCGAACTTACAGAAGATAATATCAAAAGAGTTAAACCCAATGGTGATATTTCTAATATGGAAAATGATTTCAAGTAAGTATAATTATAGTAAGTATAATTATAATAGGCTTTTTTCTGGGGTATGAAACTCACAATTCTATTTAGTCCGTCTTTTGAATTAATAAAAAATATTGTACACGTATTTTTTCATTATTTACGTAGGTAATAAAAAATAACGGAGTGACATTTCGACTTAATGTATCGTCACATATTTTTTATTAATATACAAGATGGACTAAAAATTAAAATGTGGTTGACAAGCCCATTCAATCAATAGGTACAAAAGTTACATAATATCACCTTGCCCCTGCTTGAAACCTTATGTTCCCACTTTTGATTAACCTCAAAAAAGTTTGAATCCAAAAAATTGGTCCTTTCAGCCTGGATGAGCTGTACCCCGTAGCTGTCACACATACCATAGAAACAAATGAAAGTTGTATACATGAAGTGGTCGTGCCGCCAGGTAGTGAGTACATACCACTGGCGCCGATGACATCAGAACCAGCTAAGAAGTACAGCTTCACACTAGATTCATTCCAAAACGAAGCTATTCAATGCATTGCAAATCTTCAGTCAGTACTGGTGTCAGCTCACACATCTGCTGGGAAAACTGTTGTGGCTGAGTATGTTTTGACTTTTTTAACAATTATTTAAAGTAATAGGAGCTATTTGAACACTTTCTTAGGTGAAATGTCAACTATCGCAAGAACAAGCGATGTAATGGGGAACAAGAAGTGAAAACCACTAAATTGCAATACTAATAGTGATTAGTATCATCAGTATTTTCCTTTTTATCTACAAGCTTCATCCTGGATTCGTAAATATTGTTAGGCTCAATTTACATTGCAGTAGGCTGCTTTGTCATCTGATTATAGTTAGACTAATTACAGATTAACCAAGAAAAAATGGTATGATCTACTTTTTTGTTTGTGTTTTTAAGGCATTGGATAGTATAAACTCAAACAAAAATAAATCTAAGTCTAATTAAGTATTTTTCCCCAGGTATGCTATTGCTCTTGCATTAAAAAGTAAACAGAGAGTGATTTACACTACACCAATAAAAGCTCTGTCTAATCAGAAGTTTAGAGAGTTTTCTCAAGAATTTAATGATGTGGGACTGATGACCGGTGATGTAACTATAAACCCATCGGCATCATGCCTGATTATGACCACGGAGGTAATATATTGTAATGATCTTTGGTTTAATGTAGATGAGTGCAAAAACTGGCAGAATATAATATATAGTATAATTTTTCAGATTCTCAGAAACATGCTCTACAGAAGTTCAGATATTACGCGCGAAGTGGGTTGGGTAGTATTTGATGAAATTCATTACATGCGAGACAAAATGCGCGGTGTTGTTTGGGAAGGTAAAGAAAGTTTTTATTGGTATTTTTTGGGCTAAAGTTAGCACTTTTATAACTGATATGAATTACCTGCAGCGATTCTCGCGTGTAATGGTGAATTAATTTTCATGCTCTTACTGTAAAGAAAAAATAACTTCGTTCAATGCCCCATAGCCCATAGGCATAAATTACCAATTATTTATTATGTCAACTTATATTGATACTTAACATAGAATAAAGTTGTGTTTACATACACAAAAATTATGCAAAAATTATTTGGACGGATTTAAAACTTTCCTACCTCTTATCTCTACCTCTTATTGGAACATAAATCATTGACGACCCGATTGGCGCAGTAGGTCACCATGCCTACCCGCTAATCAAGAGGTTCCGGGTTCCGGGTTCGGGGGTGGACTTTATGTGATGAACACAAGGTTCCATTTTCCAGTCTAGGCGTGTATATACTATAAATTATATATCTATAGTATAATATATGTATATGTAATAATATGTAGTATATACCACGTTTGCTTGGTTTCCACGTCACAAGCCATAGCTTAGTGTGGGATCAAGTAAATCTGTGTGTTGTGAAGTGGATTATTATTTTGATTATAAAACCTGCCGCGGGCAAAAGCTATATAATAATTATTATACCGTACGGTAGAAACGCTGATCCTGCTGCCGGACACGGTCCGCTACGTGTTCCTGTCGGCCACCATCCCCAACGCGCGCCAGTTCGCCGAGTGGGTGTGCCGCCTGCACGCGCAGCCCTGCCACGTGGTCTACACCGAGTACCGCCCCACGCCGCTGCAGCACTACGTGTTCCCCGCCGGCGGGGACGGCATACATCTCGTCGTCGACGAAAAAGTAAACAAGTTAAATTGCAACATTAAAATAATTATGCTGTCCCACTGAAATTGCTACTTTGCATGAATAACCGCACAATCCAAAATTTTGAAACCACGGATTTATAAAAAAAAACAATCCTAAACACCTCCCTGATCTCCCCACTACAATGGACATGATGTCTAAATTTAAATTTTTAGTACGTCATTAATAAAGAATATTATTGGAGACTTTTTTTTACATTAAAAAATAATAATGAAGATACACTGAGTTGAAATTCTCTGTGACGTCATACCTACGTATAGATCGTTTCATTCACGAAGACGCGCCCCACCATTTCCCGATTGAGGGATGCGCGGGGTGAGGGGAGTGTCTCTTGTGTAAAATTTTCTCCTGATTGGTTCATTTATTTTAATGCGAGTGCTCTCATAGGTAATAACTGTGTACCGATAACATTCACAGACTAGCGGAAGCATGATTGATGATCAGCATGAAAGGTGGGGCGCGTCTTCGTGAGTGAAACGATCTATACACTTTATACTTAATTATGACGTCCCAACCTCCCACTCCTAAACTTTAATGCGTTTAAGTATTTTGTTTTATAATCCGAAGAAGCAAAAAATACGTGTCTATTATTTTTTTTACCTTATCATGCCGATTGCGGAGATCAAGAGAAGCGGCTACTTTATGCGCCAAGCGGAAAGCGGCGCCACAGCAATCGACTCGTCTTTTTCTTAATGTTCAATGTTTATAAATAAATGGTGTTTAACGTGTTTTTGCATTACACGACACTTTGATCCTTGTCTATTCTGTGAATCTAAAACCTCAATAAAGTCCGTCGTATTGTGATTGTAAACACAAAAGTAGTTGTTTTAGTCGTATTTTTTCCTTTGCAGGGACAATTTAAAGAGGATAATTTCAAATTAGCTATGAGTGTGTTGAGCAAAGGAGACGCGGCCAAAGGCGACGCGCGGGGGAGGCGGGGCGGGGCGCGCGACGGTAAGGACAGCAACATATACAGCGTAGTGAAAATGATCATGGAGAAGCATTTCTCTCCTGTCATCATATTCTCATTTAGCAAGAAAGATTGCGAGACATATGCTGTTGAAATGGCCAGACTAGATTTCAATACAGGTGAGTAAACGAAACCATTTTATGAAGAAAATCACAGAACAAATAGTTATCTTACTTTCCCTGTCTTGTTGTATATAATTATCACTTTTGTCTCTTATAGCTGAAAACAAAAAAATGGTAGATGAAATATTTAACAACGCGATGGACGTGCTATCGGAAGAGGATCGAAAGCTGCCGCAAGTGGAGAGCATGATCCCACTTCTGAGGCGAGGGATCGGCATCCACCACGGTGGGCTGCTGCCCATACTGAAGGAGACCATTGAGATACTGTTCGGTGTGGGACTGATAAAGGTGAACACAACATGATCAACGCTTTTTTTTCGTTTTTATTTTTCCATAACGATTCCGATGTTACGGAAATATCAAATAACGTTTGCAGAAAATACAAAAACAAATGGAGGTCCCATCTTTTTTTTAAGCAAACTGTCACAAAAATATAGCAAAAAGATTCTATTCCTTATATGTTTCATTTCAGGCGCTTTTTGCTACTGAGACTTTTGCCATGGGCCTGAACATGCCTGCCAGGACTGTTGTATTTACTGGCTGCAAGAAATTCGACGGCAAGGACTTTAGATACGTGAGTATTTTTATTGGAGAAAAGAATCGGAAATGAGGTTTTTATGAAGAGAATTAGTAAGACAGGCAAGTGGCCTAAACTTCATTTAGCAAAGTTTGTTTATCCAAAGACTTTATGTGAAATATTTGTGCAGTTTAGTTTCGTTTGACATCGTTTTTTTTTAAATACTTCTTTTTAAATCGAACACGTTACATTCAGTATTGTATTAGGTACGTACTTACTTATAACGTACCGAATGCACGGGCTCACTGTTCTAGCTGCCGTAACACGTGTACTGTTCTTATTCGCCACAATAACAATAGTATGGCCTATGGCCAATAAAAAAAGATGTGGATTTTTTTTTTTAAGTTATAGGATCAAAATCTGTTTGAAACGCTAAAGTAGTCATGGGCCATGGCAGCGTTGAAGTTGGGTGGAATAGCGTAACCTTAAGTAAGTCATTGGAAATTGAATTGTATTCCGTTTCAGGTGACATCAGGCGAGTACATCCAGATGTCCGGGCGCGCCGGGCGGCGCGGGCTGGACGACAAGGGCATCGTGATCCTCATGGTCGATCAGAAAGTGACGCCCGCCGCCATCAAAGACATGGTCCAGGGGAAAGCTGACCCTCTCAATTCAGCATTCCACGTCACTTACAACATGGTGAGGTTTTAGTTACAGTTCATATTGTATATTTCTAAAGAGTATAGGAAAGTAACAGATATAGCTCACAGAATTGTAATTAGTGGACTGGCTCGTTGCTCGTAGAGCTGAGGACCAGTAAAGCTATGACTAGAACCGCTGTGGAAAAAAAAGGGACCACATACCAGAGGACGTGGTGTGGGCAGATCCGTGTGGGCAGGTGGGCCGGGGATCTGGCGGATATCTTTGGAGAAGGTCTTTGTCATTGGACGTTAATGGGTAATATAATGGTGCTGATGATAATCGTAATGGATTGAATACAATCAAAGTAATATGTTTTGTTTTCAGATCTTAAGTTTGATGAGAGTAGAAGGAATCAATCCGCAGTATATGCTTGAGAAGAGCTTTTACCAGTTCCAGAATCAAGCTGTGATACCAGAGCTAATTGAGAGTGAGTTGTCTTATTTTTAACGCAAAGCAAGAGTTTTTTATTAATTTACTATCATTATACAACGCGACTTTTTAACCTAAGGCATGGCAAGCTCTTTGGCATTGCAAGTATTGTGTAACTTTGTGTTTTGTTAATCTATACATATGTATAAAATGCTTTGTCCTGAATGACTGACAGATCCACGACTGACGGACGCACAGCCTAAACCGCTGATCGTAGAGACCTGAAACTTGGAGAGTGTGTTCTCTTTGTATGACGTTGGCATCCGATAAGAAAGGATTTTTTAAAATTCTACTCCTAAGGGTTAAAAAAGGAGGGCAAAGTTTGTATGGAACGGAACAATTCCGCGGGAACTCCGAAAATATCGCGGGTGAAACCGCACGGGACAGCTAGTATATGTATATGTTACGTTTGTGTTGTAGAGTTGAAAAGGAAAGAGAAAGAATGCGAGGGCATGGCGCTGGAGCGCGAGGCCGCTGTAGCCGAGTACTGCAGCACCAGGGCCCAGCTGCGCGCTCTGGACACTCAGTTTAGGGCTTTCATCACGCAGCCCAAGTACTTGATAAGATTCTTACAGTACGGCCGCCTTGTCAAGGTATGTTTGACATGTTATAATTTAGTGTGTCTTTTAGTATCAGTTTTTTCCTGTACAACTTGTGACAATATAATTTTAGTCTATTATAGTTATGACCAGTGATGGTCATAAAAATCTGTAGAACTGAATTTGATGATTATTTTAGGAAACCAGGCGCGGATCTAGGATTTAGGAAGGGGGGGGGGGGGGCAATTTTGGTTGCACTACGAAGTTTTTTGGATTTACAGTGTCAGAGATTTTATAAGTTCTGATTATTTATGCACCTACTTTAGTCCTCAGGGGGGGCAAACGTTCCCACTACCTCCCCGTAGATCCGCGCCTGTATGAAACGGAGACGATTGATAATAATAGTTCGTGAAGTTCATCACGTCATAAGTAAGATCATCATCGTAGATTAAATAATTTTTTCGTAATTATCTCAGACGGATATCTGATCTTAATTTATTATCTGTTATTTAGGTAAAGACAGAAAAGTACGACTACGGCTGGGGTTACGTTCTGAACTTCAAACAAAATAAGCTGAAAAAAGCGGAGACGTTAAACGTGCCGCCGCTCACTATCAAAGTGTTCCTGCACTGCAAAAAGGATAGCCCCGACGACCCTGATGCCAATATACCGTGTCCGATTGGCGAGGTAAACAAACACTTAGTTATTATTTCAAATTTTGCTATAGCGGTTCCCTCAAGAGCTGTATGTTGTGCCGTCATAAAAGTTATATTATGTTATAATATCACAGATATTTATTATAATAAATGCAAATGTGAATTTTTTTTGTAACGCTTTCACGCTTTACTTTACTTTGCTAAATAAAGTGTATCTTATCTTTAACCACACAACCGATTGACATGAAATTTTGAATACATCTTATCCCACCAAAAACATTTTCATGTAAAGTGATGCCAAGACGAGACCATATGACGGGCACTCTCAAAAAGTTATCACTTTACATGAAAATGTTTTTGGTGGAATTTCAATTCTTTTTGTGAGTCAAAATTGCGAAATTCTCACACAAACTTCCATCCCCTAGTTTAAGGAGTTGGGGGAAAAAAGTTAAGGGTTTTATAATTTTTTTGTTGTTTGTGTACTAATACTAGCTTACATACCAAATTTCAGCTTTCTAGGACATTAGGAAATACCCTAAGAATTTTGATGATCATCAGTGAGTCAGTGACGAAGTCAGGGATTTTTAGGTATCAATAAAATCTAAAGTGTAAGAGCTATGCAATTAAAACTTTGTATGTTTAATAAGTCCGCTATCAACAACATATCCCGAGAGTTTTGTTTATCTAAGTATAAGAGCTATGCAATTAAAATTTTGTATGTTTAATAAGTCCGCTATCAACAACATATCCCGAGAGTTTTGTTTATCTAAGTATAAGAGCTATGCAATTAAAATTTTGTATGTTTAATAAGTCCGCTATCGACAACATATCCCGAGAGTTTTGTTTATCTAAGTATAAGAGCTTTAAAACTTTGTATGTTTAATAAGTCCGCTATTGACAACATATCCCGAGAATTTTGTTTATCTAGTATAAACCAAACCCAAGTTATAAGGGTTCAAAAAAACGACGAAGCACTCTAGAAAAGATAGGTAGTGGCTCCGCGTCGCTTGGCTCGTTTTGGCGGGGGCACTACCGTGCCCCCAGATCAGAGGTACAGAAAAGTAAACACTTACACAGTGCTACTTTTATCCCGGAATTCCCCGGAACTCCGAAATTTAACTCGGGTGAAACCGAAACAAAGCTATGTTAAACACATTGTGTTGGAAAATAAATTTCTTCTCTTTCTTTCTTTCTTTCTTGAAACAGCTACGTACTCATGATGAACATCCAAACTCGTTAATCACAATTGTGATGAACCTGACGCGGGGATTGAACCTGCGCCACCTGGCCTACGCTAGTTCAAGTTTGCCGACCTATACACTAATGGTGCTTTCGATGTAATGCTGCACCGAGTGTCCACTCACCGAGCTCCTCGCGGCTGGAGTTGTTTCTCAGTGAGCGAGGCGGCGAAATGTGTGTACCCCTCGGACCTGTATGTGTACCCCGTTCGCAGGACGGAGTGTTGAAACTGGTGTCGATCGTCCACTCGGACGTGGCGCGCGTGAGCGTGGTGCGCGCCAACATCCACCGCGACTACGGCTCGCGCAAGAACCAGGCGGACATGATAAAGATCCTCGCCGAGTCGCACAAGCGCTTCCCCGACGGCCTGCCCCTGCTGGACCCTATAAAGGACATGAAAATTGACGGGCCGGCGTTCGCTGACTGTGTACAGAAAATGAAAATATTGGAAGAGAGGTGATTTATTGTTTTCTCAAGGAAAAAAAATTAACCAAGTGTAACAGACGGCGGCATATATTTTTTTATTGTTTAGGATTTCTTACTGTTATACAAAACTACTACGAGTAATAGTAATTTGTTGGGTATGTGTGATATGAGTTTTTAATGTGTTGGGTATGTGTGATATGAGTTTCTAATAAATATTTTTTCAATAGTTTTGCTTTTCTGGAAACTCCACACAACACCTACCGATCATATCCATTATTATATTGAATTATTTTAAAATGTCAATTAAATCAATTACTGCATATCGGGCGCCTTTTTTCGATCCATGACTAAATTATCTAAACCTTTTTACTTTTAGACTAAAATCTCACCCCCTACATAATGACGAAGACCGCGACCAGCTCATAGCCGCCTACGAAAAGAAGCAGATTCTCTGCGACGAACTGAACATGGTCAAAGCGGAGTTGCACAAAGTCAGGAGCATAGTCTATATGGACGAACTTAAGAAGCGGAAACGCGTGTTGAAGAGGCTCGGGTACTGCACGGCGAGTGACGTGATAGAGCTGAAGGGCAGGATCGCCTGCGAGCTGAGCAGGTGAGTGAGGGGGCGGTCGGGGGTGGTCGGGGGGGGGCGTGGCGTGACGTCACGTGACTGACGCGGGCGTGCGGTTGCAGCGCGGACGAGCTGCTGCTGACGGAGCTGATGTTCAACGGCGTGTTCTGCGCGCTGAGCGCGGAGCAGAGCGCGGCGCTGGTGAGCTGCTTCGTGTGCGACGAGAACAGCGCGCAGGCCTCCGCCACCGGCGAGGAGCTGCGCGGCGTGCTAAGGCAGCTGCAGGTGAGCGCGACCCTGACACCGACCCGTTTGCGGGCTGTGGCTCTTTTCATGGACATAACAAAAGCTTTTGATCATGTCGATCACACAATACAGAAGTATTGCTGAGAACAGCAAATTGATTAAATATGAAATTAGGGGAAACGACCACATTTTATTGCAGTCGTATATATTTGACGGACAAACTTCAGGTTACACAAATTACCAAACTGTGAGTCAAACGTAAAATTGAGTTGCCATACCCGTCGGAACCGGAATACGTAACATGTGGTGTGCCACAGGGTAGCGTGCTAGGGCCATTGCTATTCTTGATTTATGTCAATGATTTTCCTACGTCAACAAGTCACCAGATGACGTTCTTTGCTGATGATAGCACCATACTTTTTAATAGTAAAGACAATGTTGATCTGTCCTTAACAACGAAATTAATACTACTTTAGAGTCCGTGATAAGATGCCTAAAATATAACAATTAAAAGTTTATCTGTATAAAATCTAAAATAATAAATTTTAAGTCTTGACATAAAATATATGGAAAAAAAATTAACGTAATAATACTACTTTTTTAGGTACGTACATATTGACGATTATTTGTAGTTCCAAACAGATATTGGTCAAATATGTAAAAAAATATTTAAACTGACATGCTGGACTAATATAATAGAGTATTCCACCTTTTTTTGAAAACTGTTTTAAATTAATCCTGAGCTCGTAATGAACTAATAGAAATTTTATTTAAATATTATAAAAACGGGAAATGCCTTAAAAACGATATTTTATTTATGATTTTGAATTTACGCGTGGAAACGCTAGCCGCCACGCTTTCAGCTCGTGACGTCACTCTGATAGTAAACAATACGACAGCGAAAGACAGTGTATGTTTCAAAATACACTGCGAGCACTGTTCAATCCTCTTACTGAGGAGAAATTCGTTCCGTCATAATAATATGTCATACCTTACAGTGCTCGCAGTGAAGATCGGAACATATCCTAGATTGTTTACTAACGGAGTGACGTCACATTATGACGAATGGTGATTTAAACATTTGAAAAACAGATTAAAAAAGACGATTTTTAAAAGAAATAAATTATATTATAAATTTTATATTGTATTATAAAATTTATATTGCATTTTTATGAATAAATATCGACGTTTCTCGTTTACTTTTTCCAAAATGAATCATAAGCATGTATTTTTATATATTTTCTTACACGGTGTAAACTACCCTATCACGTACCTATGTAACCATGTTTAATGCAAATGAACGGAATTGATTGATTGAACGACTCCGCCCTAACTGCGCACACTCTGACCGAACCGTTGCGCCCGCGCAGGAGTACGCGCGCCGCATCGCCAAGGTGAGCGTGGACGCCAAGCTGGAACTGGACGAGGACGAGTACGTGGGCAAGTTCAAGTGCACGCTCATGGACGTGGTGCTCGCCTGGGCCAAGGGCGCCTCCTTCTTGCAGATATGCAAGATGACCGACGTCTTCGAAGGTAACACACATTTTCTTATTTATGGCTGTTATACCCGCATTATAAAAAGGAATTTTCTTTGTTCGCTGGAACTAATAAATCGTAAATAAACAATTTCGTGATACTTTTAAGTGTGTTGTGCTTATGTTCTTGTCACATTACATTTTATGTTATTCCTATCTGTTCCCGCGGTTTAACCCATGGTAATTTTGGAGTTCCTGCGGGAATTCCGGTATAAAAAGTACCCTAAGTCATCTTTTGTACCCCTGACGACGTATGTGCAAATGTTCATAAGATTCACCCGCGTTAATATCGCAGTTCCCGCGGGAATTCCGGGATATAAGTAGATGCCCTATGTCCTTTTCTCTACTCCTGACTACGTGTATGCAAAACTTCATGACGATCGGTTAAGCCGTTAAGGTTCGAAAGCGTAACAAACAAACTCACTTTCGCATTTATAATAGTAAGGGTTGTATGCGTGCCTCGCGATATTGACCATTTTATCCTTTTGCCACTGTAAATTGTGTCTACAGAGCACGCCTTACTAATACTTTTGCTGGTGCTCTGTCCTATAAGCCTTTAGTTACTTCACATATTAATCTGAAACAGCTCTGGTTTCCACCAGTGAAAATTTAGAACTGGCAATAACCAGAATTTTTTTAAACCACACATTTAATTTCTTATCTGTGCAGGTTCCGTGATAAGATGTATGAGGCGGTTAGAAGAAGTGTTGCGGCAACTGAGCCAAGCCGCCAAGAACATTGGCAACACCGACTTAGAGAACAAATTTAGTGATGCCATAATAAAAGTGAAGCGAGACATTATATTTGCGGCCAGTCTTTACATGTAATAAATATTAAAGTACATATTTAACCTTTCTACTCTTATTGTATATAAAATACATAGTATTAAGGCTTATATTTTTTAAGACTTAGTTTTATTTTTTATTTAGTTTTAATTGTATAAATAAAATTAAAATAAAATGTAAAATAACTTCCATGTACTGGAAAAGTAATATGTCGTTATTATAATATCAGCGAAGGCTATGAGGATATTCTAATAATAATCGCAGCGATATTGTTATTTTTGTACTTGAGATCAAGTAAGTTAACATATTTATTTTCAACCATAGTAATGTAGGTGTTGTAGATTCTAATCTATGTTGTCTGTGGTCAATTGTCTATGTCAGATGTAAAATGTCCGCTGAATAAAAAAATATATCGTCTCGTCACTGATCTCGCTGTATTTATTTAAATAAATAATAATCCATCCAGACCAACATCATCCACAATATAAAACATGGTGTCAGAAGTGGGATCTTCAGAATTAACGAAAGGTATGCAAAATACAAATATATTTTTGGCAGGAATCAAACCTCTAAATATAAAAACGTGCTCGAATGTTTTCCACCAATGGAAGTTATGGAAACAAAGGTTTGAGATTTATTTAGAAGCTACAGATCTGATTACCAAACCAGAAAATAAAAAGATTGCAGTACTTTTAAGCCTCATAGGCGATGAATGTTTGGAAATATATAACTCATTCGATCAAGATTCCAAAATTCTAAAATTAAAAGATGTCCTCCAATTATTTGAAAATAAATTTAGTCCGACAAAAAATATAACTGTAGAAAGATACAACTTCTTCTCTCGTCATCAAAAAGAAGATGAATCGGTTGATGATTACATAACAGTATTAATTAATTCTATAAGGTCAACAGACAGAAGGAACAAGTCTTCAAGTCACCATCGGAGGAATAGATCAGCTTCACAGAGTAGTCAAAGGTCGTCAAATCGTACAAACTCATTAAATCGGAATTATCATCAAAATTATCAGTCAAGAAATCAATCCTGGAATCAAAATTTCAAAAGAACATGTACAAGGTGCAATGAGGTACATCGATTCAAGTGTCCAGCCAAAGGAGTAACGTGTAACAATTGTGGTCGATTAAATCATTTTTCAAAGTGTTGTTTCTTCAAAAATAAAAATTAGCAGATATGGTATGTCAAACTGTTATAGGCAAAAATACATGCGAAAAATTGGGCATTATTAAAAGAATTTTTTCAGTCACAAATAATTCAAAAAGTCAGATGTCAGAGTCAAAAGTCGAAGGTCAGTGTCAATGTCCAGAGTCAGTAAGTAGTATTATTAACCAATTTAAAAGTTTATTTCATGGTCTTGGATGTTTACCAAATAAAGTGCATTTAGATATTGATGAAAATGTAAAACCTGTAGTCAGTCCTGTACGTCGTATTCCCTATTCCTTAATGTCACGTCTTAAAGAAGAATTAGATTACATGGAAAGTGAAAATGTCATTCAAAAAGTAATTAAGCCTACCAAATGGGTAAGTTCCATAGTTCATACATAAAAAATTTGTCAGAAGAAACTAATTTACTAAGAGATTTACTTAAAAAACAAAATGATTGGCAATGGTCTGAAATGCACAATAATCAATTCATTAGATTAAAAGATTTAATATCACAGTCACCAGTTCTTACATACTTTGATCCTAAGAAACCTATTAGAATATCAGCAGATTCAAGTAAAGATGCAGTAGGAGCAGTGATAATGCATGGTAATAACCCAATAGCATATGCATCTAAGTCATTATCTGTCTCCCAGCAAAATTATGCTCAAATTGAAAAAGAATTGTTCGCAATAGTCTTTGCATGTAAAAAATTCCATCAGTATATATACGGTCAAATAGTTCATGTAGAAACGGATCACCAGCCACTAGTTACTTTATTCAAGAAACCATTATATAATGTACCCTCTCGTCTTCAGCGTATGATGATTACCCTACAAGCGTACCAATTAATAGTGTCTTATACAAAAGGTTCTAATATGCATGTGTCTGATACATTGTCTCGAGCTCCAAGTGATAAAAGGTATGAAAATAGTGATGATGATAGTGTTTTTGATGAAATTGATCAAAATATTCGAATTCATGTCAATTTACTTACTTCAAACTTAGCTATTTCTAAAGAAAAATTAGAAAAAATCTTAAAATATACTAGTGATGATATTATTTTACAAAAATTAAAAGAGTATACGGTGAATGGATGGCCGAATAGCAAAGAACACACCGATCCAATTGTCTTACCTTATTGGCATATTAGGGATGAAATTCATTGTTTAGATAATATTCTATTCAAAAATAACTGTGTCATTATACCAACTTCTTTAAGGTCTGAAATATTGTCAATACTCCATGAAGGTCATTTAGGCATAGAAAGAACTAAAGCTCAAGCCCGTTGTACTGTATTTTGGCCTAACATTAGTAAAGATATAGAAAATAAAGTAAAAATGTGTGAATCATGTGCAATTTTCATGAATAATAAAAGTAAAGAGTCATTAATATCTCATGAGACATCACAATTTCCTTGGCAAAAAGTAGCAATAGATTTTTTTGAATATAATAACAAAAAATATCTTATTGTTGTAGACTATTACTCAAACTTCATAGAAACAATTTGTCTTAATAATAACACCACAAGTGATATTGTTATATTACAGTTAAAATCAATTTTTGCAAGATTTGGTATTCCATTGCAATTGGTGAGTGACAATGGTCCTCCCATGAATTCTGAAAAGTTTAAGCAATTTATGAGTGATTGGGACATAGAACATATAACGTCCAGTCCATACTTACCTAGAAGTAACGGCTTAGCCGAAGTTTCAGTAAGAATTGTCAAAGATATCTTTAGAAAGTGTGAGGAGTCCGGCACAGATCCATTTATTGGTTTGTTGCAACATCGCAACACTCCCAGAGGTAATTTGTGTTCTCCAGCTCAATTATTAATGTCAAGAACTTTAAGAACTAAAGTACCCAGTAAGTTAACTAATTTGAAACCTAAAGTTGTAAGATTTAAACTTCATAGTCAAAATTTAATTAAAAATAAGGGAAAAACTCAGTCATACTATAATAAAAGTTGTAAAAATTATAATTCATTTAATGTCAATGATAATGTTTATTTTAAGCTGAAACCTACACATAAAAGGTGGTCAAAAGGTATTATTGTATCTAAATCAAAATTTCCACGTTCCTACATGATAAAAGATTTATATGGTAATGTTTATCGAAGAAATAGTCAACACATTCGTTTATCATTTAGGAAGGAGGATAATAACTATAGTAATTCTTTGTCTTCTAACTATAGTAACTTTAATTCATTGTCTCCTAGTTGTAAAAAACATAAATATGCAGATCAAGATGATTATAACTTGTCTCCAAACAAAAATCAAAGTCCTAACAGAACTGAGAGATCTGTAAGTCAAAGTCCAAATAAATGTAATGTGTCTCCATGTCAATCTCCATGTTCTGATAGAAATAATCAGCCAATTCTAAAGTCACCTGAACTAAGTTCAAATAATAATTCTAATGGTCAGAACAAGAAAGAAATATCTGAACCAAAGTCTGATTATTACTATGTGACAAGGTCAGGAAGGCAAATAAGAAAGCCAAAAACATTCAATGTAAACTTTTAATGTACCTATAGTTTCATAATTATTATTCAAATGACAATGTTTAACTTAATTAAATAACACAAGTATAAATTTATTCTAGATAAATGTGTACCGCAAAAATTCAATGTCTTGATAATAATGTACGTAATTCTGCACTACTATAACTACTTATTTCTTTCAGTATAATACTTATTTAGTTCATCACATTGTTATTCCAATTCAGTTCATAAAGTTAGTTTCATAAATTTCAGAAAGTTTAGACTTCAGAAACTTTGTTTACAAAACTTCATAAATGTCATAATTTGTCATTAGCATAAACGTCAATGTCATGTCACATTTGTCAATGTCGAAAAGGAGCATGTTGTAGATTCTAATCTATGTTGTCTGTGGTCAATTGTCTATGTCAGATGTAAAATGTCCGCTGAAAAAAAATATATCGTCTCGTCACTGATCTCGCTGTATTTATTTAAATAAATAATAATCCATCCAGACCAACATCATCCACAATATAAAACAGTAGGTAGTGTATAAAAAGACTTAATTTAATTTATAAAAGACTAATAATAATATAATATTATGAAGCATAAAATCAACAATGTTTTCCATTGCTTTAGGTTCTTTCAAAGTTTTATTTTTTGTAAAGTGACATTGGAAATTTAAAAACAATAAAACAGACGAACACAATGTAGTAAGAGAATTTATTATTATAATTACTGTAGGGTAATATCTATAGCATGAAGTGGCATGTAAGAAGTTACAAAAAAACATTACTTTCGCTAAAATTACACTAGAGAAATGAGTTTGTCAGAGTCTGCTAGCTGTGACTTTATAAGGGGGTGTCCATTAATTGCGTGAGGCGTTTAGGTGGGGAAGGGGCCAAGTCGAATGTCACCCAATTATATCAGGTGGACAGATATCTCGGTAAATATCATGTAAAGTCGAAAAATAGTCAAAATCGCCTCACATAATTAATTGTATAATACAATATATTCGATTTGACTATACAACTATGTAGCACGTCCTCTGTTATAATGGTTATGATGACAATCAAACTGTAATAAAACAAAAAATGACATCAAAATTTTATAATAATTTATTTACTCATACCAACCTTTAATATTTACTCCTAGAAAGCGTTTACAAGGGAACGTTCGACAGTGGAATTATTAGAGATTACCAAACAGCTTTACGTCGTAGAGAGAAATGTGGTATACATATTAATTATTAATTAATATCGATAATATGAACGTCGCATTCTTTATAAGATCACTGTTCCGTCTGTACAAACTTTACACAAAAGATCACATTTGAATTAGATTAAAAAAACCTCTTACGCTATAGTCACATTTGGTGCCAGGTTTGATATGTGCGAGAAGTAAACGCGAAACGAACACTAATACCTGTCCATTCAAACTACGTAGGTACGTATTGTATTGATACCGAAAAACTAAACGAGGTATTTGTTTTGTGTCTATAGTCTTTTATTTTTATGTAGTAACAAATCCCGCGGAGCGCAAGTAATATTCGCGCAGCGCAACACGCGAGCCCAGCCTATACGTACTTACTATACGTTAAATTTACGCTATTATTATTATCATATAATACTTAAGACGTTACCTTTTCGATCCCTTTTTAATGCTGACGCTCGACGCTCGCGAAATTAAAATAGTTCATCCATAGTACTTTCGACTTTACGTACGGTGTGTAAAGTCGAAATTACAGTGTTACATTATGAATAAGATCGTTAAATATGTAAGACTGAGAGATGGTGGTAGGTAGGTTTTTTGGATACATCAATAGAATTTTAACGCTGTATGAAATAATGCGTCAGTTGCTGCTTCGTTGGTCGTTTCGTGTCTGTCCAATATAGACACGTCACAGAATTCTAACTCTATGCGAGAATCGGAACAATTGCAATATGTCTAGTGGATTGCTGGCAGTTAAGAAGTCGAGCAAAGACACCCAAAATGAGCGGCCAGCGTCAGCATATAAAAGCACCGACAAACCCCACCCGCACGCGTCCGACTGCTATGGAAGACTCGACGCTTACTAGAAGCACATGCAATACGTTATACCAGTCGTTCGCCATACGTCTGTTACAATATTAATGTATACGCCGTACTATCGACACCTTAATTAATGTTTTATATCATACAAAATGTACAATTTTTCAAAAGCGTCAATTGTGACTTCTCTTATATAGTGAATGTATCGACCAAAATGATTTAATGATACCAAGTCAAGAACGATCCATAACGAAAACGAGACTGATGGTAATCATTAAGTGCGTTCAGAACACGTGATCACATTGTAAACGCGACTGAGCTTATTCGCCTCGTTCTGACGAGCCATTTCAAATGCAACAATCAACAAACCACTATTTAGACATTGATTACCTAATTATCATAGATGATTTTTTATGAGATAGGTAAGTATTATAGGTACTTGCTTGCCATTGCCCCCCGTCGAAATCTTGTAATAAAAAACGAAATGGAGTTTGTGGTTTGGCACTTGATAAAATATCAACTAATCTAACATTTTTGTACTAATTTGAAATGTATAGTATCATTTAGTGCAGAACTTAAGATATGTACTTAAGATATGTACCGGCGCGCCGGTACAACGATGTGGCGGCGTTTACATTATCTATGTGAGTGAGTTGTAAGAATATTTAGATAAATAATTTTTATTTATATAAAAATCGCACAAATGTCACTTATTTATGGCGAAGTCAAAATTCCTATTTAGTATTTAGGTTTTTTTTTGAGATTTATAAAATCAACTAATACCTACTTGTGCTTTTATAAAAAAAGCCTTACTTTTTCGGAACTTGCAAAATCGAAGAGCTTAATAGCAGCATGACGTATGGGATCTCCCGCTCGATTTTGTTTTGTTTCCGCTACTACGCACGTTTTGTGCTACATCAACCGGCGGAATAAATAAAATAATTTGTGTATACAGTTGAAAAAAAAAGCATATTTAGTATTCTTCAATTCTATTTTTGATTAGAGTCAAAAATAGAATTGAAGAATAAGAATGTGTGATTTTTTTATTACTCGGACAATAGCAAGCTCTTTGGGTGCATAAGTCGATCTATGATTATTTTAATTGGCTATGATATGACGTACAACAATCAAAATACGTATATTCGTAATATGGTAATACTTTAGTTGTGTTCGTGTAAATATACATATACGTATATTGTGGGTATCAGTTTGTATTTAATGGTTATTATTTCAACATTCACATTTAGTTTGGATACAAACATTATCATTAATTATATTAAAAGCCTTACAATAAAATTCATACACAGATGACAGATAAACTCCGATTCACGAAGTTACATCGTAAGTAAATAATTTAATAAAAGTTCGTATTGTTGAACCGAACACCGTCCGGCGTCCGTGAGTTCGCTAGTAATAATTAATCAGTTATATTTATTGTTTTAGGTCGATATGATGCGGATGGCGACTTCAAAAGTCGAATTCGATATGTTCTTAAAATTATCAAACACACTGAAAAAGTTTTACTAGGCCATTAAAATATTTACAATAAAAATATTATGAAAAACGTAGTTTCTCAAACATAGCAATAGGCTAGTTTCCTAAATTTTCTTTTTTAGTCCGTTTTGTAGATTATTAAAAAATATTGGACACGTATTTTTTTATTTTTTATGTAACCAAAAAATAACGGAGATATATCAAGTCGAAATTTCACATGACGTCACGCCTCGCTACAGTTTGTTCGCACGTTATAGCGAGCTGTGACATCACGAGTCCCCCACCCTAAACTTTAATGCGCTTTATCTATGCATATTTCCATTATTTTAAAAAAGCAAAAAATACGTGTCTTTTATTTTTTTATTATCTAACTGACGGACTAAATAGAATTTTGATTTTTTTACCCAGGAAACTAGCCTATATTCAAAGATTAGGCGAGAGAATGACTAACGTCTGGAATAAGAAACATGTCAAAGTTCGCTGGAAGTTCCCCGCTTGTGCCGGCCACCGTTGACCGCTACAATACTTAACTACGAGTATAGAGTAGGTATGTACCGACACTCATTCAATGTTAATGCATAAAAATAGGCACATAATATTTATGTTACGACCTCTTGTACATATTGTCAAGAACACTTGCAATGCACACACAAATTTAGCAAAGAAACAACCTACAAATTAAACTGTTCTTATTTACAATAATTTCTCTACTATGCAACTATTCAATAGGTACGTCTGCGATAAAATCGAATGACAGATGTCAAGAAATAAAATCGAGCTAGGTTCAACATAGGTAAATTTTTCTAAAACAGTTTGAACGTCGTTATTATCTATAATAATATTATTATCATTTTTATATCTATTAACATTATATTATTATTTATAATTTAAACTTTATAAGATCTTCAAGTTTCTGATAATTTTTTATTTTTAAATTTTAACAACATAATATTCTTTGCCTAACTATGTATGATATTTACTGTACGTTACTGCAGTTACAATAATATTAAAAGGGTCGTCTCAACTGACATGGGAAGTAGGTATATTCGTATCCTAATTCGAATAGATAGGTATACCGATTCAATACAAGATCAAAAGTTCACGGTTGGTCGGACCGAAACTTCAGCCGATAAACGAAACCCGGTAAAATCTCGCTCGACGCACACCGGGAGTCCTTCACACGCGCGTACTTAAACTGTCCTCAAACTCCTCAATCATACCGGATCACATCCTATGTGTTAACGCGAAGCTTTCTGCTGTTACTTGTCAATAGCCGGCAAGAGTAGGCGGGCACCTTAGAGGCCTCCACGCGGCTTCCCACGCGGCTTCGAATGCTTTTTTTGTTGTAGATTTATTAGTCATCTGTTAAGATAGGTGCGGTGTTAGCTTCGCGACGGCGCGGTGCGGGGACTAACGCCGCGGCAGTCACGTGGCGAGGCGGGCGCACGTCCTCAGCAGCGGCAGCGCCAGCAGCAGCGGCAGCGCCAGCAGCGCGCGCAGGGGCCGCGCGCGCCCGCCGCGCCCGCACGACTTGATCTCGATCTCCTGTGACGATAAATTTTACTGACGTCGAAAGGAGGATTTGTTGCCCTTGATCCTACTCTGTAGTCCTACTGGCACCATTGTCATTTATTTCCGTGGTTCTTCCGACTTTGTACCCGTGGTCCGGTGCTAATTAACAATAGCAATTTCTTTTCCATAGGTTTACAAAAAAGTAGGTACTTATTAGAATCGCAGGACAAGGAAATACGTATTAAGGCCTGTTAATCGCAAAGTGAAAACTAAAAACAAAAATGTTACTTGAATTTCGGGATTCTCTCGGGAAATGGGGAAATGATCCGCTTGATAGGACCATAATATAAACTTCCATACAAAATTTGAATCCCCATTCGGCCTCTTATCGTTAGTCGGGAGAGACTGCAGGGACGAATGAGTGCCTACCTAATAGTGAAAGTATTAAAGAAAGTTAAAACGTTAGTAAAAGGTGAAATGCCGGGATCCAAAGAACTTACGAATGCTTGTCACTGCTCTCAACAATTTACTTTAATTATTACAATTAACAATCCCAACATATCTATATATACGTATAGGTACCTAATGACTTAAACAATCCGTTGTATTTATACATAATAGATTTTGCGTGGCTGATCCGGCAGCGGCACTGAGTGGAGTGTGGTGTCGGTAGGTTGCCGATGGGCAGTATAGTTGTGACTTGTGTGTGGTGGCCGATGGGTATTTACTTCGGGGTGGTATGAGACGCAGTGCGCGGGGCGGCGGCGGTGCGCGGGCGGGGGCGGCGGGGGCGGCGCGTCGCGGCGGCACGCGGCGCGCGGGGAGGCCTCGCGCGGGCGCACGTCCAGCCGCTTGGCGCCGCACGGGCACCGCGTGTCCACCACCAGCAGGATCAGGTTGCTGTGCGGGATCTTCTGCACGCTGAACGGCCTGTCACGAACAACACGGCATGTGACATGTGAGCTTCGGAATGTCGACAGTTGATGATATAATAATTATAATATGTAGGTAATAATAACACTTCACAAAACTCTACTCTGCTTGATCTCACACGGCCACACTCAAAGTCAATGTTAATTGGCTTCTAACTAATAAAAGCCAATTAACATTAATTTAATGAAAGTCTCTGAGGGCGGCATTTTTTTGTTAAAATCTTTCCTTAAAATTAAGTAATCATTAAAACGACTAGGTGCAGCAGCCGTTAGTTAAACTGAGTTAAATGCCAACTTAATATTAAGTAGGTGCCTAATATAATCATTAAAACGACTCTCGAGTGCGGCCGTAAGCTATACCTAAGCTTATGTCGTAGAAACCAAGTAAGCGTGCTTTATACTACATATTATATATCATAGTATCCAGGTTGTAAAATGAAAGCCATACAATGTCCATCCCTACCAGGAATGGAACCGGGAGGCGGGATTCTCTGGATTAGCGTGTAGGCATGGTGACCTACTACGCCAATCCGGTCGTCGAATTGGTTCAGTCATTATTATTTTCGGCGATGCTGACCTCTCGCAGCCCGAGTTGTGGCAGTTGGTCAGCTTCCCCTTGAGCGGCTGCGCGGCGTTGAGGCGCGTGGACTGCAGCGTGAACAGCTCGGCGCTGGTGTCGCAGGGGCGCACGGCGGCGGAGCGCACCGCCTCGCGCGGCGGCTCGCGCGCCCCCTCCGCGCCGTCTGCCGCCCCCCCGGCCGCCCCGCGCCGCTCGTCCGGCGCCCCCTGCCCCGCCCCCTGCCCCGGCCCCCCCTCGGCGCCGCCGCGCCCGTTGATTACGATCTCGTACATGCCGCGGTCGCGCTCCGGGTCCTCGTCGTCCACGTCCTCGCTCTCGTAGTCTTCGTAATCTGTCACAATAGCAGATGTAGCACTCTAGGGGGTCTAAACTCGCGTTTGACGTTACCTATGTCACAGATAATATAATACTCCTATGTAATTATTATAGGGTTAATTATAGACGAAGTTAGTAGTTATTATTCGTTTCGATATCGTTTAAAATGAAAATTATTTTCAATTTCGGTCATTCTTGTCTTGTTAAGTCCGTAATTATAATTTATACCTACCCACTTAAATTTCGAATTTTATAAGTATTTAAATATTGAATTTTATAAAAAGTAATGGCTATCCGTTATGATTTTATCGGAACCATGATTTGTTTATGGTCAACTTATTATACGCCAGTATTAACTTGTGTGCAGCGACCGCCGACCACACAGAATGTTTTAATATTAGTAGATATTATGTAATAGCGGATGATGTTGTCGACAACTCACCTAGCTCCTCATCGGCATAGGGCTGACCGCGGGCTTCGTTCGGTGCCCACAGCGGGAACCACACCGCTAACAAGTTGGTGAGATAGCCGCCGAGCCAAGTCAGCGGTTTCATTGGCTGCAAAGAAAAAATAAACTGACTATGAATTAAAAAAAATAAAGTAACTTCCTTACCATTTTATTTTAGCTGTTCTCCCTGAGCTGTGGTTTCACCCGCCCTACCCTATGTCTTGTTCTGTACCACTGACAAAAATGTTATGATGATCGGTTGAGACTGATCACTGAGAAGAAACTTAATCTAAGTTATTAATGTAAACATTAATTAGGACTACCCATATCATTTCCGTAAGTGCACAATGAAAAAATCTAACATAAAAACGGAACCTAATAATTTTGGTTTGGAAGCTGGTTAAAAAATGGCATCTAACATACCGAGAGCTTGCAAGCATCGCCGCTGAAGGGGTTCCTTGAATCCGGACACCGGCCCTGGTGGTCGTGCACCGTGACCTTCTTGTATATTCGGTCTTGGACCAGCGAGTCCATGATCGTTCCGTCCACTTGCCCGAAGAAGCGGCCCGTTTGGCTCGCGTCTTCCGATATGATGATGAAGCCGTTATCGTCCAATATGTAGCAGTCTAGCTCGTCCCCTGCACATGTTTTCTTGCATACGTTGCCGGCTGTGCACTGTAGAGGATAGAAACGATTATAAGTTCATGAAGTAACTATCAGTTCATAGTTTCATTGCCTCAAGGAAGCTGACTAGGTATTTGATATTACATATATGATCAGCTAAATTAACCAACAGGCTGTGCCGTATAGCGTAGGTTTCAACCGCTTTGAGCGGAGGTATTATTTCATCATAATGAAATTTTTCCACTCCCATTAAGTGGTGTTTGATGGGGCTCGCTGCCCTTTTTGTCGACTGCCTCGCGAAACCACTAAAGTGGAAGAGAGTTTTAAGATTTCTTAACGTTTAACAGACTAATCATTTGATCACAAAAATCCACCTCCAAAACCCTAAAGTACCCCCCCCATATCTCTACCTTGCAAAAACTTCAAAAAGTTACCGTGGAAGTGACGTTCAAGAAGTGTTTGGCGAGCGAGTCAAGCTGGAAGTGGAGTCCGACGACGGCGGCGGGGGCGCGGTGCCCGCGCGACTCCACGAACACGGCGTGCGTGGCCAGCACGAGCGGGGGCCGCGCGCCGCCCCCGCCGCCCCCGCCGCCCTCCTCGCCCTCGGGCCCGTCGCGGAACGGCACCGAGAACACGAAACTCTCCGGCTCTATGGCGTGGTGTTCCACTGCGCGACGGTACCACTCCGAGTCGAACGCACGCGCGTACTTCTCGCTGAAATGGCTGCAACATTCATTTAACAACATGTTTTTCAACTTCTATAGCATATTATACAGGATAAACGTTTCAGTTCAACGAAAAATACTCAAAGGAGCCTCGAACCAATTTTTATAAAAATTAAAACTCTATATCTACTTAATTTTTTAAGAAAATAATTTTCTTAGTCGGGAATCCAACACCTTCTGCCTACCTTTTTTTTCTAAAACAACGGGTTTAACTCCCGGCTAAGAAAATAATTCTAATAAAGTTTAATGCGCTTGATTGAAATATTTTTTTATAGATAAACCCAAAATATAAGGTGTCTGTTTTTTTATTAATATAACAAACTCATGGACTTGGTAGAATTTTGATTTTGGTACTCACGGCTCAGCGGAGTCGGCCCCTCGGGAACTGTTACTGTAATCTGTCCACTTGAGGAGTCCACTGCGCGTCGCGATGAACGACAGCGTCACCACGAACTTGTGGAAGCGGCCTTGTCTGCAAAGACGTCAACACTCATAACATCGGTTGTAATTTTTTTTGCATACTATGGTGGTTGTCACGATTGGCAACATCGTCCTTTTACGGTCTATTAAAGTGTTGCTATTTCTTTTGCAGCATCAACGTAGGTATACGGTATATCTCCTCAGAGATATTTTACTATTACTATACTATTATAGTAAAAAACATACGGTCTAACTATGAACACTAGCCGGGTCTATCATATCTATACATATAAAATGCTTTGTCCTGAATGATTGATGGATCAACGCACAGCCTAGACCGCTGATCGTAGGTATAGAGACCTGAAACTTGGAGGGTGTGTTCTTTGTATGACGTAGGCATCCGATAAGAAAGGATTTTTGAAAATTCAACCCCTAAGGGAATGAAAAGGGGTTGCAAAGTTTGTATGGAACAATTCCGAGGGAACTTGGAAATTATCGCGGGTGAAACCGCGCGGGACAGCTAGTATGGGTATATGGAGATAAGATTAAAAAGGGCCCCATTAGCAGAACACATTTCCCGTAGTTTCATAGTCTCACCGCCTTTGATGCAGAAATATTGTGCAGTTTGAACTACACAATACTTTATTTGTTTGTATTCTTAATGCTCTCCTCGAATAATAAATAATCGAGAGAAACCCTTTCTACTTCAACTTAAATATACAATCTACTTAGGTATCAGTAGCTAGCTACTGGGCGTGGTGGCAGACTGAAATTTTGGAGGGTGTCACTAATTATGTCGAGTTAATTAGACTTTATTGCACAATACACAATTTTATTGAATACATTATAAAACAAATGGATTTTGGGGGGGTCATATCCCCCCCCCCCCTTCGGACCACGCAGGGTAGCTACTCGTATGTATATTATCTAAATTAAGTAATTTTGATATTTTCAGGTCATTAAATATATCGCGATCTGCAGGTTTCCAGTCGATAGTGACTGTTGAAGTCATTTACAAAAGTCCATGATTATTAATATCAATAATAACATCGTGAATCATGATATAATTATGATATCAAAATATATTTGTAATTTTTCGGATCGATTATGCATATTTTACTTTTGTGATTTCTGGACTTCCGTAAATGACTGTACTGTATACAATAAAATACCAAGCATAGTTACCACAAAACACTAGAATAATAAAGTTACAAAAATCCTTCAGCTGCGTTTAATTGTGGTTAGTAAGTTTACGACACACAGTTTACCTCCATCCTTGTTAGCTAAAGTGTAGGTACTAGGTAAATAAAGTTTTGTCCCCGAGTACAAAGGATTATTATCCCAGAAAAAAGGTACGCTCCGCATCTTGTTAACACGGAAATATTATCCCATTGACGCCGTTGTGCATTGTTATTTATTAAAAAAGTACAATGGCAGGTTTCGCCATTAATAAGGCATTGTACACTTGATAAAAACAAAATAAAATTTGGCTTAGGTAACTATAAAATTATGTAAAAAAACGTATTACTTATTATTTTTAAAAAGCACTTGGACTGGTCAGTTATTTTATATTCATATATTTTTTACGATTAGCGTAGAAGAAATTATACAATAATAGTAATTGATACATACCTAGATTGCAAGTATAGGTATTATGTACATACTTACAATATATATAGGCAATTGGCTTAATATGTAACAAATCTTTTACTGTATTTAGCAATACTGACGTACACAAATTCATTCATTTCCCATTTAGCCAAAATTTAGCATACTATGTACTATATTTTTTGCTTATGTACCTATGTACTTTTGAACCATTAGGGATATTTCATGTTGCGTTACCTGGTCAGTAGGGCCATTAGAGTTGCTATCGGGCTATTCGTGCGACAAACACAATTAAATTAGTGATCAAAGTAAACCGAAATTAACGTGTCTCAAATTAAAGTTAAAAAAATTACATAGTAAATTTAATGCTTAAAGGAAGATACATTTTAATATTACCTATAGTTTTGTATGAACAAAAGGGCAAATGGGCGAAATAATTTTGAGAATCTTCTTTATTTGTCTTTGGATTGATGCTTTGATTTTAGTAGTGGTTATCTGATTTCATTAAGAACTAGCTGTGCTCGAAATTTTGTTTGGCAGAGCGATTTCTATTCTAGGTTAAAAGTATTCTATTTTGTTTCTTGTTTTCGAGGCTATCTACAAAACTTAACTTGACTTATGAATTAAGTCTAAAGGATTTGTACCTACTTCTTGAGTTAAATAATTTCGCATAGACGGGACAGATAGACACACCAACAGACAAAAAAAGGGTGTTTTAACTTTACATCTGGTTAAAGCACCGAATTCACTTACAACAAAAACTAACTTTGTTTTGAGAAAAGTGCACTTTGTGTTTTAACAAAAAAATATTTCTCAACGGTCGTGCTCTAGAAGTAAATGAATACTTACTGTGAGTGGTGGCTCGCGTGTCCAATGTGAGCGTCCAATTCTTTTACTACCATTGCGTCCCGAATCAATGATTGCACTAATGTTTTATCGCCTGTAAAACAAGAAGCGGATGTGTTACGCAATATTTCTCATTATTTTGAAAAATAAGGACGAGCCTCAGTATAAGTCTAATCTAAATAAATATTTTAAAAAATTATTTAGAGACAAGTCTGTACATGGAAGATACGTAAAAGATAAAAGGAAAAAAGTTAAAATGCCTATAATATCAGTAGCACAATACAAATACATAACTGTTTTGTTTTTACGCAGAAGTAAAACAGAACGAAATTGAGTAGTTACTCCAAATTCTGCAGTTACTCCCATAAAAAGAAATACCTCAGTAAATTATTGACGGAAAATAGGTATATATAATACTAGTATAGTAACAGACGTCGAGTTGCGGAAACCAGCCCGCTAACAAATACAAATACTAGTATAGTATTATATTATCTGTGGTATAATATTATGACAAGCTACATAAGCGGTAGCACTACGCTGTGTAGCACCGTCTACGCCGCGTAGCATATGCTACACCGGTGACCGGTGATTAAGTAAGAAGCGATGTAAAATTTCTTTTCTTACTTACGACAGGCAACTAGGTTTTAGGTGGGAAAAACTATCTATTACATTGTTTTAAATAGAACTAGCTGTTCCTCCGAGATTTTATCTGCGTAAATTTCAGGAATCCATTGGGTAAGAGGAGAAATAGGCCGCGCGCCTGTGGTACTCGTAGTAGCACGGAGTTAAATCCGTTCGCTTTGTACGGAGTGTCTTGAGTGCGGTGGTGCGTAGTGACTAGTATGCACTCACAGTAATATGCGTCGCGGTCCTGTTTCTTGTGGGCGTTGTGCAGCGTGAAGGCGCGCGGGCGCAGCGACATCCACTTCCAGCCGGGGCGGCCGGCGCGCGACAGGAAGTGCAACAGCTGCTCCTCGGGCGAGTTGAACGACAGTTCCGACGTCGACGCGTACTCGCAGTACACCCTTTACAAGGCACAAAATGTACTATATCTACACTGTCGTACCTACTAACTGTTCCTGGTGATTTCAACGGTGACGGAGTATACTCCTGATTTACGGTATTTTTATCGAGTAGGTTGTAAAAATCTTACCAATCCGGATGAATTTTCCAATTATCGCCTTTGAAATATTCCGTTACTGAAAAAAAAAAATTTATCATTATCTAGTAAGTAAGTAAAAATTTTTTATTAAAAAGTAAATCGCTATGAGCATCGCATCCGTAGCCTGCTCAAATTAAAAAGGAAGACGATTTCAAAAGTCGCTCCGCCTCAAATGAGAACCCGCAGTAACCGCCAACCTATAGAGTCAGCGCGAGTGTGGAGATGAGAAAGCCAACCCACCGTTGAGTTGGCTGCGCTTGAGTTCCTGCTCGGCGTGCAGGTCGTACATGCCGTACCCGTCAGGCAGTACCACCGCCAGGGAGTAGGGCGTGCCCTCCACGGGCCCGTAGAAGTAGCGCTGGCGGCGGGTCGCCACGCGCCGCATGCCCCCGTACTGGACCTTCACGCCGATCTCCGTTTCACCCTCGCGCTGTTCGATCATGTCGTGTCGCAACTGTTAATCATAATAATAATATGGGTAAGTATTTATTCATAATGACACTTAAAAAAAAAATACAAAATATTCTATTTTATAAGATGGAAATAATATAATATTTATTATGCTATATAGGTAGCTGTTGCGATCAGAGCTAGGCGCCAGATGGATGTTTTATGAACTTGCTACTGTTGTAACATGTACATTGAACAATAATATTCCCTAACCACTACTCGTAACATAGCAAGCAATATAGGATAGTGACATTATAATATACAAAAGAATACAGAATCACAAATAGTTCTTGGTTCTACACTAATATTATAAAAAGGTAGGTATATAAATTTTGGAAATTTGTAAGCTTGCAAGTAGAGGATAATTTCTGAACCTACTGAACCGATTCTAGAAATATGATATTCTATAGCTATACAACGTGTTAATGAATTAACTGAAAACCTGATACACCCCATTTAAGAAAGTAAACAATAATATGATTAAAATATATTTTATGTCGAAAAAATTAATACTTTAAAAGTTATTCAACATTAGTTTGGAGTTGACCTATCAACGAAATTCTAAGCGCTACGCCCGCGCCTACCGGTTCGATTTTTTTTGCTACGGGCGGCGTTCGCGCCAAATATTGTATTAAATAATATAATTTAGACATTGGCTAGTAAAAGTGAAAAAATATACCCTAAATTAAAACATGGTGCGATCGATTCGCTTGTCGATTCTGAGCAAACTAATTTCTAGTTTTCAGTTAATTCATTAACACGATAGGGTACTTTTCATTCTATTACACAGGATTCCCGATCGATTTCAAAATCGACGTTAATTCGTGGGGTACTCACATCGAGCAGCAGCGAGGTGAGGTTCACGCGCGAGTTCTCATCGGAGTCAACAAGCAGCTCCAGGTCCGTGAGGTCCACGCTCGAGTACAGCGGTCGTAGCGTCTCCGTGTACTGTTTTTAATTGTTGGTTTATTTTATTGTGTTTCAATAAAGAGTTATCTATCTATTTATGATCACTTACAGTAATTAACAATAATGATTTCTATAACGGTAGATATATGACGTTGCATCTGCCTTTCGTCACAATATTTATGTTCTTAAGCCCTGCCCCCCTAGCCAAGTCGACAATCTACAATCGTTAACGCATGGAAAACTTAAAAACGATTCGTAATATCACGCGGTCACGTAAAATCGTCCAATCAAATGTCTACTTTAGCGTGAACATGTGCCATAACGACGCCATTTCTTAGTTTTCTATGCGTTAACGATGATTGATTTCCTTATTTTATTCAAGACACTATAATATACACAGTGGATCTTATTTTCAATCCACTTAGGCGTACATACCATAATTAAGTTACGTAGGTAAAACAACATGCGATGGAATATTAAAAAATAATTTGACGCTTGCTCTAGGCTCAGAGTAAATATACTACTCTCTAGGTCAGTCTCTCTTTCAGAAATTGAACCTTGCAGCATTGTTTTCGCTATTGTTGATTTTTTTTTTCACTTCATAAATCACTACCATTGTCAATTCACATAATATCTAGACTAGAGGTTTATATGTAGATTCTATTGGGTAGCGTATCACAAATAAAAATTTCTTTATTATTATTATTATTATTATTATAATAATAATACTATGTGTACTCACCTCCTCATTTGTATGCTGAAAATAAGGAAACAAATGTGTTTAATACAAAGATATATTATGTAAATAATAAAAATGAAATTTTCATTAATGTCGAACATACCAGCGGCCTCAATTCAGGATGGTATAATACATGCCCGTTATTATCCACCATAAACGAGTAGCCGTTTACTCCTAGCTGAAAACAGAATATGTTGGTTATTGAGTGTCGGTTGTTTATTAAATTAAATCGATATCTAACTGTACGTAAGAAATAGAGCTTGAAGTAAGTACTATTGCGAGTTACAAATCGTAGCCGTAGAAATACGAGGTATATTTTATTAAAATAGTAGTGTAATGTCTACCTTATATGGGGACACGAGCTTCTTTATCTGATCGACAGGAACGTCAGTACCCACCACGCCCATTAAGTTTGCTTCTCTTTGCTGAAAAAATATTTTTTACAAATATAACTATTTTAAATAAATTTTTAGAAACCTGTAGTTGCTTTGATTAAATGGATAGGTCTAAATATATTTTTTTGTCTGATCAGAAACTATAACTGTTGTAGCTATAACAGCTAAACGAGCGTATTTATTGACACTTAGAGACTAGATAAAACTGCCGCTTTAGTTTCCGAAATACATTGAATACATCATCTTGTACTACACAACTGCGACTTAGCTCTAGTCAGCACATTCAGTAGATAATCAAGACCGAGAGAGATGCTCCCAACTTATTCCTTGATTTTGTTGAAACACTTAAACAGCCCTTACCGTGTGGTTCCTCCTGTCGAAAATGGGTACGGTGACGGAAGTCATCAGCTGTCCCATGCCGTCGTCATCGAAGCTACTTCCCTGCAGTAATAATAAAATAAAAAATGTCACGCAATATTCAACAACTATTCTTAATCCAAATGGTGACGGAAAGACAAACACAAAGAAAAGGATGCATATATAAGGTGTGGCAAAATTAGCTCAAAGTATTTACAGAGTTGTAAGTATATACCGCTATGAACATGTTTATAAAATAAAATAAGATAAAATAAAATAAACAAAATTAGCGGATCAAAAAGAAAACAACCTGTGAAGGCGCTCGCCACTCAATCGTTTTACACACACATCGTCTTAAGAACAATGGCCTCGATCGAACTGACGAGCTGATGCATCGCTCGCTGTGTGCGTGGCACGTGCCTTTTATACGTATCTATTAATGGGCTACGTTTATTGTGTACCTCGTGAATGTAGGTAATTGTAATGTTTTTTCATTGAATTTATTTTTCTCATATTTTGAAAAACTATCGAACTTATAATATAATTTTTTCGCTTATCCTGTTATAACGCAGACCTATACTTTTAGCCCTGTAAATATTTGCAGCTAACTTTACCACATTATATACCTATGTTTGTAGTATGCAGTGTAATAGAGTTCCTCAGGGAATCCCGAAGTTCAATCAATCAATCAATCAATCAGCCTATTGCAGTCCACTGCTGGACGTAGGCCTCCCCAAGGGCACGCCACAGTACACGATCTCCCGCTTTCCTCATCCAGCCACTACCAGCGACCTTCCTCAGGTCATCGGTCCATCTGGCAGGGGGGCGTCCAACACTACGCTTACCGAGACGTGGTCTCCATTCCAGAACCCGAAGTTACCGCGAGAAAAACCGCAGAACTTTCGGAACTTAGGTATACAGCCTTAAAAGATTGTGTCGAACTATTGGAACTGATGGACCGATGAATTAATGTCCTTAATGAATGAAATGCTCACCCTTCCGCCCACGTAGGCAGGGCTCCAGTGCACAGGGTGGAGCGTCTGGTACATGACCAGCGGCCGCGCCAGCACTTCTACAAAGTGTAGCACCTTCGATCTGATCTCCGAATGCTCGTTGATCGAGACATGGAACCCTGTACCAGATTTATGTACCTTACTTTACCTACTTCTCTTTGATTTTCTACTATCGGTGTAGGTACCTCACTTAATTTAAATATTTTGATCTATGGTATTTTAATAATGATGAAGTTAATAAGGTTAAGTTTGAGGATCTTTACATTTTAAGTTTATTTTCCTCAATTTGATCTTACATTAAAAAGAGTTTTGAATTTATTGGTCAGTTGAAGGGTGTTGAAGTTGAAGTATAGGGTCAATAATTAATTTAAAAGCCTCCGTTGTAATCTATAAGGAAGAAAATTTCAACGGGTAAGATAATTAAATTTTAATTTACGTAATGCATGGATCCACCAGTGAAGTCTAGTTGTGGACCCTAGTGCACGGAATAGGATCGTCGAGTACTTCAATAGAAATTCGACAGCTAAAACACATCCAATTTGACACTTGTTTTCAATGGCAAGGTTATTTCTGTTTAGACGGGCTAATCTTCGGAACAGTTGAACAGATTTTAATGAAGGTAAACTTATTACTGTAGGATTAGGAGTAGCATAAGTTCTCGAGGACATCCCAAAACTCAAGCGGATAGAACCGTCAGCTAATTTCAATAAGTATAATTCCTATGGTAAAATAGCATTTCGTTAAACTTGAAAAAAAGAAGCAAGTTAGGTAGGTACCTTTATTGGTGCACGCCATATCCTTCATAGTATGACCGGCGGTAGCGTCGCCCCCCACGCGGTACGTGAACATGCGCACGGGCATGTGCGGCCAATTCCACGTGCGGTATACGCTCTTCACCCCGCTGGCACCCCCGCCCGCCCCCACCACCGCGATCGCCTGGTTGCACTGACAACCCTGACCGGTACGATTGTACTGGAAGGAAATGTGCGCATTTACTTGATATTGACCTCTGGGGATTAACTTTTTAATCCTATTAGAAAGTAGGTCGTAGACGGAGGAGCTTGATTGCTTGTGTGTCATGGATTTCAATTGTATTTGGATTTAAAATATATATTATAGCGTAGCGTGAAGATGGGAGAAAACTAAAAGTTTTAGACAAGCACATCAGGAAACAAAGAATCATTGATGATGAAGGTCATGTGATCGTATCTCGTAACTCACCCGATGAAGGATTTCAAAAGCTGTAGTGAGTGCTGCTGTCATATTAGCGATGCCTCCCGTTACTTCGGCACCCCAAAGTGCTGTCTTTAGTTCTCTCAACGTTTCTGGTACAGCCTATAATCAAAATTTATCCATAGGTATATCTTTTTAATTAAAAGATAAATTAATGTACGAGTTGTAGATAATATAAATATCTAAAAACGCATTTCTGGATCCGGAATCATGTTACTAACAAAATGATCTAAGTTGGTCTAATGAATCCATAAATAATTATTATTATTATATTTAGCATTCATAAATTTTATCTTTTGCAATTAAATATTCGCTCTATAAGTGTGAGATCTATCTAATTTTGAGCGGAGCTGGGAGCAATAGCTAGTCCAATATGCTTACGTAAATTAAAGTAAATGTATTCAAGTAAAGTAAAATAAATAAGAGGTAACTTAATTAGATATTTATTGGACCGGAGCTTCACTTTATTCGGTTTCCTCGGGTCAAGAGTTCAACTAGTGGGCGGTCAACCTACGCAAGCCAGTTTCCACTTATGTTAATAAATTGTACGTTTAATAAAACAAGATTCCTTTTAATATTGAATAACAAGTGTAAGTAGTAACAAGTAGTTTAAGAACGGCGGCTCGAGTGACTCAAAGTGGAGCTTGGGAGCTCTTATTTGAGACGAATTTGAGGCAAGGTTGAGGCTACCTGTCGGTGTTTGTTCACCCTGAGAAGTTTTAAGGGCGTTGTCAAGGCAACCGCGAAGTTCGTCATGTTTATTATTTGTCATTAAGGTTTTGAGCTGGAAAGCTACCCTATAGGATCTTGTTATATAACTATAAGTAATGTAATATAATTATAATATAAATAATAGTAAATAATGTTTTAGCACACACATCTTAGTGACTCAGTAAGGTCTCTCATGACAAACTTTATTCAATAAAAAAATGAAAAGCAGAAAAATATAAATACTGAACTATTGTGACATACCTACAATGGTGTAACATATGAGGATCAAACTCTGAGAATTATTATAGAGGAACAGTTGTCTTCTTCTTTACACTTAAATAAAAATGAACGTTTGTATGTCTGTCCTCTACGCATAACGGTTCGCAATATCACCAATTTAACATTTTTAAGGCGGATTTTTCAATCCTCTGATAAGAGTTAGGCCAGACGAGGGCCTTTTTTGAGTTGCGAAATTTACCCTGTATTCGTTTTCCTTTTCATAATAAACTTCAACCTAATTTTGCGTGTGGCACAAATCGGACTTAAATAACAATGAGGGCAGCGTAAATTACGCGACCGATTTTACGTCGGGTAAATTACGCTCGTCTGCCCTCAGCCTTAGGACTAACCTGAGATTATTTTCAAAAATGGAACATGCTTTAATAAACAATCAGTCTGTTTGGTTAAGATATGTAAATTGTCAATTCAAAAGTAGGACTGATTTATCAATATTTTTTTTACTAGATATTCCCAACAAGACGTCTTTATCGGGAAACTTATCTTAGTATCTATAGCCTAGGTCTTAATAAATTAAACACAACTTTGGAGTACCACTGTGTAGTATGTACTATGTATTTAATGTATGTTAGGTGCGTTACATACGTTTTCACTTGGCCGGGGCGACATAAAGCGAGGCGATGTGTGTCATGGAGGTAATTGTGGATCGTATATTAGCGAAGTTGAAAGTAAGTGGGGCGGCACGGAGCGGTGCCGCGTACACGCTGTTCCCAAAGATGAAGTAACAATAGTTTCTGTACGGAGTATGGACGTTGGATTTTAACGAGCATGATTAATAAAACACGGTCAACGATCAGCAAAATTATTGCGAAACAACTGGAACGGAGGTCTAATTTAATTATTACTAACTTTCAAACTCATGGACACGTCATGTATAACTTATATTGTTTATAGAAATGATTTCTTTTATAATATTGCAGGAGGCCTTATAATGTCAGGAGCACATCTCAAAACACTGATTTTAGAATTCATCCATATAATTTTGTTCATATAATTTTGTACTGATTAAGTCAAATTACTGAACGGAGTACCTACATACATCGCATCTAGGATCCGTGTAGTTATACTATGAACAAAATAGGTATAGACTATATATTTATATAAATTCAGCAACTGAAGTTTAGTAAAACCAAGAAGTGTGAAACCCCGGAGTAGGTACAGCGAACTAGTGCAAGAAGTAGCAACTAGCGAGGTTGCAACTCGCAATCAGTGTCTTTGCGACATAGGAGCGCTCGCAGCGCGAAGTCTTGCTCCGCCCACCTCCTGCGGACCACGCGCCTCTCGCTTCTTTGTGGCGTAGATTTATCTCAAAACTTCGCCGAGACTTATGGACTGAATAAGTGAGGTACGTAGAATACCCCGAGATGATAGTCTTGTTTAAATACGGCACGTTTTAGTGACAACTCAAGAAATACGGAGAGGTCTTATCTCATTACGTATCTACGTACAATAATAATTTACCTAGACTTACGGCTAGCTGGCGTCCGGAATGTTAATGATAATTGAAATAATACCTCTCTAAGCAGTTCTAGCTAGAGGCCTAGAGCAAAATGTATGAATGATCGCCAATGGTTAAGTAATTCACTGTTCTTTATGAGTATGATGGAAGTGAAAAATAAACATAATATTATCACAAGGTTAGCTTATTTTACACCGTTTACGGCCGCACTCAGGCGGTTTAATGATTAGGTACTTAATTTTAATTAAACATTTGAAAAACAAAACTGCTGTACGCAGAGACGTTCATAAAATTAATGTTAACTGGCAATTAACGAATTAAGTTAAAATTTGTTAATGTTAATTGGCAATCAACTAATTAAGTTATATTTAGTAATTAACATTGATTTAATGAACGTCTCTGAGTGTGGCAGTTTTGTTTTAAAAATCTTTACTTAAAATTAAGTAGGTAATCATTAAAACGACAGTGCGGCCGTTTGAGTCTTGAACTTGGGTTCAAGTGACACGTAAGACACCTGCTTATTATCCACTGAAAGGGAAACTTTTCACTTGCCTCTTATCTATAGTCGAGGTCATACCTATGTATATCTATGTAGGTAATACATAATAGGTATGTGCAAAAGATTGAGATCGTGAATAAGCAAACATATTTAAGTGCAAAGTGCGTACTTAACGGGGCGTGTAGAACATAAAGTTACTTTGTAGACAGCTTCACGTTTGTCGGCTTAAACATTTTAACCTTCGTGAGATAAGTTTTCCTTCATGTTGTGTTTGTTAAATGTTCTTACGTGTCCTAATGTTGCGTAAGAAAGTAAAGAGATTATAACATCTGGTTGAAAGGTTCCTTTTCAAGGGGCTTCTAGCTAAGTCAAATAATTTAGAGCTATCTATCTAAGTAGGTATTTAAATAACCTTCTGGGCACGCTACCATCTGTGGAGGACTTGGGTCAGTTTAAACATATTTAACTACATAGTTATTTGGTTATTCGTTAATATTAGTTAAAATGTAAACGTTTGTTCAAAATAACATAGATAGTAAGTATACAGCTATGTGTATACGATAATAATTTAACGCAAAGATTTTTTTTACTTTTACATCAATTAAACGAATAACTTTATCTACTTAGACGTTTTTTGTACGGCAAAAAGCGGGTTGCTTTAATGGAGGCCCTCATTTCGGCTCCCTTATTTGAATCCATTAAGGTGCCTGTATTATTCTGCGGACAGATGCGTATCGCCTAACTCGTACTGGCGGCACACGCAATTGCTGCATTTGCCTACTAATTTTCAGGTATATACATTATATTATTATATCTATTTTATTATATATTTTGCCTTCGTATAGCTTAAATTTATTTTTTTGGTTCCACAGATGAGTGGATAACCCGATGTAGATTTTTTAACAAATAAAATTTCAACCACTGCACTTAAAGGTTTTACAGATTTACCATTTCAAAATTTGAAAATGGACACACTATTAGTGCCGCAGTTGGTAAGGTTGCTGGAAATTGTTAAATTTCAAATAGTGTCCTCAAAACATAGTTAAGTAAATGAATAGATGCTTATAAATAATATGCCGTTTAATAAAATACAGAACTTTAGACTAAAACCCATTTTTTATAATTTTACTTTGTGACCCGTATAATTGGTAGTATACTTATCTATATATCTTGGGATAAAAATAATTAGGACGTGTAATAATGACATGTTGTGGTACCTATGCATATAAAATCTCTGCATTAATAGATCTTTGTCGCGTTTTGATCTAAAAAAAATCCAAATCGAAAATGGCTTGACTAATTTGAATTTCTTTTTGGTTGTGTTCGTGATTGTTTAGACCGTTGGTATTAAAGAAAATTAGGAGTTCCTGCGGGAAATCAAAAATTTATGTGAGTGAAACCGCGGGCAGGGCTAGTTTTAAAATAAAAAAATAATGTTAATTACGTTACCAATCTCTAATAGGTACTCTGTCTCACTCAACAGCTGCCCAACCAAAAAGGGGCGTTGCGACTTTCACTTGTCATATGTTTTTTTAACAAAATAGGTAGGTACGTATATTAAGTAAGGATTAAAATATCATTTACAACTTCTGTTATTATAACATCGTCTAAGTATAACCTATAGTGTAATTTTAAGGCGTAGTAAACTTTGTTTTGCATTTAATAGCTGTTTGCAAGTACGTAATAGATCACCAAAATTACGTAGACGCAACAACATAGGTACTACTAACTTTTCCCATTTAAATCTTATCCAGTTTCGCTCCTATACCTCGGTAGAATAAACAAATAGTACCAATTTCGTCGTCTTATTTATAATCGAAGTATTGCAATAGAAATAGATTTCTTATTCTTTAGATAAATCCGTATTGAATCCGTCTAAATCACACATGTTATCAACTTAAGACTCTTACCTCTTACAAGGGTGAAAATAGCGCAACTCACTATAAGAAATCATGTTCTAAGATATTTGATTATAATTTTCGTAAGAAATATTTTATAAGTGATTGAAAGTTATATGTACCTACCTATATATTTATATATTTTCGGTGTGACATAAATCCTAAAAAACCCTTACCTGAGCCAAAATCTTCGTGTAGCAGTTGTGTATCTCAGAAACGGTATCGCTGTATCGATATACGTTGACGAAATCGTTTGGTCCGAGTGTGTCTAGGAGAGCCGACACTGTGGACTTGGCGAGTCGCCAGTACGATGAGCTGAGGTCATCCGAATCGTCGAGTAGTATCACCAGGTCTTTGGGAGATGTCGCCGCCTCCACGAACCAGTTGGAAGACCGGAAGTCGTAGAAGTCTCGCGCGTGGTGCGAGTAACCGTCTTCTGGCGGCCATGACATTGCTAATGATCAAAGTAGACAAAGATCAATAAATAGTAAAAGATCTAATATAAATACCTATAAAGTAGTCTCATTTACTGCTGATTTATATATAATATGCGTATTTACGCAGTTGAACTTTGGCCCATAGGTTGAGGATGATTGTAGGTACGATGAAATTGTGGAGATTGTATATGAGCTACATAATGTGTTGGTACCTAATATTCAGCTGAGAATCTCGCATACGTAGAGTAATATGTAGCATATAGAGTACCTACTATAGTGTAGGAATTTTATTTTATTAGGCTTTTCTAATTTCGGATATTATCCAAGAAATCGTTTATGATGATAATGATATAGATATATATGTATATGATAGTAGAAAAACTTCTATTTTTCTTCTTTATAAAAAAAACTGTCCGGTGGTTCCTGGTTTGAGAAATGTTGACTGAGTTTATTCGGGCCATTTTAGGTATAAATCTACTCAAATGCCGCTAAAACGGCAACTTTTTTTATTTAAACTCAAGCGAGTTAACCACTCTGTGTATTGACCACTCTATATAGTTCGCTCCAATAAAAATCTGGGGCCTATGTAAGTCACTAGCGGGAAAGTTTCTCTCAAAGGGGAGTCGACTGACCTGGATACCGCCTCATGAAACCGGAAGACGACGCGTAGTACTGCCACGAGAGCGTTGGGTCTATCTCGTAATTATTCACGAACAGCGGGTCCAGGTGCTCCGACCACGCGATCTGGTTCTGCACTTCAGCATCTGTTCATACATAAGTATACGTGAGTATATATATATAGAACGTGTTAACGAATTAACTGAAAACTAGAAAGTATGTAGTTTGCTCAGAATCGACTAGCGAATCGATCGGACTATGTTTTAATATAGGTTATATTTTTTCATTTTTACTAGCCCATGTCAAAATTATTTATAATACAATATTTGACGCGTACGCCGCCCGCAGCACTAAAATTCGAACCGGTAGGTGCGGGCGTAGCGCTTGGAATTTCGTTGATAGGTCACCACCAAACTAAGGTTGAATAACTTTTAAAGTATAAATTTTTTCGACATAAAATATATTTTAATCATATTATTGTTTATTTTTTTAAATGGGGTGTATTAGGATTTAGTTAATTCATTAACACGTTGTAGACAAAATATGCAAACTGTAAACGATTAGGTATAGAGCCGGTTTCATAGAAAATGTACAAAACGTAGGTATATGCTGAGACAGTGACCGTACTATACCATATATACCTAAACATACCAGTGATTTTACTCACATATTGTTATCCTACTAATATTATAAATGTGAAAGTGTGGATGTTTAGATGTTTGGATGTTTGTTACTCAATCACGCAAAAACGGCTGAACGGATTTGGATGAAATTTGGCGTTGTCAGGGGTACAGAGGACATAGGTTACTTTTTATCCCGGAATTCCCGCGGGAACTCAGAAATTACCGCGGGTGAAACCACGGGGCACAGCTATAAATATGTTTAAATATATTTGTTGAATCGTATAAATGAACTGTAGGTATATATATGTATATGTAAATGTGTTATATCTTTATTTTTCAAATAATTTATTCCTTTGTTTCTTTCTTCCTTTTCCGAGCGAAGTGTATAACTGCAAGGACCGGAAATGCCATTGTTTTGTGAAATGCCACGTCAGGTTGGGTCTGAACTGTGACCACAAAGTCAAATACTATTTAGTAGGTACGTATATAGTCACAAGTGCGAATACAATGCATTTTCTGTTATAGGCATTGTATATAATGATGGGTAGAGTTTGACTATATTTTATGAATTTTTTTTAGGTGAATAAATTTTACTTTAGACTTGACACATTTCTGAACTAAAATGAGTATAATTTTTATAATTAACTAATTTCGGAATTTCCATGAATTAACCGATAAAAATGGCTTAACAACTTTAGTTTTGTGCACCTATTGCGGAAATACCGTTTCGTGTCCATCAAACAAATACGTTACCTAATGTTGATGTTGCGTCTATAGTGCTTCCATCCATCCGTCCATCTTGCTTAAATAAACCTTTCTTTCTTTCGTAGTCAATAAAATGTAAAACAATCTCTGATTACTCATTAAGGAAGAGTAATCGATAAACTCGGTTCATTGGTCAACCGTGATTGCTTTCCACGGGGTGAGGGTCGCGGCGCGCATTTTATTTAATGGATCCTCTGCCATCGTGCTTTGTCAAATGAATGGACGACCGACTGCTTTTTAAATTAGGAACGTTTTATTTCACAGAATATTCTCTATGCAGCCTTCCAGCCTATACTTACGAGTTTTATCAACACACAATTTTTTTTTTACTTAATGTTCTATTAGTTACAAACAGCAACGCAACTAGGCTTTTAGCTCTTTAACTCTTTAGTTATTTATCTCTACACTAAAATACATAAGTTGTTATATTTGAGAACTTATAATGTCCGCTCTAAACAATAATCTTGCACTTTATCGTTTACTATACCGCACGGTTTCACCTGCGTTGATTTTATTTCGAAATTATAGGGATGTAAATCTAAGCTTATAAATCAGTATACAATTTCAGAAGTTTTAGATATTACTTCCTAAAAACAAATTAACAGAATATACTTTTAACTGCACTACTTATTTTCGCCTTAATTTTATTTTACCGTATTTCGTAAATGTGTGATGAACAACGTTCCAAGTTCGAAAGCTTCAAATCGAACCAAGTGGAAAAAGCTCTATCTACATCTATGCATCGTCCGATCGTTTGGACCAAGCACGGTCGGGCACAGCTGAAATTATATCCGTAATAGTCATTACGATAAAACAGAGGTAGTATATACGAGTATCGTCTATTTCATCCAATACTATCGATAGGTAGTTCTATCGGTAGAACTACTTGGAAGGAAATATTCTAGTTAGTACCAAACGTATGTAGGTATACTACACCCACACCCGTCGACACGTAACAGTTTTATCCCAGGGCCATGAAACACAACGCTTAAAGCGAATTCGCGGTTTGCTGCAAGAGTTAGCGTTGAGCGACAAAAAGAAATAGATTCAAGGTCATGATAAAATGCCACAAATTGAAGCGTTATGAGCGTTTTGTAGTGTTATCCTCCCTCCCGCTCCCACATTTGAAATTAGTGGCCTTGGTTTTGGTGATTAGAAATGAAGATTGTAGCGAATAGAAGCCGCAAGCGGGGCGATATTTTCGTGGCCCAAACGTTAGATTTAACGACACGGTGCCTTGGATCGCGTGCTGATAAATTAGAATTATTAGAGCTATAGTGTAATTTTTATGGATTTATATCGATGGTATTCTAATTTAACTATTCAAATAGTTATGGTTTCAACTTTCAATGCTTACTATCTGTAATATTATAAATGCGAATGTGAGTTTATTGGTTTGTTACGCTTTCACGCCTTGACGGTTTACCGATCACCACGAAATTTTGATTATACACGTTGTCAGGGGTACAGAGAAGGGCATAGGGTATAGGGTAGGGTATCCAGGAATTCCCGCGGGAATTTCGAAATAAATGTGGGTGAAACCGCGAGGAACAGCTATAAATAAATAAATCAACACACAAAGACGGTGAAGGCATCGCGTGGCAGCGAGTAGCCTGCGCATTAAGTGACCCTGTCCACTGTTAGCCACAAATATGTCAATCTGTCCATAAATCATTTGGCCTTTCCGCGGCCGCAGGCCTCGCTCTTGACCCCTTCCAGGCCCCATCAATAGTACGAGCATATTCGATAACATTTTCATAAATAAAAGCTTTGTTTAGGTGGGTTATTGTTGCTATTCATTGAACCATATACCTATGAAGAAAACTTAACTCTGTAATATCTATAACTACTGCATAAGTGCTGTTAAATGTAAGGTTTTGTTTTGTTCTGATGGTTTCAAAATTCTTTATCAAAATCTATTTTATACCTTAAAGTTAGGTTTAGCAATAGTTTCAACGTGGAACGTGAAATGACGGATTTCAGTTATCACTTAGTTTTCATCGTTCTGAAAGCAGGTACTTAGCTTTAGGTCTTTATAAGGGCAAGCACCAATAGTTTCACCAATCTGCACGAAGTTATTTCTACCTACATTTTGCGTAAGTATAGGTACTTTGAAAAAACATAACGAACTGCCAAAGTCTACATTTCCTAAAAGCTATAATCAAGTACGATACCAATCAAGTACCTACCTATTTACCGTCTTCTTTGCATCAAAAACGTTTCCTATACAACTCAGACCTTGAAATATGACTCCCATCCGGTCCGAAGAAGATTTACATAAAAAATCTACACAAGACTATTAATCGGACAGAAGAGCTTTGGAGGGCGACCGAAATCAAATCGTTGCCCGAAAACTGTGTTGACGACACATCAGTGACTGACGGGCATAGATACCGGCCTCGCGTGAGCCCAATTATGTGCAAACAACAGAAGGCTGCCCAGAAATGCTGGTGACCGATCTCCGGTGGGCAACTTACGGTCGCGCACATTGCTGAACAAGCCTCTATTTTTCTCTCAGCGTACCTTCGACATTAATGTAGGGCGGCATGAGCACCGCGCTGTAGCTGGTGTTGACGGCGATGTGGTCGAAGTGCCTGCTGGGCGCGAGGGCGAGGCGGCGCGCGCGCTCTGCCAGCGTGCCGTCGTCCGCGTGCACGTTCAGCCAGCGCGCGTCGTAGTACGTGCCGGGGGAACCGCCGCCGCCGCCCGCCGACAGCGCCGCCGCCTCCGCCGAGTCCATGATACGCTGACAACAACAATTACACTCTCAACACACTAGGTATATAACTTTAAACTATGACTAGCGGTTCCACGCCGATTCGCCTGCGTTAATTTTGGAGTTCCCGCGGGAATTCCCCTCAAAAGTACCCTATGGGTATAGGGTACTTACTTTCTGTACCCCTGACAACGTGTAGTAGGTATGCAAAATTTTATGATGATCGGTTGGCCGTTAAGGTGTGAAAGCGTAACCAACAAATAATAATATGGATATTATAGAGTGTAGACATACAATTAGATGTGACTTTTGTCTGTTTATAAGTAATAATAATAATCATTCATGTCATGAAATTCCCAATGAAATTCCCAATCCCAGTGAAAACTAGCGGAAAATTTTGAATGAAACTTGGTCTGTCTGTACTTTTTATCCTGGCACACTAAAGAGTTCTTGAAGAAATCACTAAAATCCACACCTCGACAACCGACAGCTGAATAGTTAGATTGCTTATTCGTTATGTACAAAACCCTTTCTGTTATTTAAAATAATTCCTGTAATTAATAATAAAAAAAAAATTCAACAAGTTTTGTAGCTGAAGATTCCTAAAACGTATATGGTCAATTTACACTAATAAAATTAAACGTCCATTTTGTCAGTTCATCACGTAGTATTATACAATTTAATTTAAGCTTCTACAAGTTCAATTCAAATTTCAACAAAATTTTATTTACTGTTGCAAATTTTATGACCTAAAAAACCTAGCACGTTCCACAGAGAGAAAGGATGGGTAATTCCTTGCATGCAGTTGAACGTGCGCGGCGGCGGTTCGTAATTTCACGAGGACGTGATCTCACAGCGAGTTAAGTTTTCTATATTAGTTCTATTAGGAATATGCTAAGTATAGGTTAATTCCACATTCGAGGACTGATGCTTTAACACTGCATTTAAACATTCTATGAAACTATATTTTTTTGGTTAATACATATTAAATTACTGCGCGTCAGGGAATAGTCTAGCTCCAAAGGTTGTCTTGTGAGTTTGTTGTACCTACTCATGACGTGAGACACTTTCTCAACACATAAAACCTAAGTAGGATAATTGAATAAATTTGTTTCAAGTTAATTATCGGTATATGTATGTTTCTCTATTGCACTTTTTTGAAGATTTTGAATTAAAAGATCAGGGGCCCTACCACCATCACTTCTTCTCTTTTAAATTACGTCTTAATTCTCAATATAATCTTACATCAAATTTTGTCCATTGTAATTTTGACTTTATGCACAGTACGCAAGGTCGAAATTTCAATAGATATTTTAATGAATTTATAATTTTGAAGGTATTTTTAAATCGCTTTAGGGGTTTCTTCATGATTGATGATGTCACCACTATATAAACATTAAACATACAGTCTATTGCACTAATAGTAATAGTAGTTAAGTTTGAAATCACACTGTTACTTCGATGGTGGTAGGACCTCAGATCGCAGGGGTGTGAGCACAAAGAATGGTCGGTTGAAGCCACAGAGAATCGTTGGCAATTAGACAACGCGGGGCTGCCTCATCGATCGTGAGCCTTTGTCTCCGGACCCTCAGCATTAGCGGTCGATGAAAATTACATACAATAATAAGGTTTCGACGACCGTCATTTTAATTGCTTCTGAAACGTTTTTGGAAAACCTTAAAGTGCTAAACTATGCTAGTTGTGTAACCATTTATATTATCATCATTTTACGCACTTTCTATGTATTTGGTTTTGCGAAAGAGTTATTGATGTGTTGACTAGCAGCTTTTTTATCTATATCTATGGTAGGTACTTATAATAAAAGAGTGGAATCCGCGATTCTATACATCGAATATTTTTACCAAAAAAATTAAGAGGGGTCGATAAAGAGAAGAGTAACCAACTTCAAAAACACGTTTCACGCGGGTGAAACCGCGGGGCACAGTTAGTTTAAAATACTTGCCATGCCCCGCTTGAAACGCTTTTATATACCACATTTTTCCTGACATCCGACTTAAATTAAAACAAGTCTATATGTTGCTCCAAGTTAACCTTAATCTACCTGTGAAAATCACATGATAATCTGTTTAGTAGTTTCGGAGATTAGCGTGAACAGGGATTTTACACAAGGATTTTACTCTTTTATTATAGTACTAGCTGTGCCCTGCAGTTTCTCCCGCGCGAAAGGTTTTTTATACAACAACTTTTTTTTTCTGACATCCGATTTCAATGAAACAAAGCCTATATGTAGCTCCAGGCTAAGCTTAATCGACCTGTGAAAACCGCATGACAATTCGTTTAGTAGATTCAGAGATTATCGCGAACAGACAGACAGACAAACAGAAAAGATTTTTAAAAACCCTTTTTTTGTGGTTGGTTACTCTTCGTTTACCGTCCCCTGTCAATTTTTGTTAAAAATATTCAATGTTCAGAATCGGGGATTCTACTCTTATATTATAGTATTGATTATAATATAAGTAAGTATATAAGTATAGATAGATAGATAACAAATCTTTTGGCTACCATCTGCCGTTGTAAGGAGCGGCGTATGTATGACTTGAAGCTATTACAACCCAAGCCACAATGGTTGTAAAATCAAATGGCAAAAGAGACGCAGTTTACACCGAATTTAGATATGATTTTGTAAATAGTTTCTGTGCATATACCTATGTGATTTATTGATTTCAATTTGTTGTATAGTTCAATAAAACTTTCGATTCTCATCATCACATATTTTGCTTTGGTTTTTGATACATATTTTACTTTAATTTTAATCCAAATTGTTATGCTTGAGGAGCGAGATAGCAAAACTTGTCAGAAAACAACCGCTCGACTGTAATTCAAGTTTGATTAAAGTAATTTTATTAAACTTGTATCCAACGCTACATTCAAGTAGATTCTCTAAATTGCAGGGGCAAAGTTTGTGTAGGTTAGGTTAGTTAAAATAATCCTACTAATATTATAAATGTGAAAGTGTGGATGTTTGGATGTTTAGATGTTTGGATGTTTGTTACTCAATCACGCAAAAACGGCTTAACGGGTTTGGATGAAATTTGGCATGCACGTTGTTAGGGGTACAGAGAAGGACATAGGGTACTTTTTATCCCGGGATTCTTGCGGGAACTTCAAAATTACCGGGAACTTCAAAATTACCGCGTGTGAAACCGCGGGGCGCAGCTAGTTACGAATATATGTAGGTACAATCGGATCAATTAATTAATCCTACTAATATTATAAATGTGAAAGTGTGGATGTTTGGATGTTTAGATGTTTGGATGTTTCTTACTCAATCACGCAAAATCAGCAGAACGGATTTGGGTGAAATTTGGCATGCACGTTGTCAAGGTTACAGAGAAGGACATAGGGTACTTTTTATTCCGGAATTCCCGCGGGAACTCCGAAATTACCGCGGGTGAAACCGCGGGGCACAGCTAGTGTAGAAATAATACTTTCGATCGTAGTTTAGCATGATTCAAACCACAAAAAATGTGTTTCATGCTTTTGGCCTCTATCTAGCTATAAAACTCTTTATATTAAGCTGACATATTAAAGTGTTCTCTGAGTAGGTATAATATATTTGGGTTGATATTACATAATAATATAATATTCACTTAGTGATCTAAGTTCGAGTTTACCGTAGTGTGAAAGTAGCGTTCTATATTTCAAGTAAACGTAGAGCATTTGTCAAAGGACGTGGCAAGAATTTTGTGTTATTATGAACTTAGGTACCAGCTGTTCCCCACGGTTTCACCTGCGGTAATTTTGGAGTATCGCGGGAATTCCGGGACAAAAAGTACGCTATGTCCTTCTTGAGAGTGATTTATTAAGTAATATTTATAAACGACTGCCGCTAGTCGTCCACTGAACGGACGAATAAAATAAAATTAATCGCCCACTAAACGCCCACGAAACGTATTGATCTTCGAAGGGTCTAGTCGTTCACAAAGCGGATTAGGTATTATTAGTCGTTCACTAAACTGCATAAATTATATATATATTATAGATATATATTACCGTACCGTAAAATTGCTTTACGTAATACTTGAATGCTCCCTAAAAAGATTTTCATTCGGTGTGCAAATCTCGTAATAAAAAGAACGTTAGGAAAAATCAATACATTTTCCGTTTAGCGGACGATTATTATTCGTCCGTTTAGTGGACGACTAGCAACAGCCATTGATCTTTCCTAACGTTCTTTTTTTGTTACAGAGGCGTCTCTACCTATATGCAGGGTGTGCGTTGCACACGGGCGCAGCAGTCCTAGAGGGCGCCGAGCGCCGCTCGCTACGGAAACTCGGCGGAAATTTCATCTTCAAAAATCTCCAAACAATTGCGTTTATTATCCACTGGGGTTTGTCAGTTTGTGGTAACTTGATACATATCACAACAAGTAACATTACTTGTACTTTGTACCTATTCCATTTTGACCGTGCGCTTACTAGGGGGCGCTAGGGTAATGTTTGCACACGGGCGCTACGTAGGCTAGAGACGCCTCTGTTTTGTTACGAGATATGCACGCTGATTCAACAACATTTTTATATGATATACAATTTTTGTCTAAAAATAAATTGTATATGTCAGTGTAAAGTTGTAAATACCTTTAGGTTATAATCTATCTCACGCGATTGTAAATAATTTTCAAAAGGTAACACTATCTTTGGCGCATCGCATTTATTTGATACCATAAAAATAAAATAGGTAAAAGCGTGAGTCTTAAACTAGTATACCTACTTGGTACCAAAATGGCTGCCACTCAGCAGTATGCCGTGGCACTAAGCGTGGCATTAATTACATATATAATTACATATTATATTCTTTGATAATAATATTTTTCTGTATTTCGACAGAGCAAATTAGGCAAGATTCGCTGTAGAAAGCACGAGTTTATAACAATAGTAGGTAGATACTCGGTTCTCGACAAATACGGCGTTCCTTTGTTTTGTTCCAGCTTCAGTTTCATTAAGTGCGAAGTGTAAGTGTCGTTTTTTTGCTTAGCGGCGGCCGGCGACGCGATGGCCGCCGCGCGGGATCCCCACAATTATTCAATTTTATTGCCCAGCTAAGTCTCCTACGGTTTCGGAAGAACAAATACTGCTGCAGGTAGATACCTACTGAAATACAGTATATTAGTTCATAATATATTCTGGTGGAGCAAATTTAAATTTTTATGGTATTTATTATGTCTTTCTTTGTAAACCAGTAGTACTTTACGGTAATTAGCTGTTCCCCGCTTTAATTCCGGAGTTCCCGCGGGAATCCCGGGATAAAAACTATCCTATCTTTTAAGTTGAACCATATTACAAATGGCTACAAAATTTTATCAAAATCCGTTCAGTAGTTCCGGAGTCCATCGCGGACAAACAACGTGACACGTGATTTCATCCGCGGTAATTTCGGAATTCCCGCGGAGGTTGCGGGAAAAAAGTACTCTATGTCCTTCAGTTCCCGAGGGAATTCCGGGATAAAAACTATCCTATCTTTTAAGTTGAACCATATTATAAATGGTTACAAAATTTTATTAAAATCCGTTCAGTAGTTTCGGAGTCCATCGCGGACAAACAACGTGACACGTGATTTATATATATTAGATTATATTATTTTTATTTATTTCGGAAAACTTACAGCTAAGTTTACATTTGGATAGATTTTTAAATTATAATGACAACTTAATTTTAACATATAGAAAAATATGAAATTTGGTAATTATGAATTGCTAAAACAATTAAAAAAACAAGCGATCTTTCGTTGCATGTACTCTTCAATATTAGTATAGGAACAATTATATGTACAAACTTAGATTAAATATACCTAAAAAGCTTACCAAAATAAAATACAAACAACATATTCTAAAGATACCTATCTTACAGCTAGATTTGTATAAAAATGCTGTCTTTTCCATATTACCAGTTAGCTGTGTCTACGCCAAAGACGTAGACAATAGCTGTCATACTGTCATCGTACGTCGGGTGTGACTTTTTTGTTATGTCATGTTGTAAAACGTCAGAGACAAACTAGCCGTTAAAAAGGTGACTGCAATAAAGATAAAAAATAGGTGTTCAAATGTAAAAATAGTTTTATTTTACGGAAAAATCCCTGAAAGCAAATAGGAGCTACAACGCGCGGCGAGGCACATAGACAAGCTGGATATAGCCAAAATAGTCAATTGTTAAAGTAGATCAAATAGCTGTTTTTATATTAGAAGATCGGATATGTCCTCAAGGTTAAAATATTAGAAATAATAAATGGTGTAGGAATAATCCCCTATACCTAGGGATCTCCTATTCCTGAACCTACATAATAATATTATGTTTTAAAGATAAACCCAGACAAACAGACAGACAGAGATATATAAATAATCCTATGTGCTCCATAGCAACTCAGACGAAATTTTTATTTCGTCTGAGCATAGCAATAAGTTAGCGATACTTAAACTTTAACTTATAGACTTTAAGTTATAGACACTTGAATTTAATATAAATACCTATATAGATTTTAATGCGGCACAAATAAAATCGGCTCAAGTATGTTAAGTGGTTGGTTAGGATCATCTAGTTAGTAATTTATTTGGACAAAACATTAAGGCAAAGCCTGCATGTTTAATTTGCAACTTAGAATCGGTGGACAGCTTCAATTTAGACTCGCTAGGCACCACTGACTCACATATTATGTTTAGAATGTTTACTTTCTATCTTTATTAATGGAAATATACTATTGCGATTATGTAATAAGGATATTATGTTAAACTTATGGATAGCTGCCAAATTAATATGCGGCCTTTAGGATCTTAGCTAAATCATATTATGTTTTTTTAAATTATTTTTATTGTAACTATATGTAATTTAAATTTAAATGTAATGGTAAATGTAAAATGTAATATGGGGTTTTTATGGGTGCTATGGGTTCTTGTGTCATATTTTATTATTCGTTATTAAACGTGCTCCATAAATATCTATCATAGAGTAACGTAAGAGATGATAGACACATGTATAGGTACTTATAAGTAGTTGATTTGAAAACGGACATGTTTTGTGTGGCTATCCCTGGCTGCAAAGCTGTTCTTATTACATAAATAGACAACACACAATTTCATATCATTTTATAAAGTGACTGTAGCTGTGTCCCGCGGTTTCAGTCGCAATAACTTCGGAGTTATCGCGGGAATTCCGGAATAAAAAGTACCCCCATGTCCTTCTCTGTACCCCTGACAATGTGCATGCCAAATTTCATCCAAGTTCGTTCAGCCGTTTTTGCGTGATTGAGTATGAAACATCCACACTTCACATAGTATTAGAGGGATAGTAGTATTAGACTTAAATATAATATATATTTGATGTTCTGTAATGGCATCTGTGCGCGGCGGTGTAGTTTGTAACGAGGCGGCCGTATGACACTCGTTACGATATCCTGCCTCATTTGTATTACTTTTTATTTTTAAGAATTATTACTACCACGAACCTCACAAGTTTACTACGAGTTCGTGAGTGCTACGAAACCGCTACGAGCTATCCAATATCATTGTTTCAACTACGAGAGCGGTTTTATTTTTTAGCTCTTGACTGCGGTTTCACCCGCGATAATCTTGTAGTTTCGCGTCATCTGCGCTAGTATGCAATATGTCTGTTCATTAGGATTAGTCACTCGGCGAGTTTCTTGGCTCTTAGCAATAAGCGAAGATCTTTGCAGTGTGACCTTAGCCTTGCGATACCGCAACTAAGTTTGTATCTTTCAAATAAAATGTAATTTTATGATTGTGACATTTAACTGTGTACTCAATGTAGGTAATGTAATAATCACATGCAATGGTTCTAATTTTTCATAAGAATTTTTATGAATCCTTAATCCTTAGGTACTATTATAAAATCGAATGTGATTTTATTTGTTTGTAACACTTTCACGACTTAATATTCAACGGTTCGTCATGAAATTTTGCATGCCGACACCTTGTCAGGATAGGGTACTTTTTATCCCGGAATTCCTTCGAAAACTCCGAGGTTGACGTGGGTGAAACTGCGGGGAACTGCCAGTTATTTATATAATAAAACATTCACGTTCAGTAGGTATTAAACTTCATCATAAAGATGTCATGAATAAAAAAGTAGTACCCAAAAAATACCCAGTATCATTTCAGGTAAGGACGCGTATATAAATTTCGTTAAGCTGAGTAGTGCGTGCCACCTAAAAGTGCTATCACTGCAGGCGTCCCGGCGACTCGCCTTTGGAATATCGAGTAAGTAGCCTCTGGGAACAGTGCTCGTCGGCGCGCCCGCTGCCGCACGGGTGCGAGCGAGACGGAGGCATCGTCTCAAGACTGCGAATCAATAAAGACCACTCGTATAAGTCGAGCGGTGCAGCCAGTGGATATGGGTCACGGTGCACTCGCAACGTTAGTCGGTATTTAATAATCCTTCGCCGCTCCCGACGCGCCCCGACAGATATTACCCGACCGAACCCTTTGGAAGTGTTCGATATTACTTCCGGACTGCCTTAAATCTTTTAACTGGCGGAGGTGTCGATGCGAGTCCGAAGAGGAATTAAAATTCTTCCATAATCTTATGAAATCATATAAAAAATTGAGCGACACTCGATCGTGACTCCATCACTTTAAACGAATCGTAACCTTCGTGTTTAGGATAGATCGTCGTAAATTTCGTATCGGATGTGGTATTCATAACAATTCGGACACCAATTCCGGTCCAATGGCGTGAATTATGTCAGACGTTACTTGTCACGAACAGCTGCTGTTTCGCAATTTGCTGATGGTGACATTTGGGTAAGTGCAGCGGTGTACTTCGTGGATCCTAGCCCCCGGCCCCTCTGCAGGACGGGTGTCGCCCCTGCGGTAAGCCGACGGAATTTTGCGGCAAGCCCTGCACTTTGAGTTGCATGGAATCGAGTGTATTATGTAGTAACTTGACATAGATTTTATAATGATATATCATAGTTTTTGCTGCCCATGAATATATTATTATTTTTAAATTGTTTTAAAAATTACCTAATTAATAAGCAGACTTACACAATACATAATCTTTCCATAAAACACAAACTTTACAAAATATAAACTATAAACGTGGTTTTCTTTTTTTTAAAAGGTTGACTTCATAGCCTAACAGCTATTTTAATTTGGAAGTAAGTAATGACATCCAAATATTTATTAATAGTGTAGAGTAAATACATCTGTTAAAATTACAAAATATGTAGGTCATCTGTATTTGATTGCGTTGCGTTGCGTTCATTGGCCCAATGCATCATTTATAATAAGTATATCTCTATTAAATAATATATATTATGTAACGCCGTATTTAACTTAAATGTTAAATAAGGCGGAAACCCTAACATAACTGGTTATATTTACTAAAACATAATGCATTTATGTACGTATAATTTGACGATTATAATATATAGGTAGGTATAAGCACACAAGACGTGGTCACCATTGATCAAAATATCACCTTGAAAATCAAGAGGTCACGGGTTCGATTCTCGGTAAAGGCAAACTAGGTGTGATGAAGGTTCCGCTTTTCGGTAGCAGGTATACCACGTACCTACCTACAGTTTATACGAATGTACCATAGCTTTTTCTTGATCTATATAAAAACAACACTACAAACATCATTGTCGTAGCTTAGTGTGGAATCAATTCGTGTTATAAATTGTTATATTATGTTCGATAGTTTGCTATAAAGTAATAATTAATCTTGTGATCACGAGCGGAATATAATGTTCATTTTATCAATATTAGGTTGGGGGCGAGTGCCGTGCGGGCCGCGACCCCGCGCGAGGCTGCGAGCCGAGAGGAGCATCCCGCTGCCTCTGTTTGCATTGTGCTGCCCGTTATGTTATGATTTATTACTCAATCGATGTGCTCCGACACTCACGCGCCCTCGTTTCAAATTATAGTACAGCTTTGTACCGCAGAATTTTCGCTGACGACGCCACTAGCACATTAAGGAATTTGAATCACGTCGCTCGAAACTTAAAGGGAGCGTTGTGTCGCTTTGAAGTTTGTAGTTAGAGGTTTACCCACTAAATATCGGGTTATTATGTTATTTATCATAATTATGTTAGGTAGTTTATAAGTAATTAAAGTATAAATATTATATACCACTTTCTAAAATCAAGTGATACCCACCTTCCATCACCTTTAGATGCAATAGACGATACCTTATACTCATAATTTCGAATAAACATAAAAATATTTTCAGCAATAAAAGCAACCACCACAGCCACCGTCCTACACTACAATTCGTTTCGCATCACTATGTAGTTACAAATAATCTACAAAGTATGTATTTATGTATGTATAGCGTCGGATGTAACATAATTTCAGTCGTTATTTACTCTGCTGCCGACAGACACTGTTGTGTTGCATATTTCAGCTCCATAAACTATGTTCATGCACGACAGACGATGTGAGACATTTAATTATTTTTCTCTACGGTAGGAATCTTTGCTGATAATAATAGGTAATTAGCGGTGTTAAAATATTTCCATCCATTAAGGTGTGAAGGATAAAAATAACAAAACGATATTATTCGAATCAAAGGAAATATCCTTTAACGCCACAATGCGTTAAACTGGAAGCGTTAGAATGCAAATGTAGAGACGGCAAGAGAAGCGAGTGCATACATCGAGATTTACGGAACCCTAGTGAATGCGCCGGGAATATCTCTCTTTGAGTCGTCCACTAAAGCTCAATGTACCTATGCGGCACATGGGTACTTAACTACGTGCATATGGGTCACGTTATATAGCACTTTACGTGCTGGTTTCAATGAAACTTTAAGAGGCTTGATTGCTCTAGGTACTTACCTAATTATTGAAATAAATAGGTATATTTACAGATAGACGAAAATTATTTAACAGTAATAAACTAAAACTAAACTTAACCTAACAGGTATTCATATGATCCAATTTAATGTACGACGTAACAAACAGAATAATAATAATAGTTTATTCACACAATAACATCACTGATAATTAAAATAAGAAAAAAACACAGCCACTCCCCTTGCCTACTAGTAAAAACTGTACTACAGCGAAGTGACATGTCGTCCTCCACTAGACATCGTAAACGATAGTACATGCAAATCTACTTCGGGCTTCTACAATCTTTCGGGCTTAAGTGTCTTGTATAATGTTTTTAATGTATTTGTTTTTTTTTCTGAAGTAAATAAATAAAAAAAAAAATCGCAGAAAAGTAAGTGGTACCACTTTACTATAACTACAACATCACTTCACAGTTACTTTAAATAACTTGTAGATGAAGCCAAAGTACGTAGTAAGTTATGTACGTACTATAATATGTGATCTAATTATAAAAACTATTATATTGAAAGTTAAATCCTGTAGTTATGTAAGTAGATAAGTAAGAAAATATTTATATTATAATAATAATTTAACTTCACTTATTTGTCGTTAAATCCTTAAGTTACATTCGTTAATGGATTTTTTACGTATTTAGCAATCGAGGAAAAGTCTGGTAGTATTGAAACGTTGCGCGTTGATAGAATTGGTAAAAATTACAAAGCGTTTCAATTCCTTACTGGCTGACATTACAATCCGATAAAAACTTTTTTTTTAAAAGAAGTTTCGGATCGTTTAAAAACATACATACAATCGAACATAGAACCTCCTCCTTTTTGGAAGTCGGTTAAAAATTATAGATGTCATGCGAGCAATCAAGCTTTTGTCTTGTTACTTGTAACAATTTCCAACAGTATTTATAGATTTACTACCTGTTTCACACGGTTTCACCCGCGGTGATTTCAGAGTTTCCGCGGGAATTCCGGGATAAAAATTACTCTATGTCCTTCTCTGTACCTCTGTGAACGTACATGCAAAATTTCTTGATGATCGGTTGAGCCATTAAGGCGTGAAAGCGTCACAAACAAATAAACAAAATCATTTTCGCATTTATTATATTAGTAAAGAATATAGCCAATAATATCTTTAATACATATAATATCATTGTTTATAGCAATGATATAATTAAAACATCATTTATTTATAGGTATGTAAATAAAAACGATTCACTGATGCATTTCAATACGACCTGACCGTTATTGTACCTGACGTTGTGTCTAAGTCCAAAGTGCCGAAGTCTGCACGGAGTGTATCCACATACGAACTGTTACACATTCGGAAGTATTCCAATATCGGGAAGACCTAACTTGTAGAGTATAGGAGTTGAACGGGGAGATGGGGGGAGTGTACTCGTATGTGATGTGGGTTGAGGAAGACGTATCGGCCATTGGTGAGGATATGTTAATGCAAAGAGACGACGTGCGCGCTGGCAACCCCACCGCGCCGCAATATCTCAGCAGTTCGCAAGTGGGTCGCGACTCGTGGCGCAACTAACACATTCTTATTACTTATTATACCCAACTCCAGTTTCCTTTCCGTTGTTACTGTCGTTACTTTCTATACAAAAGGAATCTTGATAAAACAATGATAACGCTTCTCACCTTCTAATGCGAGCAGTAGGAAAGCGTTCTCTAGACTACTATTACTCTAATAAGTTTTCAAGTTTTAGTCTAATGAACTAACTAGAGATACAAACCGAATATGTAATGGTTTGCCATTTAGGCTTACTAGCTTAACTACTTTTTTAGATGTAGGTTAGGTGTGTGCTAAAAATTAAAAGTTTTCGTTTACGTAAATTTACATTTCTCCACCAAACACTTATTTCCAAAATATAGTCTCCGCACTCCGTATTTGTTCCATTTAATTAAAAAATTGAAAAAACCTAATTATTGTCAGTCAGGTAAGACGGTAGTATCTCTAAGTAGTTTGTGCAGGTAAGTTTACTCTTAAATAATAGAAATGTGTAGTCGCTTAATTGAAATAAGTAATTAAATCAAGACGAATACTTTGGAACATGGATATAATTTAATGAAGGTGATCCCTTATTTCATTAAGTGACAATGCACTCGTCTCTCAGCTAATGACCCCCCCTCCCCCCCCAAAATCAATTTTTTTTCATAATGTGTGCAATAAAATTGTGTATTGTGCAATATACATAGTCTAATTTAATCGACATATTATATTATTAGTGACCCCCAAAATTTCAGGATGCGACCGCGCCTGACCTATCTAGAGTTTGAATAAGTCCCACGTTTAGAATAACACCCCGTATATCTATATATTAACAGAGTTCTTAGTTCTTACCGATAGCAAGTACTTACCATAACTGCGTTTATTTTAAAGTCCATATGATTCTTCACCTCCGATGCGAGCTCGCGTACAAGCAGAAGCCCATCCTTGCGCACCACATCCACATTATACGCGTGATATTTCTGTAAGAAGAAACTTTGATAAACATATCCACAAATAATAACATATTCTTAATATTATAAATGCGAGTGTGAGTTTGTTTGTTTGGAACGCTTTCAGGCCTTAACGGCTTAACTGATAATCATGAAATATTTTCAGGGGCACAAGCAGGACATAGGGTACATTTTATCCTGGAATCCCCGCGGGAGTTCGAAATTAACGCCGGTGAAACCACGGGGAACAGCTTGTCAAAATATATAAATAAAAACAATATTTTTTAATCTTATTGAGAAAAACTAGTCAAGTGCGAGTAGGACTCGCGCACCGAAGGTTCCGTACAATCTTGTATAGGTATGGAAATATATACGTAGTTCGTCCATCGAGTCTCGGAATTTATTAAAAAATAATAAAATTGGTGATGTAACTACAAAATTATGATTTTCGGATTTTTTCCTACACTAGCTAGATACTACTAGCTACTATTAGCTAGCCTAGCAATGTCTTATAGCACTATAAGACATTGCTTCTTGCCAAATTTAATCATTCTAGGTCATCGAGTATATAAGTTTTGATTCCCTTACCAATGTCAAAATAAACGACATAAACCATTGTATTTTTTGATTGCATTGACTTAAAAGTATGATTTATTCACAGTTCAAAGGGACTGCTGCCTGAGTAATCGATACTACAATAATTTCAACCAAAACCTTTGCGCGTTCTTGAGTGAAACAGTGCTTGGCAGACTGACAAACACACAGACAGAAAGACACCGAAGTGGTCATATAAAGATTCTTTTTCCTTTTGGGTACGGTACCCTAACAACCAACCTCACAGACGGACCCGTACTAAATGACTGGCATCTACACACATTATACTTAATTAGGTTAGGTTAGGTTAAACGCAATATTTCAGTTCAAATGGAGCGCTATAGCGGCATAGCACCATTAATATCTGTGAAGGTAATGCAAGCACGCGTAATTTATGGCTTTCACGAGCACAGATAAACATTGGCAGGCGTGTAGCGTTCGCATAATTTCGGAAAATGACACCAATCGTGTCGCATTCGCGTTACAATGTGGCCTGAGTTATTGAAGCGAACATGGCGCCGACGGCGATAGGTGTAGGCCGAGACCTGTCAAATTTAAAAATGGAACGAACATGTCCGGAATTCAGCGGATGCTGGCTGCCAAATTATTGTTATTCGGCAGAGGCGCCCGCTCTGTAGGCCACCGCCGAGCCCGCGCCCGTGCAGCGTTGTTATTGAATTTTGGGTTGTGTCCGACGACGCTTTTGTTGTACTATCGATTCTAAAGAGAAAAATTCTTTCTTTGTATTCCTTTAAGGTATTTGTAGATAATTTAATTTTTTCCTGCCTTAAAATCTTCATATTTTTTGATGTAGAGAATTTCCATTATTTATCCATTATACATAAATATATCTATCAATTATATTGAACAATATATTTTACTATTGTGAAAATTATTGATGTACCTTGTGTTTAATTTAACGTACTTTATAACGCTTTGGTCAATTGTACTGTAAAGTTATAAATGAATGAGTAAATAAATAAATAAATATTTATCAAAAACTTACTATTTAAATATAACGAAGTGGTTTGGTTATTGCATAACGTCGACCAGAGGAGCAAACCTCGCGGGGACATATTGGCTAACAAGGAGTCTAAATTCAATTAAACCAGTTAATTTAATCCGCTTTGTAAGTCAACACTGCCCTCGCATCGTGGGCCTGAGATTAAAGTTGTTTTCATATATTTCGACGTATATTTATAACGAATTGTAGTATGGGTGTAATTTAATTTGATCCGTCAATTCGATAAAGAAAAATGATGTCCATTTATCTTTAAATTCTATATACCTATTATTGTGACATTATAACGGATAGTGTAACCAATGATAAGTTAAATTCGAGTTAATATAATGAAACTGCAGACTAAGGCATATCTGTGCATTGCAAAATATAAAATAATTATATAGATTAAACATTACTAGATAAACATAACTACTAGAATAGAAAATTTAGTCTATTTATTTGTTAATCTGTTTGTCAATTTGTTTGAAGGCACGTCACGTAAGAAGAACTACTTGACAGATTTTCGTCACATTTGAATTTGAATCCCGAAATTAGCGCAGGTGCTAAAACAAGTGTATAAAAAAAAGACCCCATGAGTGCAAACGACTGGAAGTATTTAAGAAGGCGTTTGTGTAGGGAACAAGCCACACGTTCCGTACATATTTTACTTTACAGCGTCAGCCATCTCTATGTAGAGGCGGTGTAAAACGCTGTAAGGAATTTCATATTGTTAAATAAATAAATAAATACTCGTCACAATGTCGAGATTGAGCGCTGTTAAGATTCATTTTTTACGTTACTCTACTGGTTGGTAGTTAAAAAGTGTTTTATTGCTAATATTAGCATGCACCTATTTTATTTATAAATACTAATTTTATCGTAACCATAACGTTTATCGTAACTAACATAGTTCGATTTTCACACATTTATCGTGTTATACCTACTATAGGTATAGCCAAGTTATATTCAAACTCATCGAGTAGTTTTATCGGGTGTATCGGGTTTTATTCTTGTATAGGTACGTATGTATTGGTATTCCGTTCGTTTTCTTACTTGATAAGGGCGAAGAATACCCTTATCGGTGACTAAAATAAATTTCTTTTCAGAACAATGTATTTCCATATTATTATTTTTGTTAACGAATATAAAACCGACTTCCAAAAACACAAAACTAAAAAGCTAAAAAGAACAAAATTTACTGATTTAATCCAAAAGACAAAAATACACGAAATATTATTATTGGTTTGTGCTACCACTGAGCTGTCCCATACCTAAGTGGGAGTATACCCTTTAAACAAAAAAGAATCATCAAAATCGTTTCACGCAGTCGAAAGTTATGAGGTAACAAACATAAAAACAAAAACAAATATGCGTCGAATTGAGAACCTCTTCCTTTTTGGGATTTCAATTAAAAATGTGAAAAATTAAGGTATATAAAACCACATGTAGGTTACTTTTACTATACTTTTTTAGCCGACTTCCAAAAAGGAGGAGGTTATGCATTCGGTTGTATGTATGTTTTTTTTTTAATTTTTTTTTGTATGGTCACCGATTACTCGAAGACGGTTGGACCAATTTCAAAAATTATTTTTTCCTAGAAAGGGTATACTCTCAATGGGCATGTTGACTAATTTTTATTTTTTAGTCCGTCTTGTAGATTATTAAAAAATATTGGACACGTATTTTTTCTTTTTTTAGGTAATCAAAAAATAACGGCGATATATTGAGTTGAAATTTCGCGTGACGTCACTATTATGACAGTTTGTATGGCTGTTTTGCGGTTAGTGACGTCACGACCTCCTCATCCTAAATTTTAATGCGCTTTATCTCTGTATATTTTAATTTATTTACAAAAGCAAAAAATACGTGTCTATTGTTTTTTTATTTTCTAACTGACGGACTAATTAGAATTTTGATTTTCAATAGTAGTCAACATCCCTATTAGGTCCCATTGCCACCAAGTCGGAATCTGATGATGGGATCTTGGAGAAATCGAGGGAACTCTTCAAAAATTACAGTCACACCTATAGCGATCTGGGTATTTTTTATAGTAAATCGTTCATTTGCTTTCGAAAAGCAAAATTTGAAGAAGTGGAACTGATGATAAAGACCACAGATGGTCATCGGAACTACTCAACAATAATACGTATTTCACGGCGTTCTAGTGGGAGCGATTTGGAAAATTTTCTTTCCTTCTTTGATACTTCCGAATTGGTCACTTTGTCACCAAGTCAGGATCTGATGGTGGAATCTTGGAGAAATCGATGGAATTCTTCAAAATTTATAGGCACACCTATGGCGATTTGGGTATTTTTTATAGTAAATCATTTATTTACTTTTGAAAAGTAATATTTGAAGAAGTGGAACTGATGATGAAGGCCACAGATGGTCATCGGAACTAGGTACTATCTACCGAGCCCTAAATAATAGGTATTTTACAGATTACGATTCGTTAACTTTAATTTGGTTTCTAAACAATTTATGTTCGTCACAATGAATATGGTGAGGTGGAATTGATGGTGATGTACAAGGAGAACTCCTCAATAATTAACGTTCCAGCATCGGGAAAAGCAATATTTTGTTAAAGGTTATGAGCAGTTGACATTACGCTATGGTAACTTAGATAAATAACAAACCAACTCACTAATAAGCAAGAAATAAACAAATTTTTAACAAAAAAATTAAAACCCACTTGCAAAAACACAAAACTAAAAAGCTAAAAATAACAAAATACTGATTTAATCCAACAGACAAAAATACATGTAATACTATTATTGGTTTGTGCTACCACTTTTAGAAGTCGGTGACAAGCCAAGTATGGAGTAGGTAGATGGGCTGAGTCCATCCCCGCCACAAGCTCGTTTTGAGCTGTACAACCCGAGTGGGTAGATGTAAGCGGGCTTGGCACCGAATTAAAATCGAAAAGTGGTAGCACAAACCAGTAATAGTATTACGTGTATTTTTGTCTGTTGGATTAAATCGGTATTTTGTTATTTTTAGCTTTCTAGTTTTGTGTTTTTGGAAGTCGGTTTTACCATGAGTTTACATTTCGAACGATATGTTGGTAAAAATCTTATTTATAAATAAACCCAATAAAACTTCAAAAAATTTTAAGTTTTGGTTTTGTGGATCTTTTCGTTTGCAGCCCTATAAATTAACAAAAGAAGGCTTTTCATGTTATTCAGACAAACCAAGACAAAAACCATGAAGTATATACCTAGAAACCAATGAAGTAACAATAAAGGCTTGAGCCGCTGGGGCGCTCAACAACGCCTTCCGCCTCGAGCAAAGGTCCTATGGCCCTAGGATTAAGAATAAAACTCACTACCTTTATAAACTAGGGTGCTATAAATCGATATTTATTTGGAATACGAAATAGTACCTACCTCTCATACTGTACGTATTATTTATTAACTTATCACGAAATCTCAAGAATTACTTCAGAAATTCACGTGGATGAAATCTGCTATAAGTATTCATTAGAAGAACTACAAAAACAAATAAAATTTAAATTTATACAGTATTATGTATTAAAAAAACAGTGTAGTCTATATAGGGACGCCCGAATGAAGCCAAACTTTACAGTATAAAGCGTAGAAACTAAGCTATACGACGTATACATCATGTAATGGTAACGTTATACTCACGCTTAGCAAGGACAGAGATCCTGGTCGCCGAACGTCCGTATAGAGAAGCTTTGCTTCAAAAAGAGAGAACCTTTTAAACCAATGTAGGTACCTATAAAGTACATCATTACTTTGATATCATACCTTTAATTATTTATCTGGGGGCACGGCAGTGTCCCCGCCAAGACGAATCCACAGAGCGCAATGGCACTATCTATCTTTTCTCGAAGTTCTTCGTGGTTTTTTTGAACCTTTATAACTTGGGTTTGGATTATACCAGATAAACAAAATTCTCAGGATGATATGTGCAATAGCAGATTTATTAAACACATAAAGTTTTAATTGCATAGGTCTAATACTTTAGATTTTATTGATATCTAAAAAACCCTGATTTCGTCACTGACTCACTGATGATTAATTATCAAAATTCTTAGGATATTTCCTGATGTCCTAGAAAGCTGAAATTTGGTATCTAAGCTGGTATTAGTACAGTTTTGTAGTTTGACCTACAAAACTGCTAAGCCAGATAAACAAAAATCTCGATATTTAGGTGCCACACAAGCTCACTGAAAGAGACGTAATGAACCGTGTACCTACTTATTTGCGATTCTTTATTGAGACCTTATGAAACCGAACCGTTTTTGAGAGATTGATAACTAATAATGTAAAGTAGATCACGTACGACAAGAACGTCTGAAAAAAGTCGTGGTCAAAGGTCAGTCAGGCTTCACAGACGGTGACAAACCTCGGGTTAACTCGCATAAAGGTGATACTGTGTGTATGGTCGGATTGGAAGGGCATTGTTCAATTATTAGCTTTTACCGCCGGGTAGAACCATCGATTCGGATCTTTACTGCCAACAACTGATGAGATTAAAGCAAGAAGTTGAGAGAAAGCTGCCGGAATTGATCAATAGAAAGGGAAGTGGAAGTGCCAATCTTTCATCACGACATCGCTAGACCACGCACATCTTTAGTCAGTTAGAAAAAAATAAGAGAGTTTGGCTGGTAGGTAGGTATTAATATATCCACCATTTAGCCCTGACCTTGCAACTTCAGATTTCCACCTGTTTCGATCTCTTCAGAATTCTCTGTGCACTGCCAAAATGATTTGCTGCGTTTTTTTGATTAGAAGCCCCAAAATTTCTACAGTAACGTGATCATGCCACCTATAAGATGGTAAAAGGCATTGAACAAAATGGCACATATAAACTGAAATTAAATGTGAATGAAATAACAAAAAAAATGTCTTGAGTTTTCATATAAAATACGAAGAAACTTTTTCGCTGACCTATTATTTTGACTAAGGTTTAGAGTTTATGAAGTTAGGCCTTGTAGAGTTAGGACGTGTAAAGTTAGAAGCTTGGCTCTACATGAGATCTGATAACTTTTCTACAGTGCGGGTTTATGGTTTCGTCTTGGCAACATTTTACATGAAAATGTTTTTGTGGGATATCCTTTACTGAAATGTGGAATTTCTGTGTTGGACCGTCCGTAGGTACGTTACATCGCCCACGTGAGTATGGTATCAGAAAACTAATTTAGGTTTTCCGGCGAGAGACTCCGCAGTCTCATATCTTCTATACTATAATAAAAGAGTAGAATCCGCGATTCTGTACATTGAATATTTTTACCTAAAATTGAGAGGGGTGATAAAAGAAGAGACGTGACCAAGCCCAAAAAAAGTTTTTAAAATTCTTTTCTGTCTGTCTATCTGTCTGTTCGTGATAATCTCCGCATCTACTAAACCGATTGTCATGCGGTTTTCACAAGTAGATTAGGCTCAGCCTGGAGCTACATATAGGCTTTGTCTCATTAAAATCGGATGTCGGGAAAAAAAGTTGTTGTATAAAAACCTTTCATGCGGGTGAAACCGCGGGGCACAGCTAGTTGTACAATATGTATGCCGTGGGTAGATATGTGCCAAACTGCCAAATGGTCGATCAGTAGGATGTTGCTAATATTGAATAAGTTCCGATGGAAAAGTTCCCTACAGCGAAACATTATATTACTTTCAGACGCGCGATCTCTTGCAGAATTTTGATTATTTTACTCCATAGCTCTTATCATTATTTTACTTGTTACTTAGACGGATTTAAGTGAAGTTGTTTTTATTCACTTCCTGACAACTTAAAGACACACACACACAAAGGGTGTGTGATATTAAAATATCATTGTATTGGATAGCTTTTGTTTCGTCTTATTCCGTTATTTTTTTTTTTCATTTTTTATTTTACAGGGTACATACATTTGTGAAAAATGTTTATCAAAAATATCGCCTGGTTAATGGGCATGTTGACTAAATGTTTTTTTTAAGTCCGTTTTGTAGATTCATAAAAAATATTGGACAAGTATTTTTTATTTTTTTACGTTATCAAAAATCACGGCTATACATTGAGTTGAAATTTCGCATGACGTCACTAACCGGTGCAGTTTGTATGGCAGCTTATACCGTTAGTGAGGCCACGAACCCCCACCCTAAACTTTAACTCTATTTTCATTTATTTGAAAAAAATACATGTCTATTGTTTTTTATTTTCTAACTGACGGACTAATTAGAACTTAATTTTTTTAAAATCGTCAACATCCTTAAGTGTTTGAATCATACAGCTCTGTGTGCGTTTCAGTATTTGAACATGTGACGAAAAACACTATTGTTTCCTTTTATAGTCGAACCAGTAAATGGGTCGCGGGGAATGGTGCGAGTGGTCGGGCCGCAGAGATCCAGGGTGTGAACGGGGGTTGCCAACTTTAGTGCACGGATTTCTGGGAAATTTACTATCAAAAAGCAGAACGTTGAAGGACACAGCTGTTAAAGTATTGGAAAGCGAGAATTTTTGTTGAATTATTTATAACATTATTAATTGTGATGAAACTTTTTTGGTCTAATAATTATTAGACCAAACAACAATTTTGTTTTCAACGTGATTTTTATTTCTGGTACAGGCAAAATAAAACGGATGCTAGCTTCTACCCCGGAAGTTTATTGGCATCCAGCATCCTTCTTTCGCGGAACGAGGATACGGCTCTAGAAACGAGGCGTTTCACTTCTTGCGAGATGGTTGGCAACCCTTGTATGAACTCTCTCGTTGCGTTTTTGTGCCTCGAGCGCGTCGACCGGAGCGGCTACTTAGCGCTCTCACATTTTGTAAAGGGTTAAACCGTAAAGCTCATGTTAACTTTTTAACCCTTAAACTCCATCAAAGGGGTAAAAAATTTAACACAACGATTACAGTCAAAACGATACTGTATACTTACATTTTGTATTTGATTCATTTTGGTGAAATGTCTCCCGAATTCCCATAAGTCAACACCGAATTTCAACGCCCAGTTTTTAACTCTGAAACAAGAAACAATTATTAGATATAATATAATGTACCAGTCGTACCAGTACAAAAGCTAGCTTTGTAGATTTATAAATTATTTTATTGTGATAAGACAGAATATAAAGTCATATATTAGCCCCCTGTCAACCCATACTGTTATTTTCTGATAAAATTTTGGTAATTATTTTAAAATAGTCCTTTTAATTTAACAAACAGTCTTCAAAGCTTCTATCGGCTACATTTGATAAATAGGCACGTAATTATTATGAGATTTTAACTGTAAATAGGAGGCCAATGATATATCATATTGACGAGTTAGTGTAGGCACAAAGAGCTTTTGGACAGCTTTTGAATTTTCTTTGGATTAGAAAAAAATATTTTGCATTCAAGTGCTTCTGAGATGTAAAGAAACTCCTTGAGATAACTATACTTTTATTCTAATTACCATAATTATGACAATTGCACATGATTATGCTACTTATACAATAGAATTGTGCACTTCTTAAGCCCGCTCCAGATCACGCGAGAATCTGCGAGAACGCGAGAATACCATGAGAAACGGCGGAGAACATCGGCTCCACATTCACGTTCTCGTGGTTTTCTCGCATTCTCGCAAGATTCTCGCGTGAATGTGGAGCGGGCTTTACGATCACTTAAGTCGAGCAGAGTAAGTACAATGACGCTTGCCTATTCTGACACTAGTGGGTATACCCACAAGCCCACAATGGTTGCAGTTTCACTCACGTCAAATTCAGAGTTCCCGCGGAAATTACGGCATAAAAGTATTCTATATACCTGGCTATCCTTTTTTGTACCTCTGACAACGTGTATGCAAAATTTCCTGATGATTGGTTGATTAGAATATCAAACAGACTTACATTCGCGTTTGTGATAAATATATGCCTATATTATAAACAATTTTATTAATATTATTACTATTATTTGCATTAAATATCCCTTGATAAAACAATGTACATAATATTGTTTTTATAATATGGGTAGATACGATACGAACTACACCAGTTGACTCGTAACAGGCACCATTCGTGTTTATTGAGTTGGCAAACAAAACTCTGTAAAAGTCAAGCCGCCTACGTTGTCAGGGGTATAGAAAAAGACATAGATGATAAATATCCTATGATCCCACGGGAACTCTATAATCAACGAGGGTGAAACTACGAGGAACAGCTATTCGTATGTATATATTGTATAAAAACAGAAGATCTATATAAAAATAAATCTCTATATCCCTTGGTCACGTTATCACGCGTAAACGGTTGGACCGCTCACTATTAAATTTCCATACACGTTGTCAGGCTTACAGAGAAGGACGTAGAGTAAGTACCTTCCATCCCGGAATTCCCTCGGAAATCTCGAAATTACCGGGCTGAAAACAGCAGGGGACAGATGCTAAGTTATAAAATATTGAATCATATTTTTCTACAATTATTTTTGGTCACGCGAGTAAGTAAATGCGATCGGGTAGAGCTGGCAGGAGCAGGCCAAGCATTTTTTCGGTTCGCTAGCGATCCCTTATTACATCCGAACGCGTATTTCAGAGGCGGGCAATATGACAAATATAAATAGGTGTGTAGGTATATCCATAATTTTGGTGGGATGAGTCCAATTTATGTAGATAATCCACGCTCCGAATATTATACCGAGGGCAGAGCTTTGAGGTTTCGATCGAAAACGTTTTTTATATTAATTTCAATTTTTATTGTCATTAAAATACACCTCTCGGGTATACGTACACTAATAAAAACATGGGCTTCGAGAATTTGCGTGATCCATTTGGGTGTTACAAGCTGGAGGCTTTATAGACCTTTGTCCTGTTACCTGATATAAATTCGAAAATTATAATTATGTGTTTCAATGTTTGATACAGTGGTCAATGTTTTGTTCAATACTAACTCTTCTCACAGCGGGTTCACTTATTTATTTTTAGGGATCAAGATATAAGATTTACTTATAGGATCACTTTGTTGTCCGTCTAACAGTCTGTCCGTCTGTCTGTCCGTCTGCCTGTCGCTCTATCTCGGGAACGCGAGGAGGTATCGAGTTGAAATTCAAACCATATACTAAATTCTATAGTGCCTTGAAGCTACGAAAAATCAAACTTTAAAGTTAACAAAAAAAAAGAGATTTTGATTCCCTTGAGAGTGTCGAAAAAACACATATTTCGACACTCTCAAGGGAATCAAAATTTATATACGGTACTTTCCGTAGACCTAGAACTTTGGCAAGTTCCTAATATTTTTGTTTTGGATGAAATTTGCGGGAATTCCAAAATTACCGCGGGTGAAACCGCGGGGCACAGTAGTATATAATAGTTATAACATGTTTCAGGTAATGTACTGCACTGACGAACGAGAAACGACAATGGTTATATAACATTGTTATAGAACATTGTTATTCTAATGTGTACACTGTACAGTCTTGTGTAATGTTGCAATGTTGAATAATGATGTTGTATAATGTGGATGTGTTTATATAACACAAGTTATCTAACATGTTACATATAGACTGTACGCACCGATAGTACGCGTCTTCTTATCTTTCTGTCGTTAACTCAACTGTGGTAGTTTTCCGAGAGCAGGTATAATACACACTCGAATGTATGTATGAACCTTATATTATGTACCTTACATTATTCAGTATCAGTACAAAAGAGAACGCCTAATGGTTTCTGTAGTTCTGTAAGGTTGAACGAGAGACTTTTGTATAGGGCCGGTTTATAAACGCACGATAAATAATAATTATTTACATGTAACTAAGTAATCCTTAAATCATAAATGGACATAGATAAGCAATAGTGTATTAACCCACACTGGAGAAATTTTGAGTAAATCGTGTTTTAAAAGTAGGAGCGCCATTTGTGTCAACATTTTTTATGTTCAATATTTAGTTACATATTTAAGCAATGTAATAAGGTAAAAACATAATTAAAAAACGTTCCCTAACTCTCAATAAATCGTTCTGAATCAATAACTTAATTTTGTGGGTTAACATGTTATTGCTTATCTGCGTCCAAATGTTAATGTGAGTTTGTTTGTTTGTTACGCTTTTACGCAAACTACAAAAATGTATTATTTTTATATTTTTATGCATAGTACCTACACTGTGTATACGTCTTGCACTTTCGCTGTATAAGGGATGAATTAGTGAATAACATTTCCTATTATCAGCGTGTAACAAGGCGGCTGTATGCCACTCGTTATATCCTGCCTCATTTCTATTTCATTTTATAAAAAAAAATCTAATTTGTCATTCTTTTTTAAATTCAAAATTATTGTATTTTTTCTATTTTTATTTTGTTTTATGATACACTCCTCGATTGAATTTCTAGCTTACGAATCTAAATTAATCTAGGTATTATTCTGTATAAAAGGATGTAAGGATTAACATTAAAAAAAAAAACGTACCTAACATCCGTAAATATAGCAAGAATGTAAGTTTACATAATGTTACATTTAGTAAATTGTAAATTTTTATAGTGCTATAGTAAACATTACGTACTGTTAATTTTATTTAATCCGGAATTTTAATAAGGAGAAAAATTTATAAAGCAGTATCTTTTCTTAATTATTAAACGATAAACTTTTTTTAATCATCTTCTTGTATACTGCTTTATTTTAAGTACCTAGGGTTAAATGAATTATGTCTTAGAACCAAAGCACCACTGCAAGAATTCATTTAAAATATCTTGTTACTGTAATCGGTTTAACCCTGAGACAAGGCTCGGCGGCCGGAGCCGAGGCACGCCATTCGAAGGCTAAACTGATTAACGTTCCACCTGAATTTATATCGTTTTTCGATTTATTACAAACTTTCAAAATTTTTCTTTAACAAATTTTTTTTTCTTACATTACTAATATAGTAAAAAAATACATGCAGAGTTAGAAACGAACAATTACCTAACCTTGAGGATCAATAAAACGCGTATTACTTAAATTCAAACTACTTATAAGTACTTATTTTGTAAATTTAAAAAAATATTTAGGTAAGTAATATAATTTTTGTACAACTCGACTAACACTTTTGAAATGGTCTCCACGTTAGTCGTTGACGTAAAGCGATAAGGTAGCTGTTGTTTCATTAAAGTAGATGCAGCAGATCAATGCGATCACGTTGCGGTTGCAGCGAGCCGATAACGATTGTTTTATTAATCAGCGACGGGGAGATCTGGCAGACGGGGTTTCAGACGCGCTGCGCCCTTACGTAAACCCGCCTCCGTAGTACGTGCACCCCTCCTCCACCCCCTCTCTGCTTTCCCGCCTCACTGAAGCTACTCCGCGACCCGAACATCGCCCTCCCCACCCCACCCGACCGCCCTCCCCCCGGCTCTAGATCAATACCGAAGCCGGCGCCTTTGACATGTGCCCGCGTGCTACTCCGCTAATATTTACGTTGTGGAAACAGATCATAAGTTTCATTCGCCTGTTTGTATGTATGTACGACCCTAGTCCACCGCTAAACTCCAATCAAAAGAAATTAAATGGACAACGATCTAATTCAGGGGTTAATAAATATCCGTATGTAGGCTTTCATTTAATTTGTGTCGTCTGATTTTGTAACAGATAAATTGTTAATTGGGTTTACTCTCGGTGGCACATTTTAAATGGGCTGTTTGAATATATTACATAATAGGTATACGAGTGGAAATTGGGATTGTAATACATAGAAAATACATAGAAATATGTGATACATAGAAAATGTAAGAAGGACAAGCCTTCATTTTACAGTGGTGAAATACAGTAAGTTTAGAATAATGCATAAATTTAATATATATAACCTAATATTATTCGGTTTAGAAATAATTAACGGAATACTAGCAAAAGTGAGATTACTTTTGGCCCCTAAGTCGTGTGAGCTTGGGAGGGGTTGGGGTGGGGGAAGGAACACGAGAACCCCACCCTCTTAGACCTCAACTTGACAACTTTGTTTTTTAGTTCTTTCGTAAGTTTAACTTCGAATGAGTAATTTGGAAGTTTTAATACATATCACGCTTGGACCAGATTTAATGCGAACCAATTTTGTGTTTTCAGTGTTATTTTAAAAACTCCATTTAATTGTGAAGTACCTAGTAGGAATATGTTATTTATGAAGCTTTATTTTTTTTTTCAAAATGATGATTGTAATGAATGTCCCAAAAAATAATTGAACAATGAAAACACGGTTATAGCGTATATGACTTGAAGGAGAAAACAATAGGAGCTTGAGCGCGCGACGATACAAATCGAGTAATACACCAAAACTAATATTGTGACTATACATATATTTAGCTAAGTGAAATTATAGCCTTGTCAATATCTATACATACAATAAAATTGTAACAGGCCGATGTCTGTACATGGGAGATAAATAAGAAATCATAAATTTAAGCGACTATGTGAGTAATATAGAAGCCAAAAATACCGTTTTTAGAATTTTTGTCTGTCTGTCTATCTGTCTGTATGTTTGTATTCGTGCTACGCAAAAACTTCTGCACCAAATTAAATGCGGTTTTTTTGTACTGCTAAGGGTCTAACTTAGAAACTCATGTTTCGATTTTTTCGAAATTCATCTGGAACTCGAGATATTAAAAAAAAAATGGTGGTCATCTTACTAATAATATTATAAATGTGAAAGTGTGGATGTTTCGATGTTTGTTACTCAATCACGCAAAAATGGCTGAACGGATTTGGGTGAAATTTGGCATGCACGTTATCAGGGGTACAGAGAAGGACATAGGGTACTTTTTATTCCGGACTTCCCCGGGAACTCTGAAATTACCTTAAGTGAAACCGCGGAGCACAGCTAGTGTAGAATATAGCAAACATTTTTATTAAATTTAGTCACGAATTTCTGTCAATCGTTGTTTAGAAGTTAAAAGTGTTCTGAGATGGAAACAGCAGAGACCACTTTGGGTTTTTAATCTGTAGAGACAAATTGTTGGCATCGTTTACATATACATAGATAGATAGATAGATAGCTTCTTATTGAAACACAATAAAAAACAAACAATAAAAAAAAACAATATTTAGATCATAATCAGTTTTTTTTGACGTAGTCTCTGTCGTCGCGTTGTACTCTTTTCTATCTAACTACTTCCAAGGCTACAAAGGTCTACGTTCGTAGATGTGCTACGATTATCCTTTTATCCTATCCTAGTATCAAGACTAAAATAGAACTTGATTTAACTCGTTGGTATATTTACTAAGGAGTTCGTGCTCCATTGTAGGTACAATCAATGCTACACAGATCTACGACCGTAGACGTGCTACGATGGTTTTCTTATTAATCTCGTATTTTTAAGAACTACTGGTATAATTTGTAATTTATATATCTACGACCAAATCTACTCAGTCTCAATTAATTAATGTGCTACGAAACTAGGGAAAATGATATACTTCTATTGTTATAAATAAACGAATATGTTTATCAATAGTGTAATGAAATGAGTTTTGAAAAAAACTTACTACTAGCTAATCAGTATTACTAATATAACAAACTTTAAAAAATATAAACAACTTGGGTACTACCTTAAAAAAGAAAGTCATTAAATTCTTTAGGAAAAATCCAAAATACATACTTGGCATTAACATTTTACTATCTTTAGGAACATGATCTTATTTGAAATGTTATAATAAAATTCAGCGGACATAGATAAGCAATAGTGTGTTAACCCACACTGGAGAAATTTTGAGTAAATCGTGTTTTAAAAGTAGGAGCGCCATTTTGTGTCAACATTTTTTATGTTCAATATTTAGTTAAATATTTAAGCAATACAATAAGGTAAACACATAATTAAAAAAACGTTCCTTAACTCTCAATAAATCGTTCTAAATTAATAACTTAATTTTGTGGGTTAACATGTTATTGCTTATCTGCGTTCATTTATCATGGATTGATCCTCGTCGCCGCGGCCCGGCTGTCGCTTGGGAACGTTCTCGTTTTGGTATCGCCGCGTTCACTCGACGGTTCATTATTTAAATCTGAAGAAATTGATGGTATTGACTGTACCCGACGTTACTGTGGCGGCGATGTGGCGCGGAGCCAATCTCGCTCTCTCATTACCTACCATTTGCCAGTAATCAAGAACGCGAATTGAAATGTTACTTCTGTGACATCTTAAGAATAAGAACGCATTATTTAATCGTTAAAGTTGCAATTCGAGACCTAGACGTTACTTAAACCATCCTTTTAATCAGTGTTGTACTTAGATATATTATAACAAAGTCCTCCGCCGCGTCTTTCTGTCTCTGTATGTAAAATGTCTGTTCACGATAAACTTTAAGACTACTGAGGATTTTAATGCGGTTTTTACCAATAGTCAAAGTGTTGCAAAAGGAAGGATTATAGGTATAGTTTAGTCTGAAATTCCCGCGGTAACTCCGAAATAATAAGTTTATTCCAAATTAAAAAGGTAAGTTCGTTTTTAAACAATTTATTACATACCTACCGAATTTTTGTGGAAAACAATGTGTTAGTTAAACGAACTGTTACTTTATACTCAATTTAATAATAGCAGCAGTATCTAATATTAGGCTAAATTTAAATTAAAAATAAAAATAAATAAATCTTTTTGTCATCTATGTCACGTTAAACTAGTTACATAATTAGAACAAGGTAAATAAATATATAACGACGGATTTTGTCATAGTCTCCCGTTCCAAGAGTACTGAACGGATATTATAAGTAACTATAAAATGATAAGTTGATAACTTATGTCCTGATGAAAGCGGGGGCCAACAGTTAGTCCCTCAGAAGTTAGTCCATAAAGTCCATAAATCATAATGGTAAGTACTTATATATTTTGTGTATAAAACAAAAGTATCGAATTATGTATAATATTATATGAATACGAAGTTACTAAACAAAGAGGTTTGAGTACCTAATTCAAAGAGATACAAACCTTTGATCTTACTGTTACAACATTCTGTTCGGTGTTGCTTCCATACCAGTTGGAAACATGTGGGGTACGTTATATTATTACGCTATCAGTTGCACGCGTGTATAAAAAAATGTTAAGATAACGTGTTTTTTTTAACAGGTTTTGCGTTTGACCACAGCTTACCTACTTATAGTGACGGTGTGGTCGGATATTGTAAACATACCTATAGCCTGGAGTACAAATGGAGGGGAAGGGGCATGGGAAAAGGGGAATGCAATGGGACTGAACTGGCTTTCAGGGGAGGCTGCGGGGAACACACCATTAGATGCTTGGCGACAGATTTTTAACTCGAAGGCCTAGCCAGCCGGCCACTAGAAAGTGCCCTACCACTAAGCTATGATTTTTTATCATTATTCAAGATTAGTCGAAAAGGGGGTCTCAAGTCTAAGAGGAAAAGAGTGTCCATGAAAACAAATAAGCTACGTAACTCAATGCAAAAAATACGCCATATGAAAAAAAAAATTGGTTATTTCATAACCAAAAGTATTTTCACAAATATGGTTTCTTTGACATCTTTTTAAGTTTAAATATATACTTGTGTCAGGATATCCAGCTCTTCCATATCGTTAATAAAAACGAATATAAAACAAGATATACATTACAATTAGATAGTTTTACAATAAAATTTTAAACTTTTATGAAAAAAACAAAATGTAACAAAAAGTAAACAAAAAAGTTTAGCGTAAGTGTTTATGTTTGTGTGCTTATGGGTGTGCATGGGTGTGCATGTGTAAGTGAGTGTATGTGTGTGTGTGTGTGTATGTGTGTGTGTTTGTGTATGTATAATTTTATGTTATGTATATAAATTAATGATATCAAAATGATGGGTCCTTTTGAATGATGGCGAAAAGTAATTCGAATTATTCAAAAATACGGCCCCTGGCTTGTCATTTCAGATAACAATTGAAAAGTTGGGGTTTCTGTTTTTTTTTATCACTGCTTTTTGAAATTTATAGGTGACTACAAAAATAACTATAGTAATGAGAAATTTCAAGTATTTGTCCCCCCACGGCAAGTGCTTTACTATAATATCGGTTACTGTGAGACAGTTTAGCAAAAGCTCGATTATTATTATTAGTCACGAAATCGATTTGGATCGAATGTCGCATAGAAATAGCATAATTTACTGCTATAATTATAGCAGCATCTAATTATGCTATATACAATTCATCGTAAAATGTATTATTGTAATAACCTTTAGTAACATGCACATGTAAGGGCCTATGAACCTATTCAATATTCAATACACTTATTGTTTAGTACACAATTATGTCAAATCAAGCCGTTGTTACTACAATCCACTCGTTGAGCCTATAGGGTATTGCAAAGAACTACATAGGTACTTAAGTATGTATATTATTCACTATGACCAACAACATTCCTTGTCTATAACGCGCGTCCCAAAAACATAATCCCAAACGCTCCAGGTGCCAAAATAAGGCACACATAATAATAATATAGAAATTATTATTCTGTATGCCTTAAGACACGTTGTAAGTAAATGTATTTTTATGATGTGAAACTTTTTTGAGCACGAGGGAAAGACAATTTTTGTGGCGCGTTATCTTAGCGCGTCGTGTTGTGGCCATGGTTGACGGAATTAGTTCTTACTCATTGTGGGGGATGTCCTCCACTTGGTTGGCGAGCGCGGCGCCGGCGGCGGCCAGCAGCGCCACCAGCAGCGGCGGAGGCACGCGCCGCGGACACATGCTGCCCCTCACCATCGTACACCCCACATGACACCAAACACTACACAGGCTCGCATTTATATCCGATAACACGTCACCGTTCGCACTACACTCCTCTGCAAGTGTCACGTATGCCGTGCAGTGCCTACGAACAAGTCATCGAGTTGTTCTATGTGTCGAGTTATAGAGACGGTGTCGTTTCAGACGAGCCGCGGGGCGAAGAACGAACGGCGGACCGAGAGCACGCCGTGCGGAGGGCTCGCCGCGGCTGCCACGGCGCCGTCGCACCACCCGTAACGCCCCGCCCGCCCCGCCCGCCCCGCCTCGCAGCCGCACTGACGCTGCGCGCCTATCGTAGCGGCGTAGCGGCTAACGTAGCGCAAGACGACCGTCGACCACCTACAGTTATTACTGAAATTAAATTTTATTAGCTTCTTCCGAAAAGGATTGTCGGATTATGGTAATGACTCAAAAATTTAGACTCAAATATTTTTATGAGATTTTTTTTCCGTCATTTTTATTATCCTAAAGCATACTTTTGTGCTGATGATGATCACCGGAATGACGGCGAGTTACTCGTGCACGATGGGGTCATAATGTTGTGATTTCGGTGTGGCCGTGGTCGCAGAAGATGCAGCCGCCCCAGCCGCATCGGGCGCGCCACGCACATGCGTGGGCACGACGCCAGGAAATCCTTTATTGATTCCCACGCTCCCGCTTTCTAAGGAATGTCACAGGCGTTGTTGCCGCCAAAACTTCAACCCAATCACCATTATGATGTCGGCCGAGCAATCAATGATCGCTGTACCTATGCTTTACGCCCTTTTAAATATTATAATCTATAGACTTACAAATTTTTTAGGCCGAAAAGTATAAGTATTGATAATAAAAGTAATAAAGCATAAACTTAAAGTCACCGAATTCAAACCGATCAGTGGTAGCACAAACCAATAATAATATTACGTGTGTTTTTGTCTTTTGGATTAAATCGGTATTTTGTTATTTTTAGCTTTTTATTTTTAGTTTTTTAGTTTTGTGTTTTTGGAAGTCGGTTTTAATTTATTTTGTTAAAAATTTGTTTATTGTAATAAGCAAAGCAAAAAATTCGTCCTTTGTGCTCGGTTTAGTGTGATTAATGATAACATTACTATACGTAGTTGAAAAAAAAAATAAAACAATTATACCGGTAACAACTACTTTTAAGTCCTGTTTGCGTATTGACTGCAAAGCACATCAAAGAGATCTAGAGGGAATTCAGTAGGTAAGTTTAAAGTTACATTGGTCAAAACCGTGAGAAACAACTATTGCGACAAGGTTAATCACTTACGCCATTATATCTGATTGTTTTTAAATTATTTTTGATTGTATCAATTGTATACGTATACACGTTAGGCCCATCACTTACAGCGAGAAGAGAGTCGAAGCGGCTTTGCGTCGGAGGCGCTGAAGCGGCGCGCCTCTTCTAGGCAGCCCTTCTCGCCCTTCTTGGTCTATAATAATTTCTTCTAGGTACTTTGCAAGTGAGGTAAGCTTTTAGTTCCGTGCGATGCAATGTATTCGAAACAGCGGTCGGCATTCGAATAATTCCCTTTTTAACGAATAAACGAAAATTATTTATTTTAAACGCATTTATAGTAGGGATTTTATAATACAGGTACTGAAATTGCCATAAGTTTGTGAAATAAATTTTAATCATATAGAATCTCCATAAAAGGTGCGAGGTTTTTGAGTTTAGATGTTTGTTTGAGTTGTACGTAATTATCACTTTTGAAATTGAAATGTTTTACAAAAACGTTGATTTTTTGAGGTTTAACTAAATTCGTGTCACATCTTTTTTATGTTTCACAAGATACCTACAAATAGATACCTATTAAGGAAAAAAATATTGAACACTATAATCACGTATGTTTATGATCACGTTTGTACTCGGATGGAAAGTAAGATGGGTGAACCACTCTGAAGGATGAGAGTAATATAGGTAATTCGAGTGCGCTTACTGGCACCGAAACTCTTGGATGTACCTACCTACGTCTTGATACTCGTACATATTGAATGAAAAAGAAAACATAATAGTAAAGTATATTATTACTTAGTCATTATCAAACGGGCCGCGACTCAGTCCATAACAGTGCATGTCAACGCCGAGAAAAGACTCGGCGACGCTGTGATTACCTACCATATGATACCAATTACCAGTGAACTTAAACGCAGTGATTTTAGTATTGTCTTCGCAGTGGACGATGCCCCTTATATTGTAGATGACATATAATTTTTTTTGAACATGAACATCATTATTACAACATTACCCAATCAGGCGGCACCAGTTGAAAGGGTCTCAACAGAGAAAGTGTAAGTTTATAATATCTATAGCAGGTAATGTTAGAACGAGAAAAGTTTATATGTAAAGGGGCAATCACCACGACTAATACACGGATTCTAAAAATTATTTCACTGATATAGCGTATGTATCTCGAAGTAACCAAGTAACAAAGAGTTTATGAGGCAGTGTTGGCAACCTGAAGCGAGCTAATTATCGTATCAGGGGCGTAAAATTATCGTATTTAGATCGAAACACGGAAAAAATTATCGTACTGTCAGGATTATGACTATTTACACATAAATCTAGGTAATTTGTGTCATAAATGTATACGATATACGATATTAATGTGGATCGTACGTAGGCACAAATTATATCGTACATGTAGGTACGATAATAATTAGGTATCGTACGGATCCGAACACTGTTAAGAGGTATTCCCTAAAACCACTCGGGTGGAATCACAGGCAACCGCTAGCTAGTTATTAATGTCATACCTACTTTTGTTTAGCTTCAAGCCATAAACGCAAAAATATTTTCTAGATATCCATCCCTTGAAAGGGTGAAAAGGGTGACAAGCGTTCTGCGGGTGGAACTGTGCGGGCCAGCTAATTAATAATTAACTGTAAACTAGAAACAAACGCGTAGTAGGTACCTTACTTCATGATACTTTAAAATGTCGACGACTGAGTACCACCTTCCTGACTTATAATGTACTTATATAGGTAGGTACATTATGAACTGATGCCAGCTGATAGCGCTCGAATTGTTAATTAATATCTATATCTAGGCACAGATAATATATCTAGGTAACTATAATCCTAAACTACTTAATATTATAATATATGCGAAAGTTTGTGTATATATTAAATTAGATAATTATATTTTAATTTTCATCTTTGGATCGTTATGATTTAGCCCATTTCCACTTGGTATATACCTACATAAGTCTTGTAATGGGACATGGGGAAAAATGAACGGTAGCTACACAAAAAGTGGTAGGAGCTTAGGTAAAAATTACTGCAAATAAATATAGCTAAACTGAGTTTTCGCGGTTACCTTAGTTAGTATATCATTTAGACAAGATGCCTAGTACCTATAACTTTTTTTAAATATAGACGTATTGTTTCTTCACTATCGGTTCTTTAAAAGAAAAGTAACGTTATATTACAATTAAAAATTGTATACTATGAGTTCTATAGTACCGAAAGCGCGTTTTCAAAAACCACGCGAGTGGAGCTGCGGACAAGAGTTAGTAATACTTGTTATCTATATATAAACGAAAAACATTGAATCGCTATTCCATAGTTGTTGCGCCAGTTGTACTCGTGATAAGTGTAATGAGTTTTAAAAATAAAGTGGTTATTGTGACCGGGGCTAGTTCCGGTATTGGAGCTGAAATAGCAAGAGTTTTCGCTAGTGAATCGGCCATGCTGGCTATCGTTGGCAGAAACGCAGATAGACTGAACAAAACCGCCGAAGAGTGCGAGAAAATCAGCGGTGGTAAGTCATTACAGATTATCGCCGATGTAGCAAATGACGATCAGGCCAAAGGCATAATTGGCAAAACCATTGATGAATATAAAAAAATAGACGTTTTGATCAATAATGCCGGCGTATATAAATTTAAATCTATATTATCCGAAGATTTTATTAAAACTTTCGACGAGATTATAGCAGTCAACTTGAGAGCCACTGCTGTGTTGATGAAAGAAGCCGCTCCGTATTTAATAGAGACGAAAGGCAACATTGTAAATATTTCGAGTATCGCAAGTACTTCTCCTATGGAAGGGGGCTCTTCATACGGCGCGGCAAAAGCAGGTTTGGATCATTTGACGAGGTGTGTGGCTTTAGATCTAGCTCCAAAGGGCGTCAGAGTCAACACAGTTAACCCTGGACCAACTGTTACTAAAGAACAAAATTTTCAAGAAATGGCGTCGTTATCTTCTGCAGAAATGATGGAAAAAATTAGAATAACGATGGCAAATATAATCCCACTGGAAGCACCAGCAGACGCTAGTGAGGTAGCCGAGATGGTGATTTATCTCGCTAGTGATAAAGCTAAGAGTATAACGGGTGCATCGTATACTATAGACAGTGGTTGTTTGTTAAAAGGAATATCTTCTCTTGGTGTATTATTCCAAAATGCTAGTATTTAATATATGATGTAAAATATGGAATGAATTGTACAATATACAACGCTATAGAAATAAAACAATAGGTTACATTAAAACGCTTTAATTATATAGTTTTTTGACAATATGTCAGTTTAAAATTGTATAAAAATAAATGATACAAAGTGGATACGTACCCAAATACGTCCCTTAAAAATCGACTTGGGCTTTTTGCACACGAGTCCAATATTTATCGCTATATTTACAGAATAATATTAAATTACATAAAAATAATCTAACAAGGTAGTATTACCTTTACGTATAAATTAATAATATCCTTATCTAATAAGTACTATGCACAAAATGTCACAACGCTAAATTTATTGATAATAATTTGTTCTAGTGAGGTCAGCAATTTTTCTTCCGATTCAGATATTTCCTTGATAATCACTAGATACTTACACACATTAAAAATTAATAATCTGAATACTGTATTTTGATTGTTTAAATGCAGTCTTCTTGACAAGGGACAGTGAACACTAACGTTAGCTATCTTAAGATCACAATATACCGATAAAAATAATAATATACTAGGTATTATAAAACTAAATAATCTCATAAATAGTTTCTTAATATTAATTACATCGTATTTATATAATTTGTACAATAAATCTGAGATTTCTCGCAGACTGGGAGAAATAATTATGATTACATAAAACATAAACACAAAATAAATACTTAGTTAACTTAAAGTACCTAGGTATTTTGGATCGTAATCCATAATGAATACAAATATATGACAGTCAAATCGAATGGAAACGATAGAGACGCAGAGAGTTTCTTTTAAAGTGATTGAAATATGACATTGATTGATTGGTCATAACCAAAAATATGTTCTCATACAGCCTTGAGAACATACCATAGCAATATTGCAAAATTAAAACAATTTGAGTCATAATAAAAGTTATAAAAAGTATTTCCTTTCTCGAAAATAGTTTCATTTTTTTATTACAAAAAAATCTTACATTATAATTTATTTATTAGATATGTAGTCTACATAAATAGCTAATAGCTAAGGCATACGGTATATTACAAACAATTCCAAGAAAAGCGTCCATATTAATGGAATGGTTGGTCAAATGTAAAGTTTAATGATAATCAAAAGTCTAAAACATTTTAGCCTCCCCGATAAGCAGTCAATCGCCTATTCTGTAAGTTCAAAAAGTTTAACCTAAACTTAAACACAAGGAAAAATCCAAAATAATAATAAATAAAAATGTTTAATTACAATTGCATGCTTCGAGATACTTAACAGACTCTATTATAGTTTAAAACAAAAAGTCACAAACCCGTTTTATCAGGTCACTAATTAAGGACCGCGCCGAACTGAACTTTATGCTAAGCACATAATTATGACAGATGTGTTCGTTATGTTCGTAAATAGAAATATAGACAGCATACGTAGTAGGCATTTGACTATGATGAAGTCAGAGCGCCAGGAGGTGTTGCGACTGATATAAAATATAGGTACGTAAAATGTAAACGAATAAAATTAAATATATTATAATTACACTGCTGCAAAATATTGTCTTTAAGTGTATAATATTAGATTCAGTCATCACTTATAAGTAACACGACCTAATGAGGATTGTCACGGCTTGATTCAGTGTCGCGACGAATCGCTCTCATGTCCCGAGTCCCGACCGTTCTCTCTGGGCGACGCCCGGTGCTCTCTCTCGTCTCTATATCTATCTCTGCGATCCCTATCCCTCTCTCGGTCTCTCGACCTGTCTCTATCTCTTTCTCTTTCCCGGTCTCTATCCCTATCACGATCTCGGTCTCTCTCGCGTTCACGGTCTCTCTCGCGCTCGTCGTCACGATCTCTACGACGGTCGTAGTAATAGTAAGACCTCCGAGATTTTCGATCACTCGGCGTCACTACTTCCACTTTAATATTTGCTGTAGCGGTCACCTGCAAAAAATATTATAAAATCGAGTGAGTTCTATTATTAACGAAAACACAACTGACACAATCTTTGCCAACATAATGATTTTGTGATGACATTCGTTTGTGTAAAACTAAACACAAACTTAATTTAGTTTCAAATTCAAATTAGTGTAAACTTCTCTTCATTATTGGCACGTAACTACGTAAGCATTACCTGCTGCATGAATATACAAAACCAGTTATATCGAGTATTACCTTAGTGGTGATGGCTCCAGTGTGCGTAGTTTTGGACGTCGGCGTGGACCGTCCGGAAGCTGAGTCACTACCGTTATAGGTGGTTGTGGTTTCCACCACGACTTCTGGTTGAACGACGATGGACTGCATGGAGGACTGGACGGACGGGCCGGAGCTGTGCCAACTGGGCGGCTCCTCGGTGATAGTGGTGAGCGAGGGCGCACACGGGCGCGGCGCCGACTTGCCGCCGCGGCTCGACTTATCGCCCCCGCTCAGTCCCGAGCTCGACTTACGGGATTGTACCGGCGAGTTCTTAGGAGATGGAGTCGACATCCGTTCGGGGTGCTCTAGTGGACGTACCTGTGACAAAAATCATTAAATTCTACACGATACTGGTGGTGGATTGGTGGTATCTATTTGTCAGGAGCAAATTCGACTTGAATGAAATTCGATGGCTAAATAATTTTCTCGTTTTAGGTAGATAATAAAGCTAATTTTAAAAGTAAACATTGCTCAATGACGTAAATTAAAAGTGAAATAGACACAACATTTATCAAACATCTACATTTACAACATACCTCCGCGGCAGGTCCAACTATCGCCAATACAATAGGAAAGAATAACAACCCATCCAGCAGACCTAGTCCTACTAGACTGAGTAAAAGTCTAAGGAACAGCCTGGCTAGGAAGCCAAACTCGCTGGTGGACAACATGAAGGCAGCCAGCGCGGCCGCTAATGCCCCATGCATCACCGGGGCTAACACTGACTCCAGAGCGAGAGACGCTCGGCGACGCTTACATCCAATTGAAGTTACGAACGCCTGTAAATTATTGAAAATATATGTCAGTAAACCTCACAAATTACTAATACAAGCTTGAATAATAATAACGACAAAAGTGAAAAAAACTTACCAAACACAAATGTACGGTGAAGTGGACACCTCGACCGACCGCCAGCACAAGCAATACCGCCGGCACCGCCGATAACTTTACTTCTAAAATCGCCATCAAACCAAGAAGTTGAAGAACCAACGTTGCTATGGTAAATATCACTAATATTGCAGCCCATACGTTCAGAAGAAGTATCATCACAGCCTAAAATAGTAAAAATAATTTATGAGCAATTTAAGTAGATACAAGACACAGAAATACTTTAAAAACTAAAGAAATTGATTAAAAGAGTAAAAAAATAAAGAAAGCTTACCACGAATGTAGCCGCCAAAGCGCATCCTAGTGCTAAAAGCAACCATGTTCTTAGGTACAAATATTGTTCCCAGAATAGGAAAGGAATCCCAGATGGGAAATTTGGCAACCCCTTGGCTTCAAACTTAAGACATAGCTCTCGTACTGAGGTGATAAGATTTTTTATGCTCTCAGTATCGCTAAGACCTGACAAGTAGAATGGCAATTGAGTATATATTAAAGGAGATGATTTCGGTATTTTCAAGTCAACGTCTTCAGGCAAATGCGTCCATCTTTTCGGCTGAGGTTTCAAATTTCCTTGTGAAGCTCCATATGCTAAAGCGTCGTTAGTGGCCCACGCTGATAAATAATTATAAAATGCTTGTGGATTTATAATACCATTTTTGACCAGTCTGTGGCCGTTTCTTGTGTCATTTGATATAAGTGCTTTATCGATTGGATCGTCTACATGACCAGTTTGCACCATTAGTTTATAAGCTAGGATGCCTTCATCTGTAGCGTTCTTACACCAACATTCACGTGTGATACAGCCGCTCGCCACTTCTCTGTCAAAAGCAGCTTGAAGGTCCAGCAGCCAATCCCGAAATAAACCTAACCAAAACTTGGTCAATCCCCCATTATCGTTTTTTATTATATTTGGTATTCTGACAAACTGTTCGTGATATTCGTACAGCAGCTGTTGGTTCGTTGGATACTCAAAGTCGCCTTGTGTTACTGCGTACATATTATAAAATCCGAAATACTTTTCTTGACGCGAAAGGAATTCATGTTCATCGGTATTTTCTGGTACAATATCCGTTAGGTCTAAGCCATCTCTAACTTTAGTAGCTCCCCAAACGCTAGCCAGAATGAGTGCGATCAATGCAAGCATTGATATAAACTGAAATATTAAAAAGAAATAAGCACATAAATGATGGAGAAATGTTTCGTATTAAATCATGCTGAATTAATGATGATCGACCAGTAGACGTCATTAAAAGCAGGCTTTTAAGAACATGAAATAACAAAATACCTTGACTGTAGGTCGCATTATAAACGGTGCGTAATGATTTTTTGCCCACTTTGTAAGCGATAAACTTAGGCAGCACGACTTCTGTTTGGTTTCTTTCCCCACCTCATCAGGATCCAAAGGCACTTTGGTGGTATCATTCTATAAATTTAAATTGAGTTTCTCATGAACTGTTCTTAAATTTAAATGATTTAGTATAATTTTCGATTATTGTAGGTAGATTTAGGATATAATATACCTAATTAATTTATTCTCTGGCTTATTAATTTATAACATTTATCGATTGAGCTGTGTGAAATAAACACGTAGGGTTGTTTTATCTAAAATTGAGTTACCTATTCATTACGGTCTGTTATGATTACCTTATCGTTTTTTCTGCTGCTTGTATTATTTGCATATTTAGATTTCTTTGGTATCGGACTTTCTGGTATCAGACAGCATAAAACATCGGCCCTCGCCGCCGATCTTCGTCGGAGGTCTAGTGATATCATGGCCGGGAACACTAGCAAGATTGAACCCAGATTGAATATCAGTAAGATCGCTGCCTGAAAGTATTAAATATTTGTTGAAACTGAATACATAAAACTAAAACTGAATATTTGTTAAAACTGAATAATAAAACTAAATTAAAAGTTACAAAAATATGACTGTGTACAATTTAATATACCTGAAGACAGAAAACACGTAGCGCAGGTATTGGTAAAAGGGCTGCGGCTAAGAAAGCCATCACGTTACACAGAGAAGCTAACAACACGCTAAGACCGCTCTTCTTTAACACAAGGCCCGTTCTTTCTTCCCGGGGCACATCACCAGTTTGCTCCACATACGTGTGAGTTAGGAGGAACATGTCTTGAACTCCAAGACCCAGGGCTAAGAATGGTACTATTTGTGTACTTGAAGCGTTAAACGGAATTCCTGGAAGAAAAACGAGGCATTAATTACAAAATTGTTTGTTTTACACAATGTTACGTTAACAATTAAAAAGCAAATGAAAAATATTAATTTTTGTAAAATTATTACCTAAAAGAGCACAGAAACCGAGTCCAGCGGCTACAGATATGGATAGTAAGAGGACACCAGCTATACCGACACCAGCCTGTGAGCGGACTGGGTCTTGCCATTGCACTAGTGTTATTGCAACATATATAAGCTGAAAACAAAATTGAAATTAATGTAAATTTTTATATAAGAACATAGACAAAATTAAATTGTAAACAAAATAATTAGAATTCTTATTAATTATTAATTATGATCTTAAACGCTCACCATAAACATATATCCAATTATGATATTCCTTAGAGACAGTTCCGAGAATTTACCAAGTATGTCATTGAGCGTGGAAGTGGAGAATGGATAGAAGCTGTACGATGAAGATACTTCGGGAGAGGTTGTTATTTTTCTTACTTCCTGTAAATGTACAACAAATTAAGTGAACGTCAATCCATGGATGAGAATTTCACTCGAAGTGGTCAGACGTGTTTGATTAAACATATCGAATACTTACAGCAGCAAATTTTCTCTGCCAAGCGTCGAGAATAGCTGCCGCTTTCTCTTGATTCCACCCTACATGGTGTACTTTGTAGTGGTCCTCCCAATACTCGTACATTTCTCGTTCGCCCATTAATTGGACGACGCTCTGTAGGGCGCGTGCGCTGCGCAACGCGGACGTGGAGTTTCTCGTTACACCTCCAACGATGAGTTGTTCCGGCCAGTGCATGTATGCTGCAGCAAAACCGTAGCAACCGTTCGACAGTATCGCAGCTACATCTGGAACCTTTGGAAAAATGTTCACTTAAATTTTCTCTAGTAAATTTTTATAAGGAATGTTTTGGCTGTCATCGTCGACGATAAAAATACACCTGCTCGTGACATCATATTAAATATGGAACAAAGCACGACGCAAGATTTACGAGGTTCCTGTAGAATTCTTTAGAGTTATTCGTCTTTATGTATCGGATGCTGAGCATTATTGATTGTGTCATTGTGATGGTCGATAGTGAAGCTAAGGAGTCCATTGAAGCGTGTACAATGTGCCCGTATAATGCGGTGCGGTCCGGCTGCACGGGCACAACAAAACAATGCGCACCCAGCCTTCGCTCCGGCCGTTTACCGAACGTGGGTGGTGGTGGTTCCGTCCTAAAATCACTCGGTCACCAAAATGCACCCAACCCACGTACCCACTCCCAACGAAGTTGCACTTTAAATTGTTATTGTAAATCGTTTACACACTTATTGCATTTTTTAAAGGCAAAAAGCAGATAGGTATATAAAACAATATACGTATTTAGTTAAAACGAAATAGGTTGCTGATGATATTAAAATTTCAATGATTAAGGAGGTATGTCAAAATACACAATTGAGTGATTGTAGGAGATGCGTAGCGTGCGAATTTTGCGAAAATACTGGTTTTTCTTTCGTATGATTTTTTTTTAGATTACGTTTAGATTGTCTGTGGAGCCAGTGCGAGCGCCACCGGCGGCGGTGACGGCGCGGCGGGCCCGCGCGGCAGGTAGCCGCGCTGCGCGCAACATCTGCCCGGCGGCGGCGGCGAATGCGGCGTTCGCTTTCATCCCGTCGAAATACCGTTTCCAAAAATATTTTATACTATCACGGAAAGTATCTAAATTTTATGCGTTCGCATCTATAAAGTAGTTTCATTTGTCGTTCCACTACAAGTTTTATATACCTACTATTTATATTATTTATAATCCCATAAAACTGACATAAACGATAACTGAGACAGCAATCTATAGCATGAATGTCTACGCTAATGATACGATTTTTTTGTAACAAATTATTATACCTACACTAAAGTTATTTATTACCTTATTTATAGCAGCGATAAAGTTATATTAAGTTGTGGTTATATCAATAAATAGCATACCTGTCCTGATTTCTTGTTTGGTGCAGATTCGGGGCACTGTGTGTCCATGGGATTCAAGCACGGCTTCTTCATGTAAGCGGACGTGATACCAGCCCGCTTCATGTAAGCCTCCATGGTGCTTATGGGAAACTGGAACCTTAGGTTCCGTACTTCTTCCAATACCTCTAATGGGTTGAGATGCGTCCATTGTAATTTATGTTTTAAAACTCTGTAATAAAAGAACGATAGCCATTTGTTTATGATCAATCACTAATGATTTTAAACTAAATAATGTACCTACATAGGTATAGTTGTTTATCATTGTTTTTACGTAACTTTAAAAACCATTAATACAACTAAGAACGTAGGTATACCTACATAGTAATAGTTTCACGCAATATTGTGTTCCCAAAATGAAGCACAAAACCAATCGATGTACCTACACGGACACCGAGTATGAATACGTACCTATATACCCTACTCGTGTCATGTTTTCTATTAGTCTTTCCTTATTTCAGGGAATTCTAGCATTATGTCACGGCAACACTGTTATTTAGTCGGTACCCTCATTCCCATTTGATAAATTAAAGTAGTGTACGCCCACAATTGTTGGTGGGGTTGTGGGTATAAATACTAGTGTCAGCACAGAAGAGCTTCATTCTAGTTATTCTGTTCGACTTAAGTGGTCGTAATAAGTGTTCTATTTCTATTGTATATATAGTATATGTGCGGTTGTAATAGCTATAATAGTGAGAATAAAAGTATAGTTAACTAGAGGATCTCTTTTCATTACATCTCAGAAGTGTGACGTGAACCCGAGAAACTGTAAGTACTTACCCACATTGATTTTATTGTTACAATGATTTTCGGATATAATTACTGACTCGCTAGGCATTAGACTAGTAGAATGGAAATATTAATACTATGAAACGTGATTCTAACTGCCAATAGCTGTTGGTTCAAAGTACAAATCATGGAAAGAACATTAGGTCAGGGCACTCCCTGATATTGTTCCTTTAAATGAGAGCCCCGAGACCATCGATCGTAATTGATTATGGTCCCGAGGTAGTACAATTAATTGACGCTGTTGGTCGTTGTTTTTCTTTGTACTTTCGTTATTCTAAATTATTGGCATACCAAATCGATGTTATTAGTTTCGTGATGAAGGTAGTCAGAAATTTTTGACAAAGCAAATCGATAATTCCAGTTTTTATCGGGGTACCTCCCAATAATACTGAATAGTTATTAATAATATTGTAGTGCATTGTCATGACCCTAATGTTACTCTCTGGCGGCTTTTAGAACCCCTTAATGAGTAATAGCCGTTTGAATAACCTCTATTTTCCAATTTTACACTTTTGCGAGCCATAAATAAGAAACGGCAGCATTCCTTCAGTTATTTAGAACTATTCCCCGCGGTTCCACCCGCGTTGATTTCCGAGCTCCCACGGGAATTCTGTACCCCTAGCAACATGTTGTATGCAAATTTAATGTAGTTTTTCCGACAATTCCACCGATTATTATTATAGTTATATGTATTTCAAACAATTTGTATAATCTTTGACAAATTGGTGAAAACCAAATGAAAATCCGTTCAGTTGTTTTGAGTTTATCGCAAACAGAGAGATAGACAGAGAGAAAAGAGGGCTTTTCTTAACAAATGTAGTGATTACCGCTGAAAAAGGAAAAAAGGAGATTGGGTTCGACTTTTTGTTTTTTTTTGTGTTTGTAAATACCCTACCTTATTGCAATCGCAGATATTTGATTGAGATGCCATCTCTTAATGCATATTATATTTTTTTTCTTGAATGAACTTCAGTTAAATTTCGTTGTCGACTCGTTTTAATTGGCGCAGTAGGGAAGGGTTCGATTCCAATGAGGGTGGACTTTTTGTGATGAACACAGGGTTCCACTTTTCATGTAATTTAGGCGTGTATACATGTGTTTTTGTAAAATGTGTTTCTTATTGTGTGTGTACAATAAAGTATATTTGAGATAAGTGATTTGATACATAAGTATCTGTACCTATATACCACGTTTGCTTGGTTTCTATAACACAAGCTTATATCTTAGTGTAAGGTCAAGTAGATCTGTGAATTGTGACTTATGAAATGGATTAAACAAATCTTGTGAGGTTGTTGTGTGTTTAATGGAATTCAAGTTATAATTAAGTGAACCATTACACAAGTGACCAAAACAGTATGATTTTGTGTATATTCAAGTTGCCTTCCTTTACATGCCATCATATTAAAGTAGTAGCAACTTATTTAACTAGAGACACATTTGAACAAGAAGTTAATGTTTGTTAGAGTTTATTTTGTGAGATGAACTAATCCATTCCTCCAAATTAAAGCAGAAATATTTTCTTTGAAATGTGTATGTACCAGTTGAATGTGCTCAGGAGGCTATGTAAGCTGAACCAAGTATGCTCAGCGATGGTATGCCAAGCTAAGTGTGCTCAGAGAAGGCTATGTATGTCGAGCCATGTGTGCTCAGAAAGGGCTATGTATGCCGACTGAAGAGCCATGTGTGCTCAGAAATGGCTATGTATGCCGACTGAAGAGCCATGTGTGCTCAGAAATGGCTATGTATGCCGACTGAAGAGCCATGTGTGCTCAGAAATGGCTATGTATGCCGACTGAAGAGCCATGTGTGCTCAGAAATGGCTATGTATGCCGACTGCCGAGTCATGTGTGCTCAGAAATGATTATGTATACCGAGCCATGTGTGTTCAGAAATAGTTATTTATGCCGAGCGATGAGTGCTCAGGAATGATTATGTAAGTCAAGCTTAATGTGTTCAGAATGGCTATGAACGTCTGGGACCGGGGTAATCAGAGATGTGCTTAAAATAGGCTTTGTGTGCCTTTTTAATGAAACCACGTGAAGTTTGGGTAAACTGTTTGTGTCCCAAGTATTCTGAAATGCGATATATCATATAGATGAAGTTAATGCGTTTGTTTGAATAGTTAACTATGAAAGAAAATCTTGATTGACCAGTTAGGTAAATTTTCCTTTGAAATTCTAATTTCAAGGTACCCGGTGTCAAAGCGAACATGAATGATGGTAACAAAAGCTGATGCTTTCTTACCCCTGGGCAGCTTTCTGTATTTGCATTTAGTAACTTTTTGGGGAATTAATTTTGAGTCGATTACTATAAAAAGGTAGACATATGGATAGAAAGATGTCTTGCACCATTAACCTATGCAACTATGGACCATATTGGGGTATTCTGACCTCTTGTTTGTGACGTAGAGATTTTCTTCTTCTTTTTGAATTTGACACAGGCGTCTTGGTTAAGTAAGTGTCTTAATCATGCCAGTTTCAGTTAGAGAGAACGATGGACAGTCAAAAAGAATTATTTAATCTGAGTCATGACACGTGAGTCGTGACATATTTTTGCAGTGGGCATTTCGCTGTTATTTGGGATTGTGCAGCAAACCTTATTACTTTCTTGATAGAATAAAAAAAAAGTGTATTAAAAGACAGAACACTGCCAATAGATTAGGGGCCGTGGTGTGAACCGCAGTTTTATGATTTCCTCGTTAAAATGATGCTATGACTTTCGATCACTGAAGAAAATTTGAAGTCTGTTAAATAGTTCTAGAGATTATCCATTCCAGACGAACTGACAAACTATACGACTATTTACGACATTGATTAGCATAGATTTCACCCAAAAGTGTTAACCAGTGTGCATACTAAGGATGAAGATAATGATGACAGTGGTCAAGCCTGTCCGCTATTCAGGAGGTTCCTGGGGTCGATTCCCGCTATGGTCTAATTCGTGTGATAAACATTCGTTTCCGCTCTCTAAGTCTAGACGTGTTAGATTTAGGATGAAAGTTTGCATCATTCTTAATATATTGTTACGAGCTTTTAATTTGAATATTCGAATGTAAAGTGAGTTGTTCGCACCTTTTATCAATCTCTACAAACCATAATATCTCAACCACCTGTTGGTATGCGATTGAAATGGTATTTGTCTGCCTATGTAAGTTCAGTGACGAAGTAACGTTATGGTGACCTCAAGCTCATATGATGATGAGCTGGGATTTAGAGATTGAAACTATTTGATGGAAAATGGTGTACGGCATGGCAGTCGAGTCTATAGCCAGTTTGTTTTATTGCAATAAGTACTTTCCATAACATGCGAATGTTAACTTTTATGCGTAGGTGTCGCATTCTTATATTATGCAGTTAGGGAACATACTATTGCACAGCTACATCCGTGCATCGGTAATTTCAAGTGATACCTATGTTTACTTCACAATAGACTGGATTAGATGGAATGGATGAAATTGAAGATTTGATGGGATGAAATTCATGTGACATTTTTGACTAGAACACAAGTGTAGTATGAATGACTAAGAAACTTTTTTTAGTTATTTGATTCAAGTAAGAAAGCGGTGGTGTATCAAGTTGAAATATGTCGATAAAATATTTCAACTTTGATTTTATCATTTTTAACAGTCCACGTATTATCCGAAATACAAAGGGCTAATTTATAAATTCACGTAAAGTCCCAGTGTAGACTTTAGTTATGTTCTGCGACGCTCGATATTTTGTAATTCCTGTTAACTTAATATCAACTATGTGGATAGATGACTATGGCAGTTAATACTTATAATATCATTGGACCATGAAGCCAAAATCATTGTTTACTGTGTTTAAGTAGTTTTGAATCTTTCAATAGTATGTTTTTACAGAAAAAAATCATGAATGATATTTTTGACTTGTAATCAAATTAAATCTTAGCTATTCATTGAGCGTCATGCAATAGACCTGTTGGTCCGGTTTGGTCTTTAAGGACTTCGAGGATTCCGTGGATAACTTGCTACGGAAGTTATCGATTTTAAGTACTTAACTAGAAATTTTTAAAGATTGTTGCATTTATACCTGAAAGTTTATACATACGGAAACGAAAAATGTTTTCTTGAAAATCAAATATTGTGCTTTTGAGTCGGTTTAATATGCTCAGAATATTCCTCTTTATTGAAATATCATAAAGTCACAATGAAGTGTGGAAGGGTTTTGCTATTATGCTATAAACGTAGCTATTATGTTTTTGATTTAGTTATAAAGATTTAACAAGCTTTTCGTACGCTTAATATAATAATATGTACTATGCAATGATAAGAGTGGTGTAGCAAGATATAAACGCAGATCGACAAATACACATGATTTTTACGCATGAGTATTCACTTTATTCTCTGTATGGGGAAAAGATTTGCATTTTCATTAGAGTGAATGTGGTATGCTGTACTCGCTTAGGTCACCGCGAGGAGTTCTTTAATACCAAAATTGTCTTGTCAAGACTCAAGAGTATCAAATTATTTTCGAAAACCATTTGATTATTAGACTGTTGCCGTGTTGCCGTCAGCAACATGCCTCATTATTCTCGAAAGTAGTTTCGATATAAAAAAAAAAACCTTTTAATGAATAAATTCATTCCACATATTTTATTATTCTTTGTAATATGATCTTAAAACAGTAATGCTTTCAATAAGTAGCTTCCGATTGAAAATACTTTGTTTTAGGTTCAGATTTTTGCTTTGAAATACTTTAAAAATACAATACCGATTACTTTATTTTTTTAATTTATATCGCATTATTTTGTTAGTATTGTAATTATAGATACTTTTTAAGTGGTATATATTTAATTGAATATCGATTATAAGCATATGCAACACCATTAACTAGTGCACCGTCAATATGGCTTTGTAGTATTTCGGGATATTATCCGTATAGCGTTTGAGCACAAAAGTAGAGTAAGACAAATCTATCTCAAACGAAATAAAAAGGAATCTATGTAAAAAGAAAAATCATAGTGTTCCACGGCTTAAAATAAATTTAAAATCTTGCTTTGATTTATTTCCGCATCTTAGAACCTGATTGGCTTTTGATGAATGAAACATTAACAAATAAAGCCGACCATTAAGTTCAGGTCGTCGGCTGTGCTCCCAAATAAAGTCGAGTTGTTACCTATGGTTCTTTTTGTAGTCATATTAAAGAAAATTATAATGTACTAAGTACTTTGCAATTAATCAAGTGCAAAAAGCTTGTAACGAGGCGGCTGTATGCCACTTTTTTATATATCCTGACTCATTTCTACTTTATTTAAAGAAAAAAAAAAAACTGTTGTCCTATTCAAATTAATGTAGGAGCTAGCCGGAGGTTTATAATCTATAACCCCTCTCAGTCTTTACATATGTAAACTTAACAAGCTATCATGATTTTTAGTTTAAGGTAATTTGTTTTGATGTGTTTTGTGATTTGAAGTTCCGTTTGAAACCAAAGATTTTAAGTATTAAATAAGGTAGATATTACTAGCGTGCGGAAAGTGAGGCATTCATTTATGCGTAAATAAGAACCTTCAATTTAGTCGTCTAATAGCAGCTAGAAAAGAAGCGTGTCTGTCAGATATTGACATATTTATAAAATGCCGTGTTGTGCTTTTTTTTTTTTCAAATGTAATAATTGATTCAAAGATACGAAAAAATAGAGGAGTTACATACCATATTAAGTAATTAAATAAGACTATTTTAGTATATCTGAATTTTAAAATAATCATTTTCATAAATTATTAATACTTTGGTTAAATTAAAAAGGAATAGCGAATGTGGTACCGTATCTATGTCTATTCTCTTCCATAATTTCTTTTTGTTCCATAAGTTCCGTAATAGCTTTCGAATCCACTGTCGTAAACTGAATAATATAGAAATAGATGAACAATATTGGAATGCCGCGGAACATGACCCTTACTTAACTTTAGCATGTAATAATATACTAAGGTGCATTTTTTTTTTTAACCATAGGCAATAGACATTATTGTGTTTTGTGCACTTCAGTTCATTGTAAAATTAAGTTATTAAATTAAGAGTTATAAGGTAGATTAGTAACATATGAAACGGTAGTTAGTAGTTACTAAATGACTATCATATTATTGCATTTTGACAAATGTTTAAAAACATTTGATGGCTAAAACCGAATGTCATGTTATATGTCTTATCCTAATCATTACCATCTGTTATCTGTCAAGAGCCAAGCCATGATCAGTATAAACTATGTAAGCCATAGGTAACATTAATTGGACGCATTGGCTCTTAACAAAGGGTAATTAAAATTAGTCTCTTTAAATATAGTTATCATAGAAAATTGCTCATTTTGTACTTAAATAATTTTAAGCTGTATCAAATTTATTGTTATTTTAGTGGTTAAACTGTAATGAGTCCCAGACAGAGTTTATTCTTTGTGAATGGAGGTACCGTGCGCCGGAGTCTGCACGTAGTCGGATGGCCGAATGTCATGTTTTCTATTAGTCTTTCCTTATTTCAGGGAATTCTAGCATTATGTCACGGCAACACTGTTATTTAGTCGGTACCCTCATTCCCATTTGATAAATTAAAGTAGTGTACGCCCACAATTGTTGGTGGGGTTGTGGGTATAAATACTAGTGTCAGCACAGAAGAGCTTCATTCTAGTTATTCTGTTCGACTTAAGTGGTCGTAATAAGTGTTCTATTTCTATTGTATATATAGTATATGTGCGGTTGTAATAGCTATAATAGTGAGAATAAAAGTATAGTTAACTAGAGGATCTCTTTTCATTACACTCGGTCTTTTTAGTCTGACTAGAAATTGAAATTGGCCATGCTTATTAAAGTCTATGTTGAAGCAAATTCTATGATATTCACTAAAGCAACTCGTACTCATGAACTCAGCCGCTCAAAAATAACTGTGAACTGTTGAGTACCATATTGATAAATTAAATTAATCCTATTCATTTATTTTAGGCAAAATAACCCATACAATTTCATAAACAATAAATTGATACTTGGACATAGATAAGCAATAGTGTGTTAACCCACACTGGAGAAATTATGATTAAATCGTGTTTTAAAATTATAACGTCATTTTGTGTTAATTTTTTTTATGTTCGACAATTTGTTGGTATTTAAACAATGTAATAAGTTAAAAAAAATAATTAAAAAATGTTCTATAACTCTCAATAAAACGTTCTGTATCAATAACTTAATTTTGTGGGTTAACATGTTATTGCTTATGTGCGTCCACTTATTCTTACAAAACTTATAAATGTACAATAATGTATATTTAAAATATTTATGATAATGAGTTCTAGTACTTTCTACTTGGCACAGACATTGGGCATGATAGCTAAATTTTAATTAGTCTATCTTGTAGGTACATTAATAAAAAATATTGGACACGTACTTTTCCTTTTTTATATAGGTAATCAAAAAATAACTGCTAGGTATACAATAAGTTGAAATTCCGTGTGACGTCACACCTACATAGGTAGGTACACTTTATACTTAGTTATGACGTCACGACCTCCCACTCCTAAACTTTAATGCTTTTATCTAAGTATTTTTTCCATAATTAGAAAAAGCAAAAAATAAGTGTCTATAATTTTTTTACTATCTAACTGATAGACTAAATAGAATTTTCTTTTTTGTACCTTATCATCATGTCCATTAAAAAAAAACTGAAAGTTAAATAAAACCCACTTACGGTACAGAAATAGGATAGTCGGGCCCTAGTAGTTTCGACCCTTCCCAGAAGCAGTCGAGAGGGGTGATTATAGCACAAGGGATTATATTGTCGAGGATCTTCTCGATGTGGTAAGCCTCGAAGTCTGGTATACTTGGACTATAACAGAGATCTTTAAGGCGCCAATCAATATCGAACATATGAACCTTGACACTAGTTGCTGCTTTCACCACCTGAAAGATGACACATTTTATCAGATACCAGGATTTTAATAATTCAAACTGAACGGTCTCTAATTGTACGCGAGAATTGTTCGGATTTTCCGTTTTGAATGTGATTTTTTTTATGCGATCTATGGCAATGCAGGAGTAATATAAGTTCACGGATACTTATGACTAAACGAGACGGGTATTACATCCACATTCGGCCTCCACAGATACAAACATAACAACACGCCTGTACCTAAGGACTCAATTCCATGCGTAAGTCTAGATCTAAGATGATGCTTGCTTGTTGTAAACATCACTGAATTCTAAGATACTCAATACCTAAATAAGTTATCGAATAGTCAGTGGGTACCTTATAATGGTCAAGTAATGCCCCAGCATGCAGCAATGATGCATCGGGATCTTTGGCTGTCTGAATAATTAGTTGATGGGTGGAGGAGTCTGTCTCTCCGAGAGCTTTCGCAGTATATTTCAATTCGGCTTCCAATCGGCCACCCTCTGAGGACAAAGATACAATAAAATTAGTTATTTTATCGTTAACTAACTATATTATATGTGACTTTGGATAAATAAAACAAATATCCTGGAAAACAATAAAAAAGACAATCTTTGCGTAAAGTTTACAAAAACGTATGTTATCTAAGTACCTACATAAATGTAAAAACAGTGATTGTTTACTATATAATAGTAATTTGCATAAACTTATGTATTCTTTCCTCAATCGCGGCTGGCATATCGCTGTTGTCGCGTCTTCAAAACATTGGCATAATAAAATAAGTGTAAAAGATAATTATATGTATGTAGGTAAGCACCTACATAATTAGTTAATAACATGATATAGTGTATACCTATATGATTACAACTTAACATATGCCCTTTAGGTATAAGTAAGCAGTTTATAAGATAGGTTTCATCCACGTGAAACGCTTTTAAATGTATAGCAACTTATTTCCCGAGATCGATTTAAAAGAAACAAAGCCTAGGTATTTGCTGATCTAAGGTAAGCTTAATCTACCTGTGAAAACTGCATGATAATCCGTTCAGTAGTTCCGGAGATAAATGTGAACAGACACGCGGATTCTACTTTTTAATATCTAGTAGGTATAGATGATGCTTTTCTCGGCTTCATTATTCATATAGGTACCTGATTTAAGTTTGTTACATGATGTTTCTAGAATATTTCTTACTTATCAGGGTCAGGTAGCTAAAACGGGAGAAAAAAAAAAATCCACAATCCAATCAGCACCAGCAGTTTAGATGAGGGTGTCGACACATTTGTTAGAGAAACGGAGTGGCAACTCGACATACTTAACACGTTATAGCATCGGTGATATATCGCGATGCTGTGACAGTTGCATCGCTCTCCGCCCTATTTGGCGCCATATGTGCGAGTTGAATTTGAAAATAGTCACACTCAAAGGTTAACTCACCGGATTTTAATTTTTATGTAGGTAGGTATAGTTTATTTCACGTTTCATAGTATGTTACTTTCCAGATAATTTTTCAAGGCACCAAGGCTCAGAGTCGTTTTAATGATTACTTACATTTAACTAATTAAGTTTAACGTCTCTGTTGGCATTTAACTCATTAAGTTAAATTTAGTTAAATTTATCTTTACTTAAAATTAAGTAATCATTAAAACGACTCTGAGTGCGGCCGTAAGTGCGAATAAGCTAACGAAAGTAGGTAATAACTCGCCGAGTATTACAAAATTTACTCAGTAAACTAGATGACATACCTAATTATTTTTATTTTTACTAACACGGGCATAATATTGGCATACCTATATAGGTACGACTCTGCAGTCGGAGCGCGTAACACCAAATTGATCTTTATCCCACACGATTTCCAATGAAAATACACGGAACACAGGGGGCGAAAACCGGTTGCAAAACACCTGCGTCGTTATAAGGGCCAGTTTGGTCTTTTTTGTCCCAAAATATTAACTGCATTTGTTTTGCTTTTTATTGAGCACGTACACAACAAAACAAATACAATTTCTAGCCTAAATTAAATATGCTCGTTTTCTCTTGATTAATTTTTAAAATTAGTTTAATTTCGAGACTCTCTAAATATGTACTTAAACAGGCATGCACTAGTTTAGTTATTCGTCTGAACTTGCGCTCTAAACAATAAACTAGTTTTAGTGTAACCCGCCCGTGCTCTGTTGTTCAACACTCGGATGGCACCGTCATTTATTTCCGTCCCAGATTTATAGCGTGACAGTGTTTTCCATGCAGAGGAAGTTCGAAGTAGGTACCTATCTGAATAACATGCATACTTTACGTACAAAACCAAAATATCTTTTTAAATGAGCCACTTCATCGATAGGTTGTTCTTTTTATTATTTATTTTTGAACATATCAACAAAATTTGTGAAGTTAAAATTGATACTAAATAGTTTGTATAAAAATTGAGATTTTTTTGGATTGTTTGCAAAGTCCCATGAGACTGATAGGTAAACTACGTAGTTAGCAACTAAGTTTGTTTTAGATTTATGTATAAAACTGCTTTCTAATAGGGCTTTAAAATTCGCTGAATATATTATATAGGTACAAATAAATTAAAAAATAAGATTAACCTCAAAAAAATTCTTCAATTAACTTAAATAATGTGTAACTTTTAATTAATACGATAGCACTTTTTTGGTTTAGAAATCAAACAAGGGAGCGAGTTTATCAAGCTCTATGCTGTCACAAGTGCATCAGCCGATCGGGGTCGGTCAAAGTTTCCTAATCGTTCACACACAGCCGCACGTATACCTACTCGTGTCGGGTATTGGGGATTATCATAAAGCAAATGGAATGGGATCGAGCGTGGCTCGCCCGCGGCCCGCACAGCGCGTCTCTATTTTAACACCTACAAGAGTCGTGGGCGCGATTTACGACGCCAAAAGATACCAACTTTATTTTAACCCTTGTTAAATTAGAGATATTATCAGGATATAAGCGTAGATCGAGATGATGACAGATTAAGCTATCAGTTAAAAAAAAAATGAAATAAAAAGGTAGGCATTATAAAATTGAATATATGACAGTGTAAAAGCTCGAACGAACGGAAAGCGCGGAACCGCCGCAAGGTCACACAATATGTTTATCGCGCTATCGGTTCCGGCACAGCGCCGGACATCGCTTTTTTAACATTCCAGCATTTCGACAACATTTTCCATAGCACTTATACATTATGTCTGCTACAGGCTACTACATAATCTATATACGTACCTGTATATACTAAATAAGTAATTCAAAGCAACTGAATGACAGGCTACCATGACAGTACAATGCGTAATAATTCTTCCAATGATTAATCCACCGATACAATATGCAGCAATAAATGTGAATCGCAAAATTGTATGCTCGGTGCGTGTGTTGCGATAATGACAACATTTCTACTCGATGTGGCGATCAGCTTGTACGATCGCAATGAATGACGTTGAGAAGGCGTGCGGGCGGTGGGGCGGGCGTGCGGGGGGATAAGTGCGCGGTGCGCCAGCGCATGTGGACGGCCACACGCACGTCGCCGGCGAGCCCGTGTGGTCTGATCCTGTACCCCGCATCCCCCCCCCCACCCTCGTGGCCCTCTATGCAAATTAGCCAATGTTGACAACAGATGGACAGCAGAATAAACAAACTGCGCTCTCCGCATCTAGCGACGGTCAACTCTTACAACTTATTAGAGGAAACTGTGACACCATGCAACCTTCCGCAAATGGATTAATGTTCTAATTAAGTTTTTAAAACATTTTATTCTAAGAATCAAATTGAGATAACACACTTATAATATCAATGGGTAACACCATTTAATGTCTTTGGGTAGCACCATAGGCTTAGGCCAGGAAAAAATTCTATGTCTATGGGTTAACACACCATTGCTAATAGCTGTCCTCCGCTTGCAATGTGGTGGATGCGGATTTAGTTATCTACCTACTGTCACCCGCGGTTTCACCCGCGGTATTTTCACAGTTGCCGTGGGAATTTCGGGAAAAAAGTACCTTTTGTTACTCAGGACTACCGTAGCTATAAGTGAAAGAATTTTCAAAATCGGTTCAGTATATCCAGAGATTACCCCCTACAAACTTATACAATTCACCAACTTTATCTGTTTATAATATTTTGTTTATTACATTTCTTCTTCTTCTTTTTAATTAAATGGCAACTTGTAAATAATTGTGCCAATGACAATGTGTGACTTGATAGACAAAGCAACGCGATTGAAGTAAAAAAAAACACGAGATATATTTTGAAATCATGAGATTTCCAAAATAAAATAAAGAACTAAACAATTAAAAAATGTCCACACCCACCTATCTATACAACCAACAACTTTATAAATTATACAAAAAATGTTTATTTATTTAGAAATAACTAATAACGTGACATGATTTAAATAAAAAAAAAATTACTTCTTTTTAATATTTCCAACCAGTGTGGACACGGGGGTCTCTGACTCTACAAACTCTCCTTTCACCGGGATGGATAGATGGATGGTGAAACACTTAGTACATTATTTTTAACGATGTCTTTAATGATATAATATCATATTTAAAGGAAATCTAGTGGCGGTCTAATATGCGCCGAGTACGATACCATATTATAACAACCCACGCAGATATCGATCCCGGTATAAACAACAGATAGATGACACGTATCGTATGTCAGCTGTTTTAACAGTCATCATTTATTACGACGTCGATACAAATAATTCGTGTACACATCGCCTTAATTGACACATGAGCCGACGCATGACCACTGGCATAACTGTTATCACAATCATAACAAGTTCCCTATCAATGAAAATAATGTTTCGAGTTTTTTTTTTTTTCACTAAATCAAATTTTCCTGTAAGTTCACTAGGTACACTATTATTTATGGCATGCAACTAAAATACATAATATTCCTCATTCAAATACCTATTGCCGCAATATTTTAAAATTCATGCTGCATTCAAGAATATCTAAAGAGGTCGTGTTCGATTCACAATAGGCAAGTGTGGAAACGGTCCGGCACAGCACGGCGTCTTCACACAAAAGCGATGCGGACAATCTGTTGGCTCGTTTTTTGTGACTCGATAGAAATGTTATACGATTTTTTTTTTATTTTTTGTTTTATTGGTCGTAATTTCACGTAGGGATATTTAAGGGCGGCCGCGAGTCACCTAATTAAGTTGTTAGACGACTCCGAGACCTTCGGCATTGTTTAACAGTGGCGGCATTGTTCCGCGATAAAGGTTTGGGGCAGTTACAGCTATATGTAATATGATGTGCATTGTTTGGACAGTAGCCGATGACTTACATAAATACAAACGGACATTCGAGTGTTTGTTTTAATAAATAAATAATAGTTGTTGACAAAAACGCTATGCAGACGGTAACCATATTATATCTATAATAAAAAGAGAAAGATTTGATTTTTGTATGTTTGTTTGTTAGTTTGTTTGTTGGTAATGGATAAAATTAAAAACTACTCAACAGATTTTCAAAATTCTTTTACTTATGGGAACTACTGAGCAACAGTAACTTTTATCCTTTAGTTCCCACTCGAAACCCCAAATTAACGCGGTAGGACCGTGTGTTATCTAATGGTTATCTACTAGTCCTTATCCTTAACATTGTAAGTAAGAGTTTTTTCGTTTGTTACGCTGTAACGCCCTATCTACTCAATCTAACATCATGACATGCGTACATTTTGATTTGCATTTTTGTCAGGTATACAGAAAGGGACACACTGTACTGATATCCTGTAGAATTCCCTCGGGAACTCTGAAATTAACGCGTGTAAAACCACGGGGAGCGGCTTGTGTTCCATATTTTACATCAACGATACGCGCACAGGGACGCGTTCACCAACGGATGTCAATCCCATACTCGTTCACGTCCGCCCTTTTATCTATGTCTAGTGGTGTCATCAAAACTGAAGCCCTTGCTGATTTGGAAAAGAAAATAAAAACGAAGTGTCTAGTCGTCCACTAAGTGGATTAATAACTAGTCGTCCACTAAGTGGATTAATAACTAGTCGTCCACTAAGCGGATTAACAGATTAATAATAATTTCCTAAATCTTTCATATTAACTATGATTTATTTTTATATCTAGACGCCATGGTAGGTAATTTAATTAGGTAGCGTCTAGAGAGTCATTATCCTCACTAATATTATAATCGCGAAAGTGTGTATGGATGTTTGTTACTCTTTCACGTAAAAACTACTGAATGGATTTAATGTGACTTTACAATAATATACACAGGATAATTTTCATCCGGGAATTCCCGCGGGACCTCCGAAATTAACGCGGGTGAAACCACGAAAAAATCTCTGACATCGCAAAGCAAAGGTGAGAACCACAATAAATAAGTAAGTAGGCACTAGCGGACTAAGGAGGGGGCGGAAGGGGCGGCCTGCCCCGGGCCTCCAGGCCGGGGGGGCTCCAAACACTTCGATCGTCTCTTGACAAAAAGATTTTACCTAACCTTCGTTGATTACTTGGACACACCTCAAAGGTCACAAGGCCATCCATTGTTAATTCAGTTTATTAACGAATTAGGCACTTTTCTGTTACTAGGTATTTTGGGGCAATTTATGGAGCTAATTCGGTTGAGTAAAAAATAATTTAATTACCTATTTTATTAAATTTTAATTAAATGTAAAGCTTGTAAAATTATTTCAACTTCTTAAACCGAGGTATATTATCATTAGGGACCTCATTTAGCTTATCATTGGGGGGCGTCATTTAGCTTTACCGCCCCGGGTCTCTGACGGGCTAGTCCGCCACTGTTAAAGTAAGTACCTACTACTGGCGGTGTTATTCTATAACAATTCCAATAAATATTTATGATGCCTATTACGTTCAACGGATACTTTAAAATGCAATGTTCGGCTAATGAATTTGTTTTGTGATATCCTCATTACGTCGCGCGTCGTATTATATATGCGGAGCAGCAACGATCGTTGCACACTGCACGATGCGGTGCGGGCCCGATGAGCCAAACCGCCCAGCATTCGACGCACGCCTCGCGCGGCCGGAAGCGGCTCCACACACGCATCATATAAACACGATATCAGTGCATTTAGTATTCCACGTAACACACAATACGATACAATGTTTCCCGCGGACGACAGTCAAGTAAATGTTATACATTTAAACACACAGTTTTATAATATTATGTAGTTACAGAAAACACCAATAAACTAAGTATCTACACCGCTTTAAAGTCACACAGTCACGAGTAGCTTAATCTCGATTTAATTAAGTTTAAACTCGAAACCGAGTTAAATACGTTATTAATGTTATTTCAAGTTTAATTAAAATTTAACCTCCACATTAGTCTAATTAATATCCAAATTTAGAGTATTCTGGGTTTGAGTTCATGGAATTTCATATAATATTAATTGAGCGAGATGCGGCTGCGGTTGGACCCAAGTTGGAATACACATAGATAGATTTTTGTAACGCCACTGTGTAAGTTTTGTTTCAACATACCTTGTACCCAAAGTTGGTCGACCCGGGAATGTATTTGCGCTGATTTGAGACCGACACAGAAGGTAGAGAGCACCAAGATGGCGACGAAGAGAACCTTGCCGGCGTCGCCTTGCAGGAAACAGCCTAACACGTACAGCTGCTCCTGCAGCCACGCGCGGATCCACAGCGACGTCCGACCACCCTCGATGTTGCCCTGCAATATAACATTATTTATAAATATGACTATCACATAATTGGTATCGTAACTATCGGGGACGAACAGTAGCCATATCTAAACGCAACATGCCGTATCACTTTGTTGTTTTTATAGCGTTCCGATCTTACATATAATAAAGACGAGATCGTTCAGGCTCGCTCGGCGGAAGATATAAAACAAAATCGAACATTTTAAACGTCGAAATAATTTCTCTGTTGATTGTGATTAATGACAGACGGCCGAGCCGGGCTGCCCGTGGCGCCGGCGCACCGCACACTCTGCTCGTTCGCCGTGCACACCACGAGGGCACCATCGCTGACCGAAACTCGTGAAGCTCCTACTAATTGCATAATAATAACTCAATCGTCGTCTCGCGTTGAACGCAGCCATTAACCGTTGAGATGCCTCCAGTCTCCACTCACGTCCACAGCGGCCGCGCGCGGCTGCGGACGGACGGAGGCGGCGTAATTGGATGTATCCATTTAAATTACCTACATATACCTAATAATTGCTTAGTTTTTTTTTTATTACGGTAGTAATTTTTTTCAAGTCGCCATGTAAAATGAAATTTTAGAGGTAATATTTACATGTCAAAACGCTGTGCTTGAGTCAACGCAACAACTAGGTACCTACACCAGTTTACAATCCGATAGTAATAATTATTTTATACGTAGAAATGTAAAATTTGTTTATAGAGACAACGTAATTTTTTTTTTACATCAATATTGTATGGATAATATTTACATATTATACGGACGGTAAGAGTAAAACGGAATGGTAGAGTCAACGCAATAACTCTACAAACGTAAGATTTCTGAAATGCTGAATTCAAATGCTGAAATATTTTCAAACGCTCGTGTAGGTAGAAATTCGAATGAAGTTGGTAGGTACTTATTGTAGTAAGTGAAATTATCTTCATTAACGGTATCTATAAGTTATTCATTACTATTATTTTCGAGACGAAACAGGAATAAAAACTGGGTCAAAAAAAGATTTTTTTATGTGGGACGAAACTCTGCGGGGCGAATCAGGAACATATCGTCTCTAGTGCTACAATACGACCCAAAAAAAAAAAACAATACCGATTCGATTAAGACAATAAAAATCGTCATTAGGTAACGGCGTGACGTTGGTGTAAATTCACCAAAATCGGTATTTATAATTTCGTTACGTTCTATAATGTTCAAACGACGAGTTCGCTGAACTATCCATCTCTTCGGGTCTAAATAGAGTTGTTTAGCTTGTGGCATAAATAAATAAGTAATAAACAATAATGGCAGATACAGCGAGAGCCATGGATCGGTTCGGCTGAGCGGGCGAGGTGAATGTCGGGCGCGCTGGGTGGGCGTGACGTCACGGCCGGAATGCGCCCGCGCAGCGCCGCACCGCTCGCTTCCCCGCCCCCGCACACCACACCCGCGCCTGCACCCTGCCCTGCCCCCACTCCCCCCTCACACACGATCCGCCGCCCGATTGCCGCCTCACCGTCATGGATTTACGCTATGGCCTCACAACCCACGTGGAGCACGTCACAACTTTTACAAGAATCCTTGTCGTAGATTATACACCGCTTTCTCATTCAACTGACTTTACTTACTTATTAATGTTAAGTAACGAGTTTACATATAATAATTCAAAGTACAATAACGTTTGTTTAGCAAATTTTATTGAACAACAATATTTGTTCAATATTACTAGCGTAGTAATAGTAACTCAATGGTTACAGTTACATAATCATAATCTCAGTTGTTTTCGTCAACAAACCAACAACAACCAAAAGAAAAAGCTAATTTTATCAAATATATTTGACAGTCACGAACAAGCATGTCGCGAGTGTTACAAATACAATAGACTAGAGCTATACATATTATTTATTTGTAGCTATAGAGTTTGTAGCACTCTATGAAAAAACTAAGCAATTTTCAAATTCAACTGTATACGTTTAGTCATAGCTTGTGTCTCAGGACTCAAGTGTGTGGTATTATAAATATTTTCAAATAAGGATATTAAGTTTTTAATTAAGTTTAAGATAATAAATTTCTTCCAGATAAATTAATTTCATCTGCCGTCAATAAAATCAATTTAATAATGGAATGGGGTTATAAAATCATGTAGAGCTTTGATAATTTGTAATTGCTTTAACACGTGCATTGCTTTAATAGTAAAAAAATAATTTAATACCATTTTTATACAGTAAAATATTTGTTTGTTAACAAAGACAACGTAATTATTTTCAGTGTTTATCTTAATAATTAAACACATGAAAAACTAGACATTACGAAGCTTCTTAAATAAAAACATTAACAATACATATTTAGCTATGAACAATTAGTTATTATGAGAACGCAGGATTAGAAAGGAAAGCGCATTAACGATACAAATAATCATTGACATATTTAAACCATAATTTCGTTTTGCAGCTGTGGCTTTGTTTTATTGTGCAGCTTACGCACAGCTAAATGTTATTACATAATTATTTAAAAATTATACGAACACTTTGCATGCAGTGTTTGCCTTTATATAGTTGTACAATTATACTGAATAATTTGTGAATTAATTAAGAGCATGAATTGTTGTAACAACTGCTGGTGAACCGAATAAAATAAAATAAATGTACCAGGATTAATCAACGAATCCTGCTATATAAACAAGATTAGTAACGTTAATATACGAGATAGAAAACGCCTGAAGCCTATACGATGCGCCAGGCGCTGGTCGCCGCACTTCCTGCTGATAAGAAATTGGACCAGTGTGAGAAGGATTTGAAGACGTAAAGCTCTGTGTATTTAACAATGAAACACAAAAATAGATAAGCGGCTTTATATTGTAATTACATAAGAAAACTTAACCGGATTCACTTTGCATTTCATTGTTTTGATTGTATTATCAAATGTATGCAATACCTATATTATACAACGTGTTAATGAATTATCTGAAAACTAGAAAGTAGTTTGCTCAGAATCGACTAGCGAATCGAGCGCACTATGTTTTAATATAGGTTATATTTTTTAATTTTTACTAGCCCATGTCTAAATTATTTATAATACAATATTGGCGCGTACGCCGCCCGCAGCAAAATAATTCGAACCCGGAGGCGCGGGCATAGCGCTTGGAATTTCGTAGATAGGTCACCTCCAAACTAATGTTGAATAACTTTTAAAGTATACCTTTTTTGACATAAAATATATTTTAATCATATTATTGTTTATTTTTTTAAATGGGGTGTATCAGGTTTTCAGTTAATTCATTAACAAGTTGCATAAAAATGAATCCCTTTTTCCCTTGGTCATGGCATTACGCGGGAACGATTAGACTTCTTTGGAGTTCCTGCGGGAATTTCGAAACCCACGTGCGTGAAACCGTGATGCACAGCTAGTAATTGCATAAATTACGTTATTTTTACTGTAAGTATTTATTATTAAATACATAATTGAATTATTAATTATGTAAGAATTTTTATGTCTTTATAAATTAAAGAACCCGAGGAAAGATACATTTAGAGTCATTCGAAAAGTCTATTATGATTCCTAGTAAATTAGAGATACGCTCAAAGATATTTTATATAATAAAGGTATCATTGGATACGCTATAGATTCGAATATATTATGAGGTCGTGTCTATAGTAATAACTGTCTCAATAAATAATTACAGCATCATACGTAGGTACGATCAAATGACAATTTTTGTAGGCTTGGCAGGAAATTTTGCTATGATAATAACGTCTATATTTTAATTGGCGAGGCATTTATTTTTATTTTATTTAATAATAGTTACTTGTATCTTTTTTAATTTCGTTATATTATTTCTAACATGCTATCTTAAAAAAAAAAACCTTTTTTTTAAGTAAGTAATTAAACAATTTTTTCCGTAGCCTTTTTTTCTTATCAGATTTTGTCTTAATTAGTGAAACCATTTTGATGAATAAAGTATTAATAATAAAGTCTTATACCTAAATGAAATATCATATTATGTATTTGGAATGGATATCCATGAAACATATTATACAATACGTTTAATTTGTATACTTTTTCCACATGTGGTTTTACTTGTTATATTCCATTTGCAATTCCTTTAGAGCAAGTCGTCAAATCGTCTACCGGCGACACGAACTTAGGGCAGGTATCCCACAGCGACCCTTTGTTACCGATCTGCATATAATGGAACGTGGGTGTGGACTCTTCTATTACTCCATTAGAATGTAGGAGGTATCGCAACATCGGACGTTTAAAGGCTGCGACTAACATAAATTAAGCGGCCTCAGAACATATTCTTTAATGTTTTTTTTAATGGATACGTGTTTGAATATATCTCCAGAAAGGTTCATTTTATTTATAACTAGCTTTGCCCCGCGGTTTCACCCGCGGTTACTTCGGAGTTCCCGCGGGAATTCGGGATAAAAGTACCCTATGTCCTTTTCTGTTCCCCTGACAACGTGCATGCCAAATTTCATCCAAATCCGTTCAGCCGTTTTTGCGTGATTGAGTAACAAACACACAAACATCCACACTTTTACATTTATAATATTAGTAGGATTATTGTAAATTGGAATGAATATAAACGACGACGACTATTCAACGATACTTGTATACATAAATTAGGTTCACACTGATTATGTCTGTCATAGAATTTGATTGACGTATAGCCTCCAACGAAACCAGTTACGTATTTTGATGTCAAAAACTAAAATTACAAGTGATATTCTGAAAGAATTATTGAACGACACTTAGGTATGTAAAGTTTATGTTTATTGAACGTTTCCATAGCAGTGGTAAAAGTGAAAAATTGGCTATCAGGTGAAACAAGTCTAAGTTTTCGAGAAAGTAGCATAACAGGTTTTAAAGCAGTCATATGATAGTAATATAATCAAGAGTGCTCTAGGTTAATAGTAAATTGAAACGGTGTAAGAGAAAGAGAGCAATCCGATCATAAGAAAATGTGGTTGATGTAATATAAAATGCGTTGAGTAGGTAACTTGAGCTATCGTAGGGTTGCAGCAGAAGCAAAGGTCAATGATGGGGAAAACTGTATTGAGTGAGCAATGATGGGTTTATGGGGCCACGCGTTGCTGCGTTCAGTCGCCTGTAGCTAAACGTTACATACCAAGTAATCTGATGCCGGGAATTTTGCTTGGTCTTGTGTCTTATAGCGAACTAGCCATGTCAGTGTGAAATAAATTACTTGACTCCTATAACAAGACACTACTTTTATATAATGAATGTTTGAAAATGGATAGGTAGGTAATACGGAACGACATGATATTATGTGTATTGTGTAGTTACAAATATTTCAGCAAAAATTCCACGAATTCTAAAAACTGCGTCATGCCATCTCGTGGTTGTATAATCATTTGGATCTCCGCAGCTGTCGACTGCCGCTGGGGTGCCCAATGTTTGGACGAAGAAAATAATATATGGGAATTGTGTGTGGGAGCGGGATGGTCGGAAGATCGTATTGGAAAGGAACGAAACAACTCATTTATGGAGGAAGAAAGGGATGTGAGATCGGAAACCACAAGATGTCTCAATTCCACGAGCTCGAATTCTGTGCGGTCCGGCTATACAAAGTTTGTAGAATGATGGGCAGGCTCTTTTATTTTTTGTTTTTATCATCGAAGTATAAGTGCTTGAGTAATTATGTTATATAAGAAATAACTCTATTTTCTGTTGTTTGATCTCTACTTTTCATCCTTATCAATATTAAAGGAAAGACATTATTTTTAAATATATGTATTTCCAAATCTGAGTAGGTAATATGCAAAACGTCGATATATTTAATACTAGCTGTTCCCCGCGGTTTCACCCACGTCAATTTCGGAGTTCCCGCGGGAATTCCGGGATAAAAAGTAGGTACCCTATGTGCTTCTCTGTACCCCTGACAACGTGTATACCAAACTTCATAATCGGTTGAGCCATTAAGGCATGAAAGCGTAACAGACAGACAGACAGAGTTACTTTCGCATTTGTAATATTAGTAGGGATTTAGGTACCTAGTACTAAATAATAGAGCATCGTCGACTGAAATACTAAACGCATTGAATTCATATTTCAATTGTAAGCATACCTGTTTCCTAAGTTTAAAATTGTCAGTAGTATTGCCGGCAAAAATGCCGCGTGTTTTCCGTGTTAATAGATGTTGATGTCTCTATCCGAGCCGCCCGCGCCGTTGGACATGGATGCGCGTGCGCAGCGCCCCCCCCCCCCCCCCCCCCCCCCCTGCCTGCGGTGCCTTAATTGCTTCATCTTGAATACAACCGACCAAGATTCTACATTATACGTAATGTTAACTCCAACAAGAATTACAGCTGTTTTTGTTTTCTCTACGGCATAATAATACCCACTGTCTTTTATTGAGTTTATTCTTTCTTTATTTATGTCAATATTAATTTTGAAGGGAATAGGTATAGGTAGGTTCTTTATTTTTTTATGTTCTCGTTTTAATAAATAATAATAATACTGAAATACCAATATATTATATTATATTGAATATAATTATAATAGAAGTTTCCAAATAAGTGCAAAGCTTTATATACCTGCATCTTTTTAAATTGATTTAAGTATAGCAAATCTTTGATAAAAAATTTAAGGATCGCTGATTATTTTATTATTATCAAAACTTTAAACTAACAAATTATTTTATAGTAGTGTAAGTATCTATAGATAAAAGTTTCCTTCTATTATAATTTCTTTGACATCTTTATTAAGCTCTTTTATAACACAAAAAGGATCTGGACCACCCCAGGGTGGCCGGGCGGCATTCTGGGAAAGCAAAACCTTCCTAGAATCCATATATTACTCTTTTCACATCACGCAGGTAGTAGGTACTTTTATAACAATACAAAAAGTTTCTTTAGTTTATGTCTGACAATGCTTCCTTAACGTTTCGCTTTGTACTTATATTTCAATTACGTACCTACTTTTATTTTGGTAATTCAGTTTTATGTAGTAGTGTAAGCTGGAATATTTATGATACAAGCTAATTGCTTTATTTTATTTCTATGGCTTATGTTCGTTACTTGAAATTTATTTGAAGCATAAGGCAAACGCATTTTGTATAATTTGCTTCGGATATATTGTTTTGTTAGTGAAAAGTTTTGTATATTTTGATATAGAGTAGATATTCTAAAGTCGCTTTTAAATTACGCGCGGCCTTGATAGTACGCACATTTACCGCTAGCAAGCGCCACCGCTTCACACTATATCGTGTTCACTTCCCACAACTGACAACTTGACATTCGCAGAAAAACAATCACACGTGCAATATGACAATTGACAATCAAAACTTGACACATCGAGATCATAACTAGTGAACACTGCACCTTTTCCAGTTCGGAGAGTGCTAAAGCTGCGTCCACCCAACTGGTACGAACGTATAAGTCAGCGCTGTGGCGCGCTTCGGCAGCAGATGGACTCTCACGTGGGGCATTCGCTATCCGAGGATTCGAAGGAGCCTCGGAATCGGGAGCCACCATGATCTCGGGGCCAGGTTTGTCAACAGTATCCTCATGAAGACGGTTGAAGTCCGTCCGACGGCGCAAGATTTCATATCACTCGCCGCCACATAACAACACACTTACACACCCCGATGCTTCACTTCAATTCACTTTAGTTTTCGCAACTTCCACACCGAATCCGAACCGAATTACAAGACGTGGTGACGTGCTATCACGTGTCGTACTCGATCAACACTGACTGTTTGTTGAGCCGCCATTATGATTCGGCCGGTTATGTTGCCGATCGTGGAGCCGAACTCGGTCGGATAAAGCCGAGTCCGCTCGCCTGAGGACCACACACGTGATACTCTCGTCTCACTCACACACTGAGAGGGTCGGTGAGGTGCAGTGTGCGGTGCGGCGGGCGGTGCAACAAAATAAACACATCACGTCACGGTGCAGCTCCCAGGAAAGAAAATGAGTGAAGCATTGAATGAAGTTGCAACTTGCAATGAGCGCTTTCCTGTCCTACTGATTGCACGTAAATAACTTACCGCAAAAGTTATAAAAGTGTAATTAAGGGGTAAGGTCATTAATCGGAAAAGTTGAAGGTTATATAGTTACATAAATTAGGTGACTTTTGTAAGACCTATTAACTATCCATAGAACGTTTCGATATACGTAAAAAAGTACATATTGAAATTTGCAATCGCAACTATATCTGTTAGATTAAAAGACTTAAGATGCTCTATCACATGTAAGAGTAACTAAACATAAACCACAAAGCTAAGCTAACTACAGCTCCATAATTACCACAAAGTTAAACCGTTTGCTATAGCTAAACATTTATTGTATACAAATAATAAAGCGGATCTAACATTCGGACGTACAATATCATATTGTTTACGGAGTTTCTGGGTAAAAACTTGGACGAGCTAGCCCCCGGCAAAGCGGCTGGCGGGCCCTTTGATGTCTCCGACATGAAACGATGCCGGCGGTGATATAACTAATGAATTTATTTAGCGGACGTACCGAGTGGATGCCACCGCTAGCTTTAGGATTTGATCTCTTCGAGCGACTACATTCCGTCTAAACTTTACATGACTAGCGTACAATACGAGTGTAATGATAACAGTCTTGTTCACGAGACCATATAATTGCCAACAAAGATCACATAATTATACATATTCATTGCAAATTAGCGATTCACTCCGAGTTTTTTGAGGCTGTATTCACATGTCACGTTGATGGATGTGCCGATGCGGTCGCAAAGCGGCAGCGACGCATCCACTGAATCGACAACATTTGGGTTACGTGATTTGCATTCGTTCAATATAAAACATAAAACAATTTATATCTACTTCGACTTTTATTCGTATTTAACGTGCGTGAGTTTTTAAATAAGCTAATCGATCAAAAAGTAAACGCGGAAATTATTTCTCTATTTAACATAACTGACTAACATAATTCAAACGAAATTTGTAGAATTGTAGACGCACAAACACTTATCTTTATAAGTTTCAATGCACCCATTTATTTTGTAGCAGCATGTTGTGCCTTCTCAAACAAAAAATATACTCATTTCTACATTTCTAATCTTATAAAAAGGGCGACCACTAAAAATGTACCAGACCCTGATGACAACTCAATAAATATAGGTACATAGATCGTAAACTTCTTAGAAGGTAACGTTGATGTTAAACGTTTCTATACAATCGATTTCCCTTCATGAAATGAATAGATCAATCTCGCGATACTGAGGATCACGAAATAAAATTAACTTTACATGTATGAAAATGTTATTAGCCTTTACTTTATACCTGTTATAAGGATTTTTTCCGATTGGCCACAGTTGAAGGAACGGCAACAGAAAAGCAGACATCTTCTTTGGGGGTAATTTAACTTCTACATTTTGACACTTTGGGCGAAAACGCAGCGGGGCGCCGCTCTATCTATCTTCTCAGAACCACGGGTGAGGTACGCGTTATACAGACTGCAACGTCTGCAACATGGAACATTTCAATTATATTGTCCAGTAAATGATAATTTTATTATGAAGAGAATGCTTTTAAATAAACCGATATCGAAAAACAACCGTGACGTATTTTAATTTGAGAGGCGTAGCCTGTATTCTAACTAATCGTTATTTGCTTGTTAGTGACTAATTTGGTACAGAAGTACTTGTCAAATGTCACCTGCAGTGACATTGATAAATTTATTGCGACGCGACGAGCGACGTTTTGGCACAACGTGATGGAAGAACTTTATGACTAGGTATAACACAGATTCAAATGCGAAGAACAGCCAAATGAAAATTGAGTAAAAATTAATACATCCCTACTAATATTATAAATGGGAAAAAAAACTTTGTCTGTCTCTCTGTCTGTTACTCTTTCTCGCGTGGGCTCCACCGATCATAATGAAACTTTGCATATACCTGCGTTGTCAGGGGTACAGAGAAGGATATAGGGTACCTACTTTTTATCCCTAAATTCACGTGGGAACTCCGAAATTAACGCGTGTGAAACTGCGACGAACAGCTAGTTTAATTACAAGACTAAAAAAAGCCTTAAAGGTTGGTAGATATACAACGTTTTAATGAATTGACTGAAAACTAGAAAGTAGTTTGTTCAGAATCAACTTCCGAATCGATCTCACCATGTTTTAATATAGGTAATTTTTTTTAATTTTTACTAGCCCATGTCTTAATTATTTATAATACAATATTTGGCGCGCACGCCGCCCGTAGCAAAAAACAAACAATTTGGTCATTGAAACGTAGGCGCGGGCGTAGCACTTGAAATTTCGTAGATAGGTCACCTCCAAACTAATGTTGAATAACTTTTAGACTATAAATTTTTTCAACATAATTTATATTTTAATTATATTATTGTTTATTTTTTTAAATGAAGTGTATCAGGATTTTTGTCAATTCATTAACACGTTGTATAGATAACCTTCGGAGAAAAAAGTAAGATTGAATTTTATTGGAACCAAAAGTTGCCGTTTCCCTGAAGCTACAAGCTTCTATTCCTTTTCAGTGTTCTTTGTTTGCCTTAATAATCTACATTGCTAAGGATATTTAATTAGTTTAATTGTAGGTGTAATATATAATATCATTATTGTGTCATATGTATCTACCTATATTTTATTAATGTTAAATTGTTAAATTTCTTCAGAGAAATGTAGCAATAGCTACCTATCAACTTTAACTTAGGTACTGAAGAACCAAAAAATATCTTAACATCAATGACATTCTATGTATTAAAGGTAGCTTAACATGATGAGACTACAAGTTGCTCGTTTTTATTGCATCGCCGTTCACTTTGTCAATTTTTAAATTTTCGTATATACAAATGGAGAATCACTTGGATATTTACTGTAATGGCGCTAGTTTGGTGCTGTTGTGCTTCTAGTAATATATGTATAATGAACTCTTTACCTCTGTATGTGGCGAAGTGGCGGCGAGCGGCGGCGGACTCGGCTCTGATGACGTTCGTGTCGCCTGTCGGCGCACAGTTTTATAGTGCTCGTAAAGTTAAGGAAAACGAACACGTCGCGAGAGCTATAGATACGAAAAGTTAAGACGTCATCGCGAAACTTGCACCCTACTAAATTCTATTCTATTCTAATACTGCAAGAGGGCTGTGTGGGCTGCATGGTTATGGAGTGTATTTTTTTTTTACTCGAATAGTTAGGTAGATATCGCTCGGAAATTCAAAGTTTCTTATTGTTGGTAAAAGCTAATAACGTAGTTTTAATAATATAATCATTTAAATTCAATACTCAAAATATAATATAGAAAAAATGTGACTCAAACAAAATTTTCAATCCATATCTCAATCAAATATGGACACGGTACATTCTAAGTAATTTTATGGCAAATGTTATGTTATAAACTAGAACTATATAATAGTACCTATTATAGACTGAAATACAAGGTGTTGTAAAAAGGTGTAGTCATATTTGAAAACTGTGATCTGACAATCTTATATAACAATTTGACCGTGGTATATAGTTCAAAAACCTTACTTCAAAATACATATCATAACCAAAATAAAAAATACTTTTATCGACCTCTTCCGCAACAAAATAAACATGTCATGTCGAATAAACATGTCATGTCGAATAAACATGTCAGATAGGTCATGAACTAGTTACGGGTGACGGGTGTAGATGGGTTTTAGTTTAGTACTTTTATGTAACTCTACATTGAAAGAAAGAAAGAAGAAAGAAAATACATCTATTTCAGCACAACACACAAGAAAAAGAAACAAACATCAACAGTGCCTAATCTAAAGAAACATAGATAATATCTCTTGCATGCTCTGCCGAAAGGGTCACCAACTCAGCATTAGCTAGGTGCGGCGACACCTAGCTAATTGCGATTTTATAACATTTGACAAAATAATAAGTACGGTTTTTTTTAAGATACTTCGTATCGCCAAAATTTATAAGATTTACCGTACGGTTTCACCTATGTGAGTTGCGGAATTCCCGCAAGAACTCCAAAGTATAACAATTTACTTCTTATAACATCAGCTAATTAGCAGTGAAAGTTCCGTCAAAATCTGTCCAACCGTTTTGCAGGAGATTCACCGGCGTGAATTTCGGAATTCCCACAAGAACTCCAAACTTCTTTCATAAGAACCTTCTCCTTACAATAAAAAAAGCGTATTGCAAGTAGTTACTATTCGTTTCGATGCTGATAAGCCCTTGATAAGAATACACCTCTCCACCTGAGGAAAACATATTATTCTAAGTAAAAGAGAAAAGCAATTAATATGCATGTGTTCTTGTAACGACTGTACCTACATTTGTTAAGTGCTAATTACAATATGCAGCTGAATATTTCTTAATAATATCTTTAAGTAGTAAATTATTTATGGGGTTGGCGCGCGCAAGGCGAGGTAAAACCGACGCCACACCGAAGCATCAAGCAATGCTATCTACGGAGGAGTCGTAAAACGTGTTTAAGTACTACGTTATGAATGGGGAAAACAATAAAAGGTATGTGTTTTGCAGTATATGTATAGGTATTATTATGTGTCGCGGGGCTGGCGGTTGAAGACGGCGCCACACGGAGCCGGGCGCGGGCGTCGCGCGTAAATCAATCCATTTCGCGTATTATAATTGCGCCCGCGCACATTCTGTTGGCACCTCATTTCGAACCGTGATAACGACCGTGTCTTACATTGGATGCCTTTTTATTTTGTCCTAATTGTGTAGATACATTTAAATATTTGGTACTAAATGTTTTATTCATTATGCCTTTTAACACGCTGTAATTATTTAACAAACAATGTATGTGATAAAATATCAGAAGTCAATTCTAAACTACTTCTAATTGTTGTATTGAAATAAAATACATTATTCTTATGACATGGAGCTGAACTGATGATGTAGCTGGAAAATAGTTAAGCTACTCAAACTCATCGAATTGCGGCTCGTTCGGTTGGTCTTGACTTGGTCAAGGACTCTGGTTCCTGATGTTTCCTTGTCAGTTCGGTTCTTGAAGTATGTTTTTATTATTTTTTACTATTTACACTTATTAAAATAAACCACGTTAGGTACCCACGAGTACGAAACAGGGTTGTTACTTGTTATAACTGCAAACTTGGAGCTACTACGCACTGATTATATTCTCTTTGAAGCTACTATCGTCAATTATACCTAGACAAAAATAAGCGAGTATTGATACCTAACCACTGGTATTGACATATTTTTAATTTAAAATTACGGAAATCAAGGCTATTTAGTATATACAATTTAGTCAAAACATTAGTAAAAAGTTTGTATTTGCCGGGTTGTTAAACTAGTTGATATAGATTCAGGTATACGAATAGTTATATAGAGTAGTACCTAGTATATATTATAGTAGTAGTAGTCAGATATACGATAAGTATATAAAATTAAAAAAAAAACAATTGTGGACTTTCCCCAGCTGATTGTAGGATTTCACATTGAAGGTTAAAAAAATAGGGTACTTGCATGAAATTTTTATTTATTTATTTATTTATTTAAACTTTTTGCACATTATGGTACAAAAGGCGGACTTAATGCCATTGTGGCATTCTCTGCCAGTCAACCTTCAAGATCTGCAGAAAGTGTGTTTGGTGGTGCTTGTGAGTTCTTGATAAATAGATAATAGACACACAACTTTAAAACAACAAAATTTATTATAAGAAGTTGTGTCAATATTTCAAGAATAGAGCCTTAGAAAAGCGTTATCGTGAAAGATTTACTAAAAAATTTTCAATAGTTTCCAAAATATTCAACTCTTAATTTTGTGAAACGGAAGGTTGCAACGTAACACCAATCACAGCCACGCTTAACACATTACGTCACTTTTATTTTTTTAGGAAACATTTACCTCTTTCAGAGAAGGCAAAAGAAACTAAGTGCATACAGTCAACGCATATTTTCCATTTTATGAAGTTTTTTACTTTAAATTGCATCGGTAAGATGCATTTCGATTCTTTACTGGAACTTTTGGAAGTAACTCGACACCTAGTTCAACCTTAATTTCGCTTTTGGATATTGAAGTTAACTAGTGTTAACTTCAATATATATAAGTGAAGTTAAAAGTTGAACTAGTGACGTCATTCCGCGTTACGGCGGTAAAGTCAAAAGTAGGAACTTTGAAACGCTCTATTTAACTAATTTATGCATATATTTTTTTCTTTTTCTTGCTTTGTTTAAGTAGGCCATATATCTTTAAAATAGACTGGGAAAAAATTCATGCAAGTACCCTATTGAACTCCGTAACCGCTCCGTACCTAGTACTTATAGAGAACCTAATTAGCAATGATATTAAAATTACTTTTGTTACTGGCTAGCTGAACTTCCATAGCGTCTAAAATTGTTATTTTAACTTTTATATTAAATAGTATGATAAAATTGTTATTGCAGGCATATAGTTAATATAATGACTTAATATTTATTCATAAAAAAAGTGTTTAGAGGGGATAAAAGACTGCGGGCATAATCATTTTAGAATTCTCATCTTTGGAACCGCGAACGTATAATACGGCGTGGCTTCTACGAAACTTGGCATATGTCCCAGCCAACAGTCCCAGCTTATGTACGTCCCAGGTCAATAGGTTACACTTAGATACCCATTACTTGTTAGGAAACTTCTTATTTTAGTATAGCAAAGAGATTCCCGAGGCAGTCCCGAAAATCACGTACCTAGGTGCAACCGCAAGTATCAGCTAGTAAAATTCTAATAAAAGTAGGTATATTATGTATTAAGATTAAGTCAGTAGAGTCAGATTTGGCCATGAGCCAAAATGATGGCAACCAAATAATTTATAATTTATCTTATAATGGCCGGGCGTCGTGGGTGGTCCGCTCCGGGCTGCGATCGAACTGCCTAATTGGTTAAGTTGCCGACGGAGACACAATCTTATTATGAACAAAATCAAACAATTTGTGCTCTATTATATATGTAGTAATAATCCGGTAATCTTAAGCGCATTAGGAAGCTATGCTTAGAATGCTACTCTACTTCGATAGGCACTATTAATTAATTGAAGCTAAACGTTTAATAAATTCCTGCAACTGACTGAAAAGTTTTTTTTTAAATGTCGAGCCTGGGGCTGTGGAGTGAGATGTGATTTTAACTCTGCAGAAATCTCCAAAAAAAGATGTAGTAAGAACCGCGGTGACAAACCTTTGTAGTCTTTATTATTTTATTTTAAGATATCAATAAATTTACATAAATCTGATTTATTATAAGTGCAAGAGATTAAATAGGTATTTATGTAATGTATACCGGATAATGATTAAACTACATGGCTTTGCTTTCAAAGCTTAGGTACATAACAAATTGTCGGACCTTTAAACCGCATACATATATACATACATATATCGCATAATTATAGAACATCAACATTGATCATACCAACCGGAAAATAATAAAGATAAAATGGAATAAATACAGCCATCACTCACTGGAATGCGAAATTAAGATTCGTAAAGAAATTACGAAGTCACAAATATCCTGTGAATTTGTTTTCTTCGATTGAAATCTAAGAGGTGATGATAGTGAGGGATTACTTTCAATTCTGTAATTATTATTCATTTTTCAGGTTGAACGTTACATTTCATTTAAAAGTGGGCAACTCACTCAGTATAATATTACAAGCATTATATACTCTTTGATTACAAGCGGGTAAAACAATAACATTTGGACTATACAGATGAAACTTACTTACATATCTACATCTAAATAAATCTCTATCTATATAATCGGCCCTCTTCTTCTTTAATTATGGCTTTTATTACAATTTATCGCATTTTTCCAATGAAAATGTTTTACCAATTATGATAACTTCTTCTTCTATGGTAGTTCTATAATTATAGCGAAACGCCAGTGAAAATGTCTTCTTCTTCTACTTCTTTAATAATGGCGTCTATAATTATAATTTGCCAATGACAATTTTTCTTAATAATAACAATCTCTTCATCTACTTCTAAATAAATATCATAAATTTCATTTGACATTTGAAGCGGTCGGTGGCGTGGTAGAGTTTGATTTGATCCTAGATTGTTATTATTAAGAAACATTGTCATTGGCAAATTATAATTATAGACGCCATTATTAAAGAAGAAGAAGAAGAAGATCCTAGAGTCTAGACTGATCCCACACACAGATGTCAGGGTTGGCAAGTCGGTAGCTCCATCATCGCCGTGGGTGGTCTTACATCTATCTATATGCGTCGCTGCCTTACTCCATGACCACGCATCTTAATACCCTTATAATTCAATACATCTGCCACTTGGCCCCAATAGGGTCACCTTAAACATATTTAATGCCATATAGCCAATGCCAACACTAACACAACTATATTTTAATAAAGTCCGGTTGGTTATATTTCAATTTTACAAAATTTAATTACAAAACAAATATATTTTAAACTACTAAAAATGTTCATACTACTGCCACTAACGAAATTCGATCGACCGAAACATTAATCTATGGTATTTTTTGTACGTCAAATTAAAGTATAATGACAGCACCGTTAGTCTAGTCGTTAGCGATCCTAACTACCACCAGGTGACACGGGCTTCGATCCCCACATCAGGGTGGGGTATGTGAGGAAGATTTGTGGTTACCCTGAGTCTGGGAGTTTAATATATATAATAAGATCTACAGCAAAAAAGTGTATAAGGATTATTCCAGCTATCTGTTACCCTATGCTTGATTTGGAAACAGGCGGTGTCTGATAACGCCCAATCGTCAAAAAATCTCTATCAAATTAAAATAAAATTACTTTGGCAGTGAAAAAGTATGGTTCCCCTTGCAGTTTTTAACCGTAATCCATAATGCAAGCCCGCAACTGATATCCTCCATTAAAGATACACCAACAATTTTTTGTTATGGACTTAATGACTTAATTAGTATACTTAAAGTGCGCTGATGATGCTCTTACTGGGTTCTCGCATCTGCCCTTCGATATTTTAAATTAATATATTCCATGCTCCCCATGTTACAAGAATTTTATTATTTAATTCTTCATAAATTATAAATTTTTATTCATCACAGGCACGGTGCTTACTTGAACTACTAATTTACTAACCATGAACAATATTTTGTCTGATAAAATTAATTTAGTAAGATTAATTAGACTGCTACCTACTGAATATTTACCATATACAAACGACAGCGGAGTAGTAATTTCATATTTTTTTGTATTAATTATTATAGACACAAAAACTATACCTACCTACTATAATTTTAGATTTAATAAATGAAATTGTGCTCACTAATTTGCACTAACTAAATAGAGCTCGGCTTTCTTAATTCTCACTTTATTAGTAGATACATTTTAGTAATTAATAAAATGATAACCAAACGTACAACTATACATAGATTTGCAACTTGCAATTGATAGAAAATATCAATTCTATGTACTTACTACAGACAAAATCTCAGCAATTGCTAACAAGTGTTCGTAAAATATATACAAATATAGCCATATAGAGCAATAAATTTGTTTATTGTCCAATAAAATAATGTAGCGAGCCGCGTTGGGTGGTCCGCGACGGTTCAAGGCACAAAAAGACGGAAAGATTATTAGTTATGTACAAGTCTCTGCCATAGTAACACGACGCGCGAGGATGTGACAACCGAGGCTGTACCGACTGATGAATATTGCTACAACACCATAGACAAGCATCGTCTCTATACAACTGACAGCCCTAAATGATAATAATTAGCATATCAATCGGTGACCCACATTCGGTGCTCGCTTATTTGCTCAGAGAAAGCTAAAGCTTTGTTTAGGAACGAGTTGCGCGTATTTTGGCTTTAAATGGACATAGATAAGCAATAGTGTGTTAACCCACACTGGAGAAATTTTGAGTAAATCGTTTTTTAAAATCATAGCGCCATTTTGTGTCAACATTTTTTATGTTCGTCATTTTGATACATATTTAAAAAATGTAATAAGGTAAACACATAATTAAAAAACGTTTTCTAACTCTCAATAAATCGTTCTGTATCAATAACTTAATTTTGTGGGTTAACATGTTATTGCTTATCTGCGTCCAAATATTGTACACTTATGAGTATCTATGTACCGACCTTAATATTGTTATTAAAATACTATGCTCCTTGCTCTGCTATAACCATCCAAGAAAGGTGATTTATGTTGTTTTTAAAAAAGGCTAAGTAATTATAATTTCAATACCTACTGAGGAATGTGATAATTTGAGAAACAAAAAAAAACATTTAGTTTTTTAGAACTTATAATGTGAATTTTGCACCTGTAGATACACTTTTACTTTTTTAGTACTACTTTCGGTTGACTGGTAGAGAATGCCATGGGATTTAGTTCCGTCTTTTTTATTTATGGTATTCTTTAAAAACAAACAGCTTTATACAGGGTGTAATTTCCAACGAGGGACTAATTCAAACCCTCGATAATTCATCCTTACATCTTACTAAAAAAACACCTAAGTATACCGATATGTAGTATGAAAAAAGGTAGAGCCGATAAAGTTAATGTGCTATATAAAAGTTCATGTAGGTATTTATTACTTTGTTCCACACTGAGCAACGGTGAGAGAACTATTAAGTAGGCAGGTACCTACATACGACTTAAATGCTAAGTATTATAAAAATCAAGTCATTGTCTTATAACGACGTACGTGACTCCGCATCACATTCGTTTTGTTCCATTCAAAAACATTTATTTTTACGTATAAGTGTTTTATTATTGTTGTTAGATAATAATTAAAAGTATAACTGAAAATAATATGTATGACTAGCTGTACCCCTCGGTTTCACCCGTGTGAATTTCAGAACTCTGGAGAACTCAACATAGCCATGAACCATAGTCTCAACCATGGACCTCAACAAAAAACTAAGTAGATATGACGAAACGCTAAATTAAAGTCGACTTCAGAACCTATCTATCAGGTCCAGATTTTTTGAATATATTTTTTGTCATTAAACCAACTTCATATTAATGTAATGACTGTTGCTGCCTGCTTGCATCATAATATGTATTTTGGGATTCCCTTGGGAATCATTTGTTATGCTGGGATAGTCAATACATAAGTTAACTAGATGTATTACCAATGCCAAGTTTGGCTTAAATCCGTTTAGTAAATTATAATTTTACTAAATTACAAACTAATTACAAACCGATAAACAGACAATGTTTCCAAAATTATTTTTTTTAATGTAAAGACTCGCAAAACCAAAGTAGAAACCTACTAATTGGCTACTTGTCAAAAAATTTTTTTTTAGTCCGTCGGGTAGATTGGTAAAAAATATTGGACACGTATTTTTTCTTTTTTTACGTACTCAAAAAATAACAGAGATACATTGAGTTGAAATTTCGCGTGACGTCACAATTCTGTGCGGTTTGTATGGCGCTTATAATGAATATTGACGTCACGAGCCCCCCACCCTAAACTTTAATGCGCTTTATCTATGTTCATTTTCATTAAATTGAAAAAGCAAAAAATACGTGTCTATTATTTTTTTATTTTCTAACTGACGGACTAATTAGAATTTTGATATTCATACCTTGGAGAATACCCAATTATAAATTTGAAAGTGTGGATGTATGGATTTTTGGATATTTGTTACTCAATCACGCAAAAACGGCTGAACGGATTTGGATGAAATGTACGTTGTCAAGGGTACAGAGAAGGACATAGAGTACTTTTATCTCGGAATCCCCGCAGGAACTCCGAAATTACCGTGGATGAAACCGCGGCGCGAAGCTAGTAGAAAATAAATAATGTTTGGAGATTAATAAATATAGAGGTTGGAAAGATTGGTAAGGTTTGCGGAACTTCTTTCATAAAAACCAACCGGTTTTTGCGAAATAAGTACTGTTGAAAAAAAAAAGAACTGTTATTTAACCCTATATCATCATTCATCAGCTGCATGCCTTCACGTTAAAACAACGTGATTGAGATCGTCTACTGTAATTTGAGATTTAATTTCATTTTATAGTAGAATTCTTAAACGTTATAAAATGGCAATGCCTGTCACATTTTCATTCTTTTAGCACGTGACACGTTGTGGCCATGAGCGTAGTGATTACCTTCTCTCGAGTCATGAGTTGACGAGTGAAACAGATTACCTTCTCTCTGGAGTGAAAGCCGTATCGAAAACACGCGTGTCACGTTTTTCAGTCACTTTTCAGCATCTATTTTGGACCCTGAGCAGGAAACTGACTTTCAAAAGAGCCATGTTTTAACTTGGGGAACATTGTCATTGGCAAATTATAATTATAGACGCCATTATTAAAGAAGAAGAAGAAGCGTTTCCTATTCGGTTTGTGTCATTTTATTTTTCTGAGGGACCTAGATAGATGCCCATTTCAAACGTGATTTCGTTTCAAAAATACCATAATTTATTATTATTGTCTGTATTCAGGCAAGAAGTAAATACATAATCCACGTAAGTATTAGTACGTTATATTTTGAAATGCTCGTAGTTAATAATGATGAATGCCGACGGCATCATAATTAACATGGTCCACCTGAAGTTAAAAAAGAAATTTCCATCTATTACAAAAACCCAAAAATATAGTAGTTTACTAATAATAATTAGCAAAATACACACAAACGCCGATGCAGCCTGAAAAACACAAAAGGTAAACTGTGCAGGAACAAAACGAGTCCGGAAACTCGTTCTTAACTAATGGCACTGTTGAAATTCCCCGCTAATGTCTCTATAGTGCATACTGCGTAGGGCTGAATGGCTGGCGTGGATTGATGGCCAGCGATTGGGCACGCCCCGGACGCCTCGCTTCGCGGTAGCGAGCGGCTACATTAAAGGACATCGCTTTTTTAATATCCTCATAGAGTAGGAGGCCCCAAACGGTTAACCGAAGCACGAAAAATGTTTAATGGAACTAACAAAACAAATAGGAATGTTGACGACTTTTGAAAATCGAAATTCTAATTAGTCCGTCAGTTAGAAAATTAAAAATAATTAGACACGTATTTTTTTTCAAATAAATGATAATACACAGAGATAAAGCGCATTAAAGTTTAGGGTGGGGGCTCGTGACGTTATTAACCGCTACAAGCTGCCATACAAACTGCACTGGTTAGTGACGTCACGCGAAATTTCAACTCAATGTATCACCGTTATTTTTTGATTAAGTAAAAAAAATAAAAAATACGTGTCTAATATTTTTTATTAATCTACAAGACGGACTAAATAAAATTTAGTCAACATGCCCATTGTTATAATAAACAAATGCTGGCGATTCAGTGGATTTAGCGGACATAGTATTTGTTACTGGTCAACCACTACCAGTACTTGTTACTGGTCAACCAGTAACAAAATACTATGTCCACTTTTTATAGCGCCTTATTAACTTATGCAGAGTGATACGCAGACAGTGAAGATGAGCGTTGATGCGCATTTGAAAGGGGCTGCTTTAAACACCTGGGCCGCAAGCCGCGGGCACTATACTCCAAGTTCTTCGCCGTGAAGTGAATTTTTTTAAGTTGTCTCTAGATGATTTCTAGAATTTTGTTTTGAAACAAAAACCAACACAAAAATATTGTCAACACTGTACATTAAAGTTTTGTTTGTTGGTAACATTTATATCAAGTTGATTGATTTAAATGATCTGTCATGTCTGCTATTAAATATACTATGCCACGACTACAAACTATCTTTAACAGACAAATTAGAATATCAGGGAACACAGCGATTACGTGGCGACAGGCCGTATTATCCCCGACTACGTCTACCTGCCTCGATTGGTTTGGTTAAAAAAATTACATTATTGAGAAACCTACAAGTTAATATGTTTCAACGATATTTACATCAGTGGTCATTACTTATACGACGACGAGTATTAACCTAAGTACTATGTAGTAGAGTAGTTCCTATCCATGCTTCAATCAATTTCCGTCTACTGCAGTCGTTTTAAATATGATGAGTGTGGTGTAATTTATTTTGAAATCGTTATATTTACTATGTGTACGTAATTGGGTATTCTCCAGGGTATGAAAATCAAAATTCTAATTAGTCCGTCAGTTACAAAATAAAATAATAGTAGACACGTATTTTTTGCTTTTTCAAATTAATGAAAATAGATAAAGCGCGTTAAAGTTTAGGGTGGGGGACTCGTGACGTCAATATTCATTATAAGCCCCATACAAACTGCACGGGGTTGTGACGTCACGCAAAATTTCAACTGAATTTATCGCCGTTATTTTTTGATTACATAAAAAATGAAAAAATACGTGTCCAATAATTTTTACTAATCTATAAGACGGACTAAAAAAAAAATTTGTCAAGTAGCCCATTAGTTAGGTACTCATTAATTGTGTATATTATAATAAATCCCATTGAATTGAGTGAAATCTATCATCTCTATGCATGCTCCATTGATCAATTCAAGTGAAGTATCGGGACAAGATTCGGCAAACTCAGCCATGAAAGAGAAAAGCCAAAAAGGGTTTCGTATTTCGATGACCGCCGAAGCAGGTTTTTCCACAAAAAGCTTTAGGTATCCATTCTAAATATAGAAAACATATTAAGAAAGTGCTGTCTTTCGATCAGAAAGGTATTCTTGTATGTTAGGATTTTTTTTATTAAATAATATCTTCGCTACGGAAATGGTCAAAATTACAAACGATTATCATTTCGAAGAAGAGCTTAGTGATGGAATTTTGATTATTCGCTGAAATGTTTACGAGTATAGTCATGTCATTAGTTATATGACGCCGACTTCCCAGTAACTCGTAAGAGGAACAACGGATCAAATGAACACGATAAAAATGCAGTGTTTATAATTTTAACCTATTCTACTTTAGAAGCTCTAAGTGAGCTATTAATTCTAAGAGCTTATAATTCGTAGCGGCTCTACGCTTAAATTCGTAGGCAGGTCTACGAATTACAAAAAAAAAAATTAACGACAACATTATGTTCCTTAATTCTTCGGTTTGGTTTGGTTTAGTAAATATATTAACAATTATAATATTAATCATTATTTTATAACATAGTTTTGATTATCTTCAATCCAATTGATAAATAAGAAACAGCAACAGCGGTTTCGCGAACGCTCGCAAATTTCGACAGAGAGCATCGCACGCGCGCGATACGTCAGGTGTGCACAACCCATCTAAATATGTTTTTTTTTTATTATTTCTGCTTAATACCAAGTATGAATAAATTTATTCCAGTCACGATATCTCTATCTATGTAATACATATACAAAAGATTCCTGACTGACTCATCAATACTTAGCCGAAACTATTGAAAAGGGGTGAAAGTGAAAAAAATACTGTTAGTTTCTAAATTGTTGTTGTGGAAATCGGTATGTGGGCTCTTTTTTTTTTCAAATAAAGAAACACTAATGCAGAGTTCTTGATAATGAAAATTTTAAGACTGAAAAATGTGGCATGTGGGTAAAACCACGCCTTTTAAAATTAAATGACCATGGTGTAGGTAAAATCTCTACACATGCGCCGATTGCAAGGTATAATTATATCTGTTTAATTGCATATTTATGATCATTACCATTTAAGAATGTCAGCTTAGGAAATAACTTACGTGAGTATGACCCTTAGTTTGACTCTTCACATTCTTGACCTTTAACCTACATACATATTACAGAGTTATTAAACTACTTAGCACGTTTGCTTGTAGTAATTTGAATATTATTAAAAGAAAGCAATTCCAAATAAAAAAGTCTTGACAAATAACTTTTGATTAAGATCGATTATGTATGTCAATCAGGCATATCGACGTCGATCTGGATATAGTAGCCGGTTCAGCACGATGACGAGTGTGATAGCGGTGGTGATGGCTGGGGGCCGCGAGCTCGGTCCGCGGGTGCGGCGCCCCTGCCACGTGGGTGGGCGCCGTGTGTGGCCGCGCGCTGGGTGGGCCGCGGCTCGCACCGCCGCTCGCATGCACGCACACAGCCACCGCAACCACCAACACACGCTCGCTACGCGCAAATAAACACAATAATCAACCAGCGATACTTCGTCACCGGATAGAGCAATCCGAGAGATTACCTACTGCAGGAATAGCGCGGAGTGACACGCGCCCGCAGTCGCCGAGCTTCGGTCGCGACTCGCGAGTCGCGACGCTACGAGCACGTATTAGGTACCAAAACAAAACAGTGAAATGTCACATATTTGTATTTAGATTTCTTTAAGTCCTGAAGCTCTTTCAAGTTCGGTCAGAGGTTAACTAACATTCTCTCTAAGTAAAAGTCGAATCGTCGTCTAGAAAATAATCAACGCGATACGAAATCGCCTAACATATTATTATTTTTATATTTGACGCTTGAAAGGTTTTGTTTTGTTAATTAAATTCATTATGAGACCTCGGAACACCTCGTCTGCATCAGTAGATAGATATAAGTACCATAGACAGCTACAGCCTAGTGCTTACAAGTTACAACTGATCTTTGCTTATTATTAGACTTAAAATGACATAAGTATGACACAATAATTATACACTTAAACCTGTATAAATTACCTTGTATAGACTTGTCTCTGGCACTAATGAATACCTACTACTCGTAATACTTTACGACTTGTTTCACATAATTGCGTACTTTGACATTTATTTTACTCATGTCGAATTATGACTTTTAAACTTTAATAGCACGCATACAAAAGTTGTTTTGTTGTGGGTTTTGATTGCGTGTAGCCTGTAGGAAAACCTCATGAAAGTAAATCGAGACTATGATAATGTGTTTGATATCATACGTTACATTCTATATACATCGAATCTGCTGCACAGATTCGACATGATACCTAACAAAGTGTAGGCACTTAGATACAAATGTTAACTTCAACACTTCAATTGCATGATCGCATTAGCAAACTTTCCAGTTTTTTCAATTACCACTCTTATCCCATAATACGTTACCAATTGCAGAATGGGCTCTATTTTCGGCTGGCTAGTATTAACTTGGCTCTACTAGGTATTTTCCACTACGCACCGTTAGTGTAGAGGTTAGCGAAACGGAGAGCTACGCGTGTCGCCTGTTCGATATAAGGTAAACATTTATGTCATGAACATTCCAAAACAAATTTAGGTCACAAAATCATTACATAAAATCCCTGACTCTGGAATCTATATTTAAGTAAAATACTATAATATGACGTATTTGGCATATTCTGTAATATATCAGCTCTCCTCCGTGCTTTCTTCCGCATTAATTTCGTAGTTTCTGCGGGGATTACAGAATAAACTATACGTAGATAAAGTATCCTACTAATATTATAAATGTGAAAGTGTGGATGTTTGGATGTTTGTTACTCAATCACGCAAAAACGGCTGAACGGATTTAAATGGAATTTGGCATGCACGTTGTCAGGGGTACAAAGAAGGGCATAGGGTACTTTTGATCCCGGAATTCCCGCGGAAATTACCGCGGGTGAAACCGCAGGGCACAGCTAGTACGTCTATAAATCTTCCTCTTGAATCACTCTATCTATTGATGAAAACAGCTAGTTTTTGAGTTTATCACACACAGACAGATCGGCAGACAGACGCGGCGGAGGGTTTTGTTTTATAATATTATGTAGTGATAAAAGCGAAAGGTCACTCACTAACTGAACACGCAATCTCGAAATCTACTTGAAAGTTGAATTGTGGAGCTGAAATACGGCAGTTTATAGTTAGGAGATATCAGCTAAGATTTCACGGAGTTCACGTAGTATCTTCTAAATTAACACGCGGGTGCAGGTGAAACCACGGGGCACAGCTAGTAAATATAAAAAGTACCCTATGTCCTTCTCTGTAGTGTACCGTTCGTTCAGCCATTTTTGCGTGATTGAGTAACAAACATCCAAACATCCACACTTTCACATTTATAATATAAGTAGGATAATCTTTTTGTTCATCGCAGGGTATTTTGTAAATAACAAAACTTTTATGCAAGTATTGTTTGTAATGTTCATTTTTATAGCCTCTCGCTCCGCACTCGATGCAGCCTCCCTGAGCGATGCGAAAAACAAAGAAGCCCGCACCACGTTACTGACGTTAAAACGTCGTGCCTTTGCCGTTATTAGTCCTTTCGTCAAGCTTCTGATAAGTATGCATTATAAAACACTTTCAAAACAACTTTACATACACTAAACTACGAGCATTTTACATACGTAAAAAAGTCATATAAGACTTAGACTTAAGGTCAGTAGGTGTCTGTTTACGTTTACAGTTTACAAAGAGTATTTTTTTTCTTTTCGCTTAATTAGAATATGGCAATGATGGTATCGTAAAACACCACAAAACGAGTGGCTTTTTTTTCAGGCTTCCATTATAATTATAGAGGCAGTTCTAACTGTCAACAGAGACTGAGCCACAAATCGCAATACTTAGGTGTAATCAGTGGCGCTTATCAGTTTGCAATGCGGCCACTTGTGGCGTTTTGTGAAGTGAAGCGCGGAAGTAGTGAACGACTTCCGCACTTCTTTGTAGGTATAATATATTATGTAGTTAGCTATAGGTACTTCTACTTGGCCACAGAAGCAAAAATTACGAAAATTTTTAAAAGATATTTTAAGAGGTAGCTTCCTTTTTTATAATTTGGTTTAATAGTGATAACCCGCTATAGACAAATTTTCAAACCTAGTAAGTATACATTGCCAGCAACAATATTATGATTCCGAATATAGGTATGGTTGTGACCAATAAACTTATAGAATTGGGCCTAATAAATTCCGAAAAACCACATCTTTCTTTGTATTATAGCAGAAATACTACAACATTAATACATACTTAATATATATTCCATGCTAATTATACACTCAAATTAGTTTCTAATTAGTGATGGCCGTGTATTAAGATGCCAGACGAACTACACCACAGTAATAATAGACCACCTGCACGCGACCATTAATAATTCAGAACTCAAAAAACAGACACTCATAAAAACAATTAATTTTGACCGCTTTACCATAAAAGAGAGTAACTTGACCAATCTTAGAGCAATTAAGGATTCTAATAGCAGGAAAGGACAGTAACGTGATGTGAAGGTATGTGAGCGGGCGATGGGCGGTTGCTCGCTGCTATAGACGAAGTATGCTTAGGAAAGTTATACAAATCGATTTACAACCGACGGCGACGATAATTATAACTACATATATAATAAATACAGACAAAATTACAATAATTTCTTCTATTTTTAACTCGGTCAAAACTGTTCTATTTAACCGATAAAAAAAATTCAGAACATTAGTATATTAGATATTTGTATTACCATCGCATTTTTTTTGGAAATGTTATTTGTTACATGGATACCTACTTTGATACCCTTTTGACTTGGCACTCGGTTTCCGACTATACCTATATCTTTGTAGGTACCTATTATTTATTTACGACTAAAAGAAAATTCTATATGGAACTTCAGACCAAATAAAAACTAAAGACGGAACGCGTAGAACAAACAAGTGAAGCCCGGAAAAAGACGCCATCGCCGTGCACGTACACAGAAACACGCACACACTTACAAGAAAAAGACAACATAAATCCTAAGTAGGTAAACTTTGCAAATCCATACACTTTCCTAATCACCACATGCATACGTAACCGGCTTCACTACGTTGTTCGAGACGTTCCGTCTTTAGTTTTTATTTGGTCTGAGTATGGAACACAGTACAATACCTACCTATTTTGTACTGCAGGTCAGATATGTTGCTTGATTTAGTCGTACATGAGTGTAATGCTTAATTTATTGTATAAAGATCACCGGAAGCACAGTAGGAACCGGAGGGAACTGTCTGCACCATATAAATAACTAGCGATTCTCCGTGGTTTCACCCGCGGTAATTTTGGAATTCCCGCGGGAATTCCGGATTACAATACAGCCTATAAGGCTGTCAAACTCCGGGATAATGTAACATTCTAATAGAGAAAGAATTTTTTAATTGGTCCAGTAGTTTTTGAGTTAAATCGTGACAAATAAACAAACAAAAATACAAATCTTTCCTCTTTATAATATTAGTATAGATTAGGTATTGTATTGTAGATATTAGGGACAGCTTATTCATAAATTGACGGTCCAATGCGTTTTAAATTTCGAACGACACGTTACTGACATAACGTTCACAAAGAGCGTGCACTGCATCATGGAGTTACGTCTGCCGCCGCGCGCAGGATACGTGTGGAAAACAGCCGGCTTATTCTCGACGCAATTAAGGGTTACACTCTTGACGCAATCAAATCGAACTCGAATTTAAATGAGATCGAAACTCAATCAAATTTTGCTACTTTTGAAGCTGTGAGATCGCGTCTCTATTGTATTTATCTGTCAAACTCGATTTCATGAAATTGTTAACAAAAATAATCCATTTTTATTGACTTATCAGACGTCATTTTAGACACTAACATTATTCCAAATACGATTTCAATTAAAAGTCAAATCAAAATTGGAATTAGATTCAAATCATTTTCAAGAGTTAGCCCCCAGATAAAACTTTACTCATGTCATTTCGGGTTTAATATGTTTAAAAAATTAATGTCATGATTTTTAATTACGTAATCTTTGTTACATATGGCGAGATTCGTGAAGTTTTTTAATAAATCGAAAAAAAAAAAACAGTCTTACTCCTCAATGTTTTCTGATTTTTTATAAGATCAAGCAATTTAAACGTAACGTGTTTCTAGCCGTCGAAATTACGAGTGAATTTGCCATGCCCTTTCTTATATTTTCGTATGATGTTTGTATGTACCATTGTATAGCGGTTCTTAGAATTCACCTTTCTTCTGTGCTATCTATAGTGCTTACAAAACCCGAGTTAAATGGCTGTGATATACGGACAGACTGATAAACATAAGCAATTTATTAATGAGTTTCGTATTTTGCCAAAATAACGATAATTTGTCGTTTGTTTTGTGGTAGATATAATATGAAATAACAGAATTTATCGGTATTTGATTGCCACCATGACCAACATAGAATCCCTAGGTAGATACCTAATATGCAATACAATAGAAGAAACAGCACGTGCACAGCACCGAAAACACGAGTTTTAAAAAGAATAGTATTTACAAAAATAAGAACATGATTATAATTCAAATAAAAAAAACTGTAATTGGTTTTTCAAATCGGGAGGTACGTAGTTAAAGAGCCATAAACAAATAAACTATGACAATGTAATTAGCTGTAGGTATACATTTTCCATAACTGCATAACCTATGGATTTATCTTCTATATTCTAAAACGTCTTTGGCTAGCACTACAGTAGGTATTTAAGGAAGGCCACAGTGAGGTGTTACGAAATCTGAGTATTAGATACTTAATCCTATTATTATAGTCGCTTGTCAGATTCTCGCCAGATGACAACTTCATTCTTTTTACAAAAAGTTTTTTTTTTTTTTTTTAATAAATGCTACTTACTATTTTCTTTGAAATTTTATTGTTAACGCTGCACAATGGTAACCGAACGTCGCTAGTAAGATATTATTACGTTTAGGGCCGACAGACAAAACTGGCACAATAGAAAGGTAGTTGCTAAAGAAGCATAATTTCTGTTCACGTCTTGGGTGGTCTGGCTGTCAGTCCTTCACCGCGTCGTAATCAATTTGTGCGCCCTTCGTGTGCGTCGGCGCGGGCGCACCCCTGACATGTCGGATAGATGCGTGTTTCGTCACGCATCCTATCGTACATTAATTGATCTTAAGTTTTCTAAAACTGTATCCTGCCTGTACTGTCTGAAAACCATTTTTATTCCCTTCCAAATTCCAACTGAAACTTTTAGAAACCCACAAACATCTAAGACATTAATTTCAATGAATACGACTGGTTATTATAAATATAATTTGTTTTATAACATAAAAAAACGAATGTTAAAAAATCTCTGATCCTATAATTTACTACACAACAGTATACTTAATACCCGTACTTCCTAACAGATATAACTATGTAATTGTATCTATCGTAAAATTTTACAGCAAATGGACCCGTGGACCACCCACATCGCTCGGGCATTCCGGGGCTAGATATAATTTATGCTTCACTTTTGCAAACAATGCCATTCTTAGTGTAGGATGACTTAATTAGGAGAATATAATAAGCAACACCAGAGACGTCTATACACAATAGGCCGTAGAAAATTCTAAGTAATAAGTATAGGTACCACCATAGGAGGTATCACAGAGAAAAATTTGAATCCTAGTGCATATTTAATTATAAATACGAAAGATCATCATTCGTTTGCGAGAAAGCATAAAAAACATCAGTTTTTTTTAAGCTTTCTCGCCTTAACTCAGGTAATCGACTATTTATTTATCATCCCGAAACAAAAAAATTGTTCCCAAGAGAGAGATAGAAAATTGATTGATAAAATTTAAATTGACGCGAGCGAAGTCGCGGGCACTAGCTCAAGTTGGAGCAAACAAGTAAAAAATTAATGTGTTCATGAATACACTTTTTTTCCCCCGAGTTAAACAGTGACTCTACCAAAATCGAAAGTAAACATTTTATAATCAATCATCACCGCGTAATTGTGTCATTGCTTACATTTTTTTTTTCGACGAATGACGACGCGGATATCGTTCTTTCCCAGATGGATTTAGATTCCTTTTTTCATTCATCAATCGGCGGCTGAACAAACTTTGCCTCGAGCGCGACATCGATATTATACACTCTTCAATCTTTGTAGGTTTTGCTTTGTGAGAATGTTTCCAACATCCGAAGATAAAAACTTTATGTGGAACGAGAATCGCTCAGTTATATCTACTCATATTTTAGAATATAGCATGCCTACTGTTTAAAATTTACTAGGTACTTCATTATTGAGTTTTGTAAAAATGCGGATTTTCGTTTTAAAGTTACTCCTTTTTTTGACACTCTTGTGCAAGAATTGACGGATTTAGACAGACAGTGGAAACCGATCGTTCGAAAACATTAATCGGTAATGGCGATGACCGTGCTTCCGGAGTGAAGTAGGCACCACAGTACCAGGCGCTGCCAGAGACGGTGTGGTGACTGGTCACACCGCCATTTTTTACGTTAATCCGATGCGCACCACGACTCCATCTGTCGCCCCGTGAGAAATATACTAGAACAAACTGTGGGAGACATAAAATAAACACAGCGTATTAAATGTAGCATTTGTTGTCTTATCCCAAAAAAATAAAAAGCACTTTTACGATTTATAAAACAAGGAGACAGTCAAAGAAAAATATTCTATGCAATGATTACTTCTTTGATTATATAGTCCTTAATCAAAGAATCACTTTTACTATGAAGAGAAACCACCGAATTGAAATTTTCATTAAATTTTATACAAATCCATATTATAAGCTTTGATTATATATCATAAGTACGGACCAGCCTAGAGGTTTTATAAATAAAAAGTGATTATTGAGGTAAAAATCTGTTTACAACTGACGAAGATATTGAGTAACGTCATATTTATGATTTATGTACCTACACAAAAAAAACAGAATAAATAAGAAATAGAGGAGGAGGTGATTCTGTTTTAAAGTCGGTTAAAAATATTGTGAATAATACACACAAGTATCTATAACATATCTAGTTATTTTTTTAAATCACAGATATGCACTTAACATAATATGTTTGTAGCTTATTATTTTTTTTACTTGCAGCTGTCATCGATAACGAGAAAGTTTCTGTAAGTCAACCTGAAAAAAGGTTTGAACAACGCAGTTAGGTAAGTAAGAGTCAGACAGGCATTGTGTTTGCTTGGACGTTTAGCGAGTGCCCGCTATTTGGAGTGGCACCGAGCAAACAATCATGATCTGCTGTCACACGAACCTTATAGTAGGTACCTACCTACTATGGCGAGTATTTCGCACCATTTTTTTTTAATATGTAGAGGTATTTCAAAAATACAATCGGCACTAAAAACCAACGGTACAATTGGATGTGTAATTCCTAAATCTGTATTCAGTTTTATGAATTTTTAGAGTGAAGGTATTGAGGACATCATAAATTATTTCCTCTGCTTAGTTATTAATAGGAATTTTGCTAAACATTCACTCTACGTTAAAAATGAAGCAACATATAATGTGATAATCGACATAATATAGTTTAGTGTTCAACCTAATGTTCACACTTCACACGTCTATTGATTACATAATATTAATAGGTAACGAATTATTTGCGATGCACTAGTTTGGAATTCGAAATATTTATTGCATAACAGCGAAATTCTGAACACAATAACATCCAAATTCTTTCAAATTTATCTACTATATTTCCAGTAGGGGTGTTCGTACGTATCCGTGAATAAATATAAGCTGTGTATTTAGGACTATGCACAGTAGCTGTTTGTGCTACCTGTCCTACGCTGTACCTGCTGAGAGCAGCCAAAAGACTGCGCCCGCGACGCGCCGCATCCTCGTCTCTCTCGGTCTCTTTTTCTTATCATTATACAAAAAATACTACGAAATCTCAAGAGCCAATGACACATTCTCAAAGTAAAATAAACAAAATTTATATGAAGTTGGTGGAAAATAGTTAAAGACAAGAAAAGAGTTAGATATGATTCAGAATTTCTTCCTTTAAAATAAATTAAATAATTTAAAATCTTCACAGTTCAAATTTACTTGACCACAAGTTTATAGACCATAAATCTTGTCCGTAGACTTTTGAAGCGAAAAAAGTAACACATGTCCGAACAATGTTTTAGAGGGACTAATTTCCTTTATGTATTTGATAATATGTTTTTTTATATTGTTTTTAAGAGGGGAACAAGAGTCAGGTACCACCCACGAAGCGCCGTTGACATGACCCGATACAATATATGGGAATATCTATAGGTACCTACTTAATATAATATAGAGGTAAAGTTTGTGAGTTTGTGAATTGTGAGTTTCCGAGTTTGTGAGTTTGTGACGTTGTAGGGGGTAATCTCTGGATCTACTGAACTGATTTTAGGAAGCTATGGTAGTCTTGAGTGACATAGGGTACTTTTTATGACGAAATTCCTACGGGAACTCCGAAATTACCGCGGGGGACAGCAACGAAGTTTTATACTTTCCGACGCTAATCTCATATAGCGTACTAAACGTGAGACTACAAAACTATGTAATTACTTACACTGAAATACACAATGTAACAATAAATTCTATGCTTATAATACCGAAGTTAGGATGTGCTATAGCCAAGCCGTCAATGATAATTATGTATAGTCCCAATCAAAGTTACGTATATCTCTAACTTCCATGTTTACACCGGAACTTAAATCTTAAGTGCTTAGGTATAGGTTTTATAATAGTAGGAAAGGGTTCTACAGTTAATATATTAGCCTATTTATCTTACACTTAGTTGTGATAATTTCAATCTCTTATTTATTGCGTCAAGTATGTTGCTAAAAGCAAGTACCAAAATACATACTTATTAATTATTATCTTCAACATTCATGTTTTGGATTTAAGTACTTGCATTCAGCGTAAGTTATTTTTTTTTTCTTCATAATATTAAGTGTTGTGTTCGGTCATAAAATAAATAACTTTGGAAGTTATTTACAGCTTCAAATAAATCGTTGAAATATTTCATATTATACGAGTATCATTTATGACATTTCATTTTGGCGGCATCTCGCCGTCGGATTCCGGCGGTCTGTCCGAACTCCGAATGCTCTGCCGATGCCCTGTGTCATATATAACATTTGACCGCGACATCCAATTGCCTTTGACCAGACGTTGTGAAATATATGAGGGTTGCTTGGAAAGCCGCAATCGCATATAATAAAAACGCATCAATAGAATTAATAATGCTGATGACGATAATAATATTTAGGTCGCCAATTAATGTGCTTCAGGATCGAGGTGGATTTCAGGATCTAAAATAATCACGAGTAGGATACATACCAGATTTATTAAAATCTGTTCAGACGTTACGGACCTGGGTATAGTAACAAACGCAAGCCCAACTTTTTGTCTGTCTGGCTTTGAATGCATCACACGTAAACTACTGAACGCATTTAGATGAACCTTAGTATTACGTACATAATATCAAGCTTATGTCCCGAGTATAGATAATGTGCACAGAGTTCCCAGTTTGTGAGTGGTGCGTGGTTTAGTAATAAGCATGTTTGTTGCTCCTTCACTGAAACTTTTTTACACAGATATAATAACAAAGAAAAATTTTATCGCGGAACAACGGAGTTTCCGGGGGAATCTCCGAATTCATGCAGGAAAGCTAGTTAGATACCTATAGGTGAAAAATTGACAAGCACATTCTCTAATGTATTAGACACTACCTACTTAAACAGTTAGGTAAGTACCTAAGCATAATAAAATAACAGAGACACGATACTTTGGGCTTAGACTGGGAGTTAGAGAGATGTAAGTACCTACATAGTTAGTGAGTATCGCGTTGGGTGGTCGCGGAGTCCCCTGCACTCGGCACCGCGGCCCGCGCCTGCGCCTGCGCCGCTGGACCGAATAAGGCTGTGATTTGTACGATACGCGGCGGCGGCGGCGTCTCGTTCGTAGTACCGATCACACCCAAATAGATTGATAGCGTATTAAGCCTATTATGAAAGCGTCTTTTTGTTATTTTCTTAGAGCTTTATTTTCTGATCGATAGCGATTTTTAAAATTCGATCGTTCTTTCCTGTTTAAATTGATGGCGAAGAGAGACTTTTTTCTGAAACAGTATGCCATAGTAGCTCAACTATTTCACTACTTACATATTTTATACGTAGGTATAGGTATTTATTATTTCTCAGAAAGTTGTGATCGTCAGGCTGCTGCACGGTGAAATTTTCGTATTGAAAACTATGGACGCATTTTAGAGCCCGTCTTTACTATTGATAATTTTGCTATGGCAATGCTTGTTATCTCCATAGTAAAATTCTCAATAGTGCATTTAAGACGGGCCCTAAAATGCTTCTGTAGTAAATTTCAATACAAAAAGTTCACCGGGTGCATGCTGTTTTATTTAGAAAAGTACTTTTTAATTAATGTATGTATTTTGTGTAGGTATATTGATGGCGATCCTTTAAAAACGACTCATTTGATGTAGGTAGATATATCAAAGTTTTATTGATTTTATTTTTAGGCGTTCGCTCACGCACTTAACATTTGACCGGTCGTCGCGCCAGTAGGTACATAAATTATATTAGCTGTTCCCTGTGGTTTCACCTGCGTTAATTTCGGAGATCCCGCGGAAATTCCGGGATAATAAGTATCCTTTGTCCTTCCTTCGACAACGTGTAGTGTGCAATAAATAATTAATTCAATTTCACCCGCGTTAATATCAGAGTTCCCGCGTTAACTACGGGATACAAAGTACCTACGCTATGTATTGTTCTTATAAATAAATAAAAGAATTTTTTATTCACCAGCACATAATTACAGCACAAGTTACAGAATAGTATGATATAATATTTGGTGCGGCAAAAAGGAGATGGGACTCAGGACTCAGCGAATCCACTGATTTTCAGTCCCCAACCTCTTACAACTATTGTACCTATAAGCTTACTTATGTACCTATAAGCTATATAGTTATTATATTCATTAAAATCCATTCACTATCTTGCAGTTCCTGCGTAAAAGAGTAACAAACATCCATACATCCATACAATACAAAGTTTGACGTTTATAATATTAGTAAGGATAAGTTTGTGAGTTTGTGGTTTTGTAAGTTTGTGAGTTTGTGACGTTGTAGGGGGTAATCTCTAGATCTAGTGAACCGATTTTGAAAATCTTTCACTTATAGGAAGCTACAGTGATCCTGAGTGAAACAGGATAGTTTTTGTCCCAAAATTCCCGTGAGAACTCCGGATATGGTGAGTTTGTGAGGTTGTGGAAGGTAATCTCTGGATCTACTGAACCGATTTGAAAAAATATTTTACATTTAAAAAACTACTGTGATCCTGAGTGACACAGGGTACTTTTTATCCCGGAATTCCCGAGTGAACTCCGGAGTTCGTGAGGTTGTAATCTCTGGATCCACTAAACCGATTTTGAAAATATTTTCACTTATAGGAAGTTAAAGTGATCCTGAGTGACATAGGGTACTTTTTATCCCGGAATTCCTGCGGGTACTCCGAAATTACCGCGAGTGAAACCGCGGGGGTCAGCTAGTTAATTATATTATTATGTGTAGTAAGAACTAAAGTTACGTACCTACCTAGTTATACCAAGTAAGTAAGTAAAGTTAGTAAGTTACCTAGTAAGTATCTAAAATGATGATCTATTCTTTTATCTAAAAGTTTTCATTACGTTATCATTGAATTAATTTTAGCTTTTCCTTAATAACGGCGTCGATTTTATCTTCGCTATTACAAATGCGAATGGCAGTTTATTTGTTCGTTTGTTACGCTTTCACGCCGGACCACTCAACCGATCATCAGGAAATTTTGCATACACATTGTCAGTGGTACCTACCTACAGAGGACATAGGGTACTTTTAATCACGGGATACCCGCGGGAACTCCGAAATAAACGCTAAAAGCTAAGTAGGTAGGTATACCTATAAAAGAAAATTAGATAGTGTCAAAGGTTCTTAGAAAGTGGAGGTTTTAAATAAGAATATTGTGGTCTTCTGCCTTGTAGATAGGCTCTATGATTTACATGAATCATATTATATTCCGTGTATATGTTTAAATATCTCCTTAAACATACTAGCCACTAAACCCAGCACTGTCACCCAGGCCAAACCCTGTCATGGCTGTCATATTACATCACTTGCGCTGGTGCACCCGGCGCGCGGCGCCGGCGCTGCCCGTAAATATACTGTTAGTTGCGTGTGCGCCTAGTTAAGTCACTTCACTCACTTCGCTAAGTCGCCACACATTAAGTACAAACACAAATTACAAGCAACACTGCGCGTCGCGCCTATACCTACCTACTCTCACAACGCGACCACCCGACATATTATCTGGTTTAAGAACATTTAATTTTAGAAACTTACCTAGATATCTACACCTCGTGATCTTCAATAATATCTGTACAAAATACTCTATGTATTTTATGTGCTGTGTTATTCTTGCCGAATAAATATGTAGTATCTAAGTAGGTAGGTATCATATGCCTTCTGTGAAATTAAGAAGATATTCAATCAATCAATATCAATTTGATGTCTAATAACGGCTCAACGCTGATGAGCATCTCATGACCTACATTAAATTCATAACTTACAATTATTGAGTCAACTATACCTATGTATATATTAGCGAAAATTTCTTGTCTAAACCATTTCATATTTAACTGACCGTGTTTCAAGCTTTAATATATACACATTTTTGTTACGTTAGTTTAGCTATAAATTAATCTCTGTTATTCTTATGACTTAAAATTAATTAGCAGCATCAGCAGGACAGAGCTGGTTTACAATATGAGCGAGTGATTAAGTATAAGATGGAAGGCATACAATGCTAAACGCCAAACGGTGACCTTCCGAGAAAACCAACTATCGGACGGAGGGCCCGGGCCGGTGCGCTCGTGAGCACACGGACCCGACGTAGGCCGACCACCGACGTCGCCAATTGTTAGTTTGTCAGACAAGTTGTATACCGCACTCATTGTTCAAACAAGAAAATGTTTAAATAATTCATCAAAAACTCAAATGTGTGAAAAGTTTTTTCTTTATTGTAAGTACATACCTATGTTTTCATGGATTATTGAAGAGCTATCTAGCTAGCTAGCTTACGTTCGAGGACTCCGTTGGAAACTTACATTGTGATGAAAGTATCTCATGGCCTCTTTATCCATTCTTGGACAGTAATAATAGGTATTGTTTATTAGCGTCTAAATTAGCTAGAACTATAAACCAAGAAGTTCAGTATGTACCTTTATACGTAGGTACCTAATTTCATGAAATCGCAACAGAAACTCTGCAAGAGCTCAATAGAAGGTATAAAGTTATCTTTAGATTATAGACACACTTCAATAGATTATTAGATATAATAAACAAAACTTAACGTAAATAAATTAATAATTATATTATATTTAGTAGGTACCTACTTAGTCAATTTACTCGCTATATACACCTCTTGCAGATTATTATACATATTTATGTAGTTACCGGAAGTCCTATGGTAGCCTAACCAACACAGCCATGTATATTTAATCCCATCAAAAACAAACTTGTAAAAAAGTCCAAGTCTCGCAACTCACTTCTTCTACAGTAAAAAGTTGTGAGATCAATGTAATACCAAGTCGGTTAATTTATTCAGTGCCTACTTAAGGGTCCTTCTGTCTAAAGTTATCATGTTATAAGCTAATCTAATAACATTTTATAGTGACCATATCAAATTTAAAAACCTTTTATGTTTTAAATAGATTGATTGGCTTGGCGATCACGTGAAAACACAATATATCTCACATATAATACATAATTATGGTTCTAAACAATCTAATTTAATTATAATATGTATTACTTGTGAGATACATTGCGTTTTCACGTGATCGCCAAGCCAATCAATCTATTTAAAACATAAAAGGTTTTTAAATTTGATATGGTCACTATAAAATGTTATTAGATTAGCTTATAACATGATAACTTTAGACAGAAGACAGAAGGAAGGAAGGTAGGCACTGAATAAATTAACCGACTTGGTATTACATTGATCTCACAACTTTTTACTGTAGAAGAAGTGAGTTGCGAGACTTGGACTTTTTTACAAGTTTGTTTTTGATGGGATCTCATTTCTTTTTGTAAATGGTCTTCCTCCTTTGAGCAATTTAGTCTACTTTAATAACTTGAAAGATTTTGGTACAACTTTATAATATATATAAACACATGCCCCATTCTTGCTTTTTCATTCCGTTGACCATTGTACCTTTGAACATAATTATGTCTAGGTAACTATGTATCTACACTTTATATCTAGGTAGGTAACTATAGCTACACTTATTATTATTATTTATTAATATCTGGGCAACGGCTTAAATAGCTGTTCCCCGCGGTTTAACCCACGTTAATTTCGGAGATCCCGCGGGTATTCTGAGATAAAAGTACTACCCTATGACCTTTCCTGTACCCTTGACAACGTGTAGTATGCAATAATTAATTCACCCGCGTTAATATCAGAGTTCGCGCGGGAATTCCAGAAATGAATCCTAGCTAGATCGATTTATGGCATCGAAATCCCCTGTATACAAAATTTCATGAAAATCGTTGGAGCATTCAGATTAGGGTAATTTTATCTCGGAATTCCCGAAGGATCTCCGAAATTAACGCTGGTGAAATCTCATGAAATTTTGCATGCACGTTGTCAGGGGTAAAGAAAACCTAGGGATATAGGGTACTAACTACTTTGCATGTCTGAATTCCCGCGGGATCTCCGAAATTAACGCGGGTGAAACCGCGGGGAACAGCTAGTCTCATATATTTATATGGGATTACAAAGTTATTTGTGCAGTTGGTACATATAACTGCATATATAACTTTGTAATTCCATACATTTATATGGGATTACAAAGTTATTTATGCAGTTAGTGTATCTAGAAAACTGGACCGAAATTGCTAAATATTTTAATTTTTCCTTGATTTATACAATAAACACTAATTGTATTCTAAATTTCAAACTTCTATGTCTGCTAGAAGTGCCTTAGAATTTTGATGATCGGTCAGTGAGTGAGTGAGTGAGTGAGTGAGTGAGTGACCTACAAAATTAAGAAACTTTGACTAGTTATAATTCTTAAACTACTGGTTCAAATCGAATGAAATTTAAATTATACCGTCTTTATACAATACCTGCTTGTTTACTAAAAATTCAGGCTTCTAGTTTTATCCACAACGAAGTTATAGGGGGTCGAAAATGGCCTGAATTGCTTCGAGAAAAGGATAGTACGGCCGTGCCGCTTTTGTTGCTCGACTTGGCGGGGGCACTGCCGTGCCCCCAGATACCTGGTATAAAGAGTTCCCGAGGGAACTTCGAATTTCACGCGAGTGGAAGCGCGCGCGGAAAACAGCTATTTGGTGTCGAGTTACGAGTAATTTATGCCTCAGAATAGGAAATAGGGTACCTACCTACTTTCGTTTCGGTACAAAAAGTTCTTAAGAATTTGACGCGAATTTGAAAACCGTGATGGAAACAACTAGTTTATAGTCTAGGTACTTATACGTTAATTGTAAAGTTACAGTGTCAGTTAGATATGTCGTATCTATAGCAAGATACAGTACAACACCTATTTCCACTAGACTTGATTGCGGTTTACGATCTTGCTCACTGGTGCTTAATGAGATAAATTGCGATTTATCTTTGGTCCCTGTGAATCAGCGCTGATATTCAAGCTTTCTGAATATTGTTATGCTTTCTTTAATAATAGACTGATGAACCAGGGAGGTAAGTGATCACTTACACTCGAGATATTTAAGCCCACGACCTAACAAAGCGACTATTTTTATACATGTATTTACTATTAGATACTACTGCATTACTGCACACTGGAACTATTAGTTCAAGTATGCAGTAATTTATCACTTACCTATGTAGTATGTACTAATATCTCAGTGAACATAACTTTTTAAACTTTTTGCATCTGTTTTACTTATTTTGGGAGTAGGTTTGAGTTTGAGCAAATTAAACCGCTGAAAAAATTGTACATAAATTTATCGCCCATGCCGTGATTCGAAACGTGCGTTTTCGTAATTTTCTCAGATTTCAACGAGAGTAGTTCCCAAAAAATTCCGTTTGTTACTTTTTAATCAGCGAACTTAAAAGTAACGAACCGTCAATATTTCACCTGACAATGCGATCGTTGAAGAACAATGTTGCAAATTAGTAAGGTGCGGTCGAATTTGACAATCGGCACGGACGCGCGTGCCAACTCGTGCGTTGCCTGCTAAATCGCGCATAGGTAGGTAGTTGGTAACTCTCAATACAAGTTTGATTTTGAAATGTAGGTATCTCTGTTGCATTAACAATTCAATAATATCCAGCCAGCTCAAAGACCTGACTGCTCCTTTTAAGGCCCACAAAACATGAATAAATTTTATCTTAAAAAATAATAATGCATAATAAATTCTGACATCAAAACTCTAAGTTAACGAGGGTCAAAGAGAGAACAATTTAATAAAATCGTTTTTAAAATATGACTGAATGCAATGGACCAGTCATTTTAGAGAACCCATTCACATCTGGTAGTGAATAAATGCGCTGGAAGCTCGAAGCAGGCATGGTGACCGCGGTTGAGTCACTATACTCTCACATCAATATGAATCTAATCATTCATATACGTAATCTGCACATTCAGTAAAAATACTAGTAAAGGAATTATACAACGTGTTAATGAATTGACCAAAAACCTGATACACCCCATTTTAAAAATAATATAAAAGTTATTCAACATTAGTTTGGAGGTGACCTATCTACGAAATTTCAAGCGCTACGCCCGCGCCTACGTGTCAATGACCGTTTTGATTTTTTTGCTGCGGGCGGCGTACGCGCCAAATATTGTATTATAAATAATTTAGACACAGGCTGGTAAAAAAAAAAACCTATATTAAAACATGGTGCGCTCGATTCGGAAGTCGATTCTGAACAAACTACTTTCTAGTTTTCAGCCAATTCATTGACACGTATGGGTATTATGAAATCTAAAAGTTATTGTAATAACAGATGAATGATTCATAGATAAAACTAGCTGTCCCCCGCGATTTCATCCGCGGTAATTTCGGATTTCCCGCGGAAATTCCGGGAAAAAGTACTCTAATTCCTTCTTCGTACCCCCGACAGTAGTTTACGGTGATTAGCTGTCCCACGCATTAATTCCGGAGTTCCCGCGGGAATTCCAGGATAAAAACTATCCTATCTTTTAAGTTGGACCATATTATGAATGGTAACAAAATTTTATCAAAATCCATTCAGTAGTTTAGGAGTTCATCGCGGACAAACAACGTGACACGTGATTTATATATATTAAGATAAGATATAACATAGACCTGCGACTAAAGCGGGTGTGGTCAATGGATTAGTATGATAGAGTTATGAGTAATTTTTCCTTATGCTCCACCTGCGTTAACGTTAAAGTTGATGTTAATCTCCAACTACGCGTTAATTAAGGCATTAAAATACGTGTTGGCTACATTTAGTTTGCAACGTGCCGTTAAGCGTTAATTTCTAGTGAAATAACGAATTAACACAAAATGAAGGTCGTAGCTTCAAATAGCTGTTTTTTTGCAATGGAGGTAGAAGCAGTTGTAATTTTTGCATCAATGAGTGTTTTAAATTATTATATGCATTTATGCAATTAAAGAAAAAAGAAAAAACCACGCAGAATGAGAAGGCGTTAATGTAGCCAACACCGCTTAGTGCGCTAAGCGCTCTCATCAGAGAGTATTATTTTCTTTGGCTAAATCCCTTTGATGTGTCCAAAAAACCGACACCCGAGCTATCGCTTAACGTTTAACGTCATTAGTAATGCCGTTAGTAAGTTAACCCGTTAAAATGTTGGCCTCATCTACGTAATGCCTTATTTAGCGCACTAATTTACGCGTTAACACGCAGGTGTAGTAGCAGTAGCATTAGACTTTAGAAAATTTACTTCCTAGTTACTAGTTAGACTAGTCTCGTAAACCATGCGTGTAGAAGTAGTCGAATTATTGGTTAAACGACGAAAATCTATCACTCTGCTCCGGACGTAAAAGTGAACTCCTATTTTTGCACATACCTAACAACGAAAATTATTTTAATTTTTTGGAAAATCATTTGGGAAAATAACAAAAAATGACACTTTTATGGGCTTGATCCAATACTTTTGAATAAGTTTCTACCCTTGCGGACTGCGTGTGATAGACTGGCAGCCACACAAGAGCTCGTACAACTTATCTTGCGTACCTCATTCATCAGCGCTGATTGATTGCAACTGTCAAACGGCAAATGGCGGCGAGTGGCGGCCATATTGAAAGCGTTCAATACTCCAAAGCTCTGACGGTCATTATTGATGAGTTTTGCTTTATGTTCACGGTTGCTTATTCTTCACATAGTTTACATAAATATTTTAAAATAACCCATTGTACTTAATTGAGCCCTTAATCTCGCAATAACACATCGTCATTCACAACTGCACAAAAAAATCTGAAGAGTATTCAACCAAATATTTTATAACCAAATCGATATTCATTCCTAATAGATTAGTTACAGAGCATCTGCCTTCTATCTAGGCTAAAGTATTACCGGGCTAGTCTTTCATTAGATAAGCTCAGGCATGCGTATGCGCACCTTAATAGTGTATTTTACCTCGATAAATTTGTATTAATTGATATATAACTACAATCAATACACGAATACAAACAAATCAAATTGAAGTTCAGTTTCTTTTAAGTTTGATGTTTTTCCTAGTTCACGGTTAAGTTATTGAATTCCCTAAAGGAAAAACTGATTTGATCTGATACAATAGCTCCAGTAGGTAGTTATTAACTGGAGCTGTTATCTGTCTTTTAACTTATTGATTTTAATAACATCAAACAGGTGGAATTTCGATATTAATAAAATTGATAAATACATTTTTTATACAGTTATCTGAAACTTGCGTTTGTAGTCTGTACATAGTAGCCTTTGAAAAAACAGCTACTTTTTAGCCATTTTAAAAATATGGCGGAATATGTAACTTGTGGTAAAATCTAAGGCTACGCGATTGAAGTCGCGAGCACAGTTAGCACCTATATGGACGGTGGAAAATATTCGATTTCATTAATTTTATGGGTAGTAAGTACCTATAGATGGGCAATCAACCCGGTGCTTGGATAACCCGATAAAAAAGCCAGCCTTTTAAAAAAACGGCAGGCTTTTATCGGGTCGGATCGGCCATCTATACGTATCTATACGTAATAGGTAATAAGTAATGTTAAAAGAATGGTTTTAAAAAAAATCTACAATTTATTTTATTACATTTTACTGTTCCTAATAAAAATAGATAATATTACTATATATAGTTATCCAAACAGTAAATTTGACACAAAGTAGATAAAACAAATATGTATCGACAATCAGTAACAGAGCTAAATAGGAATAAGAACAAGGTAGGTACAAAATATAAATATACACGTGCACAAATTTTGTTAAGTAGATAACTATGTAAGTACCTCTTCTGATAACTGAAATTTTAAATAGTCCAAAAACTACATCAATAAAAATTTTCATTTCTTTGTTACAAAATTTTACTATAGTCTTGAGCCGGTTCATTTTTCCTTATCGCTACAAAATATATGTATTGTTATTATATTTCAATTGGACCAACTATACAACGACGTGTAACAAAATGTTGAAATAGTAGATACTTTGAGCGAGCGTGGTGGCATAATTTTTTATTTGCGCAAGCAAAATATAATGTAATTGTTTTTAGAAAACATCGAAGTAAGAAGTAGCGGGATAATGCGTATTACTTTACATTCGCAAGCCAAAAATTCTAAAAACGAAGAATGGAAACTTTGCTGCTTCCTCAGGCAGGTATAAAAACAGTCGGGTAAAAAACAGCTTTTATTTCGATGATAATAGGACGATAAATTGACTGAGAAGCTCAATGCAGAATTATCGTAATAACACAAGGCTTTATTTTTTTAATTTTTGGCTTACGATTGCATAGTCACAGATTAACCACTCAGATTTCTATTATTTCACTTTCGGTACATACTGTATAAATGGCTACTTCATAAATTTCAATTCACAATTATTTATTATATACAGAGAACATACATTATCCATGATCGGTTTCAAATTAGCGATTGCCTATTTATTTAAAAAGAAAATAAAAATAGTTTTCCGTTTACAAACACAACAATCACAGATATTGGGATCACGGTAAATAAAGGGTAATAAAGTATAATGTGTAATCTTAATTGTATAAATAGTAAAATATTTTAAAAACACAAACGAATGACATTTCAATTACAGTTTATCATAAATATTATTATGTACACATCAAAAACCTTACTCGAGTCGCATCACATCACATTCTATTCACGGTTAATTAATTAATCTATAAACACATTGGTCTTGGAAAAATAAACTCTAATGTATTGTAATTTTTGTTCGTATGCCAATTATTATTTATCGTTATATTCAGGAATAACACCTGGAACAAAGCGAAAGTTCTTTTTATATCGTGTGTCAATTAGTTTTTGAGGACCGTTATGAACTATTATTGAATTATTGAATTTTGACTTGAGGAAGCGCAAAGGTAATTTTTTGTAAATACTTACATACTTATAAGTTACTTACTAGCTGTCCCCGCAATTTCATCCGCGGTAATTTCGGAGTTCTACGTCTACATCCTTCTTTGTACCCCTGAGTTCTGGAGTTCCCGCGGGAATTCCGGGATAAAAACTATCCTATCTTTTAAGGTGGACCATATTATAAACGGTTGCAAAATTTTATCAAAATCCGTTCAGTAGTTTCGGAGTCCATCGCGGACAAACAACGTGACACGTGATTTATATATATTAGATAATAGATGCTGAACACTCAGAGTCAAGGTCAACACAATTTTTATGAAATAGACGTTGATCCTGACACTGGGATCGAACCCACTACACCTACGTGCAGTCAACTAAGCACGTCTGTGACACTCCATACAAGCGAACCGATTTAACTCCGTACTTACTACGGATAGGCAGGCGGCTTGTGTACACTGTGTGTGTGTGCGTGTGTGTGTGTGTGTGTGTGTGTGTGCGCGTGTGCGTGCGTGCGTGCGTGCGTGCGTGCGTGCGTGCGTGCGTGCGTGTGTGCGTGCGTGTGTGCGTGCGTGCGTGCGTGTGTGTGTGTGTGTGCTTTTATCCCGGCATTCCCGCGGGAACTCCGGAGTTAGTGACATTGTAATCTCTAGATCTACCGAACCGATTTTGAAAATTCTTTCACTTATAGGAAGCCAAAGTGTTCCTGAGTGACATAGGGTACTTTTTACTCCGGAATTTCTGCGGGAACTCCAAAATTACCGCGGGTGAAACCGCGGGGGTCAGCTAGTAATTTATATTCTTTGACTTAAATTTGCACGTATATGAGGCTCACCTTAGCTGAGCTCGAAGCCGGCGCCGGCCTGTATCGCGTAGAGCAACTTCTCGGCCATCAGCTCCTCCGAGTTGAACTCGGGCAGCTTGAGCAGGTTGAGGCAGGTGGACGACGACGGCAGCCGGTCCGACGCGCCCGCTGACTTGATGCAGAACGGCGGCTGCAGGTCCTGAACGGATGCAAACATTGGCAACATCAATTGATGCAACACCTACATCTGAGTGCAATTTCTTCTGCTATAACAACCGTCCTTTTGTTGCGTGTAAAATATCGCTTCAAAACTTTTCATTTTAACTTTCACTTTTTAATTTTTAATCTGTTTACGATGTATTTTAATACGTTACCTTGAATCCTAAAAGAGGCGGCCTCGAACAACTCGTCACAAACTTCAACAGTTGCCTCTTCTGGTCGTCGTCGAAGTTTTCCACCACTTTCCAGAAGCACTGCACCGTCGGGTGCGTCTCAGTGAAGCCGCCTGGCGGGAAGATCATAATCAAGGCCCTCATTGATAAACGTCACTTAAAGATTCGGTTACCTCTCAATATATTGTCTGAGTCACTCATTGCGCTAGAAAATGAATATAATAAGATATATTTTATTTATTTTATATAATATTTATAAGCTATTTGTATTATATTTTCCTTTTTTTAAATGATAATTATGACATTGTTCTTTTGAGTGCACACAAACGAAGAATGAAATAAACACATATAATAAATAAACACTACTCAAACTGCCCAAGTCTGAGTTTGTCTTTTTGTGTAACCGCATAATATTATTTATTATTTTAGTCATATTGCTTTAGTATAAAAGTGTACCTTACAGGCAAAGAAGCGACACTCTCCGCCTCCCACCTATTTCATGCCTCCTCATACCCCACGAAAATACCCCCCTCATACCTTGGTAAATACAGAGGAAAATTTGACACGTAGAGTCTACGTGTGACAATTATTCACTGTCAACCTTACGATTCTCGAATACGCACAACACGTGTACACGTGTACGAGCCGGCCGTCTCTACTTATGGGAAAGTACTTGAATCAGTTCATTTGTATAGAGCGTCATCGGGTAGCTAACACTAGGTAGTTAACTCCGGTCGGTTAGTTGGTTGGTTGGTGTCGCGGGTACCTCCGTATTTGGTGTGCGCGCGCAGGTCGTGCACGTCGATGGGCACCTCCGCGCCCGACACGAGCAGCTGCAGCTCGCGGCACGAGAACATGCGCAGCCACTCGCCGCGCACCACCGACACCAGCCCGCGCTTGAACGCGATGCACTGCGCCCTGATCTGTCTGACATTGCACATCACACGTCACACACATGACACATGGCGCATCACACATCATACGTCACTCTATTCACTCGGCTCGAGGTTGTTATAATTAAAGCAAACAGAAGGCAATTTATAGGAGAATAATCCTACGAATATAATAAATGTGAAAGTGTGGATGTTTGGATGTTTTGATGTTTGTTACTCGATCACGCGAAAACCGCTAAACGGATTTGGATGAAATTTGGCATGTACGTTGTCAGGGGTACAGAGAAGGACGTAGGGTACTTTTTATCCCCGAAATCCCGCGGGAACACCGAAATTACCGCGGGTGAAATCGCAGGGCACAGCTAGTAATGTTATAAATAAGTATAGTTGCAACACCTGTAAAAGGTAGCTAATCCTAAGCTCACTGCATTAATATTTAAACCCTTACTCTATACACTTAGGAAGCAATGAATACATAAATAAATTTTAATTCACCAGCTATAAACCGCGCTTGAACGCGATGCTCGACGCCCGGATCTGTCTGACATATTCCGTGGACATCAAGTACATCACACACACATCACATCATACGTCATACGTCACTCTATTCACCCACGTCATGGTCGGCATAATAGGGATGTTGACTACTTTTGAAAATCAAAATTCTAATTAGTCCGTCAGTTAGAAAATAAAAAAACAATAGACACGTATTTTTTGCTTTTTTAAATAAATTAAAATATACAGAGATAAAGCGCATTAAAGTTTAGGATGAGGAGGTCGTGACGTCACTAACCGCAAAACCGCCATACAAACTGACAGAATAGTGACGTCACGCGAAATTTCAACTCAATATATCGCTGTTATTTTTTGATTACATAAAAAAAGAAAAAATACGTGTCCAATATTTTTTAATAATCTACAAGACGGACTAAAAAATAAAAATTAGTCAACATGCCCATTACAGCAACCCGAAAGCGATTTAAGTACTTTAGAATGATAGATACCTGTTTAATTTATAATCGGCAACTAGATGAATGTATTCTATCCTGTTTTCAGCTGTGACCGGTATATTGGCGCCGCCTGGCTTCAATTCTTCTATCTGTTAAGCAAATCAAAACAATATAGTGAACGAACGAATGAATGAAGAACATAAGTGATGCTGACTTTAGACACACTGACCGCGCTGTGTTAGACAGGCTCGACCCTATCCACGGATGAGGTACTTTGGGGAACAATTTTATGTTGTTATGATAATATTATGTTGCTATATGTATTATCTTTATTTTATTTATTTATTATGTTGTCATGTCATGTTGTTATGTTATGTTATATTGTTATATTACGTTGTTATGTTATGTTATGTTACAAGCGCATAGAGCGGACCCTCTGTTCGCCGAGCTCGTCGCTGACGATGGTGAAGTCGAGCCCCAGGTCGGGCACCTCGCGGCGCGAGTGCGCGCGCAGCTGCAGCAGGCCGCGGTACAGGCCCGGGTCGAGCGACGCCAGCGCGTGCACGTCCGGCTCGCGCGACGAGCAGAGCTTGCTCAGGAAGAACTCAGCCAGCGGCAGCTCCACCAATAGGTTCTCGTACAGCGCCTAGTAGTACGGACCGCCAAGAGGGGATTTGTGGATTAGCTAAAGCGCGTCAGATGAACATAAGGGGGGTACCTTGCACCATGTTGAGTACCTCCACCAAATATAGGCCCTCTACACTGGTGGGTGCGTCTAGAATAACCGATCAGATTAGTAAAAAAAAATCGATAACTCGAAATACTCGAGCGCGTCAGATTAAGATATGGTGGGTTAATTACATAGTGAGAAGTATGTATATGAATAATCTGACCATTTGAACGTGACGTAAGGGAGTTAGAGGATCACAAACTTGCAAAAAAAAAAAACGCAACTTCGACATTCTCGAGCGCAGTTGATTTATTTTTTATTTTAAAGTAAATAACTCAAGGATAGCGGGAAAAATATAATCTGCCGATTTTCATAAGCCGAAGAAACAAAAATCGTCTTCGAATCGAACGAGCAGCTGCAGTGAAACATGTACTTATTCATATCTCTGTCTTTCTTTCTCTTTTACTTTTTCTCTATCTCTCACTCTCTCGCACCGTCCTCACACTACTTTCCGTCGCCATAACGTCATCACAGTATATCACGGCGCTAAACGTGTCGAATTATAACTTTTTTTGGTCGGTTAAAATACATATTAAAATAAGTTAAGGTAAGTATTACATCAAACTATAGGTTCACCTATAACCTTTCACTTTAATGTAATTATATATATTATATAATAAAGCTCATCACAAAACAACGCGTTCATGTTATTATATGTTAAACGCTCTGGCTTGTTTGTGCTTTAAAGTTAGTTTTGTGAATAATATTTTGTGAGCTTTTACATATTTCATAGAAATATAAAGTGTGTTTTTTGTGAACAAGAAATAGCTCATAAAGTTATTAAACTTACACGTCAGAAAGAAAAAAAAAATCTTAAAAATAAATCATAATTTTTGTTTCTAGCAGTCAGATTAATAATACCCCTCAAAATTATTGTCAGATTTTAAGCCAACATAACTTGAACTGCAAGTTGAACCTTCTGTAAAATAATCTGACACGCTCGAGTATTTCAAAATTGAGATTTTTTTTTTGCATTTTCAAAAATTCGCTACTACCTTGCGTCACCTCCAAATTGGCAGATTTTCGAAGGGGAGCATTTTTAGGGCTCACTTAACATCCCCTTTGAATATCTGACGCGCTGGAGTAAATGTTTTTTTTTTTCATTTTCTCCACTTCCGGATGGCCACCCCCACCACGCAAATCGGCAGATGAATATATTTTCGATATCAGAGACACCTTGGAGTATCTAAACTACAATATCTGACGCGCTCGAGTATTTCCATTTTAATATTTTTTTTTACATTTTTGAAAGCCTGTAGAAGCTAAACCCACCGGTGAATGAAAAAATATCATATGACCTTATTTTGTTTATATCTCCTAATCTTCAAAACCCAATAGGTCCCAACGACGCTCGAGTCGCTCCCGAATTAGCATCGGTATCTCCCGTACTATAGCCGACCGGCGACAGACAAATCTTTATCGAGGTGTACGGTTAAACGAGGGATGTACAATGTACTCCTATTTATTTTTTCATTTCAATTGCCATTATTATGACAATTGGAAATTTTTTACAACCACAAAAATTGGCCAGTAACATCTGCAGCATCAAGAAGCTTTCGATTTCGTACACATACAAGGAGTTTTCAAGGCAATCCCGAATTTTACGCGGTTTATACCGCAGAGGACAGGTATTTGATGATAATATACATAGTTGAAACGGTCAGCTTACTTTGCCCAACATCCTGCCCACGAAATAGTAATGCATGGGGAAGTCGTCGTACAGCAAATTGACTCCCGGATTAGGATATAGCATATTGTCCCTCGTGAGACGGAACAAGCCTCGGTTCGGGTTAAAAGCGGACCTGGAACAAATATGTTGGGATAATTTATAAGCACGGCATAGTTTTTTAACAAAATATTTCTATTACAAAGGCTAGTTAAATTATCCTACTAATATTATAAATGCGAAAGTTTGTAAGAATGTATGGATGGATGGATGTTTGTTACTCTTTCACGCAAAAACTACTGAATGGATTTAAATGAAACTTTACAATAATATAGCTTATAGATCAGATTAACATATAGGGTACTTTTTATCCCGGAATTCCCGCGGGAACTCTGAAATTAACGCGGGTGAAACCGCGGGGCACAAGTAGTATCAAATATCTCCATTATTAGGGACGTGCTGATTTCCTCGCGATGTATTTATTCACTGTAAAGTCCAAGTATCTTTTTGATCAGAAATGACCCATAATATATCATTTCTATTCAGAAAGTACCCACAGATATGAGCCTGGATCTGAAACTCTGAAAGTTATCACCACTAAATCTACCAAAGTATAATGGGCATATTGACTAAATTTTTTTTTCAGTCCGTCTTGTAGATTAATAAAAAATATTGAACACGTATTTTTTCTTTTTTTTGCGTAATGAAAAAATAACGGAGCTACATTGAGTTGAAATTTCGTGTGACGTCACTAACCGGACAGTTTGTATGGCGACTTATAGCGGTTAGTGACGTCACCAGCCCCCACCCTAAACTATTTTTCTGAATGACGGACTAATTAGAATTTTGATTTTCAAAAGTCGTCAACATCCCTATAATAAGCCTTTTAGCAACAGCTGCTATGTGTGAGCTCACCGCAGCAGCTCGGACAGGAACTCCCGGAACAGGCCGCCCCCGTCCACGCCCGCCTCCTCCGCGCCCGCCTGGTTGATCAGCTGCACGCGCAACTTCAGCTTCATGTCCGGCTCTTGACGGGATATACAGTATTACTACGCATTAGGTTCCAATCTATATATCTATACATATAAAATGCTTGTCCTGAATGACTGATGGATCAACGTACAGCCTAAACCGCTGATCGTAGAGACCTGAAACTTGGAGGGTGTGTTCTTTGTATGACGTAGGCATCCGATAAGAAAGAATTTTTGAAAATTCACCCCCTGAGGTGATGGAAAGGGGTTGCAAAGTTTGTATGGAACAATTCCGCGTGAACTTCGAATTTATCGCGGGTGAAACCGCGCTGGACAGCTAGTATACCTATATAAAAATGAATCCCTATTTCCCTTGGTCACGGTATCACGCATGAACGGCTGGACCAATTTCGCTAATTCTTTTTTTGTTGTGATTGTTATTGTAAAAAGAAGAATCAAAGAAGTTTCGAGTTCCTGCGGGAATTCCGAAACCCACACAGTTGAAACAGCTAGTTTGCAATAAAAATACATTTATACTGATAATATTATAAAAAGGAAAGATTTGTTTTTTGTTTCTTTGTTTGTTACGATTTTACTCAAACACTAGGTACTGGGCAGATTTAAAAATGTTACATTATTCTTGAGTAACATAGGCTATATTGTAACCCGGACTACCGCGATTCCGTGAAACCGCGGGAAACAGCTAGTACCACAATAAAGCAAACATTTATTCCTGCAAGGTTTGTATTATTTATTTCTTGCTTTTACAATATTACATGTCTTATGTAACTGAGGGACTGTTTCATCATCGCACACCCAAAACAATTGGGTTTAAAAAAGTTGAAATTTTACACAATGCTTAATTTTAAATAAACACAAGAAAGCGCTGTAATTTTTTTTTTAATTTTACCCTTGAACCGTAAAAAGAGGGTGAAAGTGTATGGAAATACTGTTAATTTCCAACTTTGACGGATATTCTAGATGAAATTTAGTTTTTAGCAATGCTCGTAGTCTATAGAAATTACCATTTTCCGGTCTCAATTTGTCAAATGCGTCTTCATACAAGTGCGTCCGTCGTACGCTAATATTTATAGAGGGGCCCTCGTTGAAGTTTGTCATTTCGTACCAATGGTCCATTTTTTCCCTGAAACAATGAGAGCAATAACTGTTATAGTTAGCAGAAATGAACCTTTGATTAAATACATATATTTCTAGGCACAAATTCGCACACAAAAGTTTTGATTTGATTCATCAAACCATGGTTTCATAAGGAAAATTTTGTGTATTTATCTATTCATTTATTTGTTATACTTCAACCAGGAAAAAAATAAAGATGTACGTTTATCTATACATATAAAATGCTTTTTCCTGAATGACCGATGGATCAACGCACAGCCTAAGCCACTGATCGTAAGAGACCTGAAACTTGGAGGGTGTGTTCTTTGTATGACGTAGGCATCCGATAAGAAAGAATTTTTGAAAATTCAAGCCCTAAGGGGATAAAAAGGGGTTGTAGGGGGTTGTATGGAACAATTCCGCGGGAACTTCGAAATTATCGCGAGTGAAAAAGCGCGGGACAGCTAGTTGTTTTAATAACGCACCTGAGAAGTAAACCTTGGAAGATCAGTACTCGGGTCGCGAACGGTACTACGAAGGGGATCTCCCTCAGAATGGTGACGGTCCTCAGTTCTCGAGTAGTTAGCGGCGGCCCTTCATCTGTAAAAAATGACAGTTACCATGACAGCACCCATAAAATATCCACCCATCACAGCTTCCTAGAACTATGGCTGATGAGAAGAAGCTGCGCAACAAACTTTCCAGCAGCATGCTGTCAGTTTAAAGTTATAATATATATAGTTATAATATGATAGTTATAATATAATATAAGTGGTAACTCAACTTGCAATTAATTATGTGAGAACAATGCGCCGTAACCAGCAATAAACTACCGTACAGATACCGAGTTACGTTACACGTTACGTTAATGAATGTTTTAGTGCGTGATGGATGATACGGTGTGGATTTCATTTTGTCACCACACTAAACCGAGTTGAGGTCCCGTCTGTCCGACGTCCGTTCCGTGCGCGTACCTAGCGAGTGCGCGTGCGGGCGGCGCAGCTGGCGCGGGTTGGGCCGCACCGGCGTGCCGGCCACCAGCGCGACGGCGGCCGCGCCGTCCGGCACCGCGCCCTCCACCGTCCACTCCTCGCCCGTGCCGCCCCCGCCCCCACCCCCACCCACCCCGCCGCAGAACTGCAGCCGCGAGTCGCGCTCGTGCAGCGAGCGCAGCAGCTGCGTGCACACCTGCACAAGCGGAACGCTTCAATACCGCACTCATATTTTAACTGTTTGCATTTGTGGGAATTCCGGGAAAAAGTACTCTATGTTCTTCCCTGTACCCCTGATAACGTGTATGCAAAATTTCATGACGATCGCTTGAGCCGTTAAGACGTGAAAGCGTAACAAACCAACAAACAAACTCACTTTCACATTTATCATCTGTCGCCAAGCACCAAACGGTGTGTTCCGGCAGCCTTACTTGAAAGCCAGTTCCCATTCCCGTTCCAGGTCGGCAACGCACCTGCATGCCCAGTGGTGTTGCACATGTCCATGGGTGGCGGCAATCACTTACCATCAGCTGTGCCACCTGCCTGTTTGCCCGCTATGACATGAAAAACAGGAAATAATAAGGATTAGTTACCTTGAAGAGGAAGGACCACTCGGGCGCGTGGTCGGCGGCGGCGGGCCCGCGGCGCGCGCGGTGCAGCGCCGGCACCGCGGGCCGCGTCTCGGGGTACGCGAGCTCCACCAGCCCGAGGCACACCTGGCGCAGCGTGCGGCACAGCGCGCCCAGCTCGCTGAACTCGAACGCGTGCACCCGCCCGCCGCCCGCGCCGCCCGCCCCGCCCGCGCCGCCCGCCGGCTGCGGCGGCACGCTCATCACTGCCGAGTGCCGAGTGCGCACGTTCAACTCAACACTAATATTACGAGGGTCGTATGCCAAGTATACAGTGTTACAGATTGAGTCGATCTATGTAGATCCAATAAGAGGTTGTGGTTGAGTGATGCTGCAGATGTGCTTAGAGGAAAAACATGATTATTCAATGATTATTTAGAGAAAAACATGCAAAACAAAAAAAAAGACCAATTGACAAAAAATTGTCATTTTTTTTTAATCGTCCAATCGTACAAACTCTTATACCTGTTTTCAATATGTATGTGTATGTTTGGGGTATGGTATTTCGTAGACAAATCAGTCAGGAATGATGGATTCTTAAATCTCTCAAAATACGGATTCGTTTTTGTGAGTGTGATCCATCGAGCCAGTCGAATTTTCAACTAGAACAACTAGACAAGCGGTAACATCACGCTCTCGCGTAGCTTGGTTTCCACCAAGCTTGGTTTCCAGGGACGCATTTAAATCTACCATGCCACCAATCCATTTATGCTTACATGAACCGTACTGTAAAATCTTGAAATAATTAGCAAACAATAGTTATTTGCGCGGGTGAATGACCTTTAGGTACAATAGATATTTTGAGTAAAAGTTAAGTTATATAGACATTCGAAACGAGAATCAAGTACCGGAATGGGTTACAACAATAAGTCGCTCATTCAATCCAAAACCTTGTACGGCTACGCTTACGGTTCATTTTGTTCTCGTCGTCGACGCTCCGACAGAACTCTGTGTCGTGCAGTGTGCCGATCAGCAGCGAGAACAGCGCGCAGAACACGGCCAGCGGGGCGAGCAGCCGGTGCACGGCCGGCGCGGGCGAGCCCACGTCCGCGCCCACGTCCGCGCCCATGGCCGCGCCCACGCCCACGCCCACGCCCAGCCCGCGCGCCAGCGCCGACAGCAGCGGCGTCGCCGAGCCGCCGAACGAGGACGCGTGACTCATGCCGCTCAGGTAACGCCACGTGCTCCGCAGGAAGTTCGGCTTGAACGCCAGCGTGTACAGTAACCTGACGAATAGGTAGGCAGGTACGCATGGTGACGGGGTGTGAAAATCAAATTTATATGCGTATTTTGTCCGGTAGTAGTCATATTTTGTAAGTGTGTATTTTTATTTGGCACTTACCTGTACTTATGCAACGCCATCCTGTGACTGAGCAGCAGGTTGTGACATATCTGCGTCAAGTGATCCAAGAATTCATCGCTCAAATCAAAGTCGGCGATCTGCGCGCACGTTTGCATTATGCAGCCGTCGGGCTCGTTTAACATCTCCATGCACTTTGTGAGCAGCAGCTGTTCCCTTACGGAGGTAGGATTGGGTTCTTTTTCATCGTCACTGTCATCGTCTTTGTCGGCGGCCGTCTCTTGGCTATACAACGAGTCTCCATACTCATAGTTAATTTGTTTGTTGCAAACGTTCACAGTTAATTTAGCTAGTACGTTAAGATAATCTATTACAATAGGATTATTTGGCAGTCTTATGTTATTTATATTATAAATTTTACGAGCTGGAAAAAAAGAGAACATTTTTATTTATTTAATTATTCAATAACTTATAATACGTTTGTGGGAGTCCAGGCAACAAGTACCAGTTCTCGGCATTTAGTTTCCGAAATATAAAAATTTTTGTAAAGTTGAGTGAAAAAATTGCGTCCACGATTTTAATTGACTTTATTTATTAATAAATTCCCAATTTTTCTCAATTTCATATTACTTAATCTACAATAATAATATATAAAAAACTACGTAGGTAACAAGCAAGTAGAAGTTTTTTTTTTCACTCAAATCTCACATCAAGCTTTCTCAGAATTTCAACTGATAAAAAAAATGTGATAGATTTTCAATGTTTTTCAATCCTTACTATCAATTGACTATTCTAGATACCGAATCTAGTGAACTCAATACCCCACTACTGGTACCTTTTTACTTGGACGCTCACATTTATTTATATTACTAGCTGTCCCCCGCGATTTCATCCGCGGTAATTTCGGAGTTCCCTTGGGAATTCCGGGATAAAAACTATCCTATCTCTTAAGTTGGACCAAATACAACATAGTGACCAAATTTCACCATGATCGATTCAGTAGTTTCGGAGTCCATCGCGGACAAACAACGTGACACGTGATTTATAACGGGTGATTTTTTAAGCGTAGTTTTTAATTTTAATTGGAGCTTCCGCATGGACCATTTGAAACGGAGCCGCGGACAACATTTACATGAAGTTATCTTTAAAACGTAAATGGCAAAGGCTAATTTATCGATTCCAATAAAAATTTTGAATATATGATGCAAATTTGAGTGTTTTATTTGAAACTACGCATAAAAAATCACCCGTTATATATTAAGATATGTGAAATTTGGATCATGGATAGTATAATAATTAATGATACCTACTTAATATTTTTTCTATATTTATAAATTGAAATTGTTTTTAAATTACAAAACGCACCAAACTCTGGAGGTTCTAACGACAGGACCGAATGCAGTAACCACGAGTCGTTGATCAACTTTCTGCTGTCGAAGTAGGCATCGTCCCGCAGGCAGTGCACGAGCGCCAGGAAAGGGAACCCGCGCCCGCCCGCGCCGTCGCGCACCAGCGCCGGTATCACGTAGTTCTCCACAGGCTCCGGATACGGGTTGCACAAAAACGCCGCCGCAAACTCTGACACTATAGTGTCGCTGGAAATATTAAAAGCTCTAAAACTTTCGAAGATAACACCGAAACGTTAAATGAAAATATCCAACAATTCTCAAAAAATGTCTGCATGTCTGAAAATAGAGGTGAGCAAAACCGAAAGAGATTGCGCTGCAATCAATTTTGCACTTTATAACAGTTTCACATAGACGTGTTGTAGACTATTTTTGGGGGCTGTCTTTTCTTGAAGAAGATTTTTTTGCTGTCGACTTGTACAATAATATGTAGTTTAAACCATTGTTTTTTTTTTACCAAAGCATAACTTACACAAATACTTTGTCGGTATAATGCGCCACCAAGTTCAGAGGTCTCTGTATTAGTTCCAGGAGGGCGCCACACAACGGTGTGGGCGGATTGGGCGACGGCCCATACAGTGGTGGAGTCCGGTCACATAGCAGCTTTTGTAGGTCTTTAAAATAACCTGCAATTTTATTAAAATTGCAGTATTTTCCATAGAAGCCAATATAGGACATATTTGTTGAACACATTTTAAACTTTACACACTGTAAATTCTTTTGTATATTTCGTACTAGTTGTGCCCCGCGGTTTCACCCGCGTTAATTTCCGAGTTCCCGCGGGTATTCCGGGATAAAAGTACCCTATGTGTTAATCTGATGCATAAGTTATATTATTGTAAAGTTTCATTTAAATCCATCCAGAAGTTTTTGCGTGAAAGAGTAACAACCATCCATCCATCCATCCATCCATCCATTCATACATTCTTACAAACTTTCGCGTTTATAATATTAGTAGGATTCTAAGAGACTGTTATAGAAGACTCGCCAAATAAGAATCATAAAAATGTTTCTCATCATTTACTGTGCAACCTCCAAACACAAAATATTGATTGAAAAGTTTATATACACTCTTTTGCATATCACATGACACATAAATGTGTCAAATCAATACATTAACCATAAAATTAACCTTTTTTACACACCTCTTTGGACAAGATACATAAATGTGCTGGCCATTGCCTGCACAGCTTGGTCAGTATCCATTAGGGATTCAGCAGAGCTAATGGAGGTGAATACTTCAAACATTCTCAGTGGTACTGCTAAAGGAATCTGGAAAATTTGTGGATCCATTAAAACATTACATCAATTCATAAGGCATTGTATTTGTATTGTATTGAAGTGACAGAAAATTATATTACGACTACCCCTTTAAAGACCCGTGAACCCAAATATTTCGTTTAAACCACAAGGAAGTTGAAGAGATCTATAATAAAGACAAATTTGAATCATACCTAATAATATCCATAGTCATATCTTACCTCATGGTTGTCCCTCAATAGATGGAGATGTAATACAAGCAGTCTTCTAATCTGTGTCCAGAAGCTACCACTTTGAAATACTCTCTTCCATTGTTTTAACAATAACTGTGATATTGATATCTATTATCAAAATAATTTATTATGAGACTAACAAAATTATTACCTTTGATATGTAAAACATGTTTTGATGAAATGAGAAGTATCTGGGTTCATTAAAATTAAATAGAAAAATGACGAAGGCCTTTTCACAACAATAACTCCAATGAAACTGAATGAAAATCCATATTGGCATTGTCTTAACATAGAAAATCTAAGACAGCAATCAAATGTCTCTTCAGGCAAACCAATATTATATGAGTCAGATTTTATACATGAGAATAATGCAATTTATGTGTTATATATTTAGTGACACCAAAATATCTCTTGTTGCCATTCTGAACTGACTACAAGGTGATATCCGAGAGGTGCATTGAGTTACAGGCTCCTACTTCATGTGCTTATAGTGTGGGTAAGTACACAACAAACCCCAAAATTGTAGGTACCAACTCAGCTTTGTTTTAGAGAGGTATTATCTCATCCTAATGAATTATAGTGCAGTAAAATTAGATAAATGGGCTGTAAGTTTATTACGGTGATAAATGGACGGTAATACTAACCAGTCTAGAACAATCTATTTTATCATCATAAAAAAATAATATTTTAGCAATGAATGTTGATAGTTGATGGTCTTCAATATTTGTTTTAGAAAATACAATATCAAACTGGTGTCTTTCATTTTGTTTAATATGTTTTCTTGTTAGGTAACTTCTCACATACGCTTGTATCTTTATTGTACTGTGTAACTGTTTCCTACTCTCCTGTAAAGGAATATTTATTTATTAAATGAGCATTTTAATAAAACACCAAGAACCAACTTTATTTATATTTGAAAGGATAGACCACAAATTTACCTCACGTTTTTGCCTTTGTTGTTGAGTTTGCAAGATCAAAGCATTCCTATCAGTTTTGTGCTGGGCACTAGCTCCAGCTAGATTTTGTTGTGGCTTTCTTCTAAAATCCCCTTCAAAGGAATACATACCTGTAAAAAATAATTACCTATTAGTTTTTTAATCATAACAACACAAATTTTCCATCCTTGTTCAGTGACGAATCTGTTCGCACATTGAAATGTAAGATATCAAAAGATTTCCTATTTAGTATTTAATAGATACCTCTTAGTCACTCTTATTGGAAAATAAATAATAAAGCAACATGTTCTTAATAATATTAATAAAACAAGGTACGAGATACTTTAAATTATAAAATAACAAAGTAAACAACAAACAGCTGAAAGCTAATCAAATTAACCCTTAACTAATCGTATATTTAAAACAGATCATACCTGAAACAAACTGTTTCAATATTAATTTTAAGAATTAATTTTATTCATAAATGTTTATTTCATTACATTTGAAATCAAACCACTACAAAATACAAATCTTATACAAAAGCGAACCTTTTCGCGAAGATTAAGATTTTAATAACATGACATGACCAATGAGTTGACCATTGACATGCAAGCATGACATGTCATTTTAATGATTTTGATTTCTGATTGTTTTAATTTGATTAGCCACCCGCTTGCGCTAGCCAATGTCAAGTGTAAACTGTCAATTTGTTAAACTTAGGTACAAAAAAAACTTTCTGTTGTAGAAATATTGGTGAAATTGTTCATTACGTACCTACCGATCGAGACCATTTGCAATAGATGCAAAGTTATGTGGGGGCGAAAAAAAATGTGTGGAGGTCGTAGCGAGTGGACGCCTGTCGAGTTAAGGTTAAACTGTGAAGAGTTGCTGCGAAAAGTTCCGGTAAAGTATCGAAATGCATCTCACCAATGCATTTCGATGTAAATAACTTCAGAAGAAAAAAATGGACTTGCTTCCTTTGCCTTCCCCATTGGGAGAATTTAACAAAAAAAAAATGATTAGGGATGTCAGAAGTAAAAAAATATCGATATATCGATGTATCGATATTTATAAAAAAATCAATATCGACGTCTATATATCGAGAAAAAAATATCGATATATCGATATAATTATAGGTCAAATTTTCAAAGGATTTTGCGTTTTTAAAATAGGGTGGTATGAAATTTTTAATAAGAAATATATCACATTCACAGAATTATTATACTATATCATTACCTCTATGATAACCTCAAATACATAAATATGTATTTTCGAACATTAAACATTACAAACATACACTTGAATGTTATATATATAAAACTAAACTTAACCTAACCTAAAATAAATCTAAAATATATTATTAAAAGGAGTCCCTTTAGGCAAAGTTCCGAAATAAGAAATTGTGTCAATATTTCACAAATAGAGCCTTCGAAAAGCATTATTGTGAAAGATTTACTAAAATATTATCTATAGTTTCCAAAATATTCAATTTTTAATTTTGTGAAACGGAACGTTGCTCCGAAATACCGAGCTACGCTTAACATGTTACGTCACTTTAATTTTTTTAGGAAATATTTACCTCTTTCAGGGAAGGCAAAGAAACTAGGTGCATTCAGTCAAAACATATTTTTCTTTTTCTGAAGTTTTTACTTTAAAATGCATCGGAAGTTACTCAAAACAGTTCAAACTTAACGCTTTTTGATAATATTGAAGTTATCTGTCTGTCAGTGTCACATGACCCTGTCAATATGACAGTGACATCTCTATCACAGAATTCATAGTCATAGTCATTTTAAACTAGTGACGTCATTCCGCGTTTTGGCGGCAAAGTCAAAAGTAGGAACTTTGAAACGATCTATTTAATTAATTTATGCATATATATTATTTCTTTTTCTTGCTTTGTTTAAGTAGGCCATATATCTTTATCTTTAAAATAGACTGGAAAAAAAATTCATGCAAGTACCCTATTGGCAGAAATTCTTCACAGTTGAACTTAATAGGAAGCTCTGTGGGAAGCTGTATAGTAAAACAGAATCCTCCCGGCCCCATTTCATCTTATTTCACTGTTTCCACATTTTGTTTATCACTATTAAGCTAAATCCACCACTTTTACACAATACACTTTTTATGAGATAGTGTGAGCTATTAATAGTTGAAATTTCAACCGCTAGATGACATGACTCATGACCCATTCAGTCAGTTCCTAAATCCCAATACAGTTACTTTTTTCCGTTCGTTCCTATTCTTTACAGTTTTGGATTCTAGTAACTCAAGTTACTACATAAATTTAAAAAAAAAAAACCTTTTTGATACAAGTTTCGATATTACGTATTTTGTATCGATATATCCATATATCGGATCAAAATATATCGGAAAGGAATTTGCAAGTACTACGTACGTAGATGGAGGAATCCGTCTACGATAACGTACAACTATATCGGCTAAAAATATCGATTTATTGGATTAAAAATATCGATACTTTTTCAAAAGCCTATGCACTATCACTAATCACAGAACACACATACCATCACTATCTATTCAATATGAGTCCAAAAAGAAGAAAAAAAAAAGAATACATTTTTGAGTTTTGACGTGATTTTTGTACACAGAGTACCTACTTTTATTTTTATTTTATCTGTTTTTTTATGAACAGCTGAGCAAGCACAAACTAGCAAACTTTGTGCTAGCAAGTGAGCAGCAGCATTCGCAGATTTGCAGCAGCATTAAAAATAATTATCATGTCTGAAAATGACGATATTGATGAAGTGGAATTAGAAAATCCTAGCCGTGTTGTTGTAAGTATTTTATTTATTACTTCCAACAATTTTCAATGAGTTTCGAGCGTTGTTGTTGTTAGTCTATTTTATTTTTTTTACTTAGTTATTTTATTAATAATAATGAAGGTATTTTATTAATAATAATGAAGGTATTTTATTAATAATAATGAAGGTATTTTATTAATAATAATGAAGGTATTTTATTAATAATAATGAAGGTATTTTATTAATAATATTGAAAGTATTTTATTAATAATAATGAAGGTATTTTATTAATAATAATGAAGGTATTTTATTAATAATAATGAAAGTATTTTATTAATAATAATGAAGGTATTTTATTAATAACTAGCTGCGCCCCGCGGTTTCACCTGCGTGAGTTTTGGGATCAGGAACCTTTGCAAATGCAGGCAGAACAACCCACCAAAGTTTCATCACAATCGGACCAATGGTTTCGAAACACATAGAGGACAGATATACAAACATTCATTCTTATTTATAAAGAAGATAAAGATAATGTTTATGAATGTATTGAGTAAAAACATTCATTACATCTTCTCAAATTTTATTACTAGGATAATTATTTTGCATAAGTATAATAAGATCAGCTTTCCATGTTTTTTTTTTCAATCCATAGCTGTCCAGGCCATCACTTGCCCAAGTGAAGGCGTTGGTAGAGTTCATGCAACAGCATCCAGAGTTGGCTCAGAAGAAGCATAGGTATATGGGCCACAATAAGTTTAATAAAATGTGGATAGACCTCTCTAATGTCATGAACTCGCTTGACGGTGCTTTTAAGTCTACTAAAGGATGGATCAAGGTAATTAGCTAATTTATTTTATGGTTATCTCATTATTGTGACGAGGGTTGCCAACTTTTTTTGGAAAAATATAGTATTATCTGAAAAAAGATGCAAAAATATAGTAGTTTTACAGGAAAAAAAAAACATATTTATTTTAAGTCATTATGTATTATATTCATAATGTCATTATCATCATCTATAAATGATTACCAGTTTGACATCATATATAATATAGTATGGGTGGCAACCCTAATTGTGACCAGCGTTATTATAAGAATGTTACAATAGAATAATTTTTATCACACAACAGATACACATTCATAAAATGTATGACAGAGTTATTTAATGCTCTATTTTGTCCGTCAAAATCACAAAAATAATAGGTATACCTACCTAAGTCTAAAATCATTTCAATTAACCTTGATGATTCGTTTTTCATTGTGTTTTCAGTTCTGGTCTGATAAAAAAAGATCTCTGAGAATAAAAAAGAAACACATTGAAGATGGTAAAACTAATGAAAAACTCAGTCCTTTAGAAAAAAAGATTTTAGACCTATCACTTGAAGTAACTGGGACCAGTAAGTATTATTTTTTTACAATAATACTTATCAATTTTATTATGATGTATAATTTACTATTTTAAGTTATTGCCTAACATTATAAGAAACTTTACAAATAATTTCATTTTAAAAAATCAGCATCCACAGCATTCCTGATTTATCCATCTATACATATAAAAAAATTTGTATTAGTGTCTGTTTGTAATTCAAAATTAACAGCTTTTCATTAAATGCATATATGAAAGCATTATATGGTACATACATTAAAACATCAATTTTTTAATTTTTGTCTGTCTGCCTGTTTGTTTGTTCCGACTAATCTCTGAACGATTTTAACAGGACTTTCACTGGCAGATAGCTGATGTTATAAGCAGTAACTTAGGTTACATTTTTTTGAAAAAATAGTTCCTGCGGAAACACATGGGTGAATCTCTAAAACAGTTGGACCAATTTTGAAGGGACTTTCGCTGCTAATGTTATATAAGGAGTTGAGACTACTCTGGAGTTCCTGTGAGATTTCCAAAACTCTAAAATCAAACTTACTAATATTATTATTAAAGCTTTTAAGAACTTTTTTTGGAATAGCCTCATCCTACTAATATTATAAATGTGAAAGTGTGGATGTTTCGATGTTTAAATGTTTGGATGTTTAGATGTTTGGATGTTTGTTACTCAATCATGCAAAAACGGCTAAACGGATTTGGATGAAATTTGGCATGCACGTTGTCAGTGGTACAGAGAAGGACATAGGGTACTTTTTATCCCGGGATTCCCGCGGGAACTTCAAAATTACCGGGAACTTCAAAATTACCGTGGGTGAAACCGCGGGGCGCAGCTAGTAACTAATATTTTTTTTCATAATTTCAGAAAAAAAAAGGGCCCTAAAAGTAGAGCCATGCAATGGTAATGATGAAGATTCAATGGATGAAGCACTATTCAGCACTGGAGACTTGGATTTTAGTCATTCTGACCTAAATAGACCACTTACTAGTGCAGCAGAAGAGCAGCAAACTAATATCATGGAGAAACTGGCAAGTGCATAGTCAACTTTTATAACTTTAATTAACTTGGACAAAGATAGTATAATAATAATTATATACTAGAAATAGGAGATCTAAACAAAATTATAAAAACAAGGAAGTATATTAGCAAATAAAACACTTTTTTGATATATTATATCAGATTTAATTATATTGTTATTCAAATTTGTTGCCGTGCTGTTTGCCGAAAATATTTAAAATCGTCAAGATACGTTATTTGATAATAATATAATTTTTAGATGATTTTATTATAGGTGACAGTAATGGACCAACAGACCTCGGCTATGTCTCAAATGGCACAGGCATCCCTAAATAATGCCAAAGCACTGGAACGATTGGCAGAAGCATCACATATTCAAGTGAGTAATGTTAACGATTGCACCACACGATTTTGTAGTTCCGTCAGGAACCAAATTGTCATACCTAGCATAACAACAGGTAAATAATATGAGATTTTGGTAAAAAAAAAAAACAATTACTGTGATACACAAGACTCTAGTGAAAACTAGCGAATTGTTAGATTTATTAAAATTGCTTTATTTTTATCTTTCTAATATTATAAAGAGGTAAAGTTGGTGAGTTTGTGAGGTTGTAAGGAGTTTCTGGATCTACGACTGAACCTATTTTGGAAATTCTTTTACCAATAGAAAGTCACGTTAATTGCGAGTGTCATAGGCTTGTAACCGGGGATTAACACGACAAATCCGAAACTCGTTCTAAATATAGCATAATTGGGTATTCTCCAGGGTATGAAAATCAAAATTCTAATTAGTCCGTCAGTTAGAAAGTAAAAAAATAATAGACACGTATTCTTTGCTTTTTCAAATTATGAAAATAAACATAGATGAAGCGCATTAAAGTTTAGGGTGGGGGACACGTGACGTCAATATTCAGTATAAGCCCCATACAAACTGCACCGGGTTGTGACGTCACGCGAAATTTCGCGAACTCAATGTATCGCCGTTATTTTTTGATTACGTAAAAAAAGAAAAAAATACGTGTCCAATATTTTTTACTAATCTAACACGACGAACTAAAAAAAAAATTTTGTCAAAGTAGCCAATTATAGCATATAAAATATAGCAATAAATTATTGTCATTAATGTTGGCAGGCATTAGCGGTGGACCGTATGTCGACGACGTTTGAGAGCATCTGTGGTTCGGTGCACGACGTGCGGAACGCCATTATGAGCATAGACTACACGATGAAGCGGTGTTACTCGGCGACCACCACGCAGCACAGGCAGAACTCTAATATCTTCAGTTAAAACACATGCACACTGGTACCTTGTGATAATAGGTATGCCGATTCTCTGGTTCTCTAAACGTGGCGAATGCGTCCATTATGTTGTGGTCACGTCACGTTGCGTCGAGTGCCCCGTGATGTTAGATAACCGAAAACCAGGAGATCGCACGCCCAAAGTAGGACCGGGCCAGCTTTCCTTTACATGACCCCTATAATCGGAGTGGATTAGGCGAACACGACATTCAATGGATAACGAGTTGTTAATTTTCAAAGTAATAAGATTGTATTTGATCTGAATATCTTTTAAAATAGTATTCTTAGTATTAATGTAGGTTAATATTTGTGCTAAGTATTTTGTGTACTTAAATTTTTATAATTTCTGGTTTTACAGAAATGTGAAATGTCACTGATAAAACTCATTATTAATTGCTATGTAATAATTAATTATATTGTGAATTGTGATCATTATTACATTGGTGGCGTATTATTTACTAACTAGATAAATAATTTAAGGACGGTTAAATGGCTATCTAAACCCAAAAGTTATGATCGCTTCCAACAGAAAAAGTGGTTATAAGATGTAAAATCCGCGACGCGAGGTCTCAACTTTCCAGAGGCGTCTTTACCTATAGTGTGGCGCACACGGGCGCCGGGTCTAAGGGGGCGCCGCGCGCCGAGCGCCCTTGCGACACATCCGAAGATGCGTCGCTCTCAAAGACCCTGCGCCCGCCGTGGCCGACGCCGGGCGCGCGGTAGCAAAGCAAAACTACTCCTTTTCCTACCTACTCTATTTAAATTTACACAAATACTTTTGTTTCAACATGACTTTGTATGGATATTTGGCCAATCAGCTGACCGCTCCCATACAAAGTACCCCTTAAGAGATTTGCTCTATTTTACGTAACACCCTGTATAACTGTTAGTATTCCACTTGTATTCCATTTTGACCCCGCTCGAGGGCGCCAGGTTACTGGCTGCACACGGGCGCCACAAGGGCTAGAGACGCCTCTGCAACTTTCATTCAGAATTTCGAACACTGGTGTCCGACTGAACTTTCGATTTCAGCCAAGTTTCGGCAAAAACCGGTTTTGGTTTGTTGGCGGTTTCGGCTGCCATCCGTCCGAAACTACGACTGAAGTCTAAACATCATGTATCACGTACTAACAATAGATACTCAGATGTGCTGCCCGCAAACGCATGACATATTATACTAATTTTATATGCACCGATCGATATTTATATGCAATTTTGTATATAAGTACTACCAACAGTTAGCAGCCAAAATAATAATCATTAAAAAGTGTAAACTTGTCAGTTTTTCAACTTTACTACTTACTTTTAACTCCAAAACTAACGCAGGTGAAAACGGGGGGAACGGCTAGGTAGGTATATTATAATACATGAAGTAGGTATTTGAAATTTTATGAGAAAAGTTTTGCGTAACGATTGAGTCATAATAAAATGTTTTCGCAATTTTTCTGGTTGATCAGAATATTAAAATTATAATCGAAATAAGGATTTTAGTATTGCTTCGTTATCTTATCACTGTCAGCTGATAATGCTTGTGTATTATCTAGCTCGATGTATCATTCGTTGCTCCATTTTTATGAGTCGTACATTTATACGACAAGTGTATGAGTAATTGCAAAACAAAGCATAATGCAGACAGTTATTGTTGCAACAAATATCGGGAGAAATCATAAAGAATGGTGTTGATACTTGTACATTATTTACTTATATTGTGTTCTATCGTTAGTGTTCTTAGTGATTTGTGCCCGAAAGAATGCGACTGTGATATGGACAATGGCCTAAACAGAGCAACGTGTGTGGGTCAAAACATAATTGCTATAGACATTGGAGTGCCCAATGCAGTGCAAGTGTATGATCTTCGTCATAACGCGATAAGTGAATTGGATAATTTTTGTTTCAAGGTAAACTACGATTACCTACGCGCAAGTGGTCACCGAGCTCCCGGGTTCTGATTCCGGTGGGGGCGGAATTTATGGAAACTTTTTTTTTTTTTAATTTATTTACTTCAGAAAAAAAACAAATACATTAACAACATTACACAAGACACTTAAGCCCGAACAGGTTTATCGGTGTCGCATCTGACTTTTTTAATTTGTGAGGTAGGTAGGTAGTTGCTATAATTTATCTTCTAATATCATACAGGTATATGTACCATATTATACAATAAAATTCCAGACAGCAAACGCCAACCACATTACAAGCCATCATGGAGGTAGGTAGCGCGGTCTGTTGCTGTGAGCGAGATGGATAATTGGGTCTTTCATGGGTACTCCCACCCGAAGTCAGTACACGCGCGATCGTTTTAATCGGTCCCGTTAACTTTAGATGTTAAGTACTTTTTTAATTCATATTTGAATTTCTTTGTTCCATACATTGTACGTATTTCAGAATACCGCACCAAACTGAAATGGCTTCCTATTCGCCGTCGTCGGGACTTACATATCCTTTCTCTCTTGTACTCTGTGTTATTTATCCCTAAAACTCCTTTCTACCTCAAAGAACGTTTCCAATTCCTCTCTTCCTCCCATAGCCTCTCCCTTCGTTCATCCGATAACTTATGTCTTTCCTTACCTATCCATTCCTCTAAATTCTATGACTTTTCCTTCTCTGTTCGAGCCGCACGGCTTTGGAATTCCCTACCTGTGCCTATCAGGGCTGCTCGTTCGCTGGAAATATTCAGGGAGCTATTGAAGGAACACTATCTGACTTCTAGTTAGCACATAAAATTCGTATTCTATTATAGTAGAATTATGTATTGTTTATTGATTTAGTATACAATTATTTTACGTATAAGTATCTTTATGTTGTAAGTTTACGTAGTTTCTATTATTTCTCGTATCTATATATCAGTATTTATATATTTTGTTATTATTGAAATTTATTATGCAGATATTAATGCCGCACTATCTACCTTTCTTTTTACATCTCTCTCTACCAGAGGAGGCTACCTATGAAAAATTGCTTTCAGCAATATAGGTCGCCTCGTTGTACGTATCCATATGTTTCTGTGTTTTGTAAATTTTGTGTCTTCTACTGTGTGTGCAATAAAGTATATTTGATTTGATTTGTATTTCTACTGGACTAGACTGAATGATGACTGATATACCATGTTTGCTTTGTTTCCGCGGTATCTGCTAAAGCTTAGCTAACTACACAGCAGATGTTAACATATAATTTACTAGTTGTGCCCCGTGGTTTCACCCGCGTTAATTTCAGAGTTCCCGCGGGAATTCCGGGATAAAAAGTACCCTATGTGTTAATCTGATGTATAAGCTATATTATTGTAAAGTTTTATTTAAATCAATCCAGTAGTTTTTACGTGAAAGAGTAACAAACATCCATCCATCCATCCATCCATCCATCCATACATACATACATACATACATACATACTTACAAACTTTCGAACTTACAAATATATATATCTAAAAAAACACCATAATTCGAAACAATATCAAGAAATTGGTCCGATTGGTTCTATTTCTTTAAATAACTGATACTGCGTTAGGTTGAATGAGGGACTTATTCAATCCTTTGACAACTTATTCTAAAAAAAAGAAAAAACCGCTAAACTGTTATAACTCCCGCAACGTCCCTCGTTTAACCTCACCCTGTGTATACGTTCAGCGTTCGCGTATAGTGAGTACATTCCTTTACCTGGAACTTTAAGTATCTGTAAGTGTAAGTCATTTTCCAAAAATAGATAATAGGCGTTTCTAATAATTTATTTTGATTTTAGGAGCATGGCTATACGTCTATTAAAATTTTAAATTTGTCATATAACTTGATGTCATGGATTGGGCTGCACGCATTTTCCGGACTAGACGGTCTTATTCATTTGGACTTGAGTTACAACCGGTTGAGATATATTCCGTCGGACTTGCTGTGGGACACTTCGAATCTTGAACTATTGGATATGTCGGGAAACATTTTTGAAAATGTAAAGAATGAACCCTTCCTGATGCATACGAAGTTGCAGGTGATAGAATTCTGACAGTATTTTTCTATTAAATATAATTTGTCTTACAATCTACTAATTACAAAATATGTAACACAACTTTCAGGTGTTGAATTTGAATAATTGCCGAATAAAATTCCTACCGAACAGAATGTTCAGTCGTTTACCCAATTTGAGAAAGTTAGACTTGAGCGAAAATTACATGGCGACATTAGATGTTGAGGTGTTGCGTCCTTTGCGGAAACTAGAAAGGCTACAACTGAGGAACGATTACTGGCAGTGTAATCCCGACTTCATGGCAATAGAGGCTTGGCTGATGTGGAAACAAATAAACAATGACTCACCGTGTACGAAGAGACCGCAGATGTTCGAGAGAATGGTGTCGGTAGCTGCGCCGACGACGGTTCGCGCAGATGTGGAAGTGGAACGCGTGTGGAACGTGACGAACAACAACGAATCGACGCCAGAAATCACCACGAAGAAGTCAATGACTCCTTTCGAGAGATTCGACAAAGATTTCCCGGCGTTCCAAGCTTTGCTATTGGGGCTAGAGATAGGGTTGGCCATCGGTATCGTGGGCACGTACGTGTGGCTCCGCCGCGTGTGCAGCTGCGGGCGGCTGGGGTGCGCGCGGCCGCAGGCGGGCCGGCGGCGGCGGCGGGCGGGGAGGGCGGGGCGGGCGGGGAGGGCGGCGGACAACGACATGCGCGCCAGCTTGCTGTGGACCACCGTCATCAACCCGGACTTGGACACGCCGCCGTCGTTCCGCCGCCTGCTGCCCGATGGGAACGCTCAGTTCACGGCGTACGGGTTGCCCAGTGCGACCACCCACACTATACAGGCTGATGCCATCCGACAGCCCGACAGAGCGGAAACTCCGCCACCCCCTTATAACGAGTGTCGTCTCAGCATATAGATAATATTGTTAGTTTCACTTCAATGATTGTGAGTCATACCAAAACTGAAGGGTCGCTCCTCAAGTGAACTGATAAACAACCCACATAGTCCATAATTATATACTTTAATGTATTTTAAATTACATTAAAAAAGATTAAAAAAAAAGACTTATTTCGTATTTATTATTATTATTATTATTATTATTCGTAACTTTAATTTATAGTTTAGTTAATAATACCTAGTTTAATTATTAATACAACGAGTTTTCTTTATAAACACTTTTATTATAAAGTTTTATAAATACCATTATCACATTCGTTTTATTAACATATCATATAATATATAAAATTTACAATATAGGTTATCTGTTATATAAATTATTTAGCTAAGTCAGACTCATGATACTTTAAAGAATTTAATATAAATTCTGTAACCACTAAACATATAAATTTTTAACTTATAATATGTCATCAAAGACGATTCGAATATACCCATAATTATTTTACGCATATATTTAGTTCTAGCACTATAAATAATATCTATCTATATATACGTACGTTATTTGGGTAACTATAATTTTTGTACATTATGAAACACAACCTTATGGCAAATTGCTTTATAATCAAGACAACTATGGCATTAACATGGCTAAGAAATTGATTATAATAAAAAAAGGAATGTTTCAGTTAAAAATTTAAAAAAACTAGCCCCTTAAAAAATCTAAACTAATATCATATCATTAGAGCTACATCAAATCAAGATAAAATATAAATACATATTGTACGTACACACAGATCTGGCACATTGTGGCATATACTTCATAATCAATTATTAAAATACTATCAATAACCTACATTATACAAAAACATCGCTATTCGTTGATTTACCATTTTATTTTTAAAAATGATTAAAACTAACAAAATGCAGTAATTACTCTTTTCTCTACAATATCCCACATGAGAGTTTTGTGTTCGATACACACCCAGGAACTAATTTATAGAAATGCAAACCGAGGGACGAGTTGTGGAGTGATTGGAAATAAGTAAAATTAATTAAGAACAACACAACTAGGACTAGTTGAAAAATAAATGATAATTATTTATATTGCTACAAGCTAGTAGCATAGTAGAATATAATTTTTTAAAGCAAATATAGAAAAAAATAAAATAATTTTAGAAGATTTTTTTTATAACAAAGAAAAATTTGGAAGACAGTACAGTAAAAAGCTTTTTTCCCGACATAAAAATATTTTCAATAGTTAACTCCTTTTCTAAGTTGGTTCTTAAAACCCACCATCCCATCTCTTGAATAATTTTCTTATTAGAACACATGCGTTCTTATCAGCTTATTACTTATGGAGTGTTGGTGTAAAGGGCGGTAATAGTATATTATGCACCGAGGGAGTAAAGCAGTGTCTTACGTCACGGACGGCATATTGAATCCTGAGTTTAAGGAGGGACCCTAGAGCTAACACCTGAGCAAAGCGAGGGAGTTATGTAGAGTCCTGCGTTAAGCGAGGGGTTTAAGCTGCCCGTGACGAAGACAGGCTTTATCCTCGAGGTGCATACTCTAGTTTTCATACCTACTGCGAGTCATAAACCCTCTTTACACGGGCAGCCGGTTTATTCGAAAATAGAACTGGCCATCACAGGCAGAACACATAAAATGAAAACAAAAGGCTAAGAGTTTTCCTGCAAATAACGTTCCAAACTCAAATCACTTTACTCCCTTGGGAGTTTCATACAACATTACCTCCCTCTCTTGGGTTGGGATGTAATGCCTTGCTTTAAGTTGAGATTGCGTGATATGTAATTGGACATTATCGAGCAGGTGGTATGAAAATAAAATTTTTGCCCGGAGCGGCTGAATAACTAGATAAAGACAACTGACTTGACGCTAAGCTAAACACCCAGGCTCAAGGTATAAACAAATGATCGTCTCATACATGTTTACCTAGATGTGGAGATTGGCCCCACGACACTCGGCGTAGCGGTCATGTTATCTGCCCACTGAACCAACGGCTACGGTGCGGTCCGCCTTGGAACATCCAAATCGAAGGTCGAGGAAGACAACTCATACGTTGACTTCATCGTTGTCGAGCGCCAGGTCGTTGATGTTCACGTAGTCCGGGTGTTGCGAGAACTGGTCGACGAGCGCGCCGAAGGTCGGCCTCGCGTCGGGGTTGTAGGCCCAGCAGGCCAGCATCACCTGGTAGATCTCGTCGGGGCACTCCTCGGGCCGCTCCAGCCGCTCCCCGCTCTCCACCAACTGGATGGCCTGCGACGCCATAGAATCTTTATGAACGAGTGCAGATAATCCTACTAATATTATAAATGTGAACGTGTGGATGTTTGTTACTCAATCACGCAAAAACGGCTGAACTGATTTGGATGAAATTTGGCATGCACGTTGTCAGGGGTACCTACAGAGAAGGACATAGGGTACTCTTTATCCCGGAATTCGCGCGGGAACTCCGAAATTACCGCGGGTGAAACCGCGGGGCACAGCTAGTAATAAATAATGAATTTTCACAGGTTTTTTTTAGGATATTAGAGAAAGGAATAGAATACTGAATACCGTTTAAGCTTAGACCTTTTATAATGCGACACTCCGATCTTCGTCAACCCTAGTTTAAATCCGAAAATGGCAAGATTTATCGGGTTTTATCCCATGCACCGGGTTGATTGCTCATCCATAACAGGGATGTGGACTACTTTTGAAAATCAAAATTCTAATTAGTCCGTCAGTTAGAAAATAAAAAAACAATAGACACGTATGTTTTTCTTTTTCAAATAAATTAAAATATACAGAGATAAAGCGCATTCAAGTTTAGGGTGAGGGGGTCGTGACGTCACTAACCGCTAAAACCGCCTTACAAACTGTCAGAATAGTGACATCACGCGAAATTTCAACTCAATATATCGCCGTTATTTTTTGATTACGTAAAATTAACAAAAAAATTAAAACCGACTTCCAAAAACACAAACTAAAAATCTAAAAATAAAAAGCTAAGAATAACAACATACCGATTTAATCCAAAAGACAAAAACACACGTAATATTAGTATTGGTTTGTGCTACCACTAATCGGTTTGAATTCGGTGACAAGCCCGCTGGTGTCTGCCCACTTGGGTTGTCCTGTTCATGAAAAGCTGGTGGCGCGAGTCGACTTAGCCCATCTACACCCTCCATATTTGGCTTGTCACCGACTTCATACCGATTAGTGGTAGCACAAACCAATACTAATATTACGTGTGTTTTTGTCTTTTGGATTAAATCGGTATGTTGTTATTCTTAGCTTTTTATTTTTAGATTTTTAGTTTGTGTTTTTGGAAGTCGGTTTTAATTTTTTTGTTAAAAATTTGTTTATTTCTCGCTTTTAAGTGACTTAGTTCGTAATTTCTCTAAGTTAAAATAGCCTAATGTCAACTGCTCATCACCTTTTACAAAATATTGCTTTTCCCGACGCAGGGACGTTAATTGTTAAGGAGTTCTCCTGGTACATCATCATCAGTTCCACTTCACCATATACATTGTGACGAGCATAATTTGTTTAGAAACCATATTAAAGTTAACGAATCGGAATCTGTGAAATACCTATTATTTAGTAGTTCTGATGACCATCTGTGGTCTTCATCATCAGTTCCACTTCTTCAAATTTTACTTTCCGAAAGCAAATAAACGATTTACTATAAAAAATCCAAAAATCGCTATAGATGTACCTATGATTTTTGAAGAGTTCCCTCGATTACTCCAAGATCCCATCATCAGATCTCGACTTGGTGACAATGGAATCAATTTGGGAGTATCCCCTTTCAAACAAAAAAACAATTTTTGAAATCGCTCCTATCGGAATCCGTGAAATACGTATTATTGTTTAGTAGTTCCGATGACCATCTGTGGTCTTCATCATCAGTTCCACTTCTTCAAATTTTGCTTTTCAATAGCAAATGAACGATTTGCTATAAAAAATACCCAAATCGCTATAGGCGTGCCTATAAATTTTGAAGAGTTCCCTCGATTTCTCCAAGATCCCATCATCAGATCCCGACTTGGTGGCAATGGGACCAAATTGGGAGTATACCCTTTCAAACAAAAAAAAAATTTTCCAAATCGGTCCAACGGTCTTCGAGTAATCGGTGAACATACATAAAAAAAAAAAAAAAAAAAAAAAAAAAAAAAAAAAAAAAAAAAAATACATACAATCGAACATAGAACCTCCTCCTTTTTGGAAGTCGGTTAAAAAGAAAAAATACGTGTCCAATATTTTTTAGTAATCTACAAGACGGACTAAAAAATAAAAATTAGTCAACATACCCTCTGTAATGATGTTCAGCTGTGCCTTTATACTGAGCTATTATACTGGTTACTGTTTTAAACGGAACGCAGTCCAGTATATCCAGTATACTGTCATCTATGTCATGGTAATGTCACGTTATCGACCTTGGCAAATTATAATTATAGACGCCATTATTAAAGAAGAAGAAGAAGAAGACCACTCGCGTCAACCGATCAACGCGGTTGACCAATCATTAGTCCCAGGCTCAGGTTGAATACATGATCTTCTTTTTTATTAAATGGCAACTTTTAAATAATTGTGCCAATGACAATGTGTGACTTGATAGACAAAGCAACGCGATTGAATTAAAAAAAAAACACGATATATTTTGAAATCATGAGATTTTATCAAATCATTGAGAGCACCTATACTCGATAACCCCAGTGCTCACAGTACAAAAATGGTAACGGTTATGACGTCATACCGCCTACTGCGGATACTGCAGCAGTATACCAAAAGTTATAACGGACCGAATTACTCGTCACTTGCTATCAGTAATAGCGGAATATACCCATAGAGTTGAATTGGACAGCTAGGTGGAGATCGGTCGGCTCCTTAGTTTTATTACTATTAATTCGGTTATTAAGGGTTAAAGGCTATGAAATTTATTTTAGGGGTATTAGTATAAACTGGTAGATGATAGATTGTATGAAAGTGCTCAGTGAATCCAAACTAGTGGTGTCAAGCAAGAAGACTGGGGCCCCACGAAGCGGATACTATCACCTTTAAAGGTAACTGAAGCACTTTAGGACATTGTTTGCTCTCAACGTTACTGGTGCGGCAGCGCTGACCCACCTCGATGCCCCGCATCTCGCCGTAGGGCTGCTGGCCGTGGGAGAACATCTCCCAGAGCGTGACGCCGTAGCTCCACACGTCGCTCTTGTGGCTGAAGGTGCCGTAGTTGTAGGACTCGGGCGCGTACCACTTGATGGGCCACTTGCCGCCGCGGCTCGCCATGTAGTACGAGCTGTCGGCGGACAGCGCGCGCGACAGCCCGAAGTCGCTGATCTTGATTTGATGCCTGCCGAGGGGCGGGGCGAATGGAAGATAATCATTAGTGTATTTTTTGTGGATAATATAACGCAAATAATTTTTTTTGTCTATGATTAATGCGACGCGAATAAATGCGAATGTGAGTTTGTTTGCTTATTTGTTTGTAACACTTTCACGCTTTAACTACTGAACCAATCGTCATGAAGTGTTTGCTTACACGTAGTCTCCTGTCCTTTACTGTATCGCTGTACAGAAAAGAACATAAGGTACTTTTTATCCGGAAATTCTTGAAGAAACTCAGAAATGAACTGCGGGCAACAGCTAGTATAAGATAAATTAATAATTTAGATTTTGTTCATAATATACAGATTGATTTTTTGAAGTGGACCTGGGTGGCCACATTCGAAACTACGAGGGAAAGCGATAAACGCTCTAAGGAGGCTCATAGCCGATTTATAGTCAAAGAGAGAATGCAAAGCTATACCTGGAGGCGAGCAGTATGTTCCTGGCGGCGAGGTCCCTATGCACGAACCGCCTGCGCTCCAGGTAGCGCATGCCGGCCGCCAGCTGGCACGCCCACAGGCGCAGCTCGCCGCCCGTGGCCGTGCGCCGCAGCAGCTGCGCCAGCAGCGAGCCCAGCGCCACCAGCTCCTGGACCATCGCCAGCGGCGGGCCCTGCGAGGAGCACAGTACTTGACCACCGGCCCGCAGTACACATCTATCTTCGAACACGTGTAACACCAGGCTCAAGTACACACTAGCTATCTTCAAACGTGTGTGTATCACAAGACGCGCTATCCAATACGGTTATGGTGTGGTGTACAATAATTAAAGTTTATGAGTAATATACCTAGTACAATTGACTTCAATTTTAGACATATTAGATGCAGTAAATTTCTAATAATTTTTGTGTTAGTTTAAATGGTTCTTTGTTACGAATCCAGCCTTTACGTCACGAAAACACTAAATCCTTACATTTATAAAACTAAGTCCTCTGCCGTCTCTGTCTTGTCGCGATAAACTCAAAGACTACTAAACAAATTTTCATGCGGTTTTCACCACACAGAGTGGTTCTAGCGGAAGGTTTATATACGTATAGTTTATCCTGGTATTCCGCGGAAACTCCGAAGTTACCGCGGGTGAAACCATGGGGGGCAGCTAGTAAAGAAATAAATTGTGCGGCGTCACTTCTTCAAAGATATTGAATATTAGCTATTAGTTTGACCTTGAACCGCGGGGAGCAGCTAGTAGGATAAATAAACGAGAAAAAAAAAAGGGAAAACGCCTTTGGCGCCCACCCACCAGCGACACGCCGATCAGCCTCACGATGCAGCGGTGGCGCAGCGTCATCATGATCCGCGCCTCGGCGAGGAACTCGTCGCGGTTCGCGTCGGCGCGGTGCGCGTGCAGCGTCTTCACGGCGACCGGCCGCGGCGCGCCGCCCGGCGCCGCCAGCGAGCCGCGCAGCACCGACCCGAACTCGCCTTCGCCGAGCGTCGCGCCCAGCGTCAGCCAGCTCATCGGTATCAGGTCTACAGCACACACCGTGCGTTACAGCGGCGCGGCGACAGCCCAGTGGCTCGGATCGAACGAAGTATAACATCGGGAGGAAAATATAGCATGGTGGTAGGATGCTTTCTAGTGCCAGGCTGACTAGCTACCACCTTCGAGCACCAAAACTCCAAAAAGCCTAAAGTAGCCTAATTTGCTTCTTATAACATTAGCCAATTAGCAGTGAAATTTCCGTCAAATCGGTTCATGGAATCGTTTTGGAGATTCGCCCGCGTGAGTTTCGGAATTCCCGCAAGAACTCCAATTTTTTTTCATAAGAACCTTCTTCTCACAATAACAAAGACAACAAAAAAGAATTGGCGTGTTTGTTCGTGACCAAGGGAAAGCATTGTGAGTGTGTGACGTTGTAGGGGTAATCTCTGAATCTACAGAACCGATTTTGAAAATTCTTTCACTTATAAGAAGCTACGGTAGTCCTGAGTGACACAGTCTCAAGGGAACTCCGAAATTACCGCTGGTGAAACCGCGGGGACAGCTAGTATATCATATAATTATTAACCGACTTCCAAAAAGGAGGAGGTTCTATGTTCGATTGTATGTATGTTTTTTTTGAATTTTATTAATATAGATATAAACTAGTAGTGCCATAAAAAAGCAATCACCCTGAAGCGTGGCGAGCTGCCCGTCCGAGTTGACGGCTATCTCGTTGTAGTACTCGTCGCTGGCGGGCGGCGGCGCCACCGCGCTGTTGTTCACGGGTACTTTGTAGGTGTCGCTGTCCGCGTCGCCGTTGTTGTTGAGGACGTCCACGTCGAAGTCGGACGAGAACGACAGGTTCCTGGTGAGCAGGTCGAACGCGTCGGCGGGGGCCGGCGCGGGGGCGGGGGCGGGGGCGGCGGACTCGTCCAGCAGCTGCTTGTCGCCCAGGATGTCCTTCTTGACCAGCGACAGCGTCTGGTTCATGGCGGCGCGGCACGGTGACGGCTTCTTGGTTCGCGGCATGGTCGAGAACTGGTTATATGAAAAAAAAAAAAAAAACAAAACGAATTAAGTTTCACTTAAAATTTAATCAGAAATGCGTGAGTTTGTTTGAAATGATGCCTTAATTTAACCGATTTGTCAATCAACTTTTGGATGAAACTAACCTATGTCCAAATGTCAAAGCGTAACAAACAAACAAACCCACTTTCACATTTATAATATTAGTAAGGATTATGGATTATATATGGCAGAATACTGGTTAGTTCACGGGCGTTGTGATTTTGATTGTTCAAATAAAGTTCTTTTCAATTTCAATATGATTAGGTGATGTATGTATGTAGTGAATAACAGAACTGTGAATGGTTGTTTACTTCGGGCAGCGGCGGCTTGGGCTCGGGCGGCACGGGCTCGGCGAGGCGCACGGGCAGCCCGTCCAGCACCGCGCCGTAGTGCTCCACCAGCCGCTCCAGCGACTCCAGGTACGGCCCGTTGTCGATGAACTGCCACGGGCCCTGCGCGGCGCGACGCAACAACACGTCCCCGGGACATACACAATAATACATATACTACGCCACACGTTAAGGGGGGCAGGTGGAGGGGGGTACATTTCCTGACGTCACATTTCAAAATCTTATACATCTAACAATTAGATGCTTTCTCCCACCCCTTGTCACACTTCGTCGACCCTCTGCCCTTAACGTGTGACGTACTTTATTTAGGGATGGTCGCTTATCATACATTAAAGATACATTTTATCGCGAAACAGCTAAATCTTTTCAAACACCACCAGGCATACTTTCTGAACATCGTGAAGGTTGACTGGTAGAGAATGCCAAAGTTCGTCCAAGGCACCTACTCCAAGGTCATTTTCGCAGGAGGCATGAAATCGGTGGAAGGCGAAGAGTGTTGCTTCTTTATAATAATCTCTATTTTTTCGTCTTAGCTACTATGTATTTATTTATTTCTTCTTCTTGCACAAAAAGGTGTAAATGGCGAACGTAATGCCTTGCGGCATGTATGCATGTGTACCTCTTTCCTGATGATAAAGTTGAAGGTGGTGTTCTCGCAGAGCATGGTGAGCACGTAGGCGCCCGCCTGCCGCTCGCTGTAGCGCACCAGGAAGGCGCCGTCGGCGGCCCGGCCGCGCAGCCCGCGCCGCGCGCAGTGCTGCTCCAGCGCGCGCGCCGCCTCCTCGCGGCTCAGCGTGCCGTGGTACCACTGGCCGCGGTGCGTCGCCGGCGGCGGCGGCGCGTAGTTCTCTGCCATGTGCGGACACAACACATCACATATCTACAGGATGTTACAGAAAGGTGTAGTCATATTGGGCGATTGTGTTCACGGTATCATCTGCAATGATTTGACGCAAGTAACGGAATCAGTACGATGAAATAAACTACCTACCCTAAAAGCAAGATCTGTCTTTATTGTCTGTGAAAAACCTAAGTGGTGATAAATAGGGTACTTGCATGAAATTTATTATAAGAAATTTTGTTAATATTTCAAAAATAGAGCCTTAGAAAAGCGTTATCGTGAAAGATTTACTAAAAAAATTTCAATAGTTTCCAAAATATTAAACATTTAATTTTGTGAAACGGAACGTTGCAACGAAACACCAATCACAGCCACGCTTAACACATTACGTCATTTTTATTTTTTTACGAAACATTTACCTCTTTCAGGAAAGGCAAAAGAAACTAATAGTCAACACATATTTTCCATTTTCTGAAGTTTTTACTTTAAAATTCATCGGTAAGATGTATTTCGATTCTTTACTGGAACTTTTGGAAGTAACTCGACACAGTTCAACCTTAATTTCGCTTTTGGATATTGAAGTTATCTGTCTGTCATTGTCACATGACCCTGTCAATACGACGGTGACATTTCTATCACAGATTAATAAGGCGTAATTTTGAACTGACGTCATTCCGCGTTTCGGCGGTAAAGTCTAAAGTAGGAACTTTGAAACGCTCTATTTAATTAATTTATTCATACATTTTATTATATATTTTTATATTTTATTTTATATATCCTTAAAATAAACTGAAAAAAAAATTCATGCAAGACCCTATTGCATCAAACGATCTTGAACCCGTCGTCTGTAACCGATTTATGACCTACCTAGTGATGTGACATGTTTATTTTGTTACGGAAGTAGTTGTTAAAAATATTTTCTCTTTCGGTCGTCAAATTATAGTGTCGGGTTTTTGGTCTAAATATTGTATAAGATTACCAAATCACGATCTTGAAATATGACTACACCTTTCTGTAAGTCTGTATACATACATATTACATTATAAATAAAATTGTAAAATTGTATTGTAAAAAGTGTCTGTTTGTGATTTCAAATTAACAGCTTTTCACTAAAGGCATATGAAAGTATATACGGTACTTACATAAAAAAATCAATTTTCAAATACAACGACTTAGATTTCAGTGTACACAGTATGTGCAAAATTTAAACTTACTTAACAACTGATAACATTCCATGTGTCCATATTGTTTCGCTAGATCCGCTGGCGTTTCTTGCGCTAACGTCCTAGGATGCGCTGGCGCCCCGAGTTTTAATAACACCTGTAAAACAAGCTATATTATTATTTTGAAGCTCAAATTTTCATTCTTATAGTTGCAAAACGAGAAAGAGAGAAATAGAGAGAAAGAGAGTGACAATTTCTCTTTAAGTGGCTACACGTGATCTAATTTTACTCTCAATTTTTTGAATCAATGTGTAGTTTACATAAAATGGCCATACACGAATATGGAACTACATACCTTTTAAAATAATGTATATGGTATAACCAAAATGGTTACATAAAATTTAATTTTACAATGTGTGCGTATGGCGCATACGTCCTATTTACCGCGCGATCTGTAGGACAGTCTACAGATAGTGAAAAAAAATAAAAATTGAAAATTATAGTTCTTGAATTGAGGGACTAGTTAAACACGAGTGAAACCTAGTACAGTCAGCAGCAGAAATATATAAACAATCGACAGTCACCGAATCTAATTACAATAGTAATAAAGTTCAAAGACATATCGAAAATTGAATCTTATTGCGACAGTATTAAAGTTCAAAGACTGACCAGTGTTTACATAATATCGCTGATTGAATCTCATTACAATAGCAATAAAGTTGAAAGTGTACACACACTGCTGCTGCTGACTATACATAATGTCTGGATGTATCAAATCTGTTCGTATAACCCCACCCGTATGCAGTCGATGTGGCCCTTCTGCGCGGCGTCGTGCAGCGGCACCTTGCCGGAGGCGGCGTGCCGCATCTGGTAGTTGGCGCGGCCCTGCGCGATCAGCACCTCCGTGGTACTCGGCAGATTGTTCTGGCATGTGTACTGGCGACAAATATTACACAACCTTATTATTATTATACACTAGCTGTGCCCCGCGGTTTCACCCGGGGTAATTGAGGAGTTCCCGAGGGAATTCCAAGATAAAATATAGATATAATCCTTCCTTATGAATCACTCTATCTATTGGTGAAAACCGCATGAAAATCCGTGAGCGGGAACCGACTTTGTTTTTTATGTAGTGATGCAAAAAATGCGAGTCTGTTTTTTGTTTGTTTGTTACGCTTTCACGCCGTAACTATACTCGACTGATCGTCATGCAATTTTGAATACACGTTGCCAGGGGTGCAGCGAAGGATATAGGGTACTTTTTATCCCAAAATTGACGCGGCAACTCCAAAAACAACTCGGGTGAAACCGCGGGAAATATCTAATTACCTAATAACTGCTAGGACAGTTTATTCAATAAGTCTCCGACCATGTATATGTATATTGATACAAACTGAGCTGAGAGAACTGAGATACAAATTGTTTTTCCCTCATGCTCGAAGAAGTTTCAATTCAAAAAATATAATATATTCTCTATAACGTGTTTGGAGAGGGGCTATTATGTAACTTTTGTCTCTATCATAATATCTCTTGCAAGCTCTGCAGAAAGGGTCGTAAGTAGTTAAATAAAATAGTTATAACATTTCACAACACACATATCGAGTACACGTCTTGATCCCACACTAAGCTACGAGTATTAGCTTGTGTCGTGGAAACCAAGAAAACGTGGTATATGCTACATATTATTGCATAATATAAACACGCCTAGACTAGAAAATGGATTCCCTCAGTTAGATAGTAAAAAAATAATAGACACCAATTTTTTGATTTTTCGAATTATTGAAAAAATACTTAGATAAAACGCATTTAAGTTTAAGAGTGGGAGGACGGGACGTCATAACTAAGTATAAAGGTAGGCGTCCATTGGGCCGCGCCGCCCGCACCGCACGCACGGCACGCAACGGATTTTAGTTTGCTTTGTATGATTTCATAGAGCACTGCGTGCATTATCCGCGCCGCCTGCACCGTACACCGGTATTTATGAGCAGTGAGAATTTTGCGTGCCGTGCGTGCGGTGCGGCCGGCGCGGGCCAGTGGACGCCTACTTTAAAGGTACCTAGCTAGGTGTGACGTCACACAGAATTTCAACTCAATGTATCGCCGTTATTTTCTGATTACGTACATAAAAAAAGATACGCGTCCAATATTTTTTATTAATCTACAAGACGGACTAAAAATTAACATGTAGTCATCACGCTTATTGGTGAGTGGTCGTTGTGCTCACATGTAGCGGCGTGTAGCCGGCGGAGTCGCGCACGTTGACGGTGGCGCCGCTCTGGATGAGCTCGGCGAGGATGTGGTCGCGGCCGGCGCGCGCCGCGATGTGCACCGCCGTCTGCCCGTCCTGGTTCTTGGCGTCGCGCCGGCTGTAGCCGCTCGCCAGCAGCTGCGACACCACGTTCAGGTCGCCCGCCTCCGTTGCACTGAAACAACGGTAATGGGTATGACTAGGTATAAAAATCAAAATTTTATTTAGTCCGTCAGTTGGATAGTAAAAAAGTAATGGACACGTGTTTTTTGTCTTTTAGAATTTTTGAAAAAATTCTTAATAGATAAAACACATTAAAGTTTGGGTGTGGGAGGCCGCGATGTCATAACTAAGTATAAAGTGTACCCAGGTGTGACGTCACACGGAATTTCAACTCAATGTATCGCTTTTATTTTTTTATTACGTAAAAAAAGGAAAAATACGTGTCCATTATTTTTTATTAATCTAGAAGACGGACTAAAAATTAAAATTTAGTCATCATATCCCACACTACTATATCCCACACACACACACTATCCTTGCGGTTTTACCTGCGTTCATTTTGGAGTGCCCGCGGGAATTTCGGAATAAAAAGAACCCTATGTGCCTTTCTGTACCCTTGACAATGTGTATGCAAAATTTCATGATGATCGATTGAGTAATAAAGTCGTGAAAGTGTAATAAACAAAAAAAAAAGCCTTACATTCGCATTTATATTAAGATTATCTTCATCCTCATTTCACACAATCATTCACTAGCTTGTTCTCCAGTTTCACCCACGTAAATTTCGGAATTCCTGCAGAAACTCTGATAAAAGTAGCCAAAGTCACTCCTAATAACATCAACTATCTGCCCGTGACTATATTAATCCAGTGAAAATCGGTCCAATCGTTTCGGAAATTAGTCGGAACAAACCGAGAAAGAAAAATTGCCCGTAGATCAATGTTTCACGCAGGCGACATATTTAAAAAATGCGGAAAAATTCTGTACCTAACTTCCTACTATACTTGGATTGGTAAATCGCTTGAATCATGTGAACGACGTAGTCCTAAAAGTAATGAACCTTTTTGACTACAATAGCTGTTAAAACTTCTTGTTGCCATAGTTATAAAGTACAACAACTCTCAAAATCATATTATACCTACGTCCTAAGAAAATAAATTAACAACCTATAGATACTAATATATTTGTTACAAATATGTAGCATGTAAGTAGTGAGTGCCAATGAATCATTAACACAAACATTGAGTCAGTATCGGCAAACACAGATGTATCTAAAACAAACAGATTTCATCTACATAGTGTGTATGTCGATCCAGCAAAACGTTCGCAAGTTTACTATAATAAGATAATATTATAATAAAACAAATATTATTATGTTACACTGTATTTTAATTACCTACATAAGATTTAAAGTCCGGTGATTTACCAAATTTATAAACGCACTAGCTGTGCCCCGCGGATTCACCCGCATGAGTTTCGGAATAGGGTACTTGCATGATTTTTTTTTCAGTCCATTTTAAAGATATATTGCCCACATAAACAAAGCAAGAAAGTATATGCATAAATTAATTGAATAGAGCGTTTTAAAGTTCCCACTTTTGACTTTACCGCCGAAACGCGGAATGACGTCACTGCTCAAAAATTACGCCTTATTAATCTGTGAATTGTGATAGAGATGTCACTGTTGTATTGACAGAGTCATGTGTCACTGACAGACATATAACTTCAATATCCAAAAGCGAAATTAAGCTTGAACTGTGTCGAGTTACTTCCAAAAGTTCCAGTAAAGAATCGAAATACATCTTACCGATGCATTTTAAAGTAAAAAACTTCAGAAAATGGAAAATATGTGTTGACTGTATGCACTTAGTTTCTTTTGCCTTTCCTGAAAGAGGTAAATGTTTCGTAAAAAAATAAAAATGACGTAATGTGTTAAGCGTGTCTGTGATTGGTGTTTCGTTGCAACGTTCCGTTTCACAAAATTTAAAATTGAATATTTTGAAAACTATTGATAATTTTTTAGTAAATCTTTCACGATGATGCTTTTCTAAGGCTTTATTTTTGAAATATTGACACGATTTCTTATTAAGAATTTGATGTAAGTACCCTATTCCCGCAGGAAATCTAAAGTAGCCTAGATCGGTCCAACCATTTCGACGGTTCACCCGCATGAGTTTCGGAATTTCCGTAGGAAAATTCTTTCATATTCTTCTTCTCTTTACAATAACAAACATAACAAAAAAAGAATTAGCGAAATTTGTCCAGCTGTTTACGCGTTATGTAAACTTAACTAGCTGTTTCCTGCGGTTTCACCCGCGTTAGTTTCGGAGATCCCGCGGATATTCCGAGATAAAAGTACTTACTACCCTATATTTTCTCTGTACCTGCCCTTGACAATGTGTAGGTAGTATGCAAAATTTAATGCAGTTTCTTCCGCGTTGATTAAAGAGTTCCCGTGGAAATTCCAGGATAAAAAGTACCCTATGTCTTTCTCTGTACCGCTGCAACATGTATGCAAAATTTCGTGGTGATCGGCTCAGTGGTTTAGCCGTGAAAGCATAACAACCAAACTCACTTTCGCATTTATAATATTAGTAAGGACACAGATAATATAGGTAAGGATATGTAACAATGTTATTATAGGTAGTACTTCATATTCAATAATTGCTTTGTAATTTCTCAAAAATGCAGCATTGTTGTGGTCACTAACATTACTTTTAAGGATATTCCGTCATGATTAATTTTTATCCGACCAATGCATGTTAAAAAGTTTGTCCCTCAAATTACAATGGTTCCAAAACCTGGCAAACCACCGCATTTAACTTCGTCATACAGACCGATAAGTTTACTTCCAGTACTATCCAAAGTATTGGAAAAAGTCATCTCAGCACGGCTTACTGAATTTACTGCCAAAAATCTCGTTATCCCAGAACACCAATTTGGATTCCGAAAAAGTCATGCAACTATTGAACAAGTTCACCGTGTATGTGACCAAATCCGGGTTACCTTGGAAAACAAAGAGTACTGTTGTGGAGTATTCCTCGATGTACAGCAGGCGTTTGATAAAGTTTGGCACGAAGGGCTGCTATTTAAGCTGAAAAAACTACTACCTCATAGCATGTACTTGCTTCTTAAATCCTATCTGGAAGACCGTATTTTCTATGTAAAAATTAACGACTCTATTTCCAACTTTTACGAGGTAAAGGCAGGCGTCCCGCAGGGCTCAGTATTAGGGCCATCGCTGTATCTACTGTACACATCTGATGTCCCAGAAACGGATAACGTTATGACAGCCACTTTCGCAGATGACACTGCTGTACTAACATCAGATGAGGATCCAATTGTGGCATCAAGGACATTACAGGCACACTTAAATAAAATACACACTTGGATGAATAATTGGCGAATTAAGGCTAGTGCAAGTAAATCTAACCACATAACCTTCACACTGAGAAGGGAAGACTGTCCTGCTGTAGCATTAGGTGGAGAAGTACTGCCACATAACAAAGTAGTTAAATATCTTGGGTTCTATTTAGACCGGAGACAAACCTGGAAAATGCACATCCAAAAAAAGCGAGAAGAACTGCGGTACAGATATAAATCGTTGGAGTGGCTTCTGGGCAGGAAGTCCAACCTATCAGTCAACAACAAACTACTAATTTATAAAGCCATTCTAAAGCCGATCTGGACCTATGGAATTCAGTTATGGGGAACAGCCAAAACCTCCAACACGGAAATACTGCAACGATTCCAAAATTGTGTACTGAAAGACATAGTAAATGCTCCTTGGTTCACTAGAATGGAGGATATACACCATTACCTGAAGGTTCCTACTGTGAAAGAGGAAATAAGCAGCTTGACAAAAACCTACAGAGAAAGGATAAACACTCACGAAAATCGACTTGCGCAAGCCCTGACTAGACCACTGGACAAAAGACGCCTAAAGAGACATCACATATGGGACTCCATGAGCTCATAGTTTCCATGCAGTAGGCATTCCAATGATGGTTGGCTATGCCTCAAACGCGACTATCACACAAAACAGCTGCTTATGGTCCCTGGACCGATCGCATGCTCAACTAAGGAGAAAAAAAAAAAAAAAAAAAAAAAAAAAGTTTGTACTTCAATAAGTATCCAATACTGTTATTATATCATTTTTGCTTATTTCTATACATAGAATAAAACAAAGTCGTTGTACGCCGTCTGTCTCTCTGTATCAACGCTTAGTTTACGGACGCACTCAGTCTTTTTAACCGACTTCCAAAGAGGTAGAGGTTCTGCATTCGGCTTATCATATTATGTTTTTTTAATGATTAGGTACCTACTTAATTAGTAAAGATTTTTAAAACAAAATTGCCGCAATCAGAGTCATTAATTAAGTTAATGTTTGACTAATTATGTCAAATTTAGTTAAATTTCAATTAACATTAGTTCATACCTACCCACAAACATTAATTATTGCGACTTAATACTACTTTGTTTTAAATTCTTTACTTAATTTTAAGTAATCATTAAAACTAGGTAGGTAATCTGAGTGCGGCCGTACAGACAGACTTCCTCCCAAGTCAAAAAGATGCAAATACCTACTTTCGAAAACTGAAAATTGAAAGGGTCAATGGATTCTATAGTACGTGTCCGTATTGATTTAAAACAATATTACATTACAAATTTCATCAGGAAACCAGCAATCATCTGATCAGTGCTGCAGTAACCTATGCAAATTGCAATAACCCCAGATCAATAACCTTTAGAGTGGATGGTCCACATTCGGGTGAAATATCGAATGCATTTCCTGATGTCAGCTAATTGATTTAAATTTTATCATCATATCCCTTCAATGTATTCGAGTACACATGTACACATTCCTGAGTGTCAATTGTTTAATAAATTTAAATTGGATACATTTTAAAACTGTTGCTTCCAAAGCGATGATTGCCATCCACACAACTAAGGACAAAACAAAAATTGAGAGCAATTTGTAAACACTCATCTTAATGAAACTTCCTACTTGTGCTAGATGGCATAGCTTAGAAGCATAGCTGTATCCTTATAAAATAATTGATGCCCCTTGTTTTGGTAGTAGAATATTTTTGCAATAGATTAAAATTTTTGACATTAAACCTTAAGTATTTCTATATGCCTTAGAATGGTGTATATTTCTAGTAAATACTATATTGCAAATCATACCTAAATGTTTTAATTTTAAACTATATGTATACTTATATCTATACTAATATTATAAAGAGCAAAAGTTTGTGGGTTTGGGAGTTTGTGACGTTGTAGGGGGTAATCTCTGGATCTATCGACTGAACCGATTTTGAAAATTCATTCACTTATAGGAAGCTACAGTGATCTTGAGTGTCATGGGGTACTTTTTGTTCTGGAATTCCCGCGGGAACTCCGAAGTTTGTGAATTCGTGAGATTGTAGGGGTAATCTCTGGATCTACTAAACCTATTTTAAAAATTATTTCACTTATAGGAAGCTGCAGTGATCCTGAGTGACATAAGGTACTTTTTATTCCCGCGGGAACTCCGAAATTACCGCGGGTGTAACCGCAGGGGTCAGCTAGTAAATAATAAAAAAAAAACAAAGTTTCTAAATTACTTTTCATGTAACTTCTTACATGAAAACTAACTGGAACTACTACATTTCTCAAAATCTCTAAATAGAAGTTACGGTATCCCTGCGTATTCTTTTTACTATGTTAATTTTAATTTTTAATGACTTATCTGTATAGGTATATTTTATCAATTATTTATATTATTATTATTTAATTATGTAATTGCCTTCAGTTTCTGCTCTATCTGTATATAAAAGCTTTCAGTAATATTCACAATAAGAAATTTTTGCCTTACCGATGCAACAGATTAGTGGTGCCTTGTGTGCGTGACTCGTGTGGTGGTGGTTGTCCTTTGCAAACAATGGACAGCTGGGTGACCAGTCCATTGGAGTCTCCACGGTAATGCTCAATTAAAGTGTCCAAGCCATGTACTGTTGTGTGCTCCTCAATTGAGAAAAATGCATCTTCGCCATGCCTCCTTATTTGATAGTGCACCACTTCACCCTAGAAAAATTTATATAATCAATTAGCAAGATATTGATATAATCATTTAGCTGTTTTGTCTTTGGTCTTCGTTCATTAATTTTAAGTGTTGATGATGAGGATGTTGTCTACTAAATTGTGTTTTGTTTTCTTATAATTTTATTTTATGTTTGTGCATGTCAATAAATGGTGTTATTAGTTATTGTGATTATAGCTGTATGTTTTGAATAGAAAACTAAAAAACCAATAATTACTTTGTGTCTTATATTATGTATGTAGGTACTTCAAAATTAAAGTAGATGTTTTGAGTTTTTCTCTTAACAGGATTCTTATTAGCACTCACTTGATGTAAAACCGACAGTACATAATCGCCTATGGAAGTGTTGCTCTCACGAACTAAGAAAACTCCATCCTCCCCTTCTGAAAAGTCCAAGTTCAGAGAGACAGATATAGTATAATTATTAAGCTTCATACAAAAGGAGTAAAAACTATAGCCTGCATTTTGTAGTAAAGTGCATGATCATTATGTTTGATAAAACCACTGAAAACATTTTGCTTTATTTATGTGTTTTTGTTTCTATTTCTACAGTTTTTTTATAGAAGTTGTATTATTTAGCATTTACCTCAAAGCAGACAACATTGTGAGAGTTTGATGAAAACAATGTTTTATCTACCTAGTATAGTAATTTAATTAATATTGACAACTGTATAGCAATCTTCTTACCTTCTTTCAATAGTTTCTCAGCTGTGTCTCTTGATATTTTTCCATGAAACCAATTAACATTGTCCTCTCTGTTCATTCTCAATAAGAAAGAATTTGTCTGCAAAAATTTTAAAAACTTGTTTAGCAGGAGCAGGTTTAACAAAGTTTACCAATGATTGTATGATCGTACGTATGTCTACTTACAAAGTATTACGTTTAGGCGGTGTAGGCTGACAATTTTATTTTTAACGCTTGTATCAAAGTACATAAATCAAGTCTTTCATAGTTTTAGGTTAACTAGAAGAGTGCTAAAGCTGGTAAATGCAATGTTACGAAATTTGTTTACGAGGTCCAAATGAGTAGGTAGATACTTGTCAATTTCTGTCCACATTCCTTTGTACGTATTACGAAAAACTTCAGTTCAGGAATTAGATTTATCATTCCATACTTTTCATTGGTGTTTTGAAATTTTCTATTTCTCTCTAACACATTACGAAAGTGAAACAAAAACAATATAAATTTGAAATATCTGATCATAATGTTATATCTACACATAGAAACAGTTCTATTGCTACTTTACAATATAAATCGCCTTATGTCAGACAGAGATAACAAATAAAACAACATACAATTGAATTTGAGCGCATAAGTAAACGTCAAAGGTACTTTATAGAGTCAGTTAACTTAATTAAGTTTTTTTTAAATAAATATTAGTCGAAAATATACTGGTTATTATTATATTTATTAGTTACAATGTTTATCTTATCATTGAATTCTTACCTTTAACAATATAAATGACGTCATGTTTGTTATCATTATAATTTCAACTTCTGTTCACAAGTAGGTAAAATATAAAACTAATTTTTAATTTGTCCTGCACGTATTTTTGAGGATTTACATTTTAATGTTGATAATAAAGCACAAAACCTTTTTTGAAAAATCACCGAATACGTTCGCAGTAGGTATACGGAGCGCGACTGCAACAAACACCCGGCAGACAAGCGCGGATCGCGGTATCCCCGACTCTGCCTTCCAACGAATGACTCATAGCAAGGTCAATTCCGATAAATGAATCACCAACACGTACTCAGTTCCACAATGCAATAAGTAGTACACATTCTCCTGCGACACTATTCATTATTGTAATTTTGGTATAAAACACCTTTATTTACTTAGGTACCTACCTAGCTATTACCTACACCTACTGATCAGATCAGATAACAATAACAATACCTACCTACTAGGTAGGTACCTACCTATCTTTACAGTTTTACTACATTACACTATAAGTGGTTAAATATTTTAGTGTAATGTATAGAGCTACTTATCGTAATCGTGTAGGTAGGTACTTATCTAAAGTTGTTGCTCCGAAAATTGGCCCTTTAGGTAGGTGACTTTAAACAGAAGTCACGTTAAAAAATTTGCAGATGCGTCATGCCAAGCGTTTTTAATACGGCCCTGGGAACACATTATAATGAGATAGGGTCATGGGTGCCGAGCTTAGGCAAATTCGTACTTTTATTTAAAACTAGCTGTTCGGAGTTCCCGCGGGAATTTCGGGTTACAATAATTATGGCTCATGTTACTCATGGATAATGTACCTACATAATGCTAGCATTCTAATGGTGAAAAAGAATTTTAGAAATCGGTCCAGTAGTTTTTGAGTAAAACCGTAACAACAAACAAACAAAAAAGAATCAAATCTTTACTTAAATGTAACTGTAAATGTAAATTTAACTACGTACGTATCATATTTATGTTTCGTACGTAGTTACATTTATCTTACGTTTACCTAACTTTGATGAATCAATACCTAGTTAGAAGTTATCTGGGGACTTCAGAAACCGGGCATTAGGTAGTAATCTAGAGTGCCACAAAGGTTGGGACTCCAAACTTGTCAAGAAGGGAATAATATTTTATGTACTTACGTGGGTAGGTACTTTGCGTACTCTACTACCTACCTTTAAACAATATATAGATATATCTAAATCTCAGAAAAGGCTTCAACAATTTTCACGAAATTTAGTATGCAGGCGATTAATCGATCTAGCTAGGTTTCATAATAATAATAATAATTATAATAATAAATTATTTATTTGCATAAGACATAGCTTGTAATGATGGTACATAATATAAGAGTATAATAGGCTAGTTTCCTGGGTAAAAAAATCAAAATTCTATTTAGTCCGTCAGTTAGATAATAAAAAAATAAAAGACACGTATTTTTTGCTTTTTTAAAATAATGGAAATATGCATAGATAAAGCGCATTAAAGTTTAGGGTGGGGGACTCGTGATGTCACAGCTCGCTATAACGTGCGAACAAACTGTAGCGAGGCGTGACGTCATGTGAAATTTCGACTTGATATATCTCCGTTAATTTTTTGGTTACATTAAAAAAAAAAAATACGTGTCCAATATTTTTTAATAATCTACAAAACGGACTAAAAAAGAAAATTTAGGAAACTAGCCTATTGTCCTCATGTCCTGTCATTAGGTGACATGCAAAATTATCAAATTAAATCAGCTTTAAGAAATTAAATTGCATTAAATCAAAATATTACATTAAAAAAGATAATAAAAAATATTTTTAAGAAAAATAGTCCACTTAATTATTATTAACAAAATTAATTAAAGTCCCTTTTTTTTTGCAAATTACAAATGTCAAATACAATTCTATGTTACATTCACAAATATGTCAAAATATCCACTACAGAGTGATATGGTTAATATTAACTGAAATCTTTAACTGAGTAAAAACAATGTTCGCACAACCATTGCTTTAATTTTTTATTAAATGGTTACGAAGTGGAAGCTCCTTAATATCGCTTGGGATCCTGTTAAATATCGTGATACACATAAAACTACAGTTCTTTAAAAACATTGCTGTCCGAGGAGTGTGATCTAACACTAATCTGTTCGTGTTCCTTGTGCTTCTCGGGTATACTTCAGAAGCTTTGTTAAAAAGAGAGTGATGCTGCTTCACAAACTTTGCAACCTCAAAAATATACAAGCAAGGCAACGGTAGAATGCGGAATTGTTTGAATAGGGGCTTACAAGATTCATATGGTGGTAGGCCACGAATGGCACGAACACATTTTTTTTGTGCGATAAATGGCCTACAGTTGTCAGTGCCATTGCCCCAGATTATAAGCCCATATCTAAGGACTGATTGCACGGAGCCATGGTAGGCTGCTATAACAGTACTTTGAGTTGCTGATTTTCGAAGTTTATTTAAAACAAAGACAAATCTGTTAAGCTTGGTGCAGACCCTGTCAATGTGCTCCTTCCAGTTTAACGATTTTGAAATTATTAGACCTAGAAAGATTGTCTGATCGGCATTGTGCAAAGACTGACCATTAAAACCAATATTTATGTTTTGCACCGCACCCTACCTGCTAAAAGTTATATATTTTGTTTTATTTATATTTACCTGTAGATTATTATTATTCAACCATGTAATTATTGAAGTCAAAGTATTATTTAAGTCATTTTCATGATTATATATTAAATTTTTTGATGTCACAATGACTGATATGTCATCAGCAAACAGTATACATTTTTAGGAAACATCGTTTTATCCTTGTTTTCATTCAATGAAAAATGAGTATTGGTTACTGCTTTTCTACTTAACAACAGGTGGCGCTACGAGCGAAGCTCGGTCGCCCAGATATATTTTATTTTAATACTTAGATGTACAACAAGTCAATGAGTTGGTGACTCATTCGCTTTCTATCAGCTCACCTCGGCTTGTGGGCAGTGGCAGCGGTCGATGACACCCGCAGGCATTTATGTTAGCCCTTGTCTAGCTCACTAGACTGCATGTTAGCCAACACAGCCTTACGATTGTGCAAATACCACCAGAGGGACTTGCAGTGGCGTAAAGTTAAACAGGTCTGCGTATACGCATACGACGCATCTATGATGGCATTATATAATTGTTTGTTGTTATTAGCGAGCCTATAGGTACTTGGTCACCTTTTAATGGTTTGCCAATGATATTTTAAGTTTGATGAATATGTTATTTTGCATTATTACGATATTAAAAGACTAGCTGATGTGCTCTGCGGTATCAAACGCGTGAATTCGAAATTTCCTCGGGAACTTTTAAACAACCTCCTTAAAAAAAATTTCGACCAACCATCCCAGCTGTATCATAATGTCATATACATAGGTACCTACCATTAATGTGGTGGATCTGGCTACCTAGTGCTGATAATGAACTTCTCTATAGGTAAAAAAAATATTGTATAGGTTTACCTATATGGGATAACATAATACCATGTGATATGATATTATGTGAGTTTGATCATAAGTAGGTAAGTTGTTCAGTAGTTGGGCAGTCACAACACAAGCAGACGCACCACGCATGAATGCAAATCAGAGGGTGTAAGGTTACGAGGGAGGACGTACCTAGTGAAGCCCTTGTTCATTGTTTATATTATACAAATAACATAAAATACTTATAAAGTTTAAAAATAAAGTCGTGGTTTTAGGGCCTATGCACACCACGTTTTTTAAACGCGCCGTCGACGCGTGTTTGTATAGCGAAACAGACGCGATACGAACGCGAGTCAGACGCAGCCTGTAGACTTTGGTAGGATAAAAGCGCGCCGTCGACGCGCGTCTCTAAAACGTGCGTCGACAGCGCGTTTAAAAAACGTGGTGTGCATAGACCCTAAAGACGGGTTGCGCGACGTCTTTATACATTTTTGATTTATCGGCGTATCAACGTCAATAGGTACAAAGAAAAGAGGCACTGAATGTATAACCTTTCTTATCCCAGCATAACGGTATTTCTGAGAGAATCCCCGAATAGGCGCGAGTGAAACCATTAAAGGCAACAGATATTAGTTATAGCTCAGAGTAATAAATACTGGTTATAGTAAGTACCTATGTGCCTATACCTACATAATCACCAGTTGTTTTAAAAATGTAAAGGCAGCAAGTAGATGTATGTATGTTGTATAGGTTTGTGTAGCTATGTATGTATGTATGTTAATAGCCAATGTTAGTCAGCAACAAGAACGTCGTCACAGACTACGCAGTTTGGTATATCATGGACCAAAACAGACGACGAAACAGCGCGTCTCAGTCGATTGGCGACTTGCGCAAAAACGAACAGTAGCTAGTGGCGATGAGGTAATCGCTTCACAGATTCTATCAAGGAAAAATTTATCTGTCAAAGCTAACTGTATAAGGTAGTTTGCTGGACAAGGGGAAAATAGTATAAGCTGAATGAAACGATCAGACTTACTATGTCAATAAAGTTGGACAGCCCGACAGGACACGAGACTCTGTACGAAGATTCTACATTAATCCCTGTTCATCTTTAGTTTAAAGCTTACCTACTGTCAGAAAATGACATTGTACCTACCTACACGTAGATACTTAATTTGAACAGAGTTTTAATATGGTAATTTCTTTTTGTTAATAGAGTCTAACAAGATAAAGCCTTTGTTTTCATTGCGAAAAGTTCAAGGAAAGAAAAAGTAGGTAGGTAGGTACATACGTCAGTTTGAAAGAAAGCCTAACCCCTTGACCACAGCCACAGCACGCGCCTCTGTCCGCTGTGAGCTGTGGCCAACTTCTTATGTTGTCTACCATTTGTTTTCGCCGCCGCCGTGACTGTAGTCAAGGGGTAAGGGGAAGGTAATACCCAAGTAATAGGTACCTATGCACGCGCAAGCAGAGGTGTGGGCAAGAGCTAGTCTCTTTAACTTCTAACGATCTATTAAATACGAAACATGAGTCACAGTTTAGGTATATGTATTCTTTGTTGTTGAGATATTAAATTACGCGTAGATATATAGGTAGCTAGCTAGCTAATGTCACTAAGTATATGTTTGAAAAATGGAATACGTTCTGAAACTTCTGCTGAATAAGATTTCTCCGTTGGGAACTTTTTCAAAGGTGCCTATTTCAATTATTATTATTATTATAGTAGGTATTTCAAATTCGGATAGCTCTGCGGTCTGCCTATACCACTTTAGTACTCTTCTATAGCTTCAGTTGCATTTGGAAGTGAAAGAAAATTCCTACTCTAATAATCTTTGGTATAAAAAAAAAATACTGGTTAGTGGTTAGGTAATCTCAGAGAAATCCTTTAACAAAAGTGTGGGTTTACGCGGGTGAATGACCTCTTCATTTAATTTATCGGCGCTGCAGCCGACAACGGCGATGGTAAGGAAAGGGGCGCTGAATGTCCCGGTCAAGTCCCGGCATATGAACCGTTGGCGTTCGGCGCGTCATGCATGTATAGGTAGGTACGTAATTGCGCGCAATTACGCGATCAATGTTCATGATTTTTTTAGGTATTTCTTTTTTATTTGACACGAGAATAGAACACTGAATTTAATACGCACCTCATTTACACCCTGTATAATACTTACGTCAAACTTAAAATGTCTTCTAGATAAGGTCGAAGGTGGGTGGGGACTGGTGATATGATAAACAAAAGAATCAACGTGGTATTAAATTTATTGGCATACAAAATATATACTACAGTCCTTACAAGGCAGATAATTAACTTTAAGCAGTAACACAGATTCAATCAATAACGTGCGAAATGTTTCTTTTGACACTGTGTCAAAAATATTATGACATTACTTTGGAATTCCTAAGACTTATATCTACTTACTATAGATACTTAGCTCCTAATTTTTTACACAAAATGATTATTATTTCACTTATTAGGCTTATTTTTACAATGATGGTGACACGAAGCAAAGACAGGTTAACAATAAATACTAAAGAAACAAAGCATCAGAGAGTTTAATAAAGGAATGATTATGCAATAAAACTTTAAAAGATCAAAGACATTCTATATATAATATCATTATAAAAGACCTAGTTCAAATCCATTGATTTCAAATCACATATCTTAACCGAACTTGTATCTGGAATTCCGAAATTACCGCTGGTGAAACCGCGGGGGACAGTTATAGTATAACAAAAAAAGCGGATAATTTACAGATGTTGCTATATGCTGCTGATAAGCTGCACATTAAAAAGCAATGCTCCATAGGTACTAAGTGCAATTTAAAAAAATGAGAAATTATGTAGAGTCTATAAATGCCGCATTCAGAGTCGTTTTAATGATTACTTAATTTTAAAAACAAAACTGCCGCACTCAGAGCCGTTTATTATATTAATGCTAGTTGGAATTTAACTAAATTTAACTTAATTAGTGAAATGCCAATAAACATTAATTTAATGAACGTCCCTCAGTGTGAGTTATGTTTTTAAAAACTTAACCACAGATAATATAATACTATACTAGTACTTAATTTAAAATTAAGTACTCATGAAAACGACTGAGTGCGGCTGTAAGTAAGCACCTACTCAATATAAATTCTCTTCGAGTGAAATTTGAAAAAAAAAAAAATACATTTACTTATATTATAATAACTTATACAGAATGAAGCACAATCTAATGATAATAATGATGTATTCATCGATATCGGCAACATATAAAAACCGACAAACATTTAATATTTACAAAAATGATTAAGGTGGATCGTCAGTTGTAGTTTTTATACGAACTTCAACAGATATTCTTCTTACACTTAAGAATGGCTGCTAATACTATAGATACTTACCTACATTTTTTGCGATATCGTCAATACCAAAATCTAAAGATAAAAAAGAACATTTTTACATCATTAGTATTCGCAACACACTTACCTAACGGCCGCACTCGGAGTCGTTTTAATGATTACTTAAATTTAAGTAAAGATTTTTAAAACAAAACTGCCGCAATCAAAGAGGTTCATAAAATTAATGTTAGTTAGCATTTGACTAATTAAGTTAAATTTAGTTAAATGCCAATAAACATTAATTTAAAGAAAGTCTCTGATTACGACAATTTTGTTTTAAAAATCTATGTAATCATTAAAACGACTCTGAGTGCGGCCGTAAGAGAAAACATTTGTATCTATTTTCTAATTGAGAATTATTAAAAAAAAACAGCCGCAGTACGAGGAAATATCAATTGAAATTCGGATGATGACGATTCACCTTAAGATAGCTTCTAGATCTAATAATACTAATAGTAAAAGTACATATTTATAATAATAATAATAATCCACTTCACAACACACAGATCTACTTGATCCCACAGTAAGTTATTATTAGCTTGTGTCGTGGAAACCAAGCAAACGTGGTATAGGATATTACATAGAATTACTTATATATTATACTATAGATAAATAAATACACCCAGAATGGAAAATGGAACCCTGTGTTCATCACACAAAGTCCCCCCCACTGGGAATCGAACCCGGAACCCCTTGATTAGCGGGTAGGCATGGTGAGCTCTGCGCCAATCGGATCTACTTTTGGGTTTCTTTTTAATTTACACTTATTTATATGTGGTATACGTCATATAGATGGGCAATCAACCCGGCGCGGTGCTTGGGCTTAAAACCGATTGACACTTGGGCGTTCACGGGCTTTTATCGGGTTGATTGCTCATCTACATATAGGAATACCGTATACCTATAAGAAATTGGACTCCATAAAATAGGTTATTAGGGTGTCCTCAAAGTGCATGACAATAGGCATGTTGACTAATTTTTATTTTTTAGTCCGTCTTGTAGATTATTAAAAAATATTGGACACGTATTTTTTATTTTTTTACGTAATCAAAAAATAGCGGCGATATATTGAGTTGAAATTTCGCGTGACGTCACTATTCTGACAGTTTGTATGGCGGTTTTAGTGGTTAGTGACGTCACGTCTCTGTATATTTTAATTTATTTGAAAAAGCAAAAAAATACGTGTCTATTGTTTTTTTATTTTCTAACTGACGGAGTAATTAGAATTTTGATTTTCAAAAGTAGTCCAAATCCCCATTGGAATAAATATTATACTTGTCTTAATATGTATTCCTATGGTAATCTACAAAAAGCATTATTTTTTTTAATGAATCTATCAAAACATGTAATACATGTATTAAAGAATGTTATTTAATAAAAAAAGAATTATGTAATGGGAAACTTAATTATCATCTAGCGGTGAAACTACAAGAAAAATTACAATTAAAAAAATGTTGCGTATGAATTAGGTACCTACGTAGGTACATAAACATCAACGAATTAACATGCATTGCTATATCACAGCGTATAATAAATATAAATAGTGATATTCTTTTAATAAAGTACCTATGTATATAATATTGTTAAACTTAACAATAAAAATATTAAATCATTAAGAATTATTAGCACCGAAAAACACAAAAAATCAAGCACCTAATCAAGTGTAGAAAAAAAAGTTACTTATCCTATAAAATAACATATTGGCAGTTTAATGTTTGTACAATAACAATTTTTTTAGAGCATCCTTAAATAGAGAGACCTCAGACCAAATAAAATATTTTATTTAATCTGAGAGAGAGACAAAAAAAAAATAGATTTTATAAAACTAGAAAGGTGAGGGGGAAAATTAGAATCAAATTAAAATAGTCGTGAACGAAAAGAAAAAGGAAGCATTAAAAATCTAATATTAAGTTGTAGATTTATAAGTTTACAGCTCTTAACAATTCTGTTGTGTCAGTTCCAGAAAAAGATACTCGACTCTTTCTATCATCTCTCTTGTTTTATGAGATAAGCGAAAAGGCAGTTTAAAACATATCTACGTTAGTTAAATAATCTACGTTAGTTATATAATTTAAGTTCTATGCTTAAGAGGGTTAGTTGAAAAGGAGGTGTCAATCTGCAAACGGGTGAAAACGATAGGCTTTTGCATTAAATCCCTCTCAAAAGTTAATAGGTTTCGAGAAATACCTCGTCTAAAATTCAAAGATTTTTTAATTTACTAACCTAAGTATCGAATCAGCGTCGCCTGTGCTACACTTATACAGTTGTGAATATGAGGCATTAATATCCTGAAAATGAAGTAGTTGACCATAACGATTTGTATAATTAAGAAAAATACACCATAATACTTATCGTATGCGTTTAAATAATTCATTATTATAATAATAAGGTATTATAAGTTCGCGGTTTAGCACCCCCTTTCTGACTGGCCCTGTAAACTGCTTTCCGTCAAGTGAGTATTTCTTTTTAATCAAGAGACCTTCAGCACGTGTCGGCCTCCAGGTCACGTGTAGCAGTTGTCCTCGTCGGCGTGGTCGGTGCAGTCGACGGTGCCGTCGCACAGCTGCGCCAGCGTGATGCAGCGCCCGTCCACGCAGCGCAGCTCGCCGCTCGGGCACGGCGACACGTGACCGGACCGGGCCACCGGCTCCGCGTACTCCTCGTACTCCTCAGCTGCTGTCTTTTCCGTCTCCGCCGCTGATTTCTGAGGAGATAAAACAATAAAAAATTACGCATACATAGAGCGTCGGCCTCATTCGAAATTAATGATAGTTGGCATTTAACTAAATTTAACTTAATTAGTTAAATGCCAATTAACATTAATTTAATGAACGTCTTTAATGAGATGTAACTTAATTAGTTAAATGACAATTAACATTAATTTACTGAACGTCACTGATTGCGGCAGTTTTGTTTTAAAAATCTATGCTTAACTAAGTAATCATTAAAGTCGACTCTGAGTGCGGCGGTAAGTGCGGCAGTTTTGTTTTAAAGATCTTTATTTAAACTTAAGTAATCATTAAAACGACTCTGAAATGCGGCCGTTAAAGTTTCATGTATCAAGTCTAGTAAATATTCTAAAGTTGAATTATTAAGAAAAACACGCCTTAATGTGGTATTTTTTGTATAAGTTACCAAACACAACATTATTGCATAAAAATGAAATGGAATGGTAGTTTTATTTTGCAGCAAGTCTGCAGTGAAAATTAGCAGAAGTTTCATCATACCTTCAACATCGATGCACCGTCAATGACAAGTTCCATTTTGTTACTGGATTTATCCAGTTTGGTGGGCTCTGCTGAGACAGCCCCGGGCTCTGGTGCTCTTCCGGTCTGTTTTACCGGAGTATTTTTCTGTTCAACAACTTTCTGATCACTTTCCGCCGTCGGTGCGTTGCCATTTTTAGCAAGATCGTCGAAAAAAGTTCCCACATCTCCCTCTTCTTTTGAATTAGATTTCATATCTGGTACCGTTTTGGTTATTTTCTGATTGGAGTGTTCACGAGAGGCGGGATATCTTCTCGTGTAGGGCGGTTTCTTGATCTCCGTGGCCTGTTCGATTCGCTTCTCCTGGAGACTTGATCTGGTGTAAGGCGTTAACCGGGAAGTGGATGGTCGACGGGTGTAATTTCTTTTCCAGGCGTTGTTAGAGTCACTCGTGATGAGAAGTTCTTTGCTGCTTTCTAGCTCACCTGTGGAATTGTGGACATCAAAGAGTATAGGTACTGAGTGTAATTATCTATAGCATGTTCTCATGCGGTCGTATAATTCACTATAAGTACGCCGCGCCGGGCGTAGACAGTAAATACGCTGTGATAAAATGCCTTTTTTGGCAAATTGTATATTATCATAGAAGGCTTACTGATGTGTGCTCAGTATAAAGAGCGCCGTGCATACTATGTAAGTAAATGCCTCGTGGAAAAAGTGTCAATGGTTTTTGAATGACTATAATAAAATAAGTACCATTAGCCAGCTGAGACATAACTACATTGTTAAGGTTGGGCAGAAACAGGCAGAAACGACTTAAAAACGACGAAAACTTACCTACTGAAATATCATACCTATTTATATCTATACTGATCTCGTAATATAGATAGAAGGAAAATTTTGTTTGTTTTAGAGAGTATTTTCTAGATTTAGAATTTATTTAAAAAGCTAAATTTACATAAGTAACATAGAATACTAGCTGTATCCTGCGGCTTCATTTGGCTTTAGTTTTAATTATTTGTGGCTATCTACATTCCAAACGTTAGTGTGATACTTTTTATGCCGGAAGCGGTTAGGAGAGATGCTTGAAATTCGCACGGAACTCTTGAATTCAGCTTAATTTTTTTTTTGTTAAAATTTTGCTGCAATTTTTTATTCAGTTTATAGCAAAATACTTAGGAAGTTACAGGATTTTTGGGTTAGGTCACTTTTATTCTAAGGGTGCAAAATATACTGGTGGTAGAGCTTATCTATACATAATACTATATATAGCTTATCTAAGGTAAAATGACGCGCCTCTCCATCAGGCATACGCGTGTGCGTGCGCACAACCGTTAAAATATCGATACGTCACATATAATTCTGGTCTTGCCAATCGTCCTCAGTTGCCGCATAGTGTCGCCGAACTCACACTATTAAAGAGATATCATTGCATGATTTCGCACATTTAAACTGCTTATTGAGTAGTGGGGCGTGTCCCATTTTAGTTTAGATAAGCTCTAACGTGTTTTGTACCTGGGGAGTCCACTTGTCTGGCGTCGCTCGGCAGCCGGTTGGGTCGGCGCACGGACGGCGAGGGCGCGGAGCCAGCCGCCTCCTCGTCCAGTTCCCGCGGGTCGTGCCTCTCCCTGACGACTCCGTGAGCCGCGCACACCTCCTCCGCCTCGTCCTCCCCGTCCGGACAGTCCGAATAGCCGTCACATATCCAACGCTTCTGGATGCAAGCGCCAGCTTGGCACCTGGAAATTGAAATAAATAGTTTTCTTTTTTAAGTATGAACGCAATCATCCCTTGTAGGGCCGAAACGTAATCGACCGTTGATGACAATTAACTCGATACAAATTGCTGTTATGTACCTAAGTACTTTTTTGTTCTTATAAAACCATGGGTAGAGATAGATTTACGGTTTTTTTTTACGTATTGAATAATTGTAATCAAATATTTGTTCGTAAACCCAATAAAATAAATTTAATTCGGAATAAAAATGAAACTACATTTATATAAATTGCCTTATCTGACAGAACGCAACAGTGATTTAAATCTGCCTATAAATTTTATGTTTACAAGTTGTGTATAAGGTAAATGAATGCTTACTGGTACTCATGTGGGTGGCATGCGCCACACACAGCCTCGTCTTCACCAGCTGGGCAGTCATTTGTTCCATCGCACATCCAGTCCCTGGGCACGCAGGTACCGTCCCCGCAGGCCAGCTCGCGCTGGTAGCACGGACTCTTCGCCGCTATGCAGTTAGTTCCCGAAAAGTGGTTACAGTTGAACACGGAGGAGAGTTCACGAGGCACATAGTTTTCACAACTGTCCACTATCGCTGGAACGATAATTCAATCAACATAAAACGACTGACAATAAATGATTCAAACATCATTGGTATCAAATGATGACGTTTAAACTTCTTGTCGCGCTGAGACGACATGTAAAAGATAAATTCTATTCTTTTTTTTTTATTAAAGTTTCAACTTGACATCCATGCATATTTACCTAATTGTTCACAGCATTTATTAGTATTACACCTAAACTTACCTCTGCAAAGATTGTAACACGGCATCTTTGGAGGATAAGGCGGCGGATTGCACTCAGGCTCAAGAAGAGCGCAAGCGAAGTGTGCGAGCCGACTGCTGCAGTTGGTGGCTGCCAGGTATTCGATTTGCGGTAGGAGCAAAGTGATGTCCACTCCATCGACAAAAGCAGGTGGTCCCGCCAGGTCGTAGGGCAGAACACCTCGACACAGTGCAAGCCGGGTCGAGCCACATTGCGCCACTGGAAATTTTGTCATTAAACCAATCATTAAACAAAATATAAGGGAAATACATCGGTAAACAGTCCGTACTGTTTATTCTATCTACATTCTACAAGAAATATGTTAGTAATAGGCACAATAAAATACGCTTGTACAGTGAGGCGATAAATCATTAACATAAACCACTACGTGTAATAACATTATACTAAGTATTGCATTATGATACATGAGTAAATACATTTATTAGATAATCAAGCATAGTTGTGTCAGTGTAGCGTATGGTGTAATGCTAATGTGAATCCCAGACCAGTCTAGCAGATTATTTGATGTAGGTACTTAATGTTAATATTTTATTGCTGTTACGTAAGGTGGTATCCAAGTCTGTTCTAAGTAACAATGAACAAAAAGTAACCGATGTAATAATAAATGTAAGTACTAAAACGTTAGACTATACCTATTTGAAGGACGATTCGTCGAAATAATTCACCGATAGCTTACAAGATACGTAGCGTTAGCACCGCATGCTCATTTTTTACATGCCTCGCAGATGGGAATTTCAAAGGACTTACCATCAGGGACGGTATTTACGGCATCTTTTTTCGTAGTAGCGTCACGGTCATGCCATGTGGGTAGTGTCGGCGATACTCTTGTGCGATATGCGGAACTCTGTGTCGTGGGTTTCATTTTATCCGCGTCTTCAATAGATATACCGAAGATTTTAGAATGACCCGAGGTGAAATTAACATTAGGGTTTGCGGGACGACTGCCGTAGAACTCCTGTACTTCAGGCGGTATTTCGACATCTATCTCAGGATATTGTTTAATATTTTCTTCTACGTTTTCTTGTGCATATGCATTATTGATCAGCTCTTTGAATAAAGTCGGATAAGGGTCATTTATTTTGTTGGTTGTTGCACTTTGTCTCTCTAAGTTAGAAATTTGGTTGACTGTTTCAGCTATTTTAATGCTATCGATGCCAGTGTTACTTTCGTTATTACTAGTAGAGTTGCGTTCTGTGAGGTAAATAGACAAAGGCTTCTCCGGTTGCTGGGTTATATGAGGCTTCAGAGTCGTTTCTTTGGGTGTGAGATTTCCTTCAAGAGCTTTAGCTGTTCTCAACTTATCAGTATCAACTCGTTCATTACCATATTGCACTTCAGGAGTAATGTGTGACGGGAAAATTGGAAGAATGGGTAGTTTTCTTTTTACATCATTTCCTGATATCGTATCAGTCGTTATTGTTGTTGAATCGATTTTTTTATCAACGTCCTCTGAATAAAAGTCTATTTCTGATGGTTTTGTGAAATCTGTAATATTTGTTTTGAAAACAAGATTGTTATAAAATAGTGCAAGGTGTGAACAAACTTGAGTGTGCGTTATAGTAGACTTGAGTGACTGTAGTCCCAATATATTCCTATGTGCACAAGATCAAGTGTCGGTATAGTAGGTATACAAATTTAAATACGAATACCCGAATACGATACGATACCCCTACGAAATACATTTAATTTAATACGTAATATAACTTATTAGATAGTTTCTAACGAGTGCGGAATTAACACTATGAAGTCAAGACTGTGATACCCAACTAGCTGATAGTTGTTCACATGATCCAATGTTATATTAAGATAATTAAATACAAGTTATGAAATTAGAGCTAGTTTATAATATTACAAAAGATAAACATTAGGTATCTACAATTCTACATACGTATAGAGTCATGAAGGTTCATTACTTTTAAAATTTTATTAAGTAATGGCAGTAATGGGACTAGTGCAACAGTTTTTAATTGTTTAATTGTTCAATCATAAAATTAGATCAAAAACATCATACCACGTGTGTTAGAGCGAGTGTTATCTTGTTCTCTTATTTTATTTTCAGTCGTCTCTTGCTTTTGAATAGCCGGGCTGTCATGGCTGTGCGCTCCAGCCTCCCAGAAGGTCACGTTCCCTGCATCTAACTGCTCTACGTTATCTGTAAAAAGTGGTTTTGTTAGTTTTTAAATAACTCACAAAAAAGTTACAACTCCTGTACTGAGCAGTGAGTGTTACCAATATCTTGAACCTTCCAATTTAAGTTCATAATAATTGCATCTTAATTTGTTAAAGGAGTTAATAGTTACAAATCACGTAAATATCACATTCTACTAGAACATCTAAATCATATTATTTTTTTGGGAAATAAACGTTAGATTGTCTTGTGAATGTTTTTTGTCAAATTATAATAATGTAACAATAAAATTACTAAAATCACGTCCAAGTTGACGGAAGAAGACGGAAATTAGATAAAAACTGGAAAAAAAAATCGCCTGCCATGCAATACGTAGGTGTTGAATGCTTTAAGACATTTTTAGTAACTCTTATTGCAAGTTTTAATCGATTACGCAGAACAAACTTAATCATGTAAAAGTGAATAGACAAAATTTGTAACAATAAGTACATGTAGGTGTGTAAGTAATTTAATAAAATACGAGTTGAGTAGGATTCTAATACCTTAATAATACAATGTGTTTTTAACAAAACAAAAAATTATTTATCTTTATATGTAGGTACTTACAGCACCTACACACACACAGCACCGTTGGTATAGTAGTTAGTAAACCTAACTTCCACGCCAGTTGTGGTGGGTTCGATCACCGCGTATTTCCCTGAGTCTAGTACTACCATTTATGGGCGTCAAAGCAAAGAGGATCCAGTAGGCAGGGGGGTATTAAGACTAGATTCGGTATTTGGAAAAGTCAATTGATAGTTAGGATTGAAAAAATATTCAAAAACTGGCACACATTGCACGCGCATGAGTTTAAACAAAAAACACACTTCTACTTGCTTGTTATATAAATTTTTATATATAATTGTAGATTTAAATATATGAAATTGAAGATAGCTGATCATTTACTATAATCAATTTAAATCGCGAAAGCAATTTTTTCACCAAACTTTACAAAACTTCTTATATCTCGGAAACTAAATGCCGAGAAATGGACGCTTTTTGCTTGGATGCCAACATAATTAGGTATGTATTTCTATTTAGACATCGCTGTATTTTTCTGCAGTTTGGGGCCAGGTGGCGCTGCGTGACAATGTGTAAACATGTTGTTTTTATAACTTCCGTAAATCAGTATTTCAAGGGACAGGTTACTATTTTAAAGTTACTTGCCTACATTAAGATCAGATATGTTAAATCAGTGAAAGTTAGAGTTCAAGATGTCACGAGCGCAGGCGCCGGCGCACCTCCCAGAGACCCATGTCAATCTGGTAAGACCATCAATCGTTATCTATGTTGCACAATACACTACTGAGTAGTGTTGCTTGTTCAATGTTCACTTTATCACTACACGATATTTACCGACTAAGTTCTTTCATCTTTGCAACAGTTGAATTAATCGATCTGTCGGCTTATTATAGGTACCTACCTAATATTGTGTTTGATCATTATCTATGTAATTGAATAAATACTGTTTGTAATTTATTATGATTACTTTCTTTTAACATATACAATATCCCTATTATACTGATATTTAACTGTTTTATATAATACTATTAATTTATATATCTAGCTCTTACAGCTTGCTCGCTTCTCATGTGTCTAACTTTATAGCTGTATTTTAGACTCTACATTGATAACTATGTGAGTCAAACAGTAAGTATTCAGTCACTTTCCGCTTTTTACATAATAAATATATAGGTAATTGTATATTATAAATTAATAATAAATTATATGGATTATTTCGGAGTTCCCGTGGGAATTGCGGATTACAAGATATAGCCTATGTTACTCAAGGATAATGACGTAGCATTCTCCCCCCCCCCCCTCCATTTTTCCCCTTTGTTATATTAGTTAAGACTAGCTGTTTTCTCTCGACGTTTCACCCGCTTGATGCTTAGCTTAAATTTGTCGGCGCAGTAAGTACAAAGGAAAATAGCTCCCAAACGTTGTACTTAGTTAATTTGTCAATTAACAAAGTCAAGACCCTTATTAAACACTTTTCATTTCAATTATTTCATTTCATTCCAATTATTCAATTATTATTCTTTGTTTTCCTAATTTATAAGTAGGTACTATCATAATCATAAACAAAAACGACTGCAGCCTGCTGAGTTTCTTGTCTTCTTCTCAGTAGAGGACGTATTCCGAAATGACAGTAATTTATATGTAGTTCTAAGAACCTGCTGATGATTATAGGTGACTGTAACAACCAATCCAAAGTAAAGTAATAAATAACTTTGAATTTTGAATTTTTTTAATTTTTTGAATCTGTATGAATAGTAGGTATGTAAGTATGTATGTACTACCAATGTAAGGAAATGAAACAATACACTTAATTTATAAATATCAACTAGGGTCGACCGTGGGAATTACGTCCATGGGGGCATGGACCAATTAAACTATATTAATTGGTCCATGATGGGGGTAATAGCGTCTATCAAAGATACCTAATACTTCAAAACTATTAGGAGTAAAACGACTACTTCTAGTTTTGTTTTTTTTTTTTTTAAATATAATACAAACAAAACTAGATGGAAGTAGTAGTACTTCTTTATTCTATTATTTTACTCGAAATGTGAACATAAATACATATATGTAGTTAAAATAAATTTCGAACTTTCACTATTGGATCCAATGACGCGAACAGCTGCAAGTCCCTGTCGTGACAACCAATCATGAACATCCCACGTTTCCTGTTCCAACACATTGCCATAAACGCATACGATTTCCTTACAGTCTTACAAAATGCAAATGACAAATATGCTTTACCAGTGTTCATAAGAAAGTCTTGAACCCACGTTTTTATTCATAACTACTTATAAGTACCTCCTAAAAGTTGCGACAAAATATGTAAGAACCTTAACGGCTCAACAGATCATCCTGAAATTTTGCATACACGTTGTCAGGGGTACAGAGAAGTACAAAGGGTACTTTTTATCCCAAAATTCCCGCGGGAACTCTAAAATTACCGCGGGTGAAACCGCGGGGCACAGCTAGTACTTTATAATTTTAAAATTGTTAATTTTAGTTTTACCTACCTACAAAAAAATAATAGGTACCTAATGTCAATAATAGTAAAAAATATTTAACTTACCTATACGATTAATCGATCGAATATGATACACAAATCGAATACGATAATTTTTAATTTACATAAACAACCTTGATTATTCCAAAATGCAAATGCAAACGAGCGACCCCACGGATTTTATTCGATGTGACGTATAATTTTAAAGTTTTTAACCTTTGGGCATTGCAAGAGGAAAATCGCTCCTTAACCGTAAGTTTTTCATACAATCTATAGGTACATACTCAGGTATTAGTACTTACGTCAGACAGGAGTTCGTAAAACACAAGGATTAACAAACATTGCTTTTATTCGCAATGACTTTCTTTGCACTTTTTTAATATTCATTACGTCGCGTACGTTTAAATGATCAAACATTTCCGGTTTGTACTCATTCTAGTTACATGGGTTCGAATTGATAAGAAAACAAAAAACAAACAACAGCATGTCTTTAAAAAGATTAAAAAACATACAATTTTACGCTCTCAATTTATAACTAAATAAAGAGAACGTTTACTCCGGAAGAAATCTAGAATGTAGTTGGTAAGTATCTACTCGGTTATTATAATGGCCATTGCACGATCTAATCAAATAGATAGGTATAGTGAGCGTCTGACATAACTGGCTCTTGAACTATCGGACATTATGTGGGCGTACGGTCAAATGGTCGGTCGAAACCTATGTTATAATACGTGCCCATAGTATTGTTAAGAAGTGTCCAAGCGTTATACGTGGACAATAAAGAGGTGCCATCAACACGCTTTCACCTCGCTTATGAACTGTCAAACTAGGTATCTTACAATACTTGTTACGTAACATTGGCGAATCCAATAAAGGTCAAAATCGATACGTACGATCCTATCTAGAATCCTAGAGAAATTGGAAAGGTTTTGTTTGCGCGATACTTCATCTGTAGCGGTTTTTAAAATTATTCTCGATCACGTTATTGATAAATAAATAATTCTACACTGCTTATAAGAACAACAAAGAAACGATTTTATTCAAGATAAATAGATATAATAATTGGATTACAACTTGCTATATTTTTTGGATTTTTGTAACAATAGTGCGGAAATTGATAGAAGCACCGTAAGCAATCGGTAAGTATTTAAAGGTAGGTATCAATAATAATTTATTGCAATCTAAAATCTTTGAAAAAAAAAACTTTTGTATAAAAATGTTCAAATTAATACCTACGAATAAATATTTTATATTTAAATTTTCCAATTAGACAAAACAAGCTGTTCCTCACGGTTTCACCCAAGTTGAGGTCAAAATTACCGCAGGAATTACGAGATAAAAATATGTCCTTTTCTGACAAATTTCATGATGATCGGTTGAGTAGTTAAGGCGTCAAAGCGTACAAACAAACAAACTCGCTATCGCAATCGTAATCTTAAGGATATTATACTCTACAAAGTTTTTAAACCACAGTAGGTACTTACTAGGTATAAGGAAGTAGACGAACACGGTGAGGGCAACACAGACAGTGACGAGGGCAGCGGGCCACCGCAGCATACGCAGCCAGCGCGCCAGCCGGCCGGCGCCGGTGTTGCCTCTCGTCGTCACTCGGTACAGGCTGTCCGGGTGCGAACCCTGAAACAAAGGAAAATCTTCTAGCTCCTCTCCTATAGTCTCCTATAGCCTATAGTAAACAAATATGGTATGATCCTGTAGCACTCAGTGTAGAAGTTAATAAGTGGTATTGCTTGTCGAATGGAATCGATAACAACTATGTCAACGATCAACATACTTCTACTTTAGAACTATATAGTGTGTGTACCTTGGCGGTGAAATGTTTCACTTCTTTATGGTTAGGAAAATACTTGTCGAATTTATTTTCGTAGTCGGTGATTATTTCGCTGACGGAGGGGCTGGGCGGCGCGCGCACGCGGTACGTGCCGTGTTGCTCGCCGTGCTCGGAGATCGTCGGCAGGTTGCCGGTCGGAGAGCTGCTGCTCGATCGGGAGTAACCGTAGTTAACGGACCCGTCTGTCGGGTTTCTAGCTTTCTTCGTGAACGAGTAACGTCTTGGTGGCTCCTCAGGTGCTTTCATGTCGTATGATTCGAAATTGTCATTGACAAAATTATCCGCGACATCTTTTGTAGGGACGTATCTTAACAGTCTCGGCTCTTTCACCTTCTTCTCGTATTTGACGGAATCCGTTTCGTTGTCCGGCTGGGTCGAGTTCGTGGTGTGTCGATGCTCACCCACTGCTCGGTGGGACTTGCGCCTGCACTTGCGCTCACCAGGTCGCACGTGTACGTGGTCATCCACCACTTCTGACTCTGAAGATG